>OX451738.1:391699241-393102679 GCA_948472305.1 Vicia faba
AGGGGGTGTACAATTGGTAAATGGGGATTTCAAGAATATAAACCTAATTAATCTATTACAACCAAATTGAATTTGTACAAGAATTACATAAATGCAAAGTATAATGATGAATAAATGTATAAGGGAAAAAATGTAAAGAAAATGGATTTTGTTTGATTTTCATAAAGAAAGATTTTTTGTCTTAACCTAATTTAAATAAAGAAAATAATTAATTAAGTTTGAATTTATTAAGAAAAATATTTTAAAAGAAAACCCTAATTCTATTAATTAAAAGAAAATAAGTTTAAGAAAAGTATTTTTGGTATTTTTATCTAAAATATATTTTTAGTATTATAAAATATTTTTAGTATTATAAAAGAAAATAAATAATAACCTAGTTTTAATTAAATCTACAAGGTAATTAGTAAATATAAATAAAGTATGATGAAGAAAATAATTTTTTTTTTGTGAGAAAAATGTTTAAATTATATCAAAATATAAATCTACTATTTTTATATTTTTTTATGATTTTTTAGTATTTTAGAAAATATATTTAAAAATAAAAATGAAATAAATAAATAAATAAATACAAATGGGCCAGGGGGTGCCAAAGGTCAGGATGGGAGTCAGCAAAGAAAAAAAACACAAGGCCCACTTATTGGAAGCCCATGCGCCTAGTTGAACAAAAATGAGAAAAATGCTGAAAAATCATGGCAAAAGGTAGCGCTGGGTATTGAACCCATGACCCTCCATACACACGCGCGCTACCTTTACCACTGGGGTGGCTATACATCCGTTAATACAAATGAACCAATAAATACATAAATTAAAATGTCTCCATGACCTGTACTTCGTCTTCAACCTCCAGCCAGCCGGACCACCTGTATCTCATTCCTTTCTCAACAAAAATGGAAAATGCAAACATGAAAGTTGTGCTATTTTTCCTCACGAATCTAACCATATAAATTATGTAAGCTAAAAGTCAAAGATGAAAATTAATTTTACTGGCCCTAAATTGAAACCTAATTTTCTCAGAAAGTTCAAATCCAAAATTCTCTATACACAGTCAATATAAATGGGAACTATGAACATGGTTAGCTTTAGAGCAAATATATCTACATTTTATCTTCACAAATCAGGATCAAATGATGCTTGTATGAAGATATAGAAGTTCGAAAACTTACCTCTTGCAGCTGGAGTCGTGAATGGAGTTTGAGCAACTTTTGAGATGGCCTGAGGATCTGTTTAGCTTGCCTAGACCTCCTTGAGTGTATTCCAACTCCTACTTTGTCTTGAAAGTTCCTGAATCTCTCTACTCAAGTCAACCTGCAAGCTTGATGTTTGAAAATGGTGGATAGTAATGGAGGAGTTACAGTCTTGAAATAGGGGCCTGGATTACTTTGGTATGGTGTATAAAAGGTGTTTGAACGATTGGTTTTCAAAACGCACGAGTGGAAATGAAGATGATGAGTTTTGGCTCAAAACTGTCAAGTTAGGCAGTTTTGTGCAGCAATGGTGTTTTGGAGAGTTTTTGGATGCTTGAAATTGTCCTCTATCTTGCAATGAACTTGTTAATATGTACGGAAAAGATTAGAGCATAAAATCACTCAAGGCTTCTGAGTTATAGGGTTATGGCTCTATAACTTGCTTTTAAAGAAAACTGAAATGACAAATATCAAATGTTGTACAAGCATATCCTGAGCTTCTTCAAGCCTTAGATACCTTGCTTTTGGATTATAGGGGTTATGTGTGCAGAAAGAACAAGTTAGAAGCTCAAGACAAGTTGACTTTGTGATTAAAGCAAATTTTCAAGAGTGGAATGGTAACTTTCTTCCAAAATGGCAAATTGGCTTGGACAATGCTTGGAAAACTTGGATAATAGATCAAAAGCAAGTGTAATCTTCTTATTATGGATAGATCTTGAGGTTTAGAAGCCTGCAAAACAAGATTGTGCAGCATTGGTTTGAAATTGGATTCTTGTTCATCACAAAATGCCTTGTAACTCAAGTGACAAAACACCAACTTCATCTCTTCGATTCTCCCTACTCAAGAATGATCTCAAGGAGTTCTTAGATATTTTGGAAATCTTGCAATGTGCTCTATAACCCATATTTGAATTTATTTTTAAGATTCCCCTTGGAACCATGTGAAAAAGTGCCATGAAGTTAGGTCAAAATCCTGACCAAATTAGGGCAAAATTTCACTAAGTGTTTAGTTTCATGACCCTATGTTCTTGAAATTATAACTTGAGATCCAAGCATTTTTGGAAGAAGTTGTCTGAATAAAAGTTGTAGATTTCATGGAGATATACAACTTTCATGTTGGAAGTTTATCTTGAATCATCTTGCATCATGGTGAAAATTTGGCTTAAAGTTATGAAAAAATAAGAAAATTTTCATACTTAGAAAAATTTCTAAGTTAAGAAATTTTAACATTTCAAGATGAAATCTTAAATTCTTGATTTCTTGATGTACAAGTTTCATATTTTGACATGTTTTGATGAATTTTGATCTTTGGTACTTGAATTTGACCAAAAAGTCAAAGTTTGACTTTTCAGTATACAGTTGACTTTTCATTAGTTGACTGCAAAATTCATCTGTCCATCTAATGGATTTGCAATGTTTTGAACCATGTAATTAGGTCAAAATGATGCAATTGGACTTTTGAGATCATTCCTTAAACCAATTGACCATTGGCTAGGTCAAAAATCAGAAATTACCCTTTCTCAGTCAAAATCCTAATTTTGACCATTTTACCCTTTTGATGATCTGATCAAATTTATTGAGGAATTATGGTCCAAACTTGATCAAATGATGCATATGAGTTTAAAATGTTGTTGTGGATCAAAAATTATGAAGTTTGACTGCAAACTGGCCATGCTTGACTTTTTCCCCAATACAACTAATTTTTAGGTCAACTGCTCAATTGATTGACCAAAAGTGTGATCCAAAGCTTGAAACTTGACATGAGTAATCTTGGGGGTTCATAATGGTCCATGAAAATCATATGAAGCACTGATAGTTCAAAAATCCTTGTGCAAACCCAAACCCTAATTTTGGTCATCAATGCCTAAGGAGGTGTCTTGAGCTGATCAAACCCTATTGCAGTCTTGAGCCCACAGAGATTTTGTGAGCAAATTCTTGATAAGTGAGAGGGAAAATTTTGGGGTAAAACAACTTCCCCTGTTTAATATTCTTAAGCCCGAAGAGTTAGATTGGCAAGCTTTTCCATTCGTGACTCGAAGGTGGAAGATGATTGTACACTAGAGTGCCCAGAAATTTGCACTCGACAATGTGAAGGTTGAGGGAATGGTCTTAAAGATGCCACTTGGAGAAGTGATAGAAATTTGTTGGAGATGGTATTGTAGATGCCATTTAAGGTGATTGCTGAATTGTAATTTGTACGCTGAAAGAATGAGTATCAGAATGGCATTCGTGTCTGGAGCGTATTTGTATCACATCTGGAGGCCGATTTTGAACGAGTACCAGAATGCCATCTGTGTCTGGGGAGTATCTGAACTATATCGGGAAGAGGCTCTGAATGAGTATCAGAATGGCATCCGCGTCTGGAGTGTATCTGAACTGTATCTGGAGGACGCTCTGAATGAGTATCAGAATGACATCCGTGTCTGGAGCATACTGAGAGTTGAATCTGAATGAGTATCAGAATGACATCCGTGTCTGGAGAGTATTTGAATTGTATCTGGAAGAGGCTCTGAATGAGTATCAGAATGGCATCCGTGTTTGGGGCGTATCAGAACTGTATTTGAAAGCTCTAAACATTGTCAATGGTAGCTGTTAATCTTATCCTGAAAAGGGTAAAATGTTAGCTAAAATGCAAAGTCATGTTGTATGAAATGTATGATATAATGCATTCGTTTTATCAATGTTTATGATATATGGATGCAATGTATGCGTATGTGAGCTAATTTGTTGCACTGCTGTTGGATTAGGGAAAACAAATCCCTGACTGCTGCTTAGGATATGTAAGTCTTCATGTCTTGAAGTCGAAGTGCTGATGAATTTCTGTTTAGAGAAATAAACTTTGTTGTGAGGGAAATTCCATGTACTGCTTGAAAAATCTGTTGGGAAATCTTAAGAAATTGAACGACTTCTACTGGGGTTAGATGGTTACTTCGATCCAGGATCAAGACAAGTGTCCTTTGCATGTTCTTCGATCTTCAACTTCATGCCACGTTGCTTTCTTCAAATTCCAAGTGAATTGCCTTTCCCTCTTATATTCAAATTTGAGTTCAAATTGTTGCTGATACAAACACTTCCAGGTCGAAGGCTCTTACAAGATCGAAGCCTCTGGGTTGAAGACCCTTTCAATCTTATAGAATTCTCTAAGTGTTCTTTCCTTCTTAACAAGGATGACTTTGATGGGCCTTTTCAAAGGCTCTCAAATTGAAGTATTTTCGAATTAGACTATGTTTCCAAATCGAAGGGTTCTTAATTTAGACTTCTTCAATCTCTTAGATTTCTTCAGTCTATTTTTAGCCAATAAAGCCAATGGGTCTGGGTGTCAAATTTAGGAGCTAACAAATTTCCCCCCAAGAATGTCAATTTCGACGCTAGAAGAAATGGTCATTCTTTGATATTCCCATTCGACACCTGTCTTCTTCTTGGCCACAAAAATCAATAGTGGGCTTTTCGCCTTCTACCAACCACTGCTGGTATTCAGAATCATCATTACCCTTTTCCCAAGATGTCACTATCAGTCAGCCGTTACATGCTGCCATGATGGTCATTATCCCTAAAACTTAGGAAAGTATGGCAAACATTTCCATCACATGTACGATAATTGCTTCAACGTTCACCACGTGCCCCACTAGCTTTGCAACATTAAATGGTTTTGAGGGAAAACACACTTCCGTGGACACTATAAATAGCCACGAATTCTCTTCTCTGGGATATTTACAACTCCTAATATTCCTTATTTCCTTGCAAAAAGAAATCTTAAGAACTTCATCTTCTCCGTTCTTTTACTACCCTCAACCATGGCTTTCCTTTCAAACGCACCAGACAATCCCAAAACTCAAAACGCCTCTGACTTACAACAACAACCAGAAATCCTTTCCACTAGTTCTGTTCCTACTTCAAATGGGGAACGATGGGTTGTTTCTGACCCCATGACTAGAGAATGGTGTGAAGCTTATAATTCTCAGGTACTTATTCCCGTTAGGTACTCTAGACACATGTACTCCATGTCTGGTCCGCTATCTGCATGCGTTAAGAACCCCAAACAGAATAATGTCTTCTTCCCAACTCACCCTAGGCTCAAGCTAATAGGTTGCGCAAAGAAACCCAAGAATGACTCTAAGGATACTACTCCTGCTAACCAACAATACTCTCAAACAAAGGAAGACACAAACCTTCAGTTTATGAACAAGGGGAACAAGATCTTTCGATTTTGCCCTAGCCTTACTGCAGAGTATTCAAAATGGCTAAGTAAGATGGAAAAAGTGCATACCCAAATCTCGAAAGATATGGGGATTTATGACTTGGTCATGTTGTTGAAGACCGGGTTACCTTATTTCCCTTCGATGTTGGTATCTTAGTTGTACTTCTGGGATAACACGTATTTCACTTTCCTTTTACCCTGTGGAATGGTGACTCCAACTCTTTTCGACATAGCAGCCATTACTGGTCTTCAACCAACTGGTGACTATTTCGACCCTAAAGATTTATCTGAAGACACTATTGGGTTTTCAGCCACGAAACCCACATGCACCATATTCATCAACCACTTTAATGACAAGTCTAGCAGCACTGTCTCTGAAGTGGAACACATAGATTTTCTAGCTTTGTGGTTGTCTCGCTTCATTTTCTGCACCAAGTCACTTCAAGTGACTAAGAAGATGCTCACCCTTGCGATGCAGCTTCATCATGGCTACAAACTTTGTTTGGAAGAATTGATTTTGTCCAACCTGTATGAGTCCATCAGCAATGGCGTGACTCAACTTAAAGTTATTGGAGATAAGGCAAGTTTGCTCCTTGTTGGCCCCTTCTGGCTCCTTCAACTTTGGCTTAACGCTACTTTTGAATCTTTTCTTCCTCAGAAGAACAAGATTAATGAGAAGGCCCCAGAAATCCTAAACAGAAAGGTCGAAGGCACTAGATTAGTCCTATTGAGTCCAACCGACAAGGGTCAACAATTCCAGAAAGCATTTACTAGCTTTGTAATGATGTTTGCAGAGCGTAAGGAGTTTGTTTCGACTATGGCTCCCTTCGCCAGTCGAAAGGTTGGTCCAAAATGGTTTATCCGACCATATCCCTCATCTGATGAAGAGGACCAAGTGGAGGAGTATGTGGCTATCTGAAATCATTTCTTCGCCCAAGGATTACGCCATTGAGATTCAAGAGCTCGAAGAATCAACTCAGTTTGATTGCTTATCAACCGAATCTTGTCTCTCGCGAATTTAGAATCATCCAATCACTCCCTTCTCCAATCTATCCCCGATAAAAGTCTTTGTTGTTTTATAATGCAGACTATTCAAAGTATGCTGCTACCAAGCATATTGGTAGGTACATTGGTCGAACCATACTAACTTTGTTCGACTTCAAACTCAACTTCCTGTGTTCTCCTATCTTTGAAGACTGGTGGAAGCAGTGCTATGACGAAGAATTCTTCGATGCAAAAGACTTTGATGATCGTCTTCGAGAGGTGTTTATGCTGGTCTCTTACAAGATCAAAAAAGGTAATCTTTATTTTCAAAACAAATGCCTTATTTTCTTCGATTTAATCATTCGATATATGGCTGATACTTGTTTATTTTCTAGCCGTCAAGAGAACCATTACCAAGAAAGTCGTTGAAAGCGCAAATGAGGGAGACCTTTCTGTAAAACCTCCACCACAGGTAAATATTTTCTACCATAACTTTCTTTTCAACATATTAGTATTGATGTTGATTCTTTCTAATCCTTTATTTGTTGGGTATTAAGAAAACTACTCTAAAGAAAAGGAAAGTTCAAGAAATTGAGATTTCTAGTGATGAAGAAGATGAATCTCCTCTTATCCCTCTTAGGAGGCAAAAATTAAAGAAAACAGCTCCTCTTTTTGAACCTCGTCCAAAAACCAAAACCAAGGTTATGGCTACTAAGTCGAGGCCTCCTCCTGTCATCATTAAAGAGACAACAAAATGAGAAATAGCTGCTAGGCTGAATAATCCCAATGAAAGTGATAATTCTTCTCCTGGTGCTGAAGTTCCACCCCGGGTAAAAACTTCAACCATCTAAAACTCTTCTTTGAATTATTTTACAATAATTATAATAATACTCTTTTGATCCTCAAGACACTGCTGGCACTTCCAAACAGGCTCCTACACCTGTAGAAGGATTTGTCACTTTAATAAACAGTGAGGGTGATCCCACTTATAGGCCTTCTTTAGCAAAGGGATCCTTTGTGAGCTCAGCCAACGAGGTGAACCAAACCTCTGAGCATCAAGTTGCAACTGTTGGGGAGCAGAATAAAGAAATCCCTAGTGAGGAGAATTATGACCTGTCACACACTACTCTCGGAACCTCACTAGCCACTGATGATGAACAAGAAGAGGAAGAGGAAGCTGCTGATGATGTAGTCGAACCGGAGGGGGAGGACATACCAGAGGGAGAGAATCAAAATGAGGGTATTCCAGTGGCTGATGGGAGAGATAATTCTGTAGGGGGAGCAAGAAACACTGCAAATGTTGAAGGTTCCCAAGTCCCGATACAGGATTTATCCGTCAGATAAACTGTGGCCCGTGTCACCAATGAGAGAGTCACTTTGATGGAGTCCCGTACTAAGGAGGATTTGGCATTACTGAAATAGAATAATCCTCTTGGATACTTGAACGCCATACTCGAGGGCAGAGAAAATTCTTCCGATCAAAGTCACAATGCTTCGACTGCGTCTGGAAAATCTACTTCAACATATCCTCTCGAGGAGGCACCCCAAAATTTGCCCTCCCATATTCTTCAAGGTTTATCAAGAATCACCTTCAAATGGTTCAAGATTTCTCAAGGGTTGCAATGTCCAAATGCCTCCTAAGCCAGTCCAAATTAGGGTTTTGTTTCTCTCAAGGAATTTGAGATTTTCAATGGCTCAATCAAGTCTCATGTGCCTATATACATTGTCAAGCACCTACATGTCAAGTTTCAAGACTCACAGTGCCAAATTCTACAGTAGAAAGCTCCATTTGCTTCACAATCAACTGCAGGGGTAAAATGGTCATTTTGCAGTCAAAAGTCAAAATTTTTGGTCAACATCTTATTTTGAGGTCACAATCATCATTTGATCAAGTCTTGATCATGATTCCACAAGCATGGCTCAAAAATCATCAAGGTGCTAAAAGTTACTATTTTTGGACAACAGAAAAGTCAACTGTATCTTGACCAAGGCATAACTTTTTCATGGTTCATCAGAAAAATCCCATCCAATTCTCATTTTGAAGGGGATGATATTTCCTACAACTCATCTTCACATTCCAAGTCCAAGAAATGCTCTCACAAAAAGTTATCAATGTCTACATTATAGGTCAATTTCAAAAGTCAACAAAAATGCACTTTAAGTCAAAGGCCATAACTTGAGATTGGTAAATCCAAATGACATGGGACCAAAGGCATTGGTTAGAGGACATCAAGACATTTCCAAAATGTCAAAGAACATGTTCATATGATCAAAATTGAGCAAGAAATGCATTGGAGAAGTTGGGAAATTTTCATGAATTTGCAAAAGTCAACTTTGCTCAAAATACCTTGTTTTTGCTAATGGGCCTCAAATTCCTTCTTGAAACTTTGTCCAAGGCTTATGCACGACCCATTGAGATTATTTGAATTTATTTTCTTATTTTTTATTAAATAATTGGATTTTTAATTGATTTTAATTCATTTAATTAATTTAAAATGTAGGAAATTCAAAGATATGTTTTTTTCAATCTTTTGTGAAGCAAATAAGCTCAAGACAAGTTGGAAAATTCGTGTGCACATCAAGGGGACAAAAATCTCCAAGTTTGGCAAGTTTTCTCAATCAAAAAGATTGAAAAATATTTGATTTTCAATCAAATATACAAACATCAATGCAATGGATTTCTTGGCCAAGATTTAACCTAATTCTATTCTACTATATATGCACAAGCTAAACCTAATGCCATGGACGTGATTTTGCTGCAAGAAAGCCATAACAACATTGAAAAAATCAAGAAAAAGTGAAAACTGTTTTCAATCATCCAGGCTAATTCAGAGCATTATAGTGATTCTAATACCTTGCAGGAACTCTCAGAAACATATTGCAATCGAAACCAAGCCTTAAAGCTACAGAAACTGTCAAGAACAAACTCACAGTTTGCTTATTTTTTCCATAATCGAACCTCATGATTTGTGCATCATTAACATGATTTCTTGTATGTTTTGTGTTGCTTGAATCCACAGGAAGCTTTTGGCATAGGTTAATTGAATCATTATGCATTGAATCGAAAGGTGCCATTAATGAATTTTAGGGTTTCCAAGCTTTCAAATTAGGGCTTTGCTGTACAGGAAAAATCAGACCTTGAGAGACCCATGGTTGAATTCGTTGAGACGAGACGAACACAATGAGACCATCGCGCCATATTTATATTTAGCGTAGGGCTATTCGCTATTATTGGTCGTTCTGTTTTGTGGGGGTTAAAACCCCCCGCTATTTGTTTATGTTTTACAGGAAATATGAGGAAGACGAAGGACGTGTTCATTCCTGGTTGGACAATTCAAAAAGGGCACACTTTTTTTATTGTTTCCAGCGTATATGATTGTTTTTATATATTATCTTTGTTTCATATTATATTAACAAAGCGTGCAAGATGGCTCAGTGGATGGTGTGCTGGCTATGTATCATTGGGACCTGGGTTCGATTCCCAGGTCCACCCAAATTGTTTCTATTATTTTTCTCAACATGATTGTATGCAGATTTCCAACAATGGCCTACCATGCACGTTCCAATCCCATGTGCCATGTGTTTCCTAATACAAATCCAATGGTCAAAAGATGAAGATCATGATGCTCCCTGGTCAATGCCTGCCTAGACAATTCCCAAAGTCAAACGTGGCTGAATGTACAAATGGGCCAGAATTGCTAATCCACCTCCATATTGGGCCATCAAACCCCCCTGGTTTCTTTGTTCTTTCCTTTTTATTTTTTTATTTTCTTTTATTAACTATTATTAATTATTATTATTAACTCATAAATTAATTATTTTTCATAATAAATTCAGAAAATTAAAATGTAAATATTTTTATTGTTATTATTATGTATTAATTTCACTATTAATTATTTTTGTAAATAAATTCTAAATACAATTAATTTAGTTAATTAGGTTAACTTTAATATTTTTCACAATAAATAAATAAATTAGAATTAGGGTTTTGACCACTTTATTTTATTTTTATTTTCATTGAAACATAAAAAACACAAAAATATTTTTTTCTTTTAATTAATCAATTAATTAGTTATTAGGTTTAATTTTAATTAATTGCAAAAAGGACTAAAATTCCATTCTTTTCTCAAAAAAGGGTCAAAACCCTAAGGACGTCCCGATTCAATTTCTTTCGTGCATTATTATTATTTTGACCATATTTATGTATCTGCTCCGAGAATGTAATAGATAATTAGGACTTTTACCGCTTTCTTTATTTTCTCGCATTTATTTTTAAGGGTTATGTTTTTGGCGATGTAAACACCCGACGCCTTGTAATAGCGTAGATTCACTTTCCGCAATTTATTTTCCGCACTATTATTAACTGTTAATTATGCATGACAAGACTTGCCTGAAAAATAAAATCAACCCGTAGCTCACAATGATACATGTGCAAAGATAATATAAACTGAATCCTGACACACATGCACATGCCACTCCTAGGGTACGCCTCACTTGGTTGCCTCGACGTGGTCATTAAGTATAGGGTGTTTTAGAGGTCGCCCTCCTGTCTAAAGATCCAGTTGCCTCGAAACGGTTGCCTCGGATAAAAAGGATCTTGGCCATTAGGGTTACCGCTAAGGCGTCCTACTATTGCTTTGGTGACCACACATGTCCCTATAATCAAATTGACCCGAATAACTCCAACGACGGTGCTACCTACTTCTCAATAGTGGGATAGTACTGTCTAAAGGACATTTACACAGCTTAATTCCTTAGAGTAGGTAGATTTCTCCTGGGTACTTGCTCTTTCAAAAAACAAAAACAACTTTTCACACCTACACTTTCAAAAAGTTTTCAAACAAACACTTCATACACTCTTGAGGACTGATACAAGAGTAACCTAGAAGTTTTCAAAACGAAACTTTTTCAAAACCCACAAACACAAGAAAAGCAAACAATTTTTGAAAACATAGTGAGCAAGTACCTAAGAGCCCATGGATAACCATGGATAGAAAGGGTGCTAACACCTTCCCTTTCTATAATCTACCTCCCGAACCGAGAAACATCTCGAAAAGGAATTTTGCTGTGCTTTTGTCCTTTCCTTGTTGGAGAACATAAAAGACGGTGGCAACTCTTGCTTACCGCGACATTTCGTGAACCAACTTTAAAAACAGTCAGTTCTATTTCCACCGATCACAGAACTGGCGACTCTGCTGGGGATATATTAATAAGTGAGGTGTACCTTAGGATTAGACCACTCTTGTTTTCAATTGCTTGCTTTGTTTGCTTTAATATTGTGGGCTTGTCTTGGAGTTTCATAGATCCTAATCCGGATCTGGGGGATACCTTTTAGAAGTAACAACAAACTGTGAGGGAACTGTGCGGGGTATACCGACACGGTTGAAGCAGTTGCTACGTTGATGTGGCACTTTGGTGAGTACCGGTAACCCTTGAGTCAAGTCAAGGAGAGTACGGGGCCGCCGCGTGGTGTCGTGAAGCATCAACTGACCTTAGGAACCTTACTTGACCATCCTGGCCTCTTTAGGGGTAGTGAGATGACCGACTTTGGTGCAGTTCGAAGTTGGTAGATACTCGATACTACACTCCCTGAGGGTTGTTTTCTTGGAATATTTTGATCGCCAGTTCAGTGGCTAAATCAAAACAATGAACATAGAAAACAATCCAATGATATTGAGCTCCTTAGAACCCGGTTACTTTTGATAGGACAGGTTTTGAGCCCACCAACTTCAAGGGGGTAGTACCTAGACCTTATGCTGGCCTAAACTCTAAGGGCTGTCTGGTGTAACTTGTGTGCCTTATCATGTTTTCCTTTTATGAATACTTGTGGTGTGCTTTTATCATAACATCATAACATCATAAAGCATCATATGCATTTACTAACCACTTCAAGGGTTCGAATCTTCATCTTTGTTCTTGTTTTATAGGACATGGAGACTATCCGCAGGAAAACAATTCAGGTTAATCTTGTAAGGATCCCTCCTCAGCTTAAGGAGCTTACATCCAGGATTCCCGAGAACTCTTCCTTCACTGAAAGACATGGTAGACTACTCAGCTTGGTCAAAACCAACATTGAAGAAGATATGGTGAAAGTGTTGTTCCAGTTCTTTGACCCCTTGCACCACTGTTTTACTTTCCCGGATTATCAATTAGTGCCTACTTTGGAAGAGTTTTCTCAACTTCTGAAGGTTCATATTCTTAGTCAACTACCCTACAACGGTACGGAAAGGGAACCAAAACTTGAAGAGGTTGCTAAAGCATTACGTCTGCAACCATCTGATATCAAGGGGCATTGGGAAATCAGAAGTGGTATAAAAGGATTCTTGGCAAAGTTCCTGTTTGAGAAGGCACAAGAATGTTGGAATTCCCTTGACCTACAAGCCTTTGAAGAAGTTGTGGCACTCCTTGTCTATGGGTTGGTGTTGTTCCCGAATCCGGATCAGCTTATAGATATCAATGCTGTCAAGATTTTCATGTCCAGGAATCATATACCTACGTTGCTTGGGGACATCCTCCACTCATGTTACACTCGAACCATGAGGAAAAGAGGTGTTCTCATGTGCTGCACTCCTCTCCTAGCAAGGTGGTTTATTTCGCACCTTCCACAATCAGTTTTGAAGAACGAGCGGGGTTTGAGATGGTCACAACGGTTAATGACTCTTACACATGCTGATATACATTGGTGTTCTAGGTCCAGAGAAAATGTCACTATCATTGATCGTTGCGGAGAGTTTCCTAATGTTCCTTTACTTGGAATCAAAGGAGGCATTACTTACAACCCCTGTCTGGCTTTGAGACAGTTTGGATATGCTCGGAGGGATGGCCCTCATGACATGTTGATTCCTGACATAGTTTCTGACTTCGACAATGATACGCAAGGACTTCGCCAGAGGTTTATCAGAGCTTGGAGGATGCCTAACAAGGTGGATAGTAAGACGCTGGGGCACAAGAACTCCACCCCCTGGAGCCTTATCTCAAGTGGGTACGAGCCCGCTCCCAGAAGCTTGTGATGCCATATCCTCACATTCTCCCCGTGATCAAAGAGCCAGTTATGGAAGGAGAGGTTCCGTACACCATTCAACATCCTGACATGCTAACGTCTTGGGAGGAAATGCAAAAGAGCTGGATCCAACTCAAGGAAGAGAGGAATTCTCTCGAAACCAGTCTACATGCCAGTGAGAAGAAGGTCTTGGAGCTCACCCGCCTACTGCACGAGGAAAAGACTCTCAACACTTACATAGCTCCAAAGAGGATGCGCAGTGTCTTTTGGGATTAAGTATTTTGTAATGTTTTGCCCATGAGGCCTTGATGTACTGAACAGATTATTTATTAATATAACGTGTGTTCCCTTTTATCTACAACGAATTTGAACTTTCGAACCCTTGAATGCATTGCATAAATAGCATATCATGCATCATGTGCATAACAGATACTCTTTTTACAGGTCACTTATCTTCTTCGCTGTTTATTTCAGCAATCATCATGTCTTCTGAAGCTACTACTGAACAAGCTATCAAGGCCCTCCAGGCCCAGAACGCCCAGTTTCAAGAGTTGGTCATGAGCTTGGCCCAGGGTCAACAGGAATTGAAGACTCTGCTTTTGAAGAAGAAGAAGAAGAGGACTGTGTTGTTCAACACTGGACGGAGATTTGGAAATGGGCTACAAAATGAGGCTGATCTGGCTACTTCCTCTGTAGGGAAAGACAGTCCCCAAGAGAGAAGGGTTCCTAGTCCCGTGGTCTCTGACAACGAGACGGATTACAATGATGAACAGTACCCTCCTGCTGAGGACAGGTACAAACAGTTGGAGGACCGTCTAAGCGCTATGGAGATTCAACATGTGCCCGGGTTGGACTTCGGAGACCCAGGCTTATCTTCTGGAGTGGTAATTCCACACAAGTTCAAGGCTCCTGCCTTTGCGAAGTACGACGGGGCTTCATGTCCTAGGCTGCATCTCAGATCATATGTAAGGAAGATCCAACCTTACACTGCTGACAAGAATCTATGGATCCATTTCTTCCAGGATAGTCTTTCAGGGACTCAACTCGAATGGTTCTATCAGCTGGATGGAGCCAGTATTCGTAACTGGGAGGACTTGGCTACTGCGTTTTATAAGCAGTATCAGTACAATTCCGACCTCGCTCCTACGCGTACCCAACTCCAGGGTATGTCGCTAGGGACGGGTGAAGGATTCAAGGAGTATGCGCAAAAGTGGAGAGACCTGGCTGGAAGGGTGCAGCCACCTTTGACTGACCATGAGCTCGTTGATATGTTCTTGGGGACCCTGTCTGGTCCGTTCTTCAACCATCTGATTGGAAATTCTTCTATGGGGTTTACAGATCTGATCTTGACTGGTGAAAGGATAGAAGCTGGTATCAAGTCTGGGAAGATACAAAAGGGTGACTCCTCGAGCACTGAGAAAAAACCATTCAAGAAAGAATCCAGTGCTGTCTATGGTTCAAGAGGGCAGAATAGGTCCGAACACCGCCAAGCTGTCAACGCGGTGGTTATTTCAAAACCGGCCAGTGCTCCTCAACATCGCAACCAACAAAGAGAAGAGAGACCTATAAGGCAGTTCACTCCACTCAGCATGACCTTGTCCCAGATATTGCCACAGTTGCTGAAGACCAATTTGGTAACTCTGAGGGACCCTCCTAAGAATCCCAACAAGACACCTTCAAGGTATAACCCCAACGCCCGCTGCGCTTATCATTCTGACAGCCCGGGGCATGCTACAGATGATTGTTGGACTTTGAGGAACAAGGTTCAGGACCTAATCGATGCAAAGGAGGTCGAGTTCGAAGCGCCCGAGACTCCCAATGTGATCACTGCTCCCTTGCCAAAACATGGCTAGGATTGAAAAAACTTTTGTTCATTTGAATGTTCAAGTTGTATTTTTTCTTTGATTGTTCAAACAATTATCATGTCAAACTTTCTTATTTCATTAATGCATCGCATATGTCTGTGTTGAATTAATTGTTTTCACTATGCTTCAAATTGATTCCACTTTTTGATGATTCAACTCTCGATTAAAAAATGCTAAGCCTTTTGAGGGAGGATGACGAAAAAGATACCACGATCTTTACAGTATGCTTTTGAATAGACCCCGCTGATGAGGTACAGGCATTGTTTCAAATCCTAAACACTGAAGTTATAAGGAAGATAATCCCTAGTCAACCCCTTTGAGCCAAAGAAGTTGGAGTTTTTCTTTTCACAAATTAAAACCCTTAATCATAACCAGGGACAGGGTAGTTTTCTCAGTTGATCCAGGTGCACAATGAATGGCATCAAAGGAGTCCTTCTAAAAAAAAGACAGTGATGGTTCCGAATAATCATCAAGACAGGCAGTCATTACCAAAAAAAGAAATAAAAGCCCATTAAGTCAAAACCTATGAAGGAGACTTACAAAACAGGGGCATCCTGCTGACTGTAATCACAAAGGAAACAGTTCAGGCAAAAAACAGGGATAATAAAAATCGAAAAGAAAGAGGTCCTACAAATCCTCAACAAAAAAGAAATGACAGCCTATTCAAAATAAACTGTCAATATCCGAACCATCACCAGAATATTAGAGCAAAGACTCAAACAAGATCTAACGCACGATTAGCTGAGTTTAGGCTGAAGAACATCACGAAGAGCGGGTGGGTATAAATAAATTTGAGCCTTTATCCTTTGTTTCTTAAACCGTGAACCAGGCCACGTTATAACCCTTAAAAGTCCTAGCTGAAGCATGGGTTAGTTCGAAAGCACACTGTTACAAAAGGTATCCTGACTCCTTAAGGCTCGCTGTAAAATCTTGAGTTGACATCACATTTTACAAAATTTGCTTATGTTATTGAAAAATGCATTTTCAAAAAACTTCAAGACAGACATAAGCTTTGCATTCTTAAAATAACATTGTTTGCATATGATTATTTGTTCGAATAACAGAGAAATTCGCACGATGAATATCCAGTGAACAAACGCCTTCTCAACGAAAGGATCACCTCAAGTGGAAAAACACTTCCAATACAGGGGCACGGCATGATCATTGTCCATAATCTGGGGCAATTAAGTCAAGATTCAAGGAATCTCTCAAAATGCTAGGGGCAAATCTCCGTCTGAATCACTTAGGGCGTTGGACATGAATTCCAACAACGAATCTTGCATGATCAAACGAAGATCTTCTGGTAGTATGGCAACATAACACTACTGACAGTGACAACTCCCTGCACTCTGAGAACGTGGACATAGTCGAAAAAATACTGCGCATGAGCAAAGACCCGCTAGGTTGACTGGCCTAGGCAAAAATAAGGGCTTCCCGGCGAACCAAAAGGGTTCGGGCAAAAATAAGGGATGAAATGAAAAGTCTGTACACCCGGCAAGTCGAAAACCTGAAAAGGCGGCTTGGGAAAAAATGGGTATCCCGGTGGACTGAAAACCCGAAAGGGCGATCCAGGCAAAAGTTAGGGATCAAAAGCGTACGACTATGTCCCGTCATCTCGTCACTTGCCTATCAGAAGAAGATTTGTCAGATCGGCAGTTATCAAGACCTCCACAGGTACCTTCTCCCATGGAAGCTGGGGCAATAAAAGTTGTCCGAACTACACAAGCTGCTCTGTCCTCCAGGTACAAGGTAGATTCGGCTGAAGAACGTAACCACCTTCACTCCCCGCAGAGTAAGACAAGATTCAGCAATACTCTCCCCAAGCAGAGTGGTCTCCCATCAGCCTTAAAAAAGGCACAATATCTCCAGCAAGTCAGCAACACTCTCCCCAAGCAGAGTTAGGCTACTGTCATCCCTAAGGAAGTTGGATATCCCCAGAAGATCTCAATATTCTCCAGCAGAGTATATAGATATTCCTCAGTAAGCATCCCTGGCAGTCTTAATATTCCTCGACAGAAATATAAGATTGTTCCCCGGCAGAATACCAGACACCCCAGTGGAGCCATTTCCCCAGTGCAGTAAAAAAAAAAGTTTCCCCAGGAGAGTTGAATCATCTTACCCAGTAGATTCTGGAAGCTTGTCCCCTGCGGAGTACAAATATCTCTCCCCAGCCATATTCAAAGGTTATTCCCCACCAGAGTCTAACTGGGTTATCCTCAGCAATTTGCAACGGAAAGATCGTCCTCGGCGAAGCTCTTCCTATCCCCAACGGAGTTCATCAAAATCCTCTAACAAGAGCTTATCAACGGATTCCCCAGCAGAGTTATTGTTAAAATCTCAGCGAAGCATCTCTTCCCACAGAGTAATTCCCCGCAGAGTAATCTCTTCACCAGGTTTATTCCCCAACGGAGTCATCTTCTCCTACAGGTTTATTCTTGCAATCATCTTCTTTCATTATCCCCAGAAGAAACAAAGAACTCTACTCTTCAACATCAGCCCAGGATTCAACGAACTTTCCGGCATTCGTCAAGGATTTATTTTCCCAGACGAAGATACATTCATAAACATCACCTTGTCATACATCATGATACATGCATATACGCATCATATCATACAATCTCATTTATGTTGAGAACATCATTGCTTGATCCATATCATGCATTGCATATGACTGACCTTTACCTTTCATGAAAGATGCAGTTAAACTCTAAATTCAGTCAAGAAGACAAATTCAGTCAAAGAAGATAAATCCAGTCAAAGAAGACAAATCCAGTCAAAGAAGACAAATCCAGTTAAATCGATTTTTCTGACGCTAATCCCGTCAATAAAGACAACCCGTCGTGGAAGACAACCCGTCAATAAAGACAACCTGTCAATGAAGACAACCCGTCAATAAAGACAACCCGTCGTGGAAGAATACCCGTCAATAAAGACAACCCGTCGTGGAAGACAACCCGTCAATAAAGACAACCTGTTGTGAAAGACAACCTGTCATTGAAGACAACCCGTCATTGAAGACAACCCGTCAATAAAGACAACCCGTCAATAAAGACAACCTGTCAATGAAGACAACCCGTCAATAAAGATAATCCGTCAATGAAGACAACCCGTCAGTGAAGATAACCTGTCAGTGAAGACAACCTGTCAATAAAGAGGACCAGTCAATGAAGACAACCCGTCAATAAGGACAACCCGTCGATAAAGACAACCCGTCTATGAAGACAACCCGTTAAAAGAGACAACTCGTCAAAGAAGACAAAACCTCCCCTGGTTCAGTTAAATCGACCCCTGAAGATTTCTCTGAGATAACCTGTCAGTAGAGACAACCCATCAACCTTTTGAAGTTCCAGATTCGATACCTGTATCTAGCCAGGGCATATCTGTGAGCGACTGATTAGAGGTCTACGTCTGTATCCAGCCAGAGAAGCTATCTCGATCAACCTTTTGAAGTTCCAGATTCGATACCTGTATCTATCCAGGGCATATCTGTGGGCGACTAATTCCAGATTCGATACCTGTATCTAGCCAGGGCATATCTGTAGACGACTAATTCCAGATTCGATACCTATATCTAGCCAGGGCATATCTGTGAGCGATTGATTGTAGGTCTATACCTGTAACTATCCAGGAAAGTATCTGCATGAATAGTTTGAAGATCAATACCTGTAGCAAGCCAGGAAACCATCTTTCTTTCTCAAGTATGCAAGTTCTTGCTAAGGAATCTCTTACGCGATCGACACCCCTGGATGGCATCTTTAAGCCCATCTCCACAACTATCCATTACATTTCCAGATGGCATCTATAAGCCCATCCTCCTATCCATCATCTCTCTAAATGGCATTTGTAAGCCCATTCCCGACATCACAGTGCTGATACTACACTATGCGAGTGCAAATTTCTGGGCACTCTAGTGTTCAATCATCTTCCACCTTCGGATCACGAAAGGCACGCAAGCCAATCTACACCCTCAGGTTTAAGAAGATTGAACAGGGGCAACTGTTGTACCCCAAAATTTTCGCTCCCATATTCTTCAAGGTTTATCAAGAATCACCTTCAAATGGTTCAAGATTTCTCAAGGGTTGCAATGTCCAAATGCCTCCTAAGCCAGTCCAAATTAGGGTTTTGTTTCTCTCAAGGAATTTGAGATTTTCAATGGCTCAATCAAGTCTCATGTGCCTATATACATTGTCAAGCACCTACATGTCAAGTTTCAAGACTCACAGTGCCAAATTCTACAGTCAAAAGCTCCATTTGCTTCACAATCAACTGCAGGGGTAAAATGGTCATTTTGCAGTCAAAAGTCAAAATTTTTGGTCAACATCTTATTTTGAGGTCACAATCATCATTTGATCAAGTCTTGATCATGATTCCACAAGCATGGCTCAAAAATCATCAAGGTGCTAAAAGTTACTATTTTTGGACAACAGAAAAGTCAACTGTATCTTGACCAAGGCATAACTTTTTCATGGTTCATCAGAAAAATCCCATCCAATTCTCATTTTGAAGGGGATGATATTTCCTACAACTCATCTTCACATTCCAAGTCCAAGAAATGCTCTCACAAAAAGTTATCAATGTCTACATTATAGGTCAATTTCAAAAGTCAACAAAAATGCACTTTAAGTCAAAGGCCATAACTTGAGATTGGTAAATCCAAATGACATGGGACCAAAGGCATTGGTTAGAGGACGTCAAGACATTTCCAAAATGTCAAAGAACATGTTCATATGATCAAAATTGAGCAAGAAATGCATTGGAGAAGTTGGGAAATTTTCATGAATTTGCAAAAGTCAACTTTGCTCAAAATACCTTGTTTTTGCTAATGGGCCTCAAATTCCTTCTTGAAACTTTGTCCAAGGCTTATGCACGACCCATTGAGATTATTTGAATTTATTTTCTTATTTTTTATTAATTAATTGGATTTTTAATTGATTTTAATTCATTTAATTAATTTAAAATGTAGGAAATTCAAAGATATGTTTTTTTCAATCTTTTGTGAAGCAAATAAGCTCAAGACAAGCTGGAAAATTCGTGTGCACATCAAGGGGACAAAAATCTCCAAGTTTGGCAAGTTTTCTCAATCAAAAAGATTGAAAAATATTTGATTTTCAATCAAATATACAAACATCAATGCAATGGATTTCTTGGCCAAGATTTAACCTAATTCTATTCTACTATATATGCACAAGCTAAACCTAATGCCATGGACGTGATTTTGCTGCAAGAAAGCCATAACAACATTGAAAAAATCAAGAAAAAGTGAAAACTGTTTTCAATCTTCCAGGCTAATTCAGAGCATTATAGTGATTCTAATACCTTGCAAGAACTCTCAGAAACATATTGCAATCGAAACCAAGCCTTAAAGCTACATAAACTGTCAAGAACAAACTCACGGTTTGCTTATTTTTTCCATAATCGAACCTCATGATTTGTGCATCATTAACATGATTTCTTGTATGTTTTGTGTTGCTTGAATCCACAAGAAGCTTTCGGCATAGGTTAATTGAATCATTATGCATTGAATCGAAAGGTGCCATTAATGAATTTTAGGGTTTCCAAGCTTTCATATTAGGGCTTTGCTGTACAGGAAAAATCAGACCTTGAGAGACCCATGGTTGAATTCGTTGAGACGAGACGAACACAATGAGACCATCGCGCCATATTTATATTTAGCGTAGGGCTATTCGCTATTATTGGTCGTTCTGTTTTGTGGGGTTAAAAACCCCCGCTATTTGTTTATGTTTTACAGGAAATATGAGGAAGACGAAGGACGTGTTCATTCCTGGTTGGACAATTCAAAAAGGGCGCGCTTTTTTTATTGTTTCCAGCGTATATGATTGTTTTTATATATTATCTTTGTTTCATATTATATTAACAAAGCGTGCAAGATGGCCCAGTGGATGGTGTGCTGGCTGTGTATCATTGGGACCTGGGTTCGATTCCCAGGTCCACCCAAATTGTTTCTATTATTTTTCTCAACATGATTGTATGCAGATTTCCAATAATGGCCTACCATGCACGTTCCAATCCCATGTGCCATGTGTCTCCTAATACAAATCCAATGGTCAAAAGATGAAGATCATGATGCTCCCTGGTCAATGCCTGCCTAGACAATTCCCAAAGTCAAACGTGGCTGAATGTACAAATGGGCCAGAATTGCTAATCCACCTCCATATTGGGCCATCAAACCCCCCTGGTTTCTTTGTTCTTTCCTTTTTATTTTTTTATTTTCTTTTATTAACTATTATTAATTATTATTAACTCATAAATTAATTATTTTTCATAATAAATTCAGAAAATTAAAATGTAAATATTTTTATTGTTATTATTATGTATTAATTTCACTATTAATTATTTTTGTAAATAAATTCTAAATACAATTAATTTAGTTAATTAGGTTAACTTTAATCTTTTTCACAATAAATAAATAAATTAGAATTAGGGTTTTGACCACTTTATTTTATTTTTATTTTCATTGAAACATAAAAAACACAAAAATATTTTTTTCTTTTAATTAATCAATTAATTAGTTATTAGGTTTAATTTTAATTAATTGCAAAAAGGACTAAAATTCCATTCTTTTCTCAAAAAAGGGTCAAAACCCTAAGGACGTCCCGATTCAATTTCTTTCGCGCATTATTATTATTTTGACCATATTTATGTATCTGCTCCGAGAATGTAATAGATAATTAGGACTTTTACCGCTTTCTTTATTTTCTCACATTTATTTTTAAGGGTTATGTTTTTGGCGATGTAAACACCCGACGCCTTGTAATAGCGTAGATTCACTTTCCGCAATTTATTTTCCGCACTATTATTAACTGTTAATTATGCATGACAAGACTTGCCTGAAAAATAAAATCAACCCGTAGCTCACAATGATACATGTGCAAAGATAATATAAACTGAATCCTGACACACATGCACATGCCACTCCTAGGATACGCCTCACTTGGTTGCCTCGACGTGGTCATTAAGTATAGGGTGTTTTAGAGGTCACCCTCCTGTCTAAAGATCCAGTTGCCTCGAAACGGTTGCCACGGATAAAAAGGATCTAAGACATTAGGGTTACCGCTAAGGCGTCCTACTATTGCTTTGGTGACCACACATGTCCCTATAATCGAATTGACCCGAATAACTCCAACGACGGTGCTACCTACTTCTCAATAGTGGGATAGTATTGTCTAAAGGACATTTACACAGCTTAATTCCTTAGAGTAGGTAGATTTCTCCTGGGTACTTGCTCTTTCAAAAAATAAAAACAACTTTTCGCACCTACACTTTCAAAAAGTTTTCAAACAAACACTTCATACACTCTTGAGGATGATAACGCGAAATCATATCATATATTTACCATAAAATTTATCCGTTTTATGTCGTATTTACCCGATTAACTCTCGAATATTCCGAGTTTTGTATGGTTTTATGCAGGTACAACATATCTCAGCTCAAACTAAGAAGAAACGTGAAATGTGCGAGATTACGGCCAAGACCAAAGAGAAAAGATAAATCTGTCAAAAAAATCCATTTTTGCTGCTATTACGGTCGTCACACCCCTGCCACGACCCTAAGACGCTTCAAAAGAGTGTGACGACCGTCACACCCCTGCCACGAACGTAACACGCTAGCTTATGAAAACTGCACGTAACGAAGCAGCTACGACCGTAACAAGGCTTAGTACAAGTATTTTGGACGTGGTAAAGCAAAATGAAGTGGTCAAGCAAAGCATGCATATGTGCCTAATTTCTCTCCAACTTCCAAGGCCACTTTCTCCTCATTTTTCTCAGTAAAACCAAGAATCTAGGAACTCAAATATAATTCCAACCGTACTTTTATTCTATATATATAGCTTAGACTTAGAAAGAAAAAGGGGGGAGTTTAGTTCATAAAAACCTTGCGGAAGCTCTGCCGATTTTTAATCTCGATTTTATTTCCGAACTTCGTCCATTTAAATTCTCATTCGAACGTTCCAATCTTGCCGGCTTGTGGAAGAAGGATCTCAAATTTTATTGCTTTTCAGGTTTTTATTGTGTTCAATATAATTGCAAATTTTATTTATGTTATATTTCTATTCTTTATTTATTATGCATGCGCTATTGTTTTCTGAATTTATTTCCTGCTTTTTAATTCCGAGCATTATGAGTAGCTAAATACGCGTAGTCGGGGTGTGATGAAATAACCGAATAAATTAATGTTTTTCTAAGCTAAAACCTTAATCAACTTAATTTCTGGCCGTGACTTTTTATAATTAAAAATTAAGCTTTTTATTACGAGAGTAAAGAAAGTGAAATAGGGAGAAATCAAGACCACGAGAGTGTGAGGTTTTAACCGGATAGCTAAAGTTAGGCATTCGATTTAAATACAGCGAGAGCGCTTTAAAACGAATTAGACTTATTTAGTTTTCAAAAAGATGCTTTCTAAACACTTATGGACTAGCGAGAGCAGACATTTGGCTTTAGGAGTATGATCCGAGGTAAGACCACGAGAGTGTGAATCGAGGGTTTTTAAACTGATAAGTACTACAGAACAATTGAGTTAAATATTTTTATATGCTTAGGTACAACTTAATTCACATAGGTTCAAATCATTACGCTCCGACCACTTTAATATTAATTCCCTTAATTGAATTTAGTTTCCCTTTTGTTTTAAACTTCTAAAAACCAAACGTGACAATTTCCGCCTTAGCTAAACAACCATGTTCCATAACACTAGAGTGATTACGAAGTCCCTGTGGGTTCGACATCTTTTTATTACTACCGCGATAGACTGTGCACTTGCAGTTAAGATACCGTTAGACACATTAGGTCAATCGCGACATTAAGTTTTTGGCGCCGATGCCGGGGACTTTAGTTTAGTCACTAGTGTAATCTGAAAACAACGCTGTCTAGACTAAGGCAACTTTTTATATTTCCCTCTGTTGTATGCCAAACACTCGTTCTCAAAACGAGCCTTTGCATCTACAAATTAATGATATCGAGCGTTACTTAAGATTAAGACGCTGAATTCAAGAATACCGATCTCTCAATAATCTTCCTCCGACTAAAATTCCTGATATCTCGTTACCAGAATTTATCGAAGAACCGAGAATGGATGACGTACCAAATCCGCCTCGCGCTCTTAAGGACTACGCAGTTCCTTCGCAAGCGGAACCTCACAACAGCATTGCCGCCCCTGCTATCGCTCGAAACGATTTCGAGCTGAAACCTTCGCTTCTATCCGCCGTTCAGCAGAACCAATTTTCTGGATCCCCTACTGACAACCCTAACCTACATCTGTCAGTGTTTGTGCAGTACGCAGACACTGTAAAAGCGAATGGTGTAAACCCCGAGGCGATACGATTGCGCCTATTTCCTTTTTCTTTAAGAGACAGAGCCCGAGCCTGGCTCCAATCTCTTCCTTCAAATTCAATCACCACATGGGATGAATTGAAGAAAGTCTTCTTGGCTAGATATTTCCCACCAAGCAAAATTGCTATGCTTAGAGCTAACATCAACGGTTTTAGACAAAAAGATAACGAATCACTTTTCGAAGCATGGGAACGTTACAAGGATATGATTAGACTCTGTCCTCATCATGGTTTAGAAGAATGGCTAATCATTCATACGTTTTATAACAGTCTCTTGTATAACACAAGAATGACTATAGACGCCGCTGCTGGTGGCGCACTGATGGATAAACCATATGCCGAAGCAAATCAACTTATCGAAAGTATGGCCCAAAACCACTATCAATGGGGAAGCGAAAGAGCTAATGTGGAGAAATCCAAAACCAAAGGTGGAATGTCTGAAGTGAATATTCTGGACCAAGTCAATGCTAAAGTGGAAGCTCTTACCCAAAAGCTAGAAAACCTTACCACTACTCCTGCAGCTACCGTGGCTGCAGTTGTCCAAACTTGCGATCTATGTGGTCTTCAATCACATCTTGCTCCAGAATGCCCACTTCTAACAGGAGTTCCAGTTGAACAAGCAAATTATGTACAAGGGAACCCTTATAGCAATACCTATAACCCTGGTTGGAAAAATCATCCGAATTTTTCATACAAAAGTAACAACGCGTTATACGCGCCTGGACAAGCTCCTGCCACACCACCCGGTTATCCAAAAGCTATCCCAAATCATCCTGTTAATGGACCTAATACTCCTAGGAAATTTAACCTAGAAATCATGATAGAGCACTTCATTGCTTCCCAAGCTCAGACTAATAAAGACGTTATGAATCAAAATTTACATACTAATAAGCAGATAAAACAATTAACTAGCAAGGTTGATGCTTTAGCCACCCATAACAAGATGCTTGAGACGCAAATTTCACAGGTAGCTCAACAACAAGCACCTACTGCGGAACCGGCTGGAATTTTTCCTGGTCAACCACAGCCCAACCCAAAAGGACATGCTAATGCTGTGATACTGAGAAGTGGAAAAGAACTCGACGGACCTGTTGACTCAAGACTAGAAAATCCAGCCATGTACCAAAAACAGAGCGAGCCGACTGAAAAAGCCAATGAACCCAGAGAAAAAGAAAAGGAAAACGAAACGCAAGAGGCAGTGGAGCAAGAGAAGCCTTATGTACCTCCACCACCTTATAAACCACCAATCCCGTATCCTTAGAGACTTACAAATTCCAAAACGATGGGCCAATTCAAGAAATTCGTTGAACTTCTGAAACAACTCAATATAACAATACCTTTTACAGAAGCCATCACTCAGATGCCCTCGTACGCTAAATTTCTCAAGGAAATCCTATCCAACAAGAAAAAGATAGAAGATAACGAAACAGTTACACTCACTGCCGAGTGTAGCGCGATCATTCAAAACAATATGCCTCATAAGCTAAAAGACCCAGGTAGTTTCTCTATACCTTGTAATATTGGAAAATTTGTCATAGATAAAGCTCTATGTAACTTAGGAGCAAGCATTAGTGTCATGCCCTTATCTATCTGCAAAAAGCTAGAGATGGGAGAACTCAGACCCACGAAAATGTCCGTCCAATTAGCCGACCGATCGGTTAAATACCCTGTAGGTATACTGGAAAACGTTCCAGTTAGAATAGGTCAATTATATCTCCCGACCGATTTCATCATCATGGACATAACCAAGGACTCAGTTACCCCCATCATACTAGGGAGACCCTTCCTAGCCACCGCCGGAGCTATAATTGATGTAAAGAAGGGTAGACTAACGTTCGAAGTTGGGGAAGAAAAAGTGGAATTCATCCTTACTCAATTCTTACAAGCACCAGCCATGAACGACACATGTCATCTTATAGATGTCATTGACGAGTGCGTAAGGGAAATGGAAGCAGAACAGACAAAATATTCTGAGATAATGGAAATCCAAACCTCTCCAATATTCGAAAACGATGACAGTCTAAACGAAAGCTTAGCACTCACGCCTGATCACATGCCATGCCCGAAGAACCCCAGTGTAGAATTGAAAATTTTACCTAAGAATCTAAGATACAAATTCCTTGATACCGAGCACACGCGACCAGTAATAGTAAACTCCAACTTAGGAAAGCTCGAAACTGAAAAACTTTTGGGCGTCCTAAGAAGGTATCCAACCGCACTAGGGTATAACATATCTGATTTGAAAGGAATATGTCCTTCAATTTGTATGCACCGTATTTTGCTAGAAGAGGATTGTAAAACCTCTAGAGAACCTCAAAGAAGGATTAACCCGATTCTTAGCACTATAGTCAGAGATGAAATTACAAAGCTTATGGAAGCTGGAATCATATACCCGATCTCTGATAGTAAGTGGGTGAGCCCAGTACACATGGCGCCCAAGAAAGGAGGTATCACCGTTGTTAAGAACGCGAAAGGCGAACTAATAACTCAAAGAGTAGTCAATGGACATAGAGTGTGTATAGATTATAGAAAACTAAACAAAGCCACTCGAAAAGACCATTTTCCTCTACCCTCATAGATCAAATTCTAGAACGGTTAGCCAAACATTCCTATTTCTGCTATCTAGACGGTTACTCCGGATTCTTTCAAATCCCCATTCACCCTGACGATCAAGAAAATACTACTTTCACGTGTCCGTATGGAACGTTCGCATATAGACGAACGCCCTTCGGATTGTGTAATGCCCCAGCTACCTTCCAACGATGTATGATGTCAATCTTTGCAGATTTTATAGACAATATCATGGAAGTATTCATGGATGATTTCTCAGTGTGTGGGGGAAGTTTCGAAGGATGTCTATCAAACCTAGAGAAAGTCTTAGAAAGATGCATAAAAGTAAACCTCGTGCTCAATTGGGAAAAATGCCATTTCATGGTCAGAGAAGGAATCGTGCTAGGACATGTCATATCCAATAAAGGGATTGAAGTTGACAAAGCCAAAATAGAAGTCATAAAAGAACTCCGACCACCTAAGACCGTTAGAGAAATACGAAGCTTTTTAGGACACGCCGGTTTTTACCGGCGATTCATTAAAGATTTCTCAAAAATTACTAAACCACTTACCGGTTTGTTAATGAAAGAAGCTGAGTTCATATTCGACGATGATTGTCATAAAGCGTTTGAAACTCTAAAATCAGCCCTTATCACCGCACCAATCATGCAACCGCCCGATTGGAATTTACCCTTCGAAATCATGTGCGACGCAAGTGATTACACCGTAGGCGCAGTTCTTGGACAGAGGAAAGACAAGAAACTAAACGCTATTTACTACGCTAGCAGAACGCTAGACCAAGCCTAAATGAACTACGCCACGACTGAGAAAGAGCTATTAGCAGTCGTCTTCGCGCTTGACAAATTCCGTTCCTATCTAGTAGGAGCCAAAATCATCATCTATACGGACCACGCTGCTATAAGATATCTATTAAATAAGAAAGATGCAAAACCAAGGCTCCTCGGGTGGATCCTGCTTTTGCAAGAATTTGACTTAGAAATTAAGGATAAAAAAGGGACCGAAAATGTCGTAGCGGATCACTTGTCAAGATTGGAAGATATAAAACCCGAACAAGTGCCGATTAACGACGATTTTCCATATGAGCAATTGATAGCCCAAATAAGGAGCGACCTGGCTCAATTAAACTTAAACGAACCAAAACCCAAGGAAGCCGTAAAAGAAATCCATGCAACCATGGGACTGCCATGGTATGCCGACATAGTTAACTATCTAGCTGCAAACGCGCTCCCACCAGATCTTACTTACCAATAGAAAAAGAAATTCTTCCATGATCTCAAACACTACTATTGGGACGAGCCCTTACTGTTTAAAAGAGGACCAGACGGAATCTTCTGTCGATGCATACCCGAGGAAGAGATAGAAGATGTCATTTCCCACTGTCATTCATCTCCTTACGGGGGACACGCAAGCACTTCCAAAACTTGTGCAAAGATCTTACAAGCTGGCCTATTCTGGCCTAATCTATGGAAAGATGTCCACATCGCTGTTAGAAATTGCGATCGGTGTCAACGCACCGGCAATATTTCAAGACGCGATGAAATGCCTCAAAGGGGAATACTAGAGGTAGAAATCTTCGACGTATGGGGAATCGATTTCATGGGACCCTTCCCATCTTCTTTTGGAAACAAATATATACTCGTCGCGGTTGATTATGTCTCAAAATGGATCGAGGCCATAGCCTCTCCTACAAATGACACCCGAGTGGTAATCAAACTCTTTAGAAACATAATTTTTCCAAGATTCGATGTACCGAGACTCGTCATTAGTGACAGTGGCTCCCATTTCATCTCAAAGATATTCGACAAATTACTTTTTAAGTATGGAGTAAAACATCGTATAGCGACCCCATACCACCCATAAACCAGTGGACAAGTCGAAGTATCGAACAGAGAAATTAAGCAGATCTTAGAAAAAACTGTAGCCACAACCAAGAAGGATTGGTCATCAAAGCTCAACGAAGCTTTATGGGCCTATAGGACGACCTACAAGACCCCTATAGGAACTACACCCTTCAAGCTCGTATACGGAAAATCCTGTCACCTCCCAGTAGAATTAGAATACAAAGCGTATTGGGCAATTAAAACGCTCAACATGAACTACACTGCTGCGGGAGAAAAACGAGTCCTGGATTTAAATGAATTAGAAGAGTTAAGATTAGACGCTTACGAGAATGCTAAAATATACAAAGAAAGAACTAAAAAATGGCATGATAAGCATTTAGCTAGGAAAGAATTTAGTGTGGGAGATGTCGTACTATTATTTAACTCAAGACTTAGGCTTTTCCCTGGTAAATTAAAATCTAGATGGTCAGGTCCGTATGAAATTACAAAAGTGTTTCCTAGCGGAGCGATAGAAATTAAGGGTAGAAATACTGACCCGTTTACAGTAAACGGGCAGCGGTTAAAAATATACAATAACATTGAAAATAGAGATTATACGAATAGTCTAAGACTTTTAAAATTACCCGATATTTCACCCGAATAATCTGCTGCTAGGCACTATGTCAGGCTTTTGACGTTAAAAACAGCGCTGAGTGGGAGGCAACCCACCTATTTGTTAATTGTTATTTATTATACTTTTCATTTCTTCATTTATTTCTATTTAAGTTTCATTTTCATTTTCTTTCTTCTGTTATAATTTTCATGAAAACTGCTGCTAATTTCAAAAATAATTTTACTTGCCACAGGATTTCTGAAAAGTTTTTGTTTCTCTTCTACCTTCTCTCCTGACTTGTTTCACTGATTAACAATAACCATGGAACCAAAACCGCATAATTTCTTGGAAACCACCTTTAGGGGTAGAAACCAAAAGAGAAAATTCGAGGAATTATCAAAAAGAAACATTGGCATAACACTTTATCATGATGAACCCACTATGAATGCTCTAGGTATATTGGATAGTGTTATGTACTTGTTTAACCAGTTGGGGTGGGAAAAAGCCCTTATTAAGACTAGGTTTGCCACCTACCGTGAGCTCACCTTTGAATTTCTAAGCTCACTAGTCCATTTACCAGAACATGGAAAAGGAACCCGTAAAGGATTCATAAGTTTCCGTCTCTTTGGCATTAATTTTGTTTACAATCATAAGGAACTAGCTGACCTGTTAGGATTCCCTAGCGGCCCTTTTGCCTATTCCACTACCCAGGTTGAGCTGATGGATATTGAGCTAGACTACTTTTGGGGAACTTTGACTGGTAATTATCACCCTGATCCGGATAACATGGATAATGATGAAATTCATAACCCTGCTATCCGCTATTTCCATAAGATTCTAGCCCATACTGTATTCGGGAAAGAGGAGAACCAGACTGCAGTGTCTAAGGACGAGATATTTTTACTATATTGTATGCACCAAGGCCACCCCGTTAATGCCGTACCATTCCTGATGCAAACCTTTTACCGCATTATCAATAACCCTGATGAACCAATCATCATAGGTGGCCTGGTCACAATGATTGCACATGCCCTCGGCCTGAGACACCAGCTGAATAGGTGCCCACATTTTGGTACGATTCGTCCCATGAATCTTGCTTTTTGCTTTAACCGCCGTATGATAGCAAACCATGCTTACCCACCTTATGACTATCTGATAAGAGATGAAGTTGTAAACTTATTCACCCTTCCAAACCATAACAAAGTGAGTGTCCATAACCGTGATAACTAGCTTTATGAGCTAAACCCGCCCGACCAACCTCCTACACCTGAGACACTGCAAGATTATCAAATTTATGATGATATTATGTCCGACATGGGTGACCCCGAGACTCCTCCTGGTTATTACGAAAATGTCAACATGGCGGAAGCCCATGTAGCCCCTGAAACAACAAAGAAGGATTATACTGATAACCTTAACAAAATTGTTACCACACTTAATACCTACCAGACTAACATTAATGGATTAAAAGATGAAATAAAAAGCATGCGTCTGGAGATAATGGGATTAACCGACATAACCGTGGAGAAATTTTATTACATTCATAATTCACTCGAAGAAATAAAAGCAAAGCTTGGATGAACTCACGAATGGCAACTCCAGTTTTATATTTCATTTCGTTTTGTTTCTAGGAAGTTTCCCATTTTTGCACAGTTTCAGTTTCGTTTTAAATTTAGAACAAATTTATCTTTATGTAATTTTTGAGTTTATGTTGTTGAACATGCAGTTTTACGAAATCATCGTTTCAGTTATTTAATACTGGTTTGCTAGATTCCTCTGCACGAATTATAATGCTTTACATAAATTGCGGGCTTTTACTCTAATTGCTGATGGTGTGATGTTTTGGAACATATATGCTTGCATTTTCTTGGTATACCATTGAATTTATATTGCTATTAAAATGCCTCTGTGTAGAGATAGAATGTTGCAGACTTGATACAGCACAGTCTGTTAAGAAATTGCACATTTTGCAGTTGTTACGACCGTCACAACCCTCTTACGTTCGCCACACGCCTTTTAGCGTGTTACGATCGTCATCCCTGTGTTACGACCGTAACACGGGTTACATCAGTGACCCTTGTAGCAGACAGTAGCGCTTCTTCTGCAACCTTCCCTCTTTCTCCACTATTTCAAAACCTTCCCACTCCCTCCATCAATCCCCACTCACACCACTTAACTCACCTTCATTCTCCATTAATTTTCATCCTTCCCAATACTTTCCCTCATCATTATCTACATCTCACAACCGATACCTCACAAACTCCATCCCACAACCCAAACCCACTATCTCTAACGCTTTAGCATTCTAAAATGGCAAACATCAACCAACAAATCCCAGGCATCTACTTACGCGATGGTGAAGCAGGTGAAACCCAACGCACGAGGTTCCTGAAGTTCTAACGCCGAGGCATCCATCCCACGAGGTTCGTCGACATTGACTGCCTCCGAGACCTCGGATTACTTGAAAGTGTCCAACATCTCCTACAGAATGTCAACCTTTGGACCCTCTGTAGCCAGCCCCAACCAACGTACGAGAATCTCACCCTCGAGTTCCTCAGTTCATTCTGCTACATCACTCCGAATGGTCCAAGAAATCAACTTACCGGTGTGGTAAGGTTCCGCATTTTCGGCACCGAATACGACTTCTCTCAGAATGCATTCGGTCGCCTACTAGACTTCTGTACTGATGAAGGCGCCCACCTCCGTGTGCCTGACACCTTCCATGAGGAATCCTTTAAGCTTTGGCATAGCCTGGCCAACAATCGGGCTAACTCCTACGATCACCTCAATGCTACCCAAATCCATAACCCCACCATTCGCTACTTCCATCGCATCTTATGCAACACCATTTTCGCAAGGGATAGTAACCACAAGCTTAACTCCAAAGAGCTTTTCTTCATGCACTGTGCGTTTACCAATCAGAAAATCAACGCCGCACCATTCCTCTTGGCCCATATTCATTCTATTCGCACTCGCGGAGGCAAACCCTTCTATTTCGGAGGGCCTGTCACTTCTATTGCATTGGCCCTGAATCATGGCGACACCCCTTGCCCATCTGCCCTCCAGAGCACCGGTCTTGCTTACCTTAGACCATTGCAAATCTGCTCATCTCATTCACCAACGGGACGACGGCCGGTTCCATCCAGTGATCCGTAACGTTGTTTATTCTAACATTGTTTTGCCTTGCAGGGACCGTATCGATCCGCACAACCGAGCCAATTGGCTATTTGATGACCCTGACAGCCATGCTCTCGTGCACGATGCCCAGCCAGATGCTCCAACTGACGAGATCCAGGAGGAATTGGACCGCGAAACACCTGCTCCCGACATTCCTGAGTCCTCTTCTGCACCACCTCCTTTTACTATGGAGGACATCCTCAGAGCCCTCCATCAGCAAAATCAGATGGCTGTAGCTCTTGAAAGAAAGCATCAGGAGCAGTATGACACTCTGCATGCGCAAAACGTCCAAATCCTGAGCGGCCAACGCAACGTCAACGAGAAGATGGACGAGGTTTTCTCCGAGCTAAACGCCTTACGCATGGACGTCACCGCTCTTGGCTCGCATGATACCGACCTCGAGGCCACACCTACCCGACGCTCCCGCACCCGAAGCAGAGGCAGAGGCCACCAGTAGTTTTCTTTTGTTTTTGTTTCTGTATTCCATTTATTTACCTTTCCATCCGTTTTTCTTTTTGTAATCCTTCCTTCCATATATCATGACATTGAGACAATGTCTGATATAGTGTGGGAGAGACGTTATATTTTCTTCATGTTGTAGTAAATTTATGGTAACTCTACGATATTTTCAAGTTTTCCCCGTATTTTAAGCCATACCAAAAAATTTTTTTATCTTCTCGCATAGCTCGACATACCTACCTTAAAGCGGAAACCTAGTTAGGAAGACGAGAACGAGTAAACAAAATCAATACGACCATGACACTGCTAACATCCTACTTATGCAACCCGTCTAAACAAAACGTTATATGTACACCTCGAATTTTAAGTTCTGAAGTAACCCGTAGTAGTTTATACTAGCAGTCAGCACCGTCTGGACACAAACCACGTGGGGAGCCGATGAATATAAGTGTTTGATGCCTAATCAATGAAACACCCTTCTCATCTCGATGCTAAACAAAGAAAATCTTGTGCCAAAAGACAAAGATCGCATACGAGACATAAGTATAAGAGAAGAAGTCCATTGTTGGTTGGTTCAGAGGTATCTGGTTCTGAACTTGGTAGGGCGTGCTACGACTAGGTCCCTCGCAACCTCCAATTTGGAAAAATCCAGGGTAACCACATCCGTGTACCAGACCCCGCGACAAAAATAGGATCAAAGTCACTAACCGGATACTCCACTATGCGCGTGAAAAGACAAAGGGCTTAATGTGATTGCGCCAGAACGAAACCGGGCGAAAAAGCACGAGAGGATTGAGGTTTAAATATGAAGAAACGATTAAGCGGTTTGTTAAGGTGGAAATATGCGACTCAATTGTGTCATTGGTATATCACTGACGTTTTACTCGAGTACCGACTGACTGACGATTGGTTTCCTGTGTTTTATCTTGAAAACAAAAGGTATGTCGTGCACGTGCGCCTAGCGAACACTTGTCCGATTTTTTACGACTATTTGCTTGAGGACAAGCAAAGGTTTAAGTATGGGAGGATTTGATAACGCGAAATCATATCATATATTTACCATAAAATTTATCCGTTTTATGTCATATTTACCCGATTAACTCTCGAATATTCCGAGTTTTGTATGGTTTTATGCAGGTACAACATATCTCAGCTCAAACTAAGAAGAAACGTGAAATGTGCGAGATTGCGGCCAAGACCAAAGAGAAAAGATAAATCTGTCAAAAAAAATCCATTTTTGCTGCTATTACGGTCGTCACACCCCTGCCACGACCGTAAGACGCTTCAGAAGAGTGTGACGACCGTCACACCCCTGCCACGAAAATAACGCGCTAGCTTATGAAAACTGCACGTAACAAAGCAGCTACGACCGTAACAAGGCTTAGTACAAGTATTTTGGACGTGGTAAAGAAAAATGAAGTGGTCAAGCAAAGCATGCATACGTGCCTAATTTCTCTCCAACTTCCAAGGCCACTTTCTCCTCATTTTTCTCAGTAAAACCAAGAATCTAGGAACTCAAATATAATTCCAACCGTACTTTTATTCTATATATATAGCTTAGACTTAGAAAGAAAAATGGGGGAGTTTAGTTCACAAAAACCTTGCGGAAGCTCTGCCGATTTTTAATCTCGATTTTATTTCCGAACTTCGTCCATTTAAATTCTCATTCCGACGTTCCAATCTTGCCGGCTTGTGGAAGAAGGATCTCGGATTTTATTGCTTTTCAGGTTTTTATTGTGTTCAATATAATTGCAAATTTTATTTATGTTATATTTCTATTCTTTATTTATTATGCATGCGCTATTGTTTTCTGAATTTATTTCCTGCTTTTTAATTCCGAGCATTATGAGTAGCTAAATACGCGTAGTCGGGGTGTGATGAAATAACCGAATAAATTAATGTTTTTCTAAGCTAAAACCTTAATCAACTTAATTTTTGGCCGTGACTTTTTATAATTAAAAATTAAGCTTTTTATTACGAGAGTAAAGAAAGTGAAATAGGGAGAAATCAAGACCACGAGAGTGTGAGGTTTTAACCGGATAGCTAAAGTTACGCATTCGATTTAAATACAGCGAGAGCGCTTTAAAACGAATTAGACTTATTTAGTTTTCAAAAAGATGCTTTCTAAACACTTATGGACTAGCGAGAGCAGACATTTGGCTTTAGGAGTATGATCCGAGGTAAGACCACGAGAGTGTGAATCGAGGGTTTTTAAACTGATAAGTACTACAGAACAATTGAGTTAAATATTTTTATATGCTTAGGTACAACTTAATTCGCATAGGTTCAAATCATTATGCTCCGACCACTTTAATGTTAATTCCCTTAATTGAATTTAGTTTCCCTTTTGTTTTAAACTTCTAAAAACCAAACGTGACAATTTCCGCCTTAGCTAAACAACCCTGTTCCATAACACTAGAGTGATTACGAAGTCCCCGTGGGTTCGACATCTTTTTATTACTACCACGATAGACTGTGGACTTGCAGTTAAGATACCGTTAGACACATTAGGTCAATCGCGACATCAGCGGACTGATACAAGAGTTACCTAGAAGTTTTCAAAATGAAACTTTTTCAAAACCCACAAACACAAGAAAAGAAAACAATTTTTGAAAACATAGTGAATAAGTACCTAAGAGCCCATGGATAACCATGGATAGAAAGGGTGCTAACACCTTCCCTTTCTATAATCTACCTCCCGAACCGAGAAACATCTCGAAAAGGAATTTTGCTGTGCTTTTGTCCTTTCCTTGTTGGAGAACATAAAAGACGGTGGCGACTCTTGCTTACCGCAACATTTCGCGAACCAGCTTTAAAAACAGTCAGTTCTATTTCCATCGATCACACTTTCTGAAGACCACTTTAAGAACTGTCGACCTTCTTGCTGCCTCTCCTGACATCGCCAGCGGTATTTTGGATTTGACTTCGATCATTGATCCGGTATCAGCTGATTATAATTTCCGAAGAACTCTCAATAGAAAAATTGAAGAGGCCAATGGCCATGTAGTTGTTTCCTGGAGTGCTGCCACTGAATAAACTTCAAGGCTAAAGTAGTTGTCGAAGGAGCAAGAGACTAGGCAGAAAGAAGTTGAAGAAATCGACCAAAATACATCCAGGATGAAGGCTCAGATCAGAGAATTGGAGGCTAAGATTGCCTCTAAAGATAAATGAAAAGAAGAACTTCTTGCCATCAACACTGATTCTGAGAGCCAAGAGGAACTCAGTGATGGATTAAAATATGTTTATCAAGCCCACACATTAGATGCTAAAATTGAAGCTCTTCATCAGTCAAAGGCTTTGTGCGAAAGAAGTTTGGAGATGCAGAAGATCAAATATCTCCAAATAAAATCCAACCTACCATTTTGATTTTGACTTTTTATTTGTATAATTTCTGTTTTTGTAATGACTTATAGCCATTTTGGTTGCTTAATGCATTTTCCATTTTGGCTCTTTACTTCGACTGAGATTAAACATTGGTTATTTTAACCTCTTGAAGTACAGGTCTATACTTTTATAAGTATTTACCATTTACTCTCAAAAGCCTTTGATCCTCATTCAACTCTTCGATCTCATAGGCACCACCAGACAATGTTTGGATAATCTTAAAAGGTCCTTCCCATTTAGGAGACCATTTTCCCATATTTCTATCCTTTTGATCCATTGGGAGAATTACTTTCCATGCCAGATCCTCAGGCAATAATGTCTTGGGTTTTACTCTTTTATTGTAATATTTTTCCACTCTTTTCTTCTGTGTCCTTAAGAGATCTAAAGCTCTCATTTTTTCTTTTTCCAAATCAACCAATTCGTCTAACATCATATTCCAATAAGCTTCGGAAGGGATATCTTGATGTTTCTGAATTTTTATTAACTGCAGACAAATTTCTACTGGCAATACTGCGTCATGGCCATAGGTTAATCGAAATGGTGTCATTCTGGTAGCTTCCTTAGGAGAAGTTCGACATGCCCATAAGATTTGGTCCAACGATTTATGCCAATTCTTTGGCTTTTTTCCTACATGCTTCTTTATCAAGCCAATTACTATCTTATTTGCTGCTTCGACTTGTCCATTAGCTTGCGCATAGTAAGGCGTAGATGTTAACAACTTGAATCCCATTTCTATGGCGAACTCCTGCATTTTTCGACCAGTAAATACTGATCCTTGGTCAGTTGTTATTGCCTCAGGGATTCCAAACCTATATATAATGTTCTTTTGAATAAATTCAATGAAATTCTCTTAGCCCGCGTTAACTAACGGAATTGCTTCAATCCACTTAGTGAAATAGTCAATGCCCACCTATATATATTTCTGGATTTTAGAAGATGATGGTCTAATCTCCCCAATGAGATCCAAGGCCTATCCTCTAAAAGGCCAAGGTTTCACAATCGAGTGAAGTTCACTTGCAGGTACATGTTGGATGACTATATGTATTTGACATTCTTGGAAACCTTTTGCAAACTCCACACAGTCTTTCAACATAGTAGGCCAATATAATGCTTGTCGAAACAGCAACCATTTCATTTTATGGCCTACCTGATGTGCCCCACACGCCTCAGCATGTGTAGTTGAAAGGGATATGTATGCCTCTGTCTCACTTAGCCATTTTAGTAGTACTCCTTTAGGCATCTTTTTAAATAACTCGTTTCCCATTAGAATATAACTTAGCGCCCTGTACTTTGTTTTTCGTTCTGTCGAAGCCATTGGATTTTGCAAATAATCTACTATAGGCTTTCTCTAATCTTGTTCTGTTAGATTGTCTATGAACGAAATTTCAAAGTTTTCTTGGTCAGCGTACCCCAGTTTTGTTGTTTCTAAATCTGTTGGAGACAACTTGGTTGATGTTACTCTTCCTCTAACTTTGATTGCTTGTTGTAATTTTTCTTTCAAAATTTTATACCCATATGCAATATGTGCTAAGTCATTAGCCACTTGATTTTCCAATCTTGGTATATGTCGAATGTTGATCACTTTAAAGTTTTTCTACAAACGATTGCCTGTTACAAAATACATGATAAGATATTCTCTTATACATTTGTATTCTTTCGTAACTTGCTTTATGACAAACTCTGAATCTCCCATTATTTCGACTCGAGTTGCCCTTAATTTCAACAAGATTTTAAGGCCTGCGATTAGAGCTTCATACTCAGCCTCATTGTTCGAACAAGAACCTTTGATCTTGTACTTTAATGTTGTTGGAATTTTATTTAGAGAAATAATTAGAACTCCTACTCCAGTTCCATCTTTATGACTGGAACCGTCGAAGTATAACTTCCAGGGTTCGATCTCCAAGTAGTTTAATGATTCTTCATTTATTGAGTGGTCAACTATAAAGTCTACTACCACTTGACCTTTTACAGCCTTGAGAGGCATAAAGGTTAATGAATACTCAGTTAATAAAAGTGCCCATTTCCCTATTCGGCTGTGCAAGATGGGTTTCGACAACATATATTTGAAAACATCAAAATGAGACAAAACATAAACATCATCTGGTTTTATATATTGCTTGAGTTTTGTACATGAGAAGTAAAGACATAAACATAGTTTTTCAACTTCGTTATATCTAGTTTCTGTCTCATTTAAAACTCTACTGAGGTAGTAGATGGGTCTTTCGACACCATTTTCATTCTCTTTAGCCAAGATGCTCCCTAGGTTTTTATCAGATGCAACTATGTACAATCTCATACTCCTATTTCTACAAGGAGGTACCAGAACATGTGGCTTGGTGAAGTATCCTTTGATCTTGTCAAAGGCCTCTTGTTGTTCTTGCCTCCACTCAAATCCTCCTTTGTTAAGTCGAAGTAGTGGTAAGAAGGCTTGTGTTTTTCCACTTAAGTTGGATATAAATCTCCTCGAGAAATTTATCTTGCCAAAAAGAGATTGCAACTCCTTCTTGCTAGTTGGCGCTTTCGCTTCACAAATGGCTTTGGTCTTGTTCTGGTTTATTTTGATTCCCTTTTTGTGGACCACAAAGCCTAAGAAGTCCCCTGCTTTGACGCAGAAAGCGCACTTCATAAGATTCATCTTTAGACCATAGCTTCTCATCCTTTCGAAGGACTTTCGAATATGGTCTATGTGATTCTTCCCTGAAAAAGATTTGACAACAATATCATCAATATAAATCCTCATAAAAGTTTCAATAAAATCATGGAAGGTGGAATTCATTGCCCTTTGATATGTTGCCACTGCATTTTTTAGGCCAAAGGGCATCACCACCCATTCATAAGTACCTAAAGCTCCAGGGAATCGAAATGGTGTTTTTGGCACATCCTCTTCAGCAATGAAAATTTGATTATATCCAGAGTATCCATCAAGCATACTCATGTATTTAAAGCCAGCGGCAGAATCAACAAGCATTTCTGCCACAGGCATTGGATATTCATCTTTGGGTGTTGCAACATTTAAATCTCTAAAATGAATGCACACCCTTAAGGTACCATTTTTCTTTATAACAGGTACTATATTTGCAATCCATTCGACATACCTGGTCATTCGGATAAACTTGCATTTCAGCACTCTTTCAACTACCGTATTGATCTTCGACAAGATTTCTGGTGCAAAACACCTTGGAAATTGCTTCACAGGCTCTTTTCCAGGCTTTATTGGTAGTTAAAGCTCCACCAATATTCTGTCGAGACCAGACATTTCGTCATAATCCCGTGAAAAGCAGTCTTTAAACTCCTTCAACAATTGGATTATTTCGATCCAGAGCGCTGGATCTATCTTCGCACTGATGTATGTTGGTCTTTTCACCAAACCTTCGCCCATGTCTATTTCTTCCAGAGGATCTTGCGCTAGCATTTTAACATTGTCTGCCAACGGATCCTTTTCAAAAACCAAAGGCTCATTATCATATATGGTATCTAGCCTCTGGCTTCACTCTTCCTCCCTTTTTAGTCAGGTGGTTCTAGTTCGAAGTCTTTCCTAGGACCTTTTGGAAGAAACACTCGCTCATTGGCTTCGACAACCATATACTTGACTTCAGCCTCTAAGGCCGCTATCATTCTACTTTCGGCCACATATGCCGAAATCCTTTGTAAAGCTTGTGATTCAGTCATCATCACTGAATTCACTTCTCCAGCCTGTTAGTTGTATGTCATCAACTCCTCCATAGTAAATGTTTGATAAATCTTCTTTATCCCACTGGAACCCATGGCCAGAGTGTAGGTAGAGGGAGCAAAAGGCATTTGGTGTTGGTGCTAAATCAAAGGCTGGAGGATTGCATGACCCTATGTGAGCCAGATTTCTGTCGAAGTTTGTTCTATCGACATTATTAGCTTCGACCATATAGTAGCCTTGATCTGCTTCAATATTTTCAACTATACCATCTGGGCGCCAAATGGTAACACGTTGGTGCATTGATGATGGCACTGCTCCTATGCCATGTATTCACTCTCTACCTAAGAGTAGATTATAGTTGGGCTTCGCTGAAATGACCATAAACATAGTTGGTCGAAGTATTGTTCCCACCTCTAGGTCTAATTGTATCACCCCCATAGTGGTTCCAATACCTCCCTTATAGTTCAATAGAACCATGTTATGGGGTTTGATATCTTCATCCCCTTTGCCTAGTTTCCTCAGCATACCTTGGGGAATTATATTTATTGTGGCCCCACAATCAACCAGAATTTTGTTGATGGTTGTTTCCCCAACTTTTGCTCCGATGAACAATGGTTTGAGGTGATTCTTCATCGCCTCAGTGAGGCGTTCGAAGAAAGCATTTTGCTCTTCTACACAGCCGTTGTTCATGACGTAGTAACAAATTGGCCTATGTTTGGCCATCTCCTGCTTGACCTCTTAGTCAGTCTCTTCGAATTTGACTTGGCGGTCGTATTCTCTGGGTAATATTGATACTACATTCACCATAATATCCAAAGTAGCATTAGATTCAGAATTACCTTCATCATTGGATTCACCTTGTTTTGGCCACACCAATCTTCTAGCAATTGGTTTTCTTTCCAAAGGCTTTCTTTGCTTGCCTTTTTCCTTTCTTTGTGGCACATTGGTGCTTGATTCAAGTTGAGGCTCCCATGTAGTCTCTCTTTCGGCTTTTCACCATCTTTGATTTCTCCTCCACTGGGAGCGGGACATGGGATTTTTCCCTTTGTAGTTGCTCGACACATGAGCCACTTTGTTTGTTGTTGTAGTTTGGAATTCCTTCCTATAGGCCAATGATGATCCTCTTGGGACATCAAATGTTCGCCATTTCCCCTCACTGAGCCTTTTTCTATTTGTTGTCTTCAGCCAAGTGTCCACAGGGACAATTGTTGGAGGCCTGAAAGTTGATGGCCTCTTCACCTGGTTCATTGGTCCCTTCTGATATCCTATTCTGGGATCATATCGGACCTCAGGATCCATGTTAGGTTGGGCATTGGTGCCCCATTTCTCCTTTGCTGCCCTCATACCCTATATGTGTTCTGCAGCCTTTTTGTTAAAGATGGAGTTGCATCTTGGACACAACATCACTTCAGACTTCTTTTTCTGGCATTATTGCAGAAATCTGCCAGATTCTCATTCTGTTTAGGAAATGCAATTTTATTGACTTCCTCTTGTCGGATGACATCTTCTGAAGCCTTCACCCCAGATACTTCAACCATATTGACTTCTACGTTGCTCTTGGCAGCGAGATTTAGCCTTTGCATTTTGGCTTCTAAGTTCTCTGTTGAACCCGTGACGGTAGCCAAACAGGAACCTGCTGTAGTCCCTTTGTTTGAGCCTTCAGTAGCTCCTTTGTTTAGGCCTTCAGTATCCTTTCTCACCCTTTCGGTAGTCTTCCTGGAGATGTTCCCAGTGAAACTGCCAAAAACAGGCTTATTGACGAAGTCTTCTGAAACTTCGACCATGTTGATGCTTGGGGGTTCAGCATAGTGGGCATCAACTTATAATGGGTTTGCATCAATTTTCATCGGAGGTTTGTCAGCAAACTTGAGTCGACCCTCCTTGATCGCTCCTTGAACTAGATCCCTGAAAAGAAAACATTATGAAGTTTTATGGCCCAAAAAATTATGATACTTACAAAAACCCCTTTTCTTTCTTTGTTCTAAAGGAGGCATTTTTTCCCCTAGGGGCACTATCATTTGGTCATCTTTAACTAGCAAGTAAAATATCTCGTCACATTTTGTGACGTTGAAACTATATGTTTTCTTTGGGAATCTATCATTGTTCTTTTCAGACTCAGTAGGATTCTTCCCATTTGAGGGCATTAACAATCTGCAAGAATATGATGGCCCTTGCTTTAATTCTACTAAATCTATTTTTATTTCTTCGACAACTATAAGATCACTAGATTTCTATGGATCGTCATCATCCATTTCAACGTAGGCTACCCTCTCTCTTCGATGAGTCTTAGTTGCTTTAGCTTTTTCAGCTTTAAGACGTTCTACCTGTCGAACTCTATCAGCCAATTGGGCCATATCCCTCAGGTACTGGGTATTTAATTTTTTTTCCTAATAGAATAATCTAGGCCCCTCGCTGCCATTTCGACCAACTCATGCTCAGGCACTTGTGTAAAGCATCTGGCTTTAAGTAGTCGAAATCTATTTAGATATTCATCTATTGGCTCAGTGAATCTCCTTTTCACACTAGCGAGTTCTTTCAGACTTATTTTGGTTTGTCCCATGTAAAGTTATTCATGGAATAATCTCTCTAATTGATTCTAGTTGTGGATCGAATTGGCTGGGAGGGTGGTAAACCAAGTAAAAGCATTTTTAGTTAAGGAACTTGGGAAGTACTTAATCCTAAGTCTCTCGTTATTTGAGATTTCCCCAGCTTCTATCAAATATCTCGCCACATGTTCGACCGTAGATTTTGTTGTATCCCCGGAAAATTTGGTGAACTTTGGAACTTTCCACCTAGGGGTAAATCTGTTTACAAGATATACTCTGACAATGGGGATGTAAAGTTTTGCCTATGAAAGCCAATTTTCATTCCATTTTGTATCATGATTCTTTCGATCATGGCTGTTAGATTATTATCTGTTCCATAATTATGGTGTCGAACCTGTTGTATCACTTTGTCAGCATTTTGGTTTCTATTTACCATAATTACATATTGATCGACATCTCTAGGAATCTGTGGGGGAACTCTGGGTATTTCGACCCTAGGTTGTTCGATCTCCATTCTATGGTTCATTCCAACTGGCTGTAGATTTTGGTTAATGGTCACATCTTCTTCTAAGACTATACCCTAATTCCCTCTTGTTGGCGCTCTTTAGGGTTGTCAAATAGATTGGGGAACCCCAAAAAATTCAGCCATGTGCGTTATTTGAGCTGTCATTTGCTGATTCGACTGGGTGGTATTTTGTATTAGAGGATTCAGCAATGTACTCAAAGTTTGTGCCAATATTTGTACCATATCATGGTTACTTTCATCCATTTGTTGCCTCAAAATTTCCGTAGAAGCATTTGTGAGACTTGGTATTGCATTGGATATCCCTCCTAAGAGTTGGTTTCTACCTAAATTCTCCATACCGGTTCCAGATCCATGTAATGGAGAAGACGCACTCACCAAAGGTTATGAAAATATGGACGCAACATTCATAAGGCTAGCCATTTCAGTAGTTGGCATGCCATAAGGCTGGTCTCGATCCATCCAGACTGTCGAAAATCCTTGGGGAATGTAGGGTCGAGATCCTAGATTTACCCTTGGTGGGGGTGTTCCTAATGGACCTCTGGGATCTACATACGAGAGTATTGGTCCCATTTGTGCTATTGTCAACTTTGTTGCCGAACCAACGATTAATGGGATAGTTTCACTAACGGTCGGTATAATCGTTGTTTTCGCAGCAATTGATGGAGGTATTTCTCCATTATTTGGCTGATTAGCCATTTAACTATTTCTTCTCCTAGTTGTACACTCGTTGGTGATTAATTTACCACTTCTTAATAAGATACAACACTTTGTAAAAGAAAAGAAATTATGTAAAGCATTTATGTTAATATAAACAAACAAACAAAAATTAGCAACGTCCCACCAGGTGTGCCAATTTGTTTACTGTGAAAATTAGTAAACAACCGCTGATCTTCCAAAAAATGATGATTTTTGGTTAATTGCAGGATCGATCAGATTGATCCTAGGACATATACTAAATATTTGTGTTGTTTTGATAAAAATGATAACTAATAAAGAACATGTTCGACTAAGAAAGGTGGAGGTTAGAGGCAGACGAAAACTTGATAAAAGTGCAAGTAAAAGTAAGTAGAAATGGGTTGAGAAGAGTAGAAATCTGGTAAAAGTGCAAGTAAAATGCAAGGGAAAATAAACTTTGCAAATAAGATAAAAGGATGTAAGCAGGAACAACAAGGAATGTAAAAAGGAATGTAAAAGACTTTGATTATAAAATGTGGTGTTTCAAACGTACATTCTCAGTATTCTTTCTCACGCAGTGTGTGATACGGTGGGAGAACTGACTATGGTTTTGCGTTTGTTTTCGCAAATGTTTCGGTTGAGCAAGAGTCGCCACCGACTTTTTATTTTATCCTAAGGAAAGGTTTAAAAAGCACAGCAAAAACCTGTGAGATGTTTTCTTGGGTTCGGGGAGTAGATTATAGAAAGGGAAGGTATTAGCACCCTTTCTATCCATGGTTATCCATGGGCTCTTAGTTACTTGCTTAGATCAACTTGCCTTGATTTTCAATTGTTTGAAATGGTGCTTTGTGTGTGTGGGTTTGAAAATGTTTTGAAAATAAGCCAATGTGGTGGCAACCTTTGTAATGATCCATGTTGGGATGTATACAAAGGTGTATGTCTTTTGAAAAGGTTTTCATTTGTTTTTGAAAGTTGTTTTTGAAAGTGTAGTGATGTGTGGTTTAGAAAATAGGCAAGTGTTTTGTTTTGCAAGTTTGATTCAAGTAACTAAGAGGTTGTCTACTCCTAAATTTCTCAAGGATTATTGCTATGTTTTAACCCTTTTAACAATTTTGTTCCACCATTGTATTTGGTGGACAATCTTGTGTTAGGATGTGAAAGGGACGGGTGCGGGTCATTGTTTAGACCATAATTGCAATGGTGCCAAGTATCTTTGGGCAATCTTTCCTTTAAGGGACTTGATCATTTTTTAGGCAACTTTCGAAAGCGTCATCGAGGGACTATGATCATTGAATTGTTTTGTTTTGCCCAAAGAGACCTAACATGCAATATGGCCCATTATTGAAGGCAACAAGTGGGATACCCTAGGGGTGCAAGTGTGATTAGTGTTGTTCATTTTCATGCTTGATTATCTTGAATTTAGGTCAAACTATTTTTGTTGTTTTTGATTCGCATACAAACCCTAATTCTAACATGGTATATTTAGAAAGCATTAAAGTGCGAAAAATAAAGTTCCTAAGTTATTACAACCCAATATAGGAAGGGGGTACAAATGTTCAAATGGGGGTATTTTGACAAGGAATTTAAACCTAGGCTATTACATCAAATTGGGAATTATACAAATTAATTAATGTACAATAATTAAATAAAATGGAATAAATATGCAAGATGCAAAAAATGTTTTTTATATGTATGAAAAAAAGTGTTTTTATGTATAAAGGAAACAAAAATAAGAGTATTAATTTTTGGAGTTTTTTATGTATTTAGGGCAAAACCCTAATTTATTAAATAAAAGTATTAATTATTTAATATGTACAAATATTTATCAATTATGTACAAAAATAAAATAAAAATGAAGTATATTTGTCAAAAAGGTATTTTTCATGTTAAATATTAATAAAAATAAAAATGTGTATATTTTGTATTATTTGCTAAATATGCTAATAAATATGTATGTATTTATTTTATATGATAAATATATTAAGTATATACAAAATAATAATATTTAGTATTTTTAAAAAAAAAAGTATATTTTATGTAAAATATTTTCAGAAGATAATATAAAATAAAAATGGAAAATAAAATGTGTTTGCATTATTTTAGTATTTTTTAAATAAAAGTATGTTTATGTATTTATTTATGTACAAATATTAATCTAAACAAATAAATGCCTAATAAATATAAAAATGGTATGAAAAATATTTTTTATATTTTTAATATTATAAGAAAAAATAAATAAGTCAGAACAAAAAAGAAAAGATAAAAAAATCATAAAAATAAGCATAATGGGCCAGGGGGGTTCAAAAGTAACTAAAGGGTGCAAAAAGAAATATGAAACAGAGCCCAGCCCAAGAAGTCCTTCTTCAACCTCCAGACTGTATGAACAACAATGAACACGCGTTTTCTATCTCTCAATTCCTGGACTTTCAAGCAAAACTCACAACATGAAAAATGTAGAGCATTAAGAGACGAATCCAGACATATAAAGAACTTGACTTAACTCTCTAAGATGAGAGAGAATTTCTTCTCCCCCAATTCCTGACCTAGTTTTTGTTCCATGTTCAGACATTAAATTCTCACATCACACATAATATAAATGAAAACTAATTACATGGGCATGTTCAAGGCTATGAATGTGACATATTTTCTTCACAAACCTAAAGCTAACAATGCCTGGATAGAGAGATACGAGTTCATGAACTTACCTGTTCAGTTGAAGTTGTATCTGGTGATGAAGGTGTCTTCAATGCAAGGTGATGATTGGTACAACTTCCTTGATGTCCAGGGATGTTATTCCAAGCTTTACTTTGTCTTGAAACCAAGTGAATCGTGCTATGGAACTTCAACTGCAAAACAAGAAAATGAAAATGGTGATGTTGCTTGGGAGTGTTGCAGGTCGTGTTTGAGGTTTGGAATAGTTTCAAGGGATGATGTGGGATGTGTTTGAAGTGGTTTTAGCAAGAATGCATGAAAGGATTGAGCTATGGAACTCAAACTGCAGGGATGCCCAGTTTTGGGCAGTTCAATGGTGATTCTGTGAATGGGAAGGTGTTGGAGATGGTTGGCTCGTGTTCTAGCTCAGAATGGATGTTTAGAAAGTGTACAAAGTCTTTGCTTAAGCTTTTCTTGACAGGAATGATAGTTGTTGTAAGTTATGGCAAGTTTCTTCAACTTTAAGCAACCAATGTCCACTTGAGTTTTTAGACAGGTAGAGGCCCCCCTAATGTGCTGCAAACCTTGGCCTTGATCAGTGTAATTAGCCCATAAAATTGTGCCAAGGAGATTTAAACTGTACTTGCTTGGATTTGCATTTGACATAAAGTCCTACTTTTCAAGAATGGCTAATTTGCTTTTTCTATTTATGGCTTAGTTTTGTATACAATGCTTGAACACACAAAATAAGGTCTTGGCACAATGAGTTAGCATTAAATTATTGAGTGAAAATGGGATATAGGACCTGTAATCAAGGAAAGCATGCTGAATTCAAAATGGCACAAATGTATGAACATGTAAATTGGCCAAATCAAAAGTGAGTTTTTCCCAACTTGCCAAATTCGATTCTCCTTAACCATGAGGTTGTTTGATGAGTTCTTGGACATTTTGGAAATCTTGGAATGTGTACTACAATCTATCTTTGAAATGAAAATTGAAATTCCAAGTGGAAGTATGTGAAAAATGGTCTTGAAGTTAGGTAAAAACCTTGCCTAAAATAGGTCAAATTTTCTCTAAGTTAAGAATGGTTTGGTACCCTTGTTCCAAAAATTGTAACTTGAGCTACAAGCTTCTTTTGGGAAAACTTTGTGAATCAAAGTTGTAGATTTTGCAATAGGCTATAACTTTCATGTTTTGACTTTTGCTTGAATCCAAATGAATCTTGGTGAGAAACTGGGACAAAGTTAGGAAAAAATTAGGGTTTTTCATAACTTAGAAAAATTCTAAGTTATGAAAAATCTTCATTACAAACCCTAATTTGCAATTCTTGATTTCTTGACGAACAACTTTCATGATTTGGCATGTTTTGATGAAAAATGAATCTTGACACTTGATTTTGACCAAAAAGTCAAAGTTTGACTTTTCAGTATACAGTCAAAATTGATCAATTGACTGGGAAATTCAACTGTCAATCTTGTGCATTTGGGATCTTTTGAACTTGTTGAGTATGTCAAGACAATTCCATGGGGTCCTTGAGTCCATATGTGAGTCTGATTTGCCATTGGCTAGTTCAAACAGTCAAAAATTGCCTTTGTGCAGTCAAAACCCTAAAAATGACCATTTTGCCCTTTTGGTGATCTGATCAAATTTCTTGTGGAATTGTGATCCAAACTTGATCAAATGGTCCATGTGAGTTCATAATGTTGATGTGGGTCAATTTTCATGAGATTTGACTGTCAATTGGCCACAATTGACTTTTTCCCCAATACGGTTGATTTCTAGGTCAACTGTCCAATTGACTGGGCAAAATTTGGAATCAAGACTTGAAACTTGGTATGGATAAACTGGGGAGTCCAATATGAAGCATGAAAGTCATCTTAGGCATTTTAGGTCAAAATATCTTTGTGCAAACACAAACCCTAATTTGGGTCAACAGTGCAAGGAGAAGTCTTGAGCAGAGGAAACCCTAACTGGATCTTGAGCTCCAAGGGTTTTGTGATGAGAAAATGTTGAGGAAATGGGAGGGAAAATTTTGGGGTACAACACAGTGGATACTCGAATAGTATTGAGTGACTTGTACAATTGGTTGAACACACGGAAAATTTACATAAACTTCCTGTGATACGGTGGGAGAACTGACTTGTGGGTTTTGCGTTTTATCGCAAATGTTGCAGTTAGCAAGAGTCACCACCGACTTTTCTTTTATCCAAAAGGAAAGGTGAAAAAGCACAGGAAAGAACTTTGAGATTGTTTCTTGAGTTCGGGGGGTAGATTATGAAAAGGGAAGGTGTTAGCACCCTTTTCATCCATGGTTTTCCATGGGCTCTTAGTTACTTGCTAGATCACTTGCTTTTGTTGTTTGAAATTGTGCTTGGTGTGGTTTTGAAAGTATTTTGTAAAAGAGGCCATTGTTTAGGCAATCTTTATAATGATTCTCGTTGGTAAGAATATATACAAAGATGTTTGTCTTTTTGAAAATGTTTTCAATGTTTGAAAATGTTTTCAATGTTTGAAAATGTGTGTGTGTTTGTTTTTGAAAATAGCAAGGATAATTGTTTTGAAATGGAGCAAGTAACTAGAAGTAATCTACCTACTCAAATGTCTTTCTTGTTCATTTTCTTTTCCTTTGACATTGTTGTCTTACCATTGATTTGGTAAGAAACCCTATCTTTGGATGTAAACGGGATGGACGAGGGTCATCGTATAACCATGATTAGAAATATTTGTAAAGTATCTTAGCATTTTGAGAGACCAAGATCATTTTGTAAGGCAACTTTGAATAGCGTCATCGAGGGACTTATGATCTTATATTTGTATATTTTGCTAAGATACTTCACATGCGTAATATGGTCATTTTTGTATAAGGAAACCAAGTGGAGTAACCCTAAGGATGCTTGTGTGCAAGTGAGTTATTTTCATGCTTGATTTTGTCTTGGATTAGGGTTTTCTATTTGATTGTTTTTATCTTTCCATACAAACCCTAATTACAGCATGTTATATAAAAGCGATAAATTGCGTAAATTAAAGATTACTACGCTATTACAACCTTTTATGGGATGGGGGTATACAGATTATGAATGGGGATTTGCAATAATATAAACCTAATTTAATCTATTACAACCAAATCGAATATGCATGAATATTTGAATAAATAATATACAATATAAATAAATATGCAAAGGCATGTATATGCAAGAAAAAGATTTTTGTTTTGTTTTTTTATATGAAAAAGAATTTTCGAACCAAACCTAATAATTTAAGAAAAAGGAAATTATTTTCTAAATTGGTTAACCCTAATTCTAATTTGTAAAAGAAAATAAAGTTCTTTAAGTGTTACTTTTGTGTATTTTTGTTTTAAAATAATAAATAATATTTATGAAAATGTTTAGTCTCTTTATATGTCAAAATAAATATTTACAAGTATGAAGGAAAATAAATAAAAATTAATCTAAGTCTATTTTATTTTACAAGTTTATTTAATAAAAATAGTTAATATATAATTTAATAAAAATATTTTTTATGTGAAAATAAAATAAAATAAACAAAATGCAATATTTATCATGTTTTATATTTTTTAATGATTTTTTTATGTTAAAGAAAATATATTTAATAAACTGAAAATGAAAATAAAAAGAAATAATAAAATGATTGGGTCAGGGGTGTCCTGAGCAAATCAGGAGGTAGTGTGTTAGAAAAAACATGAGGGCCAGTTGCTGAGCCCACGCTGCAAAAAATGTCAAAAATGAAGCTGAAAAATAAGAAAAGTGTAAAAGGCAGCGCCAAGGTTCGAACCCATGACCTATGCATTTTCAGCGCGCTGCCTTGCCACTGGGGTGGCTGTACATCCATTAGTTCAAATGAAACAAAAAATAGATAACACATAACGCCTCCTTGACCTGTACTTCATCTTCTTCCTCAAGCCAGACGGACCCCCTGTATCTTTCTCATTTCTCCATGAAAATGGAAACTTCAAACATGAAAATGGTAGTACTCTTTCCCACGATTTCAACCATGTAACTCATGTAAGCTAATAGTCAAAGATCAAAGCTAATTTCAATGGCCCTAATTTCAACCCTAATTTTTACAGAAATTTGAAATCTAAAATTCTCTATACACAATGAATATAAATAAAATCTATGAACATGGTTGGTTTTAGCACAAAGATATCTACATTTAATCTTCACAAATCGAGACCAATATACGCCTGTATGAAGAGATAGAAGTTAGAGTTCTTACCTCTTTCAGTTGAGATCGTGAATGGAGTTTGAGTGAGTTTTGAGAAGGCCTGAGGATCTCTTGAGCTTGCCTGGACCTCCCTGAGTGTGTTCCAATCTTTATCTTGCCTTGAAAGTATCTGAATCTCCCTATCCAAGTCAACCTGCAAGCTTGAAATGCAAAAATGGCATATGAAGAAGGAGGAGTTACAGTGAAGGGATGATGGTCTAAAACACTTAGATATGATATAGGTTAAGTGTTTAGGTGATTAGAACTTGAAATGCACGAGTTGATTTTTGGATTGCTATGCTTGGTACAAAACTGCAAGTTATGGCAGGTTTTTGGTGATAGAGAGTTTGAGAGAGTTTATGGCCTTTAGCAATCATCTGTTAGGTTGCAATATGTTTGTGTATAAGTATAGAAAAGGTCTCCAATCCATTCCACACCAGATTTCTGAGTTATAGGCTTTTTGCTCTATTGCTTGCCTTTTAAGAAAAGTGAGGAGACAACTCTTTACATGCTTGTGTAGGCCTGGTTTGAGTTGGTACAAGTCCTAGACACTTTGCTTTTGGTTTATAGGACTTGTGTGTCCAGAGAGAATAGGTTCAAAGTTCAAGGAGTTGACAAATGCAAAAGTTGTGCTTTTCTAAAATGGAAATGGCCACTTTGTGCCATTTATGGAATTAAAGCTTGGACAAAAGCTCTTATGCTTGGATTAAGGCTTTATCAACTGTGTAAGCATTAAATTATGGAGTAAGAAACAATTTTGAGACCTGTAAAGCAGGGATTATGCAGCCTAGGTTTGGATTTGAATTTTGTTCTTCATGAAATGGCTTAAAATCAAAGTGAGAAATTGCCAACTTCATCTCTTCGATTCTCCCTACTCAAGAATGATCTCAAGGAGTTCTTGGACATTTTGGAAATCTTGCAATGTGATCTATAACTCATCTTTGAAATGCTTTTCAAGACTCCTCTTGGAACTAGGTGAAAATTTGCCATGAAGTTAGGTCAAAAACCTACCTAAATTAGGGAAAAATTTCACTAAGTTATTTTAGTTCATGGGCATGTATTCACAAAATCATATCTTGATATCCAAGCATATTTAGGAGAAAATGTGTGAAGCAAAGTTGTAGATTTCATGGAGATATACAACTTTCATGTTGGGAACTTTCTTTGAATCATCTTGTATCATGGTGAGAATTTGGCTTAAAGTTGAGAAAAAAAAGCAATTTTATATACTTAGAAAAATTTAAAAGTTAAGAAATTTTCAAATTTTAAAACAAAGTTTGATGAATTGTGATCCTTGGCATTTGATTTTGACTAAAAAGTCGAAGTTTGACTTTTTAGTATACAGTTGACTTTTGATCAGTAGACTGCAAATTTCATCTGTCAATCTAATGGAATTGCAATGTTTTGAACCATGTCAATAGGTCAAGATGATACAATTGAACCCTTGAAATCATGCTTCAAACCAATTGGTCATTTTCTAGGTCAAAAGTCAGAAATTGCCCTTTCTCAGTCAAAACCCCAATTTTGACCATTTTGCCCTTTTGATGATTTGATCAAATTTCTTGAGGAATTGTGGTCCAAACTTGATCAAATGATACATATGAGTCTAAAATGTTGATGTGGATAAAAAATTATTAAGTTTGATTGTAATTTGGCCATGGTTGACTTTTTCCCCAATACAGTTGATTTTTAGGTCAACTGTCCAATTGACTGATCAAAAATGTGATTCAAGGCTTGAAACTTTACATGAGTAATCTTAGGGGTCCATGATGATACTTGAAATCCATATGAAACATTGATAGTCCAAAAATCCTTGTGCAATCCCAAACCTTAATTTTGAATTATCATTGCATGATGAGATGCCTTGAGCTGGGCAAACCCTAATCCAGTCTTGAGTCAAAGAGATCTTGTGAGAACAATATTGATAAATGCGAGGGAAAATTTTGGGGTACAACAACTTCCCCTGTTCAATCTTCTTATACCCGAAGAGTTAGATTGTCGAGCTTTGCCATTCGTGACTCGAAGGTGAAAGATGATTGGACACTAGAGTGCCCAGAAATTTGCACTCGACGATGTGCGGTTGAGGGAATGGGCTTAAAGATGCCATTTAGAGAAGTGATAGAACCTTGTTAGAGAAGGGCTTGTAGATGCCATCCAAGAATGTTTGTTGAATTATAATTTGTAAGCTGAAAGAATGAGTATTAGAATGGCGTCCGTGTCTGGAACGTATCTGAACCGTATCTAAAAGGTTGTATCTGAATGAGTATCAGAATGGCGTCCATGTCTGGAGCGTATCTGAACTGTATCAAGCAATTTAAATCTGAATGAGTATCATAATGTCATCCGTGTCTAGAGCGTATCTGAACTGTATCTGAAAGTTGAATATGAATGAGTATCAGAATGGCATCCGTGTCTGGAGCCTATCTGAACTGTATCTAAAAGTTGAATCTGAATGAGTATCAGAATGACATCCGTTTTTGGAGCATATCTGAACTGTATCTGAAAGTTGAATCTGAATGAGTATCAGAATGGAATCCGTGTCTGGAGCGTATCTGGATTGTATCTGAAAGTTGAATCTGAATGAGTATCAGAATGGCATCTGTGTCTGGAGCGTATTCGAACTATATCTGAAATTTGAATCTGAATGAGTATCAGAATGGCATCCATGTCTGGAGCGTATCTGGACTGTATCTGAAAGTTGAATCTGAATGAGTATCAGAATGGCATCCGTGTCTGGAGCGTATTTAGACTGTATCTGAAAGTTGAATCTGAATGAGTATCAGAATGGCATCCGTGTCTGGAGCGTATCTGGATTGTATCTGAAAGTTGAATCTGGATGAGTATCAGAATGGCATCCGTGTCTGGAGCGTATCTAAACTGTATCATGATTGCATATTGTCAATGGTAACTATTAATCTTATCCTGAAAAGGGTAAAATGTTAGCTAAAATACAAAATTATGTTGCATGAAATGTATGATGCAATGTATTTTCTTCATCAATGTTTATGATATATGGATGCAATGTATGTGTATGTGAGCTGATTTGCTGTATTGTTGTCTGTTTGAAGAAAATAAATCCCTGAATGCTGCGGAGGATATGTTGAATTTTTATGTCTTGAAGTTGAAGTACTGATGAACTTTTGTTGGGAAAAGTAAGTTCTGTTGTGGGGGAAATGCCATGTACTGCTTGTAAGATCTACTTGGGGAAACTGGAGAAATTGGATGATTTCTACCGGGGATTGGTAAACTGGGAGTTTCGTTCTGCTGGAGAATTAAATGACGTACTGTAGGGGATTACTTATGGAATAGCCTAGAGACATTTTCCTATTTTTCCAACCTATCGGTAATTATCTTTCTTATTTTGTTTATTTGTAAACAGTAATTATATTCAAATGCATATGTTCAACAATAAATCATTGGACGTTTTTGTAAACAAAACACAAGTGTAAAGAAAAAGACAAATAGTTTTTGCACTTTCAAAGGGGTATCTCTGTATTGACTTTGAATAAATATTTTGTACAAAGGGGACAAGCATTCTAGTAATAGAATGCTGTCGTAAAACAAGAAAAATTTATACAAAGAAAGATAGCTAGTGTAATAATCCCATGGGGTTCCCATTCTGCTATAGCCTTCGTATCTTTGAGCATCTTATCTATTTTCTTCGTTCGAAGATGATTGAATTGATCAGAAACTCTGATTTTGTCAGTGGAAGTCGAAGGTTGTTCGTAAAGTGATCCGACGGGACATAGTCATATGCTTTAATTCCCTAACTTTTGCCTGGACCGCCCTTTCGGGTTTTCAGTCCACCAGGAAACCCTTTTTTTCCCAAGTCGCCCTTTCAGGTTTTCAACTTGCTGGGTGTACAAATGTTTCTCATTTTACCCATAATTTTTGCCCGAACCTTTTTGGTTCGCCGGGATGCCCTTGTTTTGCCTAGGTATGTCAACCTAGCAGGTCTCTTATGCGTAGTATCTTTTGACTATATCCGCGTTTGCAGGGTGTGGTAGGTCGTCACCATCCATGGTGGTCAAGATCATTGCCCCGCCAGAGAATATGTTTTTCATTACAAATGGTCCTTCATAAGTAAGAGTCCATTTGTCCCTGGGATCACTTTGTGGTAAGATGATATGTTTGATCACTACATCCCCAACTTGATATACTTGGCGCCTTACTTTCTTGTTGAAAGCCTTGATCATCTGCTTTTGATACATCTGACCATGGCAGACAGCAGTAAGTCTTTTTTCATCAATTAAATTTAGTTGATCAAGTCGAGTCTGGATCCAATCGTCTTCGTTCAAGCCTGCATCTTTCATAATTCTCAGAGAGGGGATCTGAACCTCAATAGGCAAGATAACCTCCGTGCCGTAAACCAAAGAATTGGGTGTTTCCCCGATTGATGTGCGATCCGTGGTACGATAACCGTGGAGAGAGAATGGTAACATCTCATGCCAGTCTTTGTATGTGACTGTCATTTTCTGTATGATCTTCTTAATTTTTTTATTTGCATCTTCGACAACACCATTCATCTTTGGCCGATAGGGAGAAGAATTGTGATGCTGGATTTTGAATTGCTCGCACAGGGCGGTGATCATAGTGTTGTTGAGATTTGTACCGTTGTCAGTGATGATCCTTTATGGGATACCATATCGGCAAATAAGGTTTTGCTTGATGAAGAGGGCAACAACATTCTTGGTAATGGAGGCGAAGGAAGCTGCTTCAACCCATTTTGTAAAATAGTCAATAGCCACTAGGATGAAGCGGTGTCCATTGGAGGTTGTAGGCTTGATTTCTCCAATCATATCAATTCCCCACATAGCAAAGGGCCAAGGAGCCGTCAAGACATTCAGAGGAACCAGAGGTACATGCACCTTGTCAGCATAAATTTGACACTTATGACAGTTCTGAGAGTGTTGATAGCAATCTGCTTCCATGGTAGACCAATAATAGCCTTCCTGTAGGATTTTCTTCGCCATCGTATGCCCACTGGAGTGGGTGCCAAAAGTACCTTCATGTAATTCAGCCATGATCTTTTCAGCTTCAACCTTATCCACACACGAAGAAAAATGGAGTCATGATTGCATTTGTACAGGATGCCATTACTAAGGAAGAATTTAGCAGAGAATCTCCTTAAGAACTTCTTATCATTGATTGAAGCTCCTTCTGGATATTCTTGAGCCTCGAGATATCTCTTGACTTCATGAAACCAAGGCTGGTCCACTACTTCTTCAGTATTAATCTCGTGTCATTGCTGGTTCATCCATTCGTTCGATGGTGATCTGGGGAGCCTCGTTATCCCAATTAAGTTTAAACATAGATGACATTGTGGCTATAGTGTCTGCTAGCTGATTTTCTTCTCGTGGGAAATGCTCCAAGGTAATCTTCTCAAAATGTGGTAGCAATGTCAAAACATGTTCTTTGTAAGGGATAAGGTTTGGGTGCTTAGTGTCCCATTCCCCTTTGATCTGACTGATGACCAAAGATGAATCTCCAAACACGTCTAAGGATTTGATCCCCAAGTCTATGGCAGCTCTGAGACCGAAGATGCATGCTTCGTATTCCACCATGTTGTTTGTACAGTTGAAGCAAAGTCTGGCAGTAAAGAGAGTATGACACCCCTCTGGAGATATGAGTACGGCGCCGATACCATTACCAAGTGCATTGGAGGCTCCATCAAAGAACATGGGCCATTGGGATCCTTGTTTAGGTCCGTCATATGGTCTGATTTCTTCACAGTTGTCTAATGTCATGTTGTCTTCATCCGGGAATTCAAACTTCATGGACTGATAGTCTTCTACAGCTTGGTGAGCAATATGATCAGTTAATACACTGCTCTTTATAGCTTTTTGGGTAGTATAATGTATGTCGTACTCTATTAGGATCATCTTCCATCTAGCTATTCTCCCAGAAAGAGCGGGCTTCTCGAAGATGTATTTTATTGGATCCATCTTAGATATCAATAAGGTAGTATGAGTCAGCATATACTGTCTTAGGCGGAGAGCAGCACATGCCAGAGCGCAGCAAGTTTTCTCGAGCAGTGAATATTTGGCAGTCGGTAAACTTTTTGCTCAGGTAATAAATAGCATGCTCTTTTCGGCCAGACTCGTCATGCTGCCCCAATACACACCCCATTGATTTTTCTAAAACAGTCAGATACATGATAAGTGGTCTTCCCTTGACTGGTGGCATCAATACAGGAGGTTCTTGTAAGTATTCTTTGATTTTGTGAAAAGCAACTTGGCATTCATCATTCCATTTGACTACTTGATCTTTCTTCAATAGTTTGAAGATTGGCTCACAAGTAGCTGTTAGATGAGAAATGAATCTGGCAATATAGTTCAAGCGTCCCAAGAATCCTCTGACTTCCTTCTCAGTACGAGGAACATGCATCTCTTGTATTGCTTTAACTTTGGCAGGATCGACCTCAATACCTTTGTTACTGACGACAAAGCCTAGGAGTTTACTTGACCGTACTCCAAATGTGCACTTGTTTGGATTCAACCTCAGCTTATACTTCTTCAGTCTCTCAAACAGATTTTGTAAGTGATTAAGGTGTTCTCCTTCCGTTTGCAATCTGGCTATCATATCGTCTACGTAGACCTCTATTTCATGATGTATCATGTTGTGAAATAAAGCTACCATGGTGCGTTGATAGGTTGCCCCAGCATTCTTCAATCCGAATGGCATTACCTTGTAGCAGAATGTGCCCCATTGTATGACAAATGTTGTTTTCTTCAGGTCTTCAGGTGCCATTTTGATTTGGTTATAACCTGAGAATCCGCCCATGAAGGAAAACACTTTGTGTTGTGCTGTATTGTCAACTATGATATCAATGTGGGGGAGTGGAAAATCATCCTTAGGGCTTTCCCTATTCAAATCTCTGTAATCCACACACATTCGCACTTTGCTGTCTTTTTTAGGTACGGGAACAATGTTGGCGACCAATTGAGGGTAGGAAGTGACAGCCAAGAATCCAGCATTGAATTGCTTCATGACCTCGGCTTTAATCTTTTTTGACATATCAGGTCTCATGCGGCGAACCTTTTGTTTTACTGGCGGGCAATCTTCTCTTGTAGGCATATGATATACCACGATGTCTGTATCAAGTCCCGGCATGTCTTCATATGACCAGACAAAGATCTCAACATAGTCATGTAACAACTGAATCAGACGCTCCTTAACACTGGGTTCCATATTGGCACCCACCTTGACCTCTTTTTTATCCTCCTTGGTACCCAGGTTGATGGTATCCACAGGTTTCTCGTGAGGCTGAATGGTTCTTTCCTCTTGTTGTAGCAGTCTGGCAAGTTCCCCCGGTACTTCACAATCTTTCTCACCTTCGTCCTCGGCTTGGTAGATTAGATCCTCAAAGTCACAAAAGGACATAGCAGTATTGTTACCCATGGGATCCATAATGGATGGGTACCTCCATTTGTGAGTGTGGGTGTGTGTAAGGGTATAGCCATCTTTAAAAGAAAAAATAAAATGTAAAAGAAAAACAATGAGCACAAAAGTTTGTATGCGAAAAACGTCCATGATTCATTGAATGTCATATGAAGATGAAATAATAACCCTTACAAATGGACCATTGTGCCTCGGGAAAGACACAAGGTTTTAAGAGTGCTGTTGTACCCCAAAATTTGCCCTCCCATATTCTTCAAGAAATTGCCAAGTCAAGCTTCAAAATTCCCCAAGGGTTGCACAGTTCAAGGGCCTCCTAAACAGTCAAAATTAGGGTTTTGGTTCTGACAAAGTAACTGAAGTTTCCAAGGGTCCAATCAAGCCCCACATACCTATAAACATGGTCAAGCATCCTCATACAAAGTTTCAAGACTTACAGCACAAAATTGCACAGTCAAAACCCTAATTGCACTACAGTCAACTGTAGGGGCAAAATGGTCATTTGACAGTCAAAAGTTCAAATTTTTGGTCAACATCTCATTTTGAAGCCACAAACATCATTTGATCAATGCTTGATCATGATTCTCAAAGCTTGGCTCAAAAATCATCAAGATGCAAAAGTTTCCATATTTGGACAGTTGAAAAAGTCAACTGTAAATTGACCAGGGCATAACTTTCACATGGATTATCAGAAAAATTCCATCTAAAGCTAATTTTGAAGAGAAAGACATTTCCTACAACTCCTCTTCATACTTCAATTCCAAGAAATGCTCTCACAAAAAGTTATCAATTTCAACATTATAGGTCATTTTCAAAAGTCAACAAAAAGGGACTTTAAGTCAAAGGCCATAACTTGCGATTGGTAAATCAAAATGACATGGGACCAAAGACATTGGTTAGAGGACTCAAAGACCTTTCCAAAATGTCCAAGAACATGAGCAAAGCTTAAAAATTGAGCAAGTTATGCCTTGTGGAAGTTGGGAAATTTTTGGATATTTTGAAAAGTCAACATTGATTCAAATGACCTAAAAATGCTAATGGGCCTCTTTTTCTTCCACAATTCATCATCCAAGGCATGTACACGACCATTTGGCCCAAAGGGAAGTTTTTTATCATTTTTATTTATTTATTTGGATTTTTAATCATTAATAATTCATTTAATTAATTAAAATACATGAAAAATACTAAACCTAGGTTTTAAATCTTTTTATGCATAATATATACTCAATATTTCGTGCATAGCTAGATTTGGAAAGAATCAATATGATTTGTCATGATTTCGTAGAAGTTTGCATGAAAAAGATTTGAAAGCTAATGCCATAAAAATCAAATATTTGTTTCATCAATTCATGGATTTCTTTTGATCAAATTCTTAACCTAATCACTCATATACATATAAGGATGCAAAACCTCATGCCTTTGGACTCCCAGCTGCGCCATATCAAAAGAACAAAACTTGAATTTTTTGCTTAAAAGTCCAATACTGAAAACCAATTTCCAGGTCGTTTCAAGCCACAACACTGACTCCATTGTGTTCCTGAGGCTTCAAGGAACATATACAGATCAAAATAATCCATCCTAACACCAAGAAACGTGAGAACAATGATGCCCTGTACAGAAAATTTCTTGCATTCGTACATCATGAATCATGCGTTTTTGGCAATTTTTAACATTTGATTCATATTCATTGTTTGATTCTAACGCTAACTGTATGGTTTAATTGTGTTTTTGTGCACCCTTGAGGATTTCACCATGAATACGCGCTAGGGTTTCCAGGACCTTGAATTAGGGTTTCTTAGTTAAGGAACAATTAGTACATGGGACCTAGGCCATTCAACTCAGCGCGCTTGGACGAAGAGAACAGGACCCTCGCGCCTAATTTATATGGCCGGACGGCCTAATCGTTATTTTTGATAATGTTGCCTTTTGGAACGGTTCAAAACCGTTGCCAATGTTTTTTGTGTTTCAGGAAGAAACAAAGCTATGGAGAAGACGATGCAGTGGCAAGCTATGATTGGGTCGTTCAAAATTTTGCGCTAAAAAGTCATTAACGCTTGGTTTTATTTTATAATAATTGATTGTTATTTAATATACAAAACGCGTTGAGTGGAGCAGTTGGCAAAGTGTCTTAGTGGTAATCCCTGGGACCTGGGTTCGAACCCCAGGTCCCCCATCCCTTTCATGTTATTTTTATTAACGTGCTTGCATGCAGTTTCGTGACCAAGGAACACCATACGCCTCTCAAATCAGCTTGCCACTTGGCCAATGGAAACGATCAGAAGGCCATGATCTGAAGAACATGGTAGACCCCAGTCAACCATCCCACACGCTGGCATAGAAGTCAACGAGGCCAAAGGCTTGTTGGGCCCAAATTGCTAATCAAAACCTCCAAATTAGGGGACAGACCCCCCAAGGTTTGCTATGTTCATATTTTCTATTTTTTTTTATTTTAATTAGTTTCCTTTAAATTCTTTTACTTAATTTGTATTTTTCATAAAAAAAAACATAAAAACAATATAAAAAAATCAGAAAGGACAAAATTAAAATACATTTATTTAATTAATATTTTTTGTAAATAAAATTCATTAATTAACTTAGCTTTTGATTTAGGATTTAATCTTAACATTTTTTCAATAAAAAACCTAAAATTTGTAGAATTAGGGTTTAATTAATTTTTTATCCTTTTTTTCTTTTCTTTCACAATAATTAATCATTAAAATATTATTTACTTTTATAAATCAAGATTTGTATGTAAATAATTAGGTTAATATTAGGTTAAAATTTAATACTTTCTTAATAAACTCAAACAATTAGAATTAGGGTTAATCTTTTAATTTCATTTAATTCTTTTTTCATTAAAATCATGAAATACAAAAATACCAAAAACAATTTCTTTTCCTTTTAATTTTATTAATTTAATAATCGTTTAATTTAATTTAATTAAAAAAGGGTCCAACGCCCTCGTTTCAACTTTAATTCAATTCGCATATTTATTTCTTTTTCTTTTAATATTTATGTATCTCTCCCAAAGCCTTGTAAACTCGGACATTTTATATTTCTCGCACTTTACTTTTCTTTAATTCTTTACTTTCTGTCAAATCGGGTCCTGGAAATTTTGGCGATGTGGACCCGCGCCTTTTGTAATAGTTTAGAACTTTACCTTTCTCGCACTTTTAACTGTTAAATAAATGCATGCAAGAATGAATGAATAAAAATAAAAACAAACGCATAGATCACTTTGACAAAAGACAAAAATAAATGAAAACGACACACAAATCACACACCACCCCTAGGGTACGCCTCACTGTTGCCTTACCTCGAAAGGTGATTGTCGAGTAGAGGATGTCTTAGTAAGTCCTCATGATCCGGGAACCTGGCATGAGGGTAGCTTCTAAGGTGTCTTCCTATTGCTCTGGTGATCACCATGTCCCGAACCCTCGAATTGACCCGAACACCTCCAACGGTGGTGCTACCTACCTCTCAATGGTGGGATGGCACTACTTTAAAGGACATCTACACAGACAAATTCCTTAGGGTAGGTAGACGACTCTAGATACTTGCTCTAATTTCAAAACAAATCAAAAATACTTTTCACACCGACACCTTTTCAAAAAGCTTTCGAAAGCAATTTTTCAAACACTCTTGAGGACCGATACAAGAGTCGAACTGGAATTTTCAAAGAAACTTTTTAAAACCCACAGTTGAAAAGCAAACAAACCATTTTTGAAAACACAAATGAGCAAGTATCTAAGAGCCCATGGATAACCATGGATAGAAAGGGTGCTAACACCTTCCCTTTCTATAATCTACCTCCCGAACCGAGAGCAATCTCTATAAGGAATTTTTCTGTGCTTTTGTCCTTTCCATTTGGAGGAAATAAAAGACGGTGGCGACTCTTGCTTCCGCGACATTTCGCGAACCAGCGTTAAACAGTCAGTTCCAGATCCACCGATCACAAGTGGGAATTGTTTTTTTGAATATTACAGATCCATCATGTGATCAGTGGGAAGAGAACTGACTGTTTTGGAATGCTGGTTCGCGTTTTGCATTTGTTTTCGCAAAATGTCGCGGTAAGCAAGAGTCGCCACCGTCTTTTATTTTATCCAACAAGGAAAGGAAAAAAGCACAGAAAAATTCCTTTTTCGAGATGTTTCTCGGGTTCGGGAGGTAGATTATAGAAAGGGAAGTTGTTAGCACCCTTTTTATCCATGGTTATCCATGGGCTCTTAGGTACTTGCTCAAAGTGTTTTCAAAAATTTCTTTTCCTTGTGTTTGTGGGTTTGAAAAGAGTTTTTGTTTGAAAGGAGTGTAAGTGCGAAAAGTTTTGTTTTGTTTTAAAAGGAGCAAGTACTTAAGAACCATCTACCTACTCAAAAAAGGAATTAATTTGTGCTAATGTCCTTTAGACAATTCTATCCCACTATTGATGAGTAGGTAGCATCGTCGTTGGAGTTTAAGGGTCAATTCGATTAAGGGACGTGTGGTCACTAAAGCAATGTTAGGACACCTTAGCGGTAACCCTAATGTCTTAGATCATTTTTTTCGAGGCAACTGTTTTGAGGCAACTTATGATCTTTGGACAAGAGGGCGACCTCTAAAACTTCCTATACTCAATGACCACGTTCGAAGGCAACCAAGCGAGGTGTACCCTAAGAGTGCGCATGTGCGAGTGTGTTATTTCGGTTATATTATCTTTGTACATGTCATGGGTGAGCTATGTTGATTTTAAGTTCATACATTGGATCTTGTCATGCATTCCCTATTATCAAACATCTAACAGTTTATAGTTGAGGAAATTAAATTTGCGGAAATTAAATCTAAACTATTACAAGGCGTCGGGTATTTACATCGCCAAAAACAAACCCTTTAATTTAAATTGCGGAGAAGTAAAATAAAACGATAAATAATTAAAGTCCTAATTAAAAGCTATTACATACCGGAAGCAATTAGAATATTGGATAAAACGATACGCGTATGAGAAATTTAATCGGGCGAGTTTTTAGGGTTTTGACCCTTTTTGAAAAGAAAGCATGTTTTTTTTTTGTTATTTTTTGAATTAAATGTAAATTAAATTAGGTCAAAATTAATTAATTAATTAATTAAAATATTTTTGGGTTTTTGAATATTTAAGGAAATAAAATAAAATGGATTAATGCTAATAAAAACCTAATATTCTAAATTGATTTTAATTATTGCAAAAGATGTTAAAAGTTAAACTTAATTAAATGTTAAATTGATTAAATTATATTTATTTACAAAAATAAAGTCAAATTTAATTTTAATAAATAAAAAATAATATTTTTTGTGTTTTTGATTTTTATTAGGAAAAATGTTAATTGGATAGTTAAATAATCAAAATAATTAACAAAACAATTAAATAAAAGAAATATAGAAAAGAAAAGAAATAAACCAATGGGGGTTTGGGCCCCAATCTGGAGGTTTGACTTGCAATTATTTGGCCCAATTGCAGCAAGCCTGGGCTAACTTTTCCAATTCTCCATGGCACATTGACTATAGTGTAGGATGGATGTCCAATCTTGGCCCTTGGATTTGGCCTGAAGGCCATCTGGCGCCTGGATCTTTGAGGAGTATGGTGTGCTACGCCTTGGGAACCACATGCAATTATCTGAAGAAAAATGAAATAAATATATTGGGGGACCTGGGATTCGAACCTAGGTCCCATAGGACTTTCCACTAACACCTCCACCAACTGAGCTATGATGTTTTATTGTTAATGAAATAAGCACTGATCATTATATGTGAAAAACAAGTAATATGCTGGAAAAATAAAAATAAATATGGCGCGCTATTTGAACGGGCCAATGGGAAGAAGACACATGGTCATCTTCTTCGTTGAAACTCTGGTTTTCTTACCTGCGGATTTTTATCCGCAGCAAGATCCGTGGCTTCGTCCTAGAACGAGCTCTAGGCCACAAAAATGCAAACCAAAACCATCATTATGCTCGTTTCTTCCTCCTAAACTCATCCATGTCCATGGTTTGTTCTAATTTTTCCTGAAATCAAAATGCCTAAAAAACAAGAACAAAAATCCTAGCTTCGGGCACAGGGTTACAGGCTACAAAAATGAAATCAAATATTGCAGAAACGTTCTAAATAGGCCGATTAACATGATTATGCAAAGATTTTGACAAAAGGATGCAAGAATAAGAGGTTGTAGTTTCGTGTACAGGGCTATGTTCAGGACGACTTACAGTGAGTTTGGTGACGTTTCAAGGCTTGGTTTTGATTCCAATAGCTTCAGTGGACTCCTGGCAATTGAACCATGTTGAGATTTTGGATTGAATTGGCCTCCAATATCGATTTCAGATTCAAGCTTTTCAAGCTTTTTTTTTCAAGTTTGGTTTTTGTGATTTGGGCAGCTTTTAGGTCGTGTTCTTGTATGCCTTATGTTGTATATGTAACAAGGATTGTATTAGGTTAAATCTTTGGGCTTGAATCCATGTGAATTGATGATTTGATATGATTCCTCCATTAAAGGCTTCCAATTTATTTCCAAATCCAAGATTTTGTGCATGATATGGCTTGGCACGAATTTGATTGTGTTCATGATGTCAATTAAGACCTGTAATGATCAAAAAGATATCAAGTTATTAAGATTTGGATTTTATTTTGATTTAAATTGATTAAAAATGAATTAAATCAATAAAAATCAAATAAAATAGAAAAATTAACAAATTGGCACAAAACTGAAGATATGACACGTGTGTGGTGTGACAAGATCACATCAAGTGGAAAAAAGTGGGCATTTTTGACAAAATTTGAAGTTTTGGGGATAGTTGACTTTTGGCAATTTTGGAAAAATGCCCAACTTCAACAATGCATAACTTCTTCAGTTTTGAACTTTTAGAAGTGTTCTTGGACTTTTTAGAAACCTTGAGATGTCCTATAACCAACCCTTTTGGTCTAATATATTTTTGATATTCCATGCTCAAGTTATAAGCTTTGGAAAAAAAGGTGTTTTTCTTTACTTTAAAAAACAACCTATAATATCCAAATTTGTAACTTTTTGTGAGTGCATTTCTTGATCTTGGGGTGTGAAGATGGATTGTAGGAAATTTCATCCTCTTCAAAATGAGCTTTGGATGTGTCATTTCTCATAAATTATGAGAAAGTTATGCTTGGTCAAAGTTGAGTTGACTTTTCCTACAAAACCCTAATTTAGCAACTTTTGAATCTTGATGAAACTTGAGAAATCCTTGATGAATCATGATCAACCCTTGATAAAATGATTAATTATCATTCAAAATGAGAATGTTGACAAAAAATCTTGAGGTTTGACTATTTGTAGGCCACAGTTGACTTTTGCCCTAGCACAGTCGATTTTTGGACCTTTTGAGCAATTGACTGACCAAACTTCCTCTGCAAGGCTTGAAATTTGACATGGATGGTCTTATGAACATTTTAGTACATTGGGAATCACTTGAGGTCATTTGGATGCAAGGATCTTGATGCAACACAAAACCCTAATTTGAGATTGACTGCCTTAGGAGATGATTTGACTGTCCAACTCTTGAGCAATTTGAGCCACTTGGAGATTATTCTTGACATGTCTTGAGAAATATGGGAGGGAAAATTTTGGGGTACAACAGTTTCCCCTGTTTAATTTTCTTAAACCTGAGGATATAGATTGGCTTTCGAGCATTTCGTGATCTGAAGGTGGAAGATAATTGAACACTAGAGTGCCCAGAAATTTGCACTCGCATGGTGTAGTATCAGCATTGTGATGTTGGGAATGGGCTTACAGATGCCATTTGGAGATTGTTGGTAGGAGGATGGGCTTACAGATGCCATATGCAGGAGTGTCGATCGCATAAGAGATTCCTTAGCGAGAACTTGCATACTTATTGTTGTAGAAGATTCCGCTGGGAAAGCCTAACTTTTGTTGAGATTTAGGAACTTGCCTGTATTTCAACTGAGAGAATGCCTCGGCTGAGTCTTAAGAACCTGTCCATAATTCAATTGGGGGGAAACATCTTCGTCAAGATCTAGGAACTGTCTAGTCTTCAACGTAGTATACCGTTGAGATTGTAGAACTCGTCCACACTTTGACGGAGGAAAACATCAAGATCTAGGAACTGACTAGTATTCAATGTAGTATACCGTTGAGGTTATAACACTTGTCCACACTATGACATAGGGAAACATCTTCATCAAGATCTAGGAACTGTCTGGTCTTCAACGTAGTATACCGTTTGAAATTAGAGAACTCGTTCATACTATGACGGAGGAAAACATTAAGATCTAGGAACTGTCTGGTCTTCCACAGAGTATACCGTTGAAATTAGAGAACTCGTCCACACTATGACGTAGGGAAACATCTTCATCAAGATCTAGGAACTGTCTGGTCTTCAACGTAGTATACCGTTGAAATTACAGAACTCGTCCACACTATGACGAATGAAAACATCAAGATCTAGGAACTGACTAGTATTCAACGTAGTATACTGTTGAGGTTATAGCACTCGTCCACACTATGACATAGGGAAACATCTTCATCAAGATCTAGGAATTGTCCGGTCTTCAACGTAGTATACCATTGAAATTAAAGAACTCGTCCACACTATGACGGAGGAAAACATCAAGATCTAGGAACTGACTAGTATTCAACATAGTAAACTATTGAGGTTATAGCACTCGTCCACACTATGACGCAGGGAAACATCTTCATCAAGATCTAGGAACTGTCGGGTCTTCAACGTAGTATACCGTTGAAATTACAGAACTCGTCCACACTATGACGGAGGAAAACATCAAGATCTAGGAACTGAATAGTATTCAACGTAGTATACCATTGAGGTTATAGCACTCGTTCACACTATGACGTAGGGAAACATCTTCATCAAGATCTAGGAACTGTCTGGTCTTCAACGTAGTATGTCGTTGAGATTGTAGAACTCGTCCACACTTTGACGGAGGAAAACATCAAGATCTAGGAACTGACTAGTATTCAACGTAGTATACCGTTGAGGTTATAGCACTCGTCCACACTTTTACGTAGGGAAACATCTTCATCAAGATCTAGAAACTGTCTAGTCTTCAACGTAGTATACCATTGAAATTATAGAACTCGTCCACACTATGACGGAGGAAAACATCAAGATTTAGGAACTGACTAGTATTTAATGTAGTATACCGTTGAGGTTATAGCACTCGTCCACACTATGATGTAGGGAAACATCTTCATCAAGATCTTGGAACTGTCTGGTCTTCAACGTAGTAGGTCGTTGAGATTGTAGAACTTGTCCACACTTTGATGGAGGAAAACTGTCGAGATTGAGAACCTTATCTGAAATTCAACCGAGGATAATTCAATTGAGATTTAAGAATCGGTCAGGTCTTCGACGTAACTGAGAACTTTAACTGTATCTTTCCTGAAAGGTAAAGGTCAGTCATATGCAATGCATGATAAGGATCAGGCAATGATGTTCTCAAAATAAATGAGATTATATTCGTATGATGCGTATATGCATGTATCATGATGTATGGGAATATAATATTTTAGCTGGGGAAAATAAATCCCGGAGCTGCTGGAGAATAGAGTTGAGTTCTCCGTTTCCGCTGGGGATGATGAACGAAGATGATTGTGAGAATAAACCTGCAGGAGAAAAGAACTCCGTTGGGGAATAAACTGATGAAGAGATTACTCCGAGGGGGATTACTCTGTGGGGGAGAGATGTTCTGCTGAGGATTTTAACGATAAACTCCGCTGGGGATTCCGCTGATAAATTCCACTGGGGATTTAAATGATAAACTCCGCTGAGGATGGATTATCGTTGCTAGTGATATTAAATCTGTTGAGGATTGAATTCCTGCTTGTGAAAGGAAAGAACTTCACTGGGGGGTAATCTTTCAGCTACAACTTGCTGGGGATAAATCTGTTAGACTCTTGTGGGGATAACCCTCTGAATTTGGCTGGGGAGATTTATTTTGTACTCCGCTGGGGGTAAGCTTCCAAAGTCTACTGGGGATTGTTGTACCCCAATTTTTGACCTAAGATCCCATTTGCATTTTTTGCATTTTTATACAAAAGTCAAGGTCACTAAATACAGTTGGTTTTTAACCTCTCACCTTTGAGCATTGATTATGCAGAAATTGTCAAGTGTGTTGAACATTTTTTGCCTATGTATCACTAAATTCTAATCAAGCACGAAATGTGTGTTTTTGTTTCTTTGATTTCATGTGCTTACGGGTCTCCCTCGAATGCAAGTTTAGGCCTATTTCGATTTGGACAAGTAGCTGCCTGCAAGCCTGCTTCGATTTGGACAAATTTGCTTCCTGCAAGCCTACTTCGATCTGGACAAGTTTACTGCCTGCAAACATGTTTCGATTGGGCAACATTGCTTCTTTCGATCCACAGCCTTCGATTGGGCAACATTGCTTCTTTCGATCCATAACCTTTGATTGGGCAACATTGCTTCTTTCGATCCACAGCCTTCGATTGGGCAACATTGCTTCTTTCGATCCACAGCCTTCGATTGGGCAATATGCCTGTTTCGATTCACAAGCTTCGATGGGTAATACAATCTCCCTTCAGTCACAAGCTTCGACTTGGAAATACAGTCTCCTTCGATTCACAAGTTGGACCACTGTACTGCCATGCAACAAACACTACTGAGCCTGCTACAACAGTCCTGCACCAACCTGCCACTAAACTCCAAAATACTGAAAAGCCTGCTACAACAGTCCTGTACTTGCCCAAAAAGGAGTGCACAAGAGCTGCGTAGAAGAAAGGATCGAAACAACATTCCCAAACTGTTCAAATCATTTTGTTTTCCCCCCAAAACTTCAGCAAATCCGCCTATAAATACAAGGCTTCACAACATGAAAAAAGGGGATCTTTGGGCCAGACGAACCTCTCCCAAATTTTCTCAAACATTGTAGAAATCTGCAAAAATTCTCAAACATAAAAATTCTCAAAGTTCTTCAACACTTGTGAGAACAAACCCAAACTTTTTCAAACACAAAAATCTCTCAAGTCCCTTCAATACTTGTGAGAACAAACCCAGAATCCCCAAACACTTACTCCCTTCGATTCTGAAGAACAACCCCACTTCAGTCTTGTGATCGGTGGATCTGGAACTGACTGTTTAATGCTGGTTTGCGAAATGTCGCGGAAGCAAGAGTCGCCACCGTCTTTTATTTTCTCCAAATGGAAAGGACAAAAGCACAGAAAAATTCCTTAAAGAGATTGCTCTCGGTTCGGGAGGTAGATTATAGAAAGGGAAGGTGTTAGCACCCTTTCTATCCATGGTTATCCATGGGCTCTTAGATACTTGCTCATTTGTGTTTTCAAAATGTTTGTTTGCTTTTCAACTGTGGGTTTAAAAAGTTTCTTTGAAAGTTTCAGATCGACTCTTGTGTCAGAGTGTTTGAAAAATTGCTTTGAAAGCTTTTGAAAAGTGTCGGTGTGAAAAGATTTTTGTTTGTTTTTAAGGAGAGCAAGTATCTACGAGAACCTACCTACCCTAAGGAATTCGTCTGTGTAAATATCCTTTAAAGTAATGTCATCCCACCATTGAGAGGTAGGTAGCACCACCGTTGGAGGTGTTCGGGTCAATTCGAGGTTCGGGACATGGTGATCACCAGAGCAATGGGAAGACACCTTAGAAGCTACCCTCATGCCAGGTTCCCGGATCATGAGGACTTACTAAGACATCCTCTACTCGACGATCACCTTTCGAAGGCAAGGCAACAGTGAGGCGTACCCTAGGGGTGGTGTGTGCGATTCGTGTGTCGGATTCATTGATATTTGTCTTGTCATGTTCATTGTGATCTACGCTTGATTTTATTTAAGGCCATTCATTCTTGCATGCTTATTTAACAGTTAAAATATTTGCGGGAAAATAAATCTAAAGCTATTACAAATGGCGCGGGTCCACATCGCCAAAATTAAACCGGACCCGATTTGACAAAAAATAAATAAGCAAAGTAAATAACGAAATTGAAAAGTGCGAGAAGTTTAAGTTACAACGCTTTGGGAGAGATACATAATTATTTAAGCAATAAAATAAATATGCGAAATTAAATAAATTACGAACGAGGGCGTTGGACCCTTTTGTAAAATATTATTAATAAGGAATTAAAATTAAAATTAAAGGAAAATGTTTTATGTATTTTTATGTTTTTTAAGATTTAACAAAAAAAGGATTAATTAAAATTAACTGACCCTAATTCTAATGGTTTTTAAGTTTGTTATGAAAATATTAAAATATAACCTAAATTAAACCTAAGTTAATTTATGTACAATTTAATTATGAAAATAAAATAAATAAATGTTATGGTAAAAAAAAGGAATAAAAACTTATTAAGCCTAATTCTATATTTTTGCATTTTTTGGTTATTAAAAGAATTAAAATTAAACCTAATTTGAAACTAAATTTATTATATACAATTTATTTACAAGAAAATGTTAAAATAAAAATATTTATTGCATTTTTTATCTTTTTCTGATTTTTTATGAAGTTTTTATATTTGGTAAAAATAATAATAATTAATTTAAACAAATAAAGAAAATAAAATAACAATTAAAAATAAAATAAGAAAAATATAGAGAAAGCAAACCAGGGGGGGTTCAGGCCCCAAAGTGGAGGTCTTAGTGTGAAATTCTGGCCCATTAAACTTGAGATTGTTTGACTTTTCCAGGCCACGTATGCGCGTGTTGACTAGTCCTCATGGTGTTCTTCAATTCTGAGCCTTTGATCTGCATCCCTTGGACGCGTGGACCTTTGGATTTTGAGGCATATGATGCATCCTCAATACTGACGCTGCATAGGAGTTTGAATTGAAAAATAACATGAAATATTATGCAGACCTGGGACTCGAACCCAGGTCTTGGACGTCAATGCAATGAGCGCCTGCCAGCTGAGCCATGTTAACGCGTTTATTATATAATAAACAAACAAATAATATAAAGAAAACAATCAACATTAATGGATCCACGCGCGAAAATTCAAATCAACGAATCATAGTTTGCCACGCTTCATCGTCTCCACTATCCCTGAAACAAAAAACACAAAAGCAACGGTTTTGGACGCGTTTCATTAGAAGGCTTTTGGAAAAATAGCGATTGGGTCTCAGGGCTCCATAAATTGAGCGCGAATATTGAGTCTTCTTCGTCCAAGCTTGCTGAATGCAACCATGGTGGTCTTGAGGGCTAATTTTACCTCTTTTAAGAATCCCTAATTTTGAGCTTCGTAAACCCTAGAAAAGCAACAATGGCGAAATTGCATACACAGCATAATAATCAAATTAAAGGCATGGGTTAGCTTCAGAACATCATGAGGAATGCAAAACACATATCAAAATTTATAAAAAATGCATGAATTGGTATGCACGATTATGACTTTTTCTCTTTACAGTTCGAGTCATAGGTACCGATTCTTGGAGCTTTGGTTGTTGTTTTTGATTGGAATGCGTTCAGGAAGACTTGAGGAAGCTATTGGAAAAGTTTTTGTGCCTTGAATCGCCCTCTAGCAATGATTTCAGTTTTGAGTTTTATGGCAATTTTTTCAAGTTTGCAAATGTATTTCTTGCGCAGCTTTCAGTCTCCTATGATTAGGGTTATGTTTCTGATTATGTAGTGAAGGCATTAGGTCAACAAAACTCAATAAAATCCATGGCATTGATGATTTTTGAAAATTTGATTTTAAAGATCTTTTCATATCTTTTTTTCATGTGTTCTTTGTTCAAACCATGCCAATCACTCCAATTCTTTCCTAATCAGCATGTGCACGAAATCTTGATGGCAAAACCTGCATGAAAAGATTCTTTAGGTCAAGTTATATATTTTCCACATAATTAAATAGTTTAAATGAATTAATATAAATAATAATTCAAATAAATAAATAAAAAATGAGAAAATACTTCCCTTTGGGCCAAGTGGTCGTGCATATGCTTAGAATGATGAATCATGGAAGAAAAATGGGCCCATTAGCATTTTTAGGTCATTTGGATCAAAGTTGACTTTTCAAAATATCCAAAAATTTCCCAACTTCTACAAGGCATAACTTGCTCAATTTTTAAGCTTTTCTCATGTTCTTGGACATTTTGGAAAGGTATTTGAGTCCTCTAACCAATGTCTTTGGTCCCATGTCATTTTGATTTACCAATCTCAAGTTATGGTCTTTGACTTAAAGTCCCTTTTTGTTGACTTTTGAAAATGACCTATAATGTTGAAATTGATAACTTTTTGTGAGAGCATTTCTTGGACTTGAAGTATGAATATGAGTTGTAGGAAATGTCTTTCTCTTCAAAATGAGCTTTGGATGGAATTTTTCTGATAATCCATGTGAAAGTTATGCCCTGGTCAATTTCAGTTGACTTTTTCAGCTGTCCAAATATAGTAACTTTTGCATCTTGATGATTTTCTGAGCCAAATTTTGAGAATCATGATCAAGCATTGATCAAATGATGTTTGTGGCTTCAAAATGATATGTTGACCAAAAATTTGAACTTTTGACTGTCAAATGACCATTTTGCCCCTACAGTTGACTGTAGTGCAATTTAGGGTTTTGACTGTGCAATTTTGAGCTGAATGCCTTGAAACTTGATATGAGGATGCTTGACCATCTTTGTAGGCATATGAGACTTGATTGGGCCTTTGAAACCTTCAATTTCTTGATCAGAACACAAACCCTAGTTTTGACTGTATGGGAGACCTTTGCCCTGAGCAACCCTTGGGGAATTTTGTGACTTGGCTTGGCAATTTCTTGGAAAATATGGGAGGGCAAATTTTGAGGTACAACAAGTCTCCTTCGAATCAAAGAAGCATCACGCTTGCTTGTTCTTTTCCTTCAAGTCCAGCGCTCCCAGTACAGCCTGTGACCCCTCATTCGAATCCAGCAGGAAGGACCTCATGCCTATTATCCTCTTTCGAATCCAGCATCAAAGGACAAACCCCTGGTCCCTCCCTTCGAATCCAAAAGCGCTCCAGGCAACCACTTTACTGCCCAATACACGTTCCAGCCTAAAGCAAGGTAATTCACTCTTACCCTTGAACTTTCTGTTTCATGGAATAACATGTAAATAATACTTTTGTTCGTTTCCAGCATGTACATAACACTTTGAACTTTTCGTTTCATAACATGTAAATACAATTTATTTTCATTTCCACCCTGTTAACATGTTTTAAAAGTTAATCCTTTCGTTTTGCTTTAATTGTTAAACTGTTACTAGCATGGCCTCAGGCCATGTTGCCATTTAATGTTTGAATTGAAAGAAACAAGAAACATGAAATAGGAACGAAGCTTCTGGCTTCTGCCATCTCTCTCCAGGTCGAACGAATGAGACAACCAGGAGGCAAATCTAGGCCAATCGAAAGACAGAACCTCACTGGTGCGAACTCCCAGTCGAAGGATACAACTTGCTGCTGCCTTTGCCCAAATCGAAGGACAGGACCTCGCCCCTGCCAAAGCCCAATCGAAGGAGGCCAACAGAATTCCAGTCGAAGGATGCTACTGCCTGGGTCGAAATACACTTAGTTTTCTTACTTTTTTCTTTTCCTTCATATTTTTTATGCTTTTTGATATGTTTGTAATAGCGTAGGTTTTTATCTTTCTGCATTTTTTTTACTTTGTACAAATGCTAGTAATTAGGCAAGATAAAATCAACAAGTGAACAAACCAAAGAAATTAAAAACACTCTTTAATCATTACTTGAACATACTTTAAAAAATGCAAAAACACTCAACAAATCAAAACTCCCCCAAGGGCATGTTACTCCCGTTTTATCGCGATACCGGCCGTGCCTATTGCTAGAATGCGTGCGATAATGTCGCCCATTAAAAAACACAAACAAATCAACTTTTTTTCTAGAGGAACTAAGGTGTTTTGATTCCTTCATTGGATACGTAGGCAAAGGGTCGCGAAACCCTCACGAACGCAATAATAAAAACTCTTTTCTTTCCCCTTAAGCAAACATAGTTGTAGATAAATACACCCTTGTACATAACAAACAATTTTAAACCAAAAAACAGATATTTCAAAAGGTTCCTGCGGAGTACCGCAGATGAATTGGGTGCTAATACCTTCCCATTGCATAACCAACCCCCGAACTCTTGATCTCTTTTCAAAAACGCATTGTATTACTTTTTATTTTACATTGCATGTTTTTTTTAGGGTTTTATTTCGCTCTTTTCCCTTTTCCCTTGGAAATAATAAAGCGCGGTGGCGACTCTTGCTTTTGTGAGTCAAGTTGATTAATAGCTTGATCTCTGATTTTCACCGCTACAGAATTGGCGACTCTGCTGGGGAAAGATTGACCTCTTGCTGGTCCATTCCTAAGTGGGTTAAGCCTAGTTTGTTTTATCTGTTTTATCATTATTTGATTGTTTGATTATATGTATATATTGTGATTATTTGGGTGTTGATAATATTTACAAAGTTACACTTAGGAATAGGACATGCGGTATAGTCATGTTAACTTTGAGGGAGTAATCCCGAAGAAGGAGGCATGAGATCCCCCACTAAGTGGAAGGCCCTTTTGAACGTAATATTTGTTTACCGAGTAATCGGGAAGACATTATGTCGACCTGGGAGCCAAAGAAATTGAGAACCGTAGAACCCTTAACCCACCTTGGCCTTTTAGGTGTAGCGCGGAGATTATAACGGAGTAATCCGAAAGTAATTATTACGCGATGCTACGCTCGGATGAGTTTCTCTTGAGAATATTGCTAATTATTAAGTAATCAAGATGTTGGTAATATCCGAAGGAGGAATGTAGACTCCGGGAACTCTTAGAACCTTGTCTTGCCGGTGTGATTAAACCGTTAGTACATACCTTGGGGATGTTCTTTACCTTTGACTCCATGCTCGTAACGTTGAACCTTTCAACTTTATTTGTGACCTTGCCTGTGGTTGTTGCATAGCCATGCATTCATGCATCCATGAAACCCTTTTCACTTGATTTTCAAGGAATTTGGAGGTCTTTCTTTGTAAACATCACAAGTTTCGTCAAGCTCAATGGATCTTGGGTGTTGATAGGGTGAAAACCCTAATCCACCAAAATGGATGATTGATCTTGATGATAACTTGATCAATGTTTGGAGCCAATTTAAAATTCATCTTCTATCTTCATACTTTTATGTTTACAACTTAATATCTTGAGTTCCTTGAAAGTCAAATAAAAACTCTCTTTTGCATATCATGCATCATTCTACATTTTTTTTGTTTGCACTTTCAAAGGTCTTTTCCAAGTCTTATTTTTTCCGTTGGTCTCACCAGTACAGCACTCGCGCTAAGAGAACAATGGAGAATATCAAGCAAGAGGTTTCTGAACTCCGTAGAGAGATGACTAATTTGAAAGCTAGTGTGGAGCACTTAACTGGTTTGGCTGAAATTTTGGTTGTTGCCCAAGTCAACCCCTTTGCTAAAGCATAAATGAATCTTTGTTGATTTTGGCCTTGAAGTTAAGGAGAGTTTTCCTTCAGCACAAATCCATACGGGAAGCCTTCCCAGATTACTAACTTATTTCTGCTTTTGTAAATTTTCTTGTTTATCAAAACATTGTTTGCATGTGAGAACTTGTTTGCATCTGAATGATTATCTTAATACAATGGGTATGTTTGTCTTGAAGAAATTCATTTGTTTCACTCATATTTATTTTCAAATTTCAAATTGCTTTTTGCATTATGATACCAACTTGTTTCCCATTCTCTTGCCTAGGCAGAGATTGGAGGGAGGAGGATGATCTGAAAAACACAAAATCTCTGGTTGTATGCTTATGAATAAAATCTTGCTGATGATGTACATGCATTGTTTCAAATCCCTAAACACCGGAGATATAAGGAAGATAATCCCTTGCTAACCCCTTTTGAGCCTTGAAGTAGGAGTTTCTTTTCTATACGAAAAAACCCTCAAAATTTAACCTGAGGCAGGGTAGTTTTTCAGTTAATCTGATTGAGTGTTCAAAATTCATAAGGAAGATATTTCTGAAGAGAAACTACAAGGGCTATCCTTCATGTATGATGAAGCCAGAGGATGTGGAACCATAATGTTATCCCTCATTCATCAAGAAACGAGGCAATCACAATCCTCTCAACAAGTAAAGACAAGCTAATGTCACACTTTTGTTCAAAAAAAATCAAAAATCGGGAAAAAAGAAAGCCTGCTAAGTCAAAAAAAACTTGAAATTAGGTGACTTAGGCAAAATTAGGGCATCCCGCTGGACTATCAATTCAAAAGAGTTAGTTCAGGCAAAAGTTAGGGAAAATAAAAATTGCAAAGAAAGGACTACAAAGAAAAGTCCTCAGCAAAGAACAAATGGGTGACTAGAAACACGAAGACATGAGGGTAGTTTCTACTCCGAAAGCCTCGTCGTTTCTTTAACCGTCACAAAATACTTTTGAGAGATGAACACTCATGTTGAATTGACTGAACATAGGGTTGGAGAACATCATGAAGAATGGGTGGACACCAAATATTTTGAGCCTTAAAATCTTTTTTCTAAAAACCGTGAACTAAACCACGTTACAACCCTCAAAAGTCCTAATTGAAGCAAGGTTATTTTGAAAGCATACTTCAATGAGATAGTGTTCCTGACTCCCATGAATGTTTTCTAAATAGTTATGTTGGTATCATATGTTTTTCCTACACAAAAATAAATGGTGCTCTAACTCGCAAAATTTGTGCGAAATCTTTTCAAAATCTTCAAGACTTACATAACTGTTGCATTAGAATTTTCATTCTCATTGTAAACTTTTTCTAACTGCAAAACATTTGTTTGATATCAAGGAAGCTCACATAAGCACCAGTGATGAGTTTATTTCTTAAGGCCTGAAACTATATTGAGTAATTGGCGAATCATTTCAAGAAAGAAATCATATCCATGGGCATGTCACCTGAAGATCTTAAGCACGAACATGTTGCTTCTCCCAGTTAATGCTCTCCCAACTTGTTCACTCTTTTGGGGCAAAATTTGAAGACTTTGTTGTGCCAACTACAGTCAATCCGGGGCAATCACATCAAGACTTGATGAATCTCTCTAAGAGTTTGAAGACACCAGAGCATGGTGAATGCCAGGTCTTTTGTAAAATCCTCTTGAGACGATTTCTCCTTATCAACCATATCACTTGGGGCATTTTAGAAGTGAAGTTATTCGCAAGAATTGTCGTGCATTATGCAGCTTATCAACAATAACTTGGGGCATCCAAAATTAGTCCCAGGGGCAATCCAGATTTGTCAAGATATGTTTTGCACACATTATCAGAGGGTGGTGTTCCAGTATCTCCAGCTAAGCATGACTTTTTCCAGCTGAAACATTGTTTGCGTTGTTATCCTTTCAATGGACTGTTTGTGATATAAGACTGGACTTTGGGTTTTCTACCTGAAAATATCCTCCTCTCTAGAGATATTTAAGCTTTGTAAAAGGACCTTGCTCCAATGATGGCATGTGTTCTATCTCCAGTAATGCTCCCATCCTGTTGAGATTAGCCGAGTGTTGGGTTGTGCTGTGATGTCTTATCATCTCCAGTTTATCTTGTCTATTTGTTTTGTCAGCATATACATGACATTCATTTATTCATTCACACTTGCATCATGCACACACATTTGTATTTGTTGATGTCTTTGAGTTCGTATACCTTGGTCATGTATTTTCAAATAGCGTATTTGATCTTTCCAAATAGAGTGTCAACTTAAGCAGAAAGTGCGCCTCCTTTCTAATTCCCCACTGAGTTAACTCTCGTGGAAGAATCTTGCTTTAGCTTTCCTTTTCCATCTCTGGATAGGATAACTCCCCATTCGAGTTGTTTCCTCATTGGGTGGAGTCTTGTTTGACTGTTTTCTCTCCAGTTCATTCCTGGATTGAGCTTTGTCTCTTGTGAACGATACCCTGTGGATATCTCTAGGCTATGAAACCTAGATGGAGAGTGCATTTATTTTTCAATGTAAATACTTGGTCTCCTTAAGAAGGATTTATTCATAGTTCCCCATTGAATATGAACTTTATTCCCTGGTAGTGTTATCATAACCTTCTTCTGGAATATCGACATGACGACAAGCGATTGACTCTTTATTTAAGCAGTTTGATCATCTCTGAATTTCTTTATGTTATGACAAATGGCGGTCTCTTCATGAGAAGTTTGTCCATCCCCGGTGAAATTATTGATTCTCACCTCCAACAATATCTTCACGATATGTTATGGATACTCTTGACAAACAGCAAGCGGCAGTCTCTTCATGAGGCAACTTGGGTGTTATGGATACTCTTGACAAACAGCAAGCGACAGTCTCTTCATGAGGCAACTTGTGTGTTATGGATACTCTTGACAAACAGCAAGCGACGGTCTCTTCACGAGGCAACTTGTATGTTATTGATACCTTTGGGAAACAGCAAGCGGCAGTCTCTTCATGAGGCAACTTGTATGTTATTGACATCTTTGGAAAACGGCAAGTGGCAGCTCTTCATGAGAAGCTTGTGGGTTATTGGCAACAAGTGGCAGACTCTTCATGAGCAGCTTGTGTGCTTTGATATTCTTTGAAGACAGCAAGTGGCAGCTCTTCATGAGCAACTTGTGGGTTATTAGCAACAAGTGGCGGACTCTTCATGAGTAGCTTGTGTGCTTTAATATTCTTTGAAGACGGAAAGTGGCAGCTCTTCATGAGCAGCTTGTGGGTTATTAGCAACAAGTGGCGGACTCTTCATGAGCAGCTTGTGTGCTTTGATATTCTTTAAAGATAGCAAGTGGCAGCTCTTCATGAGCAACTTGTGGGTTATTAGCAACAAGTGGCGGACTCTTCATGAGTAGCTTGTGTGCTTTAATATTCTTTGAAGACGACAAGTGGCAGCTCTTCATGAGCAGCTTGTGGGTTATTAGCAACAAGTGGCGGACTCTTCGTGAGTAGCTTGTGTGCTTTGATATTCTTTGAAGACAATGAGCAGCTTGTGGGTTATTAGCAACAAGTGGCGGACTCTTCATGAGTAGCTTGTGTTAGAACAAAGTTTGAATCTACTACCCTAAGTTTAAGTTTTGATGATAACAAAATGAAAGGATATATTAATTATGTGATTCATATAAGAACTATTTGCTACCTAAAATATTACCTTCTGTTTTGCAGAAACTCTGATAGGTATCAGCAGGAGTACACTTAATCAGCATCAGAATATTGGTTATTAACATCAGCATTAGAAGTTGCTATATCAGAATACCAGAATCAGAAGAACAACTCACGCGATTGCTGAAGCTTGATGAACAGAACTGCGCTCAACACTCTGATAAAGACAACAACAGTTCATCAGCACTTAAGCAGAGTCAGAATGAGCCAAAGTCAGAACACGCTTTAAGTAGCAACGGTACTGTGCATTCAAAGCGAATTATTACCAACGACATCATTCCAGACAAGATCTGCTCAATAAGGAAAGTTTGTTATTGGCATTGAATCAAGAATATTGCTCCAATGTTCAACAAATTCAGTGCTATATAAACAACACAATGAAGATTGAATTGGCTAATGCTCTACAACTATTTCCACGCCTAAAAGCTATTCTACATCTTCTCATTCTCAGTTTGCTAAAAAGCTCCATAATTCCTTACTCAATTATATTTTAGCAATATAGTTTCATAAGCTTAAGTTGTGTAATATCACAGTTGTGATAAACAGTTTTGTAGAAAACATTCACACACCTATTTCTCTTCTTTGTAAGAAAGTGTTTCCTTGACAAACCGGGTTGTGGTTTGCATCAAGAAGGCTTTAGCAGTTGTTAAAGCAGATTGTAATATTCAGTTGAATATAGTGGATTAAGACCTCGTTGGAGAGAGGCGAAATCACCTTGACGGGTGGACTGGAGTAGTTTGAGATCAAACGAACCAGGATAAAAATATCGTGTTCATTGCATTGTTTTTCAGTTTTACAATTCAACCCCCCCTTCTTGTGTTTTTCACTTCTTCAATTGGCATCAGAGCGCCTGGTTCTGAGCTAAAACACTTAACCGTGTCAGTACAAGATCCAGCGTCAGAAAAACACAATGGCAGGAAATTATTCTCACACCAACAATGACAACCATGAGGACAGAGACAGATTCAGCGGCAAACCTCCAGTCTTTGATGGAGAAAATTTTGATTACTGGAAAGACAGAATTGAAAGCTTCTTTCTGGCACATGATGCTGATCTGTGGGACATGGTGACTGATGGATACACGCACCCTGTGAATGCAAGCGGTCAGAAGATTGATAGGAAAACAATGTCTGACCAACAAAAGCGTGACTTCAAGAATCACCACAAGGCCAGAACCATCCTTCTCAGCGCCACCTCGTATGCTGAATATGAAAAGATCTCCAACAGAGACACAACAAAGAACATGTTTGACTCACTCAGAATGACGCATGAGGGCAACGTTCAGGTCAAAGAAACTAAAGCTCTGGCGCTCATTCAGAAGTATGAGGCGTTCAAAATGGAAGAAAGTGAACCCATTGAAACAATGTTCTCAAGATTCCAGATTCTGGTAGCTGGTCTCAAGGTTCTGGACAAAGGTTACTCTACTGCTGATCACGTCAAGAAAATCATCAGAAGCTTACCCAAGCAGTGGAGGCCAATGGTTACAGCTCTGAAGCTAGCAAAAGATCTCAACAAAATTTCTCTGGAGGAACTTATCAGCTCCCTCAGAAGTCATGAGATAGAGCTAGAAGCTGATGAACCCCAGAAGCAAGGTAAGCCTTTAGCATTAAAATCTAACAAAAAATCTGAGTCTAAAGTTTTGCAGGCAGTTGAAGAAACATCTGATGGATCCTCATCAGAAGAAGACGAACTCTCCCTCCTCTCCAGAAGAGTGAATCAACTGTGGAAGCAGAGGCAAAGGAAGTTCAGGAATCCCAGAAGATCAGATCAGAACGAGTCTTCTTCCAGATACAGAAGGACAGATTCTTCCTCTGGATACAGAAGATCTGAAGGCTCCTCAGGAAGCAGAAAGCCAAACACCAAGGACATCATCTGTTATGAGTGCAATGAGCAAGGACACTACAAGAGTGACTGCCCAAAGCTTCAGAGGGAAAAGCCCAAAAAGAAGTTTGGAAGAGAAAAGAAGAAAAGTCTCATGGCTACATGGGATGACTCTGACTCGTCTGAAGCTGACTCAGAATCAGATGATGAGAGAGCAAACATAGCTCTCATGGCCAACATCTCAGAAGATAGTGAAGCTTCTGAATCAGACTCAGAATCAGATACTGAAGAGGTATTTCCTGACTTTGCTGTTAATTTTACCAAGGCTGAACTTGCTGAAAGCCTTAATGAAATTCTGGAAAGGTATCAGCAGATTAGAGTTAAATTCAGATACCTGAAAAGGAATCTTGAATCTGACTCTAATAAGACTGAGAGTCTTAAATTGGAGAATTCTGAGCTGAGAATTAAAATTTCAAAATTAGAAAATACTTTACAAAACTCTCAGAAGGAACCAATTTCTGAAACTCCCAGCAACGCTGATGAGATCATCAAGGAGTATGATCACAGTTTCCAGAAGTTCCTTGCTAAAAGCATAGATAGAAGCAAAATGGCTTCAATGATCTATGGAGTTAGCAGAAACGGCAGGAAGGGAATAGGATACCAAGGTAAGGTTCCTACACCAAAGAATGTCATGGATTTAACCATTAAACAGACTCCTCTGAATTCACATTTTGTGTATGGTCACACACATGATATTAAATACACTAGCAGTAAGTACTCTGTGAAACCAAAATTCAACCAGAGTTTTGGTAAATCTAACAAATCAGGACCCAAGAAAATCTGGGTACCTAAGGATAAAATAATACATGTTGCAGATATCTTTAGCAGCAAATCAGAAACACCAGTCATGGTACCTGGACTCTGGCTGCTCACGACACATGACGGGAAGAAGGCATATGTTCCAAAGCCTGGAACTTAAGCCTGGAGGCCACGTTGGCTTTGGAGTCAATCAGAGGGGAAAGATCATTGGCTCTGGAACTGTAGGTAATGGAAATCTTCCCTCTATTAATAATGTTCTGCTAGTAGATGGATTAATGCATAATCTGTTATCCATAAGTCAATTAAGTGATAACGGTTATGATATAATCTTTAATCAAAAATCATGTAAAGCTGTTAGTCAGAAAGATGGGACTATCCTGTTTAATGGAAAGAGGAAAAACAACATTTACAAAATCAAACTTTATAAACTAAAAAGTCAGAACGTAAAGTGCCTTCTGTCTGTTAACAACGAGCAGTGGATCTGGCACAGAAGATTGGGGCATGTTAGTATGAGAAGAATATCTCAGATTAACAAACTCAATCTGGTCAGAGGACTTCCTAATTTGAAGTTCAATTCAGATGCTCTGTGTGAAGCATGTCAGAAAGGCAAGTTTGCAAAACCTTCTTTTAAATCTAAAAATGTTGTTTCTACCTCTAAGCCATTAGAACTTCTGCACATTGACTTATTTGGACCAGTTAAAACTGCTTCAGTCAGTGGCAAGAAGTATGGGTTAGTAATCGTAGATGACTATAGCAGATGGACATGGGTAAAGTTCTTAAGACACAAGGACGAGTCACACTCTGTGTTTGTTACCTTCTGTAACCAAGTTCAGAATGAAAAGGATCTTAGAATCGTTAAAGTCAGAAGTGATCATGGTGGAGAGTTTGAAAACAAAGATTTTGAGTCATTCTTTAATGACAAAGGAATTCTGCATGATTTCTCTTGTCCTATAACTCCCCAACAAAATGGAGTTGTAGAACGAAAGAACAGAACATTGCAAGAAATGGCCAGAACCATGATCAATGAGACAAACATTGCTAAGATCTTCTGGGCAGAGGCAATAAACACAGCGTGCTACATTCAGAATAGAATCTCAATAAGACCTATTCTGGAAAAGACTCCATATGAATTGTGGAAGAACAGAAAGCCCAACATTTCATATTTTCATCCATTTGGATGTATCTGTTTTATGTTAAATACAAAGAATTATTTGAACAAGTTTGACTCTAAAGCACAGAAGTGTATTATGTTAGGATACTCTGAACGCTCAAGAGTGTACAGAGTATACAATACAGAAACACAGATTGTGGAAGAATCAATCAGTGTTCGTTTTGATGATAAGCTTGACTCTGAAAAGTCAAAGCAGAATGAAGTTTTTGTAGGTATGGAAATTGAATTTACAGGTTCTGAAGACAAGTCATCAGAAGCTCTCAACACAGACACTCCTTCAACGTCTGAAAGGAGCACTGCTAGCAATCCTACAACAGCTGCTGATCAACCTCAGAAGAGATTACCCAGAAGCAGCTTGGATCATCCAGAAGAAACAATCTTAGGAAGAAAGGAAGATCCAATCAGAACAAGAGCAAGCTTCAGAAACTCTGAAGAAACCCTCATGGGACTTGTGTCTCTGATTGAACCTTCTTCTATTGATGAAGCACTTCTGGATAATGACTGGATTCTGGAAATGCAAGAAGAGTTGAATCAATTCACCAGAAATGACGTATGGGATCTTGTTCCCAGACCAAAAGGATTCAACGTCATTGGAACAAGATGGGTGTTCAGAAACAAGCCAAATGAACAAGGTGAAGTCATCAGAAACAAAGCACGACTGGTTGCACAAGGTTATAGTCAGCAAGAGGGGATAGACTATACATAAACCTTTGCCCCAGTCGCCAGGTTAGAATCTATCAGGCTTTTAATTTCATTTGCTGTTAATAGAGGCATCACTCTGTATCAGATGGATGTCAAGAGTGCATTCTTAAATGGTTATATAGAAGAAGAGGTTTATGTGCACCAACCCCCTGGTTTTGAAAATACAAAACATCCAGAACATGTTTTCAAACTAAAGAAGTCACTATATGGTCTGAAACAAGCTCCCAGAGCTTGGTATGAAAGACTAAGTAACTTTCTGTTAGAAAATGAATTCACCAGAGGGAAGGTGGACACTACCTTATTCTGTAAGTCAGTTAAGAATGACATCTTAGTCTGTCAAATTTATGTTGATGATATTATTTTTGGTTCTACTAATCCTTCTCTTGGAAGAAAATTTTCTAAGTGTATGCAGGCAGAATTTGAGATGAGCCTCATGGAGGAACTGAAATTCTTTCTAGGAATTCAGATCAATCAAACCCCAGAGGGAACTTACATTCATCAGAGCAAATACATCAGAGATCTTCTGAAGAAATTTGACCTCTCAGAATGTAAGCCATCAAAGATTCCAATGCATCTCACGTGCATTCTGGAAAGAGAAGAGGTAAGCAAAAAGGTAGAACAGAAAGTCTACAGAGGTATGATTGGTTCTCTCCTTTATCTGACAGCTTCAAGACCTGATATATTATTCAGCGTATGTATTTGTGCTAGATTCCAATCAGATCCTAGAGAATCTCACTTAACAGCTGTTAAGCGAATTTTCAAGTATCTGAAAGGTACTACTAATCTGGGTTTATTTTATAGAAAATCTAGTGATTACAATTTAGTAGGCTACTGCGATGCTGACTTTTCTGGAGACAGAGTAGAGCGTAAAAGTACTTCTAGAAGCTGCCAGTTTCTGGGAGAAAATCTGATCTCTTGGTCCAGCAAAAGGCAATCCACAATTGCGCTATCAACAGCAGAAGCTGAGTACATAGCAGCAGGATGTAGCACACAAATGCTCTGGATGAAAAGTCAGCTTGAAGACTTCCAGATTTTTGAGAGTAACATCCTTATACTCTGTGACAATACTTCTGCTATTTGCTTAAGTAAGAATCCTATTTTACATTCTAGAGCTAAGCATATAGAAATAAAACATCATTTCATTAGGGACTATATTCAGAAAGGAATTTTGAACTTAAAATTTATAGATACAGACCATCAATGGGCTGATATCTTCACTAAACCCCTTTCTGAAGATAGGTTCAATTTCATTCTGAAACATCTCAGCATGAAAATCTGCCCAGAGGGAAAATGTTTTAATTCCATATATTTATCTTCAGAATGTATTTGTTTTACTGTGAACTTCTGATCAATCTCTTTTCAGAAAGAAAGAACATGCAGATTGTATCAGATGCTAGTCTTAAAGATCTGAGCGTTTCAGCTCAAAGATAGACGTGCTGATCACTAAATCAAACAAGTGTCATCCAATCATCAGCAAATCTCTAAAGCAGAACGCGTGCACGCTTATGAGAAGGAAAAACGCTGATTGGGTGCATTGAGACACATGTATGGTAACCGTTTCAAGTATCTTTCTCAAATCCCCCAAAATCAGCAAGCATTAAATGAAAGTAATCATGTTTTTAAAACGTAATCATGATTTTATTTCTCTTTCTTGAAAACGTTTACTCTTTCAAAATATTCTGAAATCTATTTAAGAACGTTAATTTCTCACATTAATCTTTTACAGTTTCTCATTATCTCTCAAATATTTTCTGCATTTTCTCTGCGTTCATCTCTTTCAAGTTTAAACCCTTTTTCTCAGTTTCTCAGAAAAACCCTAAGTGTGAACATGGCAACCTCCAGCAGTGCTTCTGCAGGTTCTCAGAAGAAAGCTTCCTCTGAACAGTACCAAGTTCCATTCAGAACACTCCTCACTCCAGTGAAGAATCTTGAAGTGTTGTCTGAACTGATTATTGATTTTGGCAGTCTGAAAGAGAATGGTTTTGACTTGACAGAAGAAATTAGGGCACAGAAATGGGAGAGATATTTCGACAGGTTGGTTGGACCAACATTCCCAATGTTAGTCAAGGAGTTCTGGATTCATGCAAATGCTTCAACGCATCAAGTCACCTCCTACATAATGGGGAAGAAGATTGTGATCACTGAGGATCACATAACAAAATTGATTGGTTACAGTGGCGGTGGCGTCCGTTGTATTGATATGGCTGAAAGATGCTCTGACGTGGGTGTCATAGTAGAAAGGATTTTCACCCATGGGGTGCCCAGCAGCAAGATCAGAGATATAAAGGATCACCACAGAGTTTGGGCGAAGATAATTTTGGGGTGTTTTAATCATAGGAAGCCAACTAGTTCCCCTGATTACATAAATATAGATCAGCAGTTTCTGATCTATTTTATCAATCAGAAGGTAAAAATCAACTTGGCTCATCTTCTGTTTAATCACCTCAGAACAAGCGTGAAGGAAACCAGGGAAGAAGAAAGAACAAAGAGGGATTGGATACCCTTTGGAAGGTTAATATCAGATATTCTGACTGAGAATAGGCTGATAGAGCACCTGATAGAAGCTCAAGAGTTAAGCACCATTAAACCAACTGTTGGCAAGCCTCTGAACGCGAAGAATCTGAAGAAACTGAAGCTAATAGAGAATATCAGAAAGGAACCCAGCGTTACTCCTATTGCTGACATCACCAGCAGAAGAGTCCCACTGAGTGACTTTCCCTTATTTTCTGAGATAGAATCTAAACCAGTGGTGGTTCTCAGATACCTAGACGCGTGCAAGGCTGGTGGTACAGATCCCAAGCTGAATATCAAAGATCTGCACCAACCTCAACCAGAAGTTACACTGAAGAAGACGAAGAAAAGGAAGGCCCCTTCAGAAGGAACATCCCAGCAGACACCCAAGAAAAGAGGTAATTTATCTGTTGCTTTTGTTTTAAATTCTTCTGCTATTCCAACATCAATTCCCACTCCAGCTTCTCATGATATCCCAATCCCCATCCCAACAATAGATGAAACCGAACCAGAAGATGACCCTTCTGAGGAACTACAACTCAGAAGACCCCGCACCAAACATCCCAAACCAACAATTTCAACAACATCAGCACTTGACAAAGTTCTGTCTGACATTGATCAACGTGCTTCTGATAACCTTCCCAACAATCCAAACACTGAACCAGATATTGCCACATCTCCTCAACCAGAACAACCTCTCTCACCCATTCTAGAAGAACCACATATTCCTGAACAACCAGAAATTCCTCCTCCTTCTCCACAACCAGCAATTCCTTCTCCCTCTCCTCAACCAGAAATTCATCCACCATCACCTCAACCATCACCTCAACCTGAGTTTCATCATTCTGAAACTCCATCTCCTCCACCTCAGTCTCCTCAATCCTCTGAGCCACAACCTCTGGCAATACAGCTACCATGTGGAACAACTGTAACAATGGCCCAGCTGCCATCATCGCCTGAAACCACACCACCAAATACTCCCAAAACCCCAAACAGTCCAATCATTATCTCTGATTCTCCCACTCCATCTCCCAAACAAACAGCTCCCAAACAAACCACATAAGACCCCAGCAGGACCTTCATAGATCTAACAATCCTTGACCGTCTTGCTGATCTGAAAAATAAAATAGCCATTCCAAAACCAAAACAGCCAGATGTTGGCTCTGGCATTATGAATTTTGAAACAGGTTTGCAGCAGTGGATTGCTTCTCTGAAGCAAGTCTGTCCTAGAATGATTGATCCAGCTGCCTCTGACCAGCTCTGGTCACAATTCAGAATTTGGGTACGTGCTGAAGCTCTAAAATTGCAAGACATCAATTACGAGCAAGCACAACAGAATTTCAGCAAGCTTCTGAACGAAGTAGGAAGTCAGCTGCTGAAAGAAGACGTGCTCCTTCTGGATAGTGAGCCATGGTCTGAGAAGCGTCCAGCTTCAAAGGTGCAGCCAGAAGAAGATCATACTATTCAAGCTGAAGCCAGTCAAGCTGAAGATGTTGCAGAAAGCTCTCAGAAGCTCCCTGCTTCTGATGTTTCTCAAGCTGCCTTGGACAGGCAGACTCTGGAAGAGCTGAAGCTGGATGATATCCGTCTGCAGCAAAGGATGGATGAAAATGACCAGAAGATGAAAGAAAGGATGGACGTGCAGGATAGCAAGATAGACACAGTAGTCAGCATGGTGCACAAGCAGAATGAGACTGCTGATCAGATTAAAGCAATGCTGGAGACTCTGTTCACACGCCTTCCTCCCCAACCTTAGATTTTCATTCATGCCATTTTCATGTTTTCTTTGCATATCTTCTGTACTGTTTTGTCTGGCTCTGACTATTTTAATATGACAAGTTTTTCTGATCTAAATGTTTTAGCACATCACTTACACTTTTTGATTGCTGACAAAAAGGGGGAGAATAAGAAAGATATTTTTCAATAACGGATTACTAAGACAGAAAATCTCAAACATTTTAACTCTGATATACTTGAATGTTTTCTTCTGTTTTTGCTTAAGTCTACAGGTACAAGAATGCTCTCTAACTCACTGAAGACTAAAGCTCTGATACTCTGATCCAAAGCAAAGCTCTGATAAAGCTCTGATATTCTGATCTGAAGCTCTGCTCTGATATTCTGATCTAAAGCTTCTGATAGTCAAAGCTCTGATATTCTGATGATCAAAGAAAGACAATAAAGATCTGATCCTGAAGAACTCTTGGAATTAAAAAGGGAAGTAATAAATTCAGGGGGAGTATCTCTCAACTCTCATATCTCTTTATCCCTTATCCTTGATAACTTCTTACTCTGATACATCTTATCATTTAGTTATCTCTGATACTTCTTCACGTTATTTTCAATTAAAAATATCTAGTTTTTGTCATCATCAAAAAGGGGGAGATTGTTAGAACAAAGTTTGAATCTACTACCCTAAGTTTAAGTTTTGATGATAACAAAATGAAAGGATATATTAATTATGTGATTCATATAAGAACTATTTGCTACCTAAAATATTACCTTCTGTTTTGCAGAAACTCTGATAGGTATCAGCAGGAGTACACTTAATCAGCATCAGAATATTGGTTATTAACATCAGCATCAGAAGTTGCTATATCAGAATACCAGAATCAGAAGAACAACTCACGCGATTGCTGAAGCTTGATGAATAGAACTGAGCTCAACACTCTGATAAAGACAACAACAATTCATCAGCACTTAAGTAGAGTCAGAATGAGCCAAAGCCAGAACACGCTTTAAGTAGCAACGGTACTGTGCATTCAAAGCGAATTATTACCAACGGCATCATTCCAGACAAGATCTGCTCAATAAGGAAAGTTTGTTATTGGCATTGAATCAAGAATATTGCTCCAACGTTCAACAAATTCAGTGCTATATAAACAACACAATGAAGATTGAATTGGCTAATGCTCTACAACTATTTCCACGCCTAAAAGCTATTCTACATCTTCTCATTCTCAGTTTGCTAAAAAGTTCCATAATTCCTTACTCAATTATATTTTAGCAATCTAGTTTCATAAGCTTAAGTTGTGTAATATCACAGTTGTGATAAACAGTTTTATAGAAAACATTCACACACCTATTTCTCTTCTTTGTAAGAAAGTGTTTCCTTGACAAACCGGGCTGTGGTTTGCATCAAGAAGGCTTTAGCAGTTGTTAAAGAAGATTGTAATATTCAGTTGAATATAGTGGATTAAGACCTCGTTGGAGAGAGGCGAAATCACCTTGACGGGTGGACTGGAGTAGTTTGAGATCAAACGAACCAGGATAAAAATATCGTGTTCATTGCATTGTTTTTCAGTTTTACAATTCAACCCCCCCTTCTTGTGTTTTTCACTTCTTCAGCTTGTGTTCTTTAATATTCTTTGAAGACAACAAGTGGCAGCTCTTCATGATCAGCTTGTGGGTTATTGGCAACAAGTGGCGGACTCTTCATGAGCAGCTTGTGTGCTTTGATATTCTTTGAAAACAGCAAGTGGCAGCCTCTTTATTTGAGCAGCTTGTGTATCCCCAATAATAATGACTACTCAGCAAATGGCATCCCTTCGGAAAAGTCCCGTGGGGAAGTTTGCATTTTATCCTTTTCAAGCGATATCTTGGTTAAAAAAGGATTGTGTTACCATTCTTGGAAAAATTCAAAAGTCAGAGATATTTATTTCCAGTCATAGTATTAATGTCAATCATTTTCCAGCCTCAGTGCTGATGTCAATAATCATCTTCCAGCCTCAGTGCTGATGTCAATCATTTCATTTTCCAGTCACAGTGCTGATGTAAATCATTTCTTTTTCCAGTCTCCGTACTGATGTAAATCATTTCTTTTCCAGTCTCAACACTGATGTAAATCATTCAAGGGTCTCTCATTTGAAGCCTATGACTTTTGTTTCCCCAGTGGAGTTATCACCTCTTCCCCTGTGGGATTAGTGTATAATGTGCTTGGTTTCTCCAGCATTAGTCTGTCTCATATGGCGTCATTCCCCATAAAATTCAGAGCATTGCATTCATATCATATCATAAATACAATTGCGGTATCTTAAGGCCAAAAATTGTGTATTCTATATTTAAGTCCCTTCAATCTCGTCGAAATGAAGATCCCAATCTTCATATCTCCAGATAGAAGAAACTTAAATAGGGGCAGCTGTTGTACCCCAATTTTTGACCTAAGATCCCATTTGCATTTTTTGCATTTTTATACAAAAGTCAAGGTCACTAAATACAGTTGGTTTTTAACCTCTCACCTTTGAGCATTGATTATGCAGAAATTGTCAAGTGTGTTGAACATTTTTTGCCTATGTATCACTAACTTATAATCAAGCACGAAATGTGTGTTTTTGTTTCTTTGATTTCATGTGCTGTCAGGTCTCCCTCGAATGCAAGTTTAGGCCTATTTCGATTTGGACAAGTAGCTGCCTGCAAGCCTGCTTTGATTTGGACAAATTTGCTGCCTACAAGCCTACTTAGATCTGGACAAGTTTACTTCCTGCAAATATGTTTCGATTGGGCAACATTGCTTCTTTCGATCCACAGCCTTCGATTGGGCAACATTGCTTCTTTCGATCCACAGCCTTCTATTGGGAAACATTGCTTCTTTCGATCCACAACATTCGATTGGGTAACATTGCTTCTTTCGATCCACAGCCTTCGATTGGGCAATATGTCTGTTTCGATTCACAAGCTTCGATGGGTAATACAATCTCCCTTCATTCACAAGCTTCGACTTGGAAATACAGTCTCCTTTGATTCACAAGTTGGACCATTGTACTGCCATGCAACAAACACTACTGAGCCTGCTACAATAGTCCTGCACCAACCTGCCACTAAACTCCAAAATACTGAAAAGCCTGCTACAACAGTCTTGTACTTGCCCAAAAAGGAGTGCACAAGAGCTGCGTAGAAGAAAGGATCGAAACAGCATTCCCAAACTGTTCAAATCATTTTGTTTTCCCCCAAAACTTCAGCAAATCCGCCTATAAATACAAGGCTTCACAACATGAAAAAAGGGGATCTTTGGGCCAGACGAACCTCTCCCAAATTTTCTCAAACATTGTAGAAATCTGCAAAAATTCTCAAACATAAAAATTCTCAAAGTTCTTCAACACTTGTGAGAACAAACCCAAATTTTTTCAAACACAAAAATCTCTCAAGTCCCTTCAATACTTGTGAGAACAAACCCAGAATCCCCAAACACTTACTCCCTTCGATTCTGAAGAACAACCCCACTTCAGTCTCCTTCGAATCAAAGAAGCATCACGCTTGCTTGTTCTTTTCCTTCAAGTCCAGCACTCCCAGTACAGCCTGTGACCCCTCATTCGAATCCAGCAGGAAGGACCTCACGCCTGTTATCCTCTTTCGAATCCAGCATCAAAGGCCAAACCCCTGGTCCCTCCCTTCGAATCCAAAAGCGCTTCAGGCAACCACCTTACTGCCCAATACACGTTCCATCCTGAAGCAAGGTAAGTCACTCTTACCCTTGAACTTTTCGTTTCATGGAATAACATGTAAATAATACTTTTGTTCATTTCCAGCATGTACATAACACTTTGAACTTTTCGTTTCATAACATGTAAATACAATTTCTTTTCATTTCCACCCTGTTAACATGTTTTAAAAGTTAATCCTTTCGTTTTGCTTTAATTGTTAAACTGTTACTAGCATGGCCTCAGGCCATGTTGCCATTTAATGTTTGAATTGAAAGAAACAGGAAACATGAAATAGGAATGAAGCTTCTGGCTTCTGCCATCTCTCTCCAGGTCGAACGAATGAGACAACCAGGAGGCAAATCCAGGCCAATCAAAAGACAAAACCTCACTGGTGCGAACTCCCAGTCAAAGGATACAACTTGCTGCTGCCTTTGCCCAAATCGAAGGACAGAACCTCGCCCCTGCCAAAGCCCAATTGAAGGAGGCCAACAGAATGCCAGTCGAAGGATGCTACTGCCTGGGTCGAAATACACTTAGTTTTCTTACTTTTTTCTTTTCCTTCATATTTTTTATGCTTTTTGATATGTTTGTAATAGCGTAGGTTTTTATCTTTCTGCATTTATTTTACTTTGTACAAATGCTAGTAATTAGGCAAGATAAAATCAACAAGTGAACAAACCAAAGAAATCAAAAACACTCTTTAATCATTACTTGAACATACTTTAAAAAATGAAAAAACACTCAACAAATCAAAACTCCCCCAAGGGCATGTTACACCCGTTTTATCGCGATACCGGCCGTGCCTATTGCTAGAATGCGTGCGATAATGTCGCCCATTAAAAAACACAAACAAATCAACTTTTTTTCTAGAGGAACTATAGTGTTTTGATTCCTTCATTGGATACGTAGGCAAAGGTTCGCGAAACCCTCACGAACGCAATAATAAAAACTCTTTTCTTTCCCCTTAAGCAAACATAGTTGTAGATAAATACACCCTTGTACATAACAAACAATTTTAAACCAAAAAACAGATATTTCAAAAGGTTCCTGCGGAGTACCGCAGATGCATTGGGTGCTAATACCTTCCCATTGCATAACCAACCCCCGAACTCTTGATCTCTTTTCAAAAACGCATTGTATTACTTTTTATTTTACATTGCATGTTTTTTTAGGGTTTTATTTCACTCTTTTCCCTTTTCCCTTGGAAATAATAAAGCGCGGTGGCGACTCTTTCTTTTGTGAGTCAAGTTGATTAATAGCTTGATCTCCGATTTTCACCGCTACAGGGATGATGCCTCAACTCTATTGGAGAAGCTTTTTTAGACCGTGCTGGTGAATATTGATTCCACTAGGGGTATCTTGTATTCTTCCGAGGAACATTCTTATACTCCGTTAAGGAATATTAAGACTGTCGGGGATACTCTGATACTTGCTGGGGAATATTCTTATACTCTGCTAGGGAATATTAAGACCTTCTGGGGATACCAAGCCTTTTTAGGGCTGATGGTAGACTAACTCTGCTTGGGGAGAGTATTGCTGATTTGTACATAGCTGCAAGTCTTAGCTGGGAGAGCTACCATTACTGCCTTATTCTGCGGGGAGTGAAAGTATTTTAGCCATATTCTTCAGCTGAATATACCTTGGTACTTGGTGGACAGAGCAACTTGTACAGTTCGGACAATTCTTATTTGCCCCTGTTTCTACTATTACCAGTAATTCATCTTTCGTTTCGCATGTAAATATTTATGATCAGCAATTAATGTCAAATGCATATATCAAAAATGAACTTTGGACGTTCTTTGCAAAACAAAACAGATAAGGAAAACAGTTTGAAATTTGTCTGAAAATGAATTTGTATTGATTTTGAAGTTTGGCCTGTAAATAGGCATTTTTGTACAAGAGGCTGACGTCCTAGTAAGAGAACGCCGCCGAACAAATAGAATTTACACAATTTGTGAAAAACTAAACAAAACAGCTATGTGAATAATCCCACTGGGTTCCAACTCTGCTATTGCCTTTATGTCCTCAAGCATCTCATCACTTTTCTACTAGTTGAAGATGAATCAGGTTGATTAGTGTCGTCTGAGCTTGATAGTCGATACCGAAGTCCAGATGCAAGGTGATCCAATGAGACATAGTGTTACGCTTTAATCCCTAATTTTTGCCTGGACCGCCCTTTCGGGTTTTCAGTCCACCGGGATACCCTTTTTTGCCTAAGTCGCCTTTTCAGGTTTTCGACTTGTCGGGTGTACAGATTTTTTTTAATATTTTCATCCCTTATTTTTGCCCGAACCCTTTTGGTTCGCAGGGAAGCCCTTATTTTTGCCTAGGCCAGTCAACCTAGCGGGTCTTTGATTATGCGTAGTATCTTTTCACTATGTCTGCATTGACGGGGTGAGGAAGGTCGTCACCATCCGTGGTGGTTAGAATCTTAGCTCCTCCTGAGAAAATGTTCTTAACCATGAATGGCCCTTCATAAGTAGGGGTCCATTTGCCCCTAGGATCACCTTGAGGTAGTATGATGCGCTTGATAACCATGTCCCCAACTTGATACTCTTGTCGTCTAACTTTCTTGTTAAATGCCTTGATTATCCGTTTTTGATACGTCTGACCATGACAAATAGCAGTAAGTCTCTTTTTTTCGATTAGGTTCAGCTGATCAAGCCGGGTCTGAATCCAGTCATCTTTGCTCAAACCTGCATACTTCATGATCCGAAGAGAGGGTATCTGAACTTCAATGGGAAAGACTGCCTCCATGCCATAAACCAAGGAATAGGGTGTTGCCTCTGTTGACGTCCGTGTTGAGGTACGGTATCCATGAAGAGCAAATGGCAACATCTCGTGCCAATCTTTATATGTCACTGTCATTTTCTGCACAATCTTCTTAATATTCTTATTAGCCGCTTCGATAGCCACATTCATCTTCGGCCAGTAGGGAGAAGAGTTGTGATGTTGTATCTTAAATTGCTCGCAGAGCTCAGTGATCATCTTGTTGTTAAGATTGGTACCATTGTCCGTAATGATCCTCTCTGGTACACCATATCGACAGATCAGATTGTGCCGAATAAACAGTGCCACAACGTTCTTGGTTACAGTAGCAAAGGAAGCCGCTTCAACCCATTTCGTAAAGTAATCAATTGCTACCAGGATGAAACGATGCCCGTTAGATGCTGTAGGTCTGATCTCGCTGATCATATCAATGCCCCACATTGCAAAAGGCCAAGGAGCTGTCAAGACGTTCAGAGGAACTGGGGGTATGTGCACCTTATCAGCATAGACCTGGCACTTGTGACATGTCCGAGAATGCTGATAACAGTCGGCTTCCATTGTGGACCAGTAATATCCTTCCCGAAGGATTTTCTTTGCCATAGTGTGTCCACTGGAATGAGTTCCGAAAGTACCTTCATGTAACTCCGCCATGATCCTTTCTGCTTCATTCTTATCCACACATCTCAGTAAGGTTGAATCATGGTTACACTTGTAAAGGATGTCATTGCTGATGAAGAATTTTTCCGCGAACCTCCTCAGAAACTTCTTGTCATTAACAGATGCACCCTCAGGGTATTCTTGAGCTTCAAGATACCTTTTCACCTCCTGAAACCAGGGTTTATCTGCCACCTCTTCAGTCTCAATATCGCAGCAATGTGCAGGTTTGTCTAACCTTTCAATGATAATCCGGGGAGCTTTGTTGTCCCAATTGACTTTGAACATAGAATACATTGTAGCCAGCGCGTCCGCTAACTGATTCTCCTCTCTGGGGAAGTGTTCAAACGTGATCTCCTCGAAATGGGGAAGCAATGTCAACACATACTCCTTGTAAGGAATAAGATTTGGGTGTTTTGTATCCCACTCGCCTTTGATCTGACTGACCACGAGAGCGGAATCTCCGAAGACACTTAGAAACTTAATCCTTAGGTCAATTGCTGCTCGAAGACCCATGATGCACGCTTCATACTCCGCCATGTTGTTGGTGAAGTTGAAACATAGTCGGGCGATAAATGGAGTATGAGAGCCTTTAGGAGATATGATCACGGCGCCAATTCCATTACCCATAGCGTTCGAAGCTCCATCAAAATACATAGACCATCGGGATCCTTCCTCAGGTCCTTCATCCGGTCCAGGTGTCTCACAATCAGTTACCAACATGATATTCTCGTCTGGAAATTCAAAGTTCATAGACTGGTAATCATCCACTGCCTGATGTTCCAAATGGTCTGCTAATACACTTCCCTTAATTGCCTTCTGGGTCGTATACTGGATATCATACTCAGTCAAGATCATCTGCCATCTTGCTATTCTTCCGAACAAAGCAGGCTTTTCGAAGATATACTTGATTGGATCCATCTTTGATATCAACAGAGTAGTGTGAGTCAACATATACTGTCTCAGCCGACGAGCAGCCCATGCCAAAGCGCAGCAAGTTTTCTCAAGCAGTGAGTATCGGGTCTCACAGTCGGTAAACTTTTTGCTAAGGTAATAAATAGCATGCTCTTTTCGGCCAGACTCGTCATGCTGCCCCAGCACACACCCCATTGAGTTATCGAGTACAATCAAGTATAAGATCAGAGGTCTCCCTTCAACCGGTGGCATCAGGATGGGTGGCTCTTGGACATATTCTTTGATCCTTTCGAAAGCGGCCTGGCATTCATCGTTCCAATGTACTACTTGATCTTTCTTCAGCAGCTTGAAGATTGGCTCACAAGTAGCATTTAGGTGCGAGATGAAACGGGCAATATAATTCAGTCATCCCAGAAAGCCTCTGACTTCTTTCTCTGTTTTGGGAGCTGGCATCTCTTGTATAACTTTCACTTTGGCCGGATCCACTTGAATACCTTTGTCGCTTACGACGAAACCTAGCAGTTTACCAGATCTCACTCCGAAGGTGCATTTGTTCGGGTTCAACCTTAGCTTGTACAGCTTCAGCCTGTCAAACAGCTTCTGCAGATGTTCAAGGTCTTTTTCCTCAGTCTGAGACCTTGCAATCATATCGTCGACGTACACTTCAATCTCATGATGGATCATGTCATGAAACAAAGCAACCATGGCACGTTGATATGTTTCCCCAGTATTCTTCAGTCCAAAAGGCATGACCTTGTAGCAAAAGGTACCCCACTGAGTAACAAAGGTCGTCTTCTCCATGTCTTCGGGAGCCATCTTGATCTGATTATAACCGGAGAAACCATCCATAAAGGAGAACACCTTGTGCTGAGCAGTATTGTCAACCATAACGTCAATATGAGGTAGAGGGAAATCATACTTCGGGCTTGCCCTATTCAGATCCCTATAATCAACACACATTTGAACCTTACCATCCTTCTTCGGCACAGGGACCACATTGGCCACCCACTGAGGGTAAGAAGTAACTGCTAGAAAACCGGCGTCAAATTGTTTCATAACCTTAGCCTTGATCTTCTCAGACATCTCTGGGCGCATTCGGCGGACCTTCTATTTCACGGGAGGACAGTCTTCCTTGGTAGGTAGGCGATGAACCACAATATTGGTATCCAACCCAGGCATATTTTCGTAATACCAGGCAAAGATCTCAACATAGTCATGCAGCATCTGAATCAATCATTGCTTCACACTAAGCTCCAAATTTGCACCGATCTTAACTTCTTTCTTGTCTGTCTCAGTACCCAGATTCACTGATTCCACCGGTTCCTCGTGCGGTTGAATAACCCTCTCTTCCTGGAGTAACAGTCTTGCAAGTTCACCAGGCACTTCGCAATCATCTTCACCTTCGTCTTCGGCTAAGTTGATCGGATTTTAGAAGTCATAACTGGCAGTAACATAGTCGTTACCAGTGAGATCCAGAGTGGATGTAGACCTGTATATGTGAGTGTGTGTAAATAGTTGTTTTGCAATATATAATAAAGAAAAACAAGGAGCGCAAGATTTGAAATGCAAGAAACGTCCAATGCTTTTATTAATGATATATGAAAATGACACACAAAATCCCTCACAAATGAAGCCACAGTGCCCCGGGTAAGACACCGGGCCATAAAGTTTAAAACATTGTATGTTACATATTCAAAACAAAAAGTTTCATTACTGGGTAACAAAAGTAATAATGATGAAGTCCTTTGCTGTCCAGTTGCTTGATCCACCGTTGGCAGTCGGGTAGATCCAACTGTCGATATCAAACTCTTCATCATCACCATCCCTGATAGCATTTACCCCTGCCTCTTGTTTAGGCTTCTCTGGTGCTCCGAACTCGATTTCTTTCGCATCAATCAAGTCTTGTACCTTGTTCTTCAAAACCCAACAATCATTCGTATTATGCCCCGGGCTATCAGAGTGATAAGCGCAACGGGCATTAGGGTTATACTTTGGTGACGTTGTATTTGGATTCTTCGGAGCTTCCTTTAGAATCACCAGATTAGTCTTCAACAACTGTGGCAGAATCTGAGATAAGGTCATGCTGAGACGGGTGAATTGTCTTCGTGGTCTCTCGTCCTTCTGTTGATTGTTGTGCTGAGGAGCACCAGCAGGTTTTGAAATAAAAACCGCATTGACAGCTTGGCGGTGTTCAGGTCTATTTTGTCTTCTCGAACTGTAGACATCACTGGACTCTTTCTTGAATGGCTTCTTCTCGGTGCTTGACGAGGCACCCTTCTGTATCTTCCCAGCCTTAATACCAGCTTCAATCCTTTCACCGGTCAAAATAAGCTCTATAAACCCAGACGAAGAGCTTCCAATTAAATGGTTGAAAAATGGACCAGACAGGGTCCCCAGAAACATGTCAACAAGCTCCCGATCAGCCAAGGGTGGTTGTACTCTACCGGCGAGGTCCCTCCACTTCTGAGCATAATCTTTGAATCCTTCACCCGTTCCCATTGACATACCCTGGAGTTGGGTATGCGTGGGAGCGAGGTCGGAGTTGTATTGATACTGCCTGTAGAATGCAGTAGCCAAATCTTCCCAACTGCGGATACTGGCTCCGTCCAACTGATAGAACCACTCAAGCTAAGTCCCTGAGAGACTATCTTGGAAGAAGTGGATCCATAGGTTCTTATCAGCAGTGTAAGGCTAAATCTTCCTCACATATGACCAGAGATGTAGCTTCAGACAAGAAACTCCGTCATACTTAGCAAAGGCTGATGCCTTGAACTTGTGGGGAATCACCACCCCAGATGATAGACCTAGATCACCAAAGTCTAGACCAGACACTTTCTGAACTTCCATAGCACTCAACCGGTCTTCCAGTTGCTTGTATATATCCTCGGCCGGAGGATACTGTTCTTCATCGTAGTCTGTCTCATTGTCGGAGACCACAGGGCTAGGAGCCCTCCTTTCTTGTGGACTATCTTTCCCTCCAGATGAGGTGGTCAGATCAACTTCATTCTGTAGCCTGTTTCTAAACTTGTGCCCTGTGTTAAACAGAATGGTCCTCTTCTTCTTCTTCTTCTTCTCTTTCAAAATCAGGGTCTTCAGGTCCTGCTGACCCTTAGCTAGATTCATGAACAGCTCTTGAAATTGGGCATTCTGGGCCTGGAGGGCCTTGATAGCTTGCTCAGTTGAAGGTTCATTAGACATGATGAGTGAGTGCTGAAATAAACAGCGAAGAAGAGAAGAGACCTGTAAAGGGTACCTGTTTATGAAGTGCATGGGATGAAATGCGTATGATTATGATTTCAAAGACAATCGAGAGATTCAAATTTGTAAACAAAAAAGGAAACACACTTTATTAGATAAACTTTGGAATTCAAATTGTTCAACTGATGCCCTCAGGGCGTTACATGAACGGAAATACTGAAAAGTAAATAAAAACTGGAAAGGAAATCATCAAAAGTCAATCAATGCTCCCATGGTCTCCTTATTAGTGCAGACATAGTCGTTGAGAATCCGCTCGTTCTCCAGTTTCCTAGTCAGCTTCTGGATCTTTTTCTCTTGCTCGTTGAACTTCTCTCGGTAGGAATCCCGTTCATCCCTCAGCTGCATCCAAGACCTTTTCAGTGCCCCAATGTCAATGGGCATATAAGGATGGAGGATGGTTGGAAGAACCCCTTCTTCATTAACAACTTCAAGAGTGACAGGCCGGACGGCTTCATATAGCATACCCAGCTTTTGGGCATGGATACGGACCCATCTGAGATATGGCTCCATCGGAAGTGAAGTCTTTGGGCTCAGCTCATGTGGATCAGATTGGTGAACTCTATCCCAAGCCCTTATGAATCTGCGACGCTGCTCGTCACTATCCCCTTGAAAATCAAAGATGATATTAGGCATTAGCATCTCATGAGGTCCTTCTCTTCTGGCTCTTCCAAACTGACGGAGAGCTAAGCATGGGTTATAAGAAATCCCTCCATGGATTCCTATCAGTGGGACATTAGGATACTCCCCACAACAATCAATGATAGTCACCTCGTCCATACCATTGAGAGTCCAAATGATGTCATTATGAGAGAGAGAGAGACATTACCCTATAAGCCCAGCCTATTCCTTCTTTGTTCTTCAGCACTGACTTAGGGAGGTGCGAAATAAACCACCTCGACAATAATGGAGCACAACACATTAAGGTTCCCTGATTTCGGGAAGTACGAGCATAAAGCCGATGAAGGATGTCACCCAAGAGAGTGGGTACAGGATTCTGAGAGATGAAGATCTTTATCGCATTCACATCAACAAAAGTGTCAGGATTCGGAAACAATACCAAGCCATAAATCAGAAGAGCCAAAATATCCTCGAAGGCCTTGAAGTCTAGACCATCCCAGAAATAGTTAGCCTTACCAACCAAAAACTTAGTCAGAAAGCCCTTTGCTCCACTTTTAGTCTCCCAATTAGCCATTACCTCCTCTTAGTCAAATGAAGGGCTACAACAATTTCTTTGGGCCTAAGGGCCTTCTCCTAACCAGTAAACGGGGTCTGCTCCAGAACAGAGATACCGAGCAGCTCAGAGAACTCTTCTAGGGTAGGAACCAACTGGAAGTCCTGGAAAGTGAAACAATGGTACAACGGATCATAGAATTGGACCAGGACACTCGTCATCTGCTCGTCCAATTTGGAGGTGACCAAACTGAGAAGAGAACCATGCCTCCTGATGAAGGAAGTAGTGTCAGGCATCTTGGCAACCAACTCTTTAAGCAAGGTAGGGACTTGGACAAAGTTAATCCGGATGGTATTCCTATGCATGGGCATCATGATGACCTACAAAACAGAACAAAGACGAATCCCTCCTGTCTTTGAAATAGGTTAGTCCAATGCAAGATGTATGCAATATTATGATGTCATGATGTCATGATAGTAGGCACACCACAAGTATCCACAAATAGCAAACATGGTAAAGGCACACAAGTCACACAAAAGAGCCCTTAGATTTCAGGATGGCAAGGAGCTTAGGAACTACCTCTTTCAGTTCAGTTGGTTTAAACCTGTCCTAAAAATAGTAACCGGGTTCTAGAGGATCTCAATATCACTGACTACCCTCGATCGATCATAATTCCAGTTTAGCAACCTTTTCTTGCAGCCGGAATCATCGCGAGAGTTTAGTCTCAATGAGTGTAGCATACTGCTACTGTTTTATGGCCAAGTTGGTCAATTTAAAGGTTCTAAGGTCAGTTGGTGCTTAATGACCCCTTAGAAGACCCATATTCTCCTCGTTCCAACACAAGGGATATCGGTACAGACTAAAGTGCCACACCAATGTAGCTACTGCTTCAACCGTGTCGGTCTACGCCGGACAGTTCCCTCACAGTTTATTGCTACTCACCTAAAAGGGTGCCCCCAGATCCGGGTTAGGATCTATAGAAACTCCGATACAATCCCACAAAATTAAAGCATACAAAGCATACAATTGAAAACACGATGATCTAATCCTAAGGTACACCTCACTTTATATATTCCCCAGTAGAGTCGCCAGTTCTGTGATCGGTGGGAAGAGAACTGACTGTTTCGGAATGCTAGTTCGCGTTTTGCGTTTGTTTTCGCAAAATGTCGCAGTAAGCAAGAGTCGCCACCGTCTTTTATTTTATCCAACAAGGAAAGGAAAAAAGCACATAAAAATTCCTTTTTCGAGATGTTTCTCGGGTTCGGGAGGTAGATTATAGAAAGGGAAGGTGTTAGCACCGTTTCTATCTGTGGTTATCCACGAGCTCTTAGGTACTTGCTCAAAGTGTTTTCAAAAATTGCTTTTCTTTGTGTTTGTGGGTTTGAAAAGAGTTTTTGTTTGAAAGTAGTGTAAGTGCGAAAAGTTTTATTTTGTTTTAAAAGGAGCAAGTTCTTAAGAACCATATACCTACTCGAAAAAGGAATTAATCTGTGCTAATGTCCTTTAGACAATGCTATCCCACTATTGATGAGTAGGTAGCATCGTCGTTAGAGTTTAAGGGTCAATTCGATTAAGGGACGTGTGGTCACTAAAGCAATGTTAGGACGCCTTAGCGGTAACCCTAATGTCTTAGATCATTTTCTCTGAGGTAATCGTTTCGAGGCAACTTATGATCTTTGGACAAGAGGGCGACCTCTAAAACTTCCTATACTCAATGACCACGTTTGAAGGCAACCAGGCGAGGTGTACCCTAAGAGTGCGCATGTGCGAGTGTGTTATTTCGGTTATATTATCTTTGTACATGTCATGGGTGAGCTATGTTAATTTTAAGTTCATACATTGGATCTTGTCATGCATTCCCTATTATCAAACATCTAACAGTTTATAGTTGCGGACATTAAATTTGCGGAAATTAAATCTAAACTATTACAAGGCGTCGGGTATTTACATCGCTAAAAACAAACCCTTTAATTTAAATTGCGGAGAAGTAAAATAAAACGATAAATAATTAAAGTCCTAATTAAAAGCTATTACATACCGGAAGCAATTACAATATTGGATAAAACGATACGCGTGTGAGAAATTTAATCGGGCGAGTTTTTAGGGTTTTGACCCTTTTTGAAAAGAAAGCATGTTTTTTTGTTATTTTTTGAATTAAATGGAAATTAAATTAGGTCAAAATTAATTAATTAATTAATAAAAATATTTTTGGGTTTTTGAATATTTAAGGAAATAGAGTAAAATTGATTAATGCTAATAAAAACCTAATATTCTAAATTGATTTTAATTATTGCAAAAAATGTTAAAAGTTAAACCTAATTAAATGTTAAATTGATTAAATTATATTTATTTACAAAAATAAAGTCAAATTTAATTTTAATAAATAAAAATAATATTTTTTGTGTTTTTGATTTTTATTAGGAAAAATGTTAATTGGATAGTTAAATAATCAAAATAATTAACAAAACAATTAAATAAAAGAAATATAGAAAAGAAAAGAAATAAACCAATGGGGGTTTGGTCCCCAATCTGGAGGTTTGACTTGCAATTCTTGGCCCAATTGCAGCAAGCCTGGGCTAACATTTCCAATTCTCCATGGCACATTGACTGTAGTGTAGGATGGATGTCCAATCTTGGCCCTTGGATTTGGCCTAAAGGCCATCTGGCGCCTGGATCTTTGAGGAGTATGGTGTGCTACGCCTTGGGAACCACATGCAATCATCTGAAGAAAAATGAAACAAATATATTGGGGGACCTGGGATTCGAACCCAGGTCCCATAGGACTTTCCACTAACGCCTCCACCAACTGAGCTATGATGTTTTATTGTTAATGAAATAAGCACTGATCATTATATGTGAAAAACAAGTAATATGCTGGAAAAATAAAAAAAATATGGCGCGCTATTTGAACGGGCCAATGGGAAGAAGACACATGGTCATCTTCTTCGTTGAAATTCTGGTTTTCTTACCTGCAGATTTTTATCCGCAGCAAGATCCGTGGCTTCGTCCTAGAACGAGCTCTAGGCCACAAAAATGCAAACCAAAACCATCATTATGCTCGTTTCTTCCTCCTAAACTCATCCATGTCCATGGTTTGTTCTAATTTTTCCTGAAATTAAAACGCCTAAAAAACAAGAACAAAAACCCTAGCTTCGGGTACAGGGTTACAGGCTACAAAAATGAAATCAAATATTGCAGAAACGTTCTAAATAGGCCGATTAACAAGATTATGCAAAGATTTTTACAAAAGGATGCAAGAATAAGAGGTTGTAGTTTCGTGTACAGGGCTATGTTCAGGACGACTTACAGTGAGTTTGGTGACGTTTCAAGGCTTGGTTTTGATTCCAATAGCTTCAGTGGACTCCTGACAATTGAACCACACTGAGATTTTGGATTGAATTGGCCTCCAATATCGATTTCAGATTCAAGCTTTTCAAGCTTTTTTTTCAAGTTTGGTTTTTGTGATTTGGGCAGCTTTTAGGTCGTGTTCTTGTATGCCTTATGTTGTATATGTAACAAGGATTGTATTAGGTTAAATCTTTGGGCTTGAATCCATGTGAATTGATGATTTGAGATTTGATATGATTCCTCCATTAAAGGCTTCCAATTTCTTTCCAAATCCAAGATTTTGTGCATGATATGGCTTGGCACGAATTTGATTGTGTTCATGATGTCAATTAAGACCTGTAATGATCAAAAAGATATCAAGTTATTAAGATTTGGATTTTATTTTGATTTAAATTGATTAAAAATGAATTAAATCAATAAAAATCAAATAAAATAGAAAAATTAACAAATTGGCACAAGACTGAAGATATGACACGTGTGTAGTGTGACAAGATCACATCAAGTGGAAAAAAGTGGGGCCTTTTGACAAAATTTGAAGTTTTGGGGATAGTTGACTTTTGGCAATTTTGGAAAAATGCCCAACTTCAACAATGCACAACTTCTTCAATTTTGAACTTTTAGAAGTGTTCTTTGACTTTTTAGAAACCTTGAGATGTCATCTAACCAACCCTTTTGGTCTCATCTATTTTTTATATTCCATGATCAAGTTATAAGCTTTGGAAAAAAGGTGTTTTTGTTGACTTTCAAAAACAACCTATAATATCCAAATTTGTAAGTTTCTGTGAGTGCATTTATTGATCTTGGGGTGTGAAGGTGGATTGTAGGAAATTGCATCCTCTTCAAAATGATCTTTATATGGGTCATTTCTCATAAAGTATGAGAAAGTTATGCTTGGTCAAAGTTGAGTTGACTTTTCCTACAAAACCCTAATTTAGCAACTTTTGAATCTTGATGAAACTTGAGCAATCCTTGATGAATCATGATCAACCCTTGATAAAATGATGAATTATCCTTAAAAATGATAATGTTGACAAAAATATTGAGGTTTGACTATTTGTAGGCCACAGTTGACTTTTGCCTTAGCACAATCGATTTTTGGACCTTTTGAGCAATTGACTGACCAAACTTCCTCTGCAAGGCTTGAAATTTGACATGGATGGTCTTATGAACATTTTAGGACATTGGGTATAACTTGAGGTCATTTGGATGCAAGGACCTTGATGCAAAACAAAACCCTAATTTGAGATTGACTGCCTTAGGAGATGATTTGACTGTCCAACTCTTGAGCAATTTGAGCCACTTGGAGATTATTCTTGACATGTCTTGAGAAATATGGGAGGGAAAATTTTGGGGTACAACACATCAAAATAAAAAGATAAATTACTGAGGGATGAAAGTTATTGGGATGAAGTCTCTGGCCTCCCAATTGCGGAGTCCTCCATTGATAGTCAGAAAGATCAAATCCTCCAAGTTGCAATCCTCTTCACCATCTTCTACCGTGTTGACCTCTCGGTTGCTAATCTTCAAGGGTGGCCCTCCAGCACAGGCACAACGTACAGCCTTTTGAGCACTTGAAGTGAAACCTAAGCCAAATTTGTCAAACTTATACGGGATATCCGGAAGTTTCCCCCAGATGGTGCATCCACCTTCCTCTACTACTGCTTTGGCGTCCTTTAGAGATGACATCTGGAGTGGAGGTCTTGTGATCTTGGGAATCTGGGACACAATCTTGGTCACTGCTACCTCTTGGGGGACCTCTTCGAAGTGTTGAAAAGGAGTTTCAATGAACTCTCCGTCCAATTTCACATACCTGAAGGAATTGAGATGACTAATCATGTATTCTTCCTCTCCGTGGACAGTGATGATCTTTCCTTGAACCGGATACTTCAGCATCTGGTGCAATGTAGAGGTGACAGCGCCAGCGTTATGGATCCATGGCCGTCCTAGCAGACAGGAGTAAGGGGGACGGATGTTCATTACATAAAAGGTTGGGTTGAAATTTTGACTCCCAACCTTTATGGGGATATCTACCTCCCTGTGTACCATCCTCTTCGAGCCATCAAATGCCCTTACTACTATGTTACTTGGCTTTAACGTCAGTCCTTCGCAGTCAAGTCTGTCAAGAGCTTTTTTCGGTAAAACATTCAAAGATGAGCCAGTGTCCACCAAGACATGGGCCAGAATTGTGCCTCTACATTCCATAGAGGCATGTAATGCCTCGTTGTGCTTTCTTCCCCTTGGTTTCAAATCAGCGTCCGAGAAGCCTAGGCCATTATCCGCTGTCAAACTGGCCATGCAGTCTTGAAATTGGTCAGTAGACGTCTCTTGAGGCACATGGGCTGTTTTTAGAAACTTCACCAAGGCTTTTGCATTTGCCTCGGAACACAATAGTAATGCCAGCATGGAGATTTTGGAGGGATTTTGCCCCAACTGTTCAACTATGTCGTAGTCGCTCCTCTTTATAATTTTTAGGATCTCCTCCATCTCTTTCTTAGAAGCCTCGGGAATAGTCAGTGATTGAGCCTTCATCCGGACAACCTCCACTTGAATACTTTTTCCTCGAATTTCAGCAGTATAAGTGTTGGTAGGAATAACAACAGGGGTTATAACAGCTTCATCTATAGGAGCGCTTGCAGAGATGATTATGGGTATTGTGATCGGTGGAAATAGAACTGACTGTTTTTTAAGCTGGTTCGCGAAATGTCGCGGTAAGCAAAAGTCGCAACCGTCTTTTATGTTCTCCAACAAGGAAAGGACAAAAGCACAACAAAATTCCTTTTTCGAGATGTCTCTCGGTTCGGGAGGTAGATTTACAGAAAGGGAAGGTGTTAGCACCCTTTCTATCCGTGGTTATCCACGGGCTCTTAGGTACTTGCTCACTATGTTTTCAAAATTTGTTTGCTTTTCAAGTGTGCGTGGGTTTTGAAAAAGTTTAGTTTGAAAAACTTCTAGGTAACTCTTGTATCAGTCCTCAAGAGTGTATGAAGTATTTGTTTGAAAACTTTTTGAAAGTGTGAGTGCAAAAAGATGTTTTTGTTTTTTTGAAAGAGCAAGTACCCGGGAGAAATCTACCTACTCTAAGGAATTAGGTTGTGTAAGAGTCCTTTAGACAGTACTATCCCACTATTGAGGAGTAGGTAGCACCGTCGTTGGAGTTATTCGGGTCAATTCGATTATATGGGACATGTGTGGTCACCAAAGCAATAGTAGGACGCCTTAGCGGTAACCCTAATGTCCTAGATCCTTTTTATCTGAGGCAACCGTTTCGAGGCAACTGGATCTTTAGACAGGAGGGCGACCTCTAAAACACCCTATACTTGACGACCACTTCGAGGCAACCAAGTGAGGCGTACCCTAGGAGTGGCATGTGCATGTGTGTTGAATTCAGTTTATGTTTATCTTTGAACATGCATTTGTGAGCTACGGGTTGATTTTATTTGTCATACAAGTCTCGCAGGCATAATTAACAGTTAATATTTGTGCGGGAAATAAAGTGTGGAAAGGTAAATCTATGCTATTACAAGGCGCGGGTCTATACATCGCCAAAAACAAAACCCGTTTGGAAAATAAATACGAGAAAGTAAAAGAAAGCGGTAAAAGACCTAATTAACTATTACATACTCGGAAACAGATACATAAATATAATCAAAAGGAATTAAAGCGCGAAAGAAATTAAATCGGGAACGTCTTAGGGTTTTGACCCTTTTTGAGAAAAGAAAGTAATTTGTCCTTTTTTGCAATTAATGAAATATTAAATCTAATAACTAATTAATTAATTAATTAAGAGAAAAAGTATTTTTGTGTTTTTTATGTTTTAATGAAAATAAAATAAAGGAATTAAAATTGTCAAAAGAAACACCTAATTCTATGTTAATTTTATTTATTAAAAAAAATCAAAGTTAACCTAATTAAATAAATTAATTAATTCACATTTATTTACAAAATAATGATTAGTAGTGAAAATAATAATAAATAATATTTACATTTTTCAGAATTTGTTATGAAAATAATTTGTTAGGTTAATTAAATAATAATAATAATAGTTATTAAAGAAAATAAAAAGAAAGAAAATAAAAAAAGAAATAGAAACCAGGGGGGTTGATGGACCCATTGGAGGTGAACTTGCAGATTTCAGGCCCAATTGATGTCCAAGCCTTGTTGGACTTTCTAGATCAGGTGCGTGTTCATTGACTGGGGATCATGAGGACTATCACCTCCTGGCCATCAGATTGGTATTAGTGGCCACTTGGCATGCATCTGGATGAGGCGTATGGAGAGACTTGCTTTGAGTGCCTGCATAGGAATACATGATGAAAAAGAACAAACAATTATTCTGGGGGACCTGGGAATCGAACCCAGGTCCCAATGGTTAATAGCCACATCACCTTCCACTACGCCATATGCCTGTATTTGATAATATAATGGATAATGAAAATAATATAAATAAAACAACGCATGTGCTGGGAATTAAAAATCACGCGCGTTTTATTTGAATACTCCAACCATAGCTCAACACGTCAGTCATCTTCTTCCTTTTGCCTGTTAAATAAAATCAAATAGCGGGGGTTTTTAACCCCCACAACCTGCATCCACAGAAAATAGCGAATAGGCGTGTGCTGTACATAAATTGTTCGCGATATGTCCATTGAATTCGTCTGGTCTCAACGAGTTTAACCATGGGTCTTAGAAGGCTTGATTTTTCCTATGCTGAAAAGCCCTAATCTGAGAACTCAAAAACCCTAAAAATCATTAATGGCAATTCATAATTTCGTGCATCATAATCCAATTAATTAATACTAATAGCTTCATATGGATGCAAACAATACAAAACAAACCATAAATCACATAAAATGTTCATGAATTGTGAGTTTCGATTATGGCAAAAATGTGCAAACCGTATGATTGTTCTTGCGTGTTCTTTGTATGTTAGACCTTGATTTTGATTCCAATCCGTTCATGGGAATGCTAGCAATGTATTTGAATCACTGAAACACCTTGAATTGGCTTGGAAGATAACAAACAGTTTTCACTTTTTCCTTGGATTTTTTGAATGTGATTATGGCTTTTAGCAGCAGTTCTCACGTGTATAGCATTAGGGTTGGCTTGCTTGCATATATGGGAATAGAATTAGGTTAAGTCTTGGCCCAAAGATCCATTGCATTCATGTTTTCAATGTTTGATTTTCAATCAAATCTTTTTGCCTCTTTTTGATGGAGAAAACTTGTTAAAATTGGAGATATTTGTCCCCTTGATGTGCACACGAATTTTCCAGCTCATATTGGTCATATTTGCTTCATAAAAAGATTTGAAAACCATATCTTTGAATTTCCTACATTTTAAATCAATTAAATGAATTAATATTAATAAAAAATTCAATTAATTAATTAAAAATAAGAAAATAAATCAATTTAAGCTCAATGGGTCGTGCATAGGCTTTGGATAAAGTTTCAAGAAGGAATTTGAGGCCCATTAGCAAAAATGATGTGTTTTGAGCAAAGTTGACTTTTGCAAATTCACACAAATTTCCCAACTTCTCAAATGCATATCTTGCTCAATTTTAATCATATGAACATGTTCTTGGACATTTTGGAAAGGTCTTGAAGTCCTCTAACCAATGCCTTTGGTCCCATGTCATTTGGATTTACCAATCTCAAGTTATGGTCTTTGACTTAAAATGCCTTTTTGTTGACTTTTAAAATTGACCTATAATGTAGAAATTGATAACTTTTTGTGAGAGCATTTCTTGGACTTGGAATGTGAAGATGAATTGTAGGAAATGTCATCCCCTTCAAAATGAGCATTGTATGATATTTTTCTGATGAACCATGAAAAAGTTATGCCTTGGTCAAGATACAGTTGACTTTTCAGCTGTCCAAAAATAGAAACCTTTGCATCTTTGATGATTTTTGAGCCATTCTTGAGGAATCATGATCAAGACTTGATCAACTGATGATTGTGAGCTCAAAATAAGATGTTTACCAAAAATTATGACTTTTGACTACAAAATGACCATTTTACCCCTACAGTTGATTGTGAAGCAAATGGGACTTTTGACTGTGCAATTTGATGCTGTGAGTCTTGGGACTTGACATGGAGATGCTTGACAATGTATATGGGCCTATGGGACTTTATTGAGCCATTGAAAACCTCAAATTCCTTGTAAGAATCAAAACCCTAATTTTGACTGGCTTAGGAGGATGTTTGACTGTGCAATCTTTGAGAAGTCTTGAACCATTTGAAGATGATTCTTGCCAAACCTTGAGGAATATGGGAGGAAAAATTTTAGGGTACAACAGTTGCCCCTGTTCAATCTTCTTAGACCTGAGGATGTAGATTGGCTTGCGTGCCTTTCGTGATCCGAAGGTGGAAGATGATCGAACACTAGAGTGCCCAGAAATTTGCACTCGCATAGTAGAATATCAGCAATGTGATGTCGGGAATGGGCTTACAGATGCCATTTGGAGAGATGATGGATAGGAGTATGGGCTTATAGATGCCATCTGGAGATGTGACAGAACCTTGTCGGGAATGGGCTTATAGATGCCATTTGGAAATGTAATGGATAGTTGAATATGAATAAGAAATAGAATAGCTTTCGTGCCAGGAGCATATCTAGTCTATATCTAATTGCTGACGTCTGAATAAATAGTAGAATGACCGCCGCGTCTGGGGTATATCCATATCGTATCTGAGTGAGTGACAGAGTGTCATTCGAATCTAGATCATATCTGGAATGTCTTTTGAATGAATCTGGACTAAACAATAGAATAGTATCCGGGTCTGGAGCATCTCTAAGTTGTCTTTAGAAGTTTGAATCTGAATAAGCAGTAGAATAGCATCCGAATCTGGAGCATTTCTAAGCTATTTCTGAAGAGAAATCTGAATAAGCAATAGAATGACATCCGGGTCAGGAGAATCTCTAAGCCATATCTGAAAGGAACTCTGGAATAAGTATCAGAATGTCGCCAAATCTGGGTCGCATCTGAACTATCTCTAGAAGGAAATAAGCAATAGAATAGCATCCGGATCTAGAGCATCTCTAGGTCATCCCTGAAAGGAAACTCTGAATAAGCAAAAGAACAACATCCATATCTGGAGCATTTCTAAGCTATCTCCGAAAGGAAACTCTGAATAAGCAAAAGAACAGCATCCATATCTGGAGCATTTCCAAGCTATCTCTGAGAAGAAACTTTGAATAAGCAAAAGAATAGCATCCATATCTGGAGCATTTCCAAGCTATCTCTGAAAGGAAACTCTGAATAAGCAACAAAACAACATCCCTATCTGGAGCATTTCCAAGCTATCTCTGAGAAGAAACTTTGAATAAGCAAAAGAATAGCATCCATATCTGGAGCATTTCCAAGCTATCTCTGAAATCTCTTTAATGTAGATATGCCCTGGCTAGATACAGGTATCGAATCCATAATCAATCGCTTACAGATATGCCCTGGCTAGATACAGGTATCAAATCCACAATCAATCGCTCACAGATATGCCCTGGCTAGATACAGGTATCAAATCTGGAACTGCGACAGTTGATAGTAATCATCTTTGGATTGACCTTTTTCCTGAAAAGGCAAAACATCAGTTGTATGCAATGTCATGATGTATGAAATGCATGATGTCATGATGTTCTAAAAAATAAATGAGATTGTGTCGTATGCACTTTATCATGTATATGAATAGGAGATATGAAATGTGATATGTTTATGAATGTATTTTCGTCTAGGAAAATAAATCCTTGACGAATGCCGGGAGCTTGTTGAATCCTAGGTTGATGCTGAAGAGTAGAGTTCTTCGTTTCCGCTGGGGATGATGATTGCAAGAATAAACTGGTAGCAGAAGATGACTCCGTTGGGGAATAAACTTGTTGGAGAGATTACTCTGCGGGGAATTACTCTGTGGGAAGAGATACTTCGCTGAGAATTTGATGAGAACTCCGCTGGGGATTCCATTGATAAGTTATGTTGGGGAATTTGATGAACTCCGCTGGGAGGATAGGAAGAACTTCGTCGAGGATGATCTTTCCGTGGTAATTAGCTGAGGATAACCCAGTTATAAGCTCTGGTGGGGAGTAACCTCTGAACATGGTTGGGGAGATGCTTTTGCACTCTGCAGGTGATAAGCTTCCAGAATCTACCGGGGATAAGCTTCCAGAATCTACTGGGGATAAGCTTCCAGAATCTACTGGGGATAAGCTTCCAGAATCTACTGGGGAGATGGTTCAACTCTCTTGGGGAAACTTTTTGGACTGTACTGGGGAAGTGGCTCCGCTGGGGTGTCTGTATTCCATCGGGGAACAATCTTATATTAAGACTGCCGGGGATGCTTGCTTAGGAACATCTGTATACTCTGCTGGGGAATATTGAGATCTTCTGGGGATGTCCAATTTCCTTAAGGCTGACTGTAGGCTAACTCTGCTTGGGGAGAGTGTTGCTGACTTGCTAAGGATATTGTGCCTTTTTAGGGCTGATGGGAGACCAACTCTGCTCGGGGGAGAGTATTGCTAAATCTTGTCTTACTCCCGGGGAGTGAAGGTATCTTGGTCACGTTCTTCAGCTGAACCTACCTTGTACCTGGAGGACAACGCAACTTGTACAGTTCAAACAATTCTTATTGCCCTAGTTTCTGCGGGAGAAGGTACCTGTGGAGGTGCTTGATGACTGCCGATTGACAAATCTTCTTCTGGTAGGCAAGTGACGAGATGACAGGACATAGTCGTACGCTTTGATCTGTAACTTTTGCCCGGACCGCCCTTTCGGGTTTTCAGTCCACCAGGATACCCTTTTTTGCCCAAGCCGCCTTTTCAGGTTTTCGACTTGCCGGGTGTACAGATTTTTTCATTTTCATCCCTTATTTTTGCCCGAACCCTTTTGGTTCGCCGGGAAGCCCTTATTTTTGCCTAGGTGTGTCAACCTAGCGGGTCTTTGATTGTGCATAACATTTTTCCGACTATGTCCACGCTCTCAGAATGTAGGGAGTTGTCGCTGTCAGTAGTGTTGTGTTGTCATACCACCAGAAGATGCTTGATTATACGAGATTCGTAGCTGGAATTCATGTCCAATGCCCCAAGTGACTCAGGCGGAGATTTGCCCCTGGCCGTTTGGCACTTTGAGAGATTCCTTGAATCTTGACTTAACTGCCCCAGATGATGGATAATGATCACGTCTGCCCCTTGGTTGGAAGTGCTTTTGTTCATTAGATATTCTTCGTGCAAACTTCTATGTTGTTCAAACAAAAAGTCATATGCAAACAATGTTATTTTAAAAATGCAAAGCTTATGTCTGTCTTGAAGTTTTTGAAAATGCATTTTTTTCAGTAAAACCAGTGAATTTTGTAAAATGCGATGTTAACTCGTTATTTTACCGCAAGCCTTAAGGAGTCAGGATACCTTTCGTAACAGTATGCTCTCGAACTAACCCATGCTTCAGCTAGGACTTTTAAAGGTTGTAGCGTGGTCTGGTTCACGGTTTAAGAAACAAAGGATAAAGGCTCAAATTATATATGTACCCACCCGTTCTTCGTGATGTTCTCCAAACCTAAACTCAGCTGATTGTGCGTTAGACCTTGTTTGACTCTTCGCTTTGATATACCAGTGATGGTTCGGATACTGAAAGTTTATTTTGAATAGGTAGTCATTTCTTTTCTGTTGAGGGTTTGCAGGACCTCTTTCTTTTTTGATTTTACTATCCCTGCTTTTTGCCTGAACTGTTTCTTTTTGTATTTACAGTCAGCGGGATGCCCCAGTTTTGTAAGTCTCCTTCATAGGTTTTGGATTATTGGGCGTTTGTTTTGAAAGATAATGACTGCCTGTCTTTATGATTATTCGGAACCATCACGGTCTTTTGTTTCGGAAGGACTCCTTTGATGCTGTTTGTTGTGCACCTGGATCAACTGAGAAAACTACCCTGCCCCAGGTTATGATTAAGGGTTTTAATTTTCGAAAAGAAAAACTCCAACTTCTTTGGCTCAGAGGGGTTGACGAGGGATTATCTTCCTTATAACTCCAGTGTTTAGGAATTGAAACAATGCCTGTACCTCATCAGCGGGGTTTGTCCAAAAGCATACTGTAAAGATCGTGGTATCGTTTTCGTCATCCTCCCTCAAAAGGCTTAGAATTATTAATCAAGAGTTGAACATCACAAAAAATGAAAGCAATTTGAAAATAGTGAATACGAATATATTGATTCAGAACAGACATGTGCGATGCATTAATGAAATAACAACGTTTAACATAAATAAATGTTTGAACAATTAAAGAAAAATACAACTTGAACATTCGAATGAACAAAAGTTTCTCAATCCTAGCCATGTTTTGGAAAGGGAGCAGTGATCACATTGGGAGTCTCAAAAGGCTCGAATTCGATCTCTTTGGCATCAATCATATTCTGGATCTTGTATTTCAGCGCCCAACAATCCTCAGTATCGTGCCCCGGGCTACCAGAATGATAAGCACACCTCGCGAATGGGTTGTAGCTTGGAGAAGAAGTCTTTGGATTTACAGGAGGGTTTATCACCGCAATCAGATTCATCTTCAACATGTGTTGCAATGCTTGTGACAACGGCATATTGATGTTGGTGAACTGTCTTTTAGGCTCATCCGGCCTTCGTTGATTTCCCTTTTGCGGTTGTCGGCGTGGTACAGAACCAGAGATCATGACTGCCCCTGCATGTTGGTCACGACGACTCTTCTGACTGTACGCAGCATTGGACTCTTTCTTGAATGGTTTATTCTCAGTGTTCGAGGATTCACCCTTTTGTATCTTCCCAGACTTGATACCAGCTTCTATCCTCTCACCAGTTAAGATCAGATCTATGAACCCAGCAGAAGAATTCCCAATCAGATGGTTGAAGAACGGACCAGACAGGGTCCCCAAGAACATATCAACAAGCTCACGATCGGTCAGAGGTGGTTTCACCCTTCCAGCAAGGTCTCTCCACTTTTGCGCATATTCCTTGAATCCTTTACCCGTCCCTAGTGACATACCCTGGAGTTGGGTACGCGTAGGAGCGAGGTCGGAATTGTACTGATACTGCTTGTAGAACGCAGTAGCCAAGTCCTCCCAGTTACGAATACTGGCTCCATCCAGTTGATAGAACCATTCGAGTTGAGTCCCTGAAAGACTTTCCTAGAAGAAATGGATCCATAGATTCTTGTCTACAGTATACGGTTGGATCTTCCTTATGTATGATCTGAGATGCAACTTAGGACAGGAAGCCCCGTCGTACTTCGCAAAGGCAGGTGCCTTGAACTTGTGTGGGATCACCACCCCAGAAGATAGACCTAGATCTTCGAAGTCCAGGCCGGGCACTTTCTGTATCTCCATAGCACTTAACCGGTCTTTGAGCTGTTTGTACCTGTCTTCGGCGGGAGGATATTGTTCATCATTGAAATCCGTCTCATTGTCGGAGACCACGGGACTAGGAACCTTTCTCTCTTGGGGACTGTCTTTGCCCATATATGAGGTAGTCAGCTCAGCCTCATTCGGTAATCCATTCCCAGATTTGCGTCTAGTGTTGAACAAAACCGTCCTCTTCTTCTTCTTCCTCTCTTTCAGAATCAGAGTTTTCAAGTCCTGTTGACCCTGGGCTAGGCTCATAACCAACTCCTGGAACTGGGCATTATGGGCCTGGAGGGCCTTGATAGCTTGTTCAGCGGATGGTTCAGGATTCATGATGATTGCTGAAATAAACAGCGAAGAAGATAAGAGACCTGTAATGGTACCTGTAATGCAATGATATGTATGACATATGTATGCAATGTTTTTAAGGATCTCGTGGGGTAAACAAAGAAACTTGTTAGAATTTGAATTTTGCGGCTTGATTGAAGGAACTTCATGTTGCTGAGAGTCCTTCTTCAAAATTCAGGCTCACCATATCGAGTGGGTCATAGCCCCTGACTCAAGTCATCATGTTGGCTAGAGGAAAGTAAATCCCCTTTGCCCCTTGCTATACATTTTGGTTCATCCTGACCTGCATCACAAACCCTTGAGATCCTTGAAATGGGTTAGTCCTTATGCAGGATGTATGCAATGGTATGATGGCATGATGTTATGCTATGCGTGGAGTGATGTAAGTGAACCCTGTTATGAGTCCAGATTAAGGACTGTAAACAAAACCTGCAAGGAACCCGTGTTGTCAGATAACAAGTACGTGCAAGTAATTCAAGTTTGAAGGCACACAAGTCACACAGAGAGCCCCTAGAGTTTAGGCCAGCATGAAGTTTAGGTACTACCATCTTTCAGTTTCGTTGGTTAAGACCTGTCCTAGAAAATAGTAACCGGGTTCTAGAGGATCTCAATATCACTGACTACCCTCAATCGGTCATAACTCTAGCATCGCAATATTTTCTTGCGGCCAGAACCATCGCGAGAGTTTAGCCTCAATGAGTGTAGCATACTGCTACTGTTCTATGGCCAAGTTGGGTTAATTTAGGGTTCTAAGGTCGGTTGGTGCTTAATGACTCCTCAGAAGACCCATATTCTCCTTGTTGCAACACAAGGGATATCGGTACAGACCAAGGTGTCACACCAACGTAGCCACTGCTTCACCCGTGTCGGTCTATGCCGGACATGTCCCTCACAGCTTATGCTACCTAAAAGGGTATTCCCCAGATCCGGGTTAGGATCTATGAAACTCCGATGCAAGCCCACAAATATAAAAGCAATCAAGACATACAATTGAAAACATAAGAGTGGTCTAATCCTAAGGTACATCTCACTTATTTATGTCCCCAGCAGAGTCGCCAGTTCTGTGATCGGTGGAAATAGAACTGACTGTTTTTTAAGCTTGTTCGTGAAATGTCGCGGTAAGCAAGAGTCGCCACCGTCTTTTATGTTCTCCAACAAGGAAAGGACAAAAGCACAGCAAAATTCCTTTTTCGAGATGTCTCTCGGTTCAGGAGGTAGATTTATAGAAAGGGAAGGTGTTAGCACCCTTTCTATTAATGGTTATCCACGGGCTCTTAGGTACTTGCTCACTATGTTTTCAAAATTTGTTTGCTTTTCAAGTGTGCGTGGGTTTTGAAAAAGTTTAGTTTGAAAAACTTCTAGGTAACTCTTGTATCAGTCCTCAAGAGTGTATGAAGTATTTGTTTGAAAACTTTTTGAAAGTGTGAGTGCGAAAAGATGTTTTTGTTTTTTTGAAAGAGCAAGTACCCGGGAGAAATCTACCTACTTTAAGGAATTAGGTTGTGTAAGAGTCCTTTAGACAGTACTATCCCACTATTGAGGAGTAGGTAGCACCGTCGTTGGAGTTATTCAGGTCAATTCGATTATATGGGACATGTGTGGTCACCAAAGCAATAGTAGGATGCCTTAGCGGTAACCCTAATGTCCTAGATCCTTTTTATCCGAGGCAACCGTTTCGAGGCAACTGGATCTTTAGACAGGAGGGCGACCTCTAAAACACCCTATACTTGACGACCACTTCGAGGCAACCAAGTGAGGCGTACCCTAGGAGTGGCATGTGCATGTATGTTGAATTCAGTTTATGTTTATCTTTGAACATGCATTTGTGAGCTACGGGTTGATTTTATTTGTCATACAAGTCTCGCAGGCATAATTAACAGTTAATATTTGTGCGGGAAATAAAGTGCGGAAAGGTAAATCTACGCTATTACAAGGCGCGGGTCTATACATCGCCAAAAACAAAACCCGTTTGGAAAATAAATACGAGAAAGTAAAAGAAAGCGGTAAAAGACCTAATTAACTATTACATACTCGGAAACAGATACATAAATATAATCAAAAGGAATTAAAGCGCGAAAGAAATTAAATCGGGAACGTCTTAGGGTTTTGACCCTTTTTGAGAAAAGAAAGTAATTTGTCCTTTTTTGCAATTAATGAAATATTAAATCTAATAACTAATTAATTAATTAATTAAGAGAAAAAGTATTTTTGTGTTTTTTATGTTTTAATGAAAATAAAATAAAGGAATTAAAATTGTCAAAAGAAACACCTAATTCTATGTTAATTTTATTTATTAAAAAAAATCAAAGTTAACCTAATTAAATAAATTAATTAATTCACATTTATTTACAAAATAATGATTAGTAGTGAAAATAATAATAAATAATATTTACATTTTTCAGAATTTGTTATGAAAATAATTTGTTAGGTTAATTAAATAATAATAATAATAGTTATTAAAGAAAATAAAAAGAAAGAAAATAAAAAAAGAAATAGAAACCAGGGGGGTTGATGGACCCATTGGAGGTGAACTTGCAGATTTCAGGCCCAATTGATGTCCAAGCCTTGTTGGACTTTCTAGATCAGGTGCGTGTTCATTGACTGGGGATCATGAGGACTATCACCTCCTGGCCATCAGATTGGTATTAGTGGCCACTTGGCATGCATCTGGATGAGGCGTATGGAGAGACTTGCTTTGAGTGCCTGCATAGGAATACATGATGAAAAAGAACAAACAATTATTCTGGGGGACCTGGGAATCGAACCCAGGTCCCAATGGTTAATAGCCACATCACCTTCCACTACGCCATATGCCTGTATTTGATAATATAATGGATAATGAAAATAATATAAATAAAACAACGCATGTGCTGGGAATTAAAAATCACGCGCGTTTTATTTGAATACTCCAACCATAGCTCAACACGTCAGTCATCTTCTTCCTTTTGCCTGTTAAATAAAATCAAATAGCGGGGGTTTTTAACCCCCACAACCTGCATCCACAGAAAATAGCGAATAGGCGTGTGCTGTACATAAATTGTTCGCGATATGTCCATTGAATTCGTCTGGTCTCAACGAGTTTAACCATGGGTCTTAGAAGGCTTGATTTTTCCTATGCTGAAAAGCCCTAATCTGAGAACTCAAAAACCCTAAAAATCGTTAATGGCAATTCAAATTTCGTGCATCATAATCCAATTAATTAATACTAATAGCTTCATATGGATGCAAACAATACAAAACAAACCATAAATCACATCAAATGTTCATGAATTGTGAGTTTCGATTATGGCAAAAATGTGCAAACCGTATGACTGTTCTTGCGTGTTCTTTGGATGTTAGACCTTGATTTTGATTCCAATCCGGTCCTGGGAATGCTAGCAATGTATTTGAATCACTGAAACGCCTTGAATTGGCTTGGAAGATAGCAAACAGTTTTCACTTTTTCCTTGGATTTTTTGAATGTGATTATGGCTTTTAGCAGCAGTTCTCACGTGTATAGCATTAGGTTTGGCTTGCTTGCATATATGGGAATAGAATTAGGTTAAGTCTTGGCCCAAAGATCCATTGCATTCATGTTTTCAATGTTTGATTTTCAATCAAATCTTTTTGCTTCTTTTTGATGGAGAAAACTTGCCAAAATTGGAGATCTTTGTCACCTTGATGTGCACACGAATTTTCCAGCTCATATTGGTCATATTTGCTTCATAAAAAGATTTGAAAACCATATCTTTGAATTTCCTACATTTTAAATCAATTAAATGAATTAATATTAATAAAAAAATCCAATTAATTAATTAAAAATAAGAAAATAAATCAATTTAAGCTCAATGGGTCGTGCATAGGCTTTGGATAAAGTTTCAAGAAGGAATTTGAGGCCCATTAGCAAAAATGATGTGTTTTGAGCAAAGTTGACTTTTGCAAATTCACAAAAATTTCCCAACTTCTCCAATGCATATCTTGCTCAATTTTGATCATATGAACATGTTCTTGGACATTTTGGAAAGGTCTTGAAGTCCTCTAACCAATGCCTTTGGTACCATTTCATTTGGATTTACCAATCTCAAGTTATGGTCTTTCACTTAAAATGCCTTTTTGTTGACTTTTGAAATTGACCTATAATGTAGAAATTGATAACTTTTTGTGAGAGAATTTCTTGGACTTGGAATGTGAGGATGAATTGTAGGAAATGTCATCCCCTTAAAAATGAGCATTGGATGGGATTTTTCTGATGAACCATGAAAACGTTATGCCTTGGTCAAGATACAGTTGACTTTTCAACTGTCCAAAAATAGAAACCTTTGCATCTTTGATGATTTTTGAGCCATTCTTGAGGAATCATGATCAAGACTTGATAAACTGATGATTGTGAGCTCAAAATAAGATGTTGACCAAAAATTATGACTTTTTACTGCAAAATGACCATTTTACCCCTAGAGTTGATTGTGAAGCAAATGGGACTTTTGACTGTGCAATTTGATGCTGTGAGTCTTGGGACTTGACATGGAGATGCTTGACAATGTATATGGGCCTATGGGACTTGATTGAGCCATTGAAAACCCTAAATTCCTTGTAAGAATCAAAACCCTAATTTTGACTGGCTTAGGAGGATGTTTGACTGTGCAATCTTTGAGAAGTCTTGAACCATTTGAAGATGATTCTTGCCAAACCTTGAGAAATATGGGAGGGCAAATTTTGGGGTACAACAGGTACGAGAGAAACCTTTGGAGTAGCCATGGGTCCAAAAACTGCCTTTGGGGGGACAATTTCTGGAGAAAAGATCCTACCGCTTCGGGTAATTTTACTAGTTCCGGCAATATTGTTGATGTCGGAATCTTATTCTTTGGAGTTTATCTCTTCGGAGGCCAGCCCATCTTGTTTGATGCCATGGTAGTAAATGTCCCCACCGTAATTCCACGACACAGTTTTGTCTGATTCATATGAGACTGGCCCAGGCATTGTGATTATTAGAGGTGTTGCTTTCGGAACCGATGTAATTCTAACGGGCTTTTTAGAAACCCTTGAAGAATTGGCGGAGATGGTAATGATTGAAACATCTTCAACAGGAACAAGTGAAACAGGAGTACTTTCAAACAGAATCTTCTTGTTGTCTATCAAGCGTTGAATGCCTGTTTTCAACAAAGGGCAATTAGCTGGTGAGGATAAGCAGAGGTGGCAGTCTTTATTACAACCCGGGAATACACCGGCTTTCAAAAAGTTTATCTTAATGGTTGGAAGTGGAGCCACGAGTTCATCAACTGTGGTAACAAACAAATCTTCTTCAATTGCATTGGTGTTGTGACCATGTCTGGGTGTTATACCCCAAAATTTGCCCTCCCATATTCTCCAAAATTTGTCAAGTCAAGGTCACAAAATTCCCCAAGGGTTGTGCAGTGCAACAGTCTCCCATACAGTCAAAATTAGGGTTTCAAGTCTGATCAAGAAAAGGAAGTTTTCAAAGGCTCAATCAAATCTCATATGCTTACAAACATGGTCAAGCATCCCCATATCAAGTTTCAAGGCATTCAGTTCAAGATTGCACAGTCAAAACCCTAGATTGCACTACAGTCAACTGTAGGGGCAAAATGGTCATTTGGCAGTCAAAAGTTCAAATTTTTGGTCAATATATCATTTTGAAGCCACAAACATCATTTGATCAATGCTTGATCATGATTCTCAAAATTTGGCTCAGAAATCATCAAAGATGCAAAAGTTGCTATATTTGGACAGCTGAAAAAGTCAACTGAAATTGACCAGGGCATAACTTTCACATGGATTATCAGAAAAATTCCATCCAAAGCTCATTTTGAAGAGAAAGACATTTCCTACAATTCATCTTCATGTTCCAAGTCCAAGAAATGCTCTCACAAAAAGTTATCAATTTCAACATTATAGGTCATTTTCAAAAGTCAACAAAAAGGGACTTTAAGTCAAAGGCCATAACTTGAGATTGGTAAATCAAAATGACATGGGACCAAAGACATTGGTTAAAGGACTCAAAGACCTTTCCAAAATGTCCAAGAACATGTGAAAAGCTTAAAAATTGAGCAAGTTATGCCTTGTAGAAGTTGGGAAATTTTTGTGAAATGGCAAAAGTCAACTATCCTTGAAAATCCAATTTTGACAAAAGGGCCCCATTTTTCTCACTTTGTCCATCCTTGTCATGCCACACACGTGGCCCATGGTTGATTTCAAGACCAAATGTTGACTTTTTTATTTTATTTAATTTTTGATGATTTAATTCATTTTAATTCATTGAAAATTCAAATAAAATTTAAAAATCAATGAAATGGTGTCAAATGAATTTGGACAAGTTCTATACATCATGAACTAATTCAAAAATCAGGCCAAGGTTCATTTACACACTAGGTCTAGGTTTTGGCTAGAAATTAGGAAAAAATGGTTAATGGACAAACCCTAATGCCAATTCTTTCTCAAGCATGGATTAAGGTCAAATAGCAAGCCTATTCAATTCCATAATGATCATTGAGTCAAACCCTACCTAGAACATAGCACAAAACTCGTTCAAAGGCCATTGGCAATTTTGAAAAAATGGACATATATTGCAAAACTGATTTCAATGCTAGGGATCTTTTCAAGCCTCAATTTTCTTTCCATAAGCATCCTTAAGCAACTCTGAACACGTTCCAATCAATCTCAAGCACAAAAGCTTCAGGAATTGACGCCTAGGACTCAGACTGCATTGCAAAAAATTCACAATCGTATAGCATTCTTTAAGCACTTTTACAACATTCTATGCATTGCATCATGTTTGTTTTGAGCTTCTGAAACTAACCCTTATGCTTGATTGAAGTTTTGCACATTGTACACAAAGATGCCATGGCTGAGTATTAGGGTTCGTGAGATTCAAAATTAGGGATTCCTAAAACAAGAAAAATTAGGACTCAGCAGTATTACCATTGCATCCAGCACACCAAGACGAAGGGATTGGCATACTCGCGAACAATTTATGATGCCCAGGGTTCTATTCGCTATTTTCTTGAAAACCCCCTAAAGCAACATTTCAAAACCGTTGCCTTCTTTGTTTATGTTTCAGGAAATTGGAAGGGACGATGGCGTGGCACCAGTGGATTGGCTGAGCTTGAATTCGCGCGCGTTTTAAATAAGCACTAACCATTTTCTTTTATATATTTTAGTGACTATTATATGTTAAATGAAATCAACATAGCACAGCTGGCCAAGACACGCGCATGTAATCTCAATGACCTGGGTTCAAGTCCCAGGTCTGGCCAATTTTTCATATTATTTTCCATTTCAAGGTTCTATGCAGCGCTGACGTTAGTACCTACCATGCACACTCCTCATCAATTGGCCACGTGTCTTGGAGATCCAATCCAGGAATCAGAATGAAAGCATAGGGTGGAGGCCAGTCAAACATGTCACACACAATCCAGAAAGTCAACAAATTCTCACAAAAATGGGCCAGGCCTTTCTAATCAACACCCTCCAATTCTGGGGTCTACCCCCCCCTGGTTTGCCCATTTGATTTGTTTTTTTTATCTTTTAATCATTTATTTTAATTGTTGTATTATTTTAATTACTTGTTTTATTTAATTAATTTTTTACAAAAATATAAAAAAAAACATTAAAAAATACAGAAAGGACAAAAACAATATAATTAATTTTGATTCTTTTTTTTTATAAATTAAAATGTAAATCATTTAGTTTAATTAGGTTTTAATATTCATTTTAATTCTTTTTTCATAATAAAAATCCAAAAAATATAGAATTAGGTTAAATATTAATTTTTTATATCCTTTTTAATTTTTTCCTTTTTTTTCCTCACAATATTATTATTTATTTTCTATAAATCAAAAATTGTACATAAATTAGTTTAGAATTTAATTAGGTTAGAAATTAAATCTTTTTTCATAATAAACTTAAAAAAATGATAGAACTAGGATTTTAATTTTAATTAACTTTTCTCTTTTTTTCTTTTAAACCTAAAAAACACAAAAACATTATTTTTCATTTAATTTTTAATTTTAAAATTCCTTGATTATTTTAATTATCTGTTAAAGGGTCCAACGCCCTAATTTTGTTTAGTCTTTATTTCGCGCATTTATTAAATACCTTTGTATATGCCCCAAAGCCATGTAATTAAAAACTCTCGGACTTTTTATTTATTCGCTTTATTTTATTTTCAGTCAAATCGGGTTCGGTTTTTTTGGCGATGTGGACCCGCGCCAGTTGTAATAGTTAGATTTATTTTCTCGCACATATAACTGTTAATAAATATGCATGAAAGAATGAATGCTCGAAAATAAAATTGAATCGTTAGATCACCAATACATGACAAGACAAATAATAAACTGAAAATGACACACAATTCGCACACACCACCCCTAGGGTACGTCTCACTGTTGCCTTTCGAAAGGTGGTCGTCGAGTAGAAAACGTCTTAGTAAGTCCTCATGGTCCGGGAACCTGGCATGAGGGTAGCTTCTAAGGTGTTTTCCCATTGCTCCGGTGACCACCACGTCCCTAAAACTCGAATTGACCCGAATACCTCCAACGGTGGTGCTACCTACCTCTCAATGGTGGGATGGCACTACTTTAAAGGACTCTTACACAGACGAATTCCTTAGGGTAGGTAGGTTCTCGTAGGTACTTGCTCTCTTCAAAACAAAACAAAAACTCTTTTCACACCAACACACTTTCAAAAAAACTTTCAAACAAACTTTTCAAACACTCTGACGCATGAGTTAAACTGAAACTTTTCAAAGAATATTTTTGAAACCCACAATTGAAAAGCAAACAACAATTTTGAAAACACATTGAGCAAGTACCTAAGAGCCCATGGATAACCATGGATAGAAAGGGTGCTAACACCTTCCCTTTCTATAACCTACCTCCCGAACCGAGAGCAATCTCTTTAAAGGAATTTTTCTGTGCTTTTGTCCTTTCCTATTGGAGAAAATAAAAGACGGTGGCGACTCTTGCTTACCGCGACATTTCGCGAACCAGCTTTAAAACAGTCAGTTCCAGATCCACCGATCACAGAACTGGCGACTCTGCTGGGGATAAACTTAAAGTGAGGTGTACCTTAGGGCTAGTTACAACTGTGTTTTCAATTGTTTTCCTTGTATGCTTTAAAATTGTGGGTTGCTTGGGAGTTCTATAGATCCTAACCCGGATCTGGGGGATACCTTTTTAGAAAGTAGCAACAAGGCTGTGAGGGAACTGTGCGGGGTATACCGACATGGTTGAAACAGTCTGCTACGTTGATGTGGCATTTTGGTGTGTACCGGTAACCCTTGAGTCAGTCAAGGAGAGTACGGGGCCTCCATGTGGTGTCATGAAGCATCAACAGACCTTAGGAACCTTAATTGAACAATCTTGGCCTCTTTAGGGTAGTGAGATAACTGACTTTGGTGCAGTCCGAGGTTGGTTGATACTCGATACTACACTCAATTGAGGGTTGCTTTCCTGGAATATTTCGGTCGCCAGTTCAGTGGCTACATCGAAACGATGAACAATGAAAGCAATCCCGTGATATTGGGAACCTTAGAACCCGGTTACTTTGATTAGGACAGGTTGAACCCACCAACTTCAAGAGGGTACTACCTAGACCCCATGCTGGCCTTAAACCTTAAGGGCCTGTCTTGTGTGCCTTGTGTGCCTTACATGTTTGTCTTTGTAAATATCTGTGTTTAATCATAGCATCATGACATCATCCAGCATCATATGCATTGACTAACCATTTCAGGGGTTCGAATTTTCATCTTTGTTCTTGTTTTGTAGGACATGGAAACTGTTCGTAGAAAGACAATCCCAATCAGTCTTGTAAGGATCTCTCCTCAGCTTAAGGAGCTTATATCCAGGATTCCTGAGAACTCTTCATTCAGTGAAAGACATGGAAGCCTCATCAGCTTGGTCAACACCAACATTGAGGAAGATATGATAAAAGTCCTGTTCCAATTCTTTGACCCTCTGCATCACTGTTTCACTTTCTTGGACTATCAGTTGGTACCTACATTGGAGGAGTTCTCCCGACTCCTGAAGATCCCTATTCTTGATCAGCTACCCTTCAACGGTACAGAAAAGGAACCTAAGCTTGAAGAGATTGCTAAAGCCTTGCACCTACAGTCATCTGACCTCAAGGGACATTGGGAAGTTAGAAGTGGTATCAAAGGGTTCTTAGCCAGGTTTCTGTTTGAAAAAGCCTATGATTGTTGGAACTCCCTTGACTTACAAGCTTTTGAAGAGGTTGTGGCTCTCCTTGTTTATGGTTTGGTGTTGTTCCCTAACCCAGATCATCTCATTGATATCAGTGCTGTCCAGATCTTTATGTCTAGGAATCCTATACCTACGTTGCTAGGGGACCTCCTTCACTCATGTTACACTCGAACCATGAGAAAAAGAGGTGTCCTTATGTGTTGCACTCCTCTCCTGGGAAAGTGGTTTATTTCGCACCTTCCACAATCAGTCCTGAAGAACGAGCGGGGATTGAGATGGTCACAACGGTTGATGACTCTTACACATGCAGATATACACTGGTGCCCTAGGTCCAGAGAAGATGTCACTATCATTGATCGTTGCGGGGAGTATCCTAATGTTCCTTTACTTGGAACCAGAGGGGGTATTACTTATAGTCCATGCCTGGCTTGGAGACAATTTGGTTATGCTCGGAGGGATGGTCCTCATGACATGTTGATTCCTGACATAGTTTTTGACTTCGACAACGATACTCAAGGACTTCGCCAGAGATTTATCAGAGCTTGGAGGATGCCTAGTAGGATAGACAGCAAGACACTGGGGCACAAGAACTCCATCCCTTTGGAGCCTTACCTCAAATGGGTACGAGCCCGCTCTCAGAAGTTAGTAATGCCTTATCCTCACATGCTTCCAGTAATTAAAGAGCCTGCCTTGGAAGGAGAGGTGTCTCATGTTATTCAGCACCCTGACATGCCCACATCCTGGGAAGAGATGCAGAAGAGCTGGATCCAGCTTAAGGAAGAGAGGAATTCTCTTGAGACTAGTTTGCATGCCAGTGAAAAGAAGGTCTTGGAGCTCACCCGCCTGTTGCATGAGGAAAGGAGTCTCAACACTTATATAGCTCCAAAGAAGATGCGCAACATATTTTGGATGTGACTTGATCTTTTTGTATTTTTGCCCATGAGGCTTTGATGTATTAAAACAATGATTTTCTTAATAATAAAGTGTGTTCCTTTTGGTCTACAACAAATTTGAATTTTCGAACTCTTGAATGCATTGCATGAACACATATCATTCATCATGTGCATCATAAATACTCTTCTTTTCAGGTTGTTTACCGTTCTTCGCTGTTTATTTCAGCATCATGAACCCTCCTGAATCATCAACCGATGCGGCTATCAAGGCTCTTCAGGCGCAGAACGTCCAGTTTCAGGCGCAAAACGCCCAATTTCAGGAGCTGATCAAGGGCTTTTCTCAGGGTCAACAAGAGTTAAAGACCATGCTGTTGAAGAAAACTAAGAAGAAGAGGAGGACTGTGCTATTTAGCACTGGGCGCAGACTCGGGAACACCTTGCAAATTGAAGCTGAAAGGACTCCTCCATCTGTGACAGAAGGTAGCCACCATGAAAGGGAGGTCACTACTCCTGTGGGCTCTGATACTGAAACAGACTTCAATGACGACCAGTACCCTCCTGCTGAAGACCGGTACAAACAGCTGGAAGACAGATTAAAGGCTGTGGAAGTTCAACGAGTGCCTGGATTGGATTTCGGAGACTTGGGGTTATCTACTGGGGTGGTGATCCCGCACAAGTTCAAAACACCTGCCTTCGTGAAGTATGATGGGGCTTCCTGTCCCAAGATGCACCTCCGTTCTTATGTAAGGAAGATCCAGCCTTACACAGCAGACAAGAACCTTTGGATCCACTTCTTCCAGGAGAGTCTTTCAGGGACTCACCTCGATTGGTTCTATCAACTAGATGGAATCAGCATTCGTAACTGGGAGGATCTGGCCACTGCTTTTTACAAGCAGTATCAGTATAATGCCGACCTCGCTCCTACGCGTACCCAGCTCCAGGGTATGTCGCTAGGGTCGGGAGAAGGTTTTAAGGAGTACGCTCAGAAATGGAGAGACCTGGCTGGCAGGGTGCAGCCACCGTTGACGGATCGGGAGCTGGTAGATATGTTCTTGGGGACCCTATCTGGTCCGTTTTTCAATCATCTCATTGGTAATTCCTCTGCTGGGTTTACTGATCTGATCCTGACTGGTGAAAGGATTGAGGCTGGTATAAAATCAGGGAAGATACAGAAAGTTGCCTCCTCCAGTACTGAGAAGAAACCCTTCAAAAAGGAGGCTAGTGCTGTATATAACTCCCGGAGAACAGAGCGACCTGAGCACCGCCAATCTGTCAGTGCGGTAATGATTGCCAAACCTGCTGCCGCTCCTAGGCCCACTAATCCTCAAAAGTTTGAAAGACCCCGAAGAGAGTTCACCCGGTTAAGCATGACCTTATCACAAATCCTGCCACAGTTGCTATCCACCAATTTAGTGACTGTCAAGGAGGCTCCGAAGTTTCCCAACACTGCATCCCCCAAGTTCAATCCAAATGCTCGCTGTGCTTATCACTCTGATAGCCCGGGGCATAACACTGATGACTGTTGGGCCCTAAGGAACAAAGTTCAAGACCTCATTGATGCAAAGGAGATACAGTTTGAGGCGCCCGAGAAGCCGAATGTTGTAACTGCTCCCATGCCCCCGCATGGAGTGAATGCTGTTGAGGAAAATTTGTATGTAGCTTCGGTGGATGATGTTGCTACTCCGTTGCTGATGGTTAAGAGGAATCTGTTGCTAGCCGGTTTATTTCCGGGATGTAGCGAAAGTTGCCCTCTATGTGTTGTTTCCCCTGTTGGTTGTTCTCTGTTGAAGTCAGGCATCCAAAACCTGATAGATAATAGAGAGATTTTGTTTGAAAAGACTGTTGTTCCTGCTGCTCCTGTTGAAGAAGTGTCAATCGTTACCATCTTCAACAACTATTCCGAGGCTCCTTCAAAGAAGCCTATACAAGTTTTGTCAGTTCACAAGAATGTTCCCATCACCATTACTGTTCCGGGGCCTATACCCTACAAATCTGATAAGGCTGTCCCATGGCACTATGGGGCGGATGTTTATGTTCTGGGTGTGAAACAAGAGTGCAACATTGATACTGGTGTCTCCAACATCACCGGGCCTGCTAAGGTCACTCGTAGTGGAAGACTGTTCTCGCCAGATATTGCTCCTCCAGCAATTCATAGGCCTTTGATCTTCACACCTGCCAGAGTGCCTGTCTCTCCTTCTGACCAAGTATCCACCCCTGCTGCTGAGTCATCTGATACTCGGGGCAAGGGAACTGCTGCTGATGCGCCTGCCAGGACGGAGGCACCAAAGACCATTGTTGAGGCTTCCAAGCAGGAAATGGAAGAAATTCTCAAGATAATAAAGAAAAGTGATTTCAATGTTGTGGAACAGCTGGGGCACACCCCCTCTAAAATCTCCATGTTGTCACTGCTGCTGTGTTCAGAGGCCCATGCAAAGGCTCTGATTGCTTTCTTAAAGACTGCCCATGTACCCCAAGATACGACTGCTGACCAGTTCACCGATTGTGTGGCCAACCTAACTGCTGATAATGGCCTGGGTTTCTCTGATGCCGATCTGACAGCAAAGGGGAAAAACCATAATGATGCCCTGCATGTCTCCATTGAATGCAGGGGCACTACTCTTGCTCATGTGCTGGTTGACACAGGTTCTTCATTAAATGTGCTGCCCAAGAAGGCTCTGGATAGGCTGGATTGTGAGGGTCTAGAGCTCAAACCAAGTAGCATTGTTGTCCGGGCCTTTGACGGGTCCAAAAGAATGGTGCATGGTGAAGTGGACATCCCAATCAGGGTTGGGTCACAGGTATTCGATTCAAAGTTCTATGTGATGGATATCCATCCGTCCTATTCTTGTTTGCTGGGTCGCCCATGGATCCACAAAGCTGGAGCTGTGACTTCTACATTGCATCAGAAGCTCAAGTACCCGGTCAGGGGGAGGATCGTAACAGTGCAAGGGGAGGAGGAATACATGGTCAGCCACCTCAACTCTTTCAGATACGTGGAAATGGATGGGGAGTTCATTGAAACCCCCTTTCAACATTTTGAGGAGGTACCACCAACCTTGGCAACAGCAGAAGATGAAGAGATTTCTCCTATGAAGATGGCCTCCTTAAAGGACGCCCGGGCTGTGATCGAAAAAGGTGAATGTGCAAACTGGGGCAAGCTCCCTGATCTTACTCCTAAGACTAACAAGTTTGGGCTGGGTTTCACCACAGAAGCTCAGAAAGCGGTGCGCAAGGCAAGAATTGGAAGACCTCCGTTGCTCATCACTCAGCATGGAGTGAATGCTATTGGAGAGGAAAATGAAGTGGGAGAGTCAGAGTTCGATAGCTGGATCTACCCAACGGCCGACGGTGGATTGACCAATTGGACTGCTAAAGATTTTACTCCCATAACTTTTGTCTCCCAGTAATGAGTTTCTTTGTTTTTTGATTTGTAATAAACAATAATTTGAGACTATGTGGCCCGGTGTCTTACCCGGGGCACCGTGGTTTTATTTATGAGGGCTTTTTGTTTGTCACTATCATATATCATGAATAAAAGCATTGGACGTTTTTCACATTTCAAATTTTGCGCTCCTTTTCTTTCCTTTCTTTACATATTGCAAAACAGCTGTATTTACACACACACTCACTCGTACAGGTTTCAATCCACTCTGGATCTCACTGGTAACGACTCTGCTACTGCCAGTTATGACTTCGAAAATCCAATCAACTTGGCCGCAGACGAAGGTGAAGATGATTGCGAAGTGCCTGGTGAACTTGCAAGACTGTTACAACAGGAAGAGAGGGCAATTCAACCCCATGAAGAGCCAGTGGAAATAATAAACTTGGGTACTGAGGAAGACAAGAAAGAGGTGAAGATTGGTGCCAACCTAGAACTCAGCGTGAAGCAACGGTTGACTCAGATGCTGCAGGATTACAAAGAAATCTTTGCCTGGTCCTACGAAGATATGCCCGGATTAGATACCGACATTGTGGTCCATCATTTACCAACTAAAGAAGATTTCCCTCCGGTTAAGCAAAAGGTTCGTCGGATGCGTCCAGAGATGTCTGAGAAGATTAAAGCCGAGGTTATGAAGCAGTTTGATGCTGGGTTTCTTGCAGTAACTTCTTACCCTCAGTGGGTTGCTAATGTGGTACCGGTACCTAAGAAGGACGGCAAGGTCAGGATGTGTGTTGATTACAGGGATCTGAACAGGGCCAGCCCCAAGGATGACTTCCCTCTACCCCACATTGATGTCCTTGTTGATAATACAGCTCAGCATAAAGTGTTCTCTTTCATGGATGGTTTTTCAGGCTACAATCAGATCAAGATGGCACCTGAAGACATGGAAAAGACTACCTTTGTTACTCAGTGGGGCACCTTCTGTTACAAGGTCATGCCGTTCGGGTTAAAGAACGCTGGGGCAACCTACCAACGTGCCATGGTTACCTTATTTCATGATATGATCCATCATGAGATAGAAGTGTATGTTGACGACATGATCGCTAGGTCCCAAACTGAGGAAGAGCATCTAGATCATCTGCAGAAGCTGTTTGACCGGTTGAAATTGTACAAGCTGAGGTTGAACCCGAACAAGTGCACCTTCGGGGTAAGATCTGGGAAATTGCTAGGCTTCGTGGTCAGTGACAAAGGAATTCAAGTGGACCCTGCTAAGGTCAAAGCCATTCAAGAGATGCCAGTTCCTAAGACAGAGAAGGAAGTCAGAGGCTTTTTAGGACGCCTAAATTACATTGCTCGCTTCATCTCTCATCTGACGGCCACCTGTGAGCCAATCTTCAAGCTGCTGAAGAAAGATCAGGTAGTACGTTGGAATGATGAATGTCAGGCTGCTTTTGACAGAATCAAGGAATATCTCCAAGAACCACCCATCCTTATGCCACCAGTTGAAGGGAGACCTTTGATACTTTACCTGACAGTGCTTGACAATGCTATGGGGTGCGTGCTGGGGCAGCATGACGAGTCTGGCCGAAAAGAGCATGCCATTTATTACCTTAGCAAAAAGTTTACCGACTGTGAGACCCGATACTCACTGCTTGAGAAAACTTGCTGCGCTTTGGTATGGGCTGCTCGCCGGCTGAGACAGTATATGCTGACTCATACTACCTTGTTGATTTCAAAAATGGATCCTATAAAGTACATATTCGAAAAGCCTGCTCTGTCTGGGAGAATTGCAAGATGGCAGATGATCTTGACGGAATACGACATTCAGTACACGACCCAAAAAGCCATCAAGGGAAGTGTATTGGCAGACCACCTAGCACATCAAGCTGTGGATGACTACCAATCAATGAACTTCGAGTTTCCAGATGAAAGCATTATGATAGTAACTGACTGTGAAATACCCGGACCGGATGAAGGACCTGAACCAGGATCCCGATGGTCTATGCACTTTGACGGAGCCTCCAATGCTTTGGGAAATGGTATCGGCGCCATAATCGTATCTCCACAAGGTACTCATACTTCACTCACCGCCCGGCTGTGTTTCAACTGTACCAACAACATGGCGGAGTATGAAGCGTGTATTATGGGTCTTCAAGCTGCGATCGACCTGAGGATCAAATTTCTGAGTGTCTTCGGAGATTCCGCTCTTGTGATCAATCAGATCAAAGGAGAGTGGGATACGAAACACCCAAACTTGATTCCTTACAGAGAATGTGTGTTGGCCCTGATCCCCCACTTCACAGAGATAACATTTGAGCACTTTCCAAGAGAAGAGAATCAGCTGGCGGACACGTTAGCTACAATGTCTTCAATGTTCAAGGTTAAATGGGATAATGAAGCTCCCCGGATCACCATCTGGAAACTGGACGAACCGGCATACTGTTGTGATCTCGAAACTGAATTGGTAACTGAGAAGCCTTGGTACCACGAAGTGAAGAGATATCTAGAAGCTCAGGAATACCCTGAAGGAGCATCTGTCAATGATAAGAAATTCCTGAGGAGGTTTGCAGCCAAGTTCTTTCTTAGCAACGGCATTTTGTACAAGCGAAACCAGGATTCAACCCTACTGCGTTGTGTAGATAAGCCTGAAGCAGAAAGAATCATGGAAGAGCTACATGACGGGACCTTTGGTACACACTCCAGTGGACATACAATGGCAAAGAAGATCCTACGGGCAGGGTATTACTGGTCCACCATGGAAGCTGACTGTTACCAACATTCTAGGACATGCCATAAATGCCAGATCTACGCAGACAAGGTGCATGTTCCTCCGGTTCCCCTGAATGTTCTGACTGCGCCTTGGCCATTTGCAATGTGGGGCATAGACATGATTGGCGAGATAAAACCTACGGCATCCAATGGACATCGCTTCATCCTAGTGGCGATTGATTATTTTACGAAGTGGGTTGAGGCAGCATCCTATGCTACGGTAACCAAGACTGTCGTGGCACGGTTTATTCGGCACAATCTGATCTGTCGGTACGGCGTCCCTGAGCGGATTATTACAGACAACGGTACCAATCTGAACAATAAGATGATCACCGAGCTTTGCGAACAGTTCAAGATACAGCACCATAATTCTTCTCCTTACAGACCGAAGATGAATGGGGCTGTAGAAGCAGCTAATAAAAACATCAAGAAGATTGTGCAGAAGATGACAGTAACGTATAAAGATTGGCACGAGATGTTACCGTTCGCTCTGCATGGGTATCGTACTTCAGCTAGGACGTCAACCGGGGCAACTCCCTTCTCTCTGGTTTATGGCATGGAGGCAGTCTTGCCGATTGAAGTGCAAATTCCCTCTCTCCGGATAATGAAGGATGCAAATCTGAATGAAGATGATTGGATCCAGACACGACTTGATCAGCTCAACCTTATTGACGAAAAGAGACTTGCTGCTATCTGTCATGGTCAGACGTATCAGAAACGAATGATCAAGGCGTTTAACAAAAAGGTCAGACCACAGGAATATCAAGTCGGGGATCTGGTGATCAAGCGAATCATCCTTCCTCAGAGTGATCCAAGGGGCAAATGGACCCCTACGTACGAAGGGCCATTTGTGGTTAAGCACGTGTTCTCAGGAGGAGCAATGATATTAACCAACATGGATGGTGACGACCTTCCTCACCCCGCCAATGCAGACATAGTTAAAAAATACTACGCATGAAAAAAGACCCGCTAGGCTGACATGTCTAGGCAAAAGTTAGGGCTTCCCGTCGAACCAAAAGGGTTCGGGCAAAATGAAGGGATGAAAATGAAAAAATCTGTACACCCGGCAAGTCGAAAACCTGAAAAGGCGGCTTGGGCAAAAATGGGTATCCCGGTGGACTGAAAACCCGAAAAGGCAGTCCAGGCAAAAATAAGGGATAAAGCGTAAAACCATGTCTCATTGATCACTTTGCATCCAGAATCTGGTATCTACATCAAACGGCATCGATCAGTCAGCTTCACCTTCAACCAAGGTCATCAAGGGATGAGACGCTCGGAGTTATAAAGGCAATGGCGGAGTTGAAACCCAGTGGATCATTCATCTTTCACACAGCTGTTTTATTTTCTTTTGTATAAAACTTGTAATAAACTCTCTTGTTCGGCGACGTACCTCTTACTAGGACGCCAGCCTCTTGTACACAAAACGCCTATTCACAGGCTATTCAAAATCAATACAAATATACTTTTCAGTTAAACGTGCCAACTGTTTTTCTTTTTTCCGTTTTGTTTTGCGAAGAACGTCCAAGGTTCAATTTGTGATATATGCATTTGACAATAATTTGCTAGCTCATAAATATTTGCATACGAAACAAAGAATTGATTGCAGGTGACACCAGAAACAGGGGCAATAAAGAGTTGTCTGAGCAGTCTGATTGTTCTATCTTCCAAGGTACCAAGGTAGGTTCAGCTAAAGAATCCAACCAGATATCTTGAGTTCCCCAGAGAGTGGGACAGCAAGTCAGTGCATTCTTCCCCAGCATATCAAAGCATATCTTAGATTCCCCAGGAGAGTCCCATCCAAGTTCCCTAGGAAAGATGGAATTCATCTCCCCAAGCAGTAAGCTTATCCCCAGTAAATTCTGGAAGCTTATCCTTCACAGGACACGAACACGTCGTCCCGGCTTTATTCAAAGAGTTATTTCCTTAACAGGATATAACTGGGTTATCCTCAGCCAAAAGCCAAGGGAAAGTCGTCGTCAACGTAGTTCTTTCCTATCCCCAGCGAAGTCTATTCACACTTCCAGTACAACAACGGTATCCCAACAGAGTTACTATCAACATCCAGCAAAGCATCACTCTTCCCACAGAGTATTGCCTCCCAGCATGATCGCTAGAGTATCTTTTCTCCCCGCAGATTCTTTCATTCGCCAAGTTTATTCCGCAATGGAGTCATCTTCTCCTACCGGTATCCTTGCAGTTATCATCCCCAGCGGAAGCAAAATCTATTCTTCGACATCAGCCCAGGATACGACTTCCCGGCACCCGTCAAGGATTCATTTTCCTGGACGAAAACATACATAAAACATCACATACATCATTATAGCATGCATAACGCACTGCATCATACAAATCTCATTTATGTTGAGAACATCATTGCTTGATTCATATCATGCATTGCACATGACTGACTTTTATCTTTCAGGAAAAACTCAGTTAAGTTCTCAAGCTACATTTCAAGACCTAGACTGGTTCAGTCAAAGGCCTTCTCTGGTTCAGTTAAATCGTCCTAAGATTTTCCTGATTGCTTATCCCATTGAAGACATTTCAAGACCTAGCCTGGTTCAGTTAAATCATCCCAAGATTTTCCTGATTGCTTATCCAGTCAAAGGCCTCCTCTGGTTCAGTTAAATCGTCCCAAGATTTTCCTGATTGCTTATCCAGTGGAAGACATTTCAAGACCTAGACTGATTCAGTCAAAGGCCTTCTCTGGTTCAGTTAAATCGTCCCAAGATTTTCCTGATTGCTTATCCCTTTGAAGACATTTCAAGACCTAGACCGGTTCAGTTAAATCGTCCCAAGATTTTCCTGATCGCTTATCCAGTCAAAGGCCTCCTCTGGTTCAGTTAAATCGTCCCAAGATTTTCCTGATTGCTTATCCAGTGGAAGACATTTCAAGACCTAGACTTATCCAGTCAAAGGCCTCTCTGGTTCAGTCAGATCGACCTTAAGATCTCTCTGAGTCTTATCCCCAGTAGAAGACACCCCAGATTTTTCTCAACGAGCGTTGTTGAAGTTAAAGTCGCCCAAGGCTCTCTTACCATTCATGCTAAGGAAGTAATCATCCCTGGTTCTTTCATTGCTGTTGGAAGCTCCAGACTCAGCTCCTGTAACCAGTCAGGACACATCTAAACATCAGTTCCTGCAACGTGTCAGGTACTCATTTTTCTGTTTTGCAGGTATGCAGGTTCTCGTTAAGAAATCTCTTACGCAATCAAAACACCCAGATGGCATCTATAAGCCCATCATCCGATCCAGCAATCTCCAAATGGCATCTATAAGCCCATTCCCCCATCATTGCTAACATGTGAGCGCAAATTTCCGGGCACTCTAGTGTCCAATCTTCTTTTACCATCGGATTACGAAAGGCACGTCAGCCAATCTGCATCCTCAGGTCTAAGAAGATTGAACAGGGGCAACTGTTATACCCCAAAATTTGCCCTCCCATATTCTCCAAAATTTGTCAAGTCAAGGTCACAAAATTCCCCAAGGGTTGTGCAGTGCAACAGTCTCCCATACAGTCAAAATTAGGGTTTCAAGTCTGATCAAGAAAAGGAAGTTTTCAAAGGCTCAATCAAATCTCATATGCTTACAAACATGGTCAAGCATCCCCATATCAAGTTTCAAGGCATTCAGTTCAAGATTGCACAGTCAAAACCCTAGATTGCACTACAGTCAACTGTAGGGGCAAAATGGTCATTTGGCAGTCAAAAGTTCAAATTTTTGGTCAATATATCATTTTGAAGCCACAAACATCATTTGATCAATGCTTGATCATGATTCTCAAAATTTGGCTCAGAAATCATCAAAGATGCAAAAGTTGCTATATTTGGACAGCTGAAAAAGTCAACTGAAATTGACCAGGGCATAACTTTCACATGGATTATCAGAAAAATTCCATCCAAAGCTCATTTTGAAGAGAAAGACATTTCCTACAATTCATCTTCATGTTCCAAGTCCAAGAAATGCTCTCACAAAAAGTTATCAATTTCAACATTATAGGTCATTTTCAAAAGTCAACAAAAAGGGACTTTAAGTCAAAGGCCATAACTTGAGATTGGTAAATCAAAATGACATGGGACCAAAGACATTGGTTAAAGGACTCAAAGACCTTTCCAAAATGTCCAAGAACATGTGAAAAGCTTAAAAATTGAGCAAGTTATGCCTTGTAGAAGTTGGGAAATTTTTGTGAAATGGCAAAAGTCAACTATCCTTGAAAATCCAATTTTGACAAAAGGGCCCCATTTTTCTCACTTTGTCCATCCTTGTCATGCCACACACGTGGCCCATGGTTGATTTCAAGACCAAATGTTGACTTTTTTATTTTATTTAATTTTTGATGATTTAATTCATTTTAATTCATTGAAAATTCAAATAAAATTTAAAAATCAATGAAATGGTGTCAAATGAATTTGGACAAGTTCTATACATCATGAACTAATTCAAAAATCAGGCCAAGGTTCATTTACACACTAGGTCTAGGTTTTGGCTAGAAATTAGGAAAAAATGGTTAATGGACAAACCCTAATGCCAATTCTTTCTCAAGCATGGATTAAGGTCAAATAGCAAGCCTATTCAATTCCATAATGATCATTGAGTCAAACCCTACCTAGAACATAGCACAAAACTCGTTCAAAGGCCATTGGCAATTTTGAAAAAATGGACATATATTGCAAAACTGATTTCAATGCTAGGGATCTTTTCAAGCCTCAATTTTCTTTCCATAAGCATCCTTAAGCAACTCTGAACACGTTCCAATCAATCTCAAGCACAAAAGCTTCAGGAATTGACGCCTAGGACTCAGACTGCATTGCAAAAAATTCACAATCGTATAGCATTCTTTAAGCACTTTTACAACATTCTATGCATTGCATCATGTTTGTTTTGAGCTTCTGAAACTAACCCTTATGCTTGATTGAAGTTTTGCACATTGTACACAAAGATGCCATGGCTGAGTATTAGGGTTCGTGAGATTCAAAATTAGGGATTCCTAAAACAAGAAAAATTAGGACTCAGCAGTATTACCATTGCATCCAGCACACCAAGACGAAGGGATTGGCATACTCGCGAACAATTTATGATGCCCAGGGTTCTATTCGCTATTTTCTTGAAAACCCCCTAAAGCAACATTTCAAAACCGTTGCCTTCTTTGTTTATGTTTCAGGAAATTGGAAGGGACGATGGCGTGGCACCAGTGGATTGGCTGAGCTTGAATTCGCGCGCGTTTTAAATAAGCACTAACCATTTTCTTTTATATATTTTAGTGACTATTATATGTTAAATGAAATCAACATAGCACAGCTGGCCAAGACACGCGCATGTAATCTCAATGACCTGGGTTCAAGTCCCAGGTCTGGCCAATTTTTCATATTATTTTCCATTTCAAGGTTCTATGCAGCGCTGACGTTAGTACCTACCATGCACACTCCTCATCAATTGGCCACGTGTCTTGGAGATCCAATCCAGGAATCAGAATGAAAGCATAGGGTGGAGGCCAGTCAAACATGTCACACACAATCCAGAAAGTCAACAAATTCTCACAAAAATGGGCCAGGCCTTTCTAATCAACACCCTCCAATTCTGGGGTCTACCCCCCCCTGGTTTGCCCATTTGATTTGTTTTTTTTATCTTTTAATCATTTATTTTAATTGTTGTATTATTTTAATTACTTGTTTTATTTAATTAATTTTTTACAAAAATATAAAAAAAAACATTAAAAAATACAGAAAGGACAAAAACAATATAATTAATTTTGATTCTTTTTTTTTATAAATTAAAATGTAAATCATTTAGTTTAATTAGGTTTTAATATTCATTTTAATTCTTTTTTCATAATAAAAATCCAAAAAATATAGAATTAGGTTAAATATTAATTTTTTATATCCTTTTTAATTTTTTCCTTTTTTTTCCTCACAATATTATTATTTATTTTCTATAAATCAAAAATTGTACATAAATTAGTTTAGAATTTAATTAGGTTAGAAATTAAATCTTTTTTCATAATAAACTTAAAAAAATGATAGAACTAGGATTTTAATTTTAATTAACTTTTCTCTTTTTTTCTTTTAAACCTAAAAAACACAAAAACATTATTTTTCATTTAATTTTTAATTTTAAAATTCCTTGATTATTTTAATTATCTGTTAAAGGGTCCAACGCCCTAATTTTGTTTAGTCTTTATTTCGCGCATTTATTAAATACCTTTGTATATGCCCCAAAGCCATGTAATTAAAAACTCTCGGACTTTTTATTTATTCGCTTTATTTTATTTTCAGTCAAATCGGGTTCGGTTTTTTTGGCGATGTGGACCCGCGCCAGTTGTAATAGTTAGATTTATTTTCTCGCACATATAACTGTTAATAAATATGCATGAAAGAATGAATGCTCGAAAATAAAATTGAATCGTTAGATCACCAATACATGACAAGACAAATAATAAACTGAAAATGACACACAATTCGCACACACCACCCCTAGGGTACGTCTCACTGTTGCCTTTCGAAAGGTGGTCGTCGAGTAGAAAACGTCTTAGTAAGTCCTCATGGTCCGGGAACCTGGCATGAGGGTAGCTTCTAAGGTGTTTTCCCATTGCTCCGGTGACCACCACGTCCCTAAAACTCGAATTGACCCGAATACCTCCAACGGTGGTGCTACCTACCTCTCAATGGTGGGATGGCACTACTTTAAAGGACTCTTACACAGACGAATTCCTTAGGGTAGGTAGGTTCTCGTAGGTACTTGCTCTCTTCAAAACAAAACAAAAACTCTTTTCACACCAACACACTTTCAAAAAAACTTTCAAACAAACTTTTCAAACACTCTGACGCATGAGTTAAACTGAAACTTTTCAAAGAATATTTTTGAAACCCACAATTGAAAAGCAAACAACAATTTTGAAAACACATTGAGCAAGTACCTAAGAGCCCATGGATAACCATGGATAGAAAGGGTGCTAACACCTTCCCTTTCTATAACCTACCTCCCGAACCGAGAGCAATCTCTTTAAAGGAATTTTTCTGTGCTTTTGTCCTTTCCTATTGGAGAAAATAAAAGACGGTGGCGACTCTTGCTTACCGCGACATTTCGCGAACCAGCTTTAAAACAGTCAGTTCCAGATCCACCGATCACACTGGGCATGGAAGAAGAAATGACATTTGGCTTCTCGGGCGCATCAAACTCAATTTCTTTTGCTTCAATGAGGTCTTGTATTTTGTTTTTCTAGGCCCAGCAGTTATTGGTATCGTGACCAGAACTTTCAGAGTGATATGCGCAACGGGCATTGGGGTGATAATGAGGGGATGTTGTGTTGGGGTTTTTCGGAGCTTCTTTTAAGGTTACCAAATTGGATCTCAAAAGATGCGGTAATACTTGAGACGGAGTCATGTTGATTCTGGTGAATTGTCGGACTGGCCTTTCCACCCTTGGTTGATTACTTCTTTGTTGATCAGACGTAGGCTTTGGAATCATAACATCCCCCACCATTGGTCGGTGCTCGGCTCTCTGTTGGTTTCTTTATGGATAAAAAGCAGATACTTCTTTCTTCCCAATAAAAGGCTTCCTCACAACTGTAGAAGAAGATGAATCCTTCTGAATCTTTTCGCTTTTTACGCCAGCTTCCACTCTCTCTCCGGTCAGTATTAGCTCAGTAAATCCTGCAGATGAGCTTCCAATCAAATGGTTAAAGAAAGGGCCAGACAAAGTGCCTAAGAACATGTCCACCAATTCCCTTTCAGATAGAGGGGGTTGAACTCTTCCAGCTAGATCCCTCCACTTCTGTGCATAATCCTTGAAGCCCTCGTTGGAAGCCATAGCCATACTCTGAAGTTGAGTATGGGTAGGCACCAAATCGGCATTATATTGATATTGCTTGTAGAAAGTTGCACAAGATCTTCCCAATTATGGACGTTGGCTCTTTCTAGTAGGTAAAACCAGTCGAGTTGTGTTCCAGATAGACTATCCTGGAAAAAGTGCACCCACAAGTCTTTATCAGCTGAGTGTGGTTGGATCTTTCTCACATACAATCGAAGATGCATCTTAGGGCATGACACTCCATCGTATTTTGCAAACAAGGGCACCTTGAATTTCGGAGGAATCACAATCCCCGACACTAGTCCCAAATCCTCAAAATCCAAGCCTGACACCTTTTGTATTTCCATCATGCTCAAATGCTCTTTGAGATGTATGTACTTGTCATCAGCGGGAGGATATTGTTCCTCAAAGTAGTCTTCCTCTTCTTCCTCCTCTTCAGATTCTGATGGGACTGTTGTTTCCTTGCCTTTCCCCTCTCCTTCACCAGATGTTGTTGCAAAATTCAAAGTCCTTCTTATCTATTCATGAAATCTTCTCCCCATGTTCAAGACTCCATTTACCTTCTTTGTTTTCTTTTTCTTCTCTTCAGCTAGCAGAGTCTTCAATTCTTCTTTCCCCTTGGCCAGGGTCTTGAGAAACTGTTGAAACTGCGTGTTCTGAGTTTGGAGGTCTTTGACTGTTTGTTCGAGATCCATCTTACTGAAATAAACAGCAGAGAGATGAGGAAACTTGTTGCAAAAGACATGTTTATGTTATGATGAATGATATGTGCATATGCAATGTTTTCAAGGATTTAAAAGATTCAAGTTCATTTTATACAAAAAGAAACACACGTTATATTAATAAGATAAAGTTTGAGTACATCAATGCCCCTTGGGAAAAATAATACAAAACTCTAAGATAAAAAAGTAGTGTGCATCCTCTTTGGTGTAATGTAGGCATTTAGAGTCCACTCCTCATGAAGTAGCCTAGTGAGCTCCAAAACCTTCTTCTCGCTTGCGTAGAATTGGGCTTCAAAAGTATCCTTCTCTCCTTTGAGCTGTATCCAATCCCTTTGTAGGTCTTCAAGAGATGTGGGCATGTCAGGATATAGGATAGTGTATGGAACTTCTCCCTCCTTAATTGGCTCAATGATCACCGGAAGGATGGAAGGATAAGGCATCATAAGACTTTGAGCACGGGTTCATACCCATTTGAGGTAAGGCTCAAGAGGGATGGAATTCTTGTGCCCTAAAGTATTCCTATCCACCTTGTTTAGCATCCTCCAAGCTCGGATGAATCTCTGGCAAAGACCTTGATCGTCATTGTCGTAGTCGAATACCAAACCTTAAATCAGCATCTCGTGCGAGCCATCCCTTCAGGCATAAACAAACTGCCTTAAAGTTAAGCATGGGTTGTAGGTGATGCCTCCCCTAATGCCAAGTAGAGGGACATTAAGGAATTCTCCACAATGGTCAACAATGATAACATTCTCTTTGGATCGGGAGCACCAATGAATGTATGAATGTTTGAGCGTCATTAACCTTTGTGACCACCTTGAACCTTGCTCATTCTTTAAGACTGATTGGGGAAGATTAGAAATAAACCATCTTTCCAGGAGAGGAGTTCAACACATAAGGATACCTCTTTTCCTCATTGTGCGCGTGTGAAAAGAGTGTAGGATATCCCCTAGCAATGTAGGCACCGGGTTGCATGACATGAAGATTTTGACGGTGCTCACATCTATGAGTTGGTCAGGATTGGGGAACAAGACCATCCTATAGATTAGAAGAGCCACAATTTCCTCAAAGGCTTGCAAGTCTAAATAATTCCAACAGCTTTGGGCTTTCTCAAACAGGAACTTTGCTAAGAAGCCTTTGACACCACTTCTAGTTTCCCAATGAGTTGTGACATCAGATGAGTGCAAGTGCAGAGCTTGAGCAATCTCTTATGGCTTTGGGTCTCTTTCCATACCGTTGAAAGGTAGTTTATTGAGAATGGGAATCCTCAAGAGTTGGGAGAATTCTTCCAAAGTAGGCACAAGTTGATAGTCTGGAAATGTGAAGCAATGGTGCAGAGGATCAAAGAACTGAAAGAGAACCTTCATCATATCCTCATCTGTGTTGGAGGTGACCAATTTGAGTAGACGACCATGTCTCTCGGTGAATGGATAATTCTCAGGGATCCTTGAAGCTAGCTCCTTAAGTTGTGGAGGAATTCTTACAAGGTTAACTTGGATAGTTTTCCTGCGTAGTGAATCCATATCCTACAAAACAAGAACAAAGATGAATCTCAAAAAATCCTTGAAATGGTTAGTGGATGTATATGATGTTCATGATGTCCATGATGTTATGTACAAGTATGCATATACAAGCAAAGCAAACAAGTTCTTAGTTTAGGCTTGCATGGATTTTTATAGGTAAGTACCCTCTTGAAGTTTAGTTGGCTTAAACATGTCCTAATAATAGTAACCGGGTTCTAAGGAGCTCAATATCACTGGATTGTTTCCTTGGTCATTGTTTCAACTCAAGCCTCTTTAATGGCGACCGAAATATCCTAAGAAACCAAACCTCAATGAGTGTAGTATCGAGTATCTACCAACTTCGGACTGCACCAAAGCCGGGCATCTCACTACATCCTAAAGGCCAAGTTGGTCAAGTAAAGGTTCTAGAGGTTCATTAGTGCTTCATGACATCACTCAGTGGCCCCGTATTCTCTTTGATTAACTCAAAGGCTACCGGTATCCACAAATATGTCACACTAACATAGCTATTGCTTAGACCATGTCGGTATACCCCGCACAGTTTCCACAACGTATTGCTATTTACCTATAATGTATCCCAAATACAGGTAGAGGATTTCAAACCCAAACAAAGAACCATAATGTAAAGCATACAAGTCAAACAATGTAAGCAAATAAAGGTGATCTAGCCCTAAGGTAACCCCATTTTTAAAATTTTCCCCAACAGAGTCGCCAATTCTGTGATGGTGGGAGAACTGACTTGAGGGTTTTGCATTTTATCGCAAATGTTGTGGTTAGCAAGAGTCGCCACCGACTTTTCTTTTATCCAAAAGGAAATGTGAAAAAGTACAGGAAATACCTTTGAGATTGTTTCTTGAGTTCTGGGGGTAAATTATGAAAAGGGAAGGTGTTAGCACCCTTTTCATCCATGGTTTTCCATGGGCTCTTAGTTACTTGCTAGATCACTTGCTTTTGTTGTTTGAAATTGTGCTTGGTGTGGTTTTGAAAGTATTTTGTAAAAGAGGCCATTGTTTAGGAAATCTTTGTAATGATTCTCGTTCGTAAGAATGTATACAAAGATGTTTGTCTTTTTGAAAATGTTTTCAATGTTTGTAAGAATGTTTGAAAATGTGTGTGTGTGTTTGTTTTTGAAAATAGCAAGGATAGTTCATTTGAAATGGAGCAAGTAACTAGAAGTAATCTACCTACTCAAATGTCTTTCTTGTTCATTTTCTTTTCCTTTGACATTGTTGTCTTGCCATTGATTTGGTAAGCAACCCTGTCTTTGGATGTAAACGGGACGTGCGAGGGTCATCGTATAACCATGATTAGCAATGTTTGCAAAGTATCTTATCATTTTGAGGGACCAATATCATTTTGTAAGGCAACTTTGAATAGCATCATCGAGGGACTTATGATCTTATATTTGTTTATTTTGCTAAGATACTTCACATGCGTAATATGGCCATTTTTGTATAAGGAAACTGTGATATGGTGGGAGAACTGACTTGAGGTTTTTGCGTTTTGATCGCAAATGTTGCGGTTAGCAAGAGTCGCCACCGACTTTTCTTTTATCCAAAAGGAAAGGTGAAAAAGCACAGGAAAGACCTTTGAGATTGTTTCTTGAGTTCGGGGGGTAGATTATGAAAAGGGAAGGTGTTAGCACCCTTTTCATCCATGGTTTTCCATGGCCTCTTAGTTACTTGCTAGATCACTTGCTTTTGTTTGAATGTGCTTGTGGTGTGTGTTTTGAAAGTATTTTTGAAAATGGAACTTCGTAATGGTTCTCGTTTCTATAAGAACGCCTACAAAGTGTTTGTTTCGAAAATAGTTCAAAGGTGTGTTTGTGAGATGTGTTTTTGAAAGTATTTTGAAAATGTAACTTTATAAGGATTCTCGTTTCTATAAGAACGCATACAAAGTGTTTGTTTCAAAAATAGTTCAAAGATGAGAGTGTGGGTGTATAAAAATGTTTTTGTTATGAGCAAGCGAGTAACTAGGAGTGAATCTACCTACTCGAAAGGTCTTAAATGTGCTTTTCCTCCTCCTTTAGATGTGGATATCTTACCATTAATTTGGTAAGAAGCCCCATCATTGGATGTGAAGGGACGGGCTTTGGGACGTTTGTATAGTCATAGAAGGCAACATATGGGACATTTTAGCAATTTCATTTTAGGAACTGGATCATTTACCGAAGGCAACATCGAGGGTCATCGGGGGACTACAATCTTTTATCGAGGGTCTTTGCTAAGACGCCCATGCTCGAGGGACATGACTATTTTCCGATAGGCAACAAGTGGAATTACCCTAAGGGTGTAAGTGTGCAAATGTGTTTTATTTACATGCATTTAGTCTTGATAGGGTGATCTACTTGTTGGTTTTATCTTTCCATACAAACCCTAATTTACTAGCATTGATATGAAAGCGATAAATTGCGGAAAGTAAAATTACTACGCTATTACATCATTATGGGGATGGGGTATACAAATGTACAAATGGAGATTTCAAGAACATTAAACCCTAATTACTATTACAAGGCTTTGACAATTACATAATTCATAATGCAAAAATAGTAGAATATGCAAGAAGATGTAAAGTGAGAGAAATTGTTTTTTAGGGTTTTTCATTGAAGAAAAACCTAAGTCTAAGTTAATTGTTTTGAAAAAAAAATTTTGGTGTTTCATTTGAACAAAAAGGTTTTATAAAGTTAGGTCACTTCCAAGCAATGCAATATGTCCAAAAGAACCTAAAAAAACTCCAAAAATCAAGAAATTTGGTGCCCGAGCTGAGACGGGCCGTGTCGGGGGACACGGGCACCCGTGTCAGGACCTGTCCATGACTTTTATGCATTTTTTTTGGTCCATCCATCCTGACACGGGCGCCCGTGTCAGCCCCTGTTCATCATTTTTTGGTCATGTACGCACCAGTAACTCTGATACAGGCCGTGTCGATTGACACGGGAACCCGTGTCAGCCTCTGTACCTGCATTTTACTATGTTTTTCAACCCAAATAAGCTGACACGGGCCGTGTCATGTGACACTAACACCCGTGTCAACCTCTGGTCTGGCTTTTTGTTAGTTTTTTCTCTTTGATCTGTCTTGTTATATCTTTTGAGCGCAAAAGCAAATGATGTATGAACAATGAGATCACAGTTTGAGAAGGTTTACCTCTCGAAGCGGAAGCTTTAGGACACGTACGGGTGTTTCCGAGTGTAAAGTGGTGATTGATCAAGCTCCTTTAAACCTTCTTGAAGTAATTCTAACCTTTCTTTTGTACTGAAAATGGTTGAACTGCTCCAACCGAGTCAAGTTGCAATGTATGTTTTTTTGAGTTTAGAAGATGGTGGTAATGATGTTACATAAGTTATTCTTATGTTCGAACAACTTCTATATGGTGTATATGAAGTGTTTGAATGGTTTGTTTGGAGAAAACTTGCAAGGTATGAGATTCAAAGATTTGGACTTCAAAGCTCAAAATGGATGTTTTGTGGACAAGTCTGGTTTTTTGACAGCAAAATGATTTTTGAGTGTCAGTTTCTCCTTCTATTTTTTATGGCATTTCTATTTATAGAGAAGGTTTGAGACTTGAAACAAAACTCAGATTTTGAATCACATGTTATGGTTAGGTTAGATTGTACATGAAGCAAGCTTGAAGATTATAGTTCTAATGATTTGTACTTTGTTGTATAGAGTTGTTGGACACTTTAAGCATTCCCTTCTGATTTTGTATGTTGAGTGTGTGTAGAAGGGATAAGTTAGAGGCTCAAGGAGATCTAACTATGTGATTAAATCTACTTTGCAAGAATGGCAATGTCAACTTTGTGCCAAAAATGGAAAGATCACTTGGACAATGCTTAAACCAAATGGACCATAACTAAAAGTTTGTGTAAACATTAAATTATGGTAATATTTGCAAGTCATAAGGCCTGCAAAGTAAGATTATGCAGCACATCATGCCAATTGGATTATGTGTTCTTCAACAAAGATGGCTTGCAATTCAAGAATGAATGCCCAACTTCAGGCCCTTGGATCTCCTAGCTCAAATATGATAAATTCATGCTCTTGGATATTTTGGAAAGCTTGAAACACCCTCTAAAACTTTCATGTTGACCATTTTTGTTAAATCAAACTAGAACTTTATGAAAATTGGCCAAGAAGTTGGGATAAAAACCTGACCAAAACTGCTGAAAATTTCTCTAAGTGTTTAATGAAAATGCTATGACTTCATGAACTTATAACTTGAGATCCAAGCATATTTAGGAGAAGTTATGTAAAGGAATGTTGTAGATATCATGGAGATCTACAACTTTCATGTTGAAAGTTTCCTTTGAACTGTCTTGCATCTTAGTGAAAGAATGGCATGAAGTGATGAAGTTATCATGTATAAAAACACTTAGAAAATTTCTAAGTCTTGGAAATCTTGACTTTTCAAGTTGACTTTTGACTTTCTTGAGTTCTTGATGATCAAGCTTGATATTCTCGAATGTCTTGATGAAATTTTATCTTTGGAATATAATGTTGACCAAAAAGTCAAAGTTTGACTTTCCAGTATGCAATTGACCATTTTACCCTTTTGCCAATTCCAAGCCTAAATTGATGTATCAGTGCTGCAAACTTGATGTCATAGAAGATCTTGTGAGAAAATCCTTGAGAAATGAAAGGGAAAATTTTGGGGTACAACATCAACCAAGTGGAGTAACCCTAAGGATGCTTTTGTGTAAGTGTGTTATTTTCATGCTTGATTTTGTCTTGGATTAGGGTTTTCTATTTGATTGTTTTTATCTTGCCATACAAACTCTAATTACTAGCATGTTATATAAAAGCGATAAATTGCGTAAATTAAAGATTACTATGCTATTACAACCTTTTATGGGAGGGGGTGTGATACGGTGGGAGAACTGACTTTAGGATTTTGCGTTTGTATTTGCAAATGTTTCGGTTGAGCAAGAGTCGCCACCGACTTTTTATTTTATCCTAAGGAAAGGTTTAAAAAGCACAGGAAAAACCTTTGAGATGTTTTCTTGGGTTCGGGGAGTAGATTATAGAAAGGGAAGGTATTAGCACCCTTTCTATCCATGGTTATCCATGGGCTCTTAGTTACTCGCTTAGATCACTTACTTTGCATTTTCAATTGTTTGAAATGGTGCTTTGTGTGTGGTTTTGAAAGGTGTTTTGAAAAAGAGGCCATCGTTGTGGCAACCTTTGTAATGATTCTTGTTTGAATGTATACAAAGGTGTTTGTCTTTTTGAAAGGTTTTCAATATTTTGAAAGTTGTTTTGAAATTGTGTTGCGGAGTGTGTTTTGAAAAATAGCAAGGATGTTTTGCAAGATTTTTGATCAAGTAACTAAGAGTTGTCTACCCTATTTTACTCAAAGATCTTTCTTATGTTTTTAACCCTTTTAACAGTGTTGTTTCACCATTGTATTTGGTGAACAACCTTGTGTTAGGATGTAAACGGGACGGGCGCGGGTCATCATATAGACCATGATAGCAATGTTACAAAGTATCTTAGTATTTCTTTTGAGGGACTAAGATCATTTTTGTAAGGCAACTTTGGATAGCGTCATCGAGGGACTATGATCTTTTGATTTTGTTTGTTTTACCAAGATACTTTGCATGCGTAACATGGCCCATTTTTTAAGGTAACAAGTGGATGTAACCCTAGGGGTGTTAGTGTGCAAGTGTGTTTTATTGCATACAAGAGTTTATCTTTGAATTAGGATTTTCTATTTCATTGATTTTATCTTGCCATACACATCCTAATTACTAGCAATAAAAAGCAGAAATATAAAATCCTACGCTATTACAACAATTAGGGGGTGGGGATACACATTTGTACATGGCGTGGTTCAACGAGAAAAATAGACAAGAAAAGAAAACAACAAAAACAAGATAGAGAGAAAGAGAGAGGGAGCCAGTGCGCTGCTGAGAGGTCATCAGAAGTTCTGACTCATACCCGCTGCCAAATGATCAACCTTTTGGTTAAATTGTATGAGTCAGAACTTCTGACTCTGGCACCTGCAAAACAGAAACCTGTTAGTGGGAAGATCAGAAGTTCTGACCCCCCTGCGCTGCAAGACAAAAGTTTGTTAGTGGGGAAATCAGAAGTTCTGATCCTACTGGAAATACAATAATTCTCAGAAGTTCTGATATTATTGACAGCAACACAAGCTTCAGATGTGCTAACGTCAAAGTCAGCACTTGACTTCTTCCTGTGCTAATCATAACATCTGCAATTTTGTTATTTTTCCACAAAACAGAAAACATGTTTGGGACAGCTTCAGCAACTGTCAAAGTGTTTCAGGGGACAGAACCAACAAGGTCACAGGCAGGTTTTATGCTGGCTCAAAACGTTCTGAGGTAAACGTTCTGAGGTATGAAAATCCTCAGAACACAAACAGCAGCAATATGATATTTACATTATGTTCATTTGAGCATGCAAAGCTGATGATGCTTAGCAGCGTGATGAAGGTCAGCAGGTGCTTACCTGGCTGTTGGAAAAGTTTGTGGATGAGAGCTAGTTTTTGGCTCTGATGGTGTTCTGGACAGGTTCTTTTTGAAAAGGGTAGATAAAGGTGTATGCGTATATATGGTCAGAAGTTGAAAGGGTGTTCTTTAGTCACAAGGAAAACTGGGTATTGATGAAGTTTGAAGGTAAGAAATTCAAAGTTATGAAACACTGGAGATTTTGGCAGAGTTTCACAGCACTTTCTTGCTAAAGATTTCTGTTTCTCTTCTAGCAATTTTTCTATTTCTTGGACGCCCTTTTTCAGTGGACAATGGTTATCTATTTATAGGAAAAGCTCTTGTGGATTTCTTGAACATTAAAGGCGCCAACAGAGGTTGAATTGTTCTTTGAAAGAAATTCCTGGGAAGTTGTGATAACAGATAGCCTTTCAGCCTAGGCTGGAACGGCAGGCGTGGATTGGGGTGAAGTGACCTCTTAGGTGGACGGTGGCGCGTAGACCCATGCCAGAACCTGCATAAAGGCGTTTACCAAGCCACACGTGAAGGGACTACTTGGATGAATGTTCAGGAGTGGTTGGGAGCATTAATGAGCATTAAATAGTGATAAGACTTATCAACACCAATATTCTGGTAGTAGAAATAAAACTTTGAACCAGCAGTTCTGTTTTACCAAGAACAACGTAAACCATGCTCTGGTCTTGGCCTCCTGTTGTCTTAACAAATTCTGGGGATTCTCCTGACTTTCTGACACGTTCCTTGGATTTGCTTCTGGAAATCCTGGATTTAGAGATTCTGTATCAGTGTAACACCCACTCTTCTGACCTTTTCATCTTCTGATTTCAGCATGTTCTGAAGGAGCCTTCAGACTTCCTTGTTTCCTTTGCATTCCTTTAGCAAACTCTGGCTGAACTTGCGTAACTGCTGAAAGAGTCATGTTCTGTCTGATGCTTACATGTTGAAACACGTTTGCAACTTCTGACTGAGTTGATGTAGCTGCTGAAGAGCCAACTTCTGACTGCGTTGAGCCAAGCTTGCAACTTCTGACCGTTTCTGTCTGGAGTTTGGTCCAGAAGTTTTGAAGTGCTATTTTCTTCTTAAACACCCATTTTTAGAGAAAAATTCCAAATGTTTAGAATTTATTTTTTCTCCAGATAAAAGCGTTGCCTTTAGAGCTTGTGTGATCATTTGCTCTTGTAAATGGTTTGCTTGGGCAAAAATGGCAATTCAGGATTTGGATTTGTTTCAGAGGGACTCTGAGAATCCAAGATGATTTCCTGAAGAAAGAGAGGGAAAATTTTGGGGTACAACAGTTGCCCCTGTTCAATCTTCTTGTACCTGAAGAGTTAGATTGGCAGGCTCTCCTTTCGCGTCTCGAAGGTAAAAGGAGATTGGACACTAGAGTGCCCTTAAATTTACACTCGTCAAAACAACGGATGCGGGAATGGGCTTAGAGATGCCATTTGGAGATGGGCTTAAAGATGCCATCTGGAGGGGTGACAGAATCTTGTCGGGGATGGGCTTAAAGATGCCATCTGGAATGTTTATTGAACTGCAATGTGACTGGTCAGAAGAATGAGGATCAAAATGGTATCCGTGTCTGGAATGCACTTGAACTGTATCTGGAGACTGAGTTTGTACGAGCAAAAGAATGGCCTCCGTGTCTGAGGCGTATCTGAGCTGTAACTGTGCTTGAAGGTAGAATGAATATCAGAATGACTACCGTGTCTGGAGTGTATCTGTATTGTATCTGGGTAACAGAGAAATATCTGTATGGAGCAACCGCGTGCTGGGGACAAATTCTAAATGAGCGACAGAATGGCAACCGTATTTGGAGCGTATCTGGATTGTATCTGAAGTTGAGATTTGTATGAGTTAGCAGAATGACTTCCGTGTCTGGAGTGTATCTGAAACTGTAACTTGGAGTTGAGATCTGTATGAGTTAGCAGAATGACTTCCGTGTCTGGAGTGTATCTGAAACTGTAACTTGGAGTTGAGATCTGTATGAGTTATCATAATGACTTCCGTGTCTGGAGTGTATCTGAAAGTGTAACTTGGATCTGAATGGATGACATAATGACTTCCGTGGCGAACGCACTGGGGAGAATCAAGTTGCTGTTGTAAAGGTCAGAATGGTATCCGTTTTTGGAATGCATTGAACCTTGAGGTGGATAAGTGAATTCGAATAAGAGATAGAATGGTTGCCGTGTCTGGAGCGTATCTAGTCTGTATCTGATTGTTGTAGTCTGAATGAGTAGTAGAATGACCGTCGTGTCTGGGGTGTATCTGTACTGTATCTGACTTGAAATTCTGAATGAGTAATAGAATGACCGCCGTGTCTGGGGTGTATCCATACTGTATCTGAACTGATATTCTGAATGAGCAATAGAATGATCGCCGTGTCTGGGGTGTATCCATACTGTATCTGAACTGACATTCTGAATGAGTAATAGAATGACCGCCGTGTCTGGGGTGTATCCATACTGTATCTGAACTGATATTCTGAATGAGAAATAGAATGACCGCCGTGTCTGGGGTGTATCCATACTGTATCTGAACTGATATTCTGAATGAGTAATAGAATGACCGCCGTGTCTGGGATGTATCCATACTGTATCTGAATAATTGTTAATGATAGACTTTTAATCTTATCCTGAAAAGGATGAAATGTTAGCTATAACACAAAGTTATGTTGCATGGTATGTATGATGCAATATATATGTTATATCAATGTTTATGATATGAATGTAAATGAATGCGCATGTAAGCTGAAGAGCTATCTTGCTGAGGATAGATGAATCCTGGATGGCTGGAGATAAAAGAATCTTGACTGCTGCCGGGGAAAGTAATTCCTTGACTGCTGCAGGGGATTGCAAGAATTTTGATCGCTGAGGATGAGACATCCTTGTTGACTACTGCTGGAGAATCAGGAGCTTGGGTTATATGCCAATCTACTGGGGGTTCCTGTCTTGAGGAGATCTTCACTGGGGAACATCTGAATATCCTGTGAGGAACTGAGAATGAGAGTCTTCACTCTGCTTGAGGAATGCAAGATCTTCAATTATTGAGGGATCTCAGGTCCACTGCTGGGGATTGGAATTCCTTGGTGACTTGCGGTGTATGAGAATTTCTGATGATCTCTACTGGGGAGTTCAGAATCTGGTAGACTCAAGCTGGGGAGGTATGATTGAGGATCTCCAGTTTGGTGGGAAGCAACTCTGTGGGGAGAAGGTTCATTGGTTTGGTTCCGCTGGGGATTGATAGTGGGAATGTTAGCTCCACTGGGGATTGGAATTTTCGGATTTTTGAGGCTCCACTGGGGATACTGAAACTCTGAGGGGAATTGAGTTCTGGAAGGCCCTCTGGCTGGGGAAATCGGCTTTGAGAAAGCTCCTGTTCTGCTGAGGATCCTAAAATTTAACTCTGTTTGGGGAATTGGAAGGCTCTCCGGCTGGGGAATTTGGAGTTTAACTCTGCTGAGGATTCCTTTTAAAAGGGCATCAAGATATCTATCTGTACCTTCAACCTATCAGTAATCATCTTTCTTGATTTGTAAGGAAAATGATTATGTTCAAATGCATATGCCTATTTAACAAAACATTGGACGTTTCTCAAAATAAAACATAAGTGCAATAAGAAAAGGAAGACAAAGCAAATTTCTGTATTTGGAAAAGTATTTGTATTAACTTTCTATGAGTATATTTGTACAAAGGAGACAGTCATCCTAGTAAGAGGATGTCGTCGTGAAAATTGAAAAAATTTATACAAAAGAAAGATGGCCATGTGAAACAATTCCATGGGATCCCCATTCTGCTATAGCCTTCACAACTCTGAATATCTATCCATTCAAATGCTTCGTCCGCCGATGACTGGATTGATCAGAAGCTAGGAGCTGGTTGATGAAGAGATTGTCCTTAGAGTGATCCAACGAGACATAGTCATACGCTTTAATTCCCTAACTTTTGCCTGGATCTCCCTTTCGGGTTTTCGATCCACCGGGAAACCCCTTTTTGCCCAGGCCGCCCTTTCGGGTTTTCGACTTGCCGGGTGTACATATTTTTTTTGTTTTATCCTTAATTTTTGCCTGAACCGCCCTTTCGAGTTTTCGGTTCACCGGGATGCCCATTTTTTCCCAAGCCGCCCTTTCGGGTTTTCGACTCGTCGGGTTATTCTATGCGTAGTATCTTTTGACTATGTCTGTGTTCGCAGGGTGAGGCAAATCGTCGCCGTCCATGGTGGTCAGAATCATTGCACCACCAGAAAATATGCTCTTGATTACAAATGGTCCTTCGTAAGTAGGATTCCATTTTCCCCTGGGATCACTTTGCGGCAAGATAATCCGCTTGATTACGAGATCTCCGACTTGGTATACTTGGCGTCTGACTTTCTTGTTGAAAGCCTTGATCATCCGTTTTTGATACGTCTGACCATGGAAAACAGCAGCGAGTCACTTTTCATTGATCAAATTGAGTTGATCAAGTCGGGTCTGAATCCAATCGTCTTCATTCAAACCTGCGTCCTTCATAATCCTTAAGGAAGGGATCTGAACTTCCATGGGTAGGACAGCTTCCATGCCATATGCCAAAGAAAATGGGGTTGCCCCGGTTGAAGTACGTGTCGTGGTACGGTATTCGTGCAGAGAAAACGGTAACATCTCATACCAGTCTTTGTAGGTGACTGTCATTTTCTGAATGATCTTCTTGATGTTTTTGTTCGCAGCTTCAACAACACTGTTCATCTTCGGCCGATAGGGAGATGAATTGTGATGATAAATCTTGAACTGTTCGCATAGAGCGGTGATCATAGTATTGTTCAGATTTGTACCGTTGTCTGTGATAATCCTGTCGGGAACACCATACCGGCATATGAGGTTCTGCTTGATGAAGCAGGCAACCATATTTTTAGTAACAGAGGCGAAGGAAGCTGCTTCGACCCATTTGGTGAAATAATCAATAGCAACCAGGATAAAGCGATGTCCGTTGGATGCCGTGGGCTTGATCTCTCCAATCATGTCAATGCCCCACATTGCAAATGGCCAAGGAGCTGTCAGAACTTTGAGAGGAACATGAGGAATGTGCACCTTATCGGTGTAAATTTGGCATTTATGGCAGGTACGGGAGTGTTGATAGCAATCAGCTTCCATGGTAGACCAGTAGTAGCCTGCCCTTAGGATCTTCTTAGCCATCGTATGCCCGCTCAAGTGGGTGCCAAATGTACCGCTGTGTATCTCGGTCATGATTAACTCTGCTTCAGTTTTATCCACACATCGGAGTAAAACACAATCATGGCTGCGTTTATAGAGGATGCCGTTGCTCAGGAAGAACTTGGCAGCAAATTTCCTTATGAACTTTTTGTCATTTACAGAAGCTCCTTCGGGATATTCTCTAGTTTCGAGATACCTTTTGATTTCATGGAACCAGGGTTGTTCCACTACTTCTTCGGTATTAATCTCATGACAATGCGCAGGTTCATCCATTCGCTCGATGGTGATTTGGGGAGCCTCGTTATCCTAGTGGAGTTTAAACATGGAAGACAATGTACCTAGAGCATCTGCTAGCTGATTCTCTTCTCGCGGGAAATGCTCGAAGGTGATTTGCTCGAAATGAGGCAACAATGTCAGGACATGTTCTTTGTATGGGATAAGATTAGGATGTTTAGTATCCCACTCTCCTTTGATTTGACTGATAACCAAAGCCGAGTCCCCAAATACAATCAAAGATTTGATCCCCAAGTCTATAGCAGCCTTGAGACCAAAGATGCAAGCTTCATATTCAGCCATGTTGTTGGTACAGCTGAAGCAAAGTCGGGCCGTGAAAGGTGTGTGGCAACCTTCCGGGGAAATGAGTACCGCACCGATACCATTTCCAAGTGCATTTGAAGCACCATCGAAGTATAGGGTCCATCGGGATCCTTTTTCAGGTCTGTCATACGGTCTGTTACCTTCAATGTTGTCCAAATTCATGATGTCCTCGTCCGGGAAGTCGAATCTCATGGATTGATAGTCTTCGATAGCTTGATGAGCTAGATGATCAGCTAGTACACTCCCTTTTATAGCTTTTTGGGTGGTGTACTGGATGTCATACTCAGTTAGGATCATTTGCCATCTAGCTATTCTTCCAGATAAAGCTGGCTTCTCGAAGATATACTTGATAGGATCCATTTTGGAAATCAACAGAGTGGTATGAGTCAGCATATACTGCCTTAGTCGGCGAGCAGCCCATACCAAAGCGCAGCAAGTTTTCTCGAGCAGTGAGTAGCGAGTCTCACAGTCGGTAAACTTTTTGCTAAGGTAATAAATGGCATGCTCTTTTCGACCAGACTCGTCATGCTGGCCCAAAACACACCCCATTGAATTATCCAAGACGGTCAGATACATGATCAATGGTCTTCCTTCGACGGGTGGCATCAGAATAGGAGGTTCTAGCAAATACTCCTTGATCTTATCAAAAGCATCTTGGCAATCGTCGTTCCATTCGATTACCCGATCCTTCTTTAATAGCTTGAAAATTGGCTCACAGGTAGAAGTCAGATGAAAGATGAATATGGCAATATAGTTCAAGCGCCCCAAGAACCCTCTGACTTCCTTTTCAGTACAAGGAGCAGGCATTTCTTGTATAGCTTTTACTTTTGCTGGATCGACCTCAATGCCTTTGTTGCTGACAATAAATCCTATAAGTTTACCAGACCTAACTCCAAAAGTACACTTACTTGGATTCAGCCTGAGTTTATACTCCTTCAATCTGGCAAACAGCTTCTGCAAATGCTCAAGGTGTTCCTCCTCTGTTTGTGATCGAGCTATCATATCGTCTACGTAAACTTCGATCTCGTGATGTATCATATCATGAAATAAAGCTACCATGGCGCGCTGATAAGTCGCCCCTGCGTTCTTCAGTCCGAACGGCATCACCTTGTAGCAGAAGGTACCCCATTGTGTAACAAAGGTTGTTTTCTCCATGTCCTCGGGGGCCATTTTGATCTGATTGTAACCTGAGAATCCATCCATGAAGGAAAACACCTTGTGCTGAGTTGTGTTGTCGATCAAAATGTCGATATGCGATAGCGGAAAATCATCTTTAGGGCTGGCCCTATTCAAATCCCGGTAGTCCACATACATTATGACCTTGCCATCTTTTTTAGGTACTGGCACAATGTTAGCAACCCATTGTGGATAGGATGTAACAGCCAGAAAGCCAGCGTCGAATTGCTTCATTACTTCCGCTTTAATCTTCTCAGACATGTCGGGCCTCATTCGACAGACTTTTTGCTTGATCAGTGGACAATCCTCTCTTGTAGGGAGATGGTGAACCACAATATCTGTGTCTAAACCCGACATGTCTTCATAAGACCAGGCGAAGATTTCGATGTATTCATTTAACATTTGTATCAAGCGCTCCTTGACACCTGGTTCCAGATTGGCACCCACTTGTATTTCCTTCCGGTCTTCCTCTGTTCCTAAGTTGACAGTTTCCAACAACTCTTCGTGAGGCAAGATGGTCCTTTTTTCTTGTTGTAGAAGTCTGGCTAGTTCCCCTGGTACTTCACAACCTTCGTCATCTTCATACTCAACCTGATTGACCAGATCTTCAGAGTTATTGAAGGACATAGCAGAATAGTCACCCATAGAATCCGGAGTGGATGGGTACCTGCATTTGTGAGTGTGGGTGTGTGTAAGGGATAACCATCCTTAAACAAACAAAAATGCAAAAGGAAAGAAAAATGAACATAGCAGTTTATCAATGAAAAACGTCCAATGAATCATTAAACATGGCATATGAATATGAAGATAATCAAAACCCTTACAAATGGACCTACATGCCCCGGGCAAGGCATGAGGTGAAAAAGTAGCGTGCAGATTGTTCAAAAGTAATTATTACAGACCACAGGAAATGTTTGACAGATGATTACTGATTAATAAAAGTAATGGGGACAAAGTCTTTTGCCTCCCAGTTGCGCAGTCCTCTTTCGATGGTTGGGAAGATCCAATCTTCAATGTTACTCTCTTCATCTTCGTCTTCTAAAGCGTTGATTCCATGAGGAGAAATCTTGATGGGTCTTCTTTCAACTTTTGAGTGGCGCATAGCTTTCTGCCCTGCAGCAGTGAATCCTAAACCAAACTTGTCTGTTTTGTGAGGAATATCAGGCAACTGCCCCCATGTTGAGTTCTTCCCTTCCTTCATCGCAGCCTTTGCGTCTTTTAGAGATGCCATCCTGGCCACCTGCTTTGGCTCCTCAGCTATTGCCTTTGCTACTGCAACTTCGGGAGAGACTTCCTCAAAGTGCTGGAAAGGTGTTTCAATGAATTCGCCCTCTACCTCCACATACCGAAAGGAGTTCAGGTGGCTGATCATATATTCCTCTTCACCGTGTACGGTTATGACTTTTCCTTTGACAGGGTATTTCAGCATTTGATGTAAGGAGGAGGTGACTGCGCCAGCACTATGTATCCATGGCCTCCCTAGCAAGCATGAGTATGACGGACGGATGTCCATCACATAGAAAGTTGAGGGGAACACTTCCGTGCCTACCTTAATGGGAATGTCAACCTCCCCATGTACCATTCTCTTCGACCCGTCAAACGCCCTTACAATGATATTACTTGGTCTTAGCTCCAAGCCTTCACAGTCCAATCGGTCGAGAGCCTTCTTAGGAAACACGTTCAGAGAAGAACCCGTGTCGACCAAAACATGGGCCAGAGTAGTTCCTTGACATTCTACTGACACATGTAATGCGTCATTGTGCTTTCTTCCTTTCGGGGTCAGGTCGGCATCAAAGAAACCCAGGCCGTTGTCTGCGGTAAGGCTGGCTACACAATCTTGGAATTGATCGGCTGAGGTTTCCTGGGGCACATGGGTTGTCTTCAGAAATTTTATCAACGCTTTGGCGTGCGCCTCTGAACAAAGTAGTAATGCCAACATGGAGATCTTCGAGGGGGTTTGCCCCAGTTGCTCTACCACGTCATAATCACTCTTCTTAATTATCTTCAGAATCTCCTCCATCTCTTTCTTAGAGGTTTCAGGGATGATCAAAGGTTGAGCCTTCGTCCTGGCGAGCTTATCTTGGATCCCTTTCCCCTTATCAGCAGAAGTAGGAGGGACAACAACAGGAATAGCAGCTTCTTCAATCGACGGAGTTTTTGCGAAAAGTTTTATCGGTGCAGGAGTAACTTTGGCAGCAGCTGAGGGTCCAAAGATTGCCTTTGGAGGGGCAATCTCTGGAGAAAATATTCTCCCGCTTCGGGTGATCTTGCTTGTTCCGGCAATGTTTCTAATACCGGTATCTTCTTTATCAGAGCTTTCCTCGGTTATCTCAACTTGTTTAACACCATGGTAGTAGATTTCTCCACCGTAATTCCATGGTATTGATTTGTCAGAACTGTAGGGGACAGGCCCAGGCATAGTTATTTTCAAGGGAACAATCTTTGTAGAGGATGTAATCTTAACAGGTTTTTTGACGGCCTTGGAAAGATTGGTGGAAATGGTGATTATTGAAACATCTTCAATAGGGGTTGGAATAGCAGGAATCTTTTCAAACAGAATTTGTTGACTATCCATCAGGCTTTGGATGCCTTTCTTCAGCAATGGACAGTTGATTGGTATAGAGCAACAATAGAGGCAATCTTCTTTGCATCCTGGGAAAATCCCAGCTTTCAGCAGATTTAACTTGATTGTTAACAGCGGAGTCATCAGGTCATCAACATCAGACACATACAGATCTTTTTCAATAGCATGGACATTTCGACCATGCTTCGGCATTGGAGAGGATATTACGTTTGGTTTCTCTGGAGCATCGAACTCAACCTCTTTTGCATCTATCAAGTCTTGAATTTTATTCTTTAGCGCCCAACAATTGTTGGTGTCATGTCTGGCGCTATCAGAATGGTAGGCACATTTGGCATTCGGATTGTAAGCTGGTGAGGTTGTATTCACATTTTTTTGTGCTTCTTTGATATTTGTGAGATTCAGCTTCAACAAGTGTGGAAGAACTTGTGCGGGCGTCATATTGATGCGGGTGAACTTATGTTGTGGCCGCTCTCCCCACTGTTGTTGATTTGGTCTGGACTGATTGTCACGAGGCTGATTATTTGATGAATTTTGGATCATCACGGCCCCCACAGTCGGCCGGCGCTCAGTTCTTCCCACTCCTCTCTGAGAGTACACAACAGTCGTTTCCTTCTTTGCCGGAAATGATTTCTTGACAGTTGTAGATGCAGAGGCATCCTTTTGAATCTTCCCATTCTTTATACCGGCTTCCACCCGTTCGCCAGTCAGAATTAACTCAGTAAACCCTGCGGAAGAGCTCCCAATCAAATGTTTGAAGAACGGGCCATATAGTGTCCCCAGGAACATGTCAACGAGTTCTCTATCAGAAAGAGGTGGCTTCACTCTCCCGGCTAAGTCACGCCATTTTTGGGCGTATTCCTTGAATCCTTCATTTGAAGCCATTCCCATACTCTGTAGCTGAGTACGGGTTGGCACCAAGTCAGAGTTATATTGATACCGGCGATAAAAAGAAGCGGCCAAATCCTCCCAACTATATATCTCCGACCTCTCAAGCTTGTAAAACCAGTCTAGTTGTGTACCAGACAGGCTATCTTGAAAGAAGTGTATCCAAAGATTTCTGTCGGATGTGTGAGGTTGAATTTTTCAGACGTACGACCTTAGGTGCATCTTCGGGCAAGACATCCCATCATACTTTGCAAAGATTGGCACCTTAAACTTCGGAGGGATCACAATTCCAGCAATTAATCCCAAATCTTCGAAATCTAACCCGGGAACCCTCTACAGCTCCATAGCTGCCAGTCTATCCTCCAAGTTTTTGTACTTGTCGTCTGCGGGCGGGTATTGTTGCTCATAGTAGTCTTCATCTTCTTCAGCCTCTTCCTCTTCAGCTTCGGATTCAGAAGGTACCGCAGCCCTTTTTCCTTTACTGGTTTCCTCTTCAGACGCGAAGGGAAATTCAAGAACTATCTTCTGGCTTCACCCTCAAACCTTCTTCCCAGGGTAGCTACCTCCACTCTTTTCTTCTTCTTTTCACTTTCTCTTGCTCTTTGTTCCCAATCAGTGCTTTTAGATCCTCCTGACCTTTTGCCAAGGTCATTAGGAGATGTTGAAACTGTGAGTTTTGAGCCTGTAGATCTTTGACCGTCTGTTCGAGATCCATCTTACTGAAATAAACAGCAGAAAGATAAGGAAACCTGGTGTGGAGACCTGCTTATGCATATGATGAATGATATGTTTATTCATGTAATGCATTCAAGGATTTAGAAATTCAAAATTGTTGCAAACAAAAAGAACACACGTCATATTAATAAGAAGAAATTTTGTCAGTACATAAATGTCCCATGGGCCAAATATTACAAAAAACTTCTCAAGGTAAAAAGACGTTGCGCATCCTCTTTGGTGCGATGTAGGTGTTGAGGGTCTCTTCCTCATGGAGTCGGCGGGTAAGCTCCAAAACCTTCTTCTCGCTAGCATAGAAGCTGGCTTCAAAAGTATTTCGCTCTTCCTTGAGTTGGATCCAACTCTTCTGCATCTCCTCCCATGATGTTGGCATGTCAGGATATTGGATGGTGTAGGGAACCTCTCCTTCCTTAACAGGATCTTTAATCAAAGGGAGAATATGAGGGTAAGGCATCATTAGACTCTGGGCTCGGGCTCGTACCCACTTGAGATAAGGCTCAAGAGGGATGGAGTTCTTGTGCCCCAGTGTCTTGCTATCTACCTTGTTAGGCATCCTCCAAGCTCTGATGAATCTTTGGCGAAGTCCTTGCGCATCGTTGTCGAAGTCAAAAACTAGGTTAGGAATCAGCATGTCATGAGGGACATCCCTCCGTGCATACCCAAATTGTCTCAAAGCTAGGCAAGGGTTGTAGGTAATGCCTCCTCTAATGCCAAGTAATGGAACATTAGGGAATTCTCCACAACGATCAATGATGATGACATTTTCTCTGGACCGAGAACACCAATGTACATCAGAGTGTGTGAGGGTCATTAACCGTTGTGACCACCTTAAGCCTTGGTCATTCTTCAAAACAGATTGTGGAAGGTGAGAAATAAACCACCTTGCAAGGAGAGGAGTACAGCACATGAGAACACCCCTCTTTCTCATTGTTCGTGTGTAAAATGAGTGGAGGATGTCCCCAAGTAATGTTGGTATGGGATTCCTGGATAGGAAGATCTTGACGGCGTTGACATCTATAAGCTGGTCAGGATTTGGAAACAAGACCAACCCATAAATAAGGAGTGCCACAATCTCTTCAAAGGCTTGCAGATCCAATGAATTCCAACACTCTTGTGCCTTCTCAAACAAGAATTTTGCCAAGAAGCCTTTGACACCGCTTCTAGTTTCCCAATGCCCCTTGATGTCATATGGTTGCAAGTGTAGTGCTTGAGCAACATCTTCAGGCTTTGGTTCTTTTTCTGTACCGTTGTAGGGTAGTTGATTAAGAATAGGAATTCTCAGGAGTTGAGAAAATTCCTCCAAATTAGGCACCAATTGGTAGTCGGGGAATGTGAAACAGTGGTAAAGGGGGTCAAAGAACTGGAACAACACTTTCACCATGTCCTCTTCAATGTTGGTGTTGACTAGGCTGAGCAATCTACCATGTCTTTCACTGAAGGGAGAGCTTTCCGGAATTCTGGATATGAGCTCCTTGAGTTGAGGAGGGATTCTCACAAGGTTGACTTGGATAGTTTTCCTGCGAAGAATTTCCATGACCTACAAAACAAGAACAAAGATGAAGATCCAAATCCTTGAAATAGTTAGTGGATGCATATGATGCTTTATGATGTTCATGATGTATGCACAAACATATGTACAAGCAATTCACACAAGATCCTAGTTTCAGGCTTGCATGGGTTTCATAGGTAAGTACCCTCTTGAGTGTAGTTGGCTTAAAAACCTGTCCTATTAATAGTAACCGGGTTCTAAGGAGCTCAATATCATTGGATTGTTTTCCATGTTCATTGTTTTGGTTTAGCCACTTAACTAGCGACCAAAATATTCCAAGAAAACAACCCTCAATGAGTGTAGTATCGAGTATCTACCAACTTCGGACTGCACCAAAGCCGGTCATCTCACTACCCCTAATGAAAGGCCAAGATGGTCAAGTAAGGTTCTAGGTCATTAGTGCTTAGTGACATCACTCAGCGGCCCCGTACTCTCCTTGATTGAACTCAAGGGTTACTGATACTCACAAATATGTCGCACTAATATAGTTATTGCTTCAACCGTGTCGGTATACCCCGCACAGTTTCCATAATGTATTGCTATCTATGAATGTTTCCCCAAATCCGGACGTAGGATTTCAAGCCCAAACAAGAGAACCAAAATATAAAGCAATCAAAGCAAACAATTAGTCATGCAAAAGGGTGATCTAAGCCCTAAGGTTACTCCACTTTTAAATACATTTCCCCAGCAGAGTCGCCAGTTCTGTGATACGGTGGGAGAACTGACTTTAGGATTTTGCGTTTGTATTTGCAAATGTTTCGGTTGAGCAAGAGTCGCCACCTACTTTTTATTTTATCCTAAGGAAAGGTTTAAAAAGCACAGGAAAAACCTTTGAGATGTTTTCTTGGGTTCGGGGAGTAGATTATAGAAAGGGAAGGTATTAGCACCCTTTCTATCCATGGTTATCCATGGGCTCTTAGTTACTCGCTTAGATCACTTGCTTTGCATTTTCAATTGTTTGAAATGGTGCTTTGTGTGTGGTTTTGAAAGGTGTTTTGAAAAAGAGGCCATCGTTGTGGCAACCTTTGTAATGATTCTTGTTTGAATGTATACAAAGGTGTTTGTCTTTTTGAAAGGTTTTCAATATTTTGAAAGTTGTTTTGAAATTGTGTTGCGGAGTGTGTTTTGAAAAATAGAAAGGATGTTTTGCAAGATTTTTGATCAAGTAACTAAGAGTTGTCTACCCTATTTTACTCAAAGATCTTTCTTATGTTTTTAACCCTTTTAACAGTGTTGTTTCACCATTGTATTTGGTGAACAACCTTGTGTTAGGATGTAAACGGGACGGGCGCGGGTCATCATATAGACCATGATAGCAATGTTGCAAAGTATCTTAGTATTTCTTTTGAGGGACTAAGATCATTTTTGTAAGGCAACTTTGGATAGCATTATCGAGGGACTATGATCTTTTGATTTTGTTTGTTTTACCAAGATACTTTGCATGCGTAACATGGCCCATTTTTGAAGGAAACAAGTGGATGTAACCCTAGGGGTGTTAGTGTGCAAGTGTGTTTTATTGCATACAAGAGTTTATCTTTGAATTAGGATTTTCTGTTTCATTGATTTTATTTTGCCATACACATCCTAATTATTAGCAATAAAAAGCAGAAATATAAAATCCTACGCTATTACAACAATTAGGGGGTGGGGATACACATTTGTACATGGGGTGGTTTAACGAGAAAAATAGACAAGAAAAGAAAATAACAAAAAAAAGATAGAGAGAAAGAGAGAGGGAGCCAGCGCGCTGCTGAGAGGTCATCAGAAGTTCTGACTCAGGCCCGCTGCCAGATGATCAACCTTTTGGTTAAACTGTATGAGTCAGAACTTCTGACTCTGGCACCTACAAAACAGAAACCTGTTAGTGGGAAGATCAGAAGTTCTGACCCCCCTGCGCTGCAAGACAAAAGTTTGTTAGTGGGGAAATCAGAAGTTTTGATCCTGCTGGAAATACAATAATTCTCAGAAGTTCTGATATTATTGACAGCAACACAAGCTTCAGATGTGCTAACGTCAAAGTCAGCACTTGACTTCTTCCTGTGCTAATCAGAACATCTGCAATTTTGTTATTTTTCCACAAAACAGAAAACATGTTTGGGACAGCTTCAGCAACTGTCAAAGTGTTTCAGGGGACAGAACCAACAAGGTCACAGGCAGGTTCTATGCTGGCTCAAAACGTTCTGAGGTAAACGTTCTGAGGTATGAAAATCCTCAGAACACAAACAGCAGCAATATGATATTTACATTATGTTCATTTGAGCATGCAAAGCTGATGATGCTTAGCAGCGTGATGAAGGTCAGCAGGTGCTTACCTGGCTGTTGGAAAAGTTTGTGGATGAGAGCTAGTTTTTGGCTCTGATGGTGTTCTAGACAGGTTCTTTTTGAAAAGGGTAGATAAAGGTGTATGCGTATATATGGTCAGAAGTTGAAAGGGTGTTCTTTAGTCACAAGGAAAACTGGGTATTGATGAAGTTTGAAGGTAAGAAATTCAAAGTTATGAAACACTGGAGATTTTGGCAGAGTTTCACAGCACTTTCTTGCTAAAGATTTCTGTTTCTCTTCTAGCAATTTTTCTGTTTCTTGGACGCCCTTTTTCAGTGGACAATGGTTCTCTATTTATAGGAAAAGCTCTTATGGATTTCTTGAACATTAAAGGCGCCAATAGAGGTTGAATTGTTCTTTGAAAGAAATTCCTGGGAAGTTGTGATAACAGATAGCCTTTCAACCTAGGCTGGAACGGCAGGCGTGGATTGGGGTGAAGTGACCTCTTAGGTGGACGGTGGCGCGTAGACCCATGCCAGAACCTGCATAAAGGCGTTTACCAAGCCACACGTGAAGGGACTACTTGGATGAATGTTCAGGAGTGGTTGGGAGCATTAATGAGCATTAAATAGTGATAAGACTTATCAACACCAATATTCTGGTAGTAGAAACAAAACTTTGAACCAGCAGTTCTGTTTTACCAAGAAAAACGTAAACCATGCTCTGGTCTTGGCCTCCTGTTGTCTTAGCAAATTCTGGGGATTCTCCTGACTTTCTGACACGTTCCTTGGATTTGCTTCTGGAAATCCTGGATTTAGAGATTCTGTATCAGTGTAACACTCACTCTTCTGACCTTTTCATCTTCTGATTTCAGCATGTTCTGAAGGAGCCTTCAGACTTCCTTGTTTCCTTTGCATTCCTTTAGCAAACTCTGGCTGAACTTGCGTAACTGCTGAAAGAGTCATGTTCTGTCTGAGGCTTACGTGTTGAAACACGTTTGCAACTTCTGACTGAGTTGATGTAGCTGCTGAAGAGCCAACTTCTGACTGCGTTGAGCCAAGCTTGCAACTTCTGACCGTTTCTGTCTGGAGTTTGGTCCAGAAGTTCTGAAGCGCTATTTTCTTCTTAAACACCCATTTTTAGAGAAAAATTCCAAATGTTTAGAATTTAATTTTTCTCAATATAAAAGCGTTGCCTTTAGAGCTTGTGTGATCATTTGCTCTTGTAAATGGTTTGCTTGGGCAAAAATGGCAATTCAGGATTTGGATTTGTTTCAGAGGGACTCTGAGAATCCAAGATGATTTCCTGAAGAAAGAGAGGGCAAATTTTGGGGTACAACAGGGGGTATACAAATTATGAATAGAGATTTGCAATAATATAAACCTAATTTAATCTATTACAACCAAATCGTATTTGTACGAATATTTGAATAAATAATATACAATATAAATAAATATGTAAAGGCATGTATATGCAAGAAAAAGATTTTTGTTTTGTTTTTTTATATGAATTTTTTTTTGAACCAAACCTAATAATTTAAGAAAAAGGAAATTATTTTCTAAATTGGTTAACCCTAATTCTAATTTGTAAAAGAAAATAAAGTTCTTTAAGTGTTATTTTTGTGTATTTTTGTCTTAAAATAATAAATAATATTTATGAAAATATTTAGTCTCTTTATATGTCAAAATAAATATTTACAAGTATGAAGGAAAAGAAATAAAAATTAATGTAAGTCTATTTTATTTTACAAGTTTATTTAAGAAAAATAGTTAATATATAATTTAATAAAAATATTTTTTATGTGAAAATAAAATAAAATAAACAAAATGCAATATTTATCATGTTTTATATTTTTTATGATTTTTTTTATGTTAAAGAAAATATATTTAATAAACTGAAAATGAAAATAAAAATAAATAATAAAATGATTGGGCCAGGGGTGTCTTGAGCAAATTAGGAGGTAGTGTGTTAGAAAAAATATGAGGCCCAGTTGCTGAGCCCACGCTACAAAAAATGTCAAAAATGAAGCTGAAAAATAAGAAAAGTGCAAAAGGCAGCGCCAAGGTTCGAACCCATGACCTATGCATTTTCAGCGTGCTGCCTTGCCACTTGGGTGACTGTACATCTGTTAGTTCAAATGAAACAAAAAATAGATAACACATAACGCCTCCTTGCCCTGTACTTCATCTTCTTCCTCAAGCCAGCCGGACCCCCTGTATCTTTCTCATTTCTCCATGAAAATGGAAACTTCAAACATGAAAATGGTAGTACTCTTTCCCACGATTTCAACCATGTAACTCATGTAAGCTAACAGTCAAAGATCAAAGCTAATATCAATGGCCCTAATTTCAACCCTAATTTTTACAGAAATTTGAAATCTAAAATTCTCTATACACAATGAATATAAATGAAATCTATGAACATGGTTGGTTTTAGCACAAAGATATCTACATTTTATCTTCACAAATCAAGACCAATAGATGCATGTATAAAGATATAGAAGTTAGAGTTCTTACCTCTTTCAGTTGAGATCGCGAATGAAGTTTGAGTGAGTTTTGAGAAGGCCTGAAGATCTCTTGAGCTTGCCTAGACCTCTCTGAGTGTGTTCCAATCTTTATCTTGCCTTGAAAGCATCTGAATCTCCCTATCCAAGTCAACCTGCAAGCTTGAAATGCAAAAATGGAAGATGGAGAAGGAGGAGTTACAGTGAAGGGATAATGGTCTGGAACACTTAGATGTGATGTAGGTTAAGTGTTTAGGTGATTAGAACTTAAAACGCACGAGTGAATTTTCGGATTGCTATGCTTGGTACAAAACTGCAAGTTATGGCAGGTTTTTGGTGATAGAGAGTTTGAGAGAGTTTCTGGACTTTAGCAATCGTCTGTTAGGTTACAATATGTTTGTGTATAAGTATAGAAAAGGTCTCCAATCCATTCCACACCAGATTTCTGAGTTATAGGCTTTTTGCTCCATTGCTTGCCTTTTAAGAAAAGTGAGGAGACAACTCTTTACATGCTTGTACAGGCCTGGTTTGAGTTGGTACAAGTCCTAGAAACTTTACTTTTGGTTTATAGGACTTGTGTGTGCATAGAGAACAGGTGTAAAGCTCAAGGAGTTGACAAATACAAAAGTTGTGCTTTTCTAAAATGGAAATGGCCACTTTGTACCATTTATGGAATTAAAGCTTGGACAAAAGCTCTTATGCTTGGATTAAGGCTTTATCAAATGTGTAAGCATTAAATTATGGAGTAAGAAACAAGTTTGAGACCTGTAAAGCAGGGATTATGCAGCCTAGGTTTGGATTTGAATTTGTTCTTCATGAAATGGCTTGAAATCAAAGTGAGAAATTGCCAACTTCATCTCTTCGATTCTCCCTACTCAAGAATGATCTCAAGGAGTTATTGGACATTTTGGAAATCTTGCAATGTTCTCTATAACTTATCTTTTAAATTCTTTTCAATATTCCTCTTGGAACTAGGTGAAAAGTTGCCATGAAGTTAGGTAAAAAACCTGCCTAAATTAGGGAAAATTTTCACTAAGTTATTTTAGTTCATGGGCATGTATTCACAAAATCATATCTTGAGATCCAAACATCTTTAGGAGAAAATGTGTGAAGAAAATTTGTAGATTTCATGTAGATCTACAACTTTCATGTTGGGAACTTTCTTTGAATCATCTTGTATCATGGTGAGAATTTGGCTTAAAGTTGAGAAAAAATAAGAAATTTTCTATACTTAGAAAAATTTCTAAGTTAAGAAATTTTCAAATTTTAAAACAAAATCTTCAATCTTTGATTCCTTGATGAACAAGTTTCATATTTTGATATGTTTTGATGAATTGTGATCCTTGGCATTTGATTTTGACCAAAAAGTCAAAGTTTGACTTTTCAGTATACAGTTGACTTTTGATCAATTGACTGCAAATTCCATCTGTCAATCTAATGGAATTGCAATATTTTGAACCATGTCAATAGGTAAAGATGATAAAATTGAACCCTTGAAATCATGCTTCAAACCAATTGGTCATTTGCTAGGTCAAAAATCAGAAATTTCCCTTTCTCAGTCAAAACCCTAATTTTGACCATTTTGCCCTTTTGATGATTTGATCAAATTTCTTGAGGAATTGTGGTCCAAACTTGATCAAATGATACATATGAGTCTAAAATGTTGATGTGGATAAAAAAATTATGAAGTTTGATTGTAAATTGTCCATGGTTAACTTTTTCCCCAATACAATTGATTTTTAGGTCAACTGTCCAATTGACTGATCAAAAATGTGATTCAAGGCTTGAAACTTGACATGAGTAATCTTAGGGGTCCATAATGATACTTGAAAGCCATATAAAACATTGATAGTCCAAAAATCCTTGTGCAATCCCAAATCCTAATTTTGAATTATCAGTGCATGATAAGATGCCTTGAGCTGGTCAAACCCTAATCCAGTCTTGAGTCAAAGAGATCTTGTGAGAACAATCTTGATAAATGAGAGGGCACATTTTGTGGTACAACACTTCCTATATTTATACTAGTAAAAAGTAACTTCTAGACGGTTACTTCGATCCAGGATCAGGACAAGTGTCCTTTGTATGTTCTTCGATCTTCAACTTTATGCCACGTTGCTTTCTTCAACTGCCAAGTGAACTGCCTTTCCCTCTTATATTCAAATTCGAATTTAAATTGTTGCTGATACGAACGCTTCCAGGTCGAAGGCTCTTACAAGATCGAAGCCTCTGGGTCGAAGACCCTTTCAATCTTAGAGAATTCTCTAAGTGTTCTTTCCTTCTTAACAAGGATGACTTCGATGGACCTTTTCAAAGGCTCTCAAATCGAAGTATCTTCGAATTAGACTATGTTTCCAAATTGAAGGGTTCTTAATTTAGACTTCTTCAATCTCTTAGATTTCTTCAGTCTATTTTTAGCCAATAAGGCCAGTGTGTCTGGGTGTCGAATTTAGGAGCTAACAGTTGCGTACTATTATATATTAGTACTAGCATACAAAGGAATGTGTCATAGTCTATTGGCTGAAAACAATGGATATTCACAAGGTCCATGATCCAAATATTGAGACAACGCACAAGCTGAAAAATGTATATAAAGGTATCTACATGGGCACGAGGAAAAGGGGTTTAAATTGAGAGAGAGAGAAAGATAGAGAGAGAAAGAGAACCAAAGTTTTGTCACGTCTCTGCCCCCACCATTTCTGAAAGAATACCACATCGGAGGTGTGACACAAGATGTCCCTTATTAACTGAAAGTTGCTGGTGGTTGAAGTTTCACTTTTAAGTTTATTATTTAGAAATATTTATCTCTATTGTATTTACTTTGTTCACCATGAAATTAACTCTTTGTGTTGGTCAATGTGAATCTTAATGACAAAATAATATTTTGTGTTATATAATTAAGTATTAATGACATATTTTGCCCATATGCTTTCATACTATATATTTATTTCTTTAGTTGATCATCTAAAATACATTATATTATTTATATTGGGTAATCTTATAATAAATAAAACTCATGACAAATATAGATAAAAACCAAATAGTAATACTCTACCACCAAGTATTAAAGTCATAAAGGGAAGCAGAACCTATAAAAGAAATGCACGAGTGTTATTATGAAAAATGAGAATTTGCTCCATAATGAATTAATACATATATTTTTCATAGGGTGGACAACACCCGCTAGTCCTCCTGAAAATCGCAAAACCGGCGTCACAAAATAAGATATGGGCGGGTAACAACGGATGAATGGGTTCAATAACTGCAGGTTCTATACGGATTAGTACAGACGAGTTCGATTCGTGAGAAAACATTCGTCAGTGTCTGAAACCGCCCGAAAAATATAGGAGCAGTTTCATTATAATGAATGTTAATGGTTGTTTCATGTTCCATATATTTAATTTTCACACAACAGTTAGAGAAAGTATAAACTGCATAGAAGAAGAAGAAAAGTGATTAGTTGGATTAGTGATGTGGAAGATTGTGAGGCTAGATTTAATATACAAGGATTAATAACTTAATGGTTGAGATCAATATGTTGTGTTTCTTTAATCAACACACACGTGACATGTTTGTTGCATCTGACGTAGTAAAGTTTTTCTTTAAAATAAAATATATAACAACTTTATATCTTCTTCTTCAGTACACATCAATGGAGTTTTTTTTCTTCTTTTTTTCAACACAGAAGAAATTTTTATCACTTTAATTTATTCACCATCTTCTCAATTTTTCTGCAACAACAAAATCAGACCTAAACATGGAACCCGTTAAAATCCGCCCAAATAATCCACAGACCCGCCAGACCAAAACCGTTGAAACCGAAGTAATGTGCGGGAGAAAATGAGTCTTATAAGTGGACCGTCAGTATGGTTTGGGTCGGAGATTTGGGCCCGAAACTGCCCAGACCCACCTATTGTCCAGCCCTAATTTTGGTGATGTAAGTATACTATACTAAGTCACATTTTGACTCATCTATCATAATATATCACATCATATTCATACATTAGATACATCATATTCATACATTAAACACATTAGATAAAGTAATTGGAATGAATGATAGATAAAATACATTATTTACCCCCTATTATTAGGGCGAGTTTTATTCCCCCCCTATTAATTATTTTTATAGATTCTCCCTTATAAAACACATATACCATTTCCACACACCTTTATTCTCATGTTTTGTTTACTGGACATGGAATCATCTTTGTTGGAATTTGTTGACTTGATGACATGTATTAATTATATTTATGTTAATGTTATATTAGGGTTCATTTTCACCCAGACATTCTACAATGATTCCTTCTAGTTTTTCCTCATCTTTCCACCATCCGCGATTTTCTTTATCTTCTCACCCAAATTTGATTATTGTGTACAAATAGTAGCATGGTTGGAAGCAAATCGGTTGTAATCGAAAGTTCTAGAAATGTCACAATGTTGGGGTAAGTTTTGTTGTTTAATTTCCAGATCTTGCATATCTGGTTTAGGGTAAGTTTTATTGCATATCTTGTTTACCCAGATTTTTCTAAAATCCGTCTAATTTGTTTACCCATATCATGTAATTTATTTATGTAGAATGGGAATAGTTGTGACTTGTTTCTATGGGATGATGAATTTGGTGATTTAGTGAAATGGAATAGTAATATTCATGTGTTTTGTCAAATGTGTACCAAGGCAGTTAGAAACTGCTTTGAAGAAGTTATAAAAAGCAAAGGTGAAAGTTGAAGTTCAGAGGAAGATAAATGTTAAGTTGAAGATGGCAATTGTTATGTCTTGGTTTATTTTTGCATTGTTGTACAACTTAATATAATGTTATGTGATTTTTATGTAGGTTCAACTTAATGTAATGTTTGTCAAACAATTGCTTTGTTGTATTGTTCAACTTAATGTAATGTTTCTGTCAAACAATTACTTTGTTGATCATTGTTGCTGAATTAATGAAAATCTTAAAGTTGTTGTCTTTATCAAATTGTTATTACCAAATAGTCATTACTAAATAGCATCAAAAGTGTGAAACTATCATTATATCATAGCACCAAAAGTGTGCATTACATTACACCATAGCAACATAAGTATGCATTTGTCATTACAAAATAATGCACCAAAAGTGTGCAATTGTCATTACAAAATAATACACCAAAAGTGTGCATTAAAAAACACCACTAACAGTCAAGTCATTACTAAAGTTTGTTAACCGATTTCTTCTTAGTCTTCTTTGGAGCCTTCCTTGCACTTTGAGAACCATTGCAATCTTGAGTCAAAATTCCTTCTTCTTCTTCTTCTTCTTCTTCACTTAAAAACATTGGTTGGTCTTTGGAACCTAGCCCAATGATTGGATTTTGAAACCATCTAAGTTTTATTCTCTCACTTTTCCTATTTCTCATTGGTTTGACATCTTGTTTAACCTTAGCCTTGCCTTTATTGATCATACTTGGCACACTGTTGACAGTTGTTACTTGCATAGTTGTATTAATATCAAGTATAGTCGACATCATTTCATTAGTAATGTCTCAAAACAATTCTGATGCATTTACAGTTATGCCAGTTGCATTTGCAGTTGTGTCAGCTGCATTTGCACCACACCTCATATTCTTCTGCAATAAAGAATGAAGCTAACATACATTAGAACCAACAAAAAAAATTCATAACACAAATTATGAACAGATCAATAACAATACCTTTCTCTTCAAGGCATTTGGATCTTGTTTTTTTCCTCTTGTGACTTCAAATTGTGTCCAATCTTATCATACTTAGTGCACCTATAAGATACATCAGGTAGCCTTCTTCTAGCACCTTTCTCACTAGATTCCCTAATTCTTAGCTTTCTGGGTCTGCCATGACCTTTTTTGTAGCTTGGAGGTAGAAGCTCTTCACTTTAAACCTCATGCCACATTTCATGTCCATTAATAGGGCTCACAGCAAATCCATAACAAAGTGCATATTTTTCCATAGAATAACACGCATCTACAAACATTTCTGGATTCTGTTGTCTAAAACCTAGCGCTGCAATAACATGCCTACATGGAATCCCTACTAACTCTCAGAAATTACAATTGCATGACCTTTTGGCTATATCAACAATGAATTGTTATTTGTTATAAGAATGTGTCACCTGAAATTTGTCATCCATGACCCAAATTGGTAACCAATGCCCACTCATAGCTACCTCAGTATCCAACCTCTTTCTAGGAATTGGCATTATCTTGTGTGGAAAATTTTCAAGTTTCATGGCAGAAGTACTGCACCTATTCATCAAGTATTTTTAATTCAATCACACTTTAATACGGTGGGAGAACTAACTTGGGATGTTTTGCGTTTGATCGCAATTGTTGCGGTTAGCAAGAGTCGCCACCGACTTTTCTTTTATCCAATGAAGGAAAGGGTGAAAAAAAAAGGAAATACCTTTGAGATTATTTTTTTGAGTTCGATGGGTAGTGTTGTACCCCAAAATTTTCCCTCTCATTTATCAAATATTTTCTCACAAGATCTCTATTGGTTCAAGATTACACAAGGATTGATCAACTCAAGACACCTCCTTAAGCACTGATGACTGAAATTAGGGTTTGATATTTCACAAGAATAATTGAGTTTTTAATACCTCATATGACTTTCATGGATCATTATGGACCTCCAAGATTTATCATGTCAAGTTTCAAGTCTTGGATCACATTTTTGCTCAGTCAATTGAGCAGTTGACCTAAACATCAGTTGTATTGGGGAAAAGTCAATTGTGGCCAATTTACAGTCAAACTTCATAATTTTTTATACATATCAACATTATAAACTCATATGTATCATTTGATCAAGTTTGGACCACAATTCCTCAAGAAATTTGATCAGATCATCAAAAGGGCAAAATGGTCAAAATTAGAGTTTTGACTGAGAAAGGGAAATTTCTGATTTTTGACCTAGCAAATGTTTATTTGGTTTGAGGCATGATATCAAGAGTTAAATTGCATCATTTTTACCTAATGGCATGACTCAAAACATTTCTCAAGATCATTTGATTGATAGTTGATTTTCAGTCAACTGATCAAAAGTCAACTGTATACTGAAAAAGTCAAACTTTGACCTTTTTGGTCAAAATCAAGTGTCAAAGATCACAATTCATCAAAACATGTCAAAATATGAAACTTGTTCATCAAGAAATCAAAAATTCAAGATTTCATTTTGAAAAGTCAAAGTTTCCAAACTTAGAAATTTTTCTAAGTGTTGAAAACTTCATATTTTTCACAACTTTAAGCAAATTTTTCACCATGATGCAAGATGATTCAAAGGAAACATTCAAAATGAAAGTTGTAGATCTCCATGAGATCTAAAAAATTTCTTCACACAACTTCTCCTATAAATTCTTGGATCTCAAGTTATTAATCCATGAAGTCATGGTCATGAAACTAAAACACTTAGTGAAATTTTGAGCATTTTTTGTCAGAATTTGGACCTAACTTCTGACCTAAGTTTCACATAGTTCCACTTGGATTTTGCAAAAGTGATTCAAAGAGGGGTTGTAGAGCACATTACAAGCTTTCCAAACTGTCCAAGAAATCCTTGAGATCACTTGTGAGCAAGGAGAATCGAAGGCCAGAAGTTGGGGTTTCAAGTTGTTTTTCAAGGCAAAATTTGTGATGAACAAGAATTCAAATCTCAAGCCTATGCTGCACAATCTTGCTTTGCAGGCCTCTAAACCTCGAAATCTCTCCCTAATCAGAAGATTACACTTACTTTTGAGCTATTATCCATTTGATTCAAGCTTTATCCAATATAATTTTCTATTAATGGCACAAAGGCACCATTGTCATTTACATAAAGCAAGCTTTATGCAAAGTCAACTTGCACTGAGCTTTGCACTTGTTCCTTTTGCACAAGCTTCCTCTACAAAGTCAGATAAGCATGTTTAAAGTTGGTAACCACTCTACATGCTTGTACTTTGTACCTTGAAACTACATTTCTCACTTTTCTTCAAAATCAAGCAACCTAGCCATAACCATATAACTCAGAAATCCCTTGTGCAAAACATCTTGAACCTTTTGCTTATAGATACACAAGTCATTTGCAAGAAAACACATGAATTCACAATCCTGAAAACTCCCTAAAACTCCCTGAAATCAGAATTTGCATAAAAACTCCATTTTGTGTCATTTCTGAATTTGAATTCCAAACTCACATTTCACTTGTGCGTTCTCACTCAAATTCAATAAAAAAGCTTTCATACACCATTTAGAACTCACCCCACACCCTGTTACACGATTGTAACATTGTTTGCACCATCTTCCATAACCAAAAAACAGAGTCTACACATTGACTTCTCTAGACCACTTCAGCCATCCATTCCTCAAGCTAATCATTGCATTAGCTTCCTGGGACCTCAAGGAAGCTAACCTGATCATCACCGTCATTTGAAATAAGCTCAAACTCAAAATACGATTTCCAGTTTTGAGGTAAGTTTTCCTAACTTTGAACTCTTCATACAAGCATCATTAATGGTTTATTTGTGAATAAGAAATGTATATATCATTGTCCTGAAGCTAACCATGTCCTTAGATTTCATTATTGTTGCTTAAGTAGTTAGAATTTTGAATCTGAAACTATGAAAATATTTAGGTTAGAATTTGGTACCATTAGAAATTCATGCTCATTTTTAAGAATTAGCTTAAGTTATTTACATATTCAGAATCGTGAGAAAATTTCTAAAAAGTTTGATGTTGGAAGTTTTATGAATTGATGAGAAATGATGAAGTTACAAGTCCTTTGGCTGGAGGTTGAAGATGAAGTGTATTCATGACTCATTTTGTATTATATATTTATCATTTCAGTTAAGTTAACGGATGTATAGTAACCCCAATGGTAAGGCAGCACGCTGGTAACCAAGAGGGCGTGGGTTCAACACCCAGCGCACTGCCTTTTGTCATTTCTTCATATTTTTCCATATTTTTGCCTCTTTACAGCGCCTGGGCCCAACTTTGGGCTTTTCTTCATTTTTGTTGCACCACACCCCCTACTTGCTTGCTACCACACAGGTCCAAACCTTTTTTTTTATTTTCTGATTTTTAAACAAAAAAAAACATCATTTGGGCCAGATTAAAAAAAATTATTTTTTCTAACAAACCTCCCAAATTCAATTTTAACCTCCCTGACTTTATTATTTTTATTTCATCTTTTATTATTATTATTATTATTAATGATAAAAAATCCAAAAATATTTTATTTACTTATTTGCATATTTAGAAAATGCTCATTTATATTTTCTTCATAAAAACAAAGGAACAAAAACATTTTCATTTAATAAATTAATTTATTTTTTTGTTCAATAAATATTTAGACTAGGGTTTAACTATTATATTATTTTCTTGTGAATAAAATTAATTTAGAACTTAGGTTTATTTTAATTAATTAATTTTCATTTGTATTTTTATTAAGATAAAACCTATGATGCAGTGGAAGAACTGACTTGAGGTTTTTGCGTTTGATCGCAAATGTTGCGGTTAGCAAGAGTTGCCACCGACTTTTCTTTTATCCAAAAGGAAAGGTGAAAAAGCACAGGAAAGACCTTTGAGATTATTTCTTGAGTTCGGGGGGTAGATTATGAAAAGGGAAGGTATTAGCACCCTTTTCGTCCATGGTTATCCATGGGCTCTTAGTTACTTTCTAGATCACTTGTTTTTGTTTGAAATTGTGCTTTGCGTGGTTTTTGAAAGTATTTTGTAAAGAGGCCATTGTTGTACCCCAAAATTTGCCCTCCCATATTTCTCAAAACATTGCAAGAAAGATACTCAAGTTGATCAAGGTAGTCCAAGGGTTGACCAGACAAGCTCTCTCCTAAGGCAGTCTACCTCAAAATTAGGGTTTCATATTGCATCAAAATACTTGAGTCCAAGGGATCCCAAATGCTTACCAATGTCCTAATATGTTCTCAAGATCATCCATGTCAAGTTTCAAGCCTTGCAAAGAAAATTTGCTCAGTCAATTGCTCAAATGCCTGAAAGTCGACTGTGCTAGGGCAAAAGTTAACTGTGGCCCACATACAGTCAAACTCCAATATTTTTGGTCAACATCCTCATTTTGAAGTATTTCTCAACATTTGATCAAGGGTTGATCATGATTCATCAAGGATTGCTCATAATTCCTCAAGAACCAAAAGTTGCTAAATTAGGGTTTTGTAGGAAAAGTCAACTCAACTTTGACCAAGCATAACTTTCTCATGATTTATGATAAATGACCCATCCAAAGCTCATTTTGAATAGGATTCCATGCTATACAATCCATATTCATCTCCAAAGTTCAAAATATGCACTCACAAGAAGTTATGAATTTGGACATTATAGGTCATTTTGAAAAGTCAACAAAAACACCTTTTTTGTCAAAGCTTAATACATGAGCATGGAATATCAAATTGAGATGAGACCAAAAGGGTTGCTTAGAGGATATCACAAGCTTTCTAAAAAGTCCAAGAACAGCTTCAAAGATTCAAAATTGAAGAAGTTATACATTGGTGAAGTTGACCCTTTTTGCAAAATTGCCAAAAGTCAACTATCCCTAAAACTTCAATTTTTGCCAAATGGGCCCAATCTTTTTCACTTGTTTTGAGTTGGCAACATGGTCCACGAGCCCTAGACTTTGCCACTTGTCATTATCTTATTTTTATTATTTATATTGATTTTTATTTGAATTAAATCATTTTAAATCAAAACAAATCATAGAAAATCCAAAATATTGAAAACACAAGATTTTGTACTTGTTTCAGGTCTTAAATTACAGCTAGCATGAGATCAAATTCGTGTAAAGGCATGTGTGTACAAAAAGATTGGATTTGGATCATTTTTGGAAAGACATTCAAGTGTATCAAATCAAAATCAAATTCATTGATGGAGGAAGATTGAGTACATTCTTTCAACCCTAATCCATTCCTCAATACATATAGAAGGAGTGCAGACCAAAAAAGGCTAGAGAAGGAGGCGTATGAACCTGAAACAAAACTTGGAAAAAAACAAGAAAAGTGGTGAATTGAATACCTACTTAGAGGCCAATTCAAGACCCTTGGACCATTCCAATCGCTTCCTGGGATCCCTAGCAAGCAAAAGCAATCAAGAACAAGCGTTCCCAAGCCCTATATCTCGCTGTAAGTCCATCACGACATTGCTTATTTCTTGAATTCAGTTTGCATGATTTAGACATTGATAGCATGAATTAATGATATATTCTTGATCACCATCATGTTTGCAAGCTTCCTGTAACATTTGATTTCATTTTCATGGCTTGTATTGGATTTCACCATAGCTAGGGTTTTATGGTTCAATTTAGGATTTCCGTTTACAGGCAAAATTGGGCCATGAAAGGGCCACCACTGTACTCAGCAGGTTCAGACGAAGCCATCCATGGCTTTGGTTTTTATTTATCACGCTTGTAATTGATTTTGAGAATACACAGGCCTGTAGTGACGGACAAACATCCGTAGGTAAAAGTCTGGGACTTTTACCAACGGTGCAAGGAGGGAGACGAAGACGTGGTAAGCCATCACTCGTCCATTTGATTTTTCGCGCAAATATTTTATTATTTTGTTTGTTTTATATATAATAATTGATGTTTACATTATGTACAAACAAAAGCAAGTGGCGCAGTGGTAGTGGAGTGGTTGGATAGTGCATCAGGACCTGGGTTCGAATCCCAGGTCCCCCAATTTGCTTCATGATTTTTTTCTTTCAGGTAATCTCATGCGCTTACAAGTCCAAGGCCTATCATACACCCTCATCATCCAGCCTGCCAGATAGCCAAATCCAAAGGCCAGCAATGGAGGAGCACCAAATGCCTAGTCAAACGCATTGCATGGGATCTCAAAAAAGTCAAAACGGACCTCCTTGTTTTGGGCCAAGCTTGCTATTCACACCCCCTTCAGATTACTATTCTCAGGCCCAAATCTCTTTCTCTATTCTTTTTTTTATTCATTTAATTTAATTTAATTTATTTACTTTATTAACAAATTAATTATTTTTCTTATTATCAAAAAATCACAAAAATAATACTTTTCACAAATTAGGTTTAGATTTTATTTTTTATCAAAAAAAATTAATTAATTAAATTAGATTTTAATTTTAGGTAAACTTTAATTCTTTTTGTAAATAACTAAAACTAATTAGAATAATTAGGTTTTTATTTCTAACTTAATTTTATTTTATTTTCCTAAAAATAACCAAAAACCAAAAAATAGGCCATATAATTATTTTTATTAGTTAATTTAATTAACTAATTAATTGTACATTTAATTTTAAAACCTAAATTCTTTTCCTTAAAAAATATTAAAAATAACAAACATAATTTTTTCTTTTAATTAGGTTAGAAGGGTTAAAACCCTAGTTCTCTCCCGATCTAAATTTCATCGCGCACGCTTTATTATTTTATTATTTACCATATTATTGTAACTGCTCACAAGGTGTAATAGTTAATTAGGACTTTTACTTTTCATTTATCGCTTTATTCTTTCTAAAGGGTTTGTTTTTGGCTATGTAAATATCTGAAGCCTTGTAATAGCGTAGTTTAATTTCCGTACTTTAAATTCCGCAAAATATTAAACTGTTAGATGTATGATATAGGGATGCATGACAAGAATGTATGATTAACTTTAAAACAGTTAGATAACCCTAAAATGTGCAAAGATAAATAATCTGAAATTGAATCACCCGCACATGTGCACTCCTAGGGTACACTCCCACTTGGTTGCCTTCGGTAAACGGTCATTGAGTATAGGATATTTTAGTGGTCTTCCTTTTGTCCAAAGATCAAAGTTGCCTCGGAAAGGTTGCCTCGGATATTGTTGCCTCAGATAATTGATCTAAGACATTAGAGTTATTACTAAGACGTCCTAACATTGCTTTAGTGACCGTACATCCCTTTCGAATTGACCCTCAAAACTCCAATGACAGTGCTACCTACTCACTATAGTGGGATAACGCTGTCTAAAGGAAACAAACATAGAACGATTCTTTTTTCGAGTAGGTAGATTAGTTCTTAAGTACTTGCTCAATCCAAACAACGTTTTTCACACTTACATTCCTTTACAAACAAAGTTTTCAAAAACACTTCATTACACTCTTGAAGACAGAAGCAAGAGTTAAATCGAAGTCAAAACAAAAACTTTTCAAAACTCATAAGCACACAAAGAAGAAATTTTGAAAATGATGAGCAAGTACCTAAGAGCCCGTAGATAACTACGGATAGAAAGGGTGCTAATACCTTCCCTTTCTATAATCTACCCCCCGTACTCAGAAATATCTCAAAAAAGGAATTTTTCTGTGCTTTTTTCCGTTCCTTGTTGGATAAAATAAAAGTCGGTGGTGACTCTTGCTTACCGCGACATTTTGCAAACACAAATGCAAAATGCAAACCAGCATACCTAAAAAAACAGTCCCGGTTCTGGCCACCGTATCACAACCATTGTTTAGGAAATCTTTGTAATGATTCTCGTTCGTAAGAATGTATACAAAGATGTTGATATTTTGAAAATGTTTTCAATTTTGTAAGATGTTTTGAAAGTGTATGTGATTGTTTTAAAAATAGCAAGGATATTTGTTTTGAGATGGAGCAAGTAATTAGGAGAAATCTACCTACTCAAAAGTCTTTCTTGTTCATTTTCTTTTCCTTTGACATTGTTGTCTTACCGTTGATTTGGTAAGCAACCCTATCTTTGGATGTAAACGGGACAGGCGTGGGTCATCGTATAGCCATCATTAGCAATGTTGCAAAGTATCTTAGCATTCTTTTTGGGGGACTAAGATCATTTTGTAGGGCAACTTTGAATAGCATAATCGAAGGACTATGATCTTGTATTTGTTTGTTTTATGCTAAGATACCTTACATGCGTAATATGGCCATTTTGTAAGGCAACCAAGTGGGATAACCCTAGGGGTGCTTGTGTGCAAGTGTGATATTTTCATGCTTGTTTTTGTCTTGGATTAGGGTTTTCTATTTGATTGATTTTGTTCTTTCCATACAAACCCTAATTACTAGCATGTAAATATAAAGCATTTAAATTACGGAAAATAAAAATACTAAGCTATTACATGATTTGTTGTTATGAATGGGGATTGCAATAATATAAGCCTAATTAATCTATTACAACCAAATTGAATTTATACAAGAATTGGAAAAAAGATTTTTTTTGTTTGGTTTCTTAAGAAAAAGGGTCTTGATTTTAACCTAATTAGATAAAGAAAATAATTAGTCAAGTTTAATATTCATTAAGAGAAAGATTCTTGACTAAAACCATAATTCCTCTTGATTGATTAAAAAGATGAAGTTTATATAAAAAAAGTATTTTTTATATTTTATATTTTTTGTCTTGAAAAATAAATTATAGTGTTATAAAATATTCTTTAGTCTTTTTGATATTAAAAAATATATTTTTATTAGTATAAAATAAATAATATTTTAGTTTTAATTAAAACTTTACAAGGAAATTAATAAAAGTAAATAAAGTATGGTAAATAAAATAATTTTTATGTGGAAAAATAATTAAATTATGTCAAAATATAAATCTATATGTTTTATACTTTTTATGATTTTTTGGTATTTTAGAAAAAATATTTAAAAGAAAAAAATAAATAAATAAATAAATAAAAATAAAATGGGCCAGGGAGGTGTCACAAGTAAACAAGGTGTATGCTAGAAAAAAACAAAAAAAAAAGAATGCCAGGCCCAAAGGGCCCAACGCCTGCAAGCAAAAAAGCAAAAAATGTCAAAAATATGGAAAAAGGCAAAATGGTCACGTTGGGACTTGAACTCAGGACCATAGGGTGAACAGGTGGGCGCTTTACCATTGTGGTGGCTATACATCCGTTTATATAGGCAAAACCATAAATATATAAGGAAAATCCAATCCTGATGAATTCATCTTCAACCTCCAGCCGGTGTACCTGTAACTTCTTCATTTCTCAACAAAAATGGAAAGTGACAAAATGAAAGTTGTTGCATTCTTCCTCACGATTCTAACCATGTAAATAACTAAGGCTGAAAGTCAAAGATAAGTGAGAATTTCTCTGGCCCTAATTTAAACCCTAAAAATTTTAGAAACTTCAACTCTAAAATTCTCTAAGCTCAAGCCATATAAATGTAAACTATGGATATGTACAGCTTCGTGGCAATGAGGTCTACATTTTATCTTCACAAATGTAAGCCTAACAATGCCTAAGTAACGAGATAGGAGTTTAAGAAAAATGCCTCAAAACTGGAAATCATGAAATGCAAATGAGCTTGTTTCAGTCAGTGCTGATGATCAGGTTAGCTTCCTTGGACCTCTAGGAAGCTAGTGCAATGGCTGGCTTGAGCCGAGGATGGCTGGAATGGCCTGGAGAAGTCCAACTGTGATGCTCTGTTTTTGGTTATGGAAGATAGGGAAAATGGTGTTACAGAAATGAAACAGGTACAAGGATGAGTTAGTCTTGATGCAAGGAAGCTTTAGAAACTAAAAGGCCAAGAAACGCACGAGGGAAATGTGAGTTTGGTATGAAAAGTCAGAACTTGCACAACAATGGTGTTTTGGGACAATTTCTGGCTAGAGGGAGTTTGAGTGAGTTTCAGGGGCTTCTTGCTCGTGTGTCAACTTGCAAATAGTGTGTCTACTTATAAGCAAGAGGTTTGGAGACTTGTAACAACTCAGAATTTGAATTTGCATCCTTAAGCCAAACATGTGCTTTTTTGAGAAAACAAGTTTCAATGCTTGTGTACTTGCTAAGGTAGAGTAGTTCATGCTTTAAACAAGTTTGCTTCTGACTTTGTGGATGGAGTGTGATCAGAGGGAACAAGTTAGAGTCTCAAGAATGACTTTATGCAAAAAGCTTGCTTTACAAGAATGGAAGTGTTCACTTTGTGCCATTAATTGAAATGCAACTTGGATAATAGCTTATTTGCTTGGATCAAAGCCTTAACAGCTCTGTAAGCATTTAATTAAGGAGTGACAAACAAGTTTGAGGCCTGCAAAACAAGTATCATGCAGCCTAGCATGAATTTGCATTTGTGTTCATCATGAAAATGACCTAAATTCAAGTGACAAAACCCTAATTTCATCTCTTCGACTCTCCTTGCTCAAGAATGATCTCAAGGAGTTCTTGGAAATTTTGGAAAGCTTGAAATGTGCTCTACAACTCATATTTGAATTTATTTTGAATATTCCCCTTAGAACTATGTGAAAAATTGCTATGAAGTTAGGTCAAAAATCTGCCTAACTAGGGCAAAATTTCACTAAGTCATTTTTAGTTCATGAGCATGTATTCACAAAATTATAATTCGAGATCCAAGCATTTTTAAGAGAAGTTGTGTGACGCAAAGTTGTCAATTTCATGGAGATCTACAACTTTCATGTTGGAAGTTTCTCTTGAATCACTTTGCATCATGGTGAAAATTTGGCTCAAAATTGTGAAAAAATAACAAAATTTTCTATACTTAGAAAAATTTCTAAGTTAAGAAATTTCAACTTTCCAAAATAAAATCTTGAATTCTCGATTTCTTGGTGAACAAGTTTCATTTTTTGACATGTTTTGATGAATTATGACCTTTGGCATTTGATTTTGACCAAAAAGTCAAAGTTTGACTTTTTAGTATACATTTGACTTTTGATCAGTTGACTGAAAAATTCATCTATCAATCCAATGGACTTGTAGTGTTTTGAACCATGTCATTAGGTAAAAGTGATGCAATTGGACTCTTTAGATCATTCCTTAACCCAATTGATCATTTGCTAGGTCAAAAACCAGAAATTTCCCTTTCCTAGTCAAAACCCTAATTTTGACACTTTTGCCCTTTTGATGATTTGATCAAATTTCTTGAGGAGTTGTGGTCCAAACTTGATCAAATGATACATATGAGTTTAAAATGTTGGTGTGGATAAAAAATTATTAGTTTTTACTTTAAATTGACCATGGTTGACGTTTTCCCCAATATAGTTGATTTTTAGGTCAACTGTCCAATTGACTGATCAAAAGTGTGATCCAAGGCTTGAAACTTGACATGAGTAATATTGGGGGTCCAGAATGGTTCATGAAAGTCATATGAAGCATTGATAGTCCAAAAATCCTTGTGCAATCTCAAACCCTAATTTTCAGTCATCAGTGCTTGAGGAGATGCCTTGAGCTGATCAACCCAAATGCAGTCTTGATCCAAAGGAGATCTTGTGAGAAAATTATTGATAAGTAGGAGGGAAAATTTTGGGGTACAACAGCGTCCCCTATTCAATCTTCTTAAGCCTGAAGAGTTAGACTGGCGAGTTTTGCCATTCGTGACTCGAAGGTGGAAGATGATTGGACACTAGAGTGCCCAGAAATTTGCACTCAGTGATGTGATGGTAGAGGGAATGGGCTTAAAGATGCCATTTGGAGGGATGATAGAAAGTTGTTGGAGATGGGCTTGTAGTTTCCATCCAAAAGTGATTGTTGAATCTGAAAGAGAATCTGAATGAGTATCAGAATGGCGTCTGTGTCTGAAGCGTATCTAAACTGTATCTGAGAGCTGAATCTGAATGAGTATCAGAATGGCGTCTGTGTCTGGAGCATATTTGTACTGTATCTGAGAGTTAGCTTTGAATGAGTGTTAGAATGGCATCCGTGTCTGAAGCGTATCTGAACTGTATCTGAGAAGTTGAATTTGAATGAGTATCAGGATGGCATCTGTGTCGGAAGCGTATCTGAATTGTATCAAAAGGTTGAATCTAAATGAGTATCAAGATGGAATCCATATCTGGAGCGTATCTGAACTGTATCAAAAAGTTGAATCTGAATGAGTATCGGAATGGCATCCGCGTCTGAAGCGTATCTGGACTGTATCTGAAGACTTTGAACATTGTTAATGGTAGCTGTTTGATTAATCTTATCCCAAAAAAGATAAAATGTTAGCTAATATGAAATGTTATGTTGTATGAAATGCATAGTATAATGCATTTGCGTTATCAATGTTTATGATATATGGATGCAATGTATGCGTATGTGAGCTAATTTGTTGCACTGCTGTTGGATTGGGGAAAATAAATCCCTGACTGCTGCTGAGGATATGGAGTATAAGTCTTCATGTTGTGAAGTCTAAGTGTTGATGAATTTATGCTTAGAGAAATAAACTCTGTTGTAAGGGAAATTCCGTATACTGCTTTTAAAATTCCATTGGGGAATCCTGAGAAATTTGACGACTTCTACTGGGGAGCGATAACCGGGAGTTTTGTTCTGCTGGGGATTAAACGACGTATTGCGGGGATTTCTTATGGAATAGCCTAGAGGTATTTCCCTATCCATTCAACCCACCAGTAATTTCCTTTTTTCATTTTGTTTATTTTTAAACAGTAATTATATTCAAATGCATATGTTCAACAATGAATCATTTGATGTTTTTGTAGACAAAACACAGGCGTAAAGAAAAACAGATGGTTTTTGCACTTTCAAAGAGATATTTTTGCATTGATTTTGAGTAAGATTTTTTTGTACAAGGAGACAAACATTCTAGTAAGAGAATGCCGTCGTAAAAAAATGAAAATTTTGATACAAAGAAAAGATAGCTGTGTGTAAAAATCCCATGGGGTTTCCATTCTGCTATAGCCTTCGCATCTTCAAGCATCTTGTCTATTTGTTGCCTTATCTGAGGCTGATTGAATTGATCAGAACCGCTGAATTTGTTAGTTGAAACCAAAGGTTGTCCGTGAGGTGATCCAACGGGACATAGTCATACGCTTTAATTCCCTAACTTTTGCCTGGACCTCCCTTTCGGGTTTTCTGTCCACCTGGAAACCCCTTTTTGCCCAAGTCGCCCTTTCGAGTTTTCAACTTGCCGAGTGTACAGATTTTTTTGTTTTATCCCTAATTTTTTCCCGAACCCTTTTGGTTTTCCGGGATGCCCTTGTTTTTCCTAGGTATATCAACCTAGCGGGTCTCTTATGCATAGTATCTTTTGATTATGTTCACGTTCGTAGGATGCGGCAGGTCGTCACCATCCATGGTGGTCAAGATCATTGCTCCACCAGAGAAAATAGTTTTGATTACAAACGGTCCTTTATAGGTAGGAGTCCATTTTCCCATAGGATCACCTTGTGGCAGTATGATGCGTTTGATCACCAGATCTCCAACTTGATACACTTGGCGTCTGACCTTTTTGTTGAAAGCCTTGATCATCCGTTTTTGATAAATTTGACCATGGCAAACAACATTAAGTCTCTTCTCATCAATCAAGTTCAGTTGATCAAGTCGAGTCTGGATCCAGTCGTCTTTGTTCAGCCCTGCATCCTTCATAATCCTCAGAGAGGGGATCTGGACCTCGATAGGCAAGACAACATCTATGCCGTAAACTAGAGAATAGGGTGTTGCCTCGGTTAATGTGCGAGTCGTGGTACGATACCCGTGGAGAGCGAATGGTAACATCTCATGCCAGTCTTTGTATGTGACTGTCATTTTCTGTATGATCTTTTTAATGTTCTTATTTGCAGCTTCGACAGCACCATTCATCTTTGGCTGATAGGGAGAAGAATTGTGATGCTGAATCTTGAATTGCTCGCACAATGCGGTGATCATAGTGTTGTTGAGATTTGTACCATTATCAGTGATGATCCTTTCCGGGATATCGTATCGACAAATGAGATTTTGCTTGATGAAGCGGGCAACAACATTATTGGTAACGGAAGCGAAGGAAGCCGCCTCCACCCATTTTGTAAAATAGCCAATCGCCACTAAGATGAAGAGATGTCCATTGGAGGATGTCGGCTTGATTTCCCCAATCATATCAATCTCCCACCTAGCAAAGGGCCAAGGAGTCGTCAAGACATTCAGAGTAACTGGAGGTACGTGCACCTTGTCGGCATAAATCTGACACTTATGGCAGGTTCGAGAGTGTTGATAGCAATTTGCTTCCATGGTGGACCAGTAATAGCCTTCCCGTAGGATTTTCTTTTCCATCGTATGCCCACTGGAGTGGGTGCCAAAAGTGCCTTCATGTAATTCAGCCATGATCCTTTTAGCTTCAACCTTATCTATGCACCGAAGTAACACAGAGTCATGATTGCGTTTGTACAAGATTCCATTACTAAGGAAAAAATTAGCAGAGAATCTCCTCAAGAACTTCTTATCATTGATTTAAGCTCCTTCTGGGTATTCTTGGGTCTCGAGATACCTCTTGACTTCATGAAACCAAGACTGGTCCACTACTTCTTCAGTATTAATCTTGTGATAGTGCGATGGTTCCTCCATTCGTTCAACGATGATCTGGGGAGCCTCGTTATCCCAGTTAGGTTTAAACATAGATGACATTGTGGCTAGAGCGTCTGCTACCTAATTTTATTCTCGCGGGAAATGCTCGAAGGTAATCTTCTCAAAATGTGGTAGCAATGTCAAAACATGTTCTTTGTAAGGGATAAGGTTTGGGTGTTTGGTGTCCCATTACCCTTTGATCTGGTTGATAACCAAAGCTGAGTCTCCGAATACATCCAAGGATTTGATTCCCAAGTCTATGGAAGCTTTGAGACCGAAGATGCATGCTTCGTATTCCGCCATGTTGTTTGTACAATTGAAGCAAAGTCTTGCAATAAATGGAGTATGACACCCTTCTAGAGATATGAGTACAACACCAATACCATTGTCGAGTACATTAGATGCCCCATCAAAGAACAAGGTCCATCGGGATCCTTGTTCAGGTCCGTCATATTTCTTGAATTCTTCACAATTGTGTAATGTCATGACGTCTTCATCTGAGAATTCGAACTTCATGGACTGGTAGTCTTCTACAGCTTGGTGAGCAAGGTGATCAGCTAGTACACTGCCCTTTATCGCTTTCTGTGTAGTATATTGTATGTCATTGTGATACGGTGGGAGAACTGACTAGTGTTTTTGCGTTCGTATTCGCACTTGTGCGGTTGAGCAAGAGTCGCCACCGACTTTTTATTTTATCCTAAAGGAAAGGTTAAAAAAGCACAGCAAAAACCTTTTGAGATATTTCGTGGGTTCGGGGGGTAGATTATGAAAAGGGAAGGTATTAGCACCCTTTTCATCCATGGTTATCCATGGGCTCTTAGTTACTTGGTTTTTTAGATCACTTGCCTTGATTTTTGATTGCTTGAAAATGGTGTGTGTATGTGTTTTGAAAAATGTTTTTGAATAGATGCCTTGTCTTAGGCGACCAATGTATTTGACTCGTGTTTGAGTGTTTTACAAAAGTGTGTATCTTTTCGAAAATATGTTTCAAATATTTTGAGGGTTTGTTTGAATCCAAATGGATCTTGGTGAAAAAGTGGGACAAAGTTGGGAAAAAATTAGGGTTTTTTATAACTTAGAAAAATTCTAAATCATAAAAAATTCTAATTTCTAACCCTAATTTGCATTTTGTGATTTCTTGATGAACAAGTTTCATGATTTGGCATGTTTTGATGAAAAATGAATCTTGACTCTTGATTTTGACCAAAAAGTCAAAGTTTGACTTTTCAGTATACAGTCAAAATTGATCAATTGACTGGGAAATTCAACTGTCAATCTTGTGTACTTGGGATCTTTTAAGTTTGTTGAACATGTCAAGATAATTCCATGGGGTCCTTGAGTCCATATATGAGCTTGGTTTGCCATTGGCTAGGTTACACAGTCAAAAATTGCCTTTGTACAGTCAAAACCCTAAAAATGACCATTTTGCCCTTTTGGTGATCTGATCCAATTTCTTGTGGAACTGTGATCCAAACTTGATCAAATGGTCCATATGAGTTCATAATGTTGATGTGGGTCAATTTTCATGAGGTTTGACTGTCAATTGGCCACAGTTGACTTTTTCCCCAATACAGCTGATTTTTAGGTCAACTGTCCAACTGAATGGGCAAAACTTGGAATCAAGGCTTGAATCTTGGTATGGATAAACTTGGGAGTCCAATATGAAGCATGAAAGTCATCTTAAACACTTTAGGTCAAAACATCTTGGTGCAAACACAAACCCTAATTTGGATCAACAGTGCGAGGAGAAGTCTTGAGCAGAGGAAACCCTAACTGGATCTTGGGCTTCAAAGGTTTTGTGATGAGGAATCCATGAGAAATGGGAGGGCAAATTTTGGGGTACAACAGTTGACCCTGTTCAATCTTCTTGAATCCGAAGAGTTAGATGGGCAAGTTTGCCTTTCGTGACTCGAGGGTAAAAGGAGATTGGACACTAGAGTGCCCGGAAATTTGCACTCGTTAAAGCAATGGATGCGGGAATGGGCTTAGAGATGCCATTTGGAGATGGGCTTAATGATGCCATCTGGAGGAGTGACAGAGACTTGTCGGGGATGGGCTTAGAGATGCCATCTGGAATGGGTATCAGGAAGGTGTCCATGCTTTGGACCAATTCTGAACTGAGGGTCTGAATAAGCAATAGATTGACATCCGTTGTTGGGAGGAATCCGTAAACTGTTTTCAGAAGTTTGAGAAGAGTCTGAACAAGTGATAGGTCGACATCCGTTGTTGGGAAGAATCCATAGACTGTTTTCAGAAGTCTTGAAGTTGAATAAGCAATGAAGCAGCATCCGTTGTTGGGAAGCGTCCGTAAACTGTTTTCAAAAGGTTGCATCTGAACAAGTGATAGATTGACATCCGTTGTTGGGAAGAATCCATAGACTGTTTTCAGAAGTCTGGAGAAGAAACTGAACAAGCGATAGGTTAACATCCGTTACTTGGAGAACCCGTGAACTGTTTTCAGAAATCTTGAAGTTGAATAAGCAATGGAGCAACATCCGTTGTTGGGAAGCGTCCGTAAACTGTTTTCAAAAGGTTGCATCTGAACAAGTGATAGATTGACATCCGTTGTTGGGAAGAATCCATAGACTGTTTTCAGAAGTCTGGAGAAGAGACTGAACAAGCGATAGGTTAACATCCGTTACTTGGAGAACCCGTAAACTGTTTTCAGAAATCTTGAATTTGAACAGGAACCGGTGTAGGGTTGCTTGATGATGAGCCCGTGTAAAGCTGCATCTGAAATTGTTAAGGATAGCTTTTTATTCTTATCCTGAAAATGACAAAATGTTAGCTGAACACAAAATTATGTTGCATGAAATGTATGATGCAATATATGTCATATCAATGTTTATGATGTGAATGTAATGAATGCGCATGTAAGCTGATGAGCTGTCTTGCTGGGGATAGATGGATTCCTGATGACTGAAGATAAAAGCATCTTGACTGCTGCCGGGAAGAATAATTCCTTGGTCGTTACTGGGGAACAAAGAGCTTGGGTTGTATACCAAACCTCTGGGGAATTCCTGATGACTTCTACTGGGGAGTACCAATCTAGTAGACTTATGCTGGGGATGCAAGACTGAGAATCTTCAGTTTGGCGGGAAGTATCTCTGGCGACTTCACTGGGGAACTCAAGATTTATTCTCCTAAAACTCTGTGGGGAGAAGGTTCATTAGTCTGGCTCCGCTGGGGATTGATAATTTGAAGCTTTAGCTCGGCTGGGGACACTGAAACTTAAACTCTGAGGGGAATTGAATTCCGGAGGATTCTCTGGCTGGGGATTTGCAAAGATGAGTTACTGCTGGGGAATTTTGATGAACTCCGCTGGGGATAGGGAGAATTCTGGCGAGTGCGATCCTCCGTGGTTGTTAGCTGAGGATAACCCAGTTATAAGGCCTTGCGAGGAATAACTTTGAATAAAACTCGGGAGAGACGTCCGTAACCTGCAGGGAATAAGCTTCCAGCATCTACTGGGGGTGAGTTTCAAGATTTTCTAGGGATGGGGATTCCAAATCTCCCGGGGGTTTCCTTTGAAGGGTATCAAGACATCCAATTGTACCTTCGACCTATCGGTAATCCTCTTTCCCGACTCATAAGAAAATGATTATGTTTCAAATGCATATGCCTATTTAAAAAAACATTGGACGTTTCTCAAAATAAGACAAGTAGTGCAAGAGAAAAGAAAAGGAAATGACACAAATTTCTGGGAAAAGTATTTGTATTGATTTTCTTTGAGTATATTTGTACAAAGGAGACAATCATCCTAGTAAGAGGATTTTGTCGTAAATATTTGAAAAATTTATACAAAATAAAGATGGCTATGTGAAATAATTTCATGGGATTCCATTCTGCTACAGCCTTCACAACTCTGAATATCTGTCCATTCAATGCTTCATTTGCCGATGACTGGATTGATCAGGAACCCGGAACTGGTTGATGAAGAGATTGTTTTTGAAGTGATCAGACGAGACATAGTCATACGCTTTAATTCCCTAACTTTTTCCTGAATCGCCCTTTCGGGTTTTCGATCCATCGGGAAACCCCTTTTTGCCCAAGCCGCCCTTTCGGGTTTTCAACTTGCCGGGTGTACAAATTTTTTGTTTTTATCCCTAATTTTTGCCTGAATCGCCCTTTCGGGTTTTCGATCCACCGGGATGCCCATTTTTGCCCAAGCCGCCCTTTCGGGTTTTCGACTTGTCGGGTTATTTTATGCGTAGTATCTTTTGACTATGTCTGTGTTCGCAGGGTGCGGCAAATCATCGCCGTCCATGGTGGTCAGAATCATTGCACCACCAGAAAATATGCTCTTGATCACAAATGGTCCTTCATATGTAGGAGTCCATTTGCCCCTGGGATCACTTTGCGGCAAGATAATCCGCTTGATTACAAGATCTCCAACTCGATATACTTGACGTCTGACTTTCTTATTGAAGGCCTTGATCATTCGCTTTTGATACGTCTGACCATGGCATATAGCAGCAAGTCGCTTTTCGTCGATCAGATTGAGTTGATCAAGTCGGGTCTGTATCCAATCATCTTCATTCAAACCTGCGTCCTTCATAATCCTTAGAGAAGGGATCTGGACTTCCATAGGCAAAACAGCTTCCATGCCATAAACCAAAGAAAATGGGGTTGCCCCAGTTGAAGTACGTGTCGTCGTACGGTATCCATGCAGAGCAAACGGTAACATCTCATGCCAGTCTTTGTAAGTGACTGTCATTTTCTGAATGATTTTCTTAATGTTTTTGTTCGCAGCTTCAACAGCACCGTTCATCTTCGGCCGATAGGGAGATGAATTGTGATGATAAATCTTGAACTGTTCGCATAATGCAGTGATCATTGTGTTATTCAGATTTGTACCGTTGTCCGTGATGATCCTGTCTAGAACACCATACCGACATATGAGATTTTGCTTGATAAAGCGGGCAACCACATTTTTGGTGACAGAAGCGAAGGAAGCTGCTTCGACCCATTTAGTGAAGTAATCAATGGCAACCAGGATGAAGCGATGTCCGTTGGAAGCCGTGGGCTTGATCTCTCCAATCATATCAATGCCCCACATTGCAAAGGGCCACGGAGCAGTCAGGACGTTGAGAGGAACTGGAGGGATGTGAACTTTGTCAGCATAGACTTGACACTTGTGGCAAGTACGAGAATGTTGATGGCAGTCAGCTTCCATAGTAGACCAGTAGTAGCCTGCCCTTAGGATCTTCTTAGCCATTGTATGCCCGCTCAAGTGAGTGCCAAATGTGCCGCTGTGTATATCAGTCATGATCAACTCTGCCTCAGCTTTATCTACGCATTGGAGTAATACACAATCATGGCTTCGTTTGTAAAGGATGTCGTTGCTCAGGAAGAACTTAACAGCAAACTTCCTTAAGAACTTCTTGTCATTCACGGAAGCTCCTTCAGGATAGTCTCGGGTCTCGAGATACCTTTTGATTTCATGGAACCAAGGTTGTTCCATTACTTCTTCGGTATTAATCTCGTGACAATGCGCAGGTTCATCCATTCGCTCGATGGTGATTTGGGGAGCCTTGTTATCCCAGTTGAGTTTAAACATGGAGGACATTGTGGCTAGAGCATCTTCTAGCTGATTCTCTTCTCGCGGGAAATGCTCGAAGGTAATTTGCTCGAAATGAGGCAACAATGTCAGGACATGTTCTTTGTATGGGATAAAATTAGGATGCTTGGTATCCCACTCTCCTTTGATTTGACTGATAACCTAAGCCGAGTCCCCAAATACGATCAAAGATTTGATCCCCAAGTCTATAGCAGCTTTGAGACCAAAGATGCAAGCTTCATACTCAGCCATGTTGTTTGTGCAGCTGAAGCAAAGTCGGGCCGTGAAAGGTGTGTGACAACCTTCCGGAGAAATGAGTACTGCGCCAATACCGTTTCCAAGTGTATTTGAAGCACCATCGAAGTACAGGGTCCATCGGGATCCCTTTTCAGGTCCGTCATACGGTCCGTTACCTTCAACGTTGTCCAAATTCATGATGTCCTCGTCCGGGAAATCAAATCTCATGGGTTGATAGTCTTCGATAGCCTGATGAGCCAGATGGTCAGCTAGTACACTCCCTTTTATAGCTTTTTGGGTGGTGTACTGGATGTCATACTCGGTTAAGATCATTTTCCATCTAGCTATCCTCCCAGATAAAGCGGGCTTCTCGAAGATATACTTGATAGGGTCCATTTTGGAAATCAACAAGGTAGTATGAGTCAGCATATACTGTCTTAGTCGGCGAGCAGCCCATACCAAAGCGCAACAAGTTTTCTCGAGCAGTGAGTAGAGAGTCTCACAGTCGGTAAACTTTTTGCTAAGGTAATAAATAGCATGCTCTTTTCGACCAGACTCGTCATGCTGGCCCAAAACACACCCCATTGAGTTATCCAAGACGGTCAAATACATGATCAATGGCCTTCCTTCGACGGGTGGCATCAGAATAGGAGGTGCTAGCAAATACTCCTTGATTCTATCAAAAGCAGCTTGACAATCGTCGTTCCATTCCATTACCTGATCCTTTTTCAAGAGTTTGAAAATTGGCTCACAGGTAGAAGTCAGATGTGAGATGAATCTGGCAATATAGTTTATGCGCCCCAAGAATCCTCTAACTTCCTTTTCAGTGCGGGGAGCAGGCATCTCTTGTATTGCTTTTACTTTTGCTGGATCGACTTCAATGCCTTTGTTGCTTACAATAAATCCCAGGAGTTTACCAGACCTAACTCCAAAAGTGCATTTACTTGGATTCAGCCTGAGCTTGTATTCTTTTAACCTGGCAAACAGCTTCTCCAGATGCTCAAGGTGCTCTTCCTCTGTTTGTGACCGAGCTATCATATCGTCTACGTAAACTTCAATCTCATGATGTATCATGTCATGAAATAAAGCTACCATAGCGCGTTGATAAGTTGCCCCTACGTTCTTCAGCCCGAACGGCATCACCTTGTAACAGAAAGTGCCCCATTGTGTGACAAAAGTTGTTTTCTCCATATCCTCGGGAGCCATTTTGATTTGATTGTAGCCCGAGAATCCGTCCATGAAGGAAAACACTTTATGCTGAGCTGTATTGTCGATCAAGATGTCAATATGAGGTAGCGGGAAATCATCTTTAGGGCTGGCCCTATTCAAATCCCGGTAGTCCACACACATTCTGACTTTGCCATCTTTCTTCGGTACTGGCACGATGTTAGCGACCCATTGAGGATAGGACGTAACAGCCAGAAAGCCAGCATCGAATTGTTTCATTACTTCTGCTTTGATCTTTTCGGACATGTCAGGCCTCATTCGGCGGACTTTTTGCTTGATTGGTGGACAATCCTCTCTTGTGGGGAGACGGTGAACCACGATGTCTGTGTCTAAACCCGGCATGTCTTCATAAGACCAAGCAAAGATCTCAACATACTCATTCAACAATTGTACCAAGCGCTCTTTGACTTTTGGTTCCAGATTGGCGCCCACTTGCACCTCCTTCTGATCCTCCTCGGTCCCTAAATTGACAGTTTCCAGTGACTCTTCATGTGGTAAGATGGCCCTTTCCTCTTGTTGCAGAAGTCTGGCTAGTTCCCCGGGTACTTCACAACCTTCGTCATCTTCATACTCGGCTAGATTGACCAGATCTTCAGAGTTATTGAAAGATATAGCAGAATAGTCACCCATGGAATCCGGAGTGGATGGGTACCTGCATTGGTGAGTGTGGGTGTGTGTAAGGGATAGCCATCCTTAAACAAAAATGCAAAAAGAAAGAGAATGAACACAAGCGGTTTATCAAATGAAAAACGTCCAATGAATCATTAAACATGGCACATGGATATGAAAAATAATCAAAACCCTTACAAATGGACCTACATGCCCCGGGCAAGGCATGAGGTGAAAAGATAGTGTACGGATTGTTTGAAAGTAAATATTACAGACCAAATAGGAAATGTTTAACAGATAAATTACTGATGGATAAAAGTGATGGGGACAAAGTCTTTTGCCTCCCAGTTGCTCAATCCTCCTTTGACAGTTGGATAAATCCACTCTTCAATGTTGCTCTCCTTGTCTTCATCTTCCAGGGCGTTGATTCCGTAGGGAGAAATTTTGACTGGCGCCCTTTCAATCTTTGCACGGCGCATAGCTTTCTGGCCGGCGGCTGTGAACCCTAATCCAAACTTGTCAGTCTTATGCGGAAAGTCGGGTAACTGCCCCCATGCTGAATTCTTCCCTTCTTTTATTGCGGCCCTTGCATCCTCCAGAGATGCCATCCTGGCCATCTGTCTTGGTGTCTCAGCTGCCAACTTCGCCACTGCTATTTCAGGAAGGACTTCTTCGAAATGTTGGAACGGTGTCTCGATAAATTCTCCTTCAACCTCCACATACCGGAAAGAATTTAAATGGCTAATCATGTACTCTTCTTCACCATGGACAGTGATGATCTTTCCCTTGACAGGATACTTCAACATCTGATGTAAGGAGGAGGTGACTGCCCCAGCATGGTGTATCCAAGGTCTACCCAGCAGGCAAGAGTATGATGGACGGATGTCCATCACGTAGAAAGTGGATTTAAACACCTCAGTACCTATCTTGATGGGAATTTCAACCTCTCCATGGACCATTCTCTTCGAACCATCGAAAGCTCTGACAACAATATCACTCGGCTTCAATTCCAACCCTTCACAATCTAGTCGGTCCAAGGCCTTCTTAGGCAAAACATTCAGCGACGAACCGGTATCAACCAAAACATGTGCAAGAGTGGTTCCGCGACACTCGATTGAAATATGTAAAGCATCATTGTGGTTTCTGCCTTTAGGGGTTAGGCCGGCATCAGAAAAACCCAGTCCATTGTCCGCAGTCAGGCTAGCCACGCAATTTTGAAATTGATCCGCAGAGGTTTCCTGGGGCATATGAGCTGCCTTCAGGAATTTTATCAGGGCTTTAGCGTGCGCTTCTGAGCAAAGTAGTAGTGCCAGCATAGAGATCTTGGAGGGGGTCTGCCCCAACTGTTCCACCATATCGTAATCACTTCTTTTGATTATCCTCAAAATCTCGTCCATTTCCTTCTTGGAGGTTTCCGGGATTACCAAGGGTTGAGCCCTCGTCCTGACGGGCTCATCTTGGACTCCCTTACCTTTGTCAGCAGCGGCAGGAGAGACAGTACTAGGAACAACAATGTCTTCAATCAGAGGAGTTCTAGCAGAGAGTTTTATTGGTGCAGGGATAACCTCGTTAGCTGATGAGGGTCCAAAGACTGCTCTTGGAGGGGCAATCTCTGGAGAAAATATTCTCCCGCTCCTGGTGATTTTGCTGGTGCCTGCAATGTTACTAATGCTGGCTTCTTCATCATCCGAGCTTTCTTCAATTACTTCTATTTGCTTGATACCATGGTAGTAGACGTCACCGCCATAGTTCCAAGGTATCGACTTCTCAGAAACATAGGGAATAGGCCCTGGCATTGTTATCTTTAAAGGAATAGATTTCGCAGTTGGTGTAATCTTAACAGGCTTTTTGACGGCCTTGGAAAGATTGGCGTGAATGGTTATGATTGAGACATCTTCAGTATGAACTGGAACAGCAGAAACTTTTTCAAACAAAATTTGTCGACTATCCATAAGGCTTTGGATGCCTTTCTTCAGTAGCAGACAATCAAACGGCAGAGAGTAGCAACAATAATAGTCTTCCTTACATCCCGGGAAGATCCCGGCCCTCAACAGATTCAACTTAATGGTTAACAGTGGAGTAGTCAGATCACTGACATCAGCAACATACAAATCTTCTTCAATGGCATTGACATTTCGGCCGTGCTTCGGCATAGGTGCAGATATCACATTAGGCTTCTCCGGAGCGTCAAACTCTACTTCCTTCGCTTCTATCAGGTCTTGGATCTTATGCTTGAGTGCCCAACAATCATTGGTGTCGTGTCCAACACTGTCTGAATGGTAGGCGCATTTAGCATTAGCATGATAATGTGGAGAGGACGTATTTACATTCTTTGGTGCCTCCTTGATGGTGGCGAGGTTCAACTTTAACAGATGAGGAAGCACTTGCGCTGGAGTCATATTAATACGGGTGAACTGCCGTTGTGGCCGTTCCACCCGTTGCTGGTTTGGTCTGGACTGGTTATAACGAGGCTGCTCGCTCGGAGTGTTTTGAATCATTACGGCCCCCACAGTTGGCCGACGCTCCATCTTCCCTGCTCTTCTCTGAGAATATACCATAGCTGTCTCCTTCTTAAAAGGTTTCTTCTCAACACTTGCAGCAACACCCTTCTGAATCTTTCCTGACTTGATGCCAGCCTCAATTCTTTCGCCTGTTAAGATCAAATCGGTAAACCCCGCGGAAGAGTTACCAATTAGATGATTGAAAAATGGCCCAGATAGGGTCCCAAGAAACATATTAACGAGCTCACGATCGGTTAAAGGAGGCTGCACCCTGCCAGCCAAATCCCTCCATTTTTGTGCATATTCTTTGAATCCTTCGCTTGTTCCTAGTGACATACCCTGCAGTTGGGTACGAGTAGGAGCAAGATCAGAATTATACTGGTATTGTTTGTAGAAAGCGGTGGCCAAATCTTCCCAATTTCTGACACTGGTTCCTTATAGCTGATAAAACCACTCCAACTGAGCTCCCGACAGGCTGTCTTGAAAGAAATGAATCCGGAGGTTTTTATCTGCCGTATAGGGTTGAATCTTTCTCACGTAGGACCTGAGATGCATTTTGGGACAGGACAGCCCATCATACCTCACAAACACTGGCACTTTGAATTTTGGGGGAATCACAATCCCGACAACCAAACCCAAGTCTTCAAAATCCAAACCCGGTACTCTTTGTAGTTCCATGGCAGCCAATCTGTCTTCTAAACCTTTGTATTTATCATCAGCTGGAGGGTATTGCTGATCAGAATAATCTTCGTCCTCTTCTTCCTCCTCTTCCTCCGCATCAGACTCGGAAGGCACCGCAACTCCATCTCTTTTACTAGTCCCTTCATCAGAAGTAGGAGGAAATTTAAGCACTCTCCGAGCTTCTCTGTCAAATCTTCTCCCCAAAGTAGCCACCCCAATCCTCTTTTTCTTCTTTTTCACTGGGTCCTTACTCCCCAATTGAGTCTTGATATCCTCCTGACCTTTAGCCAAGGTCAACAGGAGTTGCTGGAACTGTGCATTCTGAGCTTGTAGGTCTTTGACTGTTTGCTCGAGATCCATCCTACTGAAATAAACAGCAGACAAATAAGGAAACTTGGAGTGAGACCTGCTTATGCACATGATGAATGGTATGCTTGTGTATGCAATGCATTCAAGGATTTAGAACATTCAAAATTGTTTCAGACAAAGAAGAACGCACGTCATATTAATAAGAAGAAATTTGTTAGTACATAAATGCCCCATGGGCCAAATATTACAAAATAAACTTCTTAAGGCAGAAATACATTGCGCATCCTCTTTGGTGCGATGTAGGTGTTGAGGGCCTCTTGCTCGTGGAGTCGGCGGGTAAGCTCTAGAACCTTCTTTTCACTGGCGTAGTAGCTAGCTTCGAAAGTATTCCGTTCCTCCTTGAGCTGAATCCAACTTTTCTGCATTTCCTCCCATGATGTAGGCATGTCCGGATGTAGGATGGTGTAGGGGACCTCTCCTTCATTGACGGGCTCTTTAATCACTGGGAGTACATGAGGATAAGGCATCATTAGACTTTGGGCTCGGGCTCGTACCCACTTGAGATAAGGCTCAAGAGGGATGGAGTTCTTGTGTCCCAGAGTCTTGTTATCAACCTTGTTGAGTTTTTCCCAAGCTCTGATGAATCTTTGGCGAAGTCCTTGCGCATCGTTGTCGAAGTCAAAAACTAGGCTAGGAATCAACATATCATGAGGGCCATCCCTCCGTGCATATCCAAATTGCCTCAAAGCTAGGCAAGGGTTATAGGTGATACCTCCCCTAATTCCAAGTAAAGGAAAATTAGGAAACTCTCCGCAACGATCGACGATGATGACATTTTCTCTGGACCGAGAACACCAATGCACATCAGAATGAGTAAGAGTCATCAACCGTTGGGACCACCTTGAACCTTGGTCATTCTTCAAGACGGATTGTGGAAGGTGCGAAATAAACCACCTTGCAAGGATAGGAGTACATCACATGAGAACACCTCTCTTTCTCATTGTTCGTGTGTAAAATGAGTGAAGAATGTCCCCAAGCAATGTTGGTATCGGATTCCTGGACAAGAAGATTTTGACGGTGTTGACATCTACCAATTGGTCAGGATTTGGGAACAAGACCAACCCATAGATAAGGAGAGCCACAACTTCTTCAAAGGCTTGTAGGTCCAATGAGTTCCAACATTCTTGTGCCTTCTCAAACAAGAATTTTGCTAAGAATCCTTTGACGCCGCTTCTGGTTTCCCAATGCCCCTTGATGTCGGATGGTTGTAGATGTAATGCTCGAGCAACATCTTCTGGCTTTGGCTCCTTTTCCGTACCGTTGAAGGGTAGTTGATTAAGGATAAGGATTCTTAGGAGTTGAGAAAACTCCTCCAAAGTGGGTACCAACTGATAATCAGGGAAAGTGAAGCAGTGGTGAAGAGGGTCAAAGAACTGGAATCATGTCTTCTTCAATATTGGTGTTGACTAGGCTGAGCAGTCTACCATGTCTTTCATTGAAGGATGAATTTTCCGGAATTCTTGAGGTGAGCTCTTTGAGTTGAGGAGAAATTCTCACAAGGTTGACTTGAATGGTATTTCTGCGAGGAATTTCCATGACCTACAAAACAAGAACAAAGATGAAGATCTAAACCCTTGAAATGGTTAGTAAATGCATATGATGCTTCATGATGTTTATGATGTATGCACAAAACATATGTACAAACAAATCATACCAAACCCTAGTTTCAGGCTTGCGTGGGGTTTCATAGGTAAGTACCCTCTTGAGTGTAGTTGGCTTAAAAACCTGTCCTATAAATAGTAACCGGGTTCTAAGGAGCTCAATATCACGGGATTGTTTTCATTGTTCATTGTTTTGGTTTAGCCACTTAACTAGCGACCAAGATATTCCAAGAAAACAACCCTCAATGAGTGTAGTATCGAGTATCTACCAACTTCGGACTGCACCAAAGCCGGTCATCTCACTACCCCTAATAAAAGGCCAAGATGGTCAAGTAAGGCTCTAGGTCATTAGTGCTTAGTGACATCACTCAGCGGCCCCGTACTCTCCTTGATTGAACTCAAGGGTTACCGGTACTCACAAATATGTCGCACTAATATAGCTATTGCTTCGACCGTGTCGGTATACCCCGCACAGTTTCCACAACGTATTGCTATCTATGAATGTTTCCCAAAATCCGGGTGGAGGATTGCAAACCCAAACAATAGAGCCAAAGTATAAAGCAAACAAATCAAACAATTAGTCATGCAAGAGGGTGATCTAAGCCCTAAGGTTACTCCACTTTTAAATCTATTCCCCAGCAGAGTCGCCAGTTCTATGATACGGTGGGAGAACTGACTAGTGTTTTTGCGTTCGTATTCGCACTTGTGCGGTTGAGCAAGAGTCGCCACCGACTTTTTATTTTATCCTAAAGGAAAGGTTAAAAAAGCACAGCAAAAACCTTTTGAGATATTTCGTGGGTTCGGGGGGTAGATTATGAAAAGGGAAGGTATTAGCACCCTTTTCATCCATGGTTATCCATGGGCTCTTATTTACTTGGTTTTTTAGATCACTTGCCTTGATTTTTGATTGCTTGAAAATGGTGTGTGTATGTGTTTTGAAAAATGTTTTTGAATAGATGCCTTGTCTTAGGCGACCAATGTATTTGACTCGTGTTTGAGTGTTTTACAAAAGTGTGTATCTTTTCGAAAAGATGTTTCAAATGTTTTGAGGGTTTGTTTGAATCCAAATGGACCTTGGTGAAAAAGTGGGACAAAGTTGGGAAAAAATTAGGGTTTTTTATAACTTAGAAAAATTCTAAGTCATAAAAAATTCTAATTTCTAACCCTAATTTGCATTTTGTGATTTCTTGATGAACAAGTTTCATGATTTGGCATGTTTTGATGAAAAATGAATCTTGACTCTTGATTTTGACCAAAAAGTCAAAGTTTGACTTTTCAGTATACAGTCAAAATTGATCAATTGACTGGGAAATTCAACTGTCAATCTTGTGTACTTGGGATCTTTTGAGTTTGTTGAACATGTCAAGATAATTCCATGGGGTCCTTGAGTCCATATATGAGCTTGGTTTGCCATTGGCTAGGTTACACAGTCAAAAATTGCCTTTGTACAGTCAAAACCCTAAAAATGACCATTTTGCCCTTTTGGTGATCTGATCCAATTTCTTGTGGAACTGTGATCCAAACTTGATCAAATGGTCCATATGAGTTCATAATGTTGATGTGGGTCAATTTTCATGAGGTTTGACTGTCAATTGGCCACAGTTGACTTTTTCCCCAATACAGCTGATTTTTAGGTCAACTGTCCAACTGAATGGGGAAAACTTGGAATCAAGGCTTGAATCTTGGTATGGATAAACTTGGGAGTCCAATATGAAGCATGAAAGTCATCTTAAACACTTTAGGTCAAAACATCTTGGTGCAAACACAAACCCTAATTTGGATCAACAGTGCGAGGAGAAGTCTTGAGCAGAGGAAACCCTAACTGGATCTTGGGCTTCAAAGGTTTTGTGATGAGGAATCCATGAGAAATGGGAGGGCAAATTTTGGGGTACAACTGTCATATTCCGTCAGAATCATCTGCCACCTCGCTATCCTCCCAGAAAGAGCAGGCTTCTCGAAGATGTATTTTATCAGATCCATTTTAGATATTAATAAGGTAGTATGAGTCAACATATACTGTCTTAGCCGGCGAGCAGCCCATGCCAGAGCGTAACAAGTTTTCTCGAGCAGTGAATATCTGGTTTCACAGTCGGTAAACTTTTTTTCTCATGTAGTAAATAGCGTGCTCTTTTCGGCCAGACTCGTCATGCTGCCCCAATACACACCCCATTGAGTTTTCTAAAACAGTAAGATACATGATCAACGGTCTTTCCTCGACTGGTGGCATCAACACAGGAGGCTCTTGTAAGTATTCTTTGATTTTGTCAAAAGAAACTTGGAATTCATCATTCCATTTGACTACTTGATCTTTCTTCAATAGTTTGAAGATTAGTTCACAAGTAGCTGTCAGATGAGAGATGAATCTGGCAATGTAGTTCAAACGCCCCAAGAATCCTCTGACTTCCTTCTCAGTACGAGGAGTAGGCATCTCTTGTATTGCGTTAACTTTGGCAGTATCGACCTCGATACCTTTGTTGCTGACAATAAAGCCTAGGAGTTTACCAGACTGTACCCTAAATGTGCATTTGTTTGGATTCAACCTCAAGTTGTACTTCTTCAGTCTCTCAAACAATTTTTGTAAGTGGTCGATATGCTCTTCTTCTGTTTGAGATCTGGCTATCATATTGTCCATGTAGACTTCTATTTCGTGATGTATCATGTCGTGAAATAGAGCTACCATGGCACACTGATAGGTTGCCCCAGCATTCTTTAGTCCGAATGGCATTACCTTGTAGCAGAATGTGCCCCATTGTGTGACAAATGTTGTTTTCTCCATGTCCTCAGGCGCCATTTTGATTTCGTTGTAACCTGAGAATCCGTCCATGAAGCAAAACACTTTGTGTTGTGTCGTATTATCGACTAGGATATCAATGTGGGGGAATGGAAAATCATCCTTATGGCTTTCCCTATTCAAATCTCTGTAGTCCACACACATTCACACTTTGCCGTCTTTTTTGGGCATGGGAACAACATTGGCAACCTATTGGGGATATGAGGTGACGACCAAGAATCCAGCATTGAATTGCTTCATGACCTCTTCTTTAATCTTCTCTGACATATCAGGTCTCATGCGGCGAACCTTTTGCTTTACTTGTGGGCAATATTCTCTTGTAGGAAAACGATGTATCACAATATCTGCATCAAGCCCCGGCATGTCTTCATATGACCAGGCAAATACTTAAACATAATCGTGTAATAATTGAATCAGATGCTCCTTGATACTGGGTTCCAGATTGGTAACCACCTTGACCTCTTTTTTGTCTTCTTCGGTACCTAGGTTGATTGTATCCACGGGTTCCTCGTGAGGCTGAATGGTTCTTCCTTCTTGTTGTAGCAGTCTGGCAAGTTCCCCTGGTAATTCACAATGTTTCTCACCTTCATCTTCGGCTTGGTATATTAGATTCTCAGAGTCACAAAAGGCCATAGCAGTATCGTTATCCATGGGATCCCGAATGGATGTATACCTGCATTGTGAGTGTGGGTGTGTGTAAGGATATAGTTATCTTTGAAAGAAAGTAAAATGTAAAAGAAAAACAATGAGCACAAAAGTTTGTATGCGAAAACGTCCATGATTCATTGATGTCATATGAAAATGAGATAATAACCCTTACAAATGGACCATTGTGCCTCGGGTAAGACACAAGGTTTTAAGAGTGCGAATTGTTTTGAATATTACAGATCCAACAAAATGTAAAGACAAATTACTGAGGGATAAAAGTGATTGGGACAAAGTCTCTAGCCTCCCAATTGTTGAGCCCTCCATTGACAGTCGGGAAGATCCAATCCTCCAGGTTGCAGCCATCTTCACCATCTTTTACTGTGTTGACTTCATGGTTGCTGATCTTCAAGGGTGGCCCTCCAGCACGGGCATGACGTACAACCTTTTGAGCATTTGAAGTGAAACCTAGGCCAAACTTGTCATACTTATATGGGATATCTGGGAGTTGTCCCCAGATAGTACACCCACCTTCTTCTACCACTGCTTTGGAATCCTTTAGAGATGACATTCAGAGTGGAGGCCTTGTAATCTTGGGAACAGCCTTGGTCACTACCACATCTTGAGGGACCTCTTCAAAGTGTTGAAATGGAGTTTCAATGAATTCACCGTCTAATTCCACGTATCTGAAGGAATTGAGATGGATGATCATGTATTCTTCCTCTCCATGAACGGTGATAATCTTCCCTTGAACTGGATACTTTAACATCTGGTGCAACGTAGAAGTAACAACGCCAGCATTGTGGATCCATGGTCGTCCTAGCAGGCAGGAGTATGAAATGCGGATGTCCATCACATAAAAAGTTGAATTGAAGGTTTGGGTTCCAACCTTTATGGGAATGTCTACCTCCCCATGTACCATCCTTTCGAGCCATCAAAAGCCCTTACTACTATGTTGCTTGGCTTTAAAGTCAACCCCTCACAGTCGAGTCTATCGAGAGCCTTTTTGGGTAATACATTTAGAGATGAGCCAGTGTCCACCAAAACATGCGCCATAGTTGTGCCCCTACATTCCACTGAGACATGCAATACCTCATTATGCTTCCTTCCTCTCAGTGTCAGATCAGCATTTGAAAAACCTAAGCCATTTTCCGCAGTTAGGCTGGCTACGCAGTCTTGAAATTGATCAGCAGATGTCTCTTGAGGTACATGGGAGGTTTTTAAGACCTTCACCAAGGCTTTTGCATGTGCCTCGGAACATAGTAGTAATGCCAGCATGGAGATTTTAGAGGGAGTTTGCCCCAGTTGTTCAACTACATCGTAGTCACTTCACTTTATAATTTTTAGGATCTCCTCCATCTCTTTCTTGGAGGTCTCAGGGATAGTCAATGACTAAGCCTTCGTCCAGACAGGCTCAATTATAACACCTTTTCCTCGAGTCTCGGTTAATTCGGCAGCAGGAGGGTCAGTCGGAATGATTACAGGGGTTGTAACAGCTTTGTCAATTGGAGTATTTGCAGAGATGATTATGGGAGTGGGAGTAACCTTTGGAGAAGCCACAGGGATGATTACGGGTCTAGAAACTGCTTTTGGGGCAGCAATTTCTGGAGAAAAGATCCTACCACTTCGGGTAATTTTGCTAGTTCCTGCAATGTTACTGATGTCAGAGTTGACTTTCTCGGAGCTTGAATCTTCGGCGGCTGGCCAGTCCTACTTGATACCATGGTGTTGTACCCCATAATTTTCCCTCCCGTATTTCTCAATACATTTCAAGTAAGGTCCTCAAATTGCTCAAGGAAGTCCAAGGGTTGACCAGACAAACTCTCTCCTAAGACAGTCTACCTCAAATTAGGGTTTCAGTTTGCCTCAAGATGTTTGGATCCAAAGGGTACCAAATTCTCACCACTCTCCTAAAATGTTCACAAGATCATCCATGTCAAGTTTCAAGCCTTACAGAGGAAGTTTGCTCAGTCAATTGCCCAAAGGCCTGAAAATCGACTGTACTAGGGCAAAAGTCAACTGTGGCCCACATGCAGTCAAACTTCAGGATTTTTGGTTAACATTCTAATTTTGAAGTATTATTCATCATTTGTTCAAGGGTTTATCATGATACCTCAAGGATTGCTCACAATTCATCAAAACCCAAAAGTTGCTAAATTAGGGTTTTGCAGGAAAAGTCAACTCAACTTTAACCAAGCATAACTTTCTCATACTTTATCAAAAATGACCCATCCAAATATCATTTTGAAGAGGATGAAATTCCCTACATTTCATCTTCATCTACCAAGTTCAAAATATGGACTCACAAGAATATATGAATTTGGACATTATAGGTCACTTTGGAAAGTCAACAAAAACACCTTTTGGGCCAAAGCTTCATACATGAACATGGAAGACTCAATTGAGATGAGACCAAAAGTTTTGTTTAGAGGACATCTTAAGCTTTCTAAAAAGTCCAAGAACACATCTCTAGGGTTAAAATTGAGGGAGTTGTGCATTGGCAAAGTTGACCCTTTTTGCAAAATTGCCAAAAGTCAAATGTGTCCCAAATTGCAATTTTTGTCAAATGGGCCTAACTTTTTATGCTTGCACTGAGTTTGTAATGTGACCCAAGACCCATGATCCCTTCCATTTGTCATTCTTTTATTTTTGTCATTTATTTTGATTTTATTTCAATTAAATTAAATAAAATCAAAATAAAATCATGAAAATATCAAAAAATAATCAAAGCTTGAGAATTTATGCATGTTTAGGTCTATTATACAGCTGGAAGTGAAATCAAATCGTGCAAGTTTCATTTGGACACAAAAATATTGAATTTTGCTTGATTTGGAAAGATTTGCATAAGGATCAAATCATGACTCAATCATCATAATTGGAGAAGATTTGATACAAGTTTGCAACCCTAATTCATTCTAGGGTACATAAGGAACATGTTCAAATAAAAAACAAAGAGATTGGAGGCGTGTAAAAGAAAGAGCAAGTTTCAAAAAATTCAAGAAAAGTGGCAAACTGATTTCCACTTTTCAGGTCAATTCAAAGCGTTATAACCATCCCAATAAATTGTTGGACATCCAAGGATCAAGATTCAACCACTAGCAAGCTTCCTAACATCCAGAAACACACTGTAAGTGTAACACGATTTCCATACTTTCTTGATTTCGAATCCATTAATTCTGGCATTTTTAGCATGAATAATTGACATATTCTTAATCCTTGTGATGTTTGTAAACTAATGGCTATATTTAATTTCATTTTCATTTACTATACAACAAGATGCCATAGTTAGGGTTCTTGCTTCGTTTTTAGGGTTTTTCTGTACAGGGACAATTGGCCATGGATAATGGTACCATGATGCTCGTGAGGTTGCAATGAGTTGATTTGTACCATTGTTTTGCATTTATCATGCTTGTATAGGATTTTGGAAAGGCACAGGGTTATACCTACACCCAGGTGTCCGTAGGTAAAAGTCAAGGAACTTTTAGCAACGATGGGAGGAAGAAGAAGGGTAACGTGGCAGGCCCTGACTCGCTCATTCAAAATTTCGTGCGTTTGATAATTATTATTTTGTTTTTTCCATATAATGATTATTTGTCATTCTTTGTACAAATAATACAACTAGCTCAGCTGGCAAGCGCACAGGGTAAAAATGCCAAAGGGCATGGGTTCGATCCCCAGGTCCCAACATTATTTCATATTATTTTGTCTTGTATGATCAGGTACATATGGATCCAATAAACCCACCATACGTCATCAACACCCAGCCATCAGATCTTCAAGGCTGCAGATCCAACGCTTTATCCTTGAGGGACCACTATGTGCCTAGGTCAAGCGTACACACAGGATCTGGAAAGTCAAAACGGGGCCAGAGTTATTGGGCTCAGATTTGCTATCAGCACCCCCTCCTTTTTGCTATATACCTCAGGCCCATTCCTATTCTTTTTTTTTATTTCCTTTTATTTATTTAATTTGTTTAAATTATTTTCTAACACAAATTAATTTCTTTTTTCACAAAAAAATCATAAAATCAATTTTCACAAATTTAGAATTAGGTTTTTATTTTTATCAAATTTAATTTAATATTAGTTTTAATTTAATTTAGGATTAATTCTACTTTTTCTTATATATTTAAAATCAATTAGAAAATTAGGATTGGCTTGATTTATTTTTTATTTCTTTTCATAAAACAAAAATACAAAGATAGGTTAATTCAATTATTTTTTCTTAAATTTAAATTAATTAGTAATTAGGGTTTTTATTTATTCAATTAAACCTTATTTTCTCAAAATAATAAAAAACACAAAAAATGATTTTTCTTTTAAATCGCAATTAGGCTTAGGCGGGATCAAAACCCTAATTCTCTCGTCTTCGATTCATCGCGCGCGTTTATTATTTTTGCAATATTAATGTAACTGCTCATGGTATGTAATAGTTTAAATTAGGATTTTCTTTTATTTATCATTTTACGAGTTTTTTGGCTATGTAATTAACCCCCCTCCCTGAAGCCTTGTAATAGCGTAGTTTTTATTTCTCGCATTTTAATTCTTGCAAATATTAACTGTTAGATGTATGTTAATAGAATTGTATGACAAGATTGCATGACAATTTAAAATGGCTAGCAAACCCTAATGTGCAAAGATAATAATTTGAAATTAAAATCACTCGCACATGCGCACTCCTAGGGTATACTCTCACTTCGGCTGCCTTCGGTAAACGGTCATTAAGTATAGGATGTTTTAGTGGTCGCCCTCCTGTCTAAACAAAGATCAAAAGTCTCGTTCGGAAATGTCGCCTCAGAAAGATTGCCTCGGAAGTGTTGCCTCGAATATGATCTTAAGACATTAGGGTTGTTACTAAAATGTCCTAACATTGCTTTAGTGATCGTACGTCCCTTTCGAATTGACCCTTACAACTCCAACGACGGTGCTACCTATTTCTCAATAGTAGGATAGTGTTGTCCAAAGAAAACAAGAACAAAAATAATCCTTTTTAGAGTAGGTAGATGCTAGTAGGTACTTGCTCAAAAATCAAACTTTTTTCACACCAAACACCTTTTTCAAACAAAATTTTCAAAAACAACTTTGTAACACTCTTGAGGACTGATACAAGGGTTAAAACGAAGTTCAACAAAACTTTTCAAAACAAACACACACAAGCAATTTTTAAAAGATGAGCAAGCACCTAAGAGCCCATGGAAAACCATGGATATAAAGGGTGCTAACACCTTCCCTTTCTATAATCTACCCCCCGAACTCAAAATCTCGAAAAAGGAATTTTTCTGTGCTTTTGTCCTTTCTAGTTGGATAAAATAAAAGTCGGTGGCGACTCTTGCTTACTGCGAAATTTTGCAAACACAAATGCAAAACACAAACCAGCATTTCCAAAATAGTCGGTTCTGCCACCGTATCACACATGGTAATAGACATCCCCTCTATAATTCCATGGCACGGTTTTTTATGACACATATGGGACTGGTCCAGGCATTGTAATTATTAGAGGAGCTGCTTTCGGAACTGATGTAATTCTAACGGGTCTTTTGGTGGAGACCCTGGAAGAATTTGCAGAAATGGTAATGATAGAAACATCTTCAAAAGGAACAGGTGGAACAGAAGTCCTTTCGAACAAAATCTCTTTGTTATCTATTAGGCGCTGAATGCCTATTTTCAATAAAGGACAACCGGTTGGGGAGGACAAACAGAGATGGCACACTTCACCACAGCCCGGGAGCACACCGGCATTTATCAAATTCATTTTAGTAGTCAAAAGTGGGGTCATAAGTTCATCAATTGAAGTAACAAATAATCCTTCTTCAATGGCGTTGGTATTATGGCCATGTCTGGGTGTTGTACCCCAAAATTTTCCCTCTCATTTTATCAAGATTTCCCCTCACAAGACTCTTTGGACTCTAGACAGGATTAGGGTTTGCTCTTCTCAAGACATCTCCTTGCACTGTTGACCTGGAATTAGGGTTTGAGTTTGGACAAGGATTTTTGGACTTTCAATACTCCAAGTGACTTTCATACTTCATGTTTGACTTATAAGATTGCCCATACCAAGTTTCAAGCTTTGAATCAAATTTTTGCCCAGTCAATTGGACAGTTGACCTAGAAATCAGTTGTATTGGGGAAAAAGTCAATTGTGGCCAATTTATAGTCAAACCTCATAATTTTTGATCCACATCAACATTATAGGCTCATATGAACCATTTGATCAAGTTTGGACCACAACTCCTCAAGAAATTTGATCAGATCATCAAAAGGGCAAAATGGTCATTTTTAGGGTTTTGACGGTAGAAGGGCAATTTCTGATTTTTAACCTAGCCAATGGAAAATTGGGTTCAAGTATGGATTCAAGGACTCAATGGCATCATCTTGACCTAATCACAAGGTTCAAAAGATCTCAAATGCATTGGATTGACAGATGAATTTTCCAGTCAACTGATCAAAAATCAACTGTACACTGAAAAGTCAAACTTTGACTTTTTGGTCAAAATCAAGTGCCAAGGGTAATTTTTCATCAAGATGTGTCAAAACATGAAACTTTTTCATCAATAAACCTAATTTTGCAAATTAGGGTTTAAGATTGAAAATTTTCATAACTTAGAATTTTTCTAAGTTATGAAATATTCTTATTTTTTCCCAACTTTTCCCAACATTTTCACCATGATGAAATTGGATTCAAACAAAACTTACAACATGAAAGTTGTAGTCCTACTCAAAATATACAACTTTTATTCACAAAGTTTTCCCAAAAGATGCTTGGATCTCAAGTTATGATTTTTGGAACAAGGGTCCATGAAACTTTTAACTTAGTGAAACTTTGCCCTAGTTTAGGCAGGATTTTGACCTATCTTCATGGATATGTTTCACATAGTTACACTTGGAATATAAAAATGCATTCAAATATGGATTTTAGAGAATGTTACAAGCTTTCCAAAATGTCCAAGAACTCTCTAAAATCATTTATGGTTAGGGAGAATCGAAGGTTTGAATTTGGCAAAAAGTCACTTTGATCCATGGCATTTTGCATGTTGCTACAAGTTGCAAAATTTGTCCAACCTGTCTTGTACTTGAATACAGGTCTCTAAACCCTTCCAAACTCAAAAATTGAATGCAAACTCATTGGTTTAAGGCATTATTCTGATCAATGGAAGTTTACACAAGGGTTTAATCTATTTTTGGCAAAAACGCAACATTGTTATTTTCATAATGCACAACTTTATGTCAACTTGTTTCCCTTGAGCCTTGAACCTATCTCTTTGCAGAAAACAAGTTCCATAAACTTAGGAAAAGGACAACCACTTTGTGCAGCTAGGAAGGAGGCCTGTACAGGCTCTTTGCTTGATCACTTCACACTTTTCTTCAAAACCAAGAAATGTGCAAAAGTCTACACAACTCTTGTATCTGTTATAACCAAGCTTGGCAACCATTCAAAACAAGTTTTGCATATTGCCTTGAGCCAGAAACACGAGCTATCCAATCCTCAAACACCCTTGAACATCAAAACACCTTCTTCTTGCAAAACAGGGCAGTTTCTGCCTCTTTGTTTCCAAATCACAAACTACTCGTGCGTTTTGCCCCAAACCTCTTCCAATACATTCCATATAACCCACCTAAGTTATCCCAACCATTGGCCATTGACTGTAACTCCATTTACAAGCTTCACCATTTCTGATTTCAGCTTGTGCAGGTTGACTTCTACAGGCTTATTCAAGCAAGCTCAAAGCAAACAAAGCATTGGGGAAGGTCAGAGGAAGTTCAGGCAAGCTCACAAACATCTCAGGCCTCATTGAAAACCTCCTCATTTCCATACTCGAGTTCAACTGAAGCAGGTATTTTCCAACTTTCTATCTCTCTATTTAGGAATCATTAGGCTTAGGTTTGTGCATAAAAAATATAGTACTCATTGCCCTTAAGCTGTACATATGCATAAATTTCATTTAAGTTAACTGTGTTGAGAGAATTTGATTGATGAACATTCTGAAAAAGTTAGGTTAGAAATTAGGGCCAGAGAAATTCTCTCTGGTCTTTGAGAGTTAGATTAAGTTCTTTATATGGTTGGAATCGTGTTGAAAAATGCCATAACTTTTGTGTTGTAAGTTTTTGTTTTTAAGCACTGAAACAGGAGATACGAAGTTGTACACAGGCGCGCGTTTTTTTTGAACAAAGGTTGAAGATGAAGATCAGCTGGGCTGGGCCTGACTTGGCCTTGCTGTTTGCACACCCCTTTGTGCTTTCTGCACCCCCTGGCCCATTTGATTTTATTTTTTATATTTTTCATTTCCTTTTTATTTCTGACTTTATTTTATTTTTCTAAACTTTAAGAAATTACCAAAAATATTTTCATAAATTTTCACATTTTATTTTATTATTTTTATTATTTTGCTAACATAGAAATGATTATTAAATAATATATACTTTTATTTTCTTTAATAAAAACATGTAAATAATACAAAAAAATATATTTGTTTATTTTTATTATTTATATACTTAAATAATATTTTTCTAATATATTTTATTTTTGACATTTGTATATATTTTTATTTTATTATACATAAATAAATAATACATAATATATATATATATATATATTTTTCTTAAAACAAATTAGGGTTTCCACCCTTAATAAAAATAATCTTTTATTTTATTATTTTTAATGCATTAAATATTTCATTTTTACATACATAAAAATAATACAAAAACATTTTTTGCATATTTGTAATATATTGCATATTTATTTAATTGTCCATCCAAATATTTGCCTATTTATTTATTTGCACGATTAATTCAATTTGGTTGTGTGATACGGTGGGAGAACTGACTTGAGGTTTGCGTTTGTATTCGCAAATGTTTCGGTTGAGCAAGAGTCGCCACCGACTTTTTATTTTATCCTAAGGAAAGGTTAAAAAGCACAGCAAAAACCTTTGAGATGTTTTCTTGGGTTCGGGGAGTAGATTATAGAAAGGGAAGGTATTAGCACCCTTTCTATCCATGGTTATCCATGAGCTCTTAGTTACTTGCTTAGATCAACTTGCCTTGATTTTCAATTGTTTGAAATGGTGCTTTGTGTGTGGGTTTTGAAAATGTCTTTGAAAAGAGGCCAATGTGGTGGCAACCTTTGTAATGATCCATGTGTGGATGTATACAGAGATGTATGTCTTTTGAAAAGTTTTCAATGTTTTTGAAAGTTGTTTTTGAAAGGGTTGTGATGTGTGGTTTTGAAAAATAGGCAAGTGTTTTTGTTTTGCAAATTGGCAAGTAACCAAGAGCTATCTACCCTAATTTTCTCAAAGATCATTGCTATGTTTTAACCCTTTTAACAATTTTGTTCCACCATTGTATTTGGTGGACAATCTTGTGTTAGGATGTGAACGGGACGGGCGCGGGTCATCGTTTAGACCATGATTGCAATGGTGCCAAGTATCTTTGGGCAATTTTTCTTTTAAGGGACTTGATCATTTTTTAGGCAACTTTTGAAAGCGTCATCGAGGGACTATGATCATTTGAATTGATTTTGTTTTGCCAAAGATACCTAACGTGCAATATGGCCCATTATTGAAGGCAACAAGTGGAATACCCTAGGGGTGCAAGTGTGATTAGTGTTGTCCATTTTCATGCTTGTTTATCTTGAATTTAGGTCAAACTATTTGTTGTTTTTGATTTGCATACAAAACCCTAATTCTATCATGGCATATTTAGAAAGCTTTTAAAGTGCGGAATTTAAAGGTCCTAAATTATTACAACACAATATATGGGATGGGGGGTACAAATGTTCAAATGGGGATATTTTAGCAAGAAATTAAATCCTAAACTATTACATCCAAATTGAAATTTTACAAGGTATTTAATATACAATAATTAAATAAAATGAGACAAAAATGCAAGATGCAAAAAAAGATTTTTATATGTAAAAAGGTATTTTTATGTGTCAAGTAAACAAAAATAAAATGAATTAATTTTTGGTGTTTTTATGCTTTTAGGGGGAAACCCTAATTTTATAAATAAAAGGTATTTATTATATAATATATGCAATATTTATTAATTATGTATAAAAATAAATAAAAAGAAAGTATATTGTCAAAAGGTGGTTTTTTAAGTTAAATATTAATAAAAATAAAAATGTATTATTTTTGTGTTTTTAACCTAAATATACTAATAAATATATAAGTATTTATATTATTTATCAAATATATTAAATATGTACAAAAAATAAAATATTTAATATTTACAAAAAAAAGTATATTTTATATAAAATGTTTTCAAAAGGTAAAATAAAATAAAAATCAGAAAATAAATGTGTTTGTATTATTTTTAGTTATTTTAAATAAAAGTATATTTATGTTTATTTATGTACAAAACTAAATGAAACCAAATAAATATCAAATAAAATGCAAAAAAATGTGGAAAAATAAATTTAATATTTTTTATGCTTTGACAAAAAATAAATAAGTCAGAAACAAAAATTAAAAGTCAAAAATAATGAAAATAAGATGCAATGGGCCAAGGGGGTGCAAATGTAAAAACATGGTGCAAAAAGGAAAAAGAGTCAGGCCCAGCCCAAGAAGACTTTGTCTTCAACCTCTGAATAAAAAAAACAGAGCAACACGTGCTTCCCGCTATCTCATGATTTCTGGACTTTTAGCACAAACTTACAACATGAAAAATGTCAAGCATCAAGCCACGATTCCATATATATAAAAAACTTAACTTAACTCTCAGAAATGAGAGAGAATTTCTCCATCCCTAATTCTTAACCTAAGTTTTTGTCAATGTTCAGGTCTTAAATTCTCTCAGCATATGCAATATAAATGGAAAGTGAGGATATGTATAGCTTCAGGGCCATGAGTAGTGCATTTTTCATTCATAAACTTAAAGCTAACTCTTCCTAGATTGAGAGATAGAAGTCCATGAACTTACCTGTTCAGCTTGGATCGTGTCTGGCAATGGAGGAACTTTCAAGGCAAGGTGAGGATTGGTACAACTTGCTTGAAGTCCAGGGATGTTATTCCAACCTTTAGCTTGCTTTGAAACCAAGTGAATCACGCTATGGCAATCAACCTGCAAAACAGAAAAAGTGAAAATGGTGAAGTTGGTTAAAGGTGTTACAGGTCGTGTCCAATGCTTGGGATAGCTTGTATATGTGGTATGGAGTGTGTATGAACTGGTTTTAGCAAGAATGCACGAGTGGATTGAGTTATGGAAGTCCGACTGCAGAGGTGACTCTGTTTTCTGCAGTAGGATGGTGTTTTTGTGAATGGTGAGGTTTGGAAGGTGTTTTGGTCGTGCCTTAACTCAGTTATGTTGTTTGGAATGTGTCTAACAAGTTTGTCTAAGCTAGTTCTTGCAGCAATGAGAGTTGGATATCAATATGCCAAGTTTCTTCTAACTTAAGCAAAAAAATGTCAACTTTTTTTTACAAGCTTTCCTAGGCCCCTCAAGTATGCTGCACACTTGAGTCTTGATCAGTGTGTTATGTCCCTGAACTTGTGCCAAAAGGATTTGCATTGTACTTCAAAGATTGCAATCTTGACATAAAGTTTCACTTTTCAAAAATGGATATATTGCTTTTTCCATATTAAGGTTAATCTTTTGTGTAATGGCTTAATGGACAAGATAATGCTAGGACACAAAGGTTTTGCATTAAATTTATGAGTGTGGATGAGATAAAAGACCTGTAATCTAGCTTAGAGCATGCTGAGTTCAAAAATGCAAAGTTATGGACATGGAAATGGCTCATGAACAAAGTGAGTTTTTCCTATATTGCCAAATTCGATTCTCCCTAACCACAAGGTTGTTTGATGAGTTCTTGGACATTTTGGAAAGCTCGGAATGTGTACTAAAATCCACCTTTGTTATGCAAATTGAAATTCCAACTGGAAGCATGTGAAAAGTGGCCATGAAGTTAGGCAAAAATCCTGCCTAGAATAGGTCAAAATTTTTCTAAGTTAAGAATGTTTTGCACCCTTGTTCCAAAAATCATAACTTGAGCTACAAGCTTCTTTTGAGGAAACTTTGTGAATCAAAGTTGTAGATTTTGCAATGGAATATGACTTTCATGTTTTGAGTTTTCCTTGAATCCAAATGTATCTTGATGAAAAAGTGGGACAAAGTTAGGAAAAAATTAGGGATTTTCATAACTTAGAAAAATTGTAAGTTATGAAAATTCTTCATTTCAAACCCTAATTTGTGATTTTTGATTTCTTGATGAACAAGTTTCATAATTTGACATGTCTTGATGAAAAATGAATCTTGGCACTTGATTTTGACCAAAAAGTCAAAGTTTGACTTTTCAGTATACAGTCAAATTTGGCTCAGTTGACTGGAAAATTCATCTGTCAATCTTATGCATTTGGGATCTTTTGAATTTGTTGAACATGTCAAGACAATTCCATTGGGTCCTTGAGTCCATATATGAGCTTGGTTTACCATTGGTTAGGTCAAACAGTCAAAAATTGCCTTTGTGCAGTCAAAACCCTAAAAATGACCATTTTGCCCTTTTGGTGATCTGATCAAATTTCTTGTGGATTTGTGATCCAAACTTGACCAAATGGTCCATATGAGTTAATAATGTTGATGTGGGTCAAAAATCATGAGGTTTGACTGTCAATTGACCATAGTTGACTTTTTCCCCAATACAGCTGATTTCTAGGTCAACTGTCCAATTGACTGGGCAAAGATTGGGATCAAGGCTTGAAACTTGGTATGGATAAACTTGGGAGTCTAATATGAAGCATGAAAGTCATCTTATGAATTTTAGGTCAAAACATCTTTGTGCAAACTCAAACCCTAATTTGGGTCAACAGTGCAAGGAGAAGTCTTGAGTAGAGGAAACCCTAACTTGATCCTGAACTCCAAAGGTCTTGTGATGAGAAAATGTTGAGGAAATGGGAGGGCAAATTTTGGGGTACAACAGTTGCCCCTGTTCAATCTTCTTAGACCTGAAGAGTTAGATTGGCAAGTTTGCCTTTCGTGACTCGAGGGTAAAAGGAGATTGGACACTAGAGTGCCCTGAAATTTGCACTCGCATGCTGGAGTATTAGCAATGTGATGGCGGGAATGGGCTTATAGATGCCATTTGGAGAGATGGTGGATAGGGGGATGGGCTTATAGATGCCATCTGGAGGTGTGACAGAACCTTGTCGGGAATGGGCTTATAGATGCCATTCGGAAGTGTTGATCGCGTAAGAGATTCCTTAGTGAGCACTTGCGTACTTTGAGAAAGAAAGATGTTTCCTGGCCTGTTACAGGTGTTGATCTTCGAATTCTTCATGCAGATATGCCCTGGCTGGATACAGGTATCGAATATGGAATTGTCATCTACAGATATGCCCTGGCTGGATACAGGTATCGAATCTGGAATTAGTTGCTCACAGATGTGCCCTGGCTGGATACATGTATCGAATCTGGAATTACAAAAGGTTGGTAGAGATAGCTTTCCTGGATGGATACAGGTGTAGACCTCCGACCTGAGAATGAAAGATAATTTCCTGGCCTGTTACATGGGTTGATCTTCAAACTCTCATGTAGACATGCCCTGGCTAGATACAGGTATCGAATCTATAATCAATCACTCACAGATATGCCCCGGCTAGATACAGGTATCGAATCTGGAATTGCGATAGTTGACAGTAATCATCTCTGGATTGACCTTTTCCTGAAAAGGCAAAACATCAGTTGTATGCAATGTCATGATGTATGAAATGCACAATTTCATGATGCTCAAAATGAGATAGTGTTGTATGCACTTTATCATGTATGTAAGTAGGATGTATGAAATGTGAAATGTCTATGAATGTATTTTCGTCTAGGAAAATAAATCCTTGACGACTGGCCGGGGAATCAAATCCTGGGTTGATGTTGAAGAGTAGAGTTCTTCGCTTCCGTTGGGGATGATGGTTGCAAGAATAAACCGGTAGGAGAAGATGACTCCGTCGGGGGATAAACTTGTTGGAGAGATTATTCTGAGGGGAATTACTCTGTGGGAAGAGATGATTCGCTGAGGTTTTGATGAGAGCTCCGCTGGGGGATTTCAACGATAAACTCCGCCGGGGATTCTGCTGATAAGTTATGTTGGGGAACTTTGATGAACTCCGCTGGGGATAGGAAGAACTTAACTGAGGACGATCTTTCTGTGGTTATTAGCTGAGGATAACCCAGTTATACCCTGGTGAGGAAATAATCTTTGAATAAAGTCGGGGAGAGACGTACGTACTCTGCAGATGATAAGCTTCCAGAATCTACTGGGGATACCCAACTTCCTTAAGGCTGACAGTAGACTAACTCTGCTTGGGAGAGTATCGCTGACTTGCTAGGGGAATATTGTGCCTTTTCAGGGCTGATGGGAAACCAACTCTACCTATGGAGAGTATTGCTGAATCTGGTCTTACTTTGTGGGGAGTTGAGGTAACTTGGTTACGTTCTTCAGCCGAACCTACCTTGGTACCTTGGTGGACAGAGCAACAAGATCGCTTAGACAATTCTAAATTTTCCCTGTTTCTGACGTCACCTGTAATTAGTCCTTTGTTTCGTATGCAAATATTTACGAGTTAGCAATTAATGTCAAATGCATATATCAAAAATGAACATTGGACGTTCCTTGTAAAACAAAACAGAAAAAGGAAAACTATGGGTAATTTGTCTGAAAAATTGAACTTGCATTGATTTTGAATTTTTCCTGTAAATAGGCGTTTATGTAGAAGAGGCTGACGCCCTAGTAAGAGAACGCCGCCGAGCAAAATAGAGTTTATACAATTTTGAAAAGGAAACAAAACAGCTATGTGAAAAATAAACCCACTAGGTTCTAACTCTGCTATCGCCTTTATGTCTTCGAGCGTCTCATCGTTCTGCTGCTTAGTTAAAGATGAAGTCGATTGATTGATGTCATCTGAGCCTGATAGCTGATGCCGAATTCTGGATGCAAAGTGATCCAATGAGACATAGTATTACGCTTTATCCCTAACTTTTGCCTGGACCGCCCTTTCGGGTTTTCAGTCCACCGGGATACCCATTTTTGCCCAAGCTGCCTTTTCAGGTTTTCGACTTGCCGGGTGTACAGATTTTTTTCATTTCATCCCTTATTTTTGCCCGAACCCTTTTGGTTCGCCGGGAAGCCCTTATTTTTGCCTAGGTGTGTCAACCTAGCGGGTCTTTTATTCATGCGTAGTATCTTTTTACTATGTCTGCATTAGCGGGGTGAGGAAGGTCGTCACCATCCATGGTGGTTAGAATCATAGCTCCTCCTGAGAAGATATGTTTAACCACAAATGGCCCTTCGTACGTAGGGGTCCATTTGCCCCGGGGATCACCTTGAGGAAGAATGATGCGCTTGATTACCAGGTCTCCGACTTGATACTCTTGTCGTCTGACTTTCTTGTTAAATGCCCTGATCATCCGTTTTTGGTACGTCTGACCATGACAAATAGCAGTGAGTCTCTTTTCGTCAATTAGGTTTAATTGATCAAGCCGAGTCTGGATCCAGTCATCTTCGCTCAAATCTGCATCCTTCATTATCCGGAGAGAGGGTATCTGGACTTCAATAGGCAAGACTGCCTCTATGCCATAGACCAAGGAAAAGGGAGTTTCCCCTGTTGACGTCCGTGCTGAGGTACGGTACCCATGAAGAGAAAACGGTAACATTTCGTGCCAATCTTTGTAGGTCACTGTCATCTTCTGCACAATCTTCTTGATGTTCTTATTCGCCGCTTCTACAACCCCATTCATCTTCGTCCGGTAGGGAGAAGAGTTGTGGTGCTGTATCTTGAATTGCTCGCAGAGCTCAGTGATCATCTTGTTGTTAAGATTGGTACCATTGTCCGTAATGATCCTCTCAGGTACACCGTATCGACAGATCAGGTTATGCCGAATGAACCGTGCCACGACGCTCTTGGTTATCGTAGCATAAGAAGCTGCTTCAACCCATTTTGTGAAGTAATCAATCGCTACCAAGATGAAGCGATGCCCGTTGGATGCCGTAGGTCGGATCTCACTGATCATATCAATGCCCCACATTGCAAAAGGCCAAGGTGCTGTCAAGACGTTCAGAGGAACCGGAGGAATATGCACCTTATCAGCATAGATCTGGCATTTATGACAAGTTCGAGAATGCTGATAACAGTCGGCTTCCATTGTGGACCAGAAATATCCTGCCCGAAGGATTTTCTTTGCCATGGTGTGTCCACTGGAATGTGTTCCGAATGCACCTTCATGTAGTTCTACCATGATCTTTTCTGCTTCAGTTTTATCCACACAACGCAATAGGGTTGAATCATGGTTCCGTTTGTAGAGAATGCCGTTGCTGAGGAAGAAATTTTCCGCAAACCTTCTCAGAAACTTCTTGTCGTTGACGGATGCACCCTCGGAATATTCTTGAGCTTCCAAATACCTCTTCACCTCATGATACCAGGGTTTTTCTGTTACCTCTTCAGCCTCAAGATCACAGCAATATGCGGGTTCATCCAACTTCCAAATGATGATCCGGGGAGCCTCGTTATCCCATTTGACTTTGAACATAGAAGACATCGTAGCTAGTGCGTCCGCTAACTGATTCTCCTCTCTTGGGAAGTGCTCAAAAGTTATCTCCTCGAAGTGGGGAAGCAATGTGAACACATACTCCTTGTAAGGAATAAGATTTGGGTGTTTCGTATCCCACTCGCCTTTGACCTGATTGATCACGAGAGCGAAATCTCCGAAGACACTCAGAAACTTGATCCTTAAGTCAATTGCAGCTTGAAGACCCATGATACATGCCTCATATTCTGCCATGTTGTTGGTGCAGTTGAAACATAACCGGGCAGTAAGTGGAGTATGAGTGCCTTTAGGGGATATGATCACAGCGCCGATACCATTACCCAAAGCGTTCGAGGCTCCGTCAAAGTGCATAGACCATCGGGATCCTTCCTCAGGTCCTTCATCAGCTCCAGGTACTTCACAATCAATCACTACCATGATATCTTCGTCCGGAAATTCAAAGTTCATTGACTGGTAGTCATCCACTACCTGGTGTGCCAAATGGTCTGCCAATACACTTCCCTTGATTGCTTTTTGAGTCGTGTACTGGATGTCATATTCCGTCAAGATCATTTGCCATCTTGCTATTCTTCCAGACAGAGCAGGCTTTTCGAATATGTACTTGATTGGATCCATTTTTGAAATCAACAGAGTAGTGTGAGTCAACATATACTGTCTCAGCCGGCGAGCAGCCCATACCAGAGCGCAACAAGTTTTCTCGAGCAGTGAGTACCGAGTCTCACAGTCGGTAAACTTTTTGCTCAGGTAATAAATAGCGTGCTCTTTTCGGCCAGACTCGTCATGCTGCCCCAACACACACCCCATTGAGTTGTCAAGTACTGTCAAGTATAAGATTAGAGGTCTCCCTTCAACCGGTGGCATAAGAATGGGTGGTTCTTGGAGATACTCTTTGATCTTTTCGAAAGCATCCTGACATTCATCATTCCAACGTACTACTTGATCCTTCTTCAGCAGTTTGAAGATTGGTTCACAGGTAGCAGTTAGATGTGAGATGAATCGGGCAATGTAGTTCAAACGTCCTAGAAAGCCTCTGACTTCTTTCTCTGTCTTGGGAGCTGGCATCTCTTGTATGGATTTCACCTTGGCAGGATCCACTTGAATACCTTTGTCGCTTACAATGAAGCCTAGTAGTTTTCCAGATCTCACCCCAAAGATGCACTTGTTTGGGTTCAACCTCAGCTTGTACAACTTCAGACGGTCAAACAGCTTCCGCAGATGGTCAAGGTGCTCCTCCTCAGTTTGGGACCTTGCAATCATATCGTCGACGTATACTTCTATCTCATGATGGATCATGTCATGAAATAAAGCAACCATGGCACGTTGGTAGGTTGCCCCAACATTTTTCAACCCAAAAGGCATGACCTTGTAGCAAAAGGTGCCCCACTGAGTGACAAAAGTGGTCTTCTCCATGTCTTCAGGAGCCATCTTGATCTGATTATAACCGGAGAAGCCATCCATGAAGGAGAATACTTTATGCTGGGCGGTATTATCAACCAGAACGTCGATATGAGGCAGAGGGAAATCATCCTTGGGGCTGGCCCTATTCAAATCCCTGTAATCAACACACATTCGGACCTTACCATCTTTCTTCGGCACTGGAACTACATTGGCAATCCACTGAGGGTAAGAAGTCACTGCCAGAAACTCGACGTCAAATTGTTTCATAACCTCGGCTTTAATTTTCTCGGACATCTCTGGACGCATACGGCGGACCTTCTATTTTACCGGAGGGCAGTCTTCCTTGGTAGGCAGGTGATAAACCACAATGTCGGTATCCAACCCAGGCATGTCTTCGTAAGACCAAGCAAAGATTTCCATGTAGTCATGCAGCATCTGAATCAACCGTTGTTTTACACCGAGCTCTAGGTTGGCACCAATCTTGACTTCCTTTCTGTCTGTCTCAGTACCCAGATTTACCGTTTCCACTGGCTCTTCATGTGGCTGAATGGCCCTCTCTTCCTGGAGTAGCAGTCTTGCAAGTTCACCAGGCACTTCGCAATCATCTTCACCTTCGTCTTCGGCTAAGTTGATCGGATTTTCGAATTCATAACTGGCAGTAGCAGAGTCGTTACCAGTGAGATCCAGAGTGGATTGGAACCTGTATAAGTGAGTGTGTGTAAATATAGCTGTTTTGCAATATATGATAAAGAAAGAAAAGGAGCGCAAGATTTTGAAATGCAACAAACGTCCAATGTTTTGATTAATGATATATGAAAATATCATACAAAAGCCCTCACAAATGGAGCCACGATGCCCCAGGTAGGACACCGAGCCATAAAAGTTTCAACATATTGTTTGTTACAAATTGAAAACAAAAGAGTTCATTACTGAGTGACAAAAGTAATAGGTGTGAAGTATTTGGCAGTCCAGTTGCTTGGTCCACTGTCGATTGTTGGGTAGATCCAGCTGTCGAATTCAGATTCCTCCATGTCATCTTCAATAACATTCACTCCTGGGTTGGTGATGAACACAGGAGGTCTTCCAATCCTTGCTTTGCGAACAACCCTCTGAGCCTCTGCAGTGAAGCCCAAACCAAACTTGTCGGTCTTCGGAGTGAAGTCAGGAAGTCGGCCCCAATTTGTGCACTCACCCTTCTCAATCACAGCCCGGGCATCCTTTAAGGAAGCCATCTTCAAAGGAGGGTCTTCAATCACAGTTTCAGTTGAAGCCAAAGTCTGAGGCACCTCTTCAAAGTGTTGAAAGGGGGTTTCAATGAACTCCCCATCCATCTCTATGTACCGGAACGAGTTTAAGTGGCTGACCATATACTCTTCTTCCCCTTGAACTATAACAATCTTCCCCCTAACCGGGTACTTAAGCTTCTGATGTAGTGTGGAGGTCACAGCTCCAGCCTTGTGGATCCATGGACGGCCCAACAAACAAGAGTAGGATGGACGAATGTCCATCACATAGAAAGTAGAATCAAAAACTTGAGAACCAACCCTGATTGGGATGTCAACTTCGCCATGTACCATCCTTTTTGAACCGTCAAAGGCTTGGACAACAATGTTACTAGGCTTGAGCTCCAAACCCTCACAATCTAACCTGTCTAAGGCCTTCTTGGGTAATACATTCAATGAAGAACCGGTGTCTACCAACACATGGGCAAGAGTAGTACCCCTGCATTCAATAGAGACATGCAGGGCGTCATTATGGTTTTTTCCTTTGGCGGTCAGATCGGCGTCAGAGAAGCCCAAACCATTATCGGCAGTCAAGTTGGCCACACAATCGGTAAATTGATCAGCATATGTTTCTTGTGGCACATGGGCCGTCTTCAGGAAGGAGATCAGGGCCTTGGCATGGGCCTCTGAACACAATAACAGTGATAGCATAGAAATTTTTGATGGGGTGTGCCCCAACTGCTCAACTACATTGAAATCACTTTTCTTGATAATCTTGAGGATCTCCTCCATCTCTTGCTGGGAGGCTTCAACAGTGGTTGTCTTCGGTGCCTCTGTCAGGGCAGGAAAATCAGTAGCAATCCCTTTGCCCCGAGCGTCAGATGACTCGGCAGCAGGGGTAGAAACAGGAACTTGATTAGGAAGTGGAACATGCACACTTGCGGGTGTGATGATAAGGGGTTTCTGAATAGCTGGTGGCGCAATATCTGGCGAGAACAGCCTACCACTGCGAGTAATTTTGGCAGGCCCGGTAATTTTGCTGACACCGGTACTTGTATCAAACTCTTGCTTCACTCCAAGCACATAAACATCTGCCCCATAGTGCCATGGGACAGCTTTGTCGGATGTATAAGGGAGAGGCCCCGGAACAGTAATGATGATAGGAGCAATCTTCTGAGTGGACATGATTTTGACAGGCTTCTTTGAGAGAGCCTTAGGAGGTTTGTTGAAAATAGTGACAATAGAAACTTCTTCGGCAGGGACAGCAGGAACAACAATCTTCTCGAACAAGATTTCTTTGCTATCCATCAGGCTTTGGATACCTGATTTCAGCAAAGGACAACCAAAAGGCGAAACAACACATAGAAGGCAATCTTCACCATATCCCGGAAATAAACCGGCTAGCAACAAATTTCTTTTAACAGTTGATAACGGAGTAACAATCTCTTCCACGGAGGCTACATATCGGTCTTCTTCCGCAACATTCACTCCATGCTGAGGCATGGGAGCAGTCACAACATTGGGCCTTTCGGGCGCCTCAAACTGTATTTCTTTAGCATCAATAAGGTCTTGAACCTTATTCCTCAGAGCCCAGCAATCGTCCGTAGTATGCCCGTGGCTATCAGAGTGATAAGCGCAATGGGCGTTGGGGTTGTACTTCGGTGAAGCTGTGTTCACTACCTTCGGAGCTTCTTTGACAGTTACCAAATTGGTCGACAGTAGTTGCGGCAAAATCTGAGACAGGGTCATGCTGAGCCGAGTGTACTGCCTTTTGGGTCTCTCACCCCTTTGTTGGTTGTACTGCTGAGGAGCAGCAACAGGCTTTGAAATCACCAATGCATTGACAGCTTGGCGGAGTTCCGGCTTAACTTGTCTTCTAGGACCATAAACAGCACTAGCTTCCTTCTTGAAGGGCTTCTTCTCAGTACTTGCGGAGGCACCTTTCTGTATCTTCCCCGACTTGATACCAGCTTCTATCCTCTCACCAGTCAAGATCAAATCTGTAAACCCAGCGGAAGAATTACCAATCAGATGATTGAAGAATGGACCAGACAGGGTCCCTAGGAACATGTCAACAAGTTCACGGTCAGTCAAAGGAGGCTGCACCCTGCCAGCCAAGTCTCTCCACTTTTGCGCATACTCCTTGAATCCTTCGCCAGTCCCTAATGACATACCCTGGAGTTGGGTACGCGTGGGAGAGAGGTCAGAATTATACTGATACTGTTTATAAAATGCAGTGGCCAAGTCCTCCCAGTTTCGGATACTGGCTCCATCCAGCTGATAGAACCACTCGAGTTGAGCCCCTGAAAGGCTATCCTGAAAGAAATGGATCCATAGATTCTTGTCTGCAGTGTAAGGTTGGATCTTCCTTACATATGATCTGAGATGCATTTTCGGGCAGGATAGCCCGTCATATCTTGCAAAAGCTGGCACTTTGAACTTCGGGGATAACAATTCCAGCAACTAATCCCAAATCTTCGAAATCTAAGCCAGGAACTCTCTGCAGCTCCATAACTGCCAACCTGTCTTCCAAGCCTTTGTACTTATCATCGGCGGGCGAGTATTGTCGATCAGAGTAGTCTTCGTCTTCTTCAGCCTCCTCTTCTTCAACCTCAGATTCAGAAGGTACTACAGCCGCATTCCCTTTACTGGTTCCCTCCTCAGAAGTAGGGGAAATTCAAGCACTCTTCTGGCTTCACCCTCGAACCTTCTTCCTAGGGTAGCCACCCTGATTCTCTTCTTCTTCTTTTTCACTTGGTCTTTGTTCCCCAGCAGGGCCTTTAGATCCTCCTGACCCTTAGCCAAGGTCATCAGGAGTTATTGAAACTGTGAATTCTGAGACTGCAAGTCCTTGACCGTCTGTTCGAGATCCATCTTACTGAAATAAACAGCAGAAAGATAAGGAAACCTGGTGTAGAGACCTGCTTATGCACATGATGAATGGTATGCTTATGTATGCAATGCATTAAAGGATTTAGAAAATTCAAAATTGTTGCAAACAAAAAGAACGCACGTCATATAAATAAGAAGAAATTTGTCAGTACAAAAATGCCCCATGGGCCAAATATTACAAAAAACTTCTCAAGGTAAAAAGACATTGCGCATCCTCTTTGGTGCGATGTAGGTGTTGAGGGTCTCTTCCTCATGGAGTCGGCGGGTGAGCTCCAAAACCTTCTTCTCACTGGCGTAGAAGCTGGCTTCAAAAGTGTTCCGTTCCTCCTTGAGTTGGATCCAACTCTTCTGCATCTCCTCCCACGATGTAGGCATGTCATGATATAAGATGGTGTAGGGAACCTCTCCTTCCTTAACGGGCTCTTTAATCATAGGGAGAACATGAGGATAAGGCATCATTAGACTCTAGGCTCGGGCTCGTACCCACTTGAGATAAGGCTCAAGAGGGATGGAATTCTTGTGTCCCAGTGTCTTGCTGTCAACCTTATTAGGCATCCTCCAAGCTCTGATGAATCTTTGGCGAAGTCCTTGCGCATCATTGTCGAAGTCAAAAACTAGGTCAGGAATCAACATGTCGTGAGGGCCATCCCTCCGTGCATATCCAAATTGTCTCAAGGATATACAAGGGTTATAGGTAATGCCTCCTCTAATGCCAAGTAATGGAACATTAGGGAACTCTCCACAACGATCGACGATGATGACATTTTCTCTGGACCGAGAACACCAATGTACATCAGAGTGAGTAAGGGTCATCAACCGTTGTGACCACCTTAAGCCTTGGTCATTCTTCAAGACAGATTGTGGAAGGTGCGAAATAAACCACCTTGCAAGGAGAGGAGTACAACACATGAGAACACCCCTCTTTCTCATTGTTCGAGTGTAAAATGAGTGAAGAATGTCCCCAAGCAATATTGGTATTGGATTTCTGGATAAGAAGATCTTGACGGTGTTGACATCTATAAGCTGGTCAGGATTTGGGAACAAGACCAACCCATAAATGAGAAGTGCCACAATTTCTTCAAAGGCTTGTAGGTCCAATGAATTCCAACATTCTTGTGCCTTCTCAAACAAGAATTTTGCCAAGAAACCTTTGACACCGCTTCTAGTTTCCCAGTGCCCCTTGATGTCAGATGACTGTAGGTGTAGTGCTTGAGCAACATCTTCAGGCTTTGGTTCCTTTTCCATACCGTTGTAGGGTAGTTGATTAAGGATAGGAATTCTCAGGAGTTGAGAAAATTCCTCCAAAGTGGGCACCAACTGGTAGTCGGGGAAAGTGAAACAGTGGTGAAGGGGGTCAAAGAACTGGAACAACACCTTTACCATGTCCTCTTTAATGCTGGTGTTGACTAAGCTGAGCAGTCTACCATGTCTTTCACTGAAGGGAGAGCTTTCCGGAATTCTTGATGTGAGCTCCTTGAGTTGAGGAAGGATTCTCACAAGGTTGACTTGGATGGTTTTCCTGCGAGGAATTTCCATGACCTACAAAACAAGAACAAAGATGAAGATCTAAACCCTTGAAACGGTTAGTATATGCATATGATGCTTTATGATGTTCATGATGCATGCACAAACATATGTACAAGCAATTCACACAAAACCCTAGTTTCAGGCTTGCATGGGGTTTCATAGGTAAGTACCCTCTTGAGTGTAGTTGGCTTAAAAACCTGTCCTATAATATAGTAACCGGGTTCTAAGGAGCTCAATATCATTGGATTGTTTTCCATGTTCATTGTTTTGGTTTAGCCACTTAACTAGCGACCAAAATATTCCAAGAAAACAACCCTCAATGAGTGTAGTATCGAGTATCTACCAACTTCGGACTGTACCAAAGCCGGTCATCTCACTACCCCTAATAAAAGGCCAAGATGGTCAAGTAAGGTTCTAGGTCATTAGTGCTAAGTGACATCACTCAGCGGCCCCGTACTCTCCTTGATTGAACTCAAGGGTTACCGGTACTCACAAATATGTCGCACTAATATAGCTATTGCTTCAACCGTGTCGGTATACCCTGCACAGTTTCCATAATGTATTGCTATCTATGAATGTTTCTCCAAATCTGAGTGTAGGATTGCAAACCCAAACAAGAGAACCAAGATATAAAGCAATCAAAGCAAACAATTAGTCATGCAAGAGGGTGATCTAAGCCCTAAGGTTACTCCAATTTTAAGTTTATTCCCCAGCAGAGTCGCCAGTTCTGTGATACGGTGGGAGAACTGACTTGAGGTTTGCGTTTGTATTCGCAAATGTTTCGGTTGAGCTAGAGTCGCCACCGACTTTTTATTTTATCCTAAGGAAAGGTTAAAAAGCACAGCAAAAACCTTTGAGATATTTTCTTGGGTTCGGGGAGTAGATTATAGAAAGGGAAGGTATTAGCACCCTTTCTATCCATGGTTATCCATGGGCTCTTAGTTACTTGCTTAGATCAACTTGCCTTGATTTTCAATTGTTTGAAATGGTGCTTTGTGTGTGGGTTTTGAAAATGTCTTTGAAAAGAGGCCAATATGGTGGCAACCTTTGTAATGATCCATGTGTGGATGTATACAAAGATGTATGTCTTTTGAAAAGTTTTCAATGTTTTTGAAAGTTGTTTTTGAAAGGGTTGTGATGTGTGGTTTTGAAAAATAGGCAAGTGTTTTTGTTTTGCAAATTGGCAAGTAACCAAGAGCTATCTACCCTAATTTTCTCAAAGATCATTGCTATGTTTTAACCCTTTTAACAATTTTGTTCCACCATTGTATTTGGTGGACAATCTTGTGTTAGGATGTGAACGGGACGGGCGCGGGTCATCGTTTAGACCATGATTGCAATGGTGCCAAGTATCTTTGGGCAATTTTTCTTTTAAGGGACTTGATCATTTTTTAGGCAACTTTTGAAAGCGTCATCGAGGGACTATGATCATTTGAATTGATTTTGTTTTGCCAAAGATACCTAACATGCAATATGGCCCATTATTGAAGGCAACAAGTGGAATACCCTAGGGGTGCAAGTGTGATTAGTATTGTCCATTTTCATGCTTGTTTATCTTGAATTTAGGTCAAACTATTTGTTGTTTTTGATTTGCATACAAAACCCTAATTCTATCATGGCATATTTAGAAAGCTTTTAAAGTGCGGAATTTAAAGATCCTAAATTATTACAACACAATATATGGGATGGGGGGTACAAATGTTCAAATGGGGATATTTTAGCAAGAAATTAAATCCTAAACTATTACATCCAAATTGAAATTTTACAAGGTATTTAATATACAATAATTAAATAAAATGAGACAAAAATGCAAGATGCAAAAAAAAGATTTTTATATGTATGTAAAAAGGTATTTTTATGTGTCAAGTAAACAAAAATAAAATGAATTAATTTTTGGTATTTTTATGCTTTTAGGGGGAAACCCTAATTTTATAAATAAAAGGTATTTATTATATAATATATGCAATATTTATTAATTATGTATAAAAATAAATAAAAAGAAAGTATATTGTCAAAAGGTGATTTTTTAAGTTAAATATTAATAAAAATAAAAATGTATTATTTTTGTGTTTTTAACCTAAATATACTAATAAATATATAAGTATTTATATTATTTATCAAATATATTAAATATGTACAAAAAATAAAATATTTAATATTTACAAAAAAAGTATATTTTATATAAAATGTTTTCAAAAGGTAAAATAAAATAAAAATCAGAAAATAAATGTGTTTGTATTATTTTTAGTTATTTTAAATAAAAGTATATTTATGTTTATTTATGTACAAAACTAAATGAAACCAAATAAATATCAAATAAAATGCAAAAAAATGTGGAAAAATAAATTTAATATTTTTTATGCTTTGACAAAAAATAAATAAGTCAGAAACAAAAATTAAAAGTCAAAAATAATGAAAATAAGATGCAATGGGCCAAGGGGGTGCAAATGTAAAAACATGGTGCAAAAAGGAAAAAGAGTCAGGCCCAGCCCAAGAAGACTTTGTCTTCAACCTCTGAACAAAAAAAACAGAGCAACACGTGCTTCCTGCTATCTCATGATTCTGGACTTTTAGCACAAACTTACAACATGAAAAATGTCAAGCATCAAGCCACGATTCCATACATATAAAAAACTTAACTTAACTCTCAGAAATGAGAGATAATTTCTCCATCCCTAATTCTTAACCTAAGTTTTTGTCAATGTTCAGGTCTTAAATTCTCTCAGCATATGCAATATAAATGGAAAGTGAGGATATGTATAGCTTCAGGGCCATGAGTAGTGCATTTTTCATTCATAAACTTAAAGCTAACTCTTCCTAGATTGAGAGATAGAAGTCCATGAACTTACCTGTTCAGCTTGGATCGTGTCTGGCAATGGAGGCACTTTCAAGGCAAGGTGAGGATTGGTACAGCTTGCTTGAAGTCCAGGGATGCTATTCCAACCTTTAGCTTGCTTTGAAACCAAGTGAATCAAGCTATGGCAATCAACCTGCAAAATAGAAAAAGTGAAAATGGTGAAGTTGGTTAGAGGTGTTACAGGTCGTGTCCAATTCTTGGGATAGCTTGTATATGTGGTATGGAGTGTGTATGAACTGGTTTTAGCAAGAATGCACGAGTGGATTGAGTTATGGAAGTCCAACTGCAGAGGTGACTCTGTTTTCTGCAGTAGGATGGTGTTTTTATGAATGGTGAGGTTTGGAAGGTGTTTTGGTAGTGCCTTAACTCAGTTATGTTGTTTGGAATGTGTCTAACAAGTTTGTCTAAGCTAGTTCTTGCAGCAATGAGAGTTGGATATCAATATGCCAAGTTTCTTCTAACTTAAGCAAAAAAATGTCAACTTTTTTTTACAAGCTTTCCTAGGCCCCTCAAGTATGTTGCACACTTGAGTCTTGATCAGTGTGTTATGTCCCTGAACTTGTGCCAAAAGGATTTGCATTGTACTTCAAAGATTGCAATCTTGACATAAAGTTTCACTTTTCAAAAATGGATATATTGCTTTTTCCATATTAAGGTTAATCTTTTGTGTAATGGCTTAATGGACAAGATAATGCTAGGACACAAAGGTTTTGCATTAAATTTATGAGTGCGGATGAGATAAAAGACCTGTAATCTAGCTTAGAGCATGCTGAGTTCAAAAATGCAAAGTTATGGACATGGAAATGGCTCATGAACAAAGTGAGTTTTGCCTATATTGCCAAATTCGATTCTCCCTAACCACAAGGTTGTTTGATGAGTTCTTGGACATTTTGGAAAGCTTGGAATGTGTAATATAATCCACCTTTGTAATGAAAATTTAAATTCAAAGTGGAAGCATGTGAAAAGTGGCCATGAAGTTAGACAAAAATCCTGCCTAGAATAGGTCAAAAATTTTCTAAGTTAAGAATGTTTTGCACCCTTGTTCCAAAAATCATAACTTGAGCTACAAGCTTCTTTTGTGGAAACTTTGTGAATCAAAGTTGTAGATTTTGCAATGGACTATGACTTTCATGTTTTGAGTTTTCCTTGAATCCAAATGTATCTTGATGAAAAAGTGGGACAAAGTTAGGAAAAAATTAGGGATTTTCATAACTTAGAAAAATTCTAAGTTATGAAAATTCTTCATTTCAAACCCTAATTTGTGATTTTTGATTTCTTGATGAACAAGTTTCATAATTTGACATGTCTTGATGAAAAATGAATCTTGGCACTTGATTTTGACCAAAAAGTCAAAGTTTGACTTTTCAGTATACTGTCAAATTTGGCTCAGTTGACTGGAAAATTCATTTGTCAATCTTGTGCATTTGGGATCTTTTGAATTTGTTGAACATGTCAATACAATTCCATTGGGTCCTTGAGTCCATATATGAGCTTGGTTTGCCATTGGTTAGGTCAAACAGTCAAAAATTGCCTTTGTGCAGTCAAAACCCTAAAAATGACCATTTTGCCCTTTTGGTGATCTGATCAAATTTCTTGTGGATTTGTGATCCAAACTTGAAAAAATGGTCCATATGAGTTCATAATGTTGATGTGGGTCAAAAATCATGAGGTTTGACTGTCAATTGACCATAGTTGGCTTTTTCCCCAATACTGCTGATTTCTAGGTCAACTGTCCAATTGACTGGGCAAAGATTGGGATCAAGGCTTGAAACTTGGTATGGATAAACTTGGGAGTCCAATATGAAGCATGAAAGTAATCTTAGGTATTTTAGGTCAAAACATCTTTGTGCAAACTCAAACCCTAATTTGGGTCAACAGTGCAAGGAGAAGTCTTGAGCAGAGGAAACCCTAACTTGATCCTGAACTCCAAAGGTCTTGTGATGAGAAAATGTTGAGGAAATGGGAGGGAAAATTTTGGGGTACAACAGGTTGTAATAATTTTAGGGTTTTAATTTCTTGCAAATAATCCCCTATTCAAAATTGTATCCCCCTCCCCATATCAATGTTGTAATAGTTGTAGATTTACTTTTACGCATTTATAGCTTTCAAATATGCATGATAGAGATTAGGGTTTGTATGCAATTTCCAAAATCAAAACAAATAGTTAGACTTAATACAAGACATAAAAGCATGTAAATTGACAACACAATGTACACAAGCACCCCTAGGGTTTCACCCACTTGTTGCCTTAAAAATGGCCATGGTATGCATGCTAGGTGTGTTGGCAAAACAAAAATCAAAACAAAAAGATCATAGTCCCTCGATGACGCTATCTTGGTTGCCTATACAAAATGATCTAGTCCCTCAAAAATTTGCTAAGATATTTAGCACTATTGCTATCATGGTCAATACGATGACCCGTGCATGTCCCATTTAACATCCAAATACAAGGTTGTTTACCAAATGCAATGGTAAAACAACAATGTAAAAGGGTTAAAAATGTGTAGGAAAGATATTTGAGTAGATAGGGTAGACAACTCTTAGTTACTTGAACAAAACTTTCAAACATCCTTGCTATTTTCAAAAAAAACACATCACAACACAATTTCAAAACATTTCCCAAAACAAACTTTCAAACATTGAAATATCTTTTCAAAAGACAAACACCTTTGTATACATTCAAACAAGAATCATTACAAAGGTTGCCACAATGATGGCCTCTTTTCAAAATATTTTCAAAACCACACACAAAGCACCATTTCAAACAATTGAAAATCAAAAGCAAGTGATCTAAACAAGTAACTAAGAGCCCATGGATAACCATGGATGAAAAGGGTGCTTGCACCTTCCCTTTTCATAATCTACCCCCCGAACCCAAGAAAACATCTCAAAGGTCTTTCCTGTGCTTTTTGACATTTCCTTTGGAAAAATGAAAAGTCGGTGGTGACTCTTGCTAAACCGAAACATTTGCAAACACAAACGTAAAACCTCAAGTCAGTTCTCCCACCGTATCACACTGGGCATAGGGGTAGAAATGACATTCGACTTTTCAGGCGCATCGAACTCAATTTCTTTTGCTTCAATGAGGTCTTGTATTTTGTTCTTTAGAACCCAACATTTATTAGTATCGTGACCAGGACTTTCAGAGTGATATGCGCAATGGGCGTTGGGATGATAATGAGGATATGTTGTATTGGGGTTTTTCGGAGCTTCTTTCAAGGTTACCAAGTTGGATCTTAGTAGATGCGGTAATACTTGAGACGGGGTCATGTTGATTCTGGTGAACTTCCTGACTGGCCTTTCCATCCTTGGTTGATTATTTCTTTGCTGATCAGATGCAGGCTTAGGAATCATAACACCTCCCACCATTGGTCGGTGTTCGGCCCTATCTTGGTTTCTCTGCGGGTATACGGCAGCTGCCTCTTTCTTTCCGATAAAGGGCTTCCTTACAACTGTAGAAGAAGATGTGTCTTTTTGAATCTTTCCATTCTTTATACTGGCTTCTATCCTCTCTCTGGTCAATATTAGTTCAGTAAAGCTTGCAGATGATCTTCCGATTAAATGATTGAAGAAGGGACCAGACAAGGTACCCAAGAACATGTCCACCAATTCTCTCTCAGATAGAAGGGGCTGAACTCTTCCAGCCAAATCTCTCCATTTTTACGCATAGTCCTTGAAACCTTCATTGGACACCATGGCCATACTCTGGAGTTAGGTACGGGTAGGCGCAAGATCGGCATTGTATTGATATTGTTTGTAGAAAGCTGCAGCAAGGTCTTCCCAATTGTGAATGTTGGCTCTTTCTAGTTGGTAAAACCAGTCAAGTTGAGTTCCAGACAGGCTGTCTTGGAAGAAGTGCACCCATAAGTCTTTATTAGCGGTATGGGGTTGAATTTTCCTCACATATGATCAGAGATGCATTTTAGGGCATGAAAATCCGTCATATTTGGTGAATACAAGTGCTTTGAATTTAGGAGGAATCATAATCCCCGACACCAAACCCAATTCCTCAAAGTCCAAGCCAGGCACCTTTTGGATTTCCATTGCGCTCAAACGCTCTTCGAGATGTTTATACTTGTCATTAGCTGGAGGGTATTGTTCTTCAGAGTAGTCCTCTTCTTCCTCTTCCTCCTCTGATTTTGTCGGGACAACTATTTCCTTGCCTTTACCATCTTGGTTGTCTCTTTCACCGTATGTTCTTGCAAAGTTCAAAGTCCTTCTTGTTTGCCCATGAAATCTTCTTCCCATGTTTAAGACTTGGTTACCTTCTTTGTTTTCTTTTTCCTCTCTTCAGCCAGCAAAGTCCTCAATTCTTCTTGTCCCTTGGCTAGGGTCAAGAGAAACTGTTAAAACTGTGTATTCTGAGCTTGGAGATCCTTCACTATTTGCTCAAGATCCATATTACTGAAATAAACAGTAGAGAGATGAGGAGACTTGTTGCAAAAGACCTGCTTATGTTATGATGAATGGTATATGCATATGCAATGTTTTTAAGGATTTCAAAGATTCAAATTTGTTTTAGACAAAAAGGAAACACACGTTATATTAATAAGATAAAGTTTGAGTACATCAATGCCCCTTGGGCAAAATAATACAAAATCTCTAAGATAGAAAATTAGTGCGCATCCTCTTCGGTGCAATGTAGGCATTCAGAGTCTGCTCCTCATGAAGTAGCCTAGTGAGTTCCAAAACCTTCTTCTCGCTTGCGTAGAATTGGGCTCCGAAAGTATCTCGCTCTCCTTTGATTCGTATCCAATCCCTTTGTAGGTCTTCAAGAGATGTGGGCATGTCAGGATGTAGGATAGTGTATGGAACATCTCCCTCCATGACAGGCTCAATGGTTACCGGAAGGATGGAGGGGTAATGCACCATAAGACTCTGAGCACGAGTTCATACCCATTTGAGGTAAGGCTCAAGAGGGATATAATTTTTGTGCCCCAAAGTCGTGCTATCCACCTTGTTTTACATTCTCCAAGCTCAGATAAATATCTGGCGAAAACCTTGATCGTCGTTGTCGTAGTGAAATACCAAACCTTGAATCAGCATCTCGTGCGGGCCATCTCTTCGGGCGTAACCAAACTGTCTTAAGGCTAAGCAAGGGTTGTAGGTAATTCCTCCCCTAATTCCAAGTAAAGGGACATTAGGAAATTCTCCACAACGGTCGACAATGATAACATTCTCTTTGGGTCGGGAGCACCAATGAATGTTTGAGCGTCATCAACCTTTGTGACCATCTTGAACCTTGCTCATTCTTTAATACAGATAGGGGAAGATGAGAAATAAACCATCTTGCCAAGAGAGGAGTGCAACACATAAGAACACCTCTTTTCCTCATTGTGCGAGTGTGAAAAGAGTGTAGTATATCTCCTAGCAATGTTGGCACCGAGTTGCAGGATATGAAGATTTTAACGACGTTGATGTCTATGAGTTGGTCATGATTTGGAAACAAAACCATCCCATAGATGAGGAGAGCCACAATTTCTTCAAAGGCTTTCAAGTCCAAGGAATTCCAACAGCTTTGGGCTTTCTCAAACATGAACTTTGCTAAGAAACCTTTGACACCACTCCTTGTTTCCCAATGAGTTGTGATATCAGATGAGTGCAAGTGTAGAACTTAAACAATCTCTTCTAGCTTTGGGTCTCTTTCCTTACCGTTGAAAGGTAGTTGATTGAGAATGGGAATCCTCAAGAGTTGGGATAATTCTTCCAAAGTAGGCACAAGTTGATAGTCAGGAAAGGTGAAGCAATGGTGTAAAGGATCAAAGAACTGAAAGAGCACCTTCATCATGTCCTCATTTGTGTTAGAGGTGACCAAGTTGAGTAGGCGACCATGTCTCTCGGTGAATGGAGAGTTTTCAGGAATCCTTGAAACTAGCTCCTTAAGTTATGGAGGGATTCTCACAAGGTTGACTTGAATAGTTTTCCTGCGAAGTGAATCCATAACCTACAAAACAAGAACAAACATGAATCCAAAAATCCTTGAAATGGTTAGTGGATCTATATGATGTTCAAGATGTTATGTACAAGTATGCATATACAAACAAAGCAAACAAGTCCTTAGGTTTAGGCTTGCATGGAGTTTTATAGGTAAGTACCCTCTTGAAGTTTAGTTGGCTCAAACCTGTCCTAGTAATAGTAACCAGGTTCTAAGGAGCTCAATATCATTGGTTTGTTTCCTTGGTCATTGTTTCAGCTCAAGCCTCTTTAATGGCGACTAAAATATCCCAAGAAATCAAACCTCAATGAGTGTAGTATCGAGTATCTACCAACTTCGGACTGCACCAAAGTCGGTCATCTCACTACATCCTAAAGGCCAAGTTGGTCAAGTAAAGGTTCTAGAAGTTTATTAGTGCTTCATAACATCACTCAGCGGCCCCGTATTCTCTTTGATTAACTCAAAGGCTACCGGTACCCACAAATATGTCTCACTAACGTAGCTATTGCTTAGACCATGTCGGTATACCCCGCACAGTTTCCACAACGTATTGCTACTTACCTATAATGTATCCCAAATCCGGGTAGAGGATTCAAACCCAGACAAAGAACCATAATGTAAAGCATACAAGTCAAACAATGTAAGAAAATAAATGTGATTTATCCCTAAGGTAACCCCACTTCTAGAATTTCCCCCAGCAGAGTAGCTAGTTTTGTGATGCAGTGGGAGAATTGACTTGAGGTTTTTGCGTTTGATCGCAAATTTTGCGGTTAGCAAGAGTCACCACCAACTTTTCTTTTATCCAAAAGGAAAGGTGAAAAAGCACAGGAAAGACCTTTGAGATTATTTCTTGAGTTCGGGGGGTAGATTATGAAAAGGTAAGGTATTAGCACCCTTTTCATCCATGGTTATCCATGGGATCTTAGTTACTTGCTAGATCACTTGCTTTTGTTTGAAATTGTGCTTTGTGTGGTTTTTGAAAGTAATTTGTAAAGAGGCTATTGTTTAAGCAATATTTGTAATGATTCTCGTTCGTAAGAATGTATACAAAGATGTTGATCTTTTGAAAATGTTTTCAATTTTGTAAGATGTTTTGAAAGTGTATGTGATTAATTTGAAAATAGCAAGGATATTTGTTTTGAGATGGAGCAAGTAATTAGGAGCAATCTACCTGCTCAAAAGTCTTTCTTGTTCATTTTCTTTTCCTTTGACATTGTTGTCTTACCATTGATTTGGTAAGCAACCCTATCTTTGGATGTAAACGGGACGGGCGCGGGTCATCGTATAGCCATGATTAGTGCTGTACCCCAAAATTTTCCCTCTCATATTTCTCAAAACATTGCAAGAAAAATCTCCAAGTTACTCAAGTTTGCTCAAGAGTGGGTCAGGCAAATCATCTCCTAAGGTAGTCAACCCCAAATTAGGGTTTTGTGTTGCATCAATATCCTTGAGTCCAAATGACCTAAAATGCTCCCTAATGTTCTAACATGTTTTCAAGATCATCCATGTCAAATTTCAAGCCTTGCAGAGGAAGTTTGCTCAGTCAATTGCTCAAAGGGTCCAAAAATCGACTGTGCTAGGGCAAAAGTCAACTGTGACCCAAATACAGTCAAACCTCAAGATTTTTTGTCAACATTCTAACTTTGAAGGATATTTCATCATTTGATCAAGGGTTGATCATGATTCATCAAGGATTGCTCAAAATTCATCAAGACTCAAAAGTTGCTAAATTAGGGTTTTATAGGAAAAATCAAACCAACTTTGACCAAGCATAACTTTCTCATACTTTATGATAAATGACCCATCCAAATCTCATTTTGAAGAAGATGCAATTTCCTACAATCCATCTTCATACCCGAAGATCAGAAAATGTACTCACAAGAAGTTATAAATTTGGACATTATAGGTTATTTTTGAAAGTCAACAAAAACACCTTTTTTCCAAAGCTTATAAAGTGAGCATGGAATATCAAAATGAGATGAGACCAAAAGTGTTAGTTAAAAGACATCTCAAGCTTTCTAAAAAGTCCAAGAACACTTCCAAAAGTTCAAAATTGAAGAAGTTATGCATTGTTGAAGTTGGGCATTTTTGCAAAATTGCCAAAAGTCAACTATCCCCAAAACTTCAAATTTTGTCAAATGGGCCCATTCGTTTCCACTTGATTTGGACTTTCCACATTTCACAAGTGTCCTAGCTTCATCCTTGTGTCCATTTATCAATTTTATTATTTTATTTGATTTTTTATTGAATTATTTCATTTTAAATCAAATTAAATCAAATAAAATCCCAAAACTTGATTACATAAGATCTTTTGCTATCTTCAGGACTTAATCATCATCATGGACAACATCAAACTCGTATCAAGCATTCCATGTGCAAAAAGATTGGATTTTTGACAAATTAGGCAAGCTTTCCATGGTGGATCAAATCAAATCCCATGGCATTGATGTGCAAAGATTCAAAGCATAATTCTTGACCTAATGCATTGCATATTACATATACAAGTCAAAGCACACGAAAACTAGGCTAGAGGCTGCAAGAACATTGAAAACAAAACTTGGAAAAAGTGGTGAAAAGTGCAAAACTAAAATCACACTTAGAGGAAATTTCAGAAGAAAAGCTTGACACCAATCAATTGCTGGAGGTTTACAGAGTCAGAACCAACCCCTAGCAAGCTCTCATACACGCCTAAAAGCACCGTAAGAGTCACAAAAAATCGCTTCTTTCTTGAATTCGTATATCCTTATTTCTGCATCTTTTGCACAAACCATTTGCATATTCATGATCCTCATCAAATTTCCAAGCTTTATATATCATCCAATTGCATTTATCTGATCTGTAACCCCATAGCCGAATCTAGGGTTTTGTGGTTTGTTTTTTGGGTGTTTCTTTTACAGGAAAAATTAGCTCCATTGATGGCCATGGACATGACCGGAAGGGAAGGACGGACTCAACCATGCGCTTGGATTTAATTTTCATGGCCTAGAATTGATTTTGGGTTTGAGCTACGAATTTAGCTGCGGATCTAAATCCGCAGGTAAAAGTTACAGGGTTGGAGGTTAGGGATGGAGACGTGTCACTCCCCCTGTGGCTGGTTCAAATATTCGCGTGTTTTATTTTTTGTTCTGGCATATTAGCACGTTTTCTCATATTATCATTATTGCTTAATACACTAACAATTAACACATAATGGCTGAGTGGTAGTGGCGTGTATCCAATATCCAACAGGACTTGGGTTCGAATCCCAGGTCCCCCATATGCCTTGTTATTATTTTTCTTCAGGTAATCAAGTGTTGATGCCAGTGTGAGATCTATCATGCGCCTCCATATCTTCAATGGACAGGTGGCCTTAGGCCAGATCTGAGGGACAAAAGATGAACGTCCACCATGGACCAAGTTAACCAGCATGCATGGAATCCAGGGAGGTCAAACGAGGCCAGCTTGTGATGGGCCTTTGAATTTCTATTCTGAACCTCCTAATCAGGCCCACACCCCTAACTCTTTCTATTTCTTTTCATTTATTTTAATTGTTTGTTTTATTATTTTTATTTAATTATTAACTAACCAGTCAAATCTTTTTCTTCATAAAATTAAAAAAAAAACAAAAAATATTTTCTTTATTAATTTAAATTTTAGTATTTTCTTTTTATTAACAAATCAATTAATTAATTTAGTTTTAATTAGGAATAAATTTAATATATTTTTTGCAATAATTAAAATTAACTTAGACAATTAGGTTTTTATTAACATTGATTAAATTTATTTTTATTTCTTCAAATACCAAAAACCCAAAAATATTTTTATTAATTAATTTGTTTATTAATTTAATAATTAACATAGTTTAATTTCTTTCTTAATTCAAAAATAACCAAAAAAATCTTTTCTTTAATAACAAAGGGTCAAAACCCTAGAACTCGCATTCGATTTAATTTCCCGCACGCGATCCATTTTATAGCATATTGTATTTGTTCCCGGAATGTAATAGATAATTAGGACTTTAAATATTTTTATCGCTTTATTTATTTTCCGCATTTAAATTTCAAAGGGTTGCTTTTGGCGATGTAAATACCCGACGCCTTGTAATTTAATTTCCGCAAAATATAAACTGCTAGATGTTTGATAATAGGTATGCATGACAAGAATGGATGTTTAACCTAAAATCAATCTAGATAACTATTAACATGTACAAAGACAAAATTAACTGAAAACGACACACTCGCACATGCGCACTCTTAGGGTACACCCCACTTGGTTGCCTTCGTAACGCGGTCATTGAGTATAAGAAGTTTTAGAGGTTGCCCTCTCGTCTAAAGATCATAGTTGCCTCGAAACAGTTGCCTCGGATAAAATGATCTAAGACATTAGGGTTACCGCTAAGGCGTCCTAACATTGCTTTAGTGACTGCACGTCCCTTAATCGAATTGACCCTTAAAACTCCAACGACGGTGCTACCTACTCATCAGTAGTAGGATAGAATTTTCTAAAGGACATTAGCATAGAATGATTCTTTTTTTGAGTAGGTAGATGGTTCTTAAGTACTTGCTCTTTCAAAAAACAAAACATTTTTCACACTTACACCTTTCAAACAAAAACTTCATCAAACCCACAAGCACAAAGAAAAGCAATTTTGAAAACAATTGAGCAAGTACCTAAGAGCCTGTGGGTAACCACAGATAGAAAGGGTGCTAACACCTTCCCTTTCTATAATCTACCCCTCGAACCCGAGAAATATCTCGAAAAAGGAATTTTTCTGTGCTTTTTCCTTTCCTTGTTGGATAAAATAAAAGTCGGTGGCGACTCTTGCTTACCGCGACATTTTGCGAAAACAAACACAAAATGCAAACCAACATTCCAAAAAACAGTCAGTTCTTTCCCACCGTATCACAATTAGCAATGTTGCAAAGTATCTTAGCATTCTTTTTGAGGGACTAAGATCATTTTGTAGGGCAACTTTGAATAGTGTCATCGAGGGACTATGATCTTGTATTTGTTTGTTTTTTGCTAAGATACCTTACATGCGTAATATGGCCATTTTGCAAGGCAACCAAGTGGGATAACCCTAGGGGTGCTTGTGTGCAAGTGTGATATTTTCATGCTTATTTTTGTTTTGGATTAGGGTTTTCTATTTGATTGATTTTGTTCTTTCCATACAAACCCTAATTACTAGCATGTAAATATAAAGCATTTAAATTGCTGAAAATAAAAATACTAAGCTATTACATGATAACCTAATTAATCTATTACGACCAAATTGAATTTATACAAGAATTGGAATAAATAATATACAAGATGAATTAAATATGTAAGAGTTTGTAAATGCAAAGAAAAATGATATTTTTGTTTGGTTTCTTAAGAAAAAGGGTCTTGATTTTAACCTAATTAGATAAAGAAAATAATTAGTCAAGTTTAATATTCATTAAGAGAAAGATTCTTGACTAAAACCCTAATGCCTCTTGATTGATTAAAAAGAATGAAGTTTATATAAAAACAAGTATTTTTTTTTATATTTTATATTTTTTGTCTTGAAAAATAAATTATAGTGTTATAAAATATTCTTTAGTCTTTTTGATATTAAAAAATATATTTTCACTAGTATAAAATAAATAATATTTTAGTTTTAATTAAAACTTTACAAGGAAATTAATAAAAGTAAATAAAGTATGGTAAATAAAATAATTTTTATGTGGAAAAATAATTAAATTATGTCAAAATATAAATCTATATTTTTTATACTTTTTATGATTTTTTTGGTATTTTAGAAAATATATTTAAAAGAAAAAAATAAATAAATAACAAAAAATAAAATGGGCTAGGGAGGTGTCACAAGTAAACAAGGTGTATGCTAACAAAAAACAAAAAAATAATGCCAGACCCAAAGGGCCCAGCGCCTGCAAGCAAAAAAGCAAAAAATGTCAAAAATATGGAAAAAGGAAAAATGGTCACGCTGGGACTTGAACCCAAGACCATAGGGTGAATAGGCGCGCGCTTTACCACTGGGATGGCTATACATTCGTTTATATAGGCAAAACCATAAATATATAAGGCAAATCCAGTCCTGATGACTTCATCTTCAACCTCCAGCCGGTGTACCTGTAACTTCTTCATTTCTCAACAAAAATGGAAAGTGACAAAATGAAAGTTGTTGCATTCTTCCTCACGATTCTAACCATGTAAATAACTAAGGCTGAAAGTCAAAGATAAGTGAGAATTTTTGGCCCTAATTTAAACCCTAAAAATGTTAGAAACTTCAACTCTAAAATTCTCTAAGCTCAAGCCATATAAATGTAAACTATGGATATGTACAGTTTCGTGGCAATGAGGTCTACATTTTATCTTCATAAATGTAAGCCTAACAATGCCTAAGTAATGAGATAGAAGTTCAAGAAAAATACCTCAAAACTGGATATCATGAAATGCAAATGAGCATGTTTCAGTTAGTGTTGATGATCAGGTTAGCTTCCTTGGACCTCTAGGAAGCTAGTGCAATGGCTGGCTTGAGCTGAGGATGGCTGGAATGGCCTGGAGAAGTCCAACTGTGATGCTCTGTTTTTGGTTATGTAAGATAGGGAAAATGGTGTTACAGAAATGAAACAGGTATAGGATGAGTTATTCTTGATGCAAGGAAGCTTTAGAAACTAAAAGGCCAAGAAACGCACGAGGGAAATGTGAGTTTGGTATGAAAAGTTAGAACTTGCACAACAATGGTGTTTTGGGACAATTTCTAGCTAGAGGGAGTTTGAGTGAGTTTCAGGGGCTTCTTGCTCGTGTGTCAACTTGCAAATAGTGTGTCTACTTATAAGTAAGAGGTTTGGAGACTTGTAACAACTCAGAATTTGAATTTGCATCCTTAAGCCAAACATGTGATTTTTTGAGAAAAAAAGTTCCAATGCTTGTGTACTTGCTAAGGTAGAGTAGTTCATGCTTTAAAAAAGTTTGTTTCTGACTTTGTGGATGGACTGTGATCATAGGGAACAAGTTAGAGGCTCAAGAATGACTTTATGAAAAAAGCTTGCTTTACAAGAATGGAAGTGTTCACTTTGTGCCATTAATGGAAATGCAACTTGGATAATAGCTCATTTGCTTGGATCAAAGCCTTAACAACTGTGTATTAAGGAGTGACAAACAAGTTTGAGGCCTGCAAAGCAAGGATCATGCAGCCTATCATGGATTTGCATTTGTGTTCATCATGAAAATGACCTAAATTCAAGTGACAAAACCCTAATTTCATCTCTTCGATTCTCCTTGCTCAAGAATGATCTCAAGGAGTTCTTTGACATTTTAGAAAGCTTGCAATGTGCTCTACAACTCATACTTGAATTGCTTTTGAATATTACACTTGGAACTATGTGAAAAATTTCCATGAAGTTAGGTAAAAAATCTGCCTAACTAGGGCAAAATTTCACTAAGTCATTTTTAGTTCATGAGCATGTATTCACAAAATTATAACTTGAGATCCAAGCATTTTTAGGAGAAGTTGTGTGAATAAAAGTTGTATATTTCATGGAGATCTACAACTTTCATGTTGGAAGTTTATCTTGAATCACTTTGCATCATGGTGAAAATTTGGCTCAAAGTTGTGAAAAAATAAGAAATTTTCTATACTTAGAAAAATTTCTAAGTTAAGAAATTTCAACTTTCCAAAATAAAATCTTGAATTCTTGATTTCTTGATTTCTTGGTGAACAAGTTTCATGTTTTGACATGTTTTGATGAATTATAACCTTTGGCATTTGATTTTGACCAAAAAGTCAAAGTTTGACTTTTCAGTATATAGTTGACTTTTGATCAGTTGACTGAAAAATTCATCTGTCAATCCAATGTACTTGTAGTGTTTTGAACCATATCATTAGGTCAAAGTGATGAAATTTGACTCTTAAGATCATTCCTTAACCCAATTGATCATTTGCTAGGTCAAAAACCAGAAATTGCCCTTTCCGAGTCAAAACCCTAATTTTAACCACTTTGCTCTTTTGATGATTTGATCAAATTTCTTGAGGAGTTATCGTCCAAACTTGATCAAATGCTAAATATGAGTTTAAAATGTTGGTGTGGATCAAAAATTATGAAGTTTGACTGTAAATTGACCATGGTTGACTTTTTCCCCAATACAACTGATTTTTAGGTCAACTGTCCAATTGACTGATCAAAAGTGTGATACAAGGCTTGAAACTTGACATGAGTAATCTTGGGGGTCCAGAATCGTACATGAAAGTCATATGAAGCATTGATAGTCAAAAAATCCTTGTGCAATCTCAAACCCTAATTTTGAGTCATCAGTGCTTGAGGAGATGCCTTGAGCTGATCAACCCAAATGCAGTCTTGATCCAAAGGAGATCTTGGGAGAAAATTCTTGATAAGTAGGAGGGCAAATTTTGGGGTACAATAAAACCTTTCATAGAAAAACCCTGAAAATACTTTTTTAACTTAACTTATTTCTTATTTAGTTTAAATTTAATTTTGTTTAATTTTTAGTTAATCATCTTCTTTAATTAGGTTAAAACCCTTTTTCATGAAAAAACCAAACAAAAAAAATCATTTCTTTTTCCATTTATATATTCTTGCATTTACACACTATTATTTATTCAATTTTTTGTACAATATTCAATATGGTTGTAATAGTTAATTAGGTTTAATTTTCTTGCAATTTCCCCATTTGTAATTTGTATATCCCCTCCCCTAAATGATGTAATAGCTTAGTATTTTTATTTTCCACAATTTAATGCTTTATATACAAATGCTAGTAAATTAGGGTTTGTATGGCAAGACATAAAATTAACAAATAGCAAACCCTAATCAAGACAAATCAAGCATGTAAACCAATACACTTGCACACATACACCCTTAGGGTAAATCCACTTTGTGGCCTTACAAAAAATGGCCATATTATGTATGTTAGGTATCTTAGCAAAAACAAGCAAAAAATACAAGATCATAGTCCCTTGATGACGCTATCAAAGTTGCCTTTCAAAAATGATCTTATTCCCTTAAAGAAAATGCTAAGATATCTTACAACATTGTTAATCATGGCTATACAATGACCCGCGCCCATCCCTTTACATCCAAAGATAGGGTTACTTACCAAATCAATGGTAAGATAACAATGTCAAAAGAAAGAGGAAATAAACATGAAAGACTTTTGAGTAGGTAGATCGATCCTAGTTGCTTGCTCAATTTCAAAACCAAAACATCCTCGCTATTTTAAAAACAAACACCAACACTTTCAAAATATCTTACAAACTTGAAACATTTTCAAAAGACAAACACTTTGTACGCGTTTTTATAGAAACGAGAGCCATTACAAAGAAAACCCTTTTCAAAATCACTTCCAAAAACACACTCCACAAACACCATTTTGAACTACTTTCAAAACAACATTTTGTACGCGTTCTTATATAAACGAGAACCATTACAAAGACATTTTCAAAATACTTTCAAAAAACCACACAACGCACATTTTCAAACAAAAGCAAGTGATCTAGCAAGCAACTAAGAGCCAATGGAAAACCATGGATGAAAAGGGTGCTAATACCTTCCCTTTTCATAATCTACCCCCCGAACTCAAGAAAACATCTCAAAGGTCTTTCCTGTTCTTTTCAGCCTTTCTTATTGGATAAAAGAAAAGTCGATGGCGACTCTTGCTAACCGCAAAATTTTCAATCAAATGCAAAACACCCAAGTCATTTCTCCCACCGTGTTACAGAACTAGCGACTCTTCTCGGGAAAATCTTAAAAGTGGGGTTACCTTAGGGATATATCACATTTACTTGCTTTCCTCGTTTGACTTGCATGCTTTACATTATGGTTCCTTGTTTGGGCTTGCTTTGATCCTACACCCGGATTTGGGGCACCTTTTTTAGGTAAGTAGCAATAAACTGTGAGGGAACTGTGTAGGGTATACCGACACGGTTGAAACAGCAGCTACGTTGATGCGATACTTTGGTGTGTACCGGTAGCCCTTGAGTAATCAAGGAGAATACGGGGCCGTTGCGTGGTGTCATAAAGCGTCAACTGACCTTAGCACCTTAATTGACCAACTTGGCTTTTAGGACTTAGTGAGATAGTTGTCTTTGGTGTAAACCCAAAGTTGGTTGATACTCGATGCTACATTCATTGAGGTTTGACCCTTGAGTTTTGTTTGGTGGCAAGTCAATTGTCTATCGGAATGAGATTTAAGGGAAATTCTGGTGATATTGAGACTCCTTAGAACCCAGTTACTATATTTAGTACAGGTTGAACTAATCCAACTTCAAGAGGGTATCACCTTAAAATCCATGCAAGCCTTAAACCTAAGGTCTCTGTGTGATTTGCTTGTGCTTGATACATCTGCTATATCTGAGCATAATTATGACATCATAACATAGCATGTCATACTAACCATTTCAAGGATTCTTAGGGTTTTATTTTTGTCTTGTTTTGTAGGACATGGCTCTCGCCCGTAGATTCACTATCCAAGTCAGTCTGGTAAAAGTACCTCCTCAGCTTAAGGATTTGGCATCAAGGGTTCCTGAAAGCTCTCCATTCACTGAAATACATGGACGACTTCTCAGCTTGGTCACTTCGAACCCTGATGAAGAAATGTTAAAAGTGCTCTTTCAATTCTTTGACACTCTCCATCACTGCTTCACTTTTCCGGATTACAAGTTAGTGCCTACTATGGAGGAGTTTTCTCTGCTGTTAGGGGTGCCTATCCTTAATGAGGTACCTTTCAATGGTATGGAAAGAGACCCTAAACCTGAAGGTATTGCCAAAGCTCTGTCCTTACAACGGTCTGACGTAGCAGCAAATTAGGAAACCAGGAGAGGTGTCAAAGGTTTTTTGGCTAAGTTCTTGTTCGAGAAAGCTCATCATTTCTGGGATACCTTGGACTTACAAAATTTTGAAGAGGTGTTATCCCTTATCATCTATGTTTTGGTACTGTTTCCTAATTCAGACCAGCTCATAGACGTGAATATGGTTAAGATTTTCCTGTCACGTAATCCGGTACCTACTCTTCTTGGAGATATCCTACATTCGTTGCATACTCGCACTATAAAGAGGAGAGGAACCCTTCTGTGTTTCACACCTCTTTTGGCTAGGTGGTTTAATTCGCACTTACCTCGATCTGTCTTGAAGAATGAACAGGGTTTGAGATGGTCTCAAAGGATGTTGACTCTTAAGCATTCAGGCATTCATTGGTGTCCTTGATTCTCATAGAATTTTACCATCATTGATCGATGCGGAGAATTCCCTAATGTCCCTCTCTTAGGCATTAGGGGAGGAATCACTTACAATCCTTGTTTGGCACTACGACCGTTTGGATATGCAAGAAGGGATGGTCCTCATGATGCACTTATTCAAGGAATCATCTTCAACTACGAGAATTATGCTCAGGATTACCGCAAAAGGTTCATGCGAGCTTGGGGCATGGTATATAGAGTTGATAGCAAGACACTGGGGCACAAGAATTCCATCCCTCTTGAGCCTTATCTCAATTGGGTACGAGCTCATGCTCAAAGTCTTATGATGCCTTATCCCTCTATTCTCCCTGTGATACGGTGGCAGAACCGACTGTTAATATTGGTTTGCGTTTTTCATTTTTTGTTTGCAAAATGTCGCGGTAAGCAAGAGTCGCCACCGACTTTTATTTCATCCAACCGGAAAGGATAAAAGTACATAAAAAATCCTTTTTTGAGATTTTGAGTACAGAGGGTAGATTAGAGAAAGGGAAGGTGTTAGCACCCTTTATATCCATGGTTTTCAATGGGCTCTTAGGTACTTGCTCATTTTTAAATTGCTTGTGTGTGTGCTTTTTTTTTGAAAAGTTTGACTTCGTGATAACCCTTGTATCAGTCCTCAAAGGTGTGACGAAGTTGTTTTGAAAATTTTCTTGAAAAGTGTAAGTGTGAAAATTTTTTGATTTGAGCAAGTACCTACTAGCATCTACCTACCTGAAAAAAGATCGTTTCTATTCTTGTTTCCTTTAGACAGCGTTATCCTACTATTGAGAAATAGGTAGCACCGTCGTTGGAGCTTTTAAGGGTCAATTCAAAAGGGACGTACAGTCACTAAAGTAATATTAGGACACCTTAATAATAACCCTAGAGTCTTAAGATCTTTCGAGGCAACACTTTCGAGGCAACATTTCCGAGGCAACGTTTTCGAAGTAACATTCAAACGGGTCTTTTGATCATTTTAGACAGGAGGGAAACCACTAAGACACCCTATGCTTAATGATCTTTTACCAAAGGCAACCAAAGTGAGAGCATACCCTAAGAGTGATATGTGCGAGTGATCTGTTTTCAATTATTTAATCTGTGCACATTAGGGTTTTCTAACCGTTTTAATTTTATCATGCATTCTTGACATACAATCCTATTAGCATACATCTAGACAGTTAAATATGTGCAGGCAATTAAAAATGCGGGAAAATAAACCTACGCTATTACAAGGCTTCGGGGAGGGGGATTAATTACATAGCCAAAAAATTGGGGATTTAAACAGTAAAATAAACCCTAAATTAACTATTACAAACCAGTGAGCAGTTACAAAATATTGGACAAAATAATTAACAAGTGTGCGGCGAATTAAACACGAGGCGATTAGGGTTTTGACCCTTGACTAAACCTAAGTGTAATTGATTAAATAAAAATATTTCTTTTGTCATTTTTGTTATTTAAGAAAATGATGAAATAATTGAATTAAAAAGAAAATCCTAAGTTCTAATTAATTTTAAATTAAGAAAAATAAATTAATTCATTCTAAAAAACTATTTTTATATTTTTATTGTTTAAAAAGAAAAATAATTAAATCAAGAATTTAAACCTAGTTTGTTCTAATTGGTTTTAATTATAAAAAAAAAGTTAAAATTTCCCTAAATTAAATTTGATATAAAAAAAAGCCTAATTCTAATTTTTGTGAATTTCTTGATTTTGTGATTTTTTTGTAAAAAGTGATTAATTTTTTTAATTAAATAATTAAAGAAAATATTAAAAGAATTAAAAAAAAGAGAGAAAATAAAAAAGGTGAAGAGATGGGCCTGATAGTATTGCTGAAGAGGGGGGTGTCAATCTGGATTTTCTGGCCCAACAAGCATTAAGCCTGGTCAATACGCAGGATCTGGTATGGGCGTTGACTGGAGTGTATGGTAGACCTTCAGTGCTGGCACGTTGAATCTGGCTTGCTAATGAATCTGATGGTTGGATGTTAATGGATCATGGTGAGCCTCATGATGAAAGATGCGCTGGATCACTTATCTGAAAATAAAACAAATGAAAACGCTGGGACCTGGGGATCGAACCCAGGTCCTTATGCTCGCTTCCACTAATCCCTTGTCATCTGTGCTACGCGTTCCATTTGTTCATATAATAAAAACAAAGTAATGTAAACAAAACAAATAATATACTCAAAATAATGCGCGAAAATTCAAACGGGCCAACCATGGAATGCCAAGCCTCATCTTCTTCCCTGGACCGTCGCCTTAGAAAACAAGACCTTTACCTACAGGAGTTCTTTGTAGGTACAAACCTGTTCATCTCAAAAATGGCACACGATCAAGATAAATGAAAAGTGATGGTACCAATCAACTCGTCTCATCCTCACGAGCATCATGGTACCAGATTCAAAGCCTAATTTTTCTTGTACAAAAAAAACCCTAAACAAGAACACAAAACCCTAACCATGGAAATATCACGTACAGACATAAAAAATGCAATTAAATGGCATGGTTAGCTTGCAAACATGATGATAAACATGAATATAACAATCAAAAGTGCTAAAAATGCATAAATTGCAATAATCAAATTTGAAAAATATACCAAACCGCGTGAGGTGTAGAGCGAGTTTCTGAGTGTTTCAGGCCCTGGGAGTGATGGGAATAGCTTCCTGGGATGTCTAGCAAGCGATTGAGATCACTAGGATGGCTTGGGATGGCCTGTAGAATGAAAACCGATTCACACTTTTGCCAACTTTTTTCACTTTTGTTCCAAGCTTCTCACGACCTCTAACCCTCTCCTTTTGATCTGCAGAGCTTTATTATATAACCTAGAATGAATTAGGTTAACAAACTTGGCATGAATCTTTGCATTTATCCAAGATTTGATTTGATTTTCAATTTGTATGATAGCTTTATATTTTCATGCCAATCATGCCCTTCTTGTACCAATTTCCATTGATTCGAATTGATCATGCAAGCTCAGCATATCTTGATTGTCAATCTGTAAAAAAAACAAAACAAATCAAATCTTTGATAATTTTCATCATTTATTTGATTTAGTTCACTTTTTAATTAATGAAAAATCAAAATAAATTTAAAAATGAAGCAAATAATGTATGGACAAGTATTTGAGTCGTGGACCACATTATAATTAAAGTGCAAGCACAAAAAGTTGGGCCCATTTAGCAAAAAAATGCAAATTTGAGCACATTTTACTTTTGGCAATTTTTCAAAAATGGTCAAATTGGCCAATGCATAACTCTCTCAATTTTGACCCTAGAGAGGTGTTCTTGGACTTTTTAGAAATCTTAGGATGTCCTCTAAGCAACCCTTTTTGTATCATCTCAATTTAGTCTTCCATGTTCATGTATGAAGCTTTGACCCAAAAGGTGTTTTTGTTGACTTTTCAAAAGGACCTATAATGTCAAAATTCACATCTTTTTGTGAGTGCATATTCTGAACTTGGTAGATGAAGATGAATTGTAGGGAATTTCATCCTCTTCAAAATGAGCTTTGGATGGGTCATTTCTGATAAAGTATAAGAAAGTTATGCTTGGTCAAAGTTTAGTTGACTTTTCCTGTAAAACCCTAATTTAGCAACTTTTGGGTTTTGATAGATTGTGAGCAATCCTTGAGGAATCATGATCAACCCTTGATCAAATGATGAATAATACTTCAAAATAAGGATGTTGACCAAAAATATTGAAGTTTGATTGTATGTGGGCCACATTTGACTTTTGACATAGCACAGTTGATTTTCAGGCATTTGAGCAATTGACTGAGCAAACTTCTTCTGCAAGGCTTGAAACTTGACATGGATGATCTTGAGGACATATTAGGACAATGGTGAGAATTTGAGTCCTTTTTGGTTCACACATCTTGATGAAGATGGAAACCCTAATTAGAGATAGACTTCCTTAAGAGAGAGTTTGTCTGGTCAACTCTTGAACTTCCTTGAGCAATTTGGGGACCTCACTTGCCATGTGTTGAGAAATATGGGAGGGAAAATTTTGGGTTACAACAGCTGCCCCTGTTCAATCTTCATAAACCTGAGGATGTAGATTGGCTCGTCTTCTGTTCGTCATCTGAAGGTGGAAGATGATTGAACACTAGAGTGCCTAGAAATTTGTACTCGCATGAAGTGATACTTGATTTGTCATATCGGGAATGGGATTATAGATGCCATTTGGTAGTTTCTAGAGAATTGTCGGAGATGGGCTTAAAGATGCCATTCGAAGAAGTGTCGATCGCATAAGAGATTCCTTTGCGAGAACCCGTATACCTGTTGTTGAGGAGGACTTCGCCGGGGAATGTTGGTCTCTGTCTTGAGAGAAATAGAGTTTTAGGAGCTTCAGTTGTCCGTTACTCTACTGGGGAATAATTCCGGTTTGGGAAGCGGAAGTGAACTATGTGTTTTGTTGGGGTATATGTTGCACCGTGACTTTCTGGGGAAATGTGAAATCAATTGTGTTTGATCGGGTCCCGGTCTTACAGTGTTGTGGACTGCTGTCTGGGGATAGGAGAAAAGAAACCTGGATGGTAAGGTTATGAGAAGGAAGCTGGATGGTAGGGCTACTCTGAGATGAAATCCTGGATAGTAGGGCTTGAGAAGGAACCTGGATAGTAGGGTTACTTCGATATGAAAGCCTGGATGGTAGGGCTTTATAAGGAACTTGGATAGTAGGGTTACTTCGATATGAAAGCCTGGATGGTAGGGCTGTGAGAAGGAACCTGGATAGTAGGGTTACTTCTATATGAAAGCCGGGATAGTAGGGTTGTGAGAAGCAACCTGGATAGTAGGGTTACTTCGATATGAAATCCTGGATAGTAGGGCTATGAGAAGGAACCTGGATAGTAGGGTTACTTCGATATGAAAGCCTGGATAGTAGGGCTGTGAAAAGGAACCTGGATGGTAGGGTTACTTCAATATGAAAGCTTGGATAGTAGGGCTTGTGAGAAGGAACCTGGATAGTAGGGTTACTTCGATATGAAAGCCTGGATAGTAGGGCTGTGAGAAGGAACCTGGATAGTAGGGTTACTTCGATATAAAAGCCTGGATAGTAGGGCTGCTTCGGAATGAGTTTGGGTAAAACTGTAGAGGGAACCTGGGTAAGGTTGTTCTTGTTGCACCGATGATTACTCTGTTTAGCTTCGAGTGTTAATCATGGACCTACTAGAAATTGTTGATAATAACTGCCTTTTCTGAAAGGAATGCAGGGTTAGTTATGTGCGATGCATGAGATGCATTGTGATGAGGTTCTCAAAATAATTGAGATTGTGTTATATGTAATGTATGCACATGTCATGATGTATGAACATGAAATGCCGACATAATAATCTGAGTCCGGGAAAATAAATCCCCGACTGCTGTTTGGAGAGTATGAGAAATGGTATTATTGACTGCTGTAAAAACCACAGTTCCTCTACTTATGTTGGGGATGGTGAACAAAAATGACTATGATGGGGATTTTCCCCTCGTTTACGGATATTCTGCCGAGGAGAGACTCTATTTGAGAACAACTCAGCGGGAGAATAACCATGTTGGAGAGGAGATACTTTGTTGATAGATCTGCTGATTTGGAGAAATAAACTCAGCTGGGGATGAATTTCCGTTGCTGGTGATAATGAATTCTATTGGAGATTGAATTTCTGTTTGTGAGAGAAATAAACTCTTCTTGGGGAAAAATTTACTGACTCACTCGTGATTGTGAACCTCGGCTGGGGAGAGTTACGTCCTGTTCGGGAAAGCTAATATCACTATCTTTGGATACTTTTTACCCTGTGGGGAGCGCATGTACCACTACTCCTGTTCTCAAACTGGCTCTATCCCGGTACCTAATGGGCAGAGTAACTGTAAGGTTTGGGCACTTCTTGTTTTTCCTTGTTCCTGGAATTTCGAGTAATTGTCTTTTATTTTCATGTAAATATTTATGAGCAGAAATTATTTTCAAATGCATATATCAAAAATGAATCATTGGACGTTCTTGCAAAACAAAACGGAAAAAGAAAAACAAATTGAAATTTCTTGTGAAAATGAAGTGTATTGATTTTTGAAGTTGGCCCGTAATATGCGTTTTATACAAAGACGCTGACGTCCTAGTAAGAGAACGCCGCCGAAAAACAGAAATTATACAATTTATGTAAAAGAAAGAAAAACAGCTATGTAAAACAATCCCATTGGGTTCTAACTCTGCTATTGCCTTTATATCTTCAAGCGTCTCATCACTTTGCTACTTGGCCGAAGGTTGATCAGATTGATTGGCGTTGTCTGAGCTTGATAGTTGATACCGAAGTTTGGTTGCAAGATGATCCAATGAGACATAGTGTTACGCTTTGATCCCTAATTTTTTCCTGGACCGACCTTTTGGGTTTTCAGTCCAACGAGATACCCTTTTTTGCCCAAGTCTCCTTTTCAGGTTTTCTACTTGCCGGGTGTACAGGTTTTTCATTTTCATCCCTTACTTTTACCCGGACCCTTTTGGTACGCCGGGAAGCCCTTATTTTTGCCCAGGTCAGTCAACCTAGCGGGTCTTTGATTATGTGTAGTATCTTTTCACTATGTCTGCATTGACGGGGTGAGGAAGGTCGTCACCATCCATGGTGGTTAGAATCATAGCTCCTCCCGAGAAAATGTTCTTAACCACAAATGGCCCTTCGTATGTGGGGGTCCATTTGCCCCTGGGATCACCTTGCGGTAGTATGATGCATTTGATCACTAGATCCCCGACCTGATATTCTTGACGTCTGACCTTCTTGTTAAAATCCTTGATCATTCTCTTTTGATACGTCTGACCATGACAGATAGCAGTAAGTCTCTTTTCATCGATTAGATTCAACTGATCAAGTCGGGTTTGGATCCAGTCGTCTTCGTTCAAACCCGCATCCTTCAAAATCCTGAGAGAGGGTATATGGACTTTGATGGGTAGGACTGCCTCCATGCCATATACCAGAGAGTTGGGTGTTTCCCCTGTCGATGTCCATGCTGAGGTACGGTACCCATGAAGAGCGAATGGTAACATCTCGTGCCAGTCTTTGTATGTTACCGTCATCTTCTGGACAATTTTCTTGATGTTCTTGTTAGCCGCTTCAACAACCCCATTCATCTTCGGCCGGAAGGGAGAAGAATTATGATGTTGTATCTTGAACTGTTTGCAGAGCTCGGTGGTCATTGTGTTGTTGAGATTTGTGCCATTGTTAATGATAATTCTCTCTGGGACACCATATCGACAGATCAGATTGTGTCGGATGAACCGCGCCACGACGTTCTTGGTTACTGTAGCAAAGGAAGCTGCCTCAACCCACTTGGTGAAATAATCGATGGCTACCAGAATGAAGCGATACCCGTTAGATGCAGTAGGTCTGATCTCGCCGATCATGTCAATGTCCCACATTACAAAGGGCCAAGGAGTTGTCAAGTCATTTAGAGGAACCGGAGGTACATGCACCTTATCAGCATAGACTTGGCACTTATGACAGGTTCGAGAGTGCTGATAACAATCGGCTTCCATAGTGGACCAGTAATGTCCTGCCCGTAGGATTTTCTTTGCCATGGTATATCCACTAGAATGAGTTTCGAAGGTGCCTTCATGTAACTCTGCTATGATCCTTTCTGCCTCGCTCTTGTCTACACACCGCAGTAAGGTTGAATCATGGTTACGCTTATAGAGGATTCCATTACTGATGAAGAACTTCGTAGCGAATCTTCTCAGAAACTTCTTATCATTAACAGATGCCCCCTCGGGGTATTCTTGAGCCTCAAGATACCTCTTTACCTCGTGAAAACAGGATTTATCTGCTACCTCTTCAGTCTCAATGTCACAGCAATGTGCGGGTTCATCCAACCTCTCAATGGTAATCTGGGGAGCTCCATTGTCCCACCTGACATTGAACATAGAATACATAGTAGCTAGCGTGTCCTCCAACTGATTATCCTCTCTTGGGAAATGTTCAAAGGTTACCTCCTCAAAATGTGGGAGCAATGTCAGTACATACTCTTTGTAAGGAATAAGATTCGGGTGCTTCATATCCAACTCGCCTTTGATCTGACTTATTACCAGAGCGGAATCTCCGAATACACTCAAGAACTTAATCCTCAGGTCAATAGCAGCTCGAAGAACCATGATACACGCTTTATACTCCGCCATATTGTAGGTGCAGTTAAAACATAATCGGGCGGTGAACGGAGTATGACAGCCCTCAGGGGATATAATTATAGCGCCAATGCCATTACCCAATGCGTTTGAGGCTCCATCAAAATACATAGACCATCGGGATCCCTCCTCGGGTCCTTCATCTGGTCCAGGTCCTTCGTAGTCGGTTACCAACATGATATTCTAATCTGGGAACTCGAAATTCATGGACTGGTAGTCATCCACAGCCTGATGCACTAAATGATCCGCCAATACACTCCCCTTGTTGCTTTTTGGGTCGTGTATTGGATGTCGTACTCGGTTAGGATCATCTGCCATCTTGCTATTCTTCTGGATAAGGCAGGCTTCTCGTAAATATACTTGATCGGGTCCATCTTTGATATCAACAAAGTAGTGTGAGTCAGCATATACTGTCTTAGTCGGCGAGCAGCCCATGCCAAAGTGCAGCAAGTTTTCTCGAGCAATGAGTATCGAGTCTCACCGTCGGTAAACTTTTTTCTAAGGTAGTAAATTGCATGCTCTTTTCGACCAGACTCGTCATGCTGCCCCAGCACACACCCCATTGAATTGTCTAGCACTGTCAAGTATAATATCAAAGGTCTTCCTTCAACTGGAGGCATCAAAATTGGTGGTTCTTGAAGGTATTCCTTGATTCTTTCGAAAGCGGTATGGCACTCATCATTCCATTTTACCACTTGATCTTTCTTCAGCATCTTGAAGATTTGCTCACAAGTAGCAGTCAAATGTGAAATGAATCTGGCGATGTAATTCAGACGTCCCAAGAAACCTCTAACTTCCTTCTCTGTGCGGGGGACCGGCATCTCTTGTATGGCTTTTACCTTTGCAGGGTCTACCTGAATACCTTTGTCACTGACAACAAAACCCAGAAGCTTACCAGACCTTACCCCGAAGGTACAGTTGTTCGGATTCAACCTCAGCTTGTACGTCTTCAACCTGTCAAACAGTTTCTGGAGATGATCAAGGTGCTCTTCCTTAGTCTGGGACCTGGCTATCATGTCATCAACATAAACCTCGATCTCATGGTGAATCATATCGTGGAACAAGGCGACCATGGCGTGCTGATAAGTTGCCCCAGCATTCTTTAATCCAAAAGGCATTACCTTGTAACAGAAGGTGCCCCACTGTGTAACAAATGTTGTCTTCTCCATGTCCTCAGGAGCCATCTTGATCTGGTTGTAGCCAAAAAATCCATCCATGAAGGAGAAGACCTTGTGTTGCACGGTGTTATCGACTAGAACATCAATGTGAGGAAGTGGGAAGTCGTCCTTGGGGCTTTCCCTATTCAGATCTCTATAGTCCACACACATCCGTACCTTACCGTCCTTCTTAGGTACCGAAACGGTGTTGGCAACCCACTGCGGATAAGAAGTGACAGCTAAGAATCTTGTGTCGAACTGTTTCATGACCTCTGCCTTGATTTTCTCTGACATTTCAGGGCGCATACGATGGACCTTCTGCTTTATTGGAGGACAATCTACTTTAGTCAGCAGGAGATGTACCACAATATCAGTGTCCAAACCAGGCATGTCTTCGTAGGACCAGGCGAAGATCTCAACATAGTCGTGTAGCATCTGTATTAACCGTTGTTTGACACTAGGCTCCAGATTCGCACCTATTTTAACCTCTTTCCTGTCTTCTTCTGTACCCAAATTTACGGACTCCACTGGCTCTTCATGAGGCTGTATGGCCCTTTCTTCCTGCTGTAATAGTCTAGCAAGTTCTCCTGGAACCTCACAATCATCCTCACCTTCGTCCTCGGCTTGGTTGATCGGATTTTTGAAGTCATAACTGATAGTAGCAGAGTTGTTATCAATGGGATCCAGAGTGGATATGGATCTACAGTATGATATGTGAGTGTGTGTAAGAGCATAGCTGTTTTGATAAAGTGAGAGACAGAAAAGAAAAACAAGGAGCGCAAAATTTGTATTCAAGAAACGTCCAATGCTTTATTATTAATATATGAAATGACAAATAATAGCCCTCACAAGCAAAGCCAAGGTGCCTCGGGCAAGGCACCGGGCCGTAAAGTTTCAAACTGTTTATTACAAATTTTAAAACAAATGAGTCAATTACTGCGAAATAAAAGAAATAGGTATGAAGTCCTTCACCGTCCAGTTATTCGGTCCACCGTTGGTTGTTGGGTAGATCCAGTTGTCGATGTCTGAATCCTCTTCACTGTCTTCAATTGCATTAATCTCCCGATTGCTGATGTGTAGAGGAGGTCTTCCATCCCGGGCACGCCTAGCAGCCCTTTGAAGCCCGGTAGTAAAGCCCAAACCAAATTTGTCAATTTTATGAGTGAAATCAGGGAGCTGACTCCAATTGGTACACCCCCTTCTTTAACCACAGCCCTAGCGTCCTTGAGAGAAGTCATCTTCAATGGAGGTTTTCCGGTAGTAACTTCTGTTGATGCCAAAACCTGGGGGACCTCTTCGAAATTCTGACAAGGAGTTTCTATGAATTCCCCGTCCATCTCTACGTAGCGGAAGGAATTGAGGTGACTCACCATATATTCTTCTTCACCTTGCACTGTGACAATCTTTCCCTTCACTAGGTACTTCAGCATTTGATGGAGCGTGGAAGTAACTGCCCCAGCCTCGTGGATCCAAGGACGAACCAGCAAGCAAGAATATGACGACCTGATATCCATCACATAGAAGGTGGACCCAAAAGTCTGAGAACCCACTTTGACAGGGATGTCCACCTCCCCGTGCACCATTCTCTTTGATCCGTCAAAAGCCCTTACCACAATGTTGCTAGGCTTTAAAGTCAAACCCTCACAATCCAAATGGTCTAACGCTTTCTTTGGAAGAACATTCAGTGATGACCCGGTATCTACCAGCACATGGGCCATAGTGGTGCCCCTGAACTCAATCGAGACATGCAGAACATCATTATGCTTCCTTCCTTTTGGTGTCAGATCTGCATCTGAAAAACCCAGCCCATTGTCAGCAGTCAGGCTGGCCACACAATCTTTGAACTGATCTGCTGAAGTTTCCTGCAGCACATGCACAGTCTTGAGAGATGAAATCAAAGCCTTCGCATGGGCTTTAGAACACAACAGCAGAGACAACATGGATATCTTTGATGGGGTCTGCCCCAGCTGCTCGACCATATTGTAGTCGCTCTTCTTAATGATTTTCAGTATTTCCTCTATTTCTTATTTAGAGGCTTCCACAATGATTTTTATAGGCGCCTCCGTCTGGGAAGGCTCACCTATAATTTCCTTGCCCCGAGTCCCAGATGGCTCAGCAGCAGGGGTGATAACTGGAGTAAGCACAGGAACAACAGTTGATGTGCTAGCGGGAACAGCAGATGGTATGACAATAGGTTTGTTGACATACTTCGGGGAAATCTTGGGAGAGAAAATCCTTCTGCTTCGGGTAACCTTACTAGCCCCGACAATATTACTGACATCAGTATCAGCCTCTTCATTCTTCAGATCTTGCTTAATGCCATGATAGTACACATCAGCACCATAATGCCATGGGACAGCCTTGTCTGAGGTGTACGGGATGGGACCAGGAACAGTGATTATCAACGGAGAAATTCTTTGAACAGGTGTAATCCTAACAGGTCTTCTCGAGGAAACCTTGGAAGGATTGGCGGATTTGGTTATAATGGCAACGTCTTCATTTGGAACAACGGGAATCATAGTTTTCTCAAACAAAATCTCTTTATTATCCATCAGGCACTGAACACCTGACTTCAATAAACGGCAACTAGAAGGTAGAATCAAACACATGTGGCAACCTTCACCACAATCCGGAAATAAATCGGCCAACAGAAAATTCTCTTTAACAGTCATAAGAGGAGTAGAAATTTCTTATACAGAGGTCACAAACAAATCAGTGTCAACCGCATTAATTCCATGACCATGTTTGGGCATGGGAGCAGTTATAACATTCGGCTTTTCTGGAGCATCGAACTCTATCTCCTTGGCTTCAAGCAGGTCTTGTACTTTGTTTCTCAGAGCCCAACAATCATTTGGATCGTGGCCAGGACTCTCAGAATGGTAGGCGCACCGCACGTTGGGATTGTATCTGGGAGAGGTAGTGTTTGGATTCTTGGGAGCCTCTCTTAAGGTCGCCAAGTTGGATTTTAACAGATGAGGCAGAACTTCAACCAAAGTCAGGTTGATGCGGGTAAACTACCGTTGTGGTCTTTCCACCCTTTGTTGATTGCTGCATTATGGAGAAACTGCGGGTCTTGGTATCACTACAGCATTTACCGTTTACGGTGTTCAGATCTGCTATGGCCCCTCGGGCTATAGACTGCACTGGCTTCCTTCTTACCAGTGAAAGGCTTCTTTGCTGAACTCGAGGAGGTATCCTTTTGTATTTTACCACTCCAAATTCCAGCTTCTACTCTTTCTCTAGTTAAGATCAGTTCGGTGAAACCAAATGACGAGCTGCCGAGATTGAAAAATGGACCAGATAGCGTCCCTAGAAACTTGTCAACCAACTCCCTATCAGACAACGGGGGTTGAACTCTCCCAGCCAAGTCTCTCCATTTTTAAGCATAATCTTTAAAACCTTCATCTGCAGCCATGGACATACTCTGGAGTTGAGTATGAGTGGGAGCAAGGTCGGCATTGTACTGATACTGCTTGTAGAAAGCAGCAGCGAGATCTTCCCAGTTTCGGACACTGGCTCCCTCCAACTGGTAGAACCATTCAAGCTGAGTCCCTGACAGACTATCTTGAAAGAAGTGCACCCACAGATTTCTATCAGCTGTGTGGGGCTGGATCTTCCTGACATATGAGTGGAGATGGAGTTTTTGACAGGACACTCCATCATACTTGGCAAAAACTGGAGCTTTAAGGAATGACCACTCCCGATACCAATCCCAATTCTCCGAAATCCAAATTGGGTATCTTCTGAACTTCCATAGCACTCAGACGGTCTTCTAGCTGCTTGTACCTATCCTCAGCAAGAGGATATTTCTCATCATTGTAATCAATATCGTTGTCAGAAACTGCAGGACTAGGGTCCTTTTCCCCTTCTTGGTTCTCCCCTTCCTTGGATGAAGAGGTCAGATCAGTTTGATGCTTCAACCTTTCTCAAAATCTTCTACCCATATTCAGAATACCAGTCTTCTTCTTCTTCTTCTCTTTCAGAATGAGGACTTTCAGATCCTCTTGCCCCTTAGCCAGACTGATGAACATCTGTTGGAACTGGGCGTTCTGTGCCTGAAGATCTTTGATAACTTGATCGGAAGACATTTCTGCTTAAATAAATAGCGAAGAAGATGAGAAACTTGTAGTGGTACCTGTAATGATGTGTATGATAATGGGATGCGCATGTAATGATTTCAAAGACTTTGGGAGATTTAAATTTGCAAACCAAAATAAACAAAACTTTATTAGCTTAAATTTGAAAGGTTCAACATGCCTTTAAGGCGTTACAAAGAAGTAAATAAAACAAACCTAAAACTAGAAAAGATAAATCAAAAGTCCCATGGACGCTTTCTCTTTGCGCTGATATAATCATTGAGCACTCTTTCTTCCTCGAGCTGCCTGGTGAGCTTTAAAACCTTCCTCTCTTGCTCATGGAACTACTCCCGGTAAGTATCCCCCTCATTCCTCAGCTGAATCCAAGACCTCTGTAGCTCCCCAAGATCAGTGGGCATGTAAGGATAGAGAACCGTGTAAGGAATGTCGTCTTCAGTAGTGGACTTCACAATCACTAGTAATACGGCCACATAAGGCATCATAAACTTCTGGGCACGAGCTCGGACCCATTGGAGGTAAGGCTGCATAAGAAGGGAAGTATTTGGTCCCAACTCTTTGGGGTCAGATCTGTTTACCATTCCCCAAGCTCGTATGAACCTCCGGCGATGCTCTTTAACATCATCCTTATAGTCGAATACAATGTCCTCGAGAAGTTACTTATGGGGACCATCCCTTCGAGAAGTTTCTTCCATAGCTCGGGAACACCAAAGAATATCCGTATGAGCGAGTGACATTATTCTATGTGACCAACCCAAACCTTCTTCGTTCTTTAGTATAGACCTAGGGAGGTGAGAAACAAACCACCTCGACAGAAACGGAATGCAGCACATAAGAGTCCCTCTTCTCTTCATGGTACGAGTATGGAGAGCAAGCAAGATATCTCCAAGCAAGGTAGGCACAGGGTTGCGAGAAAGGAAAATCTTGATAGCATTCATATCTACGAAAGAGTCCGGATTAGGGAAAAGATCTAAACCATAGATAACAAGAGCCAAGACATCCTCAAAAGCCTGAAAATCCATATCAATCCAAAATAGTTGAGCCTGGTCTATCAGAAATTTGGCTAGAAAACCCTCGACTCAGCTTCGAGTTTCCCAATTGGATACCATGTCGGCCCATTTCAAATGCAAAGCTGAGGCAATGACTTCTGGCTTAGGAACTTCTTCCATACCTGTGAAGGGTACCTTCTCAAGAATGGATATGCCCAATAGATGAGATAATTCTTCCAAGGTGGGTACCAACTGATAATCTAGAATGGTGAAGCAGTGATGCTCGGGATCAAAGAACTGAAAAAGTACGCTCATCATATGTTCATCCAGGTTTGAAGTAACCAGTCTGAGAAGTTGATCGTGTCTCTTAATGAACATAAAAGTTTCAGAAACTATATTGTTGGGGGTTCCTATCCTTAATGAGGTACCTTTCAATGGTATGGAAAGAGACCCTAAACCTGAAGATATTGCCAAAGCTCTATCCTTACAACGGTCTGACGTAGCAGCAAATTGGGAAACCAGGAGCGGCGTCAAAGGTTTTTTGGCTAAGTTCTTGTTCGAGAAAGCTCATCATTTCTGGGATACCTTGGACTTACAAGCTTTTGAAGAGGTGTTATCCCTTCTCATCTATGGTTTGGTATTGTTTCCTAATTCAGACCATCTCATAGACGTGAATACGGTTAAGATTTTCCTGTCACGTAATTCGGTACCTACTCTTCTTGGAGATATCCTACATCCGTTACATACTCGCACTATAAAGAGGAGAGGAACCCTTCTGTGTTGCACACCTATTTTGGCTAGGTGGTTTAATTCGCACTTACCTCGATCCGTCTTGAAGAATGAACAGGGTTTGAGATGGTCTCAAAGGCTGATGACTCTTACGCATACAGGCATTCATTGGTGTCCTCGATTCTCAGAGAAGGTTACCATCATTGATCGATGCGGAGAATTCCCTAATGTCCCTATTTTAGGCATTAGGGGAGGAATCACTTACAATCCTTGTTTGGCACTACGACCGTTTGGATATGCAAGAAGGGATGGACCTCATGATGCACTTATTCAAGGAATCGTCTTCGACTACGAGAATGATGCTCAGGATTACCGCAAAAGGTTCATGCGAGCTTAGGGCATGGTACATAGAGTTGATAGCAAGACACTGGGGCACAAGAATTCCATCCCTCTTGAGCCTTATCTCAAATGGGTACGAGCTCGTGCTCAAATTATTATGATGCCTTATCCCTCTATTCTCCCTGTGATACGGTGGCAGAACCAATTGTTCATACTGGTTTGCGTTTTGTGTTTTTTGTTTGCAAAATGTCGCGGTAAGCAAGAGTCGCCACCGACTTTTATTTCATCCAACCGGAAAGGAAAAAAGTACAGAAAAAATCCTTTTTTGAGATTTTGAGTACGGGGGGTAGATTATAGAAAGGGAAGGTGTTAGCGCCCTTTCTATCCATGGTTTTCCATGGGCTCTTAGGTACTTGCTCATTTTTAAATTGCTTGTGTGTGTGCTTTCTTTTTGAAAAGTTTGACTTCGTGATAACCCTTGTATCATTCCTCAAAGGTGTGATGAAGTTGTTTTGAAAATTTGCTTGAAAAGTGTAAGTGTGAAAAAGTTTTGATTTGAGCAAGTACCTACTAGCATCTACCTACTCGAAAAAAGATTGTTTCTATTCTTGTTTCCTTTAGACAGTGCTATCCTACTATTTAGAAATAGGTAGCACCATCGTTGGAGTTTGTAAGGGTCAATTCAAAAGGGATGTACGGTCACTAAAGCAATATTAGGACACCTTAGTAATAACCCTAGAGTCTTAAGATCTTTCAAGGCAACACTTCCGAGGCAACATTTCTGAGGCAACATTCGAACCGGTCTTTTGATCTTTTTAGACAGGAGGGCAACCACTAAGACATCCTATGCTTAATGATCGTTTACCGAAGGCAACCAAAGTGAGAGCATACCCTAAGAGTGATATGTGTGAGTGATCTATTTTCAGTTATTTAATCTTTGCTCGTTAGGGTTTTCTAACTGTTTTAATTTTATCATGCATTCTTGCCATACAATCCTATTAGCATACATCTAGATAGTTAAATATGTGTAGGAAATTAAAAATGCGGGAAAATAAACCTACGTTATTACAAGGCTTCGGGGAGGGGGATTAATTACATAGCCAAAAAATTGGGGATTTAAACAGTAAAATAAACCCTAAATTAACTATTACAAACCAGTGAGCAGTTACAAAATATTGGACAAAATAATTAACAAGCGCGCGGCGAATTAAACACGAGGCGATTAGGGATTTGACCCTTGACTAAACCTAAGTGTAATTGATTAAAGAAAAATGTTTCTTTTGTCATTTTTGTTATTTAAGAAAATGATGAAATAACTGAATTAAAAAGAAAATCCTAAGTTCTAATTAATTTTAAATTAAGAAAAACAAATCAATTCATTCTAAAAACCTATTTTTATATTTTTGTTGTTTAAAAATAAAAATAATTAAATCAATAATTTAAACCTAGTTTGTTCTAATTGGTTTTAATTATAAAAACAAGTTAAAATTTCCCTAAATTAAATTAAACTAAATTAAATTAAATTTGATAAAAAAAGCCTAATTCTAATTTTTGTGAATTTTGTGATTTTTTTGTAAAAAGTGATTAATTTTGTTAATTAAATAATTAAAGAAAATATTAAAAGAATTAAAAACAAGAGAAAATAAAAAAGGTGAAGAGATGGGCCTGATAGTATTGATGAAGAGGGGGGTGTCAATCTAGATTTTCAGGCCCAACAATCATTAAGCCTGGTCAATACGCAGGATCTGGTATGGGCGTTGACTGGAGTGTATGGTAGACCTTCAGTGCTGGCACGTTGGATCTGGCTTGCTGATGAATCTGATGGCTGGATGTTGATGGATCATGGTGAGCCTCATGATGAAAGATGCACTGGATCACTTATCTGAAAATAAAACAAATGAAAACGTTGGGACCTAGGGATCAAACCCAGGTCATTATGCTCGCTTCCACTAATCCCTTGCCATTTGTGTTACGCGCTCCATTTGTTCATATAATAACAACAAAGTAATGTAAACAAAACAAATAATATATTCAAAAAAATGCGCGAAAATTCAAATGGGCCAACCATGGACTGCCACGCCTCATCTTCTTCCATGGACCGTCGCCTTAGAAAACAAGACCTTTACCTACAGACGTTCTCTGTAGGTACAAACCTGTTCATCTAAAAAATGGCAAACGAGCAAGATAAATGAAAAGTGATGGTACCAATCAACTCGCCTCATATTCACGAGCATCACGGTACCAGATTCAAGGCCTAATTTTTCTTGTACAAAAAAACCCTAAACAAGAACACAAAACCCTAACCATGGCAATATCACGTACAGGCATAAAAAATGCAATTAAATGGCATGGTTAGCTTGCAAACATGATGATAAAAATGAATATAACAATCAAAAATGCTAAAGCTGCGTAAATTGCAATAATCGAATTTGAAAAATATACCAAACCGCGTGAGGTATGGAGTGAGTTTCTGAGTGTTTCAGGCCCTGGGGGTGATGGGAATAGCTTCCTGGGATGTCTAGCAAGCGATTGAGATCACTAGGATGACTTGGGATGGCCTGTAGAATGAAAACCGATTCACACTTTTGCTAACTTTTTTCAGTTTTATTCCAAGCTTCTCATGACCTCTAACCCTCTTCTTTTGATCTGCAAAGCTTTATTATGTAACCTAGAATGAATTAGGTTAACAAACTTGGCATGAATCTTTGCATTTATCGAAGATTTGACTTGATTTTCAATTTGTATGATATCTTTCTATTTTCATGCCAATCATGCCCTTCTTATACCAATTGCCATTGATTCGAATTGATCATGCAAGCTCAGCATATCTTGATTGCCAATCTGTAAAAAAACAAATCAAATCATATCTTTGATAAAATTTCATCATTTATTTGATTTAATTCACTTTTTAATTAATTAAAAATAGAAATAAATTGAAAAATGAATCAAATAATGTATGGACAAGTATTTGAGTCGTGGACCACATTATAATTAAAGTGCAAGCACAAAAAGTTGGGCCCATTTAGCAAAAAATGCAAATTTGAGCACATTTGACTTTTGGCAATTTTGCAAAAATGGTCAACTTGGCCAATGCATAACTCTCTCAATTTTGACCCTAGATAGGTGTTCTTGGAATTTTTAGAAATCTTAGGATGTCCTATAAGCAACCCTTTTGGTCTCATCTCAATTGATTCTTCCATGTTCATGTATGAATCTTTGACACAAAAGGTGTTTTTGTTGACTTTTCAAAAGGACCTATAATGTCAAAATTCATATCTTTTTGTGAGTGCATATTATGAAATTGGGAGTTGAATATGAATTGTAGGTAATTTCATCCTCTTCAAAATGAGCTTTGGATGTGTCATTTATGATAAAGTATGAGAAAGTTATGCTTGGTCAAAGTTGAGTTGACTTTTCCTATAAAACCCTAATTTAGCAACTTTTGGGTTTTGATGGATTGTGAGCAATCCTTCAGGAATCATGATCAAACCTTGATCAAATGATGAATAATACTTAAATATAAGGATGTTGACCAAAAAACTTGAAGTTTGACTGTATGTGGGCCACAATTGACTTTTGACCTAGCACAGTTGATTTTCAGGCATTTGAGCAATTGACTGAGCAAACTTCTTCTGCAAGGCTTGAAACTTGACATGGATGATCTTGAGTACATATTAGGACAATGGTGAGCATTTGATTCCTTTTTGGTTCACACATCTTGGTGAATATGGAAACCCTAATTAGAGATAGACTGCCTTAGGAGAGAGTTTGTTTGGTCAACTCTTGAACTTCCTTGAGCAATTTGGGGACCTCACTTGCCATGTGTTGAGAAATATGGGAGGGAATATTTTTGGGTACAACACTCCCAGTTATCGTAGAGCCTTTTGTGGAAGGAGATGTCCCATACACTATCCTTTATCCCAACATGCCCACCTCTCTCAAAGACTTACAAAGGGATAAGATACAACTTAAAGGGGAGCGAGACACTTTTGAGGCCCAATTCTATGCCAGCGAGAAGAAGGTTCTGGAACTCACCAAGAAGCTTCATGAGGAGTGGAGTCTGAACGCCTACATCGCACCAAAGAGGATGTGTTCAACTTTTTTATCTTAGAGTTTGTGTATTTTTTTGTAAGCCCAAAAGAGGCATGATGTACTCAAACTTTAATTTATTAATATAACGTGTGTTTCCTTTTTGTCTAAAGCAAATTTAAATCTCTAATTTCCTTGAAATCATTGCATATGCATCTTCATTCATCATAATATAAACAGGTTTCTTATCAACCGGTCTCCTTATATTTCTACTATTTATTTCAGTAAGATGGATCTTGAGCAGACAATGAAAGATCTCCAGGCGCATAATGCTCAGTTTAATCAAATGTTCTTAACTCTCGCCAAAGGAAAAGAGGATTTGAAAACTTTGCTGATCAAAGAAAAGAAGAAGAAGGCGAAGAAATCAACCGGTGTTTTAAATATGGGAAGAAGGTTCCAAGAACAAGCCAGACGGACTCTAGACTTCGCAACATCGTCGGGTGAAAAGGATAATCAAGAAGGGAAAGACAAAGATGTGACTGACCATCCAGAATCTAAAGAGGAAGAAGAGGATAACTACTATGAAGAGAAATATCCTCCAGCTGATGAGAAATACAAACATTTGGAAGAACGTCTAAATGTAATGGAGATTCAGAAAGTGCCCGGGCTGGACTTTGAAGAGTTGGGTTTGGTGTCTGGGATTGTTATTCCACTAAAGTTAAAGGCACCAGTGTTTTCTAAGTACGGCGGGGTTTTGTGTCCCAAGATGCACCTCCGATCTTATGTGAGGAAGATACAGCCTCACACTGCTGACAGAGATTTGTGGGTCTACTTCTTTCAGGATAGTCTATTCGGGACTCAGCTAGATTGGTTCTATCAACTGGAAAGGGCCAATATCCATAATTGGGAAGACCTTGTCGCTACTTTTTATAAACAGTATCGGTACAACACAGATCTTGCCCCCACCCATACTCAACTCCAAAGTATGGCTATGGTTTCAAGCGAAGGTTTCAAAGACTACTCTCATAAATGGAGGGACTTACCAGGAAGATTCCAACCTCCCCTATCTAACAGAGAGCTAGTAGACATGTTTCTGGGTACCCTGTCCAGTCCTTTCTTTAATCATCTAATTGGAAGCTCCTTAGCAGGCTTCACTAAATTAAGCTTGACTGGGGAAAGAGTGGAAGCTGGGATTAAGAGTGGGGAGATCCAAAAAGACGCATACTTTAGTGTCGTGAGAAAACCATTAATCGGGAAGAAAGAAGTTGGTGTTGTGTACCATCAAAGGAATCAGGACAGAACTGAACGTCATCCAACAGTAGAGGTTGTCATGATCCCTAAGCCTGAACCTATTCAACAAAGGAACAACCAACCTAGAACAGAAAGACCGGTAAGACAATTTACCCGGATAAAAATAACATTGTCTCAAGTCTTGCCACATTTGTTGAGATCTAATCTGGTAACCTTGCGGGAAGCTCCGAAGAATCTCAACACTGCCTCTCCCCGTTACAACCCAAACGCCTGTTGTGCTTACCATTCAGACAGCCCAGGTCATGATACAAACGGCTGCTGGGTTTTGAAAAACAAGGTGCAAGACCTTCTCGAGGAAAAATAAATTGAATTTGTTGCTTCTGGAGTCCCAAATGTTATCACTGCTCCTATGCCCAAACACGGCCATGGTATCAACGCCGTTGAAGATGATGTGTTTGTTACTGTTGTTGATGAGCTAGTTACTCCTCTCCTAACTGTCAAGAGGAACCTGTTGAAGGCCGGTTTATTTCCGGGTTGTGGCGAAGGCTACCACCTCTGTTTATCCCTACCAACTGGTTGTCATATATTGAAAGCAGGTGTCCAGTGCCTAATGGATGACAAAGAGATTTTGTTTGAGAAGACTCCCGTTCCAACCATTTCTTACAAAGATGTTTCAATAGTAACCATTTCCGCCAATCCTTCCAGGGTCTCCACCAAAAGACCCATTAGGATTACATTTGTTCCGAAGGTGACTCCAATGATAATTACTATGCCAGGACCAATCCCGTACTCCTCAGATAAAACTGTCCCTTGGAATTATGGGGGTGACGTCTACTACCACGGCATCAAACAAGATTCGCTGGCTGATGAAGACTCCATTTTTGAGAAGGCTGACCCCGACATCGGCAACATTGCGGGAACCAGTAAAATAACCCGAAGTGGAAGGATATTCTCCCCCGATATTTCTCCTCTGAAAATTGTTACCGGTCCTATGATCATCCTTGCTTCTGTTCCTGCTGATACTACTACTACAATTCATGTGGTTACCCCTGCTGACACCCCTACCGCCGAGTCAACCGAGACTCAGGGAAAAGGCATTTTGATTGAGCCTATCTGGACGAAGGAGAAATCAGTATCTATCGCTGAGGCCTCCAAAAAGGAGATGGAAGAAATTCTGAAAATTATAAAAAGAAGTGACTACAACATAGACGAACAGCTAGGGCATACTCCGTCGAATATTTTTATGCTAGCTTTACTGTTGTGCTCCGAGGCTCATGCAAAGGCCTTGGTGAAATTTCATAAAACTTCCCATGTGCCACAGGAAACCTCTGCTGATCAGTTAAAGGAATGTGTGGCCAATTTAACAGTTGACAACGGTTTAGGCTTTTTTGATGGTGACTTGACACCTAGAGGGAGGAAACATAATGAGGCGTTGCATGTCTCTATTGAATTCAGGGGCACAACTTTAGCCCATGTCCTGGTTGATACCGATTCATCTTTGAATGTGTTGCCTAAGAAGGCTTTGGATAGACTAGACTATGAAGGTCTAATCTTAAAACCCAGCAACATAGTGGTAAGGGCCTTCGACGGATCAAAGAGAATGGTGCATGAGGAGGTGGACATCCCCATTAAGGTTGGAACTTAAACCTTTGATTCAAATTTCTACGTGATGGACATTCTACCTTCCTATTCCTATTTATAAGGCCGACCTTGGATTCATGATGCTGGTGTCATCACCTCTACATTACATCAGATGCTGAAATACCCAACCAAGGGTAAAATCATTATTGTCCATGGGGAGGAGGAATATATGGTCAGTCACTTGAACTCCTTCAGATACATGGAAATGGATGGTGAATTCATCGAAACTTCGTTTCAGCATTTCAAGGAAGTCCCACAAACAGTGGCAACAACCAAGACTATTTCCCAAATCCCGAAGATTACCAGACCTCCGCTAAAGATGGCTTCACTGAAAGATGCCAAGGCAGTGGTCGAAGAAGGTGGGTGTACTATTTGGGGCCAACTCCCGGATATCCCTTACAAATCTGACAAATTTGGTTTGGATTTCACTTTAGGAGCCCAGAAAGTTGTTCGTCGTGCTCGCACCGGGGGACCACCTTTACGGATCAGCAACCATGGAGTCAACGCAATGGAGGATAGTGATGACGGTTGTGACCTGGAAGAATGGATTTTCCCAACTATCAACGGAGGACTCACCAACTGGGAAGCTAAAGATTTTGTCCCAATTACTTTTATCCAACAGTAATTATCTTTAAATTTTTATCGGACTTGTAATAATTAAACAATTCAGACTTTTAAAACCTTGTGTCTTACTCGAGGCATAACGGTCCATTTGTAAGGGTTGTTACTTCATTTTCATATATCATCAATGAATCATGGACGTTTTTTCATGCAAACTTTGTGCTCTTTGTCTTTCTTTTTCTACATTTTTATTTCTTTCAAAGATAGCTATGCTCTTACACACACTCACATATTAAAATACAGATCCACATCCACTCAGGATCCCATGGGTAAAAATTCTTCTATGGCCTATCGAGACTTTGAAAATCTAATCTACCAAGCCGAAGACGAAGGTGAGGAAGATTGTGAAGTTCCAGGGGAACTAGCCAGGTTACTACAATAAGAAGAGAGGACCATACAGCCTCACGAAGAACAACTTGACACAGTTAACTTAGGTACTGAAGAGGACAAGAAAGAAGTCAAGGTGGGTGCCAATTTGGAACCTAGAGTCAAGAAGTGCCTAACTCAGTGTTTCCAGTAATTTCTGGTAAACAACCGCTAGTCTTCCAAACTATCGAATAAACTTACTGACTGTTATTCAATTTCTCTGGTAACTCGCAGGATCGAATAGATTGATCCTAGGACTTATTGGTCATTAGGGTAACTCTCATGATTGAACAGATATTCATGGTTGGTATTTAGAGTGTTGTGTAGGTGTTTGACTTATTTCGATTTCTCTCTTAAAGATCTAAAGGTGTAATCAAAATATATGTGCGTGAAACTAAATTGCATGAATAAATGTTAATTGTAAAGACATGTAAAATTGCATAAAATACAAGTAAATGGCTTCGAATTATAAAAACAGTTAATGTAAAAGATGCTCTGGAATGTAAAAGATTCGAAATATGAAGAAAGCGTTTAATGCAAGAAATCTGTAAAATGACTTTAAGTAAAAATAGGCGTTCGAAAGATAAAACTTGAAGATAAAGGCATGAAAAGTATGACAGTTTTCTGAAATGTAAAGTGTTTGAAATGTAAAGAAAGCATTAAAATGTAAGGCTTCAATGAAAAGATTTCGAATAAAAAGACTTTAAATGAGAAAAATTGTAAATGGTATTTGGCATAAAGATAAAGGAAAGTACTGGAAATGATAAAGGGTTTTCATTAAATCATAAACATGTGGTGCTATCATACGTACATTGCTCTTGCATTCGTTTCCCTTGCCATGTGGTAATTTGAATGTTTACTGAGTATTTAGTACAATAGATATGACACACGAAATCCTAATACTAAGACTTCTATTTATACTACTTCGACCATAACGGTCTTGCTATAAGATTATGCCACGTTCAGAACATGCAGAACAATGCCTCTCTCTTGTGTCCACGTGTCTCCAAATGCTCCAGCATATAAATTTCAAACTTCGAATGTCCCGCCTGCATTTGAATTTCAAATGCTTTGGTACTTCTCCGCTTCGAACGCACTTCTCATACACAGCCTTGTTGTCATTTCAAGACTTCTTTAGATATGTTCCCATAATTGCCACTCGAAGCTCCAAGCTTTGATATGCTTATTTGAAACACTGCTTCTGCTATTTCGAAACATGACGCTTTGTTTTATTTTGATCGAAACGTTCAATTCACTTGGCTTCTAATAATATTATCAAAATCTTCAGCCAACAAAATGCCCCTTTAAAATATGTATTTCGATCTCTCTGAGAAATACTTATTTTAAACATCTACACAAGATTTTGATACGACCTTCGAATCATCGTAACATTTAATGCATTTGACTCCAGTCACGTCAATCATAACACTTTTGGATTCCTTAACCGTCTGGAGCCACTTCACAGTATGGTGCAGTTATAAAACAATGATTATCTTTAATCACGCCTATTACCCATGTTAACTTTTACGCCACCTCTTCATCACACCAACCCATAAGTACCACGTATCACAACCTTATTCAGTGGATGCTTAAACTTCCACATTATAAAAACCATCAACTTAGTCTTTTTCTTTTCTTTCCACATTCTGAATCTTTTATCCTTCTTCTCTCGCCAAAAAACCCTAAGCTTTCAACATTCTTCAAAAAAATGTCTTCTTCTACTTCATCCCAACTCAAAAAGGTCTCCAAGAAGAAAGGAAAGACCGCAGGAACTATCATGGAAAGTAAAGTTATTACTCACCAAGGTCAATCCGTTCTTGCTCCCCAGATGTTCTCAAAGGAAACAGAAATGCTTTATGCATCACAGGTACTCATTCCTACCATTGCTGCTGGTAAGAGGTTAGCTTTAATGGGCCCTCTTACGGTTTTTGAAATTTTAAAAGATACCAGGACAATTTTCCCAGTTTGCTATAGTTTCAAACCCTTGTTTAACAAAATGGACGCCCCTAAGGCAACATAATCTTCTGGCTCAAACACCATGGAAAATCCAACTGTTCCTCCTAAGGACCCTTTGTATTAGACTATGTAAAAAGTAATTTTAAACCGTTTCGATCTTGCCCCACCTCCGACACTGCTTATCAAAACTGGTTCAATAAGGTAGAAGCTAAGAAATCCCAGCAATGGGAAGAATTAGGTATCTACAACTTGATTAAGCTGTCGAAGCCAGGTTTCACTTACAGCCACCCTTTGTTATTCGCGTCCCTCTATTTCTGGGACAGTACCTATAATACTTTCCATCTCCCTGGTGGAATGATCACCCCTACCTTCTTCGACATAGCGGCCATCACTGGGCTATCACCAGTAGGAGAAACATATATCCCTGACAACAAAGAACATTCAAGTATAATCGACTTCGAAGTCAAACTAGCAAGTTTTTCCAAGTTTATCAGTCACTACCATGCTGAGGGAGACAGTGTATCTGGCGTAGAACACATTGCTTTCCTTACCCTATGGCTGTCAAGATACGTCTTCTGCAGTAGATCCCTACAGGTAGCCAGTAGGTTTATTCCTCTAGCTAGGGATTTACATGAAAATCGAAGAGTGTGCTTAAGTGAACTGCTCTTAGTTGACCTTTATGAAAGCCTAAGGTCAGCTGTTTCGAGCCTAAAATCTCATACCCCCAAGAATATCCTGTTGGCTGGCCCTTTTTGGTTACTTCAGCTATGGCTAAATCCCATGTTCGAACCCTCCTTGTCAACTGCCAAAACCATTGATGAACAAGACCCTGAGATAGCTGATAGAATAGTCGAAGGCACTAGGCTGCGAAGATTAACTCCAAATGACGACAAAGATGACTTCAAAGTTCTATTCTCGAAGTACATCATGATATTCTCCAAAAGGCATAAGTTCGAAGAGACCATGGCGCCTTTTGCTTCGAGGGCTCATGGACCTTCCTGGTTCACCATGGCTCTCTCAGAAGCTGTCAAGAGCAAGGAGATTCAGGATGTATGGAGAGCCTTTTTGCTACCTAGACTCATTTCTTCAAGAATAACTCCTGCCAAGAATCAGATTCTCCTTTTCGCTTACCAGCCAAATTTTGTTTCGAGACAGTTTGGCTTATGCCAACTAATTCCTGAACCCTTATTTCAAACTGAGAGCGCCATTACCTCTAGGCGAACTTTCAAGGTACGGGAAGCCAAATTACAGCAAGAACAATACCAAGGCTTTGCCCAGTTTGAGCTAATAAACTTCGAACCTACCCATCTCACAGCTAAGGGGTTTCTGGAATGGTGGACCAAGGTTTTATCAAACTTATATGTTCGATACTCTTACAATTCAACAGAAACTAATTGATGCCTTCGATGTGTAGGTACCAACCAAGAAAGGTATGTTTACTCATGCCAAAGAGATTAAAGCTTTTCTAAATTATTTTGAAACTACTTATGATCCCACGCGCTTGGAATCCACGGTGCATCAAGCGGCTGAGACCTTGAAGGAAAAATTCAAACAAAAAGTTTCTAAGTTAAAACTTCCTTCAGGGTTGTCACCTGAGGATAGGTATAGGTTGGCATTCGAAATGCATCCACCTAAATTTCCTAGCTTACCTACCTCAGAACTGGCTCTGGCTTGGTTTCCCCCATATCCTTGGTGGTTTACTTGCAAAGAGATGTTCAAACATCTTCAAAGGAAACCAAAGCCATCTGAGACTGTGACATGGGCTCGACACTGGCTCCACGATTTCCCAGGACACCTTCGTTACGACCTTTCTGCCATGTCGATTAAATCTGATCAAGGCACAAGTGCGAATGCTTGGGAAAATCCCAAACGTTTTTCATTTTCCATATCTTTAACCTTTGCTTTAATTGTTTCGATTTTCAGCCATCAGGATAAAGACATCCGCTTCGAAGTCGAAAGAAGGGAGCGCCTCTCAAGCCTCTACCGAAACCACTGACAAACTGACTCCATCCGAAACAACAACCATTGCTGCAACAACAACAACAACAATACCACCAACAACCAGTGTTCCAACTCCAATGGTAATCACTTAACCTTGATGTTTTGAATTCACTCATGTTTTATGGTTTGCACCTAACTCTTTGTTTAAATCTTTTCAGACCAACAAACTTCCTCCTACTACTCCCAAGAAGCGCAAATCAAACACCACTGGGGAAGACCCCAAGGCTGGAGGAAACTTACCAACTGCTTCGAAGAAGAAGCAGAAGAAGGATGTTTCGAAAAGTACCGTTCCAACTAGTGTCTCTGGACTTGATTCCAGGGATGCTGCTCCCTCACCCAAATCCAAAATTCCACCTTCGACCTCCAACGTAATGTTGGAACGCATAGCTAGCAACCTCTCCTCCGAGAGTCCACAGGTAAATTGAACTTTAACACTCTTTGAAAATAATAATTTCTTATTACCTTGGTGCATGTTTTTAACATTCTTTTGCTCCTTGCAGAACATCTTGAATCCAGCTTCCACTACTTCGAACTCACCGTCCAAAGCTGCTGCTCCACTCCATTCCTCTCCTCAAGAAGATTCCAGCAACCTTGTACAGAACAAAGGTTCCTCCAATATGGCGGTTCCGGCTGGAACTTCTGAACAGCAGGATGATCAAGGTACCTCTATTCCTCTGAAAGAGACAAACGAAACACCACTTCAAACATCTGCAGAAGATTTGCAAAGAGCTTCTCTTCAAAAGTCCCCTCTTGAAACCCTTCAAGAGGACCCAAAGGACACTCAAACTGAAGGAGAGAAAGTTGTTTCTGGCCAAAGAGACGAAGAATCTGCAGAAGAACAGTCTGAGGAGGAGGATGCCAATGATGGTTCGAATGTTGGGGCAGAGTCCAATGTAAATAGCAGCGAAAGGGAAGACATCGAAGTGGTGGACTTGGATGATGATGAAGAAGATCATGAGCACGAAACGAATGAAGGGGATGGTGACACAACCAAAAAACCTATGGAGGTTGAAATGGAAGTGACTCCCCTATGTGTGGAACTCCCTCAAACCTCTTTGTCTCGAATGACTGACGAGGAGCTTGCACTCTTGAGACGAAATGACCCTATTGGGTACATGAAGGCAAAGCTGGCTCAAAGGGACGTTCCAATTGCTAGGGCTGGCACCAGTTCGACTAGCTATCCTCTTCCCACAGATGAAAGAATTGTACTTCTTAATAAAATCAGGAAAACAATTCTCAATGTGGATATATTCGAAGTGCTCAAACAAGATAGCACTGCTTGCTATACTATGAAGGAGTTGCTTACAAAGGTCAATCTTGCTACCTGCTCCTTGCCAGTTAGTACTATCTTGTTCGATCTTCAGTCTTTGCTGGACAACGTAACTGGTTACCTTCTCCAAGATGAATCTGCTGCCAAGAAGGTTCAGGAAAAACGCATTGCAATGGATGCTGCTTATGACCAAGCTTCGAAACTTTCTCAAGAAGCTGAGGATCAAGCTATGCATCTAAAGCAGACGAAAGCTGATTATGAGGCTCGAGTTGAGTCCATACTTCTCTGGGAAAGGCAGATTCAGGAGCTTCAACAGAAGGTTAAAGAGGCTAAAGAACAACAAATAGCCTTCGAAACCAATACTGCTGGTAACCAATTCGAAGAGCTTCTCAACCAGGGGCTTGTAGAAATGGAAACTGCAGAACAACTCAAGGGAGAAGTGGCAACCTTGGAAGGATCCAGGCGTTTCGCTCAGCAGAAACTTGAATCTTTTCGAAGCACTTTCAACAGATTGAAAAATAATTCTTATTTCTAAATTTCAGTGTTTATTTGATTACAATTTGGTTTTTTATATGTAATATTCGAACAATGCCATTTTGGCATCTTATCTTGCCATTTTGGCCTTTATAATATTTTGGTTACGTTGTTGCTATTCGAATCTCCTGCAGGCGTGGCTTATATTTCTTTAAATATTTCCCATTAACCTTTAGGATACGCTTATCATCCACCAGTTCTTCGATTTCATATGCATTGTTTGAGAATACTTTTAATATTCGACAAGGTCCTTCCCAATGAGGTGACCATTTACCTAATGCTTTATTTTTCTTGTCCATGGGCAATATGACTTTCCAAACTAAGTCATTAATAATGAATACTTTTTTCTTCACCCTTTTGTTGTATGTTCTGGCCACTCTTTCTTTTTGTCTCATCAAAATTTCCAATGCATGTAATCTAACTTCGTCCAACTCAACTAATTCATTCATCATCATTTCCCAATATAATGCAGCTGGGATTTCGTTTTGCCTCTGAATTCGAACTGATTGTAGATGAATTTCTACTGGCAGCACTGCATCATGACCAAATGTGAGTTGGAAAGGCGTAGTGTTAGTAGCTTCCTTAGGAGATGTTCTACAGGCCCATAATATTTGGTCCAAAGTTTTGTGCCAGTTTCTTGGCTTTTTACCAATATGTTTCTTGATTAACCCTATTATTACTTTATTGGCTGCTTCGACTTGACCGTTTGCTTGAGCATAATATGGCGTTGATGTTAGCAATCTAAATCCCATTTCTTGGGCAAATTCTTGCATCTTTCTACCAGTAAACACAGAGCCTTGGTCTGTGGTTATGCTCTCTGGAAATCCGAACCTATAGATAATGTGCTTCTGTATAAACTCAATAATAGCCTCTTGATCAGCAACTATTAATGGTATAGCTTCGATCCAATTGGTAAAATAATCTATTCCTACCAAGATATATTTATGTCCTTTGGACGAAGCAGGATTTATTTCTCCTATCAAATCCAACGCCCATCCTCTAAATGGCCATGGTTTGATGATCGAATGTAACTCACTGGCAGGGGCATGTGGAATCCCTGCATGTTTCTGACATTCTTCACATCCTTTAGCAAAGTCTATGCAATCTTTGAGCATGCTAGGCCAATACAAGCCGTATCGAAATAACAGCCATTTCATTTTATGGCCTGCTTGATGTGCCCCACATGCCCCATTGTGGACTTCTGAAAATGCTAAGTATGCCTCACTTTCTCCTAGGCATTTCAATAATACGCCCTCTTGGGTCTTTTTAAACAATTCGTTCCCCATGAGGAGATATGACAACGCTCTGTATTTTTTCTTTCTATCCACATCCAGAGTTGGGTTTGCTAAGTAACTCATCAGTGGACTTCGCCAATCTGCATCTGACAAAGTGTTTATGGCTAATATTTCGAATCCCTGTTTCTCAGCATATCCCAATTTTATACTTTCCAGATCCGATGGTGTGAATCTAGTAGCCATAACTCTACCCCTTAATTCAACTAAATCCTTAAAGTTCCTGGTAGAAACTTTATAACCCGAAGCCAACTGTGCTAAGTCATTTGCTTCTTGGTTCTCTATTCTTGGTATGTGTTGAATATCCATGTATTCAAATTTCCTTAGTAGCCTGTTGACTATGACGAAGTATATCATCAAGTTTTCCTTTATGCACTTATATTCCTTTGTAATTTGTTTGACCACTAATTCTGAGTCTCCTTTAATTTCAACTCTAGTTGCCCCCAATTCCAACAAAGCTTCAAGTCCAACAATGAGCGCTTCATACTCAGCTTCGTTGTTCGAGCAACGAGGACCATCTAATTTATACTTGAATTTTGTTGGAATTCCTTCAGGAGAAATTAGAAGGACTCCAACGCCACTTCCATTCTTGTGGGTTGAACCATCAAAGTACAATTTCCATGGTTGCATTTCGACGTAACTCATGACAGTTTGCTCAACCAAAGAATGGTCCATAATGAAGTCAGAAATCACTTGACCTTTCACAGCTTTTAAAGGCATGAAGGTCAAAGAATATTTTGTTAAGGCTAAAGCCCATTTACCAACTCTGCTATGCATTATTGGTTTTGAAAGCATGTGTTTAATGACATCGAAATGAGATGAAACATAAACATCAACAGGCTTTATATAATACTTGAGTTTCATACAAGAGAAATACAAACAGAGACATAGCTTTTCTAAATTGCTATATCTGGTCTCTGCATCATTTAGTACTCTACTTAAATAGTATATGGCTCTTTCGATACCATTGCTATCTTCTTGTGCTAACATACTACCTATACTAACTTCAGAGGCAGATATGTACAATCTCATGGGCTTCCCCCATGAAGGTGGAGACAAAATAGGAGGCTGAGAGAGGTATCTTTTTATCCTGTCAAATGCCTCCTGGTGGGCTTCGTTCCATTCGAAGGCTTGGCCTTGCTTTAGACGAAGTAACGGAGAGAAAGCTTGGGTTCTTCCACTCAGGTTCGAAATGAATCTTCTGAGGAAGTTAATTTTCCCTAGCAGAGATTGCAACTCCCTTTTTGACGTAGGTGCTTTCGTCTCCATTATGGCTTTGGTTTTGTTCTGGTTGATTTCGATCCCTTTCTTGTGAACCACAAAACCAAGAAAATCTCCAGCCTGCACAAAAAATGCACATTTAAGGGGATTCATCTTTAAGCCATATTTTCTCATTCGCTCGAATGATTGGCTCAAATGATGCAAATGTGTTTCTGCAGATATAGATTTGATGACTATATCATCAATATACACCTGCATGAAGGTTTCAATGAAATCATGAAAAATTGAATCCATTGCCCTTTGATAAGTTGCCCCAGCGTTCTTTAAACCAAAAGGCATCACCACCCATTCGTAGGTGCCTAAGGCTCCTGGGCAACGAAATGCTGTCTTTGCAACATCTTCTTCAGCAATGAAAATCTGATTATACCCAGAGTATCCGTCTAACATACTCAAGTATTCGAACCCTGCAGCAGAGTCTACTAGCATTTCTACCACAGGCATGGAATATTCATCTTTAGGGGTTGCAGTGTTTAAATCCCTAAAATCTATGCAAATTCTTAAAGAACCATTTTTCTTAATAACAGGTACTATATTTGCTAACCATTCGACGTACCTTGTTGTTCTGATGAATTTGCAACGCAGAAACCTTTCGATCTCAGCTTTAATCTTTGTGAGAACCGCTGGTGCGAATCTTCTGGGAGTTTGTTTGATGGGCTTCTTGCCATCTTTGATTGGCAGTCTGTGTTCGACCAACTCCCTCTTTAAACCAGGCATCTCGTCATAATCCCATGCGAAGCAATCTTTGTTTTTCTTGAGGACTTCGATTACTTTCTTCTTGAGGCCTAGGCTAAGTTTTGCACTTATGTAGGTTATTCTTTTCGTTTTTTCATCCCCTAAGTTGACTTCTTCGAGCGGATCTTGTGCCAACATTTTGGCACCTGAGTTTATGGGGTCCCTTTCGAAGCCTAAGGGTTCTTTATCGTAGATGGCATCCAACCTTTGATCCATCTCAAATTCTTTGAAGGGTGAGCATTTCGAGCCATCCCCACTTACTTTGTTCATCTTTACAGTTAATTTATTTATTTCAGCCTCTAAGGCCGCTTTTGATTCATTCTCAGCCATATAGGCCGAAATCCTTTCGAAAAAGGTGGACTCAGTCATGGATAAGGTTGTCGAAGTCCCAGCCTACTGACCATTTTTGTATAGTGCTTTCGACTCCCTCTTCTTCACTGATTATTGTTCTATCCCAGTAAAGGCCATCATGGCGAAGGGTCATGTAGTAATGGGCGTTTCTGGTTTCGTTAATCTCGTCATTTGGAACACACGGAGCAATCTTTGCCAGATTTTTATCATAATCCCTCTTGTCAACTAAATTGACTGTTGACATAAAGTAACTCTGGTCTGCTTCGATATTTTCCACGATTCCATCATCTCTCCACAGAACTAGTCGCTGATGCATTGACGAAGGAACTTCCCCTACGCCATGGATCCACTCCCTTCCCAGCAATAAGTTATAGTTGGCCTTGGCTTCGATCACCATAAACATGGTGGGCCTACAGCTTGAGCCTATTGTCAATTCCAACTGGACCACTCCCAGTGTTTTGCCCACTTTCCCCTCATAATTGGACAGAACCATATTATGGGGCTTGATGTCTCCTTCGCGGATCTCTAACCTTTTCAGCATGAAGTGGGGTATCAAATTGACTGCAGCACCCCCATCCACTAGAACCTTGTTCACACCATGGGCACCAACTTTTTCCCAAATAAATAGTGGCTTAAGATGGTTCTTCATAGCAGGTTCTGGACGTTCGAAGAACGCGTTTTGCTCCTCGACAGCCCCATTGTCCATCACATAGTAGCACACAGGCCTATGCTTCATCAAATCTGTGGTATCTTCTTCCTCATATGCATCAATTTCGGTTTCCTGCCCAAATTCACAGGGAAGCACAGATACCACGTTACAGTTTAGGTTGAATGAAGACTCCCCCTCCGATTCGAAGTTATCTGTTATCATATCTTCGTCTTCTTCTGGGCCTGGAGTGTATTCCTTTGGTTCATCCAGTTGCACTTCGGAGAAAAGCTTCCTATTAACTGGAGGTTTGTCTTCAGTTTGATTTTTTGGTTTATTGGTGCTAGATTCACCTTGGTTCTTTGTTGAAGTGACCCCTTTGTTTGCCACAGCTTCCCTCTCAGCCTTTCGAATCCTTTGTTGCCTGCGCCACTGGGATCTTGACATGGGGTTCCTTCCTTTGTAGTTTTCTAATCTTACCTCTTCCCTTTTGTTGTGTTGAATTGCCTTCTGTACGTCATAGCATGGCGTGCATTTCGTTCGGTGTTTCTCCATCTGTCTTTGCCTTTGTCATTTCTAAATTGCAACCATCTGTCAGTTGGCACTTCAGCAGGGAGTTTGAAAGTCACTCTTCGAGCAGCCTTGGGGTGAGGGCTATCAGGCCTTCATTGTTTGTGTCTGCTGTCGAAACATGGGCCCATCTGGACAGTTTCTTGATGGTTCCAGCAAGGGGCGAAGGGAATCGTTTCGAAGGCTCTGGCCATGCTTTGGTCATACACAGCAGAACATCTTGGGCAAATCAAGCACTTGGTTGCCCCTTTGTAGCAGCGAAACACAAATTCCAGCAAACTTTCTCCAGCCTTGGGATAACACCTGAAAAGCTGGTTATCCTGGCGCCAATTGTTGCCAGTTCGAGTCCTCTGTACCTTCTCGAAATTCGCAGCGATTCTCTGATTGCAGAGGATGCTGCACCTAGGGCACAGTATCATGCCTGTATCTCCTTTGTGGCATGCCACGAGGTAATCCTTGAGACTAGCATCTCTAGCGTGATTATCCTCCATCCTATACTTCTCTTTCTCTAAGTATTTTTCTACCTCCTCCATCTCAGAGTGAGGTCTTTCCATGTCCACCATGTTTACCTCAACATCCTCCCCTTCAGCTTCATCATTTCCCCATCCTGTGGGTTTTATATCTTCAATGCGGACCTTCGAACTCTCTGGGGCAGAATATTTGACCAAATAGTCAAATTTTCCACTGGGTTCCCCTAGAGTGTCCCATATTCTGAGGGGAAGTTGGCTTCGTGATTTGGACTTTCTCCAATTCCAGCCTCAGGCCTTAAGTGACCTGTGTTAGTTCTTGGTTTTGATTTTCCTGGCCTTCAGTAGCCTGGGTTTCTTTTGCAACAGCTACAGGCGCTGCTTCAATCGAAGTCTCTGGTATCTTCTGGATGTCTTCAGTGACCTCCTTATCGACTTCGACCATCACCCAACTTTCGTTTTCAGTATCTTTCTCTCCTATTGGGACATCAATTTGGTCAGCTTCCACCATGTTAATCTCTCCAATGCACGCAGGTTCGGAGTAGTTGGTGTCTGCGACGTCCAAGGGATCTTCGTCCACTTTCATCTTTGCCTTATCAGCAAACTTCAGTCTGCCATCTTTGATTGCATTCTGGATTAGGTCCCTGAAAAGAAAACACTGTGAGGTTTTGTGGCCTAGGAAACTATGATATTTGCAAAATCCTCTCTTCTTTCTTTGATCTAAAGGAGGTATTTTGACATTTGATGGCACAATGAGTTGGCCATCTTTGACAAGTAAATCAAAAATCTCGTCACATTTAGTGACATCGAAGGTATAAACCTTCTTTGGGAATTTTTCACTTTTCTCATTTTCAACAATCTCTTTCCCTTTTGTGGGAACCAATAATTTGCAGGAGTAAGGTGGAGCCTGTTTTAATTCAGCGAGGTCGATTTCGACCTCTTCGAATTCAGGATAATCTTCTGCTTCCTCAGTTCCAACATAGGAGATCCTTTCTTTCTTGTTATTCTTAAAGACTCTGGCCTTTTCGGCCTTTAGCCTTTTGACCTGTCGAACCCTATCGGCTAACTGAGCCATGTCCCTCAAATATTGAGTGTCTAGTTTCTTTCGAATAGAGTAATCCAAGCCACCAGCGGCCATTTCGACTAACTCATGTTCAGGCACTACTGTGTAACATCTGGATTTCAAAAGCCTAAATCTATTCAGATAATCATCTATGGGTTCGGTGAACTTTCTCTTGACACTGGCTAATTCCTTCAAGCTTATTTTCGACTGTCCCATGTAAAATTATTCATGGAATAATCTTTCCAAAAGAGCCCAAGTATCAATGGACCCAGGAGGCAAAGTGGTAAACCACGTGAAGGCGTTTTTAGTCAGGGAACTTGGGAAGTATTTGATCCTGAGATCTTCATTATTGGCTATATCTCCCGCTTCGGTTAGATATCTGGCTATGTGTTCGACTGTTGACTCATTGGTATCCCCAGTGAACTTTGTAAATTTAGGGACTTTATATCCCCTTGGTAAATCAGTATGCATTATGCAATCTAATATAGGAGAGGCATAATTTGGCCTTCTTATTCCTGTGTTGAGGCTATTCTGGGCCATGACTCTCTCTATCATGGTGGTTAGATTGTTTTCTGCCAAGATGTTATCATTTCGAATTCTATGAACGACAGCATCAGCATCTTGATTTCGACCAACCATGACAACCCCCCTAGGTTGTTCTTCTCGAAACTCTGGGGCTTCTAGCCTTTTGACCCTTGCCCCTGGTTCCATAATTTCTCTTTGTGGGCCTGGGATTATTGGGGCTTCTAGCCTTGGTGCCCTTGCCCCCAAGTTAACTTCTTCTCTAGGTGGTCTATAAATTGGGTCGTTAGCAATTTGTTCCATAACAGGCATGTTTGCTCGAACTCCCGCCCGATTCTGCCTATGCCTTCCTGGAGGAGCAAAGAAATCTGCTATTCGACTCATGTTGTCAGCGTTTTCCCTATTTGTCACAGTCACGTTTTGTACTATTGGGGCAAATATTTCCTGCATAGTTTGTGCTAACACCCCTATCATATTATGGTTACTATCATCCATCAATTGCCTAAAAGCCAACTGGTTTTCTATGGTCAAAATAGGCATTATGCTATAACCCACTGACCCTTGGTTATTTGTCATAAACTGATTCGCCCCAGACCCAGACCCTAATTGTGGTGATGAGTTTGATGTGGAATTGTGTAAACCTGCCATAAAAGATGTTGGCATTCCATAAGAGGAATTTCTGGTTCTATTACCATCGAAACCGGGTGGTCTAGTTAGTGGAGTGGCGAAATGAGATTGTGTCCCTGATGGTGGAACAAATCCCCCAGGATAACCAACGGTTCCACTATTTCCTAAGATCGAACTATTAGTTGATATGCCACTTACTCCATTGGTGGCTATATTACTGGTTGAAGATGCAACAGACTGTGCATTCGAAGGGATCACATTAGATGTTCCCATCGAAGTGGACACATTAGTGCCTGTTGTATGTGGGGCATTTTGTTCCCCTTGTTGATTGTCAGAATTAGACATCTTGTTCAAACATTTTCTTCTGGATAAGGGTTGGTTGTTGTTGGTTATTTTACCACTTCTTAGGTTCATAAAACAACAAACTTCTTAGGTTCCAACGTTTTTATAATGGTTATGTCTCAACAATCTTTATTTCTAATGTCCAATTATTCGTCCCACCGGGTGTGCCAATTTGTTTCCAGTAATTTCTGGTAAACAACCGCTAGTCTTCCAAACTATCGAATAAACTTACTGACTGTTATTCAATTTCTCTGGTAACTCGCAGGATCGACTAGATTGACCCTAGGACTTATTGGTCATTAGGGTAACTCTCATGATTGAACAGATATTCATGGTTGGTATTTAGAGTGTTGTGTAGGTGTTTGACTTATTTTGATTTCTCTCTTAAAGATCTAAAGGTGTAATCAAAATATATGTGCGTGAAACTAAATTGCATGAATAAATGTTAATTGTAAAGACATGTAAAATTGCATAAAAGACAAGTAAATGGCTTCGAATTATAAAAACAGTTAATGTAAAAGATGCTCTGGAATGTAAAAGATTCAAAATATGAAGAAAGTGTTTAATGCAAGAAATCTGTAAAATGACTTTAAGTAAAAATAGGCGTTCGAAAGATAAAACTTGAAGATAAAGGCATGAAAAGTATGACAGTTTTCTGAAATGTAAAGTGTTTGAAATGTAAAGAAAGCATTAAAATGTAAGGCTTCAATGAAAAGATTTCGAATAAAAAGACTTTAAATGAGAAAACTTGTAAATGGTATTTGGCAGAAAGATAAAGGAAAGTACTGGAAATGATAAAGGGTTTTCATTAAATCATAAACATGTGGTGCTATCATACGTACATTGCTCTTGCATTCGTTTCCCTTGCCATGTGGTAATTTGAATGTTTACTGAGTATTTAGTACAATAGATATGACACACGAAATCCTAATACTAAGACTTCTATTTATACTACTTCGACCATAACAGTCTTGCTATAAGATTATGCCACGTTCAGAACATGCAGAACAATGCCTCTCTCTTGTGTCCACGTGTCTCCAAATGCTCCAGCATATAAATTTCAAACTTCGAATGTCCCGCCTGCATTTGAATTTCAAATGCTTTGGTACTTCTCCGCTTCGAACGCACTTCTCAAACACAGCCTTGTTGTCATTTCGAGACTTCTTTAGATATGTTCCCATAATTGCCACTCGAAGCTCCAAGCTTTGATATGCTTATTCGAAACACTGCTTCTGCTATTTCGAAACATGACGCTTTGTTTTATTTTGATCGAAACGTTCAGTTCACTTGGCTTCTAATAATATTATAAAAATCTTCAGCCAACACTCAGTTACTACATGACTATGTTGAGATCTTTTCCTGGTCATACAAAGACATGCCAGGACTTGATGCTGATATCGTGGTCCATCGTTTACCAATAAAAGAAGACTGCCCTCTGGTAAAACAGAAAGTCTGTCACATGCGGCCAGACATGTCAGAGAAGATCAAGACTGAAGTCATGAAACAATTCAACACTGTATTCTTAGCCGTCACCTCTTATCCACAATGGGTCACCAATGTTGTTCCAATGCCTAAAAAGGATGGCAAGGTACGTATGTGTGTGGACTACCGATATTTGAATAGGGCAAGCCCCAAGGATGACTTCCCGCTGGCCCATATAGATATTCTGGTTGACAACACCGCACATCATAAAGTATTTTCCTTCATGGATGGTTTCTCAGGCTACAATCAGATTAAAATGGCACCTGAGGACATGGAGAAAACGACTTTTGTCACACAGTGGGGCACTTTCTGTTACAAGGTTATACCATTCGGGTTAAAGAACGTTGGGGCAACTTATCAACGCGCCATGGTAGCTCTATTTCACGACATGATCCATCACGAAATAGAGGTCTATGTGGATGACATGATAGCCAGATCTCAAACTGGAGAGGAACATCTTGACCATTTGCAGAAACTGTTTGAAAGGCTAAAGAAATACAAGCTAAGGTTGAACCCGAATAAATGCACATTTGGGGTGAGGTCCAGTAAACTCATAGGCTTCATTGTCAGCGGTAAAGGTATCGAAGTGGGCCCTGCCAAGGTGAAAGCAATAAAAGAAATGCCTGCTCCTCGCACCGAGAAGGAAGTTAGAGGATTCTTAGGATGGCTAAACTACATTTCCAGATTCATTTCTCACTTAACCGCTACTTGTGAACCAATCTTCAAATTACTGAAGAAAGATCAAGTTGTCAAATGGAATGATGAATGCCAAGTTGCCTTTTACAAGATCAAAGAGTACCTTCAAGAGCCTCCTGTTTTGATGGCACCAGTTGAGGGAAGACCTTTGATCATGTATCTAATTGTCTTGGAAAAATCAATGGGGTGTGTGCTGGGGCAGCATCACGAGTCTGGCCGAAAAGAGCATGTTATTTACTATTTGAGAAAAAAGTTTACCGACTATGAAACATGATATTCACTGCTCGAGAAAACTTGTTGCGTTCTGGCATGGGCTGCTCGCTGGCTAAGACAGTATATGCTAACCCATACTACCTTGTTGATATCCAAGATGGATCTAATTAAATACATATTCGAGAAGCCTGCCATCTCTGGGAGAATAGCAAGATGGCAGATGATCCTGACTGAATACGACATTCAGTACACTACCCAAAAAGCAATAAAGGGCAGTGTGTTTGCCGATCACCTTGCTCATCAGGCTGTGGATGACTACCAGTCCATGAAATTCGAATTCCCAGATGAAGACATCATGATGGTAAACAATTGTGAAGAAATCAGACCATATGACGGACCTGAACAAGGATCCCGATGGACTTTGGTTTTTGATGGAGCCTCCAACACACTCAGAAATGGCATAGATGCTGCAATCATATCGCCTGAAGGATGTCATACTCCCTTCACCACAAGACTTTGTTTAAACTGTACAAATAACATGGTAGAATACGAAGCGTGTATTTTCGGTCTCAAAGCTGCCGTAGATTTGGGAATCAAGTCTTTAAGTGTATTTGGAGATTCAGCCTTGGTCATTAGTCTGATCAAGGAGAATGGGACACGAAGCACCCTAACCTCATCCCCTACAAAGAACATGTGTTGACATTAATCCCACATTTTGAGGAGATTACCTTCGAGCATTTCCCGCGAGAAGAAAATCAACTAGCGGACGTGCTAGCCACCATGTCATCCATGTTTAAACTCAAGTGGGGTAACGAGGCTCCCCATATCACCATTGAGCGGATGGAAAAACCAACTTACTATCACGAGATTGATACTGAAGAGATAGTGGACAAGCCTTGGTTCCATGAATTTAAGAGGTATCTCGAGGCCCAAGAGTATTCAGAAGGAGCTTCAGTCAATGATAAGAAGTTCTTCAGGAGATTCTCTGCTAAGTTCTTCCTCAGTAATGGCATTCTCTACAAGCATAACCACAACTCTGTTTTGCTTCGTTGCATAGACAAGGTTGAGGCAGAAAAGATCATGGTTGATCTATATGAAGGCACTTTTGGCACCCATTCTAGTGGGCATACGATGGCTAAAAAGATCCTGCGGGCAGGGTATTATTGGTCTACCATGGAAGCAGATTGCTATCAGCATTCATGAACTTGTCACAAGTGTCAGATCTATGCTGACAAAGTGCATGTGCCTCTAGTTCCTTTAAATGTCCTAACTTCTCCCTGGCCATTCACGATGTGGGGCATCAATATGATTGGAGAAGTCAAACCTACAGCTTCTAATGGGCACCGCTTCATCCTGGTGGCCATTGACTATTTCACAAAGTGGGTTGGGGCAGTTTCTTTCGCTTCTGTTACTAAGAATGTTGTTTCCCGATTCATCAAACAAAATCTCACATGTCGATACGGTGTCCTGGAGAGAATCATCACAGACAATGGTACGAATCTCAACAATACTATGATCATTGCACTGTGCGTGCAATTCAAGATCCAACACCATAATTCTTCCCCTTACCGGCCAAAAATGAATGGTGTTGTCGCAGCCGCAAATAAGAACATCAAGAAGATCATACAAAAAATGAGAGTGACCTACAAGGACTGGCATGAGATGCTACCATTCTCTCTCCACGGTTACCGTACCACGACGCACACATCAACAGGGGCAACTCCATTCTCCTTGGTATATGGCATGGAAGTTGTTCTGCCAATTGAAGTCCAAATACCTTCTCTGAGAATCATAAAGGATGCAGGGCTGAATGAATATGAATGGATTCAAACTCGGCTTGACCAGTTGAACCTAATTGATTAGAAGAGGCTCACGACTGTCTGTCACGGCCAGATGTGCCAAAAACGCATGATCAAAGCTTTTAACAAAAAGGTCAGACGTCAGGTATATCAGGTTGGTGATTTGGTAATCAAGCGTATCATATTGCCACAAGGTGATCCCAGAGGAAAATAGACTCCTACATACGGGGGACCATTTGTGATCAAAAGCATATTCTCTGGTGGAGCAATGATCCTAACCAATATGGATGGCGATGACCTTCCACACCCTGTGAACGCAGACATAGTCAAAAGATACTACGCATAAGAGACCCGCTAGGTTGACACACCTAGGAAAAACAAGGGCATCTAGGCGAACCACAAAGGTTCGAGCAAAAATTAGGGATAAAATACAAAAATATATATATATATATACCCGGCAAGCTGAAAACCCGAAAGGGAGGCTTGGGAAAAAAAGGGTATCCCGGTGGATTGAAAACCCAAAAGGGAGGTCCAGGCAAAATTTAGGGAATTAAAGCGTATGATTATGTCCCGTTGGATCACCTTACAGACAACCTTTAGCATCGACTGACAAACTCAACGGTTCTAATCAATCCAATCAACTTCCGACAAGGCAGCAAGTGGACAAGACGCTCAGAGACACGAAGGCTATAGCAGAATGGGAACCCCATGGTATTATTTCACATAGCTATCTTTTCTTTGTATCAATTTTCATTTTTTTTACGACGATATTCTCTTACTAGAATTTTCGTCTCATTGTACAAAAATACTTACTCAAGGTAATACAAATATATCCCTTTGAAAGTGAAAAACTGTCTGTTTTTCTTTTATTTCTGTGTTTTGTTTGCAAAAATGTCCACTGATGTTTGTTGAACATATGCATTTGAACGTGACTATTGTTTACAAATGAACAGAAAATAGAAAGACAATCTCTAATGGCTTTAAGAAATAGGATAATATCTTTAGACTATTCCATAAAAACCCTCACATATACTTTTCCAAACAAAAGCGGAAAATAGGGCATCCCACTACAGGATCGTTAATGTATCTCCAGTATGCAGCTTTATGATATCAAGCTCTCTCACATCCCAGACAGAATAAAACCTCCAGTTACCGCTCCTAAGATTCCCCAGTGAAAGTCGCCCAATTTCTCAGGATTCCCCAGCAGGATTTCACGAGGTCTACAAGCAATACACGATGTTTCCCCTTACACAACAGAGTTTATTTCTCTAACAAATGGAAGCTCATCAACATTTCAACTTCAAAACATGAAGACTTACACTCCTCATACCCAGCAGTACTCGGGGATTCATTTTCCCCGACTCCAGCAACACTGCAGCATAACAATTAATGTGTCCATACATTACATCCACACGTCATAGCATTGCCAACACAGATACATACGACACAATCTCATTTATTTTGAGAACATCATTACACCATGTGTTTCATACATCATGACATTGTATACAACTAACCTTTCATCTTTTCAGGAAAGATCAATCAACAGAAAATTATCGTCAAATTTTCAACAAGTCAATTACAAGTCAATTCCAAAGAAAGGATTGGTCAACCATCTACATAACAGATATTTATTTCAGATCCCTGTCGGTTTAGCTTAAATCTCTCAACGGTTTATTCTGATTCTTTCCTGCATACGTCTTTTCTGGTTCAGATAAATCTCTTAATGATTTGTTCTGATTCTTCTCCAGACCCCTGCCGGTTCAGCTTAAATCTCTCAACGGTTTATTCTTATTCTTTCCTGCAGATGTTTCCTCAGGTTCATATAAATCTCTCAACGATTTATTCTGATTCTTCTCCAGATCCCTGCCGTTTCAGTTTAAATCTCTCAATGGTTTATTCTGATTCTTTCTCGCAGACGTCTTCTCTGGTTCAGATAAATCTCTCCATGATTTGTTCTGATTCTTCTCCAGATCCATGTCGGTTCAGTATAAATCTCTCAACGACTTATTCTGATTCTTTCCGCAGACACTTTCTCTGGTTCAGATAAATCGCTCAAAGATTTACTCTGATTCTTTCCAGTTAAAGAATATTCAAGATCTCTTTTGGTTCAGTTTATACCCCTCAACGGTTTATCCTGATACTTTCCAAAGGAACACTTCGGGTTCAGATAAATCTCTCAACGGTTTATTCTGATTCTTTCCCACAGATATCTTTCTTTGGTTCAGATAAATCACACAAATATTTACTCTGATTCTTTCCAGTTAAAGAATATTCAAGATATCTTTTGGTTCAGTTTAAACTCCTCAACGGTTTATCCTGATACTTTCCAAAGGAACACTTCTGGTTTAGATAAATCACTCCAAGATTTATTCTGATTCTTTACCAGCTGAAATCAAGTTCAAACTTAGTCCATTCTCTATCAACAGTAACCCTTGGATGTCATATACAAGCCCATCTCTGTAAAATCTCCACCATTCCTCCAAATTGCATCTATAAGCCCATTCCCATTTCATTTTCGAGTGCAAATTTATGGGCACTCTAGTGTCCAATCATCTTCCACCTTCAAGTCACGAATGGTGGATCTGCCAATCTAACTCTTCTGGTTTAAGAAGATTGAACAGAGGAAGATGTTGTACCCTAAAATTTTCCCTCTCATTTATCAAATATTTTCTCACAAGATCTCCTTTGGTTCAAGATTACACAAGGGTTGATCAGCTCAAGACACCTCCTTAAGCATTGATGACTGAAATTAGGGTTTGAGATTGCACAAGGATAATTGAGTTTTTAATGCCTCATATGAATTTCATGGATCATTATGGACCCCCAAGATTTCTCATGTCAAGTTTCAAGTCTTGGATCACATTTTTTCTCAGTCAATTGAGCAGTTGACCTAAAAATCAACTATATTGAGGAAAAAGTCAAATGTGACCAATTTACAGTCAAACTTCATAATTTTTTATCCATATCAACATTATAAACTCATATGTATCATTTGATCAAGTTTGGACCATAATTCCTCAAGAAATTTGATCAGATCATCAAAAGGGCAAAATGGTCAAAATTAGGGTTTTGACTGAGAAATGGCAATTTCTGTTTTTGACCTAGCAAATGTTTATTTGGTTTGAGGCATGATCTCAAGAGTTCAATTTCATCATTTTGACCTAATGGCATGACTCAAAACATTGCTCAAGATCATTTTATTGATAGTTGATTTTCAGTCAACTGATCAAAAGTCAACTGTATACTGAAAAGTCAAACTTTGACCTTTTTGGTCAAAATCAAGTGTAAAAGATCACAATTCATCAAAACATGTCAAAATATGAAACTTGTTCATCAAGAAATCAAAAAGTCAAGATTTCATTTTGAAAAGTCAAAGTTTCCAAACTTAGAAATTTTTCTAAAGTGTTGAAAACTTCATATTTTTTCACAACTTTAAGCAAATTTTTCACCATGATGCAAGATGATTCAAAGGAAACTTTCAACATGAAAGTTGTAGATCTCCATGAGATCTAAAAAATTTCTTTACACATCTTCTCCTAGAAATTCTTGGATCTCAAGTTATCAATCCATGAAGTCATGGTCATGAAACTAAAACACTTAGTGAAATTTTGAGCATTTTTGGTCAGGATTTTGACCTAACTTCTGACCCAAGTTTCACATAGTTCCATTTGGATTTTGCGAAAGTGATTCAAAGAGGGATTTTAGAGCATATTACAAGCTTTCTAAAATGCCTAATAACTCCTTGAGATCATTTGTGAGCAAGGAGAATCGAAGGCCAGAAATTGGGGTTTCAAGTTGTTTTGCAAAGCAAAATTTGTGATGAACAAGAACTCAAATCTCAAGCCTATGCTGCACAATCTTGCTTTGCAGACCTCTAAACCTAAAAATCTCTCTCTAATAAGAAGGTTACACTTGATTTTGAGCTATTATCCATTTGATTCAAGTTTTATCCAAGATAATTTTCCATTAATGGCACAAAGGCACCATTGCCATTTACATAAAGCAAGCTTTATGCAAAGTCAAATTGCATTGAGCTTTGCACTTGTTCCTTCTACACAAGCTTCCTCTACAAAGTCAGATAAGCATGTTTAAAGTTGGTAACCACTCCACATGCTTGTACTTTCTACCTTGAAACTACATTTCTCACTTTTCTTCAAAATCAAGCAACCTAGCCATAACCTTATAACTCAGAAATCCCTTGTGCAAAACATCTTGAACCTTTTGCTTATAGATACACAAGTCATTTGCAAGAAAACACAAGAATTCACAAGCCATAAAACTCCCTAAAACTCCATGAAATCTGAATTTGCACAAAAACTCCATTTTTGTGTCATTTCTGACTTTGAATTCCAAACTCACATTTCACTCGTGCGTTCTCACTCAAATTCAATCACAAAGCTTCCGTACACCATTTAGAACTTATCTCATACCCTGTTACACAACTGTAACATCATTTGCACCATCTTCCATAACCAAAAAACAGAGTCTGCACATTGACTTTCTAGACCATTTCAGCCATCCATTGCTCAAGCTAATCATTGCATTAGCTTCCTGGGACCTCAAGGAAGCTAACCTGATCATCACCATCAATTGAAACAAGCTCAAACTCAAAACAGGATTTCCAGTTTTGAGGTAAGTTTTCCTAACTTTGAACTTTTCATACAAGCATCATTAATAGTTTATTTGTGAATAATAAATATAGATATCATTGTCCTGAAGCTAACCATGTCCTTAGATTTCATTATTGTTGCTAGAGTAGTTAGAATTTTGAATCAGAACCTCTGAAAATATTTAGATGGGGATTTGGTACCATTAGAAATTCATGCTTATTTTTGAGAATTAGCTTAAGTTATTTACATATTCAGAACCGTGAGAAAATTTCTAACAAGTTTGATGTTGGAAGTTTTATGAATGGTTGAGAAATGATGAAGTTATAGGTCATTTGGCTAGAGGTTGAAGATGAAGTGTATTCATGACTCATTTTGTATTATATATTTATCATTTCAGTTAAGTTAACGGATGTATAGCCACCCCAGTGGTAAGGCAGTGCGCTGGTAACCAAAAGGGCGTGGGTTCAACACCCAGCACGCTGCCTTTTGTCATTTTTTTCATATTTTTTTCCATATTTTTGCCTCTTTACAGCGCCTGGGCCCAACTTTGGGCTTTTCTCCATTTTTAATGCACCACACCCCCTGCTTGCTTGCTACCACACAGGTCCAAACCTTTTTTTTTTTTTTTTCTGATTTTTAAACAAAAAAAAACATCATTTGGGCCAGATTAAAAAAACTGTTTTTTCTAACAAACCTCCCAAATTCAATTTTAACCTCCCTGACTTTATTATTTTTATTTTATTTTAATTTCATATTTTATTATTATTATTATTAATGATAAAAAATCCAAAAATATTTTATTTACTTATTTGCATATTTAGAAAATGCTCATTTATATTTTCTTCATAAAAATAAAAGAAAAAAAACATTTTCATTTAATAAATTAATTTCTTTTTTTGTTAAATAAATATTTAGACTAGGGTTTAACTATTATATTATTTTCTTGTGAATAAAATTAATTTATAACTTAGGTTTATTTTAATTAATTAATTTTCATTTGTATTTTCATTAAGATAAAACCATTCATAGAAAAACCCTGAAAATACTTTTTTAACTTAACTTATTTCGTATTTAGTTTAAATTTAATTTTGTTTAATTTTTAGTTAATCATCTTCTTTAATTAGGTTAAAACCCTTTTTTATGAAAAAACCAAACAAAAAAATCATTTCTTTTTCCTTTTATGTATTCTTGCATTTACACATTATTATTTATTCAATTTTTTGTACAATATTCAATATGGTTGTAATAGTTAATTAGGTTTAATTTTCTTGCAATTTCCCCATTTGTAATTTATATATCCCCTCCCCTAAATGATGTAATAGCTTAGTATTTTTATTTTCCGAAATTTAATGCTTTATATACAAATGCTAGTAAATTAGGGTTTGTATGGCAAGACATAAAATTAACAAATAGCAAACCCTAATCAAGAAAAATCAAGCATGTAAACCAATACACTTGCACACATACACCCTTAGGGTAAATCCACTTTGTTGCCTTACAAAAATTGGCCATATTATACATGTGAGGTATCTTAGCAAAAACAAGCAAAAAATACAAGATCATAGTCCCTCGATGACGCTATCAAAGTTGCCTTTCAAAAATGATCTTAGTCCCTTAAAGAAAATGATAAGATGTCTTACAACATTTTTAATCATGGCTATACGATGATCCACGCCCGTCCCTTTTACATCCAAAGATAGGGTTACTTACCAAATCAATGGTAAGATAACAATGTCAAAGGAAAGAGAAAATAAACATGAAAGACTTTTGAGTAGGTAGATCGCTCCTAGTTGCTTGCTAAATTTCAAAACCAAAACATCCTTGCTATTTTTAAAACAAACACCAACACTTTTAAAACATCTTACAAACTTGAAACATTTTCAAAAGACAAACACTTTGTACGCGTTCTTATAGAAACGAGAGCCATTACAAAGAAAATCCTTTTCAAAATCACTTTCAAAAACACACTCCACAAACACCTTTTTGAACTAATTTCAAAACAACACTTTGTGTGCGTTCTTATAGAAACGAGAACCATTACAAAGACATTTTCAAAATACTTTCAAAACACTACACAAAGCATATTTTCAAACAAAAGCAAGTGATCTAGCGAGCAACTAAGAGCCCATGGAAAACCATGGATGAAAAGGGTGCTAATACCTTCCCTTTTCATAATCTACCCCCCGAACTCAAGAAAACATCTCAAAGGTCTTTCATGTTCTTTTCAGCCTTTCCTTATTGGATAAAAGAAAAGTCGGTGGCGACTCTTGCTAACCGCAACATTTGCGATCAAACGCAAAATAACCAAGTCAGTTCTCCCACCGCGTTTCAGGTAGATTATGAAAAGGGAAGGTATAATCACCCTTTTTATCCATAGTTATCTATGGGCTCTTAGTTGCTTGTTAGATCACTTGCTTTATTTGAAAATGTGCTTTTGTGGTTGTTTTTGAAAGTATTTTTAAAAGTGTCTTCGTTTAGGCAAACTTTGTAATGGTTCTCGTCTCATAAGAACGTATACAAAGTGTTGGATTTTTGAAAATATTTCATGTTTTGAAAGTGTTTGGTGTATGTTTGCAAGGATGTTTGTTTTAAAAGTGAGCAAGCAACTAACAACGTTTCTACCTACTCAAAAGTCTTTGGTCTTTTCCTCCTTTAGATGTTTCTATCTTACCATTGATTTGGTAAGAAGCTTTATCTTTGGAGGAGGAAAAGAACAAAGACTTTTGAGTAGGTAGAAACGTTCCTAGTTGCTTGCTCACTTTCAAAATAAACATCCTTGCAAACATACACCAAACACTTTAAAAACATGAAATATTTTCAAAAATCTAACACTTTGTATACGTTCTTATGAGACGAGAAACATTACAAAGTTTGCCTAAACGAAGGCACTTTTCAAAAATACTTTCAAAAACAACCAAAAAAGCACATTTTCAAACAAAGCAAGTGATCTAGAAAGCAACTAAGAGCCCATAGATAACTATGGATGAAAAGGGTGCTAATACCTTCTCTTTTCATAATCTACCCCCCGAACTCAAGAAAATAATCTCAAAGGTCTTTCCTGTTCTTTTCACCCTTTCCTTCATTGGATAAAAGAAAAGTCGGTGGTAACTCTTGCTAACCGCAACAATTGTGATCAAACGCAAAACATCCCAAGTCAGTTCTCCCACCGTATTATAGAACTGGCGACTCTGCTGGGGAATTTGTAGTTTGTTGGGGAAATTGTAGGTGTTTAGGTATTGGCTTGCATTTTTGGTAAATCCCAAGTGTATGTGTGAATGTCATGACTGATGTCATAACATTCTAGTTCAGTTTGTACTGACTCATTAGGTACCTTTGCAGAAAAATATTGTAATTCAAGTACTGATGTTTATAAGTGTGTATCTGAGCATTTTGCAAAATGATCACATTTTGCTAAATCAGTAGACAGGTTTTCTCAGATGTCATAACAGATGTTATGACATCCTGTTCTGAACTAACAGGTTTGCAGGTTGGATAAGTCTGAGTTTTTTCAGGAAAATAACTGTCTTTCCTGAACAGAATCCTGCGTTTTCTGAGGGGTAACCTAGCTCAACCCTAACCTGGTTAATAAAGCCCTGTGACCTGGTCTTTAGGTCAAACGGATTTAACCCTAGGTTTTTGTGGAAACCCTAACTGAAGTTGCAGCTGCTATATATTCAACAGAGCTGCTGTTTTTCAAGGCATCCCTTTTATTGATCAGAAGATCATTTGTAATCTGTATAGATTTGATTATTGTACTCCAAGCAATTATCATTGTGATAAGTGACTTGTAATAGGTTTTGAATTATAAAGGTTGTGTAGCACTCAAAGCTTTGAAGCAAGAGTGTTTGAATGTTCCTTGACTAAAGCTGTGAAGCAGAGTCAAGTTAGATGTGTGCATCACTCAAAGCTGTGAAGCACGAGTGATTGTGTTGCTTGATTAAAAAGCTGTGAAGCTTAATCAAGTGTTTGTTTTTGAAGAGTGTCTTCATCAATTTTTAAGTCAAATTGGTTTATGTATCACTGCTGTGATTGAGGGGGAGTGAGTAGGAACTCAGGTTTAAGTTGTACTTAGATTGGAATTGCATTGGGTAGGTCTTAAGTGAAGGAGATAAACTGGTTGGTTTATTCCTGAATTAACATCTCTTATAGTAGATTTCCTCCCTGGCTTGGTAGCCCCCAGAGTAGGTGTTGTTGCACACTGAACTGGGTAAACAATTGACTGTGTTCTTTATTGCTTTTGTATTTACTGTCATATAGTAAGTCAGATATGGTGTCATAACATTGAACGTGACATTGAGTATCTGCAGCCAGAATTTCAATTGGCATCAGAGCAGGCACCCTGCCTGTATTACTGGGTGAGATCTAGGGATATCACTTTCTGGCACTATGGACAAAGAAGGAGTTTTTGGAAATAGACCACCCATTCTGGATGGAACTAATTATGACTACTGGAAACCTCGTATGATTGCCTTCCTAAAATCTCTGGACAAAAAGGCTTGGAGAGCTGCTGACAAAGGATGGATTCATCCCACCATAACTGAGAAAGATGGGACAATCAGTCTGAAGCCTGAGGAAGATTGGAGTAAAGAAGAAGATGAGTTAGCTCTGGGAAATTCAAAAGCTTTAAATGCCTTGTTCAATGGAATTGATAGAAACATTTTCAGACTAGTACATCAATATGAACTGGCCAAGGAAGTTTGGGACACTCTCAAAACTACTCATGAGGGCACTTCCAAAGTAAAAATGTCAAGGCTTCAGATGTTGACCACCAAGTTTGAGAATCTAAAAATGATGGAAGATGAAACCATTCATGAGTTTCACATGAACATCTTGGATATTGCCAACACCTCAGGAGCACTGGGAGAAAAGATGTCAGAAGAAAAACTGGTAAGGAAGATTCTCAGATCCTTGCCTAAAAGATTTGCAATGAAGGTAACTGCCATAGAGGAAGCCCAGGACATCAGCAAGTTGAAAGTGGATGAACTTATTGGGTCTCTTCAGACTTTTGAGATGGGGATCACTGATAATGGTGACAAGAAGAACAAAAGCATAGCACTTGTATCCAACACTGATGTTGAAAACAAGGAGGATGAAGAAGAAAATATATCAGAAGCTATTGCCATGCTTGGAAGACAGTTCAACAAGCTCATCAAAAGAATGGATCCAAAGTCAAGGTCTAATGTTCATAACATTCCCTCTGACATTGACAGTTCCAGCAGAAGACCAAGGTCAGAAGATAAGGGAAACCAAGGCAGAGGTATTCAATGCCATGGATGTGAAGCATATGGACATATTCGAGCTGAATGTCCTACCTTTCTTAAGAAACAAAAGAAAGGAATGACTGTTACTTGGTCTGACTATGATTCAGAAAGTAATTCTGAAGAAGAATCTGCCAAACTAGTTACTGCTCTAACTAGTGTATGTACTTCTGAAAGTGACACTAGTGATGAAGAAGTGACATTTGAAGAACTGGATGATACCTACAAGAAATTGTGTATCAGAAGTGCTGAAGTCTGTGTGCAGAATGAGAAACAATCAAAACTCATTATAAAGCTGGAGGCGGAAAAAAGGGCAGATCTTGAAACTATAAGTCACCTAGAAGGGGAAGTTCAATTACTGAACTCACAACTGAACCAAATGACAAAATCTGTCAAGATGTTGACCAATGGATCAGATAAATTGGAAGAGATCCTACAAGTGGGACAAAATGTGGGAAACAAATCTGGTCTAGGATTTGTGGAAGCTAAGAAACCTGGTGCAGACAAGAAGATCAGGCATGTTAAACAATTGTCAAAGCAGATGTCTCAACACAACTCTCAACATCAGAAATACATGAAGAAAAAATACCAAAGATGGAGATGTCATCATTGTGGGAGGTATGGACACATAAAGCCCTTCTGCTTCAAATTGCATGGATACCCTAATCAAAACTCTGGTGCTAAACCTAAGCCAAAAAGGGTACCACATACTCCTCATTGGAAGAAAAAGGCTACTGCCCTGATAGCCCATACTTCCCTGAGAGTGTCTGCAAAGGAAGGCTGGTACTTTGACAGTGGATGTTCCAGACACATGACTGGATTCAAAGATCTCCTCAATAATGTTATGCCTCACACCACCAGCTTTGTGACCTTTGGAGATGGTGCTAAAGGTGAAGTCAAAGGAGTTGGTAATTTGGACTGTCCTGGAGTTCCAAGTCTGAATAAAGTACTGCTGGTAAAAGGGTTGACTGCTAATCTCATTAGTATCAGTCAATTATGTGATCTAGGATTCAAGGTCAACTTCTCAAGATCTGAATGTCTAGTAATTAATGAAAAACTAGAAGTTGTAATGAGAGGAATCAGATCCAAAGATAACTGCTACTTGTGGCAGCCTGAGAACACTGATATCTCCACTATGTGTCCAATTATCAAAGAAGAAAAAGAGATGAAACTGTGGCAGCATAAGCCTGGTCCCCTTCATCTAAGAAGAATGAAAAGAGCTATTTCTATGGAAGCAGTCAGAAGAACTCCAAAACTACAGGATGATAATATCTGTGATATGGCAAATAAACTTGAAGAAGGATGTGCTGTCAGAACCATAAGTCATCTTGACAAGGATATTGGAAATAACATGTCCAATAAATTCTGTTTCCCTGAAGAAATGAGGCTTGAAGTCTCCTCTCCTATAACTCTCCATCAAAATGGACTGGACAAACAGAAAATTATTCAAGAATCAACCAGAACTATGATTCATATCAAAAGAATGCCTTCCCAATTCTGTGCGGAAATAGTTGCTGATGGGAAAAACTGTTCTCAAAACATCTGGTCAAAACAGATGCTCCCTGAGTACAATGTCACACAAGATGTTGTGACATTGTGTTGTGACAATCTGAATACAATCAACATTTCCTTGAAACCTATTGACTTTGAAGAGAAGAAGTCATTTAAACTGGAACATAGTTTCTCTAAGCTTCAGCTGACTGATTCTTCTACCAAGGCTCTTGTTGGAAATAAACTTGAAAATTTGAGGGGCAGGTTGGGTATTCACCAACATAAGATTTTATAGCAATTAATTTTGCTTAAAACAAAGGTTGAAGGAATTAATTTTATTAAGTCTATCTTTAGTGGGTTAATCATATATTTTCACAATTCTTTCAAAATCTTTAAGAAGTTGAACAAACTCCCTTTTACCCTCTACCTCTCTCGTCCTTGCAACCTGTTTCCTCCTCTCAATCAAAGATCTTTCTCAAACTGCTACCATTACTCAAAGTCAATCAAAATGTCTCAGACATCGTCTTCAACCATGGCAACTTCGTCATCCTCATCATCGTCATCATCTGACCAAGATTCTAGGGCAATCACCACATGCATAGAATCTGAAGTTCTTGAGGTCACTCCTCTCAGAGAGATGGCAACTGACCCAGCCAAAGTCAAAAAGCTCAGAACCAGACATGCAGGAAGAGCTCAAGCTACAGCCTCTGGTAATTCTTCTCATCCTTCGTATTCTGTACCTAATAGAGAATGATCAGTTAAAGTTCACCAAGCTATTGCTAGGCTGGTTACTAGTATACTAAGTGGCAACCAATCTGTACCGGGGATTTCTGTCCCTTTAAATCAATCAGAAAGTCCAAATGTGGAAGTTTCTGAAAATGTAGATGTCACTGAGAATGTTGTGACACAAAAAGACAACATTCAGAACCCTTCAGAAAAGGCTGCTGATCCACCTATCATTGATGTGGATGAGGATTACTCAGATAATGATCTGATTGCTAATGTGAACCCTAGCATAGCTAGGAGATTGATGAAAAGAAAGAGTAGTCAGAATGATAAACTTAATGCTAAGAAATCCAAGGCTGAAGGCATGGCTGAGAGAAGTATTCAGACAAAAGGGAAGAAGGCCCAGGTGCATACTGCTAGACAACCAATCTCTAAGAAGAGTAAAGAACCTGAATCTTCTGATTCTGATGAGGAATCAGAATTTGAGATTGATATTGAAGAAACTCCCATCAGAAGGAAGCTCCCCTCCAGCAAAATTGCTAGAGTGCCTGAAGTGCCAACAGACAACATCTCTTTTCATCATCCTGACAATGCAAACAGATGGAAGTATGTTTGCTTAAAGAGAATAGCCTTAGAGAGAGAACTCAACAATGATGCCTTGGAGTGCAAAGACATCATGGACCTGATCAAGAATGCTGGACTAATGAAGACAGTGATAAAGTTTAACAAATGTTATGAAAATCTGGTCAAGGAGTTTGTAGTGAACTTGTCTAATGATTGTGCTGATGGAAGGTCAGCTGACTTTGAAAGTGTTTTTGTTAGAGGAAGAAAGGTCAAGTTCTCTCCATCAGAAATCAACAAGTTTATTGGAAGAACAAATGAGGACTGTCCTGATCTAGAGGCAACTGACAATGAAGTTTGTCTAACCATCACAGCCAGGCAAGTAAAGTGCTGGCCCTTGAAAGGCAAGCTGAATGCTAGTAAACTCAGCATGAAATTTGCCATCTTGCATAAAATAGGTGCAGCCAACTGGGTGCCTACAAATCATAAATCAACTATCTCCACAGGATTGGGGAGATTTATCTATGCTGTGGGAACCAAGACTGCTTTTGACTATGGGAGGTACATCTTTGAACAAACTTTAAAGCATGTTGGCAGTTATGCTGTCAAAGGACCAATTGCCTTTCCCTCCCTCCTTTGTGGAATCATCCTTGCACAATACCCTGATATCCTTGTGGCAAGAGATACAGTCTGCAAAAGAGCTTCTGCCCTTGGCCTGCACTACAAACTGTTTCAGGGATCTCATGCTCCAGACATTGTCATAACATCAGCTGAGACATCGTCTGTGAAGACCCAGTCCAAGACATCAGATGTCATAGCTATTTTAAAAGAAACTTGCAAAGAGCTGGATGCTAGAAAAAGGACCCTAGAAATTCTAATTGCCAGGCTAGAAAAGGAGGAAGCTGAAGAAAAGAGAAGGGAAGAAGGTGTAGAAGCTGAAGGTCATCTCAGAACTAGCTCCTCTGAGTCTGATGACAGTGCTTGAAGGTTGGTTGCTGTTTGGTTGGTGCTGATATCTGGTGGAGTTTGGAAGTGTATTCAGTTGTTTTCTGCTGCTGCTCTTATTATTTTTGTTTTGGATAACTGTATAATTTTATGAACATGTATCTTTGGCCCATTTGTGGCTAAAGAGGGGGAGAATATTTTGGTACTTACTTAATTAGTACTTGACATTCTATTTTTCTGCTGTCACTTATTTCTGCTGCTATCTATCTCTGATTGCTTAGGGTCTTTAGCCAAAAATCTGCCAAAGGGGGAGTTTGTAGGTGTTTAGGTATTGGCTTGCATTTTTGGTAAATCCCAAGTGTATGTGTGAATGTCATGACTGATGTCATAACATTCTAGTTCAGTTTGTACTGACTCATTAGGTACCTTTGCAGAAAAATATTGTAATTCAAGTACTGATGTTTATAAGTGTGTATCTGAGCATTTTGCAAAATGATCACATTTTGCTAAATCAGTAGACAGGTTTTCTCAGATGTTATAACAGATGTTATGACATCCTGTTCTGAACTAACAGGTTTGCAGGTTGGATAAGTCTGAGTTTTTTCAGGAAAATAACTCAGTCTTTCCTGAACAGAATCCTGCGTTTTCTGAGGGGTAACCTAGCTCAACCCTAACCTGGTTAATAAAGCCCTGTGACCTGGTCTTTAGGTCAAACGGATTTAACCCTAGGTTTTTGTGGAAACCCTAACTGAAGTTGCAGCTGCTATATATTCAACAGAGCTGCTGTTTTTCAAGGCATCCCTTTTATTGATCAGAAGATCATTTGTAATCTGTATAGATTTGATTATTGTACTCCAAGCAATTATCATTGTGATAAGTGACTTGGAATAGGTTTCGAATTGTAAGGGCTGTGTAGCACTCAAAGCTTTGAAGCAAGAGTGTTTGAATGTTCCTTGACTAAAGCTGTGAAGCAGAGTCAAGTTAGATGTGTGCATCACTCAAAGCTGTGAAGCACGAGTGATTGTGTTGCTTGATTAAAAAGCTGTGAAGCTTAATCAAGTGTTTGTTTTTGAAGAGTGTCTTCATCAATTTTTAAGTCAAATTGGTTTATGTATCACTGCTGTGATTGAGGGGGAGTGAGTAGGAACTCAGGTTTAAGTTGTACTTAGATTGGAATTGCATTGGGTAGGTCTTAAGTGAAGGAGATAAACTGGTTGGTTTATTCCTGAATTAACATCTCTTATAGTGGATTTCCTCCCTGGCTTGGTAGCCCCCAGAGTAGGTGTTGTTGCACACTGAACTGGGTAAACAATTGACTGTGTTCTTTATTGCTTTTGTATTTACTGTCATATAGTAAGTCAGATACAGTGTCATAACATTGAACGTGACATTGAGTATCTGCAGCCAGAATTTCAGAAATAAACCTTGTCGCTGGTCTGTTGGGGAGGAGTCTTCAGAAATTGAAACCCTGGCTGGGGGTCATCCTATGAATAGGATTTTGTGGTGAATTTGTCATTACCCCTATTAGTAGGTGTTTGTGGCACTTCCGAGAAATGTTTGATTGTATGTAACCCTTTATTTGGATTCGCATTTAATGCCCCAAGTGATTCAGATGGAGTCTTGCCCCTGGTATATTCAGCATTTCTGGAGAGATTTCTTGGAATCTTGACTGGACTACCCCAGGTGTGTTGGATGGTGACACGTCATGCCCCCTTGCTTATAAGAGATCTTTTATTGGAAGTGTCTTCCCACTTGAAATGATTTTGCTTATTGAGAGGGTTTTTATTCACTGGATATTCGTCGTGCGAATTTCTCTGCTGTCAAAAAAATACCCATATACAAACAGAAATATTCAAATAATGCAAAGTTTATGTTTGTCTTTTAAGTTTTGAAAATGCATTTTAGCAGATAAAGGAATTTTTGTAGGAAAATTCAACTCAGGGTTTAAAGTGAAGCCTTACAGGAGTCAGGATACCTTTTGTAAAAGTATGCTTTCGAATTAACCCAAGCTTCAATTACGACTTTTGAAGGGTTGTAACGTGGTTTGGTTCACAGTTTAAGAAACAAAGGATAAGGCTCAAAGTGTATTTGTACCCGCTCGTTCTCCGTGATGTTCTTCGGTCCTAAACCTAGTTAATTATGCTTTTGAACTCCAATTGAGTCCGGAATGACGTTTTTGCGATGGTTCTGAAATTTGGAAGTTTATTTGTTGGAAGGCAGCCATTTTTGTAACATTTTTCATATTGTTGAGGATTTGTAGTGACCTCTTTTATTTATTTATTATCCCTGATTTTTGCCTAACTGTTCCTGTTTTGAGATTACAGTCAGCGGGATGCCCCAGTTTTTCTTAAGTCTCCTTGGTAGGTTTTGACTTAGTGGGCTTTTCTTTTTGAGAGATAATGACTGCCTATGTGATAGGGAACCATCATTGTCTTTTAATTCCAGAGGAATGTTTTTGATGTCATTCAAAGTGAAAGTTTACGACAGAGCGCGCACTTGAATTAACTGAGAAACTACCCTGCCCCGGGTTTTGATTAAAGGTTTTAATTTGTGTAAAAAGGAAACTCCTACTTCTTTGGCTCAAAGGGGTTGACTAGGGATTATCTACCTTATAACTCCAGTGTTTAGGATTTGAAAGAATGCATGTACATCGTCATCAAGGTCTATTCAAAAGTATATCGTATGAGATTAAGGTATGGTTTTCGTCATCCTCCCTCTAAAGGCTTGTAACTTTTGACACAAGAGTTGAATATCATAATAGGGAGTAAACAACATAGTTTAAATGTAATGAAAACGAATGGATCAATTCAAGACAAACATATGCAATGCATTAATGAATCAGAGTTTGACATTAATAGATAAGTGTTTGAACAAGCAAAAGAAATTACAATTGAAAATTTAAAATGAACAGGACGCTCTCAATGATTTGGCATAGGAGAAATGATCACGTTAGGAGCCCCTGGAGGGTCGAACTCAATCTCCTTGGCATCAATCATGTCTTGGATCTTGTTCTTCAGAGCCCAACAGTTGTTCGTGTCGTGTCCAAGACTATCAGAGTGGTATGCGCACCTTTCATTGGGATGATAGGTAGAAGCCGAAGTGTTGGGGTTCCGGAGAGGAGCCTTTAACGTAATCAACTCTTCTTTCAACATGTGTTGTAGCGCTTGATCCGGTGGCATGTTGATCTTAGTGAATTGTCTTTTAGGCGCGACCTCCTTACACTGATGCCCTTGTTGCTGTTGTTGCACTGATGCAGGATTGGAGATCAGAACTGCCCCCACGTGCTGGTCGTGGTTACCCTGGTTACGACCTTTTTGACCGTACACTGCATCAAACTCTTTCTTCCCATTGTATGGATTTTTTGAGCATCAGAGGGTGTAGCCCCTTGGATCTTTCCGCTTTTGATGCCAGCTTCAACCCTTTCTCCGGTCAGTATTATCTCGGTGAACCCGGCTGAGGAGCTTCCAATTAGGTGATTGAAGAAAGATCCTGTCAAAGTTCCCATGAAAATGTCAATCAGCTCCCTATCAGTTAATGGGGGTTGCACCCTACCAGCCAGATCTCTCAATTTTTGGGCGTATTCTTTGAAGCCCTCGTTGGAACGCATGGTCATATTCTGCAACTGCACACGAGTTGGTGCAAGATGAGCATTGTATTGGTACTGCTTGTAGAAAGAAGTAGCTGGATCTTCCCAAGTGTGAACGTGGGAACTTTCCAATTGATAGAACCACTCAATTTGCGTCCCAGCTAAACTCTCTTGGAAGAAATGGATCCAAAGCTTCTGATCAGTTGTGTATGGTTGAATCTTGTGGACATAAGACTTTATATGCATCTTAGGACAAGAGACTCCATCATACGGGGCAAAGGTATGGATTTTGAACTTTGGTGGGATGACCACTCCTGTAACCAAACCCATGTCTCCTAGGTCCAAACCAGGCACATCTTGGATCTTCACAGCTTTTAGTCTGTCTCCAAGTTGTTTGTACTTTTCATCCACTGGTGGATACTTCTCCTCAGAAGAGTCATCATCATCAATAGCTATGTTGGCTCTAATGCTTCTAGCTTCCTCTTCTTAATTGTCTTCTTCTTTAGAAGAAGCATCTTCTTTTTGAGCTAGCTGAGCATGCCCCTTGGACCTTCTCCTTACGTTGAGGATGACATACTTTTTCTTCTTCTTGCTCTCTTTGGTGAAGAGTGCTTTCAGATCTTCCTGCCCCCGGGCCAAGTTCATGAGCGCTTGTTGGAACTGAGCGTTATGAGCTTGGAGATCTTTAACTGTTTGCTCTAGAGCTATCTCTACTGAAATAAACAGTAAGAAGATAAGAAGACTTGTATGGGAGAAACCTGTCATTATATGATGCATGGAATGTGGATGCATGTTTTCAAGGATCTCGAGGGGTAAACACAAGAAGATGTTAGAATTTGAACGTTGATCAACAGCTTTGATTGGAAAACTTTGTATCGATGGATGTCCTTCCTCGAGAATCAAGCTCACCATGTCACGTGGGTCGTAGCCCTTGACTCAATTTACCGTGCTTTGGTCTTGACGGCATTTGGTTAGAGGAAAATAAATCCTCTTGCCCCTTGATAGGTGTCTAGTTATACACGACCCTGCATCATAGGCCCTTGAGATCCTTGAAATGGTCATTGAAAATGCTATGATGTTATGATGTTATGTACAAGTATGCAAAGTAATCAAGTTGTTATGTACAAATAGTCATATACACACAAAAGCAGATAAGTCCTTAGGTTTGGGCTTGCATAGAGTTTTATAGGTAAGTACCCTCTTGAAGTTTAGTTGGCTCAACTTTTCCTAGTAATAGTAACCGGGTTCTAGGGGATCTCAATATCACTGATCTTTCTTTATCGGTCATTGTTTCAGTGCAAGCCTCTTTAATGGCGACCGAAATATCCAAAAAAGTCTGATCTCAATAAGCCTAGTATCGAGTGACAACCAACTTCGGACTGCACCAAAGCCGGCTACCTCACTACTTCCTAATGGCCAAGTTGGTCAAGTAAAGATTCTAAAGTCAGTTAGTGCTTCATGGCACCACACAGCGGCCTCATATTCTCCTTGACTACTCAAGGGCTACCGGTACCAATAAATGTGTCACACTAGTAGCTATTGCTTAGACCATGTCGGTATACCCTGCACAGTTTCCACAACGTATTGCTACTTACCTAAAAAGGTGTCCCAGATCTGGGTAGAAGATCAAAGTAAGCCCAAACAAGGAACCATAATGTAAAGAAAGCAAGTCAAACAACGAAAGCGAGTAAAGGTGATCTAGCCCTAAGGTAACCCCACTTTTAAAGAAATCCCCAGCAGAGTCGCCAGTTCTGTAATACGGTGGGAGAACTGACTTGGGATGTTTTATGTTTGATTGCAATTGTTGCGGTTAGCAAGAGTCGCCACCGACTTTTCTTTTATCCAATGAAGGAAAGGGTGAAAAGAACAGGAAATACCTTTGAGATTATTTTCTTGAGTTCGGGGGGTAGATTATGAAAAGGGAAGGTATTAGCACCATTTTCATCCATAGTTATCTACGGGCTCTTAGTTGCTTGCTAGATCACTTTCTTTGTTTGAAAATGTGCTTTTGTGGTTGTTTTTGAAAGTTTTTTTGAAAAGTGCTTTCGTTTAGGCAAACTTTGTAATGGTTCTCGTCTCATAAGAACGTACACAAAGTGTTGGATTTTTGAAAATATTTCATGTTTTGAAAGTGTTTGGTGTATATTGGAAGGATGTTTGTTTTGAAAGGGAGCAAGCAACAAGGAACGTTTCTACCTACTCAAAATTCTTTGTTCTTTTCCTCTTCCTTTAGATGTTGCTATCTTACCATTTATTTGGTAATAAGCTTTATCTTTGGATGTAAGGGACGGGCATGGGTCATCGTATAGTCATGATAACAATGTTGTTAGATATCTTAGCATTTATCTTTGAGGGACTAAGATCATTTGAAAGGCAACATTTGAAGCGTCATTGAGGGGCTATGATCTTGTATTTTGATTGTTTTTCTAAGACGTCTCACATGCATAACATGACCATTTTGTAGGCAACAAGTGGATTTTAACCTAGGGGTGCATGTGTGTTGTACCCCAAAATTTGCCCTCCCATTTCTCATTGATTTCTCACCACAAAGCCTTTGAAGCTCAAGATCCAGTTAGGGTTTCATCTGCTCAAGACCTCTCCTTGCACTGTGGACTCAAAATTAGGGTTTGTGTTTGCACAAAGATATTTTGACCTAAAATGCCTAAGATGACTTTCATGCTTCATATTGGACTCCCAAGTTTACCCATATCAAGTTTCAAGCCTTGATTCCAGGTTTTGCCCAGTCAATTGGACAGTTGACCTAGAAATCAACTGTATTGGGGAAAAAGTCAACTGTGGCCAATTGACAGTCAAACCTCATGAAATTTGACCCACATCAACATTATGAACTCATATGAATCATTTGGTCAAGTTTGGATCACAATTCCCCAAGAAATTTGACCAGATCACCAAAAGGGCAAAATGGTCATTTTTAGGGTTTTGACTGCACAAAGACAATTTTTGACTGTTTGACCTAGCCAATGGCAAACCAAGCTCACACATGGACTCAAGGACCCCATGGAATTGTCTTGACATACTCAACAAGTCCAAAAGATCCCAAATGCACAAGATTGACAGTTGAATTTCCCAGTCAATTGATCAATTTTGACTGTACACTGAAAAGTCAAACTTTGACTTTTTGGTCAAAATCAAGAGTCAAGATTCATTTTTCATCAAAACATTCCAAATCATGAAACTTTTTCACCAAGAAACCAAGAAATGCAAATTAGGGTTTAAAATGGAATTTTTCATAACTTAGAATTTTTCTAAGTTATGAAAAACCCTAATTTTTTCCCAACTTTGCCCCACTTTTTCACCAAGATCCATTTGGATTCAAACAAAAGTCCAAACATGAAAGTTGTAGCTTGTTGCATAATCTACAACTTTGATTCACAAAGTTTTCTCATTTGAAGCTTGTATCTCAAGTTACAAATTTTTGAATAAGGGCACTAAACCATTCTTAACTTAGTGAGATTTTAACCTATTTTGACAAGGTTTTCTACCCCGTCTTCAAGGCCATTTTCCATACACTTCCACTTGGAATTTCAATTTTCATTTCAAAGATGGATTGTAGTACACATTCCAAGCTTTCCAAAATGTCCAAGAACTCATCAAACAACCTCATAACTTGAGAGATTCGAATTTCACAAGTTGGCAAAAACTCACTTTGTTCATGACCAAGTTACATGTCCATAACCTTGCAATTTGAACTCAGCATGCCTTAAGATAGATTACAGGTCTTTTATCTCATCTACACTCCATAATTTAATGCATATTCATTGTGTTAAGATGTTGTTCTATGAGTTTGGACATTGTATGCAAGATTAATCCCAAATTAGATAAAGCTTTCTTTCCATTTTTGCAAAAGTTAACTTTATGTCCAATTGGAAATCCAACAAGTACATTGCAAGTCTGATTGGCACAAGATTATGGACAAATTACTCTGATCAAGGAGGGATTATGCAGCCCATTAGGGGGTCCTCTACTGACCTAGAAACACAAGTTGCATTTTGTTGCTTAAAGTTGAAGAAAAGTTCCATAACTAACTCCAACTCTCATATCAGCTAAAGGACACAAGAACAAACTTATCAAACATACTCAAGACATCATAACCAAGTTGAGACACGACCCTTGCACCTCTCAAACACTCCCATTGCCATAATCACTCTCAAACTGCACAAACAGGGGAAAGCCTGCAGTTTGAGTGCTACCTTCCATCTCCTTCAAGTTCTTTTGCCAAAATCAGTTCCTACACATTCCCTAGCACATATGCAAGCTAACCATGCCTTGAAACACGACCTGTAATCCCTCTAACAAGTTCCACCATTTTCACTTTTCCATTTTGCAGTTGAAGTTCTACAGCTCAGTTCAAGGTGTTTCAAGGCAAAGTAGATATTGGAACAGCATCACCACACCTCAAGGAAGCTATACCAATCAGTATCTTGCACTGTAAGCTCCCCATTTGCCAGTTGGAACTTCAGCTGAACAGGTAGTTTTTTGAACTCGTATCTCTCTTATTATGCATCATTAGTCTTAAGTTTGTGAAGAAACAAGGTTCTACTCATGCCACAGAACATGTACATATCTTTACTTTTCATTTCTTTTGCCTGAGTTAAGAGAATTTAAGGTTTAAAAATGGCAGAAAAATTAGGTCAGGATTTGGGGGAGAAGAAATTCTCTCTCATTTCTGAGAGTTAGTTTGACTTCTTTATATGTCTAGAACCGTGGCTTCAAGCTCTACAGGTTTCATGTTGGAAGATTTGGCAAAAGATCAAAGGATCAGGAGTTAGGAACTTGAGAAGCAGGCGCGCGTTTTTTGAATTTGGTTGTCTGAAGGTTGAAGACAACAGCTTCCTGGGCTGGGCTTGTTGTTATTTCTTTTTGCACCCTGATTTTGCTATTACACCCCCTGAGCCCATTTGCTTTATTTTTAATTCTTTTTGACTTTTTCTTTTTTGTTTGACTTATTTATTTTTTCTCATGACATTAAAAATTTAAAAATATTTTTTCTCACCATTTTGGATTTTATTAGGTATTTATTTGACTTTCTTTTGATTTATACATAAATAGATATATATTGTTATTTAGAATAAATAGGAAAAATAGTGTAAATACATGTTCATTTTCATTTTTATTTTATTTTACCCTCTCAAAATATTTTATATAAAAAATACTATTTTCTAAAAAAATATTGAATATTATTATTATTTATATATATGATACATATTTAAAATAATATATATATATATATATATATATATATATATATATATATATATATATATATATATATATATATATATATATATATATATATATATATATATATATATATATTCATTAATATACTTAGGAGAAAAATACCAAAAAATGTGCATACTTTGTTCTTTAATATTTAATACTAAAAAATACCTTTTTTACAAATATACCATATTTTATTTTTATTTTTTTGTATATAATAAATATTATGTGAATTAATTAATTAATGTCCCTTTGATTAAAAATTAGGGTTTTACCCTAAATGTGAAAATATTCCAAAAAAATAATTCTTTTCTTATTTTTTATATAAATAATACTTTTTTCTCATACATATAAAAAACATTTTTTGCATACTTGCATATTTGTTTTATTTACCATTTAAAATTATACATTTTATTTATCTTGTAAATATTCATAAAAATGGTGTAATAGTTTTAGGTTTAACTTCTTGTCTAAACATCCCCATTTGAACATTGTACCCCCCTCCCTATATTATTGTGATGTAATAGCGTAGGAATTTAAATTTCGCACTTTATCGCCTTCTAAACATACCATGCTAGAATTAGGGTTTTGTATGCGAATAAAAATGAACAAAGTAGTTGGACTTAATACAAGATAAATGAGCATGAAAAATGGACAACACATTTCACATTTGCACCCCCTAGGGTATTCCACTTGTTGCCTTTTATTATTGGGCCATATTGCATGTTGAACTTCTTTGGGCAAAACAAAACAATCAAATGATCATTGTCCCTCAAAATGTTGCTTAAATGAATGATCAAGTCCCTTTCAAAGAAAATTGCCCAAAGACATTTAACACTATTGCAACTATGGTCTAAACGATGACCCGCGCCCGTCCCTTTCACCTCCTAAGACAAGATTGTCCACCAAATGCAATGGTGGAACAAAATTGTCAAAAGGTTTGAAACATAACAAAAATCTTTGAGAAAACTTTAGGGTAGATAAGCTCTTAAGTACTTGTCAACTTTCCAAGAAAACACTTGCCTAATTTCAAAACCCACTTCACAAACACTTTCAAACAAACTTTCAAAAAACCTTGAAACATCTTTTCAAAAAGACAAACACATTTTGTAAAACATTCGAGTAAAGAATTGTTACAAGGGTAGCCTATACAAGGCATCTTTTTTAAAAAAAACACTTTCAAAACCACACATAAAGCACTATTTCAAACAATTGACAACCAAGGCAAGTTGATCTAAGCAAGTACCTAAGAGCCCATGGATAACCATGGATAGAAGGGGTGCTAATACCTTCCCCTTCTATAATCTACTCCCCGAACCCAAGAAAAATCTCAAAGGTTTTTGCTGTGCTTTTTAAATCTTTCCTTAGGATAAAATAAAAAGTCGGTGGCGACTCTTGCTCAACCGAAACATTTGCGAAAACAAACGCAAAACCATAGTCAGTTCTCCCACCGTATCACAGAACTGGCGACTCTGCTGGGGACAATTTTAAAGTGGAGTAACCTTAGGGCTTAGATCACCCTCTTGCATGACTAATTGTTTGATTTGCTTGCTTTATACTTTGGCTCTATTGTTTGGGTTTACAATCCTCCACCCGGATTTTGGGAAACATTCATAGATAGCAATACGTTGTGGAAACTGTGCGGGGTATACCGACACGGTCTAAGCAATAGCTATATTAGTGCGACATATTTGTGAGTACCGGTAACCCTTGAGTTCAATCAAGGAGAGTACGGGGCCGCTGAGTGATGTCACTAAGCACTAATGACCTAGAACCTTACTTGACCATCTTGGCCTTTTATTAGGGGTAGTGAGATGACCGGCTTTGGTGCAGTCCGAAGTTGGTAGATACTCGATACTACACTCATTGAGGGTTGTTTTCTTGGAATATTTTGGTCGCTAGTTAAGTGGCTAAACCAAAACAATGAACAATGAAAACAATCCAGTGATATTGAGCTCCTTAGAACCCGGTTACTATTTATAGGACAGGATTTTAAGCCAACTACACTCAAGAGGGTACTTACCTATGAAACCCCATGCAAGCCTGAAATTAGGGTGTGGTGTGATTTTCTTGTACATATGTTTTGTGCATACATCATAAACATCATAAAACATCATACGCATTCACTAACCATTTCAAGGGTCTTGGACTTCATCTTTGTTCTTGTTTTGTAGGTCATGGAAATCCCTCGCAGAAATACCATTCAAGTCAACCTTGTGAGAATCTCTCCTCAACTCAAGGAGATCACCTCAAGAATTCCGGAAAATTCATCCTTCAGTGAGAGACATGGTAGACTACTCATCCTAGTCAACACCAACATTGAAGAAGACATGATGAAAGTGCTATTCCAGTTCTTTGACCCTCTTCACCACTGCTTCACCTTCCCTGATTATCAGTTGGTACCCACTTTGGAGGAGTTTTCTCAACTCCTAAGAATCCTTATCCTTAATCAACTACCCTTCAACGGTACGGAAAAGGAACCAAAGCCGGAAGATGTTGCTCGAGCACTACATCTACAACCATCTGACATCAAGGGGCATTGGGAAACCACAAGCGGCGTCAAAGGATTCTTAGCAAAATTCTTGTTTGAGAAGGCACAAGAATGTTGGAACTCATTGGACCTACAAGCCTTTGAAGAGATTGTGGCACTCCTTATCTATGGGTTGGTCTTGTTCCCAAATCCTGACCAATTGGTGGATGTCAACGCTGTCAAAATCTTCTTGTCCAGAAATCCAATACCGACATTGCTTGGGGACATTCTTCACTCATTTTGCACACGAACAATGAGAAAAAGGGGTGTTCTCATGTGTTGTACTCCTATCCTCGCAAGGTGGTTTATTTCGCACCTTCCACAATCTGTCTTGAAGAATGACCAAGGTACAAGGTGGTCCCAACGATTGATGACTCTTACTCATTCTGATGTGCATTGGTGTTCTCGGTCCAGAGAAAATGTCATCATCGTCGATCGTTGCGGAGAGTTTCCTAATGTTCCTTTACTTGGAATCAGGGGAGGTATCACCTACAACCCTTGCCTAGCTTTGAGGCAATTTGGATATGCACGGAGGGATGGCCCTCATGACATGTTGATTCCTAGCCTAGTTTTTGACTTCGACAACGATGCGCAAGGACTTCGCCCAAGATTCATCAGAGCTTGGGGAAAACTCAACAAGGTTGATAGCAAGACTCTGGGACACAAGAACTCCATCCCCCTTGAGCCTTATCTCAAGTGGGTACGAGCCCGAGCCCAAAGTCTGATGATGCCTTATCCTCATGTTCTCCCTGTGGTTAAAGAGCCCGTCAATGAAGGAGAGGTTCCCTACACCATCCTACATTCAGACATGCCTACATCGTGGGAGGAAATGCAGAAAAGTTGGATTCAACTCAAGGAGGAACGGAACACTTTTGAAGCTAGCTATTACGCCAGTGAAAAGAAGGTTCTAGAGCTTACCCGCCGACTCCACGAGCAAGAGGCCCTCAACACCTACATCGCACCGAAGAGGATGCGCAATGTCTTTTTGCCTTAAGAAGTTCATTTTGTAACACTTGGCCCATGGGGCATTTATGTACTAACAAATCTCTTCTTATTAATATGACGTGCGTTCTTCTTTGTCTGAAACAATTTTGAATGTCCTAAGTCCTTGAATGCATTGCATACATCAGCATACCATTCATCATGTGCATAAGCAGGTCTCACTCCAGGTTTCCTTATCTATCTGCTGTTTATTTCAGTAGGATGGATCTCGAGCAAACAGTCAAAGACCTACAAGCCCAGAATGCACAGTTCCAGCAACTCTTGATGACTGTGGTTAAAAGTCAAGAGGATATCAAGGCTCATCTGGAGAATAAGGACCCAGTAAAGAAGAAAAAGAGGGTCGGAGTGGCTACTTTGGGGAGAAGATTTGACAGAGAAGCTCGGAGAGTGCTTGAATTTCCTCCTACTTCTAATGAAGGGACTAGTAAAAGGGATCGAGTTGCGGTGCCTTCCGAATCTGATGCAGAGGAAGAAGAAGTTGAAGAGGATAAAGATTATTCTGACCAACAATACCCTCCAGCTGATGATAAATACAAGGGTTTAGAAGACAGATTGGCTGCCATGGAATTGCAAAGAGTACCGGGTTTGGATTTTGAAGACATGGGCTTGGTGGCCGGAATTGTGATTCCCCCAAAATTCAAAGTGCCAGTGTTTGTAAGGTATGATGGGCTGTCCTGTCCCAAAATGCATCTCAGGTCCTACGTAAGAAAGATTCAACCTTATACGGAAGATAAAAATCTCTGGATTCTTTTCTTTCAAGACAGCCTGTCGGGAGCTCAGTTGGAATGGTTTTATCAGTTAGAAGGAACCAGTGTCAGAAATTGGGAAGATTTGGCCACCGCTTTCTACAAACAATATCAGTATAATTCTGATCTTGCTCCTACTCGTACCCAACTTCAGGGTATGTCACTAGGAACAAGTGAGGGATTCAAAGAGTATGCACAAAAATGGAGGGATTTAGCTGGCAGGGTGCAGCCTCCTTTAACCGATCGTGAGCTCGTGGATATGTTTCTTGGGACCCTATCTGGACCGTTTTTCAATCATTTAATTGGTAACTCTTCCGCGGGGTTTACCGACTTGATCTTAACAGGCGAAAGAATAGAAGCTGGCATCAAGTCAGGAAAGATTCAGAAGGGTGTTGCTGCAAGTGTTGAGAAGAAGCCGTTTAAGAAAGAGACAGCTATGGTATATTCTCAGAGAAGAGCAGGGAAGGTGGAGCGTCGGCCAACTGTAGGGGCCGTAATGATTCAAAACACTCCGAGTGAGCAGCCTCGTTATAACCAGCCCAGACCAAATCAGCAACGGGTGGAAAGGCCACAACGGCAGTTCACCCGTATTAATATGACTCCAGCACAAGTGCTTCCCCATCTATTGAAATTGAATCTTGCCACTATCAAGGAGGCGCCAAAGAATGTGAATACGTCCTCCCCTCATTACCATGCCAATGCTAAATGCGCCTATCATTCAGACAGTGTTGGACATGACACCAATGATTGTTGGGCGCTCAAGCATAAGATCCAAGACCTGATAGAGGCTAAGGAGGTGGAGTTTGACGCTCCAGAGAAGCCCAATGTGATATCTGCGCCTATGCCGAAGCACGGTCGAAATGTCAATGCCATTGAGGAGGATTTATATGTTGCTGATGTCAGTGATCTGACTACTCCACTGCTAACCATTAAGTTGAATTTGTTGAGGGCCGGGATCTTCCCGGGATGTAAAGAAGACTGCTACTGTTGCCACTCTCTGCCTTTTGATTATCCGCTATTAAAGAAAGGCATCCAAGGCCTTATGGATAGCCGACAAATTTTGTTCGAAAAAGCTTCTGCCGTTCCAGTTCATGTTGAAAATGTCTCAATCATAACCATTCACGCCAATCTTTCCGAGGCCGTCAAAAAGCCTGTTAAGATTACACCAGCTGCAAAATCTATACCTTTGAAGATAACAATGCCGGGGCCTGTTCCCTATGTTTCTGAGAAGTCGATACCTTGGAACTATGGTGGCGACATCTACTACCATGGTATCAAGCAAGTCGAGGTAATTGAAGAAAATTCAGAGGACGAAGAAGTCAGCATTAGTAACATTGCGGGCACCAGCAAAATCACCAGGAGCGGGAGAATATTTTCTCCAGAGATTGCCCCTCCAAGAGCAGTCTTTGGACCCTCATCAGCTAAAGAAGTCACCCCTGCACCAGTAAAGCTCTCTGCCAGAACTCCTTTAATCGAAGAGGTTGTTGTTCCTAGTGCTGTCTTCCCTACCATTGCTGATAAAGGAAAGGGAATACAAGATGAGCCCGTCAGGACGAGGGCTCAACCTTTGGTGATTCCGGAAGCCTCCAAGAAAGAAATGGACGAGATTTTGAAGATAATCAAGAGAAGTGATTACGATGTGGTGGAACAGTTGGGGCAAACCCCCTCCAAAATCTCCATGTTGGCACTATTGCTTTGCTCAGAAGCGCACGCTCAAGCTTTGATTAATTTTCTGAAGGCAGCACATGTGCCCCAGGAAACCTCCGCAGACCAATTTCAACATTGCGTGGCTAGTCTGACTGCAGACAAAGGATTAGGTTTTTCTGATGCCGACCTGACCCCTAAAGGCCGAAACCACAATGACGCTTTGCATATTTCAATCGAGTGCCGCGGAACCACCCTTGCACATGTTTTGGTTGATATCGGTTCATCGCTGAATGTTTTGCCTAAAAAGGCCTTGGACCGGCTAGATTGTGAAGGGTTGGAATTGAAGTCGAGTGATATTGTCGTCAGGGCTTTCGATGGGTCGAAGAGAATGGTCCATGGAGAAGTTGAAATTCCCGTCAAGATAGGTACTGAGGTGTTTAAATCCACTTTCTATGTAATGGACATCCGTCCATCATATTCTTGCCTGCTGGGTAGACCTTGGATACACCATGCTGGGGAAGTCACCTCCTCCTTGCATCAGATGCTGAAGTATCCTGTCAAAGGAAAGATTATCACTGTCCACGGCGAAGAAGAGTACATGATTAGCCATTTAAATTCTTTCCGGTATGTGGAGGTGGAAGGAGAGTTCATTGAGACGCCGTTTCAACATTTCGAAGAAGTTCTTCCCGAAGTAGCAGTGGCAAAGTTGGCAGCTGAGGCACCAAGACAGATGGCCAGGATGGCATCTTTGGAGGATGCAAGAGCCGCAATCAAAGAAGGGAAGAATTCAGCGTGGGGGCAGTTACCCGATTTTCCGCATAAAACTGATAAGTTTGGATTAGGTTTCACCGCCGCTGGCCAGAAGGCTATGCGCCAGTCAAAGATTGAAAGAGCACCGATCAAAATTTCTCCTTACCGAATCAACGCCCTGGAAGATGAAGACAAGGAAAGCAACTTTGAAGAGTGGATTCATCCAACTGTCAGGGGAGGATTGAGCAATTGGGAGGCTAAAGACTTTGTCCCCATCACTTTTATTCATCAGTAATTTATCTGTTAAACATTTCTTATTTGGTCTGTAATATTTTACTTTCAAACAATCCGTACACTATCTTTTCACCTCCTGCCTTGCCCGGGGCATGTAGGTCCACTTGTAAGGGTTTTGACTATTTTTCATATTCATATGCCATGTTTAATGATTCATTGGACATTTTTCATTTGATAAACTGCTTATGTTCATTTTCTTTCCTTTTGCATTTTTTGTTTAAGGATGGCTATCCCTTACACACACCCACACTCACCAATGCAGGTACCCATCCACTCCGGATTCCATGGGTGACTATTCTGCTGTATCTTTCAATAACTCTGAAGATCTGGTCAATCTAGCCGAGTACGAAGATGACGAAGGTTGTGAAGTACCCGGGGAACTAGCCAGACTTCTGCAACAAGAGGAAAGGGCCATCTTACCGCATGAAGAGCCATTGGAAGCTGTTAACTTGGGAACCGAGGAGAATCGGAAGGAGGTGCAAGTGGGTGCCAGCCTGGAACCAAAAGTCAAGGAACGCTTAGTACAGTTACTGAATGAGTATGTTGAAATCTTCGCTTGGTCCTATGAAGACATGCCGGGTCTAGACACCGACATCGTGGTTCACCGTCTCCCTACAAGAGAAGACTGTCCACCAATCAAGCAAAAAGTTCGCCGAATGAGGCCTGACATGTCCGAAAAGATCAAGGCGGAAGTAATGAAGCAATTCGATGCTGGCTTCCTGGCTGTTACGTCCTACCCTCAATGGGTCGCTAACATCGTACCAGTACCAAAGAAAGATGGCAAAGTCAGAATGTGTGTGGACTACCGGGATTTGAATAGGGCCAGCCCTAAAGATGATTTCCCGCTACCTCATATTGACATCTTAATCGACAATACAGCTCAGCATAAAGTGTTTTCCTTCATGGATGGATTCTCGGGCTACAATCAAATCAAAATGGCCCCCGAGGATATGGAGAAAACTACTTTTGTTACGCAATGGGGCACTTTTTGTTACAAAGTGATGCCGTTCGGGCTGAAGAACGCAGGGGCAACTTATCAACGCGCCATGGTAGCTTTATTTCATGACATGATACATCATGAGATTGAAGTTTACGTAGACGATATGATAGCTCGATCACAAACGGAGGAAGAGCATCTTGAGCATTTGGAGAAGCTGTTCGTCAGGTTAAAAGAGTACAAGCTCAGGCTGAATCCAAGTAAATGCACTTTTGGAGTTAGGTCTGGTAAACTCCTGGGATTTATTGTAAGCAACAAAGGCATTGAAGTCGATCCGGCAAAAGTAAAAGCAATACAAGAGATGCCTGCTCCCCGTACTGAAAATGAGGTTAGAGGATTCTTGGGGCGCATAAACTATATTGCCAGATTCATCTCACATCTGACTTCTACCTGTGAGCCAATTTTCAAACTCTTGAAGAAAGATCAGGTAGTTGAATGGAACGACGACTGCCAAGCCGCTTTTGATAGAATCAAGGAGTATTTGTTAGAACCTCCTATTCTGATGCCACCTGTCGAAGGAAGACCATTGATCATGTACTTAACTGTCTTGGATAACTCAATGGGGTGTGTTTTGGGCCAGCATGACGAGTCTGGTCGAAAAGAGCATGCTATTTATTACCTTAGTAAAAAGTTTACCGACTGTGAGACTCGCTACTCACTGCTCGAGAAAACTTGCTGCGCTTTGGTATGGGCTGCTCGCCGACTAAGACAGTATATGTTGACTCATACTACCTTGTTAATTTCCAAGATGGACCCTATCAAGTATATCTTCGAGAAGCCCGCTTTATCTGGAAGGATAGCTAGATGGCAAATGATCTTAACTGAGTATGACATCCAGTACACCACACAAAAAGCTATAAAAGGGAGTGTACTAGCTGACCATCTGGCTCATCAGGCTATCAAAGACTATCAACCCATGAGATTTGACTTCCCAGACGAGGACATCATGAATTTGGACAACGTTGAAAGTGACGGACCATATGACGGACCCGAAAAGGGATCCCGATGGACCCTGTACTTTGATGGTGCTTCAAATGCACTTGGAAACGGTATTGGCGCAGTACTAATTTCTCCGGAAGGTTGTCACACTCCCTTCACGGCCCGACTTTTCTTCAGCTGCACAAACAACATGGCTGAGTATGAAGCTTGCATCTTTGGTCTCGAAGCTGCTATAGACTTGGGGATCAAATCTTTGATCGTATTCGGGGACTCGGCTTTGGTCATCAGCCAAATCAAAGGAGACTGGGATACCAAGCATCCTAATCTTATCCCATACAAAGAACATGTCCTGACATTGTTGCCTCATTTCGAGCAAATTACCTTCGAGCATTTCCCGCGAGAAGAGAATCAACTAGCCGATGCTCTGGCCACAATGTCCTCCATGTTTAAACTCAACTGGGATAACGAGACTCCCCAAATCACCATCAAGCGAATGGATGAACCGGAACATTGCCACGAGATTAATACTGAAGAAGTAGTGGAACAACCTTGGTTCCATGAAATCAAAAGGTATCTCGAGACTAGGGATTATCCTGAATGAACTTTCGTGAATGACAAGAAATTCTTAAGGAAATTCGCTGCTAAGTTCTTCCTGAGCAACGGCATCCTTTACAAACGAAGCCATGATTGTGTATTACTCCGATGTGTAGATAAGGCTGAAGCAGAATTAATCATGACTGATATACACAGCGGCACATTCGGTACTCACTTGAGCGGGCATACAATGGCTAATAAGATCCTAAGGGCAGGCTATTACTGGTCTACCATGGAAGCTGACTTCCATCAACATTCCCGTACTTGTCACAAGTGTCAAGTCTACGCTGACAAAGTTCATATTCCTCCGGTTCCCCTCAACGTCCTGACTGCTCCGTGGCCCTTTGCAATGTGGAGCATTGATATGATTGGAGAGATCAAGCCCACGGCTTCCAATGGACATCGCTTCATCCTAGTTGCCATTGACTACTTCACTAAATGGGTCGAAGCAGCTTCCTTCGCCTCTATCACCAAAAATGTGGTTGCCCGCTTCATCAAGCAAAATCTCATATGTCGGTATGGTGTCCCCGACAGGATCATCACGGACAACGGTACAAATCTGAATAATACAATGATCACTGCATTATGCGAACAGTTCAAGATTTATCATCACAATTCATCTCCCTATCGGCCGAAGATGAACGGTGCTGTTGAAGCTGCGAACAAAAACATTAAGAAGATCATCCAGAAAATGACAGTCACTTACAAAGACTGGCATGAGATGTTACCGTTTGCTCTGCATGGATACCGTACGACGACACGTACTTCAACTGGGGCAACCCCATTTTCTTTGGTTTATGGCATGGAAGCTGTCTTGCCTATGGAAGTCCAAATCCCCTCTCTGAGGATTATGAAGGATGCAGGTTTGAATGAAGATGATTGGATGCAGACTCGACTAGATCAACTCAATCTGATCGACGAGAAACGACTTGCTGCTATATGCCATGGTCAGACGTATCAAAAGCGGATGATCAAGGCCTTCAATAAGAAAGTCAGACGTCAAGTATATCGAGTCGGGGATCTCGTAATCAAGCGGATTATCTTTCCGCAAAGTGATCCCAGGGGCAAATGGACTCCTACATATGAAGGACCATTTGTGATCAAGAGCATATTTTCTGTTGGTGCAATGATTCTGACCACCATGGACGGCGACGATTTGCCGCACCCTGCGAACGCAGACATAGTCAAAAGATACTACGCATAAAATAACCCGACAAGTCGAAAACCCGAAAGGGCGGCATGGGCAAAAATGGGTATCCCGGTGGATTGAAAACCCGAAAGGGCGATTCAGGCAAAAATTAGGGATAAAAACAAAAAAATCTGTACACCCGGCAAGTCGAAAACCCGAAAGGGCGGCTTGGGCAAAAAGGGGTTTCACGGTGGATCGAAAACCCGAAAGGGCGATTCAGGCAAAAGTTAGGGAATTAAAGCGTATGACTATGTCTCGTCGGATCACTTCAAAGACAATCTCTTCATCAACCAGTTCCAGACTTCTGATCAATCCAGTCATCGTCAAACGAAGCACTGAACGGGCAGATATTCAGAGTTGTGAAAGCTATAGCAGAATGGAATCCCATGGAATTATTTCACATAGCCATCCTTTATTTTGTATAAAATCTTTCAATATTTACGACAAAGTCCTCTTACTAGGATGATTGTCTCCTTTGTACAAATATACTCAAAGAAAATCAATACAAATACTTTTCCCAGAAATTTGTGTCATTTCCCTTTTCTTTTTCTCTTGCACTATTTGTTTTATTTTGAGAAACGTCCAATGTTTTGTTAAATAGGCATATGCATTTGAAACATAATCACTTCCTAAATGAACCTAAGAAAAAGGATTACTGATAGGATAAAGGTACAGATGGATATCTTGACACCCTTTCGAAGGAAACCTCTCAAGAGATTTGGAATCCACATCCCTAGCAAACCCTGAGGCTTGTCTCCAGCAGACTCCCGAAGCTTACCCCCAGTAAGATTCTGGAAGGTATTTCCCCGAAGAGCACGAACGTCTCTCCCGAGTTTTATTCAAAGTTATTCCTCACAAAGGCTTATAACTGGGTTATCCTCAGCTAACAGCCACAGAAGATCGCACTCGCCAGAATTCTTCCTATCCCCGGCGGAGTTCATCAAAATTCCCCAGCCTAACTTATCAATATGATCCCCAGAGGAGCTTATCCTTGTTATCCCCAGCCGAGCTAAAATTTCAAATTATCAACCCCCAGCGGAGCCAGACTAATGAGCCTTCTCCCCACAGAGTCTTAGAAAGAGAAATCTTGAGTTCCCCAGTGAGATCACCAGAGTTGCTTCCCATCAAGCAGAAGATTCTCAGTCTTACCTCCTCAGCATGAGTCTAGTAGATCGATACTCCCCAGTAGAGGCCATCAGGAATTCCCTTCCCCAGTAGTAGCCAAGGATTTATTTTCCCCAGCAGCAGTCAAGATGCTTTTATCTTCGGCCACCTCGAATTCATTTATCCTCAGCAAGATAGCTCGTCAGCTTACATGCGCATTCATCACATTCATGTCATAAACATTGATGTCACGTATATCGCATCATACATCATAACATTGCATGCAACTAACTCTTTACCTTTTCAGGAAAGATCAGTCGACAGACTAAAATTATTCAACTTCAGGATTTCTGAAAACAGTTCACGGGTTCTCCAAGTAAACGGATGTTAACCTGTCACTTGTTCAGATTCTTCTTCAAGACTTCTGAAAACAGTTTATGGATTCTTCCCAACAACGGACGTTAATCTATCGACTTGTTCAGATGCAACTTTTGAAAACAGTTTACGGACGCTTCCCAACAATGGATGCTGCTCTATTGCTTATTCAACTTCAAGATTTCTGAAAACAGTTCACGGGTTCTCCAAGTAAACGGATGTTAACCTGTCACTTGTTCATATTCTTCTTCAAGACTTCTGAAAATAGTTTATGGATTCTTCCCAACAACGGATGTTAATCTATCGACTTGTTCAGATGCAACTTTTGAAAACAGTTTACGGACGCTTCCCAACAACGGATGCTGCTCTATTGCTTATTCAACTTCAAGATTTCTGAAAACAGTTCACGGGTTCTCCAAGTAAACGGATGTTAACCTGTCACTTGTTCAGATTCTTCTTCAAGACTTCTGAAAACAGTTTATGGATTCTTCCCAACAACGGATGTTAATCTATCGACTTGTTCAGATGCAACTTTTGAAAACAGTTTACGGACGCTTCCCAACAACGGATGCTGCTCTATTGCTTATTCAACTTCAAGATTTCTGAAAACAGTTCACGGGTTCTCCAAGTAAACGGATGTTAACCTGTCACTTGTTCAGATTCTTCTTCAAGACTTCTGAAAACAGTTTATGGATTCTTCCCAACAACGGATGTTAATCTATCGACTTGTTCAGATGCAACTTTTGAAAACAGTTTACGGACGCTTCCCAACAACGGATGCTGCTCTATTGCTTATTCAACTTCAAGATTTCTGAAAACAGTTCACGGGTTCTCCAAGTAAACGGATGTTAACCTATCGCTTGTTCAGTTTCTTCTCCAAACCACTGAAAACAGTTTACAGATTCCTCCCAACAACGGATGTCAATCTATTGCTTGTTCAGACCCCCCCGGTTCAGAAATGGTCCGAAGCTTGGACACTTTCCTGATATTCCCTTCCAGATGGCATCTCTAAGCCCATCCCCGACAAGATTTCTGTCACTCTCTCAGATGGCATCGTTAAGCCCATCTCCAAATGGCATCTCTAAGCCCATTCCCGCATCCATTGCTTTGACGAGTGCAAATTTCCGGGCACTCTAGTGTCCAATCTCCTTTTACCCTCGAGTCACGAAAGGCAAGCTTGCCCATCTAACTCTTCGGATTCAAGAAGATTGAACAGGGGCAACTGTTGTACCCCAAAATTTGCCCTCCCATTTCTCATTGATTTCTCACCACAAAGTCTTTGAAGCTCAAGATCCAGTTAGGGTTTCATCTGCTCAAGACCTCTCCTTGCATTGTGGACTCAAAATTAGGGTTTGTGTTTGCACAAAGATATTTTGACCTAAAATGCCTAAGATGACTTTCATGCTTCATATTGGACTCCCAAGTTTACCCATATCAAGTTTCAAGCCTTGATTCCAGGTTTTGCCCAGTCAATTGGACAGTTGACCTAGAAATCAACTGTATTGGGGAAAAAGTCAACTGTGGCCAATTGACAGTCAAACCTCATGAAATTTGACCCACATCAACATTATGAACTCATATGAATCATTTGGTCAAGTTTGGATCACAATTCCCCAAGAAATTTGATCAGATCACCAAAAGGGCAAAATGGTCATTTTTAGGGTTTTGACTGCACAAAGGCAATTTTTGACTGTTTGACCTAGCCAATGGCAAACCAAGCTCACACATGGACTCAAGGACCCCATGGAATTGTCTTGACATACTCAACAAGTCCAAAAGATCCCAAATGCACAAGATTGACAGTTGAATTTCCCAGTCAATTGATCAATTTTGACTGTACACTGAAAAGTCAAACTTTGACTTTTTGGTCAAAATCAAGAGTCAAGATTCATTTTTCATCAAAACATGCCAAATCATGAAACTTTTTCACCAAGAAACCAAGAAATGCAAATTAGGGTTTAAAATGGAATTTTTCATAACTTAGAATTTTTCTAAGTTATGAAAAACCCTAATTTTTTCCCAACTTTGCCCCACTTTTTCACCAAGATCCATTTGGATTCAAACAAAAGTCCAAACATGAAAGTTGTAGCTTGTTGCATAATCTACAACTTTGATTCACAAAGTTTTCTCATTTGAAGCTTGTATCTCAAGTTACAAATTTTTGAATAAGGGCACTAAACCATTCTTAACTTAGTGAGATTTTAACCTATTTTGACAAGGTTTTCTACCCCACTTCAAGGCCATTTTCCATACACTTCCACTTGGAATTTCAATTTTCATTTCAAAGATGGATTGTAGTACACATTCCAAGCTTTCCAAAATGTCCAAGAACTCATCAAACAACCTCATAACTTGAGAGATTCGAATTTCACAAGTTGGCAAAAACTCACTTTGTTCATGACCAAGTTACATGTCCATAACCTTGCAATTTGAACTCAGCATGCCTTAAGATAGATTACAGGTCTTTTATCTCATCTACACTCCATAATTTAATGCATATTCATTGTGTTAAGATGTTATTCTATGAGTTTGGACATTGTATGCAAGATTAATCCCAAATTAGATAAAGCTTTCTTTCCATTTTTGCAAAAGTTAACTTTATGTCCAATTGGAAATCCAACAAGTACATTGCAAATCTGATTGGCACAAGATTATGGACAAATTACTCTGATCAAGGAGGGATTATGCAGCCCATTAGGGGGTCCTCTACTGACCTAGAAACACAAGTTGCATTTTGTTGCTTAAAGTTGAAGAAAAGTTAAATAACTAACTCCAACTCTCATATCAGCTAAAGGACACAAGAACAAACTTATCAAACATACTCAAGACATCATAACCAAGCTGAGACACGACCCTTGCACCTCTCAAACACTCCCATTGCCATAATCACTCTCAAACTGCACAAACAGGGGAAAGCCTGCAGTTTGAGTGCTACCTTCCATCTCCTTCAAGTTCTTTTGCCAAAATCAGTTCCTACACATTCCCTAGCACATATGCAAGCTAACCATGCCTTGAAACACGACCTGTAATCCCTCTAACAAGTTCCACCATTTTCACTTTTCCATTTTGCAGTTGAAGTTCTACAGCTCAGTTCAAGGTGTTTCAAGGCAAAGTAGATATTGGAACAGCATCACCACACCTCAAGGAAGCTATACCAATCAGTATCTTGCACTGTAAGCTCCCCATTTGCCAGTTGGAACTTCAGCTGAACAGGTAGTTTTTTGAACTCGTATCTCTCTTATTATGCATCATTAGTCTTAAGTTTGTGAAGAAACAAGGTTCTACTCATGCCATAGAACATGTACATATCTTTACTTTTCATTTCTTTTGCCTGAGTTAAGAGAATTTAAGGTTTAAAAATGGCAGAAAAATTAGGTCAGGATTTGGGGGAGAAGAAATTCTCTCTCATTTCTGAGAGTTAGTTTGACTTCTTTATATGTCTAGAACCGTGGCTTCAAGCTCTACAGGTTTCATGTTGGAAGATTTGGCAAAAGATCAAAGGATCAGGAGTTAGGAACTTGAGAAGCAGGCGCGCGTTTTTTTGAATTTGGTTGTCTGAAGGTTGAAGACAACAGCTTCCTGGGTTGGGCTTGTTGTTATTTCTTTTTGCACCCTGATTTTGCTATTACACCCCCTGAGCCCATTTGCTTTATTTTTAATTCTTTTTGACTTTTTCTTTTTTTGTTTGACTTATTTATTTTTTCTCATGACATTAAAAATTTAAAAATATTTTTTCTCACCATTTTGGATTTTATTAGGTATTTATTTGACTTTCTTTTGATTTATACATAAATAGATATATATTGTTATTTAGAATAAATAGGAAAAATAGTGTAAATACATGTTCATTTTCATTTTTATTTTATTTTACCCTCTCAAAATATTTTATATAAAAAATACTATTTTCTAAAAAAATATTGAATATTTTTATTATTTATATATATGATACATATTTAAAATAATATATATATATATATATATATATATATATATATATATATATATATATATATATATATATATATATATATATATATATATATATATATATATATATATATATATATATATATATATATATCCATTAATATACTTAGGAGAAAAATACCAAAAAATGTGCATACTTTGTTCTTTAATATTTAATACTAAAAAATACCTTTTTTACAAATATACCATATTTTATTTTTATTTTTTTGTATATAATAAATATTATGTGAATTAATTAATTAATGTCCCTTTGATTAAAAATTAGGGTTTTACCCTAAATGTGAAAATATTCCAAAAAAATAATTCTTTTCTTATTTTTTATATAAATAATACTTTTTTCTCATACATATAAAAAATATTTTTTGCATACTTGCATATTTGTTTTATTTACCATTTAAAATTATACATTTTATTTATCTTGTAAATATTCATAAAAATGGTGTAATAGTTTTAGGTTTAACTTCTTGTCTAAATATCCCCATTTGAACATTGTACCCCCCTCCCTATATTATTGTAATGTAATAGCGTAGGAATTTAAATTTCGCACTTTATCGCCTTCTAAACATACCATGCTAGAATTAGGGTTTTGTATGCGAATAAAAATGAACAAAGTAGTTGGACTTAATACAAGATAAATGAGCATGAAAAATGGACAACACATTTCACATTTGCACCCCCTAGGGTATTCCACTTGTTGCCTTTTATTATTGGGCCATATTGCATGTTGAACTTCTTTGGGCAAAACAAAACAATCAAATGATCATTGTCCCTCAAAATGTTGCTTAAATGAATGATCAAGTCCCTTTCAAAGAAAATTGCCCAAAGACATTTAACACTATTGCAACTATGGTCTAAACAATGACCCGCGCCCGTCCCTTTCACCTCCTAAGACAAGATTGTCCACCAAATGCAATGGTGGAACAAAATTGTCAAAAGGTTTGAAACATAACAAAAATCTTTGAGAAAACTTTAGGGTAGATAAGCTCTTAAGTACTTGTCAACTTTCCAAGAAAACACTTGCCTAATTTCAAAACCCACTTCACAAACACTTTCAAACAAACTTTCAAAAAACCTTGAAACATCTTTTCAAAAAGACAAACACCTTTTGTAAAACATTCGAGTAAAGAATTGTTACAAGGGTAGCCTATACAAGGCATCTTTTTTAAAAAAACACTTTCAAAACCACACATAAAGCACTATTTCAAACAATTGACAACCAAGGCAAGTTGATCTAAGCAAGTACCTAAGAGCCCATGGATAACCATGGATAGAAGGGGTGCTAATACCTTCCCCTTCTATAATCTACTCCCCGAACCCAAGAAAAATCTTAAAGGTTTTTGCTGTGCTTTTTAAACCTTTCCTTAGGATAAAATAAAAAGTCGGTGGCGACTCTTGCTCAACCGAAACATTTGCGAAAACAAACGCAAAACCATAGTCAGTTCTCCCACCGTATCACAATGTGTGAATAGTTTGTTTGATTTGCATGCATTTAGTCTTTGATTAGGGGTTGTCTACTTGTTGACTTTATCTTCCCATACAAATCCTACTTTACTGGAATTTATATGAAAGCGATAAATTGCGGAAAGTAAATATTCTACTCTATTACAATCATTAGGGGGGTGGGGTGTACAAATTTACAAATGGGGATTGCAAGAAATTAAAGTCCTAATTATCTATTACAACCATATTGAAGTAATGTACAATAAATATAAACTAGGCTTGTTTTGTTTTTGTTAAGAGAAGAAATAAATTGACTTAAGAAAATATTTTTAGTCTTTTGGTTTTAAAAGAAATAAAGAAAAGTGTATGAATATAAAAATATTTTTGGTGTTTTTAATTAATGAAAATAGAAGTGATATTAAAAATAATAAAAGGGAAAAGAATCAGAATCAGCGCATTGCTGGAATAAGAGAGAACAGAAGTTCTGACTCCGGTACACTGCAAGTCAGAAAGAAAATGTTAGCAGAAAAGGGGACGATCAGAAGTTCTGGGTATGGGTACACTAAAGTTATGGGGTTGTTGGGAACAAGGGAAATCCTATAAGTTCTGATGCAACTGGAAGCCTAGAAGTTCTAATGTCACTGGTAGGTCAGAAGTTCTGGTCGTTTGAGAGAAACTAGAAGTTCTAATGCAACTGGAGACCTAGAAGTTCTGATAGTGGGTAAGTAAAGTGTCAATGTTGTTGGATGAGAATATCTAAAAGTTCTGGTCCAGGGTCACCATTTTGACAAACAAATGGGAGGGGTTTTATCTAGAAGTTCTGGTCTAATTAGTGGGGTAAAAATGATGTTAGGAAACAAACATAAAAAAGGTGTTTCTTGGGCTAGAACTCAGGACCCTTACACTAACGTCTTATGCATGCGCTCTCTACCACTGGGGTGGATATACATATGGTATTAGAAACAAAAACATAAACATATAACACAAAGCAAGTTCTGATGATGAAATTTATCTTCTTCTCCACGCTAATCAGAGCATCTGCAGCTTAGCCATTTCTCAACAAGACAGAAAATGCAAACATAGCAGTTATGGCAGATTTTATAATGGTTTTAGAAACATAAAGTATCATAACTGTAAATTAGAAACAAGCATGAATTTTCTAATCCTAATTCTGAATCCTAATTCCCTCAAGAAGTTCTGAACTAAAATTCTCTCTACTTAGGTAAAATATACGTGAAATCTATGAATATGTACAGAATCAGAGTCAGGATGTCTACATTGTATTTTTGGACATACAAGTCTATCAATGCCTAAGTAATGAGATGACAGTCAGAAGGAACTTACCTTGCTTCTGGAGATTGTTCTGAATTAGAGTCTGGTTTAGGCTGCTGTGATATTTTGGCCATCTTTCTCACGTGCTCAGAAGGTTGGAACAACCTTTAACTTGAGCTATAAATGGCTGGAAAATTCTGGAACAGCCAAGAAGCAATGTTCTGATTTTTGAAATGGAAGTTGGTGGAGATTGAATTGCAGTCTGTAAACAGAAGTTGGGATTGTTTCTAAATGTATGTTGAAAACTGAGTGGGTGATTTGGTCAAAAGATGCGCAAGAAAATTAGATTTTGGGTGTAAAAAACAGAAGTTTAGCAGGTTTCGTATTTGGGTTGCAGCTTTAAGTTCTTAGGGAGATTTTAGCAAGGTTTCAAGACTTTTCTTTTCAATTTTTCGACCTCTTTATAGTTGCAAATGAAGTTCAATTTATAGGCAAGGATTTAGTAACTTTGAGAAGTCAGGAGTACAGCCATCATATGCTAGGGCGCTGACTTGTTCTTGAAGGAAGTTTAAACAAGTATGGTGGTTAGCAGCTTTAACCACGTATAATCTGAATTTGTAAGCATGAATTAAGGAAAAGTACCCTCAGAGGCAAAAGCAAAGCATGGGCCCAGCATAAACTTGTACAAAAGTTTGCTTTTCAAGGACATTAATGGTACTTCTATCTCACACGTAGGGAAATCCTTTGGATAAAGACTCAAAAGTGGGTGTGAGCATTAAATGATGATGAGATTTGTCAAAACAAGAACTTGCAATATGAGATTATGTATCATAGCTTAATCTGGACCAGCAGTTCAGCATCAGCGCAACTTAGAACAAATATTCAATCTTCTGATCTTTGAATCTCCTTGCTCCAGCATGTTCTGAAGGAGTTCTTAGACTTTTCAGAAAGCTTGTAACATGCTTTATAGACCTTATTTAAATTACTCTTGCAAACTATAGCTGAACCTACGTGAAAACTTTCCCAGAAGTTGTAACCAAATTCTGTCTTGGAAATGCCCAGAATTTACTGAATGCTTCAGTTTCATGGACGTGCTTTCAAAGATGTATAACTTGAAATCCCAGTGTTTCTAGAAGAAGTTATGTTCTGTAATGTTTTTGATCTCATTGAGATCTACAACTCTTGTGTTATAAGTTCTTCCTGAATCAACTTGCATCATAATGAAAATCTGGCAAGAAGTTCAGAAATTATCATCTTTCCTAAACACTTAGAAAAATTTCTAAATATTTAGAATTTTGACTTTTGACTTTCTTGATGAAACAAACTTCATATTTTAACATATCTTGATGAAATATGATTCTTGAAACTTGATTTTGATCCAAAAGTCAAAGTTTGACTTTTCAGTGTGCAATTAACCATTTTGCCCTTATGCCAATTCCAAACCTAAATTGGAGTATCAGTGCTGCAAACTTGATGTCATGGAAGATCTTGTGAGGAAATTCTTGAGAAATGAGAGGGAAAATTTTGGGGTACAAGACACACATTGTTATTATATGTTTATCTCTAGCTACTAAAATGGTGGCATTGAAAGACTCAACTATGTTATTCATTAGTACATCACACTTAGGGTAAAAACTAAATACATGCTTACACTAACACTTTGGAGGTACTCCCATTAACCATGCCCAAGCCTTTGTATCTAGTTGCTTCCGTTCATTCATCCTTTGCATCCATCCTTGTTGGTAAGTTGCTTTTGCTGCTCCCATCATTAGGTCTCTTATCAATGATCCACCTCCAAACGTTTTCTTAAAATTTGCATACAAATGTCTCAAACATAGCCTATGCTCAATTCTTTCAAACATCTCTTTGAAAACTGCTACCAAACCCTGTGACAGTGATACAATTGAGTTAATTTTAAACATAACAAATACTTTAAAATGTGGTCATAATAAAAAGTAGTTACTAGTAACATTTTGTTAATCTGAAATAAAGACATATATATTGTCTTTTCCAACATCTTCCATTAATAATTGTATGAACCACTTCCAACTATTTTTTGTTTCTGTTTCCATAACACCAAAGACCAATGGAGAATATTGGTCATTGGGGTCCCTACTGTGATACGGTGGGAAGAACTGACTATTTTTGGAATGTTGGTTTGCGTTTTGCGTTTGTTTTTGCAAAATGTCGCGGTAAGCAAGAGTCGCTACCGACTTTTATTTTATCCAACAAGGAAAGGAAAAAAGCACAGAAAAATTCCTTTTTCGAGATATTTCTTGGGTTCGGGGGGTAGATTATAGAAAGGGAAGGTGTTAGCACCCTTTCTATCCGTGGTTATCCACGGGCTCTTAGGTACTTGCTCAATTGTTTTCAAAAAAAAATTCTTTGTGCTTGTGGGTTTGAAAAAGTTTTTGTTTGAAACTTCGATTTAACTCTTGCTTCTGTCCTCAAGAGTGTAATGAAGTGTTTTGAAAACTTTATTCGAAAAGTGTAAGTGTGAATAATTTTGTTTTGAAAGAGCAAGTATCTAAGAGCTAATCTACCTACTCGAAATGCTAATTTCCTTTAAACAATGCTATCCTACAATTAATGAGTGGGTAGCACCGTCGTTGGAGTTTCAGGGTCAATTCGAGTTAAGGACATACGGTCAACAAAGCAATGTTAGGACGCCTTAGCGGTAACCCTAATGTCTTAGATCATTTGTTTGAGGCAACAATATCCGAGGCAACCATTTCGAGGCGACTATGATCTTTTAGATAAGAGGACAACCTCTAAAACGACCTATACTCAATGACCGTGAACAAAGGCAACCAAGTGGGGTGTACCCTAAGAGTGTGCATGTGCGAGTGTGTCGTTTTCAGCTATTTTTATCTTTGCACATGTTAAGGGTGATCTAATTTGATTTTAAGATTAGGCATTCAGTCTTGTCATGCATACCCTATTATCAAACATCTAGCAGTTATAATTAGCAGAATTTAAAGTGCGGAAATTAAATTACAAGGCGTCAGGTATTTACATTGCCAAAAGCAACCCTTTGAAAATAAAAATAAAATAAAGCGGTAAATAAATAAAATGTCCTAATTATCTATTACATACCGGAAACAGATACATTAATATGGATAAAGAAAAGTAAATCGCGACTCGAAATTAAATCGGATGCACAATTAGGGTTTTGACCCTTTTTTTTTAAAAGAAAATGATTTTTGGTTGTTTTTATTTAAGAAAGGAAATTAAATCCTAAATTAAAAGCTAAATTAATTAAATAAATAAATTAAATGGAAAAAATAATTAATGACATTTTTTGATTTTTTGTTATTTTAAGAAAGAAAATAAAATAATTAAATTAGTAGTTAAAACCTAATTAAGTCTAATTAATTTTATTTATTTACAAAATAAATTAAAGTTTCCTAAAATTAACAACCTAACTAATTAATTAAAATTTATTAAAGAAAAATAAAGTTCTTAATTTTAATTGGACAAAATGATATTTTTGTGATTTTTTAATAAAAAGAAAAAAAATTGTTATTGGTTAGAAACTAATTAAATAAAAATAAAGGAATTAAATTAAATAAAAAAAATAAAAAAAGTAGAAGAATTGGGCCTGATTAGGAGGTGTTGGAAGCAATTTTCTTGGCCCATTAGTAGCTGATCCGTTGGACTTTTGGAATCCAGTACACACGCGTTGATTAGCACTATCATGTACCCTCAAGGCTTGGCCACCAGATCTGGCCATCTGGCGTGTGGATTGGTGAGGGAATATAGTAGACATCAAGTCTGAGCGTGCACGTGATTACCTGAAAAATATCAAGAAAATACAATTTGCTGGAGGCAGGGATCGAACCCCTGACCTCCAGCCACTAATGCCTTGAACGTACACCTGGTGACCAACTGGGCTATGCTGTTTTGTTGTATGTTAATTAAGTAATAAAGATAATATATGAAATAAGCAAAATACTAGAAAAAACAATGAAAACGCGCGCAATTATTTGAACTGGAAAATGGATGGACGACACGTCTCCGTCCCTGTTCTCCAACACTGTAACTTTTACCTGCGTATTTTTATCCGCAGCTTCGTTCCAAAATCTCCCTCAGGCCATGAAAATGATTTTTAAGGGCATGGTCGTGTTCGTCTCAACCTCCTGGATACAACCATGTCCATCATGTAGATCAATTTTACCTGAAACGAAAATCCCTAAAAACAAAAGCAAAACCCTAGCAATGGTGTTTCACAATACAGGGCATATAAATCAAATTGGTTATTACAAACAGTTTGCAAATGATGCAAGGGTTAAGAATATGTAGTTATTTCATTCAATGGATGCAAGAATAGTGATTTGCAATTTCAAGAAGAAGGCGGATCCGTGATGTACTTACAGTGCTTTAGAATGCTTGAAAATCCGTGGTTTGGATTGGGTTAGCTTCTGGAGATGGCCAGTAATCGATTGAGACCAATATCAAGCTCTGAAAATGCCTCTAGGGTTGATTTCGATCTCCCACTTTTTTGTGATTTTGCAAGTTTTTGCTCTGCCTCCACCAGCGATTTCCAACCCTTGTTTTTGTCTGCACACGACCTTTATGTATTACTCAATGCATTAGGTCTCAATTGGTTGTCCAAATCTTCCTCTATTAAGGCTTGGATATTTGATTTGATCTTCATTTACAACCTTTCCAAATTTGATCCAAATCACATAGTCTTGTGCATAAAGACCTTGATACAAATTTAATTGCCATGCTAGCTGTAGTTGGAACCTGAAATAACCAAAAAATCATGTGTTATCAATGTTTTAGATTTTATGTGATTTTATTTAATTTAAAATGAATTAATTCAAATAAAAATCAAATTAAATAATAAAAATGTGATATGGGCACATGGCTAAAGCTAGATCACGTGGGACATAATGCAAACTCACATCAAGTGAAAAAGAATGGGCCCATTTGGCAAAATTTGATGTTTTGGGGATAGTTGACTTTTGGCAATTTTGCAAAAAAGTCCAACTTCAACAAAGAATAACTTCTTCAATTTTGAACTTTTCGAGGTGTTATTGGACTTTTTAGAGATATTGAGGTGTCCTTTAACCAACACTTTTGGTCTCATCTCATATTTATATTCCATGCTCATGTTATAAGCTTTGACAAAAAATGTGTTTTTGTTGACTTTTCAAAATGACCTATAATGTCAAAATTCATAACTTTTTGTGAGTGCATATTTTGATCTTGGGGTATGAAGATGGATTGTAGGGAATTGCATCCTATTCAAAATGAGCTTTGGATGGGTCATTTCTCATAAATTATGAGAAAGTTATTCTTGGTCAAAGTTGAGTTGACTTTTCCTACAAAACCCTAATTTAGCAACTTTTGAATCTTGATGAATTTTGAGCAATCCTTGATGAATCATGATCAACCCTTGATCAAATGATTAAATATACTTCAAAATGAGAATGTTGACAAAGAATCTTGAAGATTGACTGTTTATAGGTCACAGATGACTTTTGCCCTAGCACAGTCGATTTTTGGACCTTTTGAGCAATTGACTGAGCAAACTTCCTCTGCAAGGCTTGAAATTTGACCTGGATGATCTTGAGAAAATATTAGGACATTGGGGAACACTTGAGGTCACTTGTACTAAAGGATATTGATGCAATTCAAAACCCTAATTTGGGATAGACTGCCTTAGGAGAGAGCTTGTATGACCAACTCTTGAGCAACCTTGAGCAACTTGGAGATTTTTCTTGCAATGTTTTGAGAAATATGGGAGGGAAAATTTTGGGGTACAACAGCTGCCCCTGTTCAATCTTCTTAAACCTGAGGATGTAGATTGGCTTTCATGCCTTTCGTGATCCGAAGGTGGAAGATGATTGAACACTTAGAGTGCCCAGAAATTTGCACTCGCATGAAGTGGCAATCAGCCTTGTGATGTTGGGAATGGGCTTACAGATGCCATTTGGAGATTTCCGATGGGAGGATGGGCTTAGAGATGCCATCTGAAGGAGTGTCGATCGCATAAGTGATTCCTTAGCGAGAGCTTGTATACCTGTTGTTGAGAAAGATTCCGCTGGGGAAGTCTGGTCTTTGTTGAGATTTAGGAACTTGCCTATACTTCAACTGAGAAAACATCTCTGCTGAGTTTTAAGAACTTGTCAGTAATTCGACTTGGGGAAACATCTTCGTCGAGATTTAAGAACTCGCCCGTAATTCAACTGAGAAAACTCCTCTATTGAGATTTAGGAACATGTCTTTACTTCAACGGAGGAATACTTTGTCGAGATTTAGGACCTTGTCTGTAATTCAACTGAGAAAAACTCTGTTGAGATTTAAGAACTTGTCAGTAATTCGACTGTAGGGAAACATCTTCATCGAGATTTAAGAACTTACCCGTAATTCAACTGAGAAAACTCTCTGCTGAGATTTAGGAACCTGTCTGTAATTCGATGGAGGAAAACTTTGTCGTGATTTAGGACCTTGTCTGTACTTCAACTGAGAAAACATCTATGTTGAGTTTTAAGAACTTGTCAGTAATTCGACTTGGGGAAACATCTTCATCGAGATTTAAGAACTCGCCCGTAATTCAACTGAGAAAACTTCTCTGATGAGATTTAGGAACCTGTCTATACTTCAATGGAGGAATACTTTGTCAAAATTTAGGACCTTGTCTATAATTCAAATGAGAAAAACTCTGTTGAGATTTAAGAACTTGTCAGTAATTCGACTTGGGGAAACATCTTCGTCGAGATTTAAGAACTCGCCCGTAATTCAATTGAGAAAACTTCTCTAATGAGATTTAGGAACCTGTCTGTACTTCAACGGAGGAATACTTTGCCGAGATTTAGGACCTTGTCTGTAATTCAACTGAGAAAAACTCTGTTGAGATTTAAGAACTTGTCAGTAATTCGACTTGGGGAAACATCTTCGTCGAGATTTAAGAACTCACCCGTAATTCAACTGAGAAAACTTTGCTGAGATTTAGGAACTCGTCTGTAATTCGACGGAGGAAACTTTGTCGAGATTTAGGACCTTGTCTGAAATTCAACTGAGAAAACTTTGTTGAGATTTAAGAACTTGTCAGTAATTCGACTTTGGGAAACATCTTCATCGAGATATAAGAACTTGCCCGTAATTCAATTGAGAAAACTTCTTTGCTGAGATTTAGGAACCTGTCTGTACTTCAATGGAGGAAAATTGTCGAGATTTAGGACCTTGTCTGTAATTCAACTGAGAAAAACTCTGTTGAAATTTAAGAACTTGTCAGTAATTCGACTAGAGAAACATCTTCATCGAAATTTAAGAACTCGTCCGTAATTCAACTGAGGAAACTCTACTGAGATTTAGGAACTTTCTGTAATTCGACGGAGGAACTTTGTCCAGATTTAGGACCTTGTCTGTAATTTAACTGAGGATAACTCTGTTGAGATTTAAGAACTTGTCAGTAATTCAACTGGAGGGAAATATCTTCATCGATATTTAAGAACTCGCCCGTAATTCAACTGGAGGGAAATATCTTCATCGATATTTAAGAACTCGCCCGTAATTCAACTGAGGAAACTCTACTGAGATTTAGGAACTATTTGTAATTCGACGGAGGAAACTTTATCGAGATTTAGGACCTTGTCTGTAATTCAACTGAGAAAACTCTGTTGAGATTTAAGAACTTGTCAGTAATTAGACTGGAGGGAAACATCTTCATCGAGATTTAAGAACTCGCCCGTAATTCAACTGAGAAAACTCTGCTGAGATTTAGGAACTCGTCTGTAATTCGACGGAGGAACTTTGTCGAGATTTAGGACCTTGTCTGTAATTCAATTGAGAAAACTCTGTTGAGACTTAAGAACTTGTCAGTAATTCGACTGGAGGGAAACATCTTCATCGGGATTTAAGAACTCGCCCGTAATTCAACTGAGAAAACTCTGCTGAGATTTAGGAACTCGTCTGTAATTCGACAGAGGAACTTTGTCGAGATTTAGGACCTTGTCTGTAATTCACCTGAGAAAACTCTGTTGAGATTTAAGAACTTGTCAGTAATTCGACTTGGTAAAAGCTTCATAGCTTTGAGTTTTGTGAGAATTTAACTGCATCCTTCCTGAAAGGTAAAGGTTAGTTGTATGTAATGCATGATATGTATCAAGCAATGATGTTCTCAAAATAAATGAGATTGTGTTGTATGATACGCATATGCATGTCTCGTGATGTATGGAAATGTAATGTTTTTAGCTAGGGATAGTGAATGAAGATAACTGTGAGAATAAACCTGCAGGAGAGGATAACTCCGTTGGGGAATAAACTGATGAGGAGATTACTCTGTGGGGAAGAGATGCTCTGTAGAGGATTCCACCGATAAATTCCGCTGGGGATGAATTACCGTTGCTGGTGATAGTGAACCTTGTTGGGGATTGAATTCCTGTTTGTGAAAGGAAAGAATTCCGCTGGGGATGATCTTTCAGTTGCGACTTCACTGTGGATAACCTTTTAGGCTCTACTGGAGATAATCTTTCAAAGTCTGTTGGGGATGATTTTCCAACTCCACTGGGGAAGCTTTTTCAGACTGCGCTGGGAAAAATTTTCAAACTCCACTGGGGATATTTTATGCTCCGTCGGGGAATATTCTATACTCCGCTAGGGAATGTTAAGACCTTTCAGTGCTGATGGTAGATAAACTCTGCTTCGGGAGAATATTATCGATTCATTCACAGTTGCAAGTCTCGGTTGGGGAGAGCTAACATTACTGTCTTTTCTTACCCTGCGGGGAGTGAATGCACCTTAGCCATATTCTTCAGCTAAATTTACGTTGTACCTGGTGGACAAAGCAACTGTACAGTTTGGACATTTCTCAATTGCCCCTGTTTCTGATATTACCAGTAATCGTCTTTTGTTTCGCATGTAAATATTCATGAGCAGCAATTAATGTCAAATGCATATATCAAAAATGAACATTGGATGTTATTTGCAAAACCAAAACAGATAAAGGAAAAACAGTTTGAAATTTCTTTGAAGATGAAATTGTATTGATTTTGAAGTTTGGCCTGTAAATAGGCGTTTTTGTACAAGAGGTTGACGTCCTAGTAAGAGAATGTCGCCGAACAAATAGATTTTATACAATTTGTGGAAAAGAAAAACAGCTATGTGAACAATCCCACTGGGTTCCAACTCTTCTATTGCCTTTATGTCCTCGAGCATCTCATCACTTTGCTACTTAGTTGAAGGTAGATCAGATTGATTAGTGTCGTCCGAGCTTGATAGTCAATACCGAAGTCTGGTTGCAAGGTGATCCAATGAGACATAGTGTTACGCTTTAATCCCTAGTTTTTACCTGGACCACCCTTTCGAGTTTTCGGTCCACCGGGATACCCTTTTTTGCCCAAGCCTTCTTTTCAGGTTTTCGACTTGTCGGGTGTACAGATTTTTTTATTTTCATCCCTTATTTTTGTCGGAACCCTTTTGGTTCGCCGGGAAGCCCTTATTTTTGCCTAGGCCAGTCAACCTAGCGGGTCTTTGATTATGCGTAGTATCTTTTCACTATGTCTGCATTGACGGGGTGAGGAAGGTCGTCACCATCCATGGTGGTTAGAATCATAGCTCCTCTTGAGAAAATGTTCTTAACCACAAATGGCCCTTCGTAAGTAGGGGTCCATTTGCCCCTGGGATCACCTTGAGGTAAGATAATGCGCTTGATCACCAGATCCCAAACTTGATACTCTTGTCGTCTAACTTTCTTGTTAAATGCCTTGATCATCCGCTTTTGATACGCCTGACCATGACAAATAGCAGTAAGCCTTTTTTCGTCGATTAAGTTCAACTGATCAAGCCGGGTCTGAACCCAGACATCTTTGCTCAAACCTGCATCCTTCATAATCCAAAGAGAGGGTATCTGAACTTAAATGGGCAAGACAGCCTCCATGCCATAAACCAAGGAATAAGGTGTTGCCCATGTTGACATCCGCGCTGAGGTACGGTACCCATGAAGCGCAAATGGTAACATCTCATGCCAGTCTTTGTATGTCACCGTCATCTTCTGCACAATCTTCTTAATATTCTTATTAGCTGCTTCAACAGCCCCATTCATCTTCGGTCGGTAGGGAGAAGAATTGTGATGTTGTATCTTGAACTGCTTGTAGAGTTCGATGATCATTTTGTTGTTGAGATTTGTACCATTATTCGTTATGATTCTCTCTGGTACACCGTATCGACAGATCAGATTGTGCCGAATGAACCGTGCCACGACGTTCTTGGTTACAGTAGCGAAGGAAGATGCTTCAACCCACTTCATAAAGTAATCAATAGCTACCAGGATGAAACGATGCCCGTTAGATGCCATAGGTCTGATCTTGCCGATCATATCGATGCCCCACATTGCAAAAGGCCAAGGAGCCGTCAAGGCGTTCAGAGGAACCGGAGGTATGTGCACCTTATCAGCATAGACTTGGCACTTGCGATAGGTCCGAGAATGCTGATAATAGTCGGCTTCCATTGTGGACTAAAAATATCCTTCCCGTAGGATGTTCTTTGCCATGGTATGTCCACTGGAATGAGTTCCGAAAGTACCTTCATGCAACTCTGCCATAATCCTTTCTGCTTCATTCTTATCCACACATCGCAGTAAGGTTGAATCATGATTACGCTTGTAAAGAATGCCAATGCTAATGAAGAATTTCACCGCGAACCTCCTCAGAAAATTCTTATCATTAACAGATGAACCCTCGAGATATTCCTGAGCCTCAAGATACCTCTTTACCTAGTGAAACCATGGTTTATCTGCTACCTCTTCAGTCTCAATGTCATAGCAATGTGCAGGTTCGTGCAACCTCTCAATGGTAATCCGGGGAGCTTCGTTGTCCCAATTGACTTTTGTGGTCGGTGGAAATAGAACTGACTGTTTTTTAATGCTGGTTCGCGTTTGTGTTTAGCAAAATGTCGCGGTAAGCAAGAGTCGCCACCGTCTTTTATTTTCTCCAACAAGGAAAGGACAAAAGCACAGCAAAATTCCTTTTCGAGATGTTTCTCTGTTCGGGAGGTAGATTATAGAAAGGGAAGGTGTTAGCACCCTTTCTATCTGTGGTTATCCACGGGCTCTTAGGTACTTGCTCACTATGTTTTCAAAATGTTTTGCTTTTCTTGTGTTTGTGGGTTTTGAAAAAAGTTTTGTTTGAAAACTTCAATTTAACTCTTGTATCTGTCCTCAAGAGTGTATGAAGTGTTTGTTTGAAAACTTTTGTCAGAAAAGTGTAGGTGCGAAAAGTATTTTTGTTTTGAAAGAGCAAGTACCTGAGAACCTCTACCTACTCAACAGAAATTAAGCTGTGTAAATGTCCTTTAGACAGTACTATCCCACTATTGAGAAGTAGGCAGCACCGTCGTTGGAGTTTTCGGGTCAATTCGATTATAGGGACATGTGGTCACTAAAGCAATGGTAGGACGCCTTAGCGGTAACCCTAATGTCTTATATCGTTTTATCCGAGGCAACTGTTTCGAGGCAACTTGATCTTTAGACAAGAGGGCGACCTCTAAAACACCCTATACTCAATGACCACGTCGAGTCAACCAAGTGAGGCGTACCCTAGGAGTGGCATGTGCGAGTGTGTCAGGTTTCAGTTTAGATTATCTTTGCACATGTTATTGTCAGCTACGATTGATTTTAATTTTCAGGCAAGTCTTGTCATGCATAGCCTAGTTAACATACATCTAGCAGTTTAAATATTGTGGAAAATAAATCTACGCTATTACAAGGCGTCGGGTATTTACATCGCCAAAAATAAACCCTTGAAAAAGTAAATTGCGGAAAATAAATGAAAGCGATAAAAAGTCCTAATTAAAGCTATTACATCCTCGGAGCAATTACATAATAATGATCAAAAATATGAATCAGAAATAAACATGCGCGAGAGAAAATTGAATCGGGGAAGTCCTTAGGGTTTTGACCCTTTTTTGAGAAAGGAGGAAGTTTGTTATTATTTTGCAATTAATTAAATTAAACCTAAAACTAATTAATTAATAAAAAAGAAATATTTTTGGTTTTTAATGTCTCAAGGAAATAAATAAAAAAATAGTCAAAAGTTAGTAAAAACCCTAATTCTAATTTATCTTATTTATTGCAAAAAATATTGAAATTAACCTAATTAAGACTAAGTTAGTTAATTATATTTATTTACAAAAATAATAAATTAAAGGTGAAATTAATAAATAATAAAAAATATTATATTTTAGTTTTCTGAATTTATTATGAAAAAAAAGTTAATTTGGTTAATTAAATAATAATAATAATAATTAATAGTAAAATAATTAAAAGAAAAAATAATATAAAAGAAGAAAAGAAATAATGAAACCAGGGGTGATGGGCCAGGTTAGGAGGTGAGAAAGCAATTTGAAGCCCAACAAGCTGCAAGCCCTTTTGACTTTGGTGATTGTCCATGCGTTGGTTGACTGGGAGTACCATGGTCCTTCATCTTTGGCCACAGGATTTATGCCTGAAGCCACATGGCGCTTGGATGTTTGAGGTATATGATGGACATCACCTGGGAAGCTGCATTGGAACACACACAAGAAAATAATAACAAGAGTTTTTCGGGGACCTGGGATTCGAACCCAGGTCCCAATGATTCCAAGCCAGCATACTAACCACTCCACCATCACGCTTCAATCGTTATTAGAATAACAAACAATTATTATATTAAGAAATTATTCAATATGCTGAAAAAGAAAAATAACGCGTGTGTTTTTGAATAGACCAATGGAGTATCAACACGTCCTTGTCTTCTTCCTTCGTTCTGCATAAAACATATTAGATAGCGGGGGTTTTTAACCCCCACAACCTACAGCAAGAAATAATAGAGAATAGAGATACAATGCATATAAATATTTCGCGATGGGTGATTTGGATTCGTCTGGTTCTCAGGATTCCAACCATGTGCCTTAGTGGTCTCAATTTTTCCTGGTTTAGGAATCCCCAATTCAAAGCTTATGAACCCTAAAAATTCAACTATGGCATCTTTGGATTTATGGCGTTTCAGTTCAATTAAGCTATACCATTAGCTTTGTACAGTCCCTAGCAACACAAAACAATCATGAAAACATATTAAAGATGCATGAATCACGATATATGATTGTGAATAGAAGTGGCAAACCGTGGTTCTGTGCGTGATGATTCCTTGAGTTTTAGCGTGTGATTTCAATTGCAAATTATCCCTGGGACCTCCTGCAATGTGTTAGAATCAGTAAAAACCTTTGAATCGTTCTAGAATGCCAAAGCCAGTTTTGAGTTTTCTTGGAAATTTTTCAATATTGTTATGGCTTTGTCTGCAGCTTTCTCACGTGTCTTGCATCAGGGTTTACTTGCATATATATAGAGGAATGGAATTAGGTCAAAATCTTGAACAAAAATCCATTGCAATGATGATTGAATATTTGATTGAAAATCAAATCTTTTTGCATTTTCATGATTGAACAAAGTTGCCAAATTTGGAGATTTTGTATCTTTGACTTGGTGCACGAAATTGCCAGCATATATTGACCATATTTGCTTCACAAATTGATTGAAAAAATCAAATCTTGTATTTTCCTACAATTTAAATTAATTAAATGAATTAATATTAATTAAAAATCCAATTAATCAATAAAAATAAGAAAATAAATTCAATTAATCTTGATGGGTCGTGCATAAGTCATGGATGAAGTTTCAAGAAGAGATTTGAGGCCCATTAGCAAAAATAAGGTGTTTTGAGCAAAGTTGACTTTTGCAAATTCCTAAAACTTTCCCAACTTCTCCAATGCATATCTTGCTCAATTTTGATACTATAAACATGTTCTTGGACATTTTGGAAAGGTCTTGAAGTCCTCTAACCAATGCCTTTGGTCCCATGTCATTTTGATTTACCAATCTCAAGTTATGGTCTTTTACTTAAAATGCATTTTTGTTGACTTTTGAAATTGACCTATAATGTAAAAAATTGATAACTTTTTTATGAGAGCATTTCTAGGACTTGGAGTGTGAAGATGGATTGTAGGAAATTTCATCCCCTTCAAAATGAGCATTGGATGGAATATTTATGATGAACCATGAAAAAGTTATGCCCTGGTCAAGATACAGTTGACTTTTCTACTGTCCAAAAATAGTAACTTTTTGCATCTTGATGATTTTTGAGCTATCCTTGTGGAATCATGATCAAGACTTGATCAAATGATGATAGTGGACTCAAAATAAGATGTTGACCAAAAATTCTGACTTTTGACTGTAAAATGACCATTTTGCCCTTGCAGTTGACTGTAGGTCAAATGAGGCTTTTGACTGTGCAAATTGGCATTGTGAGCCTTGAAACTTGGCATGTAGGTGCTTGAGAATGGGTATAGGCCTATGAGGCTTGATTGAACCATTGAGAACCTCAAATTCCTTGAAAGAACCAAAACCCTAATTTCAGCTGGCTTAGGAGGTGGTCTGACTGTGCAACCCTTTGAGCAATCTTGAGCAATCTTGAGGATCATTCTTGACATATCTTGAGGAATATGGGAGGGAAAATTTTGGGGTACAACAACTTTAAACATAGAAGACATCGTAGCTAACGCGTCCGCCAACTGATTCTCCTCTCTAGGGAAGTGTTCATAGGTTATCTCCTCGAAGTGCGGAAGCAATGTCAACACATACTCCTTGTAAGGGATAAGATTTGGGTGTTTCGTATCCCACTCACCTTTGATCTGACTGATCACGAGAGTGGAATCTCCGAATACACTTAAGAACTTAATCCTTAGGTCAATTGCTGCTCGAAGACCCATGATGCACGCTTCATACTCCACCATGTTGTTGGTGCGGTTGAAACATAGTCGGGCGGTAAACGGAGTATGAGAGCCTTTAGGAGATATGATCACGGCGCCAATGCCATTACCCAAAGCGTTCGAAGCTCCATCAAAGTACATAGACCATCGGGATCCTTCCTCGGGTCCTTCATCTGGTCCAGGTGTCTCACAGTCAGTTACTATCATGATATTCTCATCTGGGAATTCAAAGTTCATAGACTGGTAATTGTCCACTGCCTGATGTGCCAGATGATCTGCCAACACACTTCCCTTGATTGCCTTTTGGGTCGTATATTGGATGTCATACTCAGTCAAGATCATCTGCCATCTTGCTATTCTTCCGGACAAGGCAGGCTTTTCGAAGATATACTTGATTGGATCCATCTTTGATATCAATAGAGTAGTGTGAGTCAGCATATACTGTCTCAGCCGGCGAGCAGCCCATGCCAAAGCGCAACAAGTTTTCTCGGGCAGTGAGTATCGGGTCTCACAGTCGGTAAACTTTTTTCTAAGGTAATAAACAGCATGCTCTTTTCGGCCAGACTCGTAATGTTGCCCCATCACGCACCCCATTGAATTGTCGAGTACTGTCAAGTATAAGATTAGAGGTCTCCCTTCAACTGGAGGCATCATAATGGGTGGCTCTTGTAGATATTCTTTGATCCTTTCGAAAGCGGCCTGACATTCATCGTTCCATCTTACCACTTGATCTTTCTTCAGTAGCTTGAAGATTGGCTCACAAGTAGCAGTCAGGTGTGAGATGAATCGGGCAATGTAGTTCAGACGTCCCAAAAAGCCTCTGACTTCTTTCTCTGTTCGGGGAGCTGGCATTTCCTGTATAGCCTTTACCTTTGCAGGATCAACTTGAATACCTTTATCACTTACGACGAAACCCAGCAGCTTACTAGATCTCACCCCGAAGGTTCACTTGTTCGGGTTTAACCTCAACTTGTACAACTTCAACCTGTCAAATAACTTCTGAAGATGGTCCAGATGCTCTTCCTCAGTTTGGGACCTGGCAATCATGTCATCAATGTATACCTCTATCTCATGATGAATCATGTCATGGAAAAAAACGACCATGGCGCGCTGATACGTTGCTCCAGCATTCTTCAACCCGAAAGGCATGACTTTGTAGCAAAAGGTACCCCATTGAGTAACAAAGGTTGTCTTCTCCATATCTTCGGGATCCATCTTAATCTGATTATAACCGGAGAAACCATCCATAAAGGAAAATACATTATGTTGTGCGGTGTTGTCAACCAGAACGTCGATATGAGGCAGCGGGAAATCATCCTTGGGACTCGCCCTGTTCAGATCCCTATAGTCAACACACATTCGAACCTTACCATCCTTCTTCGGCACTGGCACCATGTTGGCCACCCATTGTGGATAAGAAGTAACTGCTAGAAAACCGGCGTCAAATTGTTTCATCACTTCAGCCTTGATTTTCTCAGACATCTCCGGGCGCATTCGGCGAACCTTCTATTTCACTGGAGGACAGTCTTCTTTGGTAGGCAGGCGGTGAACAATAATATCGGTATCCAAACCAGGAATATCTTCATAAGACCAGGCAAAGATCTCAACGTAGTCACGCAGCATCTGAATCAATCGTTGCTTAACACTAGCTTCCAGATTTGCACCGATTTTGACCTCTTTCTTGTCTAACTCTGTACCCAGATTTACCGATTCCACGGGCTCTTCATGCAGTTGTATGGCCCTCTCTTCCTGAAGTAACAGTCTTGCAAGTTCACCAGGCACTTCGTAATCATCTTCACCTTCGTCTTCGGCTAAGTTGATCGGACTTTTGAAGTCATAACCGGCAGTAGCAGAGTTGTTATCAGTGGGATCCAGAGTGGATGTAGACCTGTATATGTGAGTGTGTGTAAAATAGTTGTTTTACAATATATAATAAAATAAAGACAAGGAGCACAAAAATTTGAAATGCAAGAAATGTCCAATGCTTTTATTAATGATATATGAAAATGACACACATAAAGCCCTCACAAACAAAGCCACGGTGCCCCGGGTAAGACACTGGGCCGTAAAGTTTAAAATTGTCTGTTACAAATTCAAAACAAAAAGTCTCATTACTGGGTGATAAAAGAAATTGGGACGAAGTCCTTTGCTGTCTGATTGCTTAGTCCACCATCGGCAGTTGGGTAAATCCAGCTGTCAAACTCAGACTCTTCAATATCGTCTTCAATGGAATTCACTCCTGATTTGCTGATAAACAAGGGAGGTCCTCCGATCCGCGCACTCCGAATAGACCTTTGAGCTTCTGCAGTGAAACCCAAACCAAACTTGTTAGTCTTATGTGCAAAATCAGGGATTTGGCCCCAATTTGCACACCCACCTTTCTCAACAACAGCTCGGGCATCCTTGAAGGAAGCCATCTTCATTGGAGGATCTTCAGTAATAGTTTCAGTTGATCCCAGCGTCTGGGGAATCTCTTCAAAATGTTGAAACGGGGTCTCAATGAACTCCTCGTCCATTTCCACATACCGAAAGGAGTTGAGGTGGCTCACCATGTACTCCTCTTCCCCTCGTACTGTAACAATTTTCCCTTTCACTCGGTATTTTAGCATCTGGTGGAGTGTAGAAGTTACGGCCCCAGCTTTGTGGATCCACGGGCGACCCAGCAAACAAGAATAAGATGGCCGAATGTCCATCACATAGAATGTAGATGCGAAAATCTGAGAACCAACCTTCACTGGAATATCCACTTCTCCGTGTACCATTCTCTTGGACCCATCAAAGGCCCTGACCACAATGTTGCTTGGTTTCAGCTCCAACCCTTCACAGTTTAACCGGTCTAACGCCTTCTTGGGTAAAACATTCAATGATGACCCAGTATCTACCAATACGTGAGCTAGAGTAGTGCCCCTGCATTCAATGGAGACATGCAGGGCGTCATTATGATTCTTCCCCTTAGTAGTCAAGTCGACATCGGAGAAACCCAACCCGTTATCAGCAGTCAGACTAGCCACGCAATCTTTAAACTGATCAGCTGATGTCTCCTGCGGTACGTGCGCAGTTTTTCAGAAAAGAAATCAGAGCCTTGGCATGGGCTTTCGAGCATAGAAACAGAGACAACATAGAGATTTTGGATGGGGTTTGCCCCATTTGTTCGACTACATTGTAGTCACTCTTTTTTATGATCTTCAAAATTTCTTCCATCTCTTGTCTAGAGGCTTCAACAGTAATCCTCTTCGGTGCCTCCGTCAGGGCAGGCTCACCGGTGACCCCTTTACCCCGAGTATCAGATGACTCGGCAACAGGGGTAAGAATTGGAACATAAACAGGGATAGTAGCAGATGTACTGGCAGGTGTAATAACAACAGGCTTCTGAACAACTGGTGGAGAGATCTCAGGGGAGAAAAGTCTTTTGTTGCGGGTGACTTTGGCAGGTCCAACAATATTACTGACGTCAGTATCAGCCTCTTCAGCACTCAAGTCCTGTTTAACCCTGTGATAATAAACGTCAGCCCCGTAGTGCCACGGGACAGCTTTATCTGATGTATAGGGGATAGGCCCAGGAACAGTAATGATCAACGGTGCAATTCTTGGAACAAATGTAATTCTAACAGGCTTTCTTGAGGAAGCCTTGGAAGAATTGTCGAAAATGGTGATTATAGCAACTTCTTCAGTAGGAACCAAAGGAACAAAAGTCTTCTCAAATAGAATTTATTTATTATCCATCAGGCGTTGGACACCTGACTTCAAAAGATGGAAACCGGTAGGTAGGACGGCACACAAATGGCAACCTTTGCCACAGCCCAGAAATAAACTGGCTAACAGAAGGTTCTTCTTCACAGTCATCAATGGAGTAGCAATGTCTTTCACAGAAACTACAAACGAGTCTTCATCTATAGCATTCACTCCATGCTTGGGCATAGGAGCAATCACAACATTAGGCCTTTCAGGCGCTTCAAACTCAATCTCCTTAGCATCAATCAAGTCCTGTACCTTATTCTTCAAGACCCAGCAATCATTCGTATCATGCCCCGGGCTATCGGAATGAAAAGCACAGCAGGCATTCGGATTATACAGCGGTGATGTTGTATTGGGATTCTTCAGGGCTTCCTTCGGAATCACCAAGTTGGCCTTTAGAAATTGTGGCAGAATCTGAGATAAAGTCATGTTGAGCTGAGTGAATTGTCTTTGCGGCCTCTCGGCCCTTGGCTGATTGTTGCATTGTGTGGCAACATTTGGTCTTGATATAACAACCGCATTGACTGCCTGGCGGCGCTCAGGTCTATTCTGGATTTTTGAACTGTAAACAGCACTGGACTCCTTCTTAAAAGGCTTCTTCTCGGCACTAGAGGAAGCACCCTTATGTATCTTACCGCTCTTGATACCGGCTTCAACTCTTTCCCCGGTCATAATCAACTCAATAAACCCGGACGATGAACTTCCAATCAAATGATTAAAATATGGACCAGACAAGGTCCCAAGAAACATGTCTACCAGCTCCCTATCAGCCAGCGGGGGTTTTACTCTTCCAGCAAGGTCCCTCCACTTCTGAGCGTACTCTTTGAAACCTTCGCTCGCACCCATAGACATACCCTGAAGTTGGGTACGCGTGGGAGCGAGGTTGGCATTATATTGGTACTGCTTGTAGAAAGCAGCAGCCAATTCCTCCCAATTACAGACACTAGCTCCTTCCAGCTGGTAAAACCATTCAAGTTGAGTCCCTGAAAGACTATCTTGAAAGAAGTGGATCTAGAGGTTCTTGTCAGCGGTGTATGGCTGAATCTTTCTAACATACGAACGGAGGTGCAGCTTTGGGCAAGAAACCCTGTCGTATTTAGCAAAGGCTGGTGCTTTAAACTTGTGGGGGATCACCACCCCAGATGACAAACCCAAATCACCAAAGTCCAATCCAGGTACATTCTGGATCTCCATCGCACTTAACCGGTCTTCAAGCTGCTTATACCTATCCTCATCCGGAGGATACTGGTCTTCATCAAAGTCAGTCTCGTTGTCAGAAACCACAGGGCTAGGAGCCCTCCTTTCTTCCTGATTCTCTCCCCCTCCAGGTGAGTGAGATAAATCAACATCATCCCGCAAATTGTTTCCAAATCTACGACCCATATTCAGTAGGACCGTCTTCTTCTTCTTCTTCTTCTTCTTATCCTTCAAGATAAGGGTCTTCAGATCTTACTGGCCCTTAGCCAAGTTCATAAACATTTCCTGGAACTGAGCGTTTTGAGCTTGTAGAGCCTTGATAACTTAATCAGTTGATGTTTCAGCAGACATGATGTGCTGAAATAAACAGCAAAGAAGATGGAAAACCTGTAAGGGTACCTGTTATGAGGTGCATGGAATGAAATGTGTATGATATGATTTCAAAGACGTCGGGATTCAACTTCATAAACCAAAATGAAACACACTTTTATTAGATAAAACTTGAATTCAATGTTTGACAAATGCCTTTAAGGCGTTACAAGAAAGAAAAACTGAAAAGTAAATCAAAACTAGAAATAATCAAAAGACATCAGCGCTCCCATGGTCGTTTCCCTTTGGTACTGACATAGTCGTTGAGGATCTTCTAATTCTCCGGATGTCTCTTCACACCTAGTTCGTGCGGATCAGACCTGTGCACCCTATCCCAGGCTCGTATGAATCTGCGGCAATGCTCGTCACTATCTCCTTGGAAGTCAAAGACAATGCTCGGTATTAGCAACTCATGAGGTCCTTCCCTCCTAGCTCGTCCAAACTGACGTAAGGCCAAACACGAATTGTAGGTGATCCCTTCATTGATTCCTAGCAGTGGAACATTGGGGTATTACCCACAGCGATCAATAATAGCTACGTCTTCCATGTCCTTACTAGTCCAAATGATGTCCGTGTGAGAAAGGGACATAATCCAGTGGGCCCAGCCCATGCCTTCCTTGTTCTTCAAAACTGACTTGGGGAGGTGAGAAATAAACCACCTCGCCAGCAATGGTGCACAGTGTTGTACCCCAAAATTTGCCCTTCCTTTTTCACAAGAAATCACAACCCCGGGGTTTTTCTCTGATTTTTAAGATCGGCTGGAGAATCGGTCAAACAGATCTTTCTTTGGCAGTAATCCAGAATTAGGGTTTTCTCTGATTTGTTAAGATTGGCTCAAGAATCGGTCAAACAGACTTTTCTTTATCATTCAATCTAGAATTAGGGTTTTCGCTCGCATTTCTCATAAGGAACTGAATCCTCAGAAATTCAGTTAACTGTTACATTATTTTCACGCTTGTTCAAGATTACTGGTTGTTTCTCAAAACCCAATTATCTGGGATAAGGCTGAGACTTTTGTTTGGAACATTAAGGCAGCTGCTTGATTATTTGGAGTAAAAGGTTTATCATTTATTGGAATGCTTTGTTGCTTGATTAAGTGGAGGGAAAGGTTTATCAATTATTGGAATGCTTTGTTTGTTTAACTGTACAATGCGTGTGTTAATTGGAATACCATGCGTATTGTGAGTAATGCAAGGTTACGAGACTGCAAAAGTTTGTTGATTATTTATTTTATCTGAATTAAAATTATTGGGATACAGTTCCAATTATTTTGATTTAAGAGTCTTAAATAATTAAATAAACAATGCAAGAAAAGATTGGAAGATATTTTGATAAAGACCTCTTTTATTATTTTTAAATATTGTTACAAAGTTTATCGGAATATTGTAAATTTATAACCTACAGTATTTACAATAATATTTGTTTACAATAAATGAAAAATAATAAACCTAAGCCTAATCTCCTAAAAACTCTGGCTTCTATTGCTTTTGCTATTGTCCAAGATGTATCCACCTGAAAAGAGAAGAAAGAAAAGAAAATCAGCACAAGAATTTTCAAATGAAAAGAAGAAGAAAATCATCATTAAAATTGGTCGTCTAGAATCAGATTGCCTATTTTCGTCACGCTTTATTTTTCTCTCTGCAAATCACAAAGAAGATCGCTCTTATCGGTTCATAGAGAGAAAAATAAAATATAAATGCAAGCATGTCAAATTAGATGCAAAAACATGGTTCAAATACAAAAAGTTCCAAGCTGCATTAACCAAGCAAACTATACTGCAAACTAAGTCACAAATTCAAAGAGACAAACAGGCGCCAAAACTGCCAAGGTAAGTCAAGCAAATGAATAACACAGCAGCAAGCAAAGTCCCATATTCATCTACAGTACAAAATTACCCAAAACCAAGTTACAAGACAGATTGGATAAAAATGGTAATGCAGCATGAAAACAGCAATACAGCAGACAAAAAGCAAGACAGCAGGAGATAGTTCACTTGACAAGTCAAAACTTATCAAAGATGCTTTCATCATTTTCTAGACAGCCCAATTTTTTAGAATAAAAATATAATAAGCAATTAAAAATGCTTATGGAGAGAGAGAAAAGAGAGAACCTCAGTGAGAGTTTTGCAATTTTGGAAAAAGGCAGGTTTTTCAAGTGAGAAAAAAAACACATAAGATATAAAAGAGCAAGCCGGCATAACAGTCAAGGAGGACAGAAAAACTAACAACAAACACAAGCCTGCCTCCCAAAACAGCAAGCCTGCCTCCAACTCAACCTACATAACCTTCAAGCTTCCCAACATGTAAACAACAAAAAAAAGCACAAGCCTGTGTCCAAAACCAAAAACCAAAACCTACAGAAACTTGCTTGCAAATCCAAAAAAAGCACAAGCCTGTTTCTATAACCAAAAACACAACAGAATAGCAAATATGCCTCCAACTCACCACAAGCCTGTTTCCAAACTTGTCCAAAGCTCAACAAACCTGTAAGAACTACAAGCTCAAACAACAAAAAAACCTGCAACTAAAACTTACAAGCCCAAAGCAAATCTGCAATTTCCAAAACATAAAACTAACAATAAGCCTGCCTCCAAAACTCCAAGCTTACAAACCTGCAAGCCAAACTCACAAAACTGCAGAACTGTAAGCTGCAAAGCTACAAACCTGTTTGTAACCACAAAAACTCAACCAGCAAACCTGCTAACCAAAGCATTACAAACTGCAAAAACTGTAAAGCTACAGATCTGCCTGCAACCACAAAAAGCCAAAACCTACAGCCTGCAAACTCAAGCAAACACAGTCTAGCTTCATCAACCATCAAGAAACCAGTTCAAACAACAAGTTTCAGAACATTTGTTCATCATCAACCAAAACAATCTCAGACCCATTCCATCAAAAAAATCCAAATGAAATAGTTTCAGAGGTGATCATCATCAACATAACAAAGAAGAGGAAGAGGTTCAGAAGTGAAAAAAGAAGCAAAATAGTTTTAGATATGTTCATCATCAACTAAAACAAAGAGCAAGCACAGTTCTCAGAACACTCATCATCAAACAATCAAAAGAAATACAGAAATACCAGAAGCCAAAGCAAGCGACCATCACGCTCCTCCTCCGCCTCCGGCCACCAAGAGAGCCGTCGTTCCAACCCTCCATCCATTCTTCAGAAGCCAATCACCAAGGTATAGTTTCCTTTTTTCCTCAATTTTTCTGCATCTCACGCATGAAACATCAAGGAATCAAAGCATGCAAACAATAAAATGTACAAAGATCATATAAATGCAAACTGTAAAAACCCTAAAGAATCAGAACAAGATAAATACAATACCTTTCAAACCATCAACGTGGACCGCTGTGAAGGCGAGAGAAGGGGGAGGCAACGCTCTGGCATCTTGGAGGAAAGAGGAAGAATCAAAGCTTAGTTTGAGAAAGACAAAGAGAACGAAGAAGATGAGAGGAGGCGCCGTTGTAACCAAAACTAAAAACCCTAAATTCTGAGTACACTAAACAGAACCCTAACAAATTTGTTCAACACTTCATTCTGGGCCTGTGCGCCCTAATTACCTAAGCCAAATACTAATCCTAGGCCCATCACCTTCATCTCTTTTTTTTTTAAAAGAAACTATTACTTTTCTTTTGATCTTTTTATTTTTTATAGTAATTACTTTAATTTGTCTTAACATAATTTTAATTACTAATTAATTTGTCATACAATAGTAATAGAGTTTTTATAAAAGTTTTCTTTAAAAAAATTACACAAATAATAAAACTTTAACTTAAATAATTTTTCTTTTCTTTAAAACTCTTTATCTACATAATTCATAAAAAAAATACAATAATAATAAATACTTAATCTTTCATTAGGTTAAATTTTGTTTGTTCATTTGTAAATAAACACATACATCACATAATACTTTTGATTCTCTTTATTTTTTATGTTTGTTACAATTTGTTAATATTTGAATTGCGTCGATTCAATTTGGTTGTAATATATATACTTGGACATTATTATTCTGATAAGACTCATCCCCATTTGTAAATAATTTGTACCCCCATCCTCAGATACTGTTTTGTAATAACTTAGACTTTAAATTCCCGCAATTTATCGCTTTCAATATACTGTATAGTAATTAGGGTTTGTATGCGAAGATTCAAAATCAATCGCTAGATGACCTAATACAAGATAAATGCATGAAAATCAATACACAATTCACACTTGCACCTCTAGGGTAACCTCGCTCGTTGCTCTGGAAAATGCAATCATGTCCCTTGAGTATGACACTCTAGCAAATGTCCCTTCGATAAGCAAAGATCGTAGTCCCTCGATGACCCTCGATGTTGCCTTCGAGAAAACGATCTCGTCCCTTACAAAATTGCTAGAGCGTCTCACAAGTTGCTTTCAATGATTGTATGCGATGACCCGCGCCTATCCCGTTTAACATCCTAACACAAGGTTGTTCATCAAATACAATGGTGAAACAACACTATTAAAAGGGTTAAAAACATAAGAAAGATCTTTGAGTAAAATGGGGGTAGACAACTCTTAGTTACTTGATCAAAAGCTTGCAAAACATCCTTGCCACTTTCAAACACACTTCACAACACAACTTCAAAACAATTTCAAAACAACTTTCAAAACATTGAATCATCTTTTCAAAAAGACACACACCTTTGTATATATTCAAACAAGAATCATTACAAAGGTTGCCTAGACAAGGCATCTTTTTCAAAACATTTTCAAAACCACACACACAAAGCACCATTTCAAACAATTGAAAAGCAAAGGCAAGTGATCTAAAAAAAAGTAACTAAGAGCCCATGGATAACCATGGATGAAAAGGGTGCTAGCACCTTCCCTTTTCATAATCTACCCCCTGAACCCAAGAAAACATCTCAAAGGTCTTTCCTGTGCTTTTTGACCTTTCCTTAGGATAAAATAAAAAGTTGGTGCCGACTCTTGCTAAACCGAACAAGTGCGAACACAAACGCAAAATCCCAAGTCAGTTCTCCCACCGTATCACAGAACTGGCGACTCTGCTGGGGATATTTCTAAAAGTGGGGTTACCTTAGATTTTTTAGATCACCTTTACATGCTTACCTTGATTGCTTTGATTGCTTTACTTTTTGGGTTCCTTGTTTGGGTTTGTTTTAAATCCTACACCCGGATTTGGGGGCACCTTTTAGGTAAGTAGCAATAAACTGTGAGTGAACTGTGTGGGGTATACCGATATGGTTGAAACAGTAGCTACGTTAGTGTGACATATTTGTGGGTACCGGTAGCCTTTGAGTCAATCAAAGAGAATACGGGGCCGCTGAGTGATGTCATGAAGCACTAACGAACTCTTAGAACCTTACTTGACCATCTTGGCCTTATTAGGGGTAGTAAGATGACCGGCTTTGGTACAGTCCAAAGTTGGTAGATACTCGATACTACACTCATTGAGGATTGTTTTCTTGGAATATTTTGGTCGCCAGTTAAGTGGCTAAACCAAAACAATGAACACAGAAAATAATCCAGTGATACTGAGCTCCTTAGAACCCGGTTTCTATTTTAGGACAGGTTGAGCCAACTAACTTCAAGAGGGTACTTACCTACAAACCCCATGCAAGCCTAAACCTAAGGACTTGTCTGCTTTGTGTGAATATGATTACCTGTATATACACTTGCTTACTTTTGCATACCTGTACATAACATCATAACATCATACCATAACATTTTCAATAACCATTTCGAGGATCTCAAGGGTTTTTGATGAAGGGTCACGTTGAATCAGACGTCTACCAAAGGGCAAGAGGTTTCATTTTCCTCTAAACAAACACCGTCAAAGATCAAGTGTAACAACTTGAATAGGAGGCTATGACCCACTCGACATGGTGAGCTTGATTCTCGTGGAAGGATATCCACCAATACAAAGTTCTCCAGTTAAAGATGCTGATCAAAGTTCAACCTCTAAAATTTCTTTCGTGTTTACCCCGAGAGATTCTTGAAAACATGCATCCACATATCATGCATTGTATCATGACAGGTTTTCCCTTTCAGGTTTCCTTATTCTCCTACTGTTTATTTCAGTAGAGATGGCTCTAGAGAGGACTATCTAGGATATCCAGGCTCAAAACGCTCAGCTTCAGGAAATGTTCTTGAACCTATCCCAGGGGCAAGAAGAAGTGAAAACTCTCCTCATAAGGGGCATGGTCCTAGGGAATCCAGGTGGCGTCGGGAATGATCAGTTGGAAGAACTACAGATTGAGTTGGCAACAATGAAGATCCAGATGATGGGACAATTAGTGGGCCAGATGGCTCTCATTAAAGACCTGGCTCAAAGACAAGAGGAGCTCAGAGTCCTCATCAACAAACTGCTTCAAGATAACCAAGTGGGGCAAACAACTAGGGTTGAAGATCAAGTCATCATTCAACCTCCTTTAAGACAAGAAGACAAGGGAAAGGCTCTCCAACTTGCTTCAGGGTCACAAGCCCAGCAACAACCTCGCCAGCGTCAACAGGGTAATCGGCAAAAGCAAAATACGTCTGGAAGACAGTTCACTGAGACCGACATACCATCATCTCTAATACTGGAACGCTTGTTGGAGGTAAATCTGACTTCTTTAAAGGATCCTGTTCGGAAGCCCAATACCTCTGCTCCTAGCTATCACCCCGACGCATTTTGTGTATACCACTCCTATAGTCCTGGACATGACACCGACAACTCTTGGGCTTTGAAAAACAAGATCCAAGACTTGATTGACAATGGAGTGCTGAAATTCATGCCGGACGGCGAGATGAAAATCTTTCGCTGAGGGTTTTCCACCTGAAATGACAAGTTTGAACTAAGAGACTTTTGTTTCATTTGAATTTTCAAGTTGTAATTTCTTTTGTTATTCAAACAATTATCTGTTGATGTCAAACTCTGTTTCATTAATGCATTGCATATGTCTGTCTTGAATTCATCCATTCGTTTTCACTATTTTTGAATTATGCTTCCTACTTTCTTTATGATATTTAACTATTGATAAAAGTTACAAGCCTTTAGAGGGAGGATGAAGAAACAATACCATAATCTTATACAGTATGCTTTTGGACAGACCTTGCTGACGATGTACAGGCGTTTCTTTCAAATCCTAAACACGGGAGTTATAAGGAAGATAATCCCTAGTCAACCCCTTCAAGCCAAAGAAGTAGAAGTTTTATGTTTTAAACACAAATTGAAACCTTTGATTAAACCTGGGGCAGGGTAGTCTCTCAGTTAATTCAAAAGAGGCGCATTGAGGTCGCAAACTCTCAGTTCGTAATACAACGAATAACATCAAAAGCATTCCTTTGGAACCAAAAGACAGTGATGGGTCTTTATCTCATAGGCAGTCATTATCTCTCAAAAAATCCCACTGAGCCAAAACCTACAAAGGAGGCTTAAGAAAGTTGGGGCATCCCGCTGACTGTAATCTCGAAAATAGGAACAGTCAGGCAAAAGTTAGGGATAATAAACCGAAAGAAAGAGGTCGTTGTAAATCCTCAACAACATGAAAAATGTTGCAAAAAAATGATGACTGCCTTCCAATAAATTCAACTTGTGTGAGCCATCACCAAAATATCGTTCCAAACTCGAATAGAGTTCGACGCACAATTAACTGAGTATAGGATCGAAGGACATCACGAAGAGCGGGTGGGTACAAATATACTTTGAGCCTTTATCCTTTGTTTCTTAAACCATGAACCAAACCACGTTACAACCCTTCAAAAGTCCTAATTGAAGCATGGGTTAGTTCGAAAACATACTGTTACAAAAGGTATCCTGACTCCTGTAAGGCTTTGCTCTAAATCTTGTGTTGAATTTGTCTTATAAAAAGTTTTTTGCTAAAAAACGCATTTTTTTCAAAACTTCGAGACAAGCATGAACTTTGCATTATTTGAATATCGTTGTTTGCACATGGTTATTTGTTTAACAGCGAAGAAATTCATACAGTGAATGTTCAGAGGAACAAAAGCTCTCTCAGTGAATAAAATCACTTCAAGTGGGATGATACTCTAGTTGCAAAAATCTCCCATCAACAAAAGGGGGCCTGATATAATATTGTCCAGTAAACCTGGGGCAGTCCAGTCAAGATTTCAAGAAATCTCTCAATTTGCAGATTAACCTGGGGCAGTACAGTCAAGATTTCAACAAATCTTTCAAAGACCATTAAACATGGGGCAGTCCAGTCAAGATTTCAAGAAATCTCTTAATTTGCAGATTAACCTGGGGCAAGTATCCCTCACCATCACTTGGGCCATTAGAACGTCAATCTCAATAAAGGGTTACATACAGTGTCACAAACATCCGATACTAGGGGCAGTGATGAACCTCTCCGAAATCTTTCTGAAAAGAAGTTCAAGCGTCCTCGAGAAGTTCATCACCTCTCTAGCAGACCAGCAGTCATGGGTTTATTTCCTCAACATTTGTCAAGGATTTATTCTCCAAAACAAATTACATTTCAAATTGATCGGTCGTTAAAAATTCCTTCATCACCTGTTGGAAGTTACGGTCGTCATCAAAAATTCCTTCATCACCTGTTGGAAGTTACGGTCGTCAAAAATTCCTTCATCACCTGTTGGAAGTCACGGTCGTTAAAAAATTCCTTCATCACCTGTTGGAAGTTACCGTCGTCATCAAAAATTCCTTCATCACCTGTTGGAAGTTACGGTCGTCAAATATTCCTTCATCACCTGTTGGAAGTTACGATCGTCGAAGATTCCTTCATTACCTGTTGGAAGTTACGGTCGTCGAAGATTCCTTCATCACCTGTTGGAAGTTACGGTCGTCGAAGATTCCTTCATCACCTGTTGGAAGTTATGGTCGTCAAAGATTCCTTCATCACCTATTGGAAGTTACGGTCGTCGAAGATTCCTACATCACCTGTTGGAAGTTACGGTCGTCGAAGATTCCTTCATCACCTGTTGGAAGTCACGGTCGTCAAAGATTCCTTCATCACCTGTTGGAAGTTACGATCATCAAAGATTCCTTCATCACCTGTTGGAAGTTACGGTCGTCGAAGATTCCTTCATCACCTGTTGGAAGTTACGGTCGTCGAAGATTCCTTCATCACCTGTTGGAAGTCACGGTCGTCAAAGATTCCTTCATCACGTGTTGGAAGTTACGGTCGTCAAAGATCAAATTCTCACAAAATTCAAGTTATGAAGCCCAGATTCGACCGGATAGTATCTTGATCTCTACAGCATATTGTGAAGCCCGGATTACGACCGGATAACAGTATCAGACTACCACGAAGCCTGGATTACAACCAGATAGTGGTATCTCTTAAGAGCAAGCTATGAAGCCCGAATTCGACCGGATAATAGTTTAATCCCCAACAAATTATTGTGAAGCCTGGATTACGACCAGATAGCAATACAAGTTTCTGTGAAGCCTGGATTACGACCAGATAGCAGCCAAGAATACTACGAAGACTGGAGTCGACCAGATAGTGGTATATCTTTAATACAAGCCATGAAGCCTGGATTCGACCAGATAATGGTATGATACATCTTGAAGCCTGGATTATGATCAGATAGCAATACAAGTTTCTGTGAAGCCTGGATTACGACCAGATAGCAGCCAAGAATACTACGAAAACTGGAGTCGACCAGGTAGTGGTATATCTTTAATACAAGCCATGAAGCCTGGATTCGACCAGATAATGGTATGATACATCTTGAAGCCTGGAGATCAACCAGATAGCGGCTAACCCTTAACAGAATGAAGATTCTCATCCTTGAAACCCAGTAGATTGGTATACTCTCAACCTCCTGACCCTTAACAGAATGAAGATTCTCATCCTTGAAACCTCAAGAGATTGGTATACTCCCAAGCTCCTAATACTATTAACAGAATGAAGATTCTCATTTTGGCTTCCCCAGTAGATTGGCATACAAACCAAACTCCTGACTTTTCCGGCAGTATAATTTCTCCCTGCAGAGGTTTTCAAAAAAGCTTGAAGACACACCTACTCTTCAGCAGTTGTCCCAGGACTTCTCATTTTCAACGATCAAAGGATTCTCAATCCCCGACAGCGGTCAAGGATTTATTTTCTCCGACAGCGGTTAAAGATTTTATTATCTCTAGCTATCCAGGATTTATTTTCCTCAGCAAGACAGCTCACCGGCTTACATGCGCATACATTGCATTCATATATCATAAACATTGATATAACACATATATTGCATCATACATTTCATGCAACATAACTTTGTGTTTCAGCTAATATCTTACCTTTTTCAAGGATGAGATTAACAAGCTTCAACCCAGACTTCTGAAAATAGTTTACGGATGCTTCCCAACATGGATGCTAATCTATTGCTTATTCAACTTCAAGACTTCTGAAAACAGTTTACGGATTCTCCAAACACGGATGTTAATCTATCGCTTGTTCAGACTCAACTTTTGAAAACATTTTACGGATGCTTCCCAACATGGATGTCAATCTATTACTTATTCAGACCCCCAGCTCAGAGATGTTCCAAACACGGATACCTTTCTGATACTCATTCTTTCACCTACATCATACAGTTCGACAAACATTCTCGAATGGCATCTTTAAGCCCATCTCCGACAAGATTCTGTCACATCTCCAAATGGCATCTTTAATCCCATTCCCTCAACTATGCTTTGACGAGTGCAAATTTATGGGCACTCTAGTGTCCAATCATCCTTTACCTTCGAGTCGCGAAAGGCAAAATTGCCAATCTAACTCTTCAGGTTCAAGAAAATTGAACAGGGGCAACTGTTGTACCCCAAAATTTTCCCTCCCTTTTTCACAAGAAATCACAACCCCGGGGTTTTTCTCTGATTTTTAAGATCGGATGGAGAATCGGTCAAACAGATCTTTCTTTGGCAGTAATCTAGAATTAGGGTTTTCTATGATTTGTTAAGATTGGCTCAAGAATCGGTCAAACAGACTTTTCTTTATCAGTCAATCCAGAATTAGGGTTTTCGCTCGCATTTCTCAGAAGGAACTGAATCCTCAGAAATTCAGTTAACTGTTACAATATTTTCACGCTTGTTCAAGATTACTGGTTGTTTCTCAAAACCCAATTATCTGGGATAAGGGTTGAGACTTTTGTTTGGAACATTAAGGCAGCTGCTTGATTATTTGGAGTAAAAGGTTTATCATTTATTGGAATGCTTTGTTACTTGATTAAGTGGAGTGAAAGGTTTATCAATTATTGGAATGCTTTGTTTGCTTAACTGTACAATGCGTGTGTTAATTGGAATACCATGCGTATTGTGAGTAATGCAAGGTTACGAGACTGCAAAAGTTTGTTGATTATTTATTTTATCTGAATTAAAATTATTGGGATACAGTTCCAATTATTTTGATTTAAGAGTCTTAAATAATTAAATAAACAATGCAAGAAAAGATTGGAAGATATTTTGAAAAAGACCTCTTTTATTATTTTTAAATATTGTTACAAAGTTTATCGGAATATTGTAAATTTACAACCTACAGTATTTACAATAATATTTGTTTACAATAAATGAAAAATAATAAACCTAAGCCTAATCTCCTAAAAACTCTGGCTTCTATTGCTTTTGCTATTGTCCAAGATGTATCCACCTGAAAAGAGAAGAAAGAAAAGAAAATCAGCACAAGAATTTTCAAATGAAAAGAAGAAGAAAATCATCATTAAAATTGGTCGTCTAGAATCAGATTCCCTATTTTCGTCACGCTTTATTTTTCTCTCTGCAAATCACAAAGAAGATCGCTCTTCTCGGTTCACAGAGAGAAAAATAAAATATAAATGCAAGCATGTCAAATTAGATGCAAAAACATGGTTCAAATACAAAAAGTTCCAAGCTGCATTAACCAAGCAAACTATACTGCAAACTAAGTCACAAATTCAAAGAGACAAACAGGCGCCAAAACTGCCAAGGTAAGTCAAGCAAATGAATAACACAGCAGCAAGCAAAGTCCCATATTCAGCTATAGTACAAAATTTCCCAAAACCAAGTTACAAGACAGATTGGATAAAAATGGTAATGCAGCATGAAAACAGCAATACAGCAGACAAAAAGCAAGACAGCAGGAGATAGTTCACTTGACAAGTCAAAACTTGTCAAAGATGCTTTCATCATTTTCTAGACAGCCCAATTTTTCAGAATAAAAATATAATAAGCAATTAAAAATGCTTATGGAGAGAGAGAAAAGAGAGAACCTCAGTGAGAGTTTTGCAGTTTTGGCAAAAGGCAGGTTTTTCAAGTGAGAAAAAAAAACACATAAGATATAAAAGAGCAAGCCGGCATAACAGTCAAGGAGGACAGAAAAACTAACAACAAGCACAAGCCTGCCTCCCAAAATAGCAAGCCTGCCTCCAACTCAACCTGCATAACCTTCAAGCATCCCAACCTGTAAACAACAAAAAAAACACAAGCCTGTGTCCAAAACCAAAAACCAAAACCTACAGAAACTTGCTTGCAAATCCAAAAAAAGCACAAGCCTGTTTCCATAACCAGAAACACAACAGAATAGCAAATATGCCTCCAACTCACCACAAGCCTGTTTCCAAACTTGTCCAAAGCTCAACAAACCTGTAAGAACTACAAGCTCAAACAACAAAAAAACCTGCAAGTAAAACTTGCAAGCCCAAAGCAAATCTGCAATTTCCAAAACATAAAACTAACAATAAGCCTGCCTCCAAAACTCCAAGCTTACAAACCTGCAAGCCAAACTCACAAAACTGCAGAACTGTAAGCTGCAAAGCTACAAACCTGTTTGTAACCACAAAAACTCAACCAGCAAACCTGCTAACCAAAGCATTACAAACTGCAAAAACTGTAAAGCTACAGATCTGCCTGCAACCACAAAAAGCCAAAACCTACAGCCTGCAAACTCAAGCAAACACAGTCTAGCTTCATCAACCATCAAGAAACCAGTTCAAACAACAAGTTTCAGAACATTTTTTCATCATCAACCAAAACAATCTCAGAACCATTCCATCAACAAAAATCCAAATGAAATAGTTTCAGAGGTGATCATCATCAACATAACAAAGAAGAGGAAGAGGTTCAGAAGTGAAAAAAGAAGCAAAATAGTTTTAGATCTGTTCATCATCAACTAAAACAAAGAGCAAGCACAGTTCTCAGAACACTCATCATCAAACAATCAAAAGAAATGCAGAAATACCAGAAGCCAAAGCAAGCGACCATCACGCTCCTCCTTCGCCTCCGGCCACGAAGAGCGCCGCCGTTCCAACCCTCCATCCATTCTTCAGAAGCCAATCACCAAGGTATAGTTTCCTTTTTCCTCAATTTTTCAGCATGTCACACATGAAACATCAAGGAATCAAAGCATGCAAACAATAAAATGTACAAAGATCATATAAATGCAAACTGTAAAAACCCTAAAGAATCAGAACAAGATAAAGACTATACCTTTCAAACCATCAACGTGGACCGTTGTGAAGGCGATAGAAGGGGGAGGCAACGCTCTTGCATCTTGGAGGAAAGAGGAAGAATCAAAGCTTCGTTTGAGAAAGACAAAGAGAACGAAGAAGATGAGAGGAGGCGCCGTTGTAACCAAAACTGAAAACCCTAAATTCTGAGTACACTAAACAGAACCCTAACAAATTTGTTCAACACTTCATTCTGGGCCTGTGCGCCCTAATTACCTAAGCCAAATACTAATCCTAGGCCCATCACCTTCATCTCTTTTTTTTTTAAAAAGAAACTATTACTTTTCTTTTGATATTTTTATTTTTGATAGTAATTACTTTAATTTGTCTTAACATAATTTTAATTACTAATTAATTTGTCATACAATAGTAATAGAGTTTTTATAAAAGTTTTCTTTAAAAAAATACACAAATAATAAAACTTTAACTTAAATAATTTTTCTTTTCTTTAAAACTCTTTATCTACATAATTCATAAAAAAATACAATAATAATAAATACTTAATCTTTCATTAGGTTAAATTTTGTTTGTTCATTTGTAAATAAATACATACATCACATAATACTTTTGATTCTCTTTATTTTTTATGTTTGTTACAATTTGTTAATATTTGAATTGCGTCGATTCAATTTGGTTGTAATATATATACTTGGACATTATTATTCTGATAAGACTCATCCCCATTTGTAAATAATTTGTACCCCCATCCTCGGATACTGTTTTGTAATAGCTTAGACTTTAAATTCCCGCAATTTATCGCTTTCAATATACTGTATAGTAATTAGGGTTTGTATGCGAAGATTCAAAATCAATCGCTAGATGACCTAATACAAGATAAATTCACGAAAATCAATACACAATTCACACTTGCACCTATAGGGTAACCTCGCTCGTTGCTCTGGAAAATGCAATCATGTTCCTCGAGTATGACACTCTAGCAAATGTCCCTTCGATAAGCAAAGATCGTAGTCCCTCGATGACCCTCGATGTTGCCTTCGATAAAACGATCTCGTCCCTTACAAAATTGCTAGAGCGTCTCACAAGTTGCTTTCAATGATTGTATGCGATGACCCGCGCCTGTCCCGTTTAACATCCTAACACAAGGTTGTTCATCAAATACAATGGTGAAACAACACTGTTAAAAGGGTTAAAAACATAAGAAAGATCTTTGAGTAAAATGGGATAGTCAACTCTTAGTTACTTGATCAAAAGCTTGCAAAACATCCTTGCCACTTTCAAACACACTTCACAACACAACTTCAAAACAATTTCAAAAAAAAATTCAAAACGTTGAATCATCTTTTCAAAAAGACACACAACTTTGTATATATTCAAACAAGAATCATTACAAAGGTTGCTTAGACAAGGCATCTTTTTCAAAACATTTTCAAAACCACACACACAAAGCACCATTTCAAACAATTGAAAAGCAAAGGCAAGTGATCTAAAAACAAGTAACTAAGAGCCAATGGATAACCATGGATGAAAAGGGTGCTAGCACCTTCCATTTTCATAATCTACCCCCCGAACCCAAGAAAACATCTCAAAGGTCTTTCCTGTGCTTTTTGACCTTTCCTTAGGATAAAATAAAAAGTCGGTGGCGACTCTTGCTAAACTGAACAAGTGCGAACACAAACGCAAAATCCCAAGTCAGTTCTCCCACCGTATCACACACAGCACATAAGGGTTCCCCGCTTCCGAGCAGTACGGGCATAGAGAGTGTGAAGGATATCACCCATGAGAGTGGGCACCAGATTACGGGATATGAAAATCTTCATCGCATTCATGTCAACAAAGGAATCTGAGTTTGGAAACAGAACCAGACCATAAATAAGAAGAGCCAGGATGTCCTTGAACGCCTGAAAGTCTAAACTGTCCCAGAACTAATTAGCCCGACCAACCAAGAACTTAGTCAAGAAGCCTTTTGTCCCACTCCGAGTTTCCCAATTAGACATTACCTCAGCCTTTGTCAGATGGAGGGCTGAAGCAATTTCTTCCGGCCTAAGGACTTTCTCCCAACCTGTAAATGGGGTATGCTCTAGAATCGAAGTACCAAGTAGGTCAGAGAACTCTTCCAAGGTAGGGACCAACTGGTAGTCCGGAAAAGTGAAGCAGTGGTACAGTGGATCAAATAACTGGACTAGGACACTCATCATTTGTTCATCCATCTTGGAGGTGACCATCCCAAGGAGGTGCCCATGTCATCTAATAAAGGAAGAAGTATCTGGAACCTTTGCAACCAAATCCTTAAGCTGAGTGGGAATCTGTACAAAGTTGATCTGAGTAGTGTTTCTACGCATAGATGCCATGACCTACAAAACAGAACAAAGATGAATCTCATTGGTATTTGAAATGGTTAGTCCAATGCAATATGCATGCAATGTCATGATGCATGATGTCATGATAGAAACACATCACAAGTATTCACAGATAGCAAACATGGTAAGGGCAAACAAGTCACACAGATAGCCCTTAGATTTCAGGCTGGCGTGGAGCTTAGGTATTACCCTCTTTCAGTTTAGTTGGTTCAAACTTGTCCTAGAAATAGTAACCGGGTTCTAGAGGATCTCAATATCACTGACCACCCTCGATCGGTCATAATTCCAGTTTAGCAACCTTTTCTTGAGGCCGGAATCATCGCGAGAGTTTGGTCTCAATGAGTGTAGCATACTGCTACTGTTCTATGGCCAAGTTGGTCAATTATAGGTTCTAAGGCCAGTTGGTGCTTAATGACCCCTTAGCAGACCCATATTCTCCTCGTTGCGCCACAAGGGATATCGGTACATACTAAAGTGCCACGCCAACGTAGCTACTGCTTCAACTGTATCGGTCTACGCCGTACAGTTCCCTCACAGTTTATTGCTACTTACCTAAAGGGTGTCCCTCAGATCCGGGTTAGGATCTATAGTAACTCCGATACAAAGCCCACAAATATAAAGCAAACAGATCAAACAATTGAAAATAATATGAACTAATCCTAAGGTACACCCCACTTATTAAAATATCCCCAGCAGAGTCGCCAGTTCTGTGATACGGTGGGAAGAACTGACTGTTTTTGGAATGCTGGTTTGCGTTTTGTGTTTGTTTTTGCAAAATGTCGCGGTAAGCAAGAGTCGCCACCGACTTTTATTTTATCCAACAAGGAAAGGAAAAAAGCACAGAAAAATTCCTTTTTCGAGATGTTTCTTGGGTTCGGGGGGTAGATTATAGAAAGGGAAGGTGTTAGCACCCTTTCTATCTGTGGTTATCCACGGGCTCTTAGGTACTTGCTCAATTGTTTTCAAAATTGTTTTCTTTGTGCTTGTGGGTTTGAAAAAGTTTTTGTTTAAAACTTCGATTTAACTCTTGCTTCTGTCCTCAAGAGTGTAATGAAGTGTTTTGAAAACTTTGTTCGAAAAGTGTAAGTGTGAAGAGTTTTGTTTTGAAAGAGCAAGTATCTAAGAGCTAATCTACCTACTCGAAAAAGGAATCGTTCTATGCTAATTTCCTTTAAACAATGCTATCCCACTATTAATGAGTGGGTAGCATCGTCGTTGGAGTTTAAGGGTCAATTTGAATTAGGGACATACGGTCACCAAAGCAATGTTAGGACGCCTTAGCGGTAACCCTAATGTCTTAGATCATTTGTTTGAGGCAACAATATCTGAGGCAACCATTTCGAGGCGACTATGATCTTTTAGACAAGAGGACGACCTCTAAAATGACCTATACTCAATGACCGTGAACGAAGGCAACCAAGTGGGGTGTACCCTAAGAGTGCGCATGTGCGAGTGTGTCGTTTTCAGCTATTTTTATTTTTGCACATGTTAAGGGTGATCTAATTTGATTTTAAGATTAGGCATTCAGTCTTGTCACGCATACCCTATTATCAAACATCTAGCAGTTATAATTAGCAGAATTTAAAGTGCGAAAATTAAATTACAAGGCGTCGGATATTTACATCGCCAAAAACAACCCTTTGAAAATAAAAATAAAAATAAAATAAAGCGGTAAATAAATAAAATGTCCTAATTATCTATTACATACCAGAAACAGATACATTAGTATGGATAAAGAAAAGTAAATCGCGACTCGAAATTAAATCGGATGCACAATTAGGGTTTTAACCCTTTTTTTTTTAAGAAAATGTTTTTTGGTTGTTTTTATTTAAGAAAGGAAATTAAATCCTAAATTAAAAGCTAAATTAATTAATTAAATAAATTAAATGGAAAAAATAATTAATGACATATTTTTGGTTTTTTGTTATTTTACGAAAGAAAATAAAATAATTAAATTAGTAGTTAAAACCTAATTAAGTCTAATTAATTTTATTTATTTACAAAATAAATTAAAGTTTCCTAAAATTAACAACCTAACTAATTAATTAAAATTTATTAAAGAAAAATAAAGTTCTTAATTTTAATTGGACAAAATGATATTTTTGTAATTTTTTAATAAAAAGAAAAAAAATTGTTATTGGTTGGAAACTAATTAAATAAAAATAAAGGAATTAAATTAAATAAACAAAATTAAAAAAAAGTAGAAGAATTGGGCCTGATTAGGAGGTGTTGGAAGCAATTTTCTTGGCCCATTAGTAGTTGATCCGTTGGACTTTTGGAATCCAGTACACACGCGTTGACTAGCACTATCATGTACCCTCAAGGCTTGGCCACCAGATCTGGCCATCTGGCCATCTGGCGTGTGGATTGGTAAGGGAATATAGTAGACATCAAGCCTGAGCGTGCACGTGATTACCTAAAAAATATCAAGAAAATACAATTTGCTGGAGGCAGGGATCGAACCCCTGACCTTCATCCACTAATGCCTTGAACGTACACCTGGTGACCAACTGGGCTATGATGCTTTGTTGTATGTTAATTAAGTAATAAAGATAATATATGAAATAAGCAAAATACTAGAAAAAACAATGAAAACGCGCGCAATTATTTGAACTGGAAAATGGATGGACGACACGTCTCCGTCCCTGACCTCCAACACTGTAACTTTTACCTGCGGATTTTTATCCGCAGCTAAAAGCGCAACTTCGTTTCAAAATCTCCCTCAGGCCATGAAAATGATTTTTAAGGGCATGGTCGTGTTCGTCTCAACCTCCTGGATACAACCATGTCCATCATGTAGATCAATTTTACCTGAAACGAAAATCCCTAAAAACAAAAGCAAAACTCTAGCAATGGCGTTTCACGATACAGGGCATATAAATCAAATTGGTTATTACAAACAGTTTGCAAATGATGTAAGGGTCAAGAATATGCAGTTATTTCATTCAATGGATGCAAGAATAGTGATTTGCGATTTCAAGAAGAAGGCGGATCCGTGATGTACTTACAGTGCTTTAGAATGCTTGAAAGCGTGTGGTTTGGATTGGGTTAGCTTCTGGAGATGGCCATCAATCGATTGAGACCAATATCAAGCTCTGAAAATGCCTCTAGGGTTGATTTCGATCTCCCACTTTTTTGTGATTTTGCAATTTTTTGCTCTGCCTCCACCAGCGATTTCCAACCCTTGTTTTGGTCTGCATACAACCTTTATATATTACTCAATGCATTAGGTCTCAATTGGTTGTCCAAATCTTCCTCTATTAAGGCTTGGATATTTGATTTGATCTCCATTTACAACCTTTCCAAATTTGATTCAAATCACATATTCTTGTGCATAAAGACCTTGATACGAATTTAATTGCCATGCTAGCTGTAGTTGGAACCTGAAATAACCAAAAAATCATGCGTTATCAATGTTTTAGATTTTACGTGATTTTATTTGATTTAAAATGAATTAATTCAAATAAAAATCAAATTAAATAATAAAAATGTGATATGGACACATGGCTAAAGCTATAGCACGTGGGAAATAATGCAAACTCAAATCAAGTGAAAAAGAATGGGCCCATTTGGCAAAATTTGAAGTTTTGGGGATAGTTGACTTTTGGCAATTTTGCAAAAAAGTCCAACTTCAACAATGCATAACTTCTTCAATTTTGAACTTTTGGAAGTGTTCTTGGACTTTTTAGAAATATTGAGGTGTCCTATAACCAACCCTTTTGGTCTCATATCATTTTTATATTCCATTCTCAAGTTAGAAGCTTTGACAAAAAAGGTGTTTTTGTTGACTTTTCAAAATGACCTATAATGTCGAAATTCATAACTTTTTGTGAGTGCATATTTTGATCTTGGGGTATGAAGATGGATTGTAAGGAATTGCATCCTCTTAAAAATGAGCTTTCGATGGGTCATTTATCATAAAGTATGAGAAAGTTATGCTTTGTCAAAGTTGAGTTGATTTTTCCTGCAAAACCCTAATTTAGCAACTTTTGAATCTTGATGAATTTTGAGCAATCCTTGATGAATCATGATCAACCCTTGATCAAATGATTAAATATACTTCAAAATGATAATTTTGACAAAAAATATTTTGACTGTTTGTAGGTCACAGTTGACTTTCGCCCTAGCACAATCGATTTTTGGACCTTTTGAGCAATTGACTGAGCAAACTTCCTATGCAAGGCTTGAAATTTGACCTGGATGATCTTGAGAACATATTAGGACATTGGGGAACACTTGAGGTCACTTGGACTCAAGGATCTTGATGCAATGCAAAACCCTAATTTGGGATAGACTGTCTTAGGAGAGAGCTTGTCTGACCAACTCTTGAGCAACCTTGAGCAACTTGGAGATTTTTCTTGCAATGTTTTGAGAAATATGGGATGGAAAATTTTGGGGTACAACACCTGCCAACGGCTATTAGGATTTTCCCTCCATATTTGGTCTTCAAATGGCACCCATCAACCCCAATAAATGGTCTGCAACCATTTATGAACTCCTTTTTACATCCATCAAAACAAAAATAAAAAGATCCAAACCTTGGCTGGATAGTTAGGATTGGTCTATCAATGTTAATCTTCACAGTATTCCCTGCATTAACTCTTTGCAGTTCAGCAGCATACCTCCACAGGTTAGCATATTGCTTGTCAGCATCCCCCTCAATTATCTTCTGTGCAATCAACTTAGCTTTCCATGCATAACCCACATTTATACCCACTGAACGATTTTATCTCATGTCTTGTATTATATTAGAGATCCTCACTGTATCAGTTGTTTACATTTTCTTCACAACATACTTGGCCACTCACCTTGAGTTTGCAGATCTATTATCTAAAACCCTAGCACATGTATGGGTGTCATTTATAGTCTTAATGACAAAAGTTTGTTTTTGGCCCACCCTAGAGGAAAGCATTGAAAAACCACAATTAGCCTTGCACACTACCCTTACTTTATACCCCTTATTTTTCACAAAAGTTATTTCCCTTCGATTAAAAACTATCCACTTACGAATGGCCTCCCTAAAGTCATATAGGGAATTGAACTGCATACCCCACTTAAACTTAAAATTCTTATTAAATTGTTCTTTCCTAAACTTCTCAAACTTAGGCCTTTTTTCATCTTCAAAGTTATCTGAATTTGAGCCGTCTAGCTCTTCACTAACATAATCATCCTCTTTCAATTTCCTCTTATTGGGACAAGGTAACAAACCAGCTATTATTGGACCCTCCATAATTGGTATAGTGACATCAATTCCTTCGAATCCATCTGTAATAGCAGTAGTCCTTTCATCCTCACTGTCATTCAACCCTTCAACTCACTCTTCATCACTTACATCTAACCCAACAAAATCATTCACACACCTAGGCCTACTACTAGTTACTTATATACTACGTACATCATGTTCCACAAACATGTCCCCATCCACTTGCATAGCGCAAGCATAAGCAGAGAAATCATAAACATCACAATCATTCTTAATTTGAAAAAAATCTTCATCTATGTCAGTGATTTTCGTCCATATTTTGTACGACCCATCTGAGTAACCCCGTCCATTAACCAGACTACGAATGTGACTCATAGTCCAATTTTCAATGTCTTGCCTGTAAACTATTGTTGAAAGACCACCCATGTATATGGTTCCACCATCAACCAACCTTACAAACTCATCTTCATGGTGGAAGACAACATTAAAGGGTTGAAGTATCTGAAATCAAAGACGAAACTAATAAATATTTTGCACATTGAAACGAATATTCAAACTAACATGAGTCAAATCGCCAGTGTCTCTACCGTTGCCAACCACGTCTTCGTTTTTCGACAGAGTTCTTCTTCTTGGCTTCGCTTGTGGTCCCAAATGTGAACTCTAACATTCACGGGGAGTAAATAGGAAAGAACAACACAATTGTATGATTTATGTTTTAATTTTATTTAAATATGACTTAACAACTAATTTAATACATGTCATCAAGTCGACAAATGCCAACAAGGATGATTCTAAACCCAGTCAATAAAACATGAGAATAGGGGAGTGTGAAAATGGAATGTGTTTTATAAGGGGGAAATCTATAAAAAAAATTAATAGGGAGAAAAAACAAAATTGGCCCTAATGACAGTGGGGTAACGTATATTCATCCATTTATTTAATGAATCTAAAATTCAATTTTCTCTTATAAAAATGACTAGAGAGAATATATAATTAGAGGAACAATAAATTTGGCACCATAATTCAATCCCTTATCAATTATCATGTGAATGGTATATTCTATATGACTTTAAAAGAGATGCGTTGATGGTGTAAAAAAATTACATATTGTCATCCAATAGAAATATATTATTTTTTAATGTCAATCCGACTTAATTGAATTTATAATCGTAATTGATTGACAGTATAAAACTTTTTATACCGTCCATCAGGGTATCACCTATTTTCTCATTCTACAGATTTCAAGGTTTAAATAAAATATTAAAAAATTATAAAACATATTTTATATGATGTAGTGTAATATTTTGGTGTCAAATTAGCACTTCACATATAATTAATATAATTAATACTCGACTATTTTATATGAATCACTCTTTAAATAATTTGAGCATTTTTATTAAAAAATGAAATTTAATTTAATATGTACAACCCGTCAAAATAAAATACAAACAAATAAGGATAGATATTTATTACCGGTAACTATTAAAAAAACACCGGAGAAATATTTATCTTAAATAGAAGAAAAAAAGTTGCGAGACACATTAGTTAACCAAAATATATATTTTTCCCTGTCTATTTGATTTTTCATTGATATAGATTGATATTTCCTTCTATTCTCGTTTTACAAACTATATGGCATCAAGAGAAGAAGAAGAAAAAAAAGCAGAGAACAAAATGAGAGTTATGTTCAGTAAATGTGCAAATGAAAGTAAAATGACCTTATAATTCTTTCATTACTTTCAGGGAGCACATTAAAAGAAATGCCCCAGTGTTACTATGGAAAAAGAATTTCCTTAAATGGATTATACCAACTATCCCATTACCGTACCTCTCATAGTACCTATCATTCCAATCACGTTCCACTTAACGACTTGCCTTTTTTACTATACAACTTAAATACACACTACAAGCTGCTTCACATATATGTACATCAAAGAAAGAACAGTAGATCTCTCTCTTGGCAAAATCAAAATAGTCTCCGCCAGGCACCAAAAATACAAGACCACCAGCAACATTTGACTTCCTTTTCCACTTAGCACTCGGCTTTCTTCGCAGATGCTTCACCTATCTGTGATCTGGTCTCACGGTTTTCTTGCCAACCGTGTTTGCCCTGTTCAATCCGGTCAGCATTCTTTTGCAGTTTTTACTAATTATGAACATGAACCCACCTTTCCACAAGTGAGATCCATCAGAAGCCGATGTTAGGATTCAACAATTAAAGGCTAGTCAAAAGCCAAAGTCAGCACAATTAAATATCATTCACCAGTTTCACCCCTGATTTAATGAACCTCGCAGACTATCATCAGGTAGTGTCCAGGAAAGCAAGTGCCCTTCTGAATCCCCGCTTAATAGCTGTTTCAGATCAGTTGAGAGATAAAGGGCAGTAACCGGATGCTTATGGAACTTGAGTACCTTGCGAAGGATCAATCTGTATTCAGGTTCTTTTGAACCAAGATTTAACCCTCTGAACGCACTAGAACCTGATTTGCTGAGGGAGCTATCTGGGTCAGAGCAGTGCACCATTTGCCAAACTTTAACAGAACCACTCTGATGACCAGTTGCATACCACTTTGTTTCCTGCCAATCGGAAAATGTACTGCTTGTCACTGAGAGAATAGAATCAGATGGCAGTTGTGATGTGTTGATCATTGACAGGCAATCCCCATTGATGCTCCAAACTGCCAGAAGAATACCGGCTGCTGTAACAATCTCTCCAGTCAAGTCATTAACAAAAACTGCTGAAATCGGTGCCGGGAATTCTGGAAGCTGCCGTACAAATGCCATCGAGCTGAGATCCCATATAATAACTGTACAATCATCTGATCCACTCACGATAAGCATGTAAGGCTGGCATACTTGAAGGCAAGTGATTTTGGCTGTGTGCCCACAAAGTGGCTTCTCCAACTTCAAGCGCCGTAAGGCACGAGGCCCAAACTTACTAACTCTCCAAACATTAACAAGCCCATCATCTGCCCCAGTAACCAGAATCTGACCATCATGGCTAACACTAGCACACTGAATTTGATTACCTCCATGTAAATTTTCATGTGTTGAAATAAGTCTATCTTGTTCATAGCTCAAAAATCTCAGGCTACAATCAGGGAAACCCCAAGCAACATATTTGGTATATGTTCTTGGTTTAAGCAAATTGTTAGTTCCCGCTATGAGAATTTTATCATGGAGAGCAACAATTTGAGTGATAGGTGAAGAACTTTTGCGGATCTCATGTGGAACAAGATGACTGGAATGTTTAAGGGGATGAGGAGGAAGTTTTCTGTCAGTTCGCCTTTTCACGTGTGCTTTGAGAAACAGTTGCTTTGGTGTCTGCCCAAAATGATTAATTTGTGCTAAAATGGATGCTTTCATGGCAGGATCTGTAACTGAGTCTATGTCTACACTCCCCTCATATGTATAATGATAGAACACGTTGACTGATTCCTCAGCAGCCTGTTCATTGTATAGAAAAGTAGATATTAGAAACAGAAGAGACGAATATTTATGGAATAAAAAATGGAGGTGAAATTAGCACATTTGTCAAAAACATATTTCTTGACAGGATCATCAAAAAATATGGAAAGAGGATTTCTTTTCTAGCGCACCACATGAAATTCCAAACATACCCCTTAAAACCGGAAATTTATTTCCGGTACCCACCTCTTGCCGGGCATAAAGGTTGGGTACAACCTGGAAATATATTTCCGGAATAAATTATGTTGTAAAATAGGGGCGTTGCTCAAAAATGAATGAAATGTATGTGTGGGGTGCTTCCGGAAATGCATTTCCGGTATTAACTGAAATTTAACAACAACAAAAGTGGGCGCCAGAAATATATTTCCAGTTTCTAGGGGCATTTTAGGAAATACATAGGGTACTTCTTTACACCATAGGGTGGAAAAAGAAATCCACATATGGAAATCCATGTGATGCACTCCCTCCGTCTCATATTATAAGCAAATTTCACTTTTTAGATTCATTGAATAATTAGTGTATATAGTCTATATACCAGATATATTAATTAGTCAATAAATCTAAAAAAGTAAAATTTGCTTATAATATGAGACGGAGAGAGTAATATATAGAATCTACAGAGCAAGGATTCGGGGTCAGTTTCTTTTAGCTTTTTAATAAAAATAATCCTTTTTAAAACTTTTTTAGGATGTTTGATTAAATGAAATAGAGCATAATGATCATATCCCACAACTAACAAGATGCCTCTTCCACATATAGTAAATTATTAAACAAAGTGAAATTAGATAGACCAGCGAAACTTAAATTAAAACAAATATAAAATTGAACAGTATAATAATCAGATTCAGTAATTATGAGATCAGTCAAAGAAAATGGGAAGCAAGTATCTGAATAGCAAAATGAAACACCCACCTTCCCTCGCTGCTTATATCCAAAAATGAGGTCTATCCAGTGGTGCAAATTTTCTGAGACAAAATCAGATTCAAGAGCTTCCCTGTGCTTATTGATGAACTCTCGAGAGCTACCTTTTGCCCAGGGAGGTAGGAAAACATCCCCAACCTAAAAGAAACACCAGAAAGATTAAATATACTAGTAACTCAACCTGCATTTTTGTTCCTGAATACTTAAAATAGTAATATATTTCACTGGTATAACCTTCTCGCCAGATTGTTTCTCTCCCAAGTCAAGATTGAATTGATTCTCCAAGAACTCGGGCATATAAAAAAATTCTGGAATTAGTTCCTTCACATCAGATGTGTTTCCCTTCCCAGCAGCACTTAACCAAGTATCCCTTACACTATTGAAAAGGCGATCAGCATGGTCAAACTGGCCACCCTGAAGCTTTTGATTCTCTGAACTGAATGGGGGCAGACGGAGGAGATAGAATAAAACGATTCCAGCACTAGAATAATGAGATCCATAATGAAACTTTGGAACCTCTGGATCATCCCAGCTATCATATCTAATAAAATGATAAAGTAAATGAGATACATCAGAAGGGAAAGTATCTTATAAGATAAGATAAGGGGTCATGATTACAATTTTATGTTTTTCTATGATATAGTGATAACACACTAACTCTCGATAATTGTACATAAATATAAGTTTCCTGCAAATACAGAAATTGTTCTGATGCCTCCTTCCACAATATTATAGTTTATAATTTGTTTAATTTTGTTTGTGAATGTATACAGACTTTATTTAATTTTATCAGCATGCTTCAAAAACGCGGAAAAACATATTTGTTAATAATCTCCAGATAACGATTGCAAATAATAAATCATATATATTCAAAGATAATTTGCAACTTGAAACAATATCTTGACCTCAATTCATATGGACCAACCTTTTTTTAAATTCCTCTTCTCCTTCAGGTGTCTGACAGCCCATTGGTTTATTGAGCCTACGGAATGTTTTTGGGTCAGACAAATCAAGATTTTCACTCTCATAATCCGCAAGGACCCATGGAAAGACTGGATATTGGGTAAGATCACTATATCCACGTCCTGCCAAGGTGTTGAGATGCATAAGGTATTGGAAGTTGCTTATTTCTCCACTTTGCCACCTTTTTGAAAAGGATTTTGCCATTACTTTGAAGAGACGGCTGCCCTCATTGCTTTCTTGTTTTGATGATCCTGAAATAGTTGTGTCCAGCCTAATACAATACAGAAAAATAATAGTAAAAAAACGAAGCAAAAAGTTAAATGTATGACACAACACTAAACCATCTAAAGAAGAGAAGCACTTGACTGAGCACATACTTCCAATCTGTAAATTTTTTATGCTACAATCATCATCAATCAATATTGCAGCATATATTCCCAAGTTCCAAACAAGCAATAAAGTCAAAAGCATAATGCTACTTGCTAGAAATATGAAAAAGGGAAAATTGGCGACAAATATGCTGTAACAAATCACATAAGCCAATAGAAATAACTTACATGCTATTCCGTGGAAGATTCATGGCAACTAGATTTTTAAATACTTCTTCCCTCTCTTTTTTATGGAAGACCAAAAGATCGTTACATCCATCCATGCTAAATATTTCAACAGCGACAGGACGAAGCTGGTAATCACGCTTCAAAATCTCATGAACACTATCAAGCTTCCACATGCGCCAAGGATGAGGTAAGTTTCCACTGGTTTGTAACTTTTCCTTTCCCCATGCACCGCCACTGTAGGCCCATGCCCTTCCCCCAACCAATGATTTAGCTGTTGTGCTCCATGACAAAGTTGATTTGGATTGAAAATCTAGACTGCCACTAAGATCTTTCTTGACACCCAAAGCCTGATCAATGACTGAGAGTTCATCTTCACATTCCTTCTCCCAAAAGCAGCCGGAGTCATCAATATAGAAGTTTTCAATCACATACAAACAGAATTCACCTATCAGGAATATACCATCATGTTTGTCGAGACCTACAACTCGTTCGCAGTTATATTTAAATCTTATTTTCTCCGAAGGCTCCAGAAAAGGTCTGATTAAGTATTCACCGTTATCATGCAGTTCTTTATCAGACCTGTCATCGGCAATTTTAGGATCATCAACTTTCACAGAAGAAGATTGCCTTGGAGATCCCATATCAGATCTTCCTTGTGTGCTTTCTCCTATTGGAACTGACATTGTACTAGACTTAGCACCATGCTCAAGTGCAGAATGCAGGCTTGCATTCATGCTACTAGCTTTGTCTTCATTCCACTCATTCTTCTCAGAAACTGCATCTTTAACACTATCCAACGTATCTTCAAAGAAAGGTTCAAACAGCTCACTGTCGGAACTATTCTGTTTGGCACCACCAATCAACAGTGGAAAATAAGGTTTTGAATCGGATGCATTAGGATCATGGTCAACTTTTCCTTTCGACAACTCTGGTATCTCCAATTCAAACTGTCCGTCAAGAATATTTTGTATGGTGTCAATTTTAAGTCTACAGCATTCAAGTTTTTTTCGCATTCGATACGGACCTTCAATTGGGCAAAGCTGCCATTCGGGCTCTTCGGTCAAAGAGGGTTTACTTAGTGGGAATATCCCTCGTTCATGCACAAGTTGCTGAAGATGGCATTGCCACTCACTCTCAGCATGCAGAATCCATCCATACTTATCCTGCCTAACAACTCTCAACTCAGTGGACATTGCATCACGAACTAAATCCAGTGCATATCTCTGCTCATTTACCTGCTCCCAGTGCCTTAAATCTAATTTTGCAGCTTCTCGAGTTTTTTTTCCCATTTCCTTCTTTCGCCGACCTTCTATCCCTTTGATTCTTACTCCTGGAAACTTCGCTGATCCTGCAATATACTGCACCCACATAATGCAAGCACACTGCTCCAATACCTTATTCACAATCTGTTCAGTATTCTGATACCACTCAGAAAACTCTGACAAACTTCTAGTCAATAATTTATCAAAACCACCATGAAGTACATCAAGTTGCTTCCCTTGATTAGGTTTGGAAACAAGCAAGTCTTCTAATGCGGCCCTCCTATGTACCAGAAGATACTTGAACACATCTATAGCAATATTCTGTACATTATGTCTTTTATCACATAGAAGAGATACTAGATTCACACATAGACAGCAATTAAGATCTGTATCAGTGTTGCTGGGACAGAATATTATTCTTTTATGAGCAACCAATAATTGCAAGACAGTGTATATATCAATCCCTGAATCATCTTGAGAAGTTGAGGTTGGTCTCTTTTTTGGTTCCACGAGAAAACCCAACCGTGAAAGGAGGTCATCCTCCCCTATACTAACTAAGAAAATTGGGAGGAAGCAATATAATATCATCCGATTAGTATTTTTAAGAATTGAGTGAATATAAGCCTCAAGTTGCTTACTTCCTCTTCCAATTGACAAGAGCCTCTTTCCAGCAGGAGCAGCTTCTTCAATTCTACCATCTTTGTTTGCCAATTGCAACATCGACAACAAAAACTCAAGAGTTTTCAGTACCCCTGAAGGTTGAGGAAAAGCACCCATGTATACCCGATCCACTATCAGCCAGCACAAAGCATCCAAATTTGACGACCAACGAAGCTTATCCAACTTTTTCTCATCTTCTTCATCATCACGCAGCAGTCGCCTCTCAAGGAAGTTTATAAATCTCCCAAGGCACAGTCCTTGGAAAACCAACACAGATTCACTATCAATATATAGAGGAACACTTTCCAAGATGTTCTCTATAAGCTGTGATGCTTTCACCTGCTCTGTCACAAATTCAGAAAGGACTTCTGCAATGAAATCTAATACAGCAGTAGCTCCTGCGGAGCAAGGACCACCACCATATCCAGAATCATTTATATCCAAAAGCAGCTTCGAGGTTACTGTAAAGTAAGAATTTGCAGCAGATGCCTCTTGAAAATTAGACTTCGGGTTTGAAATTGAATCAAATTCCACAGCAGACATAGAAGAACTGAAGGAAGGAGTAGGAGTTAAGGGAGATTTTGCTTCGTTATGGCTTGAGCTTCCCAGCCAAGATGTCAACGCAAGAACGGGTGATGAAGAAGGTGTAAGAGGAATTCTAGAACTGGATTTTTCCGATAAAACAGGAGATTCCAGAACAGCAAGAGAAGCAGAACTCTGGGAATATGTTGGCAGGTGAATATCCAAATTGCCTTTGATACTGTGAAAGCTAAACTCATGTGCACTGGAAGAGACAGAGCCCTGATCAGCAATATCACCATCCAAGCTCTGAACAGTTTGTGTGTCTTCATGGAGAGATTTATTTGATTCTGGCTGGGTTACAGTAACATTTGACTCTGGATCTGTTACTGTAACATTTTCTGATTTCTCACCAACCATAGAGTTTGCTGGTGCAGCCATATCATCAGAACTTGAACTTACCTGCCCTTGACGAAAGCTACCAACACTAATAGAGGTTTTGACAGACTGATCCTGATCCAGAGGCAAGCTAGAAAATGTATTTTGGGAACTGCAGGTATCATCACCATCATTCAATGTTTTTTCTTCCGTCACAGCGGAGAGTTCTTTGGCTATTTTAACAGCATGTGCAGCCCTGAAAGAACAAAAGCTTTTGATAAATGAAAAGGACTCATTTCATGCAATGTAATGTACGCAGTAACCTATGATTAGAAGTAGGAAATATAAGAGAAGTAATGCAAAATAGATATCAAGAGATTATCTCAAAACAAAAACAAACCTTGCACAAGAAAAATACAAGTCAATGCAGCTTTCAAGAAATTCCGGACGCCTACAAACAGCAGTAAAAAGGGGACACATCTTAGCCAGATCAACCATAAATCGTAGAACAGAAGTTGCAGCAGCAGGAGCCGATGCCTCTCCACCCATAAGACGAGCAGCATAGGTCTTGTGCATCAGAGCTTCTCCTTGAAGCTCACCAGCCATGTCTGAATATCCGTCTACAAGCTCAGCCACAAGGCTTGCACCAGCCTGTGAAAGATTGCCAGTTTGGTGGGCAAGCATTGACTGCATGCTTACTCTATCAAAAGTAGTTTTTGCCATAGCAACCACAGAATCCAACAATTCTACAAACTTAAGTTCCGTATAATTTCCATCATTTGGCATAAGGGCATGAAAGTCCAACATGCGGACCTCTGGTAACCTAGGATAAACTGGCTTGCCAAATATCAAACAGAACAAAATGTAATAGATATCTGGGGAATCATAGAAACTGGGGAGCACGCGAACCAAACCTTGATAACCTCCACCAGTTCGAAATTTAAGAGCAAATGTTGGAGAGGAAGTAAGACACACGCCAAGTAAAGTCATGACCCATCTCATACTTGTGGGGTGAACTCCTTCATCAAGATAATATGTAATTAACTTGGAAGAAACGACTTTATGCCACTGCTCAAGTAACTCTTCTGACTTAATTGTAACTTGTAGATCAATTAGCATCTCTAGTAACATATTTCTGACAATCACATGTTTTCCCATTGATTCTCTCATAATTGGACATTGTGGAGTCAACCCTGGTGGATCAAATGTCATTATCACAAATCTAACCACATTTTCAAGCTCAGAAGATAGAAACCCATCTTCCAAAATGACCCCAAGCAACACAACCAATTTTTCAAGGACAGGAACTTCAACATCACCCCTTTGCAATGTAACTAGTAAATGTTGAACAAGGTTGATTCGCCGCAAAATTGTAAGGTTATGATTTCTGTACCAGTGCATAGACACTAAGTTTTCAAGAAAACCAAGTAATGCAATTTGGATTGAAACTGAGGCTGTTACCCACAATGTCCAATCCAACAAGACATGTTCAACCATGTCTGCGTTTGACAAGACAATGCAATTTGAAGTTTCTGCAGCAATATCAGTATTTTCTAGCTCTGAAATGTGACTAAACGAATCTTTTGGTACGGAAAAATCATCCATGTCTCCATGAGACCCAACTGAAGAATTCTCATCCTGAAACTTCGACAAAAAATTATCCTCGAGATTGGCTTCCTGCAGTGATGCGGCAGGAGACATGTTAACCTGGGTAGCTTCCAACTTTTTGGGTTCAGAAAATGAAGCTTCACATGCAGCAATCTGAAAGAATATCTCAAGAGATTGCATGTCAAATAATGACATTCTACGACGTAAAAAAAGAGCAAGCAGGTGGTATCCCCTATATGTTTGCAGGTCCTTAAGATTTTGATGATTTTGGTGAAGAGCACAGGCAAGTAGAATCAAAGCCATATGCAGCATATCCCTAGTTTCTGCAGCTTCAACAAGAGCAAGGACAAGTTCCATCCCACCAATAGGACGGATAGTCTCTCCAATTACATCTTGCTTGCAGATGTAAGTATCTCCACAGAGTCGTCCAAAACGTGGAATACCTGCAACCCCAAAAATATCAATAAACTAATTGAAGAAACAATTCTAGCCGGAGAAAGAAACAAAGTATGTAACTTTATAAATTTAAATACACACCTCCAATAGGAGACGCAGCAGCTGACGTAGGATCAACCAAATTGAGCACTGAAAAACTACCTGAAGATTGAATAAATTCTGTAGATGTTCCATCAAATGCAAAAATGAGTTTTTTCCCTGAAAGCTGTAAAGAAAGGTTTCCAAGTCTCTCCAAATCCCAGACAATTCCACTTCCATCTGCCCTTAGGTCTCCCTGCTTGCTAGTAGTATCCACTCTCTGACCATTAGCAACCAAAGTCAAATCAGCATCTAAAGAATCTAATATGGCCATACTACCACCACCACAGGCCTGGTTAGGTACAAATTGTAGAAGATCAGTGTCCTGAAAGAGCCCTCTATATCCTCTACCAAGTATATACATAAAACAAATACAGCCAGGTGTAAGCACTTCCTCAAAAAGATAGCAAGAGCGTAGTTTCCATGCTAAGTCACTAACTCTCGCACTACCAACTGATGTCCCAATAGTGACTTGCAATGGTTTACCAGGTGGAGAGGGTGAGTATCCTAACTTCCCAGTGTGCCTTAACTTCCCATTTAGATAAACATATGCAACACTAGCTTGAAACAGCCCAGCAAGAGCATTTGGCTTGCTGTGAATGATTGCAAGGTGATGCCACCTTCCTTCTTCAAATTCTAAACCAGAAATTGATAAGAAAGATGAGTTGCTGGTTGCAAGAGTTAGAACGCCATCCTCCTGGAGATAAAGTTCAGCATAGGTTGCTTCATCATTGTTGGTAGCACCAACAGAAAAAATCCTTAAGATATGTCGCTCCTGTAGTCCATTTGGGCCAGAGCGTTTCTTGGAAGGGACAGCTTTAGAAGGGTCAGAATCTTTGGACGGCGACTTCAAAAAATTTTGAAACTGGAACCAGCAAACAAATGAATAACCAGCAGCTGGAGGCCATGATCTTTCACCCAACGAAACCTGAATGGCAGCATGCCCAATCTTGCTCATATCCATCTCCATAAATGGTGCTAGAGAGATATTCTCTGATGACATGTCTTGCATAAGAATTAATTTTTCCATCATTTCAACAATTATATGACCAGAATTTTTCAGCCTCACTTGTATAACATATCTGATGAGCGTACGAAGTTCAGATGCAGATAGCCTAATCAACAGAGACATAATGTTATTCAAATATAAATAGAGGAGCAGAGCATATGGATGTATTTACTTTAGAGAACAGCCAATAACATGCACCCTACCTGTAAGAACCAAGAATTTCTACAATCTTCAATGCACGAGACAGTAAGGAAGATGAACCCGAAAGAAAAGGGTGGATTGTATCCAGCAAAAGTTCCACACAACCTATAAATAGCAGGAAAAAAGTGAGCATCAAGAATAGCAAATAAAAAAGTTGAGGTAAACATGGTAGAAAATACCTGTTGAAGTGAGGCTTTCCAGATTAAAGGGGCCAGCACGGGCCAACTTTTCAATTAAGTCTAAACAATTTAACTGCACCATAGGAGTGAACATTAATAATGAACGAATCAGAATCTTAACAGCACCAGCATTGTAAACTCGCTCTTTATCAGGATTAACTGGACCTGACGGAGTCAATAAAAGATTCTGAGAAGACTCATTCTCAATTCCATTTGATTTTGTCAAACCTTCTGATGCTAAGAAAGGCGGAATTTCTATTTCAAGAGCAAGTTCTAACATCAACTGGATGACTTGTTTTTCATGCTCCACACAAAGTAGACCAGACTCACACAGAAGATCAAAGAAAGTTTGCGACGATATAATTGCATGCAGTTTCATTCTATTAACAGCATTGTCAGACACTCCAGCAGTTACAACACGCAACAAATAGGTAAAAACCTTTGCGTAAAAATTCAATGAGGATTGGTCCAAGTCTTCATCACTTTGGAACCCATGGAGTGTCGTAAGCAACAGAGAAAAACCAGTGGCTTCACCAAAGACCTTCTGAGCAGAGCTATTAACTCCCAGGATACGCCACAGTGCTCCCATGGTGTCGCATTTTGCATCAAGGGAAAGTCGGAACTGGGATCCAGACGCACTGGTTACCATTCCACTTTTCAAAATTTCAACCAACACACCTAATTCTTCTGGATGGGCCTGGAAAAAGTTAAAATGAGACAAGATAATCAATCATCTTGATGATTTCAAGAGAGTAATAAAGCAACATGAGTAATCTTAAAGGTAGTTTGCATCCCAACACAAACAACATAACCAACAACCAAGCTTTATCCCACGAAGTGGAGTCAGCTACATGGATCAAATTACGCCTTAATAATCTATCAAAGACCGTGTTTCTATCCAATTCGTTAATCTCAAGATCTTTTTTAATAGTTCCTCTTATAGTTGTTCTAGGTCTTCCTCTACCTCTAGTTGTTTGACTTCTCTTCATCTAATATATTCTCCTTACAACAGAATCTACAGGTCTTTTCTCTATATGCCCAAACCACCTAAGCCTATTTTCCACCATCTTTTCTACTATAGGTGTTACCCTAACACTCTAATATTTTCATTTCTAATTTTATCTCGATTCTCGACTAGTCTTACTACGCATCCAACGCAACATCCTCATCTCTGCTACACTTATTTTATTCTCGTGTTGGTTCTTAACAGCTCAACATTTCGTACAACACCGCAGGTCTTACTGGCGTTCGATAAAATAAAATTTTCCCTTCAACTTGAGTGGTATTTTGTCTCGCATAAATTTTCTAATGTTCTCCTCCATTTCAACCATCCAGCTTGAACTTGATGGTTTACGTCTCCTTCTATTCAAGAATAATATTGTTCTAACTAATAGCAGTCTTATACTACCTTTGTCCCTAAATATAAGACTCTCTTGAGTTTTTCCTGTCACTTTTATAAAACCCCTTTCAAATTTTAAAAGGCATAAATCATTTTTTTACTAACATACCTTAGTTATGTTACATCTTTTCCAGCAATTTATAAAGAATACTCTATTATAAAGATTAACTAATACTCTCTCTTTGAAGGATAAACTTGTAAAATCAATATCAAATGCCAATAAATTTAATATCACTATCAACTTTCTTAATTCCCATGACTTACTAATGGAACAGTCATAATTTAAAATTTAGATTTTTTTGTAAAAAACGTGACAACAAACCTGTGAGGTATCTTCAATTATTAGACATGACAATATCCTGAGAACCCCTGGACGATGTATATCAGACACCAAAAAAGGCAGCATGGCAGTCACACCAGTAGCAGAGCGGAATGAAGCTTGATTGGCCTCAGCTTTCTTCAACAAAGATACCATGCAGTCCCAGGCAATAGCAATTGTAGCTTCAACATCAAAAATAGGAAACTTCCCTGAACCAGATTCCATAAGCTTGGGAGAAGTAATAATAACATCCCTATTGCCCATATGCTTCTTAAAGCTACTTGAGCTACTTTTCCTCTCTAGCTGGTTGAAGTTAACATTCTGTTGATCTGGACCTAGAATCCTGTGTTGCTTCAAATCATCTAACATAACTTCCAAAACACCAACTTCTCGCAGAACTTTCTTGTACTGTTGGTCAAAAGACAAGAGTTTTACAAAGAAAGAAAGTATTGTCTGCTTCAACTCTGATGTTATTGGTTGCTGCAATAAGCAACAAAGTGACAGTAACTCTTGCTCGGGAACACAATTTACTACAGTCACAGCATACTCGAGAATTTTCAAGATTATCTCTTGCAAAGAAGAAGGAAAACCAGCCATATTTAGGATTAAAAGTGGAACAGTACGTAATTGTTGACACAACTTATAGTTATCTAAGTGACCTGAAAAAATTTTGAACAGTCTATTTAGTACTTCGGCCTGCAACTCCTGGTTAGTGGCTTTGAGGAGAATATCTTGCAACATCTGGACTGCTTCGAGGTCCTTAATTTTATCATTGTCCTTCTCCCATAATTCATCACCAAGCCAGTCACTAGATAAGGTATGACTTTTGATATGACCACCACCCTTGCTGTGAGAAGGTTTAGAACCCTTACCCCCATAAGTAGGTGGAGAGTCAATCAGCCCAGTTTGAGCTAGATTAACAAGAACATCTAGCAACCTAGACAGAGTTGGTGAGAGATATTGAATGGAAGACTTTTCTTGTTCATTGAAATTTTGTTCTCTGCTATTTTGGGACTCATCTGGAGCAACATCTTTGTCACCATCAGAAAGAATGGATTGAAAGCCCTGACTTTCTGTCATGTTTGAAAGAGTTAGTGTAAATTGAACAAGAAATTGATATCCATGGGCATTATGTATATCCTCTCGCAATCTGACTGTACCAGCCTCTGCAAAGTTGAATTACGATATCAGAACTACTCAGCACCAATGGGAAAAATAAATAAATTCAAGCAGCTTTTAAACGATGGTACTGTTAAGAGTATCTAACAAATAGAAAGTTACCAGATCTATATGACAATTCAACACACTTGAGTAACAAGTCAACAATGCCTACGGTATAAGCAGAATCTCCACAATCAGGATCAAAATCTTTCACAGCCAATAAAAGAACTTTTATCTGCATTGGGTAAAGGTGCATCAAGAGTTATTTTCAAATGCATAAAAAATGACTAATATGAATACTGAATAATTATCGGTGCAATATCCTTCAACAATGCTAACAGCAGTAGAAACTAATTTCAGATAAGGACCTGAACATCATCCAATATGATCAGTACACCTGACATTTTCAAACATAAAGCTATCTAACTCATTAAGATATGGATCGACATCAATGCACCTCTAGAGTTGTAAGGTGGTTGCAACAGTTATGCAAGCTAAAAAGATGACTATCACAACTTCTATCTTTGGTTAAGCAAAAAAAAGTTTCAGTAATGATGTTAAGTGACTTCATGATCATGACAACTAAATATATGTTGAAACATATAATGTTGGTGACTGAAAGCATGTCTGTACAAGTTCTAATCTGGTCAATCGTTATTCAACACAATAAAGAAGTAGAGTACTGATTCATTATAAAAGTTATATTCGGTACATGCATAGAGGCGGATTGACTTGTCTTTTCTTTGAGTGAACAAATTGATAAGAAAACAAAATCAACCAATTGACAGAATGGACTGTAGTTCCTATAGCTTTTCTAAGTTAATTATTTTGGAATTATTTAGTTTCGCACCAAGCCAAAATTGCTAGCACTCCAGCCCCATGTTGATACAATATTCTCCTCTGCACTTTCCTATAGCTTTGCAAGTTTACATTACAATTATATTATTATAAAACATATTTTTGTACCAAAAGTGCAATATATTTTACCTATACATGATTTCACAGTACAAGGGACATAGTGTGACGTAGTTTCTTGAAAACTACAACAACTATGGCTTTGCACACTGGCTTTCTCTTAATTTGGGATTACAGTGACAAAGAAAGTAATCAAAGCAGATCTTTTATAGCAAATTTAAATCCTAAAATCACACCAACCCACACTATGCCACAATTAATATTGAACACTGTCATATGCTATTCTGCAATTGAAGCGGCATAAGCTGAACATAAACTACATGATAATAATATATTAAACAATAATAGAGTAGTTTACTAATATGCCCTTCATTTTATCTTTCTATTCTGTTTTGCTGAGCTGTCAGGTTTGTTAGTGGTGTGCTGTTAGCTTGTTATGGCCTCACACCTTTTCTGCTTTGTATCACATGGCTATATAAAGTAGCCTCTTGTATTACTGTTCAAGAAGATAATACAATGAGAGTTTCTTTTAATTCTCTCTCTTTACCTATTTCTATCATGGTATTCAGAGCATAATTTTTTTCCGATCCATGGAACCTTTATTCCCTTCCTCTCAGGTGAAACTTTCTCACCTAATTTCTGTTAAGCTTGACGACAAGAATTTCAAACAGTGGAAGCAGCAGATTGATGGCGTCGTCCGTGGTCATCGTCTTCAACGCTTTGTCACTGTTCCGGTGATTCCGCCACCGTCTCCCTCAGATCCTGCATCTCACAGTGCGTTTCTTGAGTGGGAACAGCAGGATGCTCTCATTTGCACCTGGCTTCTCTCTACCATCTCCGATGCTCTCCTTCCTAAGCTCGTTGACTGCAAGCATGCGTGGCAGGTGTGGACAGAAGTTCATCGGTACTTTGATGTTCTTCTCTCCACCAAGGCTCGTCAACTTCGTTCAGAACTCCGGCGTCTTACGAAGGGTTCACTAACGATTACTGAGCTTATGACGCGTTCACGTGACATCAGTGAGTCGCTAACCTCCATCGGTGATCCCGTTCCTCTTCGTAACCTAATTGAGATTGTTCTTGATTCGTTACCTGAGGATTATGATTCTATTGTCGCCGCCGTTAACAGCAAAGATGACGTTAGCTCCTTGGAAGAGTTGGAGTCTTCCTTGCTTGCTCATGAGTCGCGATTGGAGAAGCATCGCAAAGCTGCGATTACAGAACCGGCGACGGCGACGATCAATCTCACTCAAGCAACATCTTCTCCCACTCCAGTCGCTTCTGATCAAGTCATCTCCGAGGCGTTTCCTCAAGGAACGAGTCACGTCACCGCTAATGCTGAAAATCATTCCTATGATGCACGTGGTGGTCGTTCTGGTCGCGGTGGTGGTCGTTTTGGTCGTGGAGGAGGTCGTTTTGGGAAATCACCGTGTCAGATTTGTCACAAACCTGGTCATGATGCTTCAGTATGCTACTATCGTTATGCCAATTCAAGTGGTGCTAGTTATCCACATCATCGAGCTCCCTTCAATCCTTTTCACGTGGCTCCTCGTGCTGTTTATCCTGTGCAGCTTGCTTATGCTTCTCCCAGAGCTGCGCCTCCCAGATCTTCTGCACCACAAGCCTTTTATGCAGGTACTGAAGCTAACAGTGCAAACCAGTGGTGGTATCCTGACTCAGGAGCTTCTCATCATGTTACTCCTGATGCCTCTAATGTGTCTGACTCTGCCTCCGTGCCTGGAACTGAACAAGTTTTCATAGGTAACGGCCAAGGTTTGTCCATCAACTCTGTAGGTTCTATGTCTTTTCCCTTACCTCACAAACCTCATCTATCTCTCACTCTTAACAATCTCTTACATGTCCCTCACATCACCAAAAACCTTATGAGTGTGAGCAAATTTGCTCAAGATAATTCTGTATTTTTTGAATTTCATCCTAAGTTTTGTGTTGTCAAATCTCAGGCTACTTCTGAAGTCTTACTCAGTGGTCTTGTTGGTGCTGATGGCCTCTATAAATTCTCCAATCCAGCTGCTCCTCCGTTGTCCAAATCTTCTTCCTCTTATAGTTCTAGTCATAGTTATCCTGCAGCATACAATTGTAATACTTCCTATAGGACGGATGTTATAGATTCTATATCTCAGTGTACTGAATCTGTTGCAAATCATACTATAAATCCTTTGTCTTCTTGTAATGAATCTTGCAATTATAATGTTACAAGTACCTTTTTCAATTCTTCTCTAAACTCTGTCAGTACTGTTTTACCTTCCTCACACTTTAATGCTGCAAATTCTATTGCATCCAATAAATATGTGCTTTGGCATACTAGGCTGGGACACCCCAATCATCATACCCTCACTGAAATCTTCAAACTGTGTAATCAATCCTTTCCATCTAAACCCCCTGCTGAGTTATGTCACGCTTGCTGCATTGGCAAGTCTCATAGACTTCCTTCTTCTTTATCTACCACAGTTTACTCTCATCCCTTTGAGCTGGTTGTATGTGATCTTTGGGGTCCTGCCCCTATGCAATCTTCCAGTGGTTATACCTATTTCCTAACCTGTATTGATGCCTTCTCTAGGTTTGTTTGGGTTTTTCCTCTCAAACTTAAGTCTGACACCATGGTTCAATTTCTTCAGTTTAAGAAAATGGTTGAACTTCAGTTCAATTGTCCCATTAAATGTGTCCAAACTGATGGGGGAGGTGAGTTTAGGCCTCTTACCAAATATCTCACAGATTTAGGGATTGTTCACAGATTCACTTGTCCCCATACACATCACCAAAATGGCCTTGTTGAACGTAAGCACAGGCACATTGTTGAGACTGGTCTCACACTCCTTGCTCAGTCCACCCTTCCCTTAAAATTCTGGGATCATGCCTTTGTCACAGCTGCATATCTCATTAACAGACTTCCTACACCTATACTTGACAATGTCTCACCTTATTTTAAATTACTTCACAAAAACCCTGACTATACTATCCTTAAAGTCTTTGGCTGTGCATGTTATCCTTTTCTCCGTCCCTATAATTCTCATAAACTTGATTTTAGATCTCAACTGTGTATTTTCCTTGGATACTCTACCTCTCACAAAGGCTATAAATGCCTTGCTTCAGATGGTCGCATTTTTATTTCCAAGGATGTTGTTTTTAATGAAGCAAATTTTCCTTATTCCACCTTGGTTTCTTCTTCAAAATCTGTCTCTCTTCCTAACACTCCATCCTCTTCCTCTCCCTCTCTCAGTTTTCCTCCTGTTTCCTCTGCTCCCTCTACTTCTAATCTGTCTTCTATGCCTTCTTCTTCCTCAAATTCTGCTTTTCCTCAACTTAGCAGTCCCACTATTTCTAATTTTTCTCCAATCTCTTCTTCCTCTTCCTCTGCTGCTCCCTCTAACAACTCTTATTCTTCTGGTCAGCAACCTATCCCTCAACCTCTCACTGCCATTCCCATTACCTCTTCTCCTTCTTCCTCTCCTGCCCTCATTCTCTCTGATCCAGCTGAAGCTAGCACTCTTTCTCCCTCCTCTTCATATTCCTCTCCTTTAGTTGGTCCCTCCCCTGGCCCTAGTCCTATTTCCCACCCTGCTGCCACAGCTTTACCTTCCATTCACCCTCAAAACATCCACCCTATGCAAACTAGAGCCAAAAGAGGAATCACTCTTCCTAGACTTCACCCTACTCTATTAATAGCCCACCTTGAACCTACATCTGTTGAGCAAGCCTTGGCTGCTCCTAACTGGTTTCAGGCCATGAAGGAAGAACATCAGGCACTGCTGAGAAATCAGACCTGGACTTTGGTGAAAGCTCCTGCTGGAAGGAAGCCTATTGGATGTAAGTGGGTGTTCAGGACTAAGGAGAATCCTGATGGTTCCATAAACAGGTATAAAGCCAGATTAGTGGCTAAAGGGTTCCATCAAAAGGCTGGTGATGATTTTCAAGAGACTTTTTCTCCTGTCATTAAACCTGTTACTGTGAGAATTGTTCTTTCTATTGCTGTTACAAACAGGTGGCCATTGCAGCAGATTGATGTTAACAATGCCTTCCTCAATGGCACTCTTGAAGAAGAAGTCCTTATGCAACAGCCCCCTGGCTTTGAAGTTGCTGACAGAACTCTTGTTTGCAAGTTAAATAAGGCTATTTATGGTTTAAAACAGGCTCCTAGGGCCTGGTTTGATAAGCTAAAGTGTGCCTTGGTTCAACTCGGGTTTAAGGCTAGTAGATGTGATCCTAGCTTGTTTTTGTTGCATCAAGGTAAACTTCAGATTCTAATTCTGGTCTATGTTGATGATATAATCATCACGGGTAGTTCTGCTCCTTTTATAGCTTCCTTGATCAAGCATCTCAATAATTCTTTCTCTCTCAAACAGCTGGGACAACTTGATTATTTCCTAGGGATTCAAGTGACTCATCTCCCTAATGGTTCTCTTCTCTTATCTCAGACTAAGTACATCACAGATTTGCTTTCAAGGCTTAATATGTTGAATGCCAATGGCATGCCTACTCCCATGGTCTCTAGCAGCAAATTGTCCAAGGTTGGGTCTGCTGCGGTTGATGACCCTACTCAGTTTCGGTCTGTGGTTGGTGCCCTTCAATATGCTACCTTAACTAGGCCAGAGATCTCTTTTTCAGTCAACAAAGTCTGTCAGTTTTTGTCCAATCCTTTAGAGGATCATTGGAAGGCTGTTAAAAGAATCTTAAGGTACCTAAGTGGTACTCTGCACCATGGTCTTCTCCTTCAGCCTGCTCCTATTCAGCAACCAATGCAGTTGCTAGGGTTCTGTGATGCAGACTGGGCATCAGACCCTGATGACCGGAGATCTACTTCAGGGGCCTGCATATATCTTGGGCCTAATGTTGTTTCCTGGTGGTCCAAGAAGCAACAGCTTGTTGCAAGGTCCAGTGCTGAAGCGGAATATCGCAGTATGGCTCAGCTAGCTGCTGAACTCATCTGGATTCAGTCCTTGCTCAAGGAACTCCATTATTCCTCTCAAGTTCCTAAGATCTTGTGTGATAACTTGAGCACTGTTACTTTGGCTCACAATCCTATTCTTCACAACAGGACTAAGCATATGGAGCTTGATATTTTCTTTCTGCGAGAGAAAGTACTCAGCAAAAGTCTGACTGTTGTTCATGTACCAGCTCAAGATCAATGGGCTGACATTCTCACTAAGCCCCTCTCTGCTGCCAAGTTTGTTCCTCTTCGTTCCAAGTTGCGTGTGTATGATAAGGCTGCTTTGACAAGTCTGCCATCAGCTTCTAAGGGGGACTAATAGAGTAGTTTACTAATATGCCCTTCATTTTATCTTTCTATTCTGTTTTGCTGAGCTGTCAGGTTTGTTAGTGGTGTGCTGTTAGCTTGTTATGGCCTCACACCTTTTCTGCTTTGTATCACATGGCTATATAAAGTAGCCTCTTGTATTACTGTTCAAGAAGATAATACAATGAGAGTTTCTTTTAATTCTCTCTCTTTACCTATTTCTATCAAACAAAAAGTATAAGATCGGTGTTGTAAGACCCTACTTGACGTACAATAAGTATTAAGATTTGAAAGTCGATGGCATACCAGGAGATGCTTGCGGATGTATTTGGCTGTGCTTCCATTGTCATTTGCCAAAAGAAGACCAAGTATCTAAAATTATATAGACAGCAGTAACGTGAATATTAAACACCAGAAGCATAGGATCAGCTCAAACTACTCATTACAAACAACATTATGTATTTTTCACAACTATTTTAACAGAAGACAGGTGTGCCCCAATTTACCTGCATAGCATGTCTATGAAGTTGTATGCTGTGCAATGGAATAAGTCCTTCCTTATAACGTAAGAAAACAATCAAAGACCCCTTGGCAACCATTTGAAAAAGCAACTGAAGAGACTCATCCTCTATCAAACTCTGAGCTGCTGATGGATGGCTTGCTAGTGCTTTCATGATATGTACCACACTTCCCTCTATCTACATATAAAAAATAGATCGAGTTGTAAATTCAATAAAAAAAATTTACAAATGGGACCTGGATTATCCCTAGTATATACTCATAATCAAGTATAAACAAGGAAAGGAAAAACTAATTTAAGATAAAATCGTGAGTCATCGAACATGTGCAAAAACACAAACAAGATACACAAGGTACATATATCATGAGGAGAAAGGAACCTCGAGCCGCCGGTTTTTCCCGACATCACCATTATATTCTTTTTGTAAGACCAAGTGTTCTTCATGATCGGTAGCACTATTTGGCCTTTGAATGGTTACATCAGGATCGAGAAGGGCATTGAGAACATGAATGAGACAGCAAAATATTCCGGAGTCAAGTAGAGATTGCTTGTCAATAGGCTGTAAGAAAATACACAATAAGACTACGACTTAGTGCTCAATAGAAAAATAATAAATGTATGATACTATGATTATGAAAAATTATCATCTGGTTATAATTATTAAGCAACCCCAAGCATTTTCCCCAATAAACAAACCTATTTGGTTTAAACACTACAGTAAAAGAATGACAAAGGTCGAAAATATTAATTAAACTGTTCATGAAACAATGAACAGATGTTAGATGGAAAGACAAGTGTGTGGTGTTCCTGATAAAATGACTTGGCACTAAATCTTTTACGAAGCATACCCCAGATACAAGGATTCCCACTGACGTTAATAAATTTGCTCCTGGGCTGATGTCATCCTGCACAGAAGAGTATCTATCACAAAAATTTAATTGAGAAAACAAAATAATTTGCAGCAACAAATGCTCATCCCAAGAAAGAAATGTCAAAGACAAACCTTTGTGACTTCAGAGAAAAACTTTAAAACTTTAGCAACATCTAAAGATCTTGTTTTGCTGCTGATTTTTAACTTCTCTATATCTGTTACAAACGCTCGTCCCACAACAAAAGAGAATATATGTGTTTCAACTAACCTGTTCACCGTCAATATTATAGAAAGTTGGTTAGCAAACACCAATGCCCAGGATGAATAACATATTTTTCCAAATATACAGTCAGAATTTTTCAAAATTCTCAGAAAAAATGAGAATACACAAACCAGCTCTAAAGTTTATTTTATGATTATGGTGTCTTTAAATCTACTATTGAAGGAATGTGACAGTTTTTTGCCTTCAACTGAAAACTCCATCCATATTTTTATAAAATGCTTTTGACCTTCTGGACCATAAAGTGGTCAACTACAGATTCAAAATTCATTTAATCACCGAGATGGTTTCCAATTTAAGTCCACAAATTTGCATATCATCATTTAGACCTTCATGAATGCTTATTTATATCCAAATGATACAACAAAGACAGATAAGTACTAAGTAGCATTATGCACCACGGACGGATAAAGCAAATACACAGAAAAAACATGTTGCATCTTACAACTTATAATTTAATGTAAGTTAGGTTGAATTTCTACCAAACAAACAAGTGTATTACTAGCGTTGGGCCAACAACTCCCCCTACTGCCTAATCACAGCTAGGACAGTTCAAATAAACCAAAAAACTGAACTGAATATATAGAACCGATCTGAAGCTATCTAAAAAGAACCTAACTGTCGGTATCAGTTTGTGAACTAACCTAGCCTTTTAAACGCAGTTCATTAACTGAAGCTTTAAACTCAGTTCAGTATGATAACAGAAAGAACCGAACAGCTAGAGTCAATAAACATTAGTCTAAATGAAGTGCTGTAACTTCACTTGCCGCTGTCTCACAGGTTGTGTTGATCAACGACAGCCTCAATACGCTTTGCGCTTCCTGGCCTTGTTCCTCCATCGCTTAACACGTATAATGTTTTCACTTTTCGTTATTCTATTTACGCCCAATTCAATACTTTTCGTCTGTTGCGTTGGTGGTTTGGTTCCGTATTAATCTCATAATAATTCTTACCAACTATAATGCTTGTGATATATTTTCGTTGTTTAATTCATCATGGACAGTTTTTATTTCCCTGTTATTTGCAATGTCAGATTCCAGCAATACAAAACTCTGAGCATTTTAGCAAAACACAACTTGGCTAAGGTTTGGGGTTTATCCACACAAAAATGTTGTTAAGCAATAAAAAAATCTGACATCAACAAGGTCGCAGAACCTGGTTAATATTTAACTTCTTAGCTGAATGTATTTGTAATCAGTTACAGGAATCAGATCTTTCAACTATTTAATATTAGTTCATACTTCATAGTCAAGTGATTGAACCACTTAAGCAGAAATAATCTGTTTGGTACTCTATGAAAAACAGTTTGATTCGAAATTTAAAAACTTCAGTTCAATTTTCTTTAACTATTTTTCCGTTTGGTTCGGTTTTTTGTCAATGAAGTTGCATATATCTTAAGGTACGTATAGTAATGCAAAAAAGCTAAGGAGAAATTGATTCCTTACATGGAAACTAATTGATCTACATTAGCCTGCTGCTTTACTAATCTACAAAAAGAATCTATACTCCAATTCAAGGCCGCTTCTTTTTCCTGCAACAAAATGAGATAAACATTATTAACTCCTGATCTCTTAACCATGACAGGACAAGCATGCATCAGATATCAAAGAAATCAAACAATGACAAGAACCTTCTCAGAGCTGGATGACCTAAACTCTTCCCAGAATCTCTTGAAATCCAATTCCAGCTCATGTCTGTCCCTGATTTAAAGGAAAATAAAGTCAGAATCACATCTAACATTATGACCAAAGCATTTCATAATAATAAACCATGAACCATACATTACAATCAGTTATCACCAATTACAAATGTATGTTATTATAACTAAAATTCGAACAAGCAGTAAGCCAAGGCAAGCCATTTTCTACAATCCGTCAATGCTGCCATGTTGCAATAAATTTATCATACAGCAGCTTACACGTTCAGTGATGAATGGATATGTGAAAGAAACAAGTTGTTTGTTTTCATCATTCTAAACATTTTCCAATTTAAATCTTCTAATCAATAAACCTAACCATTTGGCAGTAAAAAATGACAAAACCAAAGAAAGAGATAAGCCAAATAGTCCAAAATTTGAAATCCGGTTCCCTGAGTAACGTAAAAATGGCCTACCTTGCAGTTAAGCTTCCATAATCAACAAATAACTACTATATGTGCACCATCCCCCAGTACCAAAATGGAATATGACCACCATAGTAGTATTTAGCAACAAAAAAAATGCATTCAAGGAAATGTAGCTAAACACTCCTAGAGAATAGAAAGAAAAAAAATAACCATGTGACTAAGTTAGAATTAGTGTATGTGCGTGGGCAGCTGAAATATACTGTAACAGGCAAATTGCACATAACAAGATCAAAAACTAGATGAAAAAAGAAACACAAACTGTATCAAACACATTGGCACCGAGATTTTTCTCCCCTTTGGTTAACAAATCGAGATTAGAAAACCCCTATGTTAAATCTCAGATAACATGGAAGAAATAGCAGCAAGTAGAAATGAAGAAAGCATCTTCGAACTCCAAGCAAGTCTATATTAACCCTAAATCAAATCCATTTCATCATTTTATAAAACTCTTTCAACCAAATTGAAGCGAATACATACTCAAACCATCCAAGTCAAACAAAATTTCATACACAAAGTGGTGTATTGTAATAATTCACACAGACAATTCGTACAAACACGCAAAAATAGAAAAGCGAACTGAAAAGAGAAAATAAATAAACGCGATAAACATAAACCTGGTAGGAGATGAAGAAGAGACATGCGAAGCTGAAAAGGCATTGTTATCACGAGAAGAAGACGAAGAAGATTGAGCAGAAGAAGGAGCAGTTAAAGCCGGTGGCGACGATTGAGTGATTCCAACCTTCTCTTTGAAGTCTTTAAGCAATGTAACCCATTTCATCGTTCTTCCCTCTTTCGATCCTTTAAACATTCATTCGATTCTCAACTTTCACCAGATCCAACCAATTTCCCTTCCTCCCTCCGAAAAGGGAAAAAGAAAAAAACCATTCACAACCAAAAATAAAAAAATCACAAAAATCGAAATCGCAGCTGCGAAGAATTGCTTCGTTTCAAAAGTCAAAAATCAAAAACGGTGGAAATGATGATGAGAATCAGCAAGATCGATCTACAATCTACAATTTCAAAACCTTCTCGACGTTTTTTTTTTGTTTTATTTTAATTTTTAATTTTTTTTTTCAAAATTGTTTCTGTTTTGATGAATCTAATCTTTTCTAATTTCTCGGAAAATGTTAAGGTAATTTAGCCCTAGAATGCGGAGAGAAGCTAAAGTAATAGAGAAATAGAAAGAAACAAAAATGCGAGCTTAGGTTTATGAAAGAAAAGAAATCGCGTTTTTTCTTGTTCTTCAATCAAATTTCAATTTCAATTTTTCAATTTTTCAATATAGCTTCACCTTTCGCTTGTTTTTTGGATTTTGATAAATTTTATATATGTTAAGTTATGTTATCTGAGTTCGTTTGCTTTTGGGTTATTTTGCAGCGAAGGTGTATGTGGACACGTCAGCGTGGGGTCCACGAATGGGAAGCTTCCACGTGGGATCCCGTGATTGAAGCAAAGACGTGAAAGCCTCGTCTCTCCCACTTTCTCTCTCTAGAATGCTGGGACTTGGTCTGCGAAATGGGGTTGAGTTGAATATTAAAGAGATGCGATCGGAGGCTTTTGACATTTGGTTGCGACTTGAGACCTCTTGTTACTCTTTCATTCATACCAGTTGCTATTATTCAATTGTTTTCCTTGTTTATTCGATATCATGAAGGATGTACATGAATTTCATCCTTTCACTTGTTACAAACGATTTACACTTTTGTTTTTGTTCTATTTTAAGGTGTTTTTGTTTCATCATTTCAAAGTTTATGTTATGTATGTTGTGATTTATTCTTTTAAGAAAGAATAATGGTAGGAAAAAGATTTTTAATACATATTTTATTTTATTTGTTAAAGTTTATATGTATGAGATCCACATATTTTGTTAGGATTTTGTGTATAATACAATATTAAATTAATTTTTAAAAAAAAGTGTAATTAAAGTGTATGTTAAATAATGTATTCTTAGCACTTTTCTTCTGGGCTTTTTAGTTTTTCATTTGTTTATTTTTTCTCTATCTTTTAATTTATTTTATTTCACTTCTTTTCTTTTAAACTCCTTTTTAAAATAAAAACTAGAAAAATATTTATTAATTTAATTAGGCTTTCGTTCAATGTCAACACAAATTAAATGGGGAGGCTGTTCTTTGTATTTCTAGTGATGTTCACTCACTGATGTAAAAAACTAATAATATCTCTAAAATTAAAAAAAATGTAATCATAGTTAACTTTCAGGCTCAAGCTAAGAAACAAAGGTGAAATAATTTGGAGGTTAATGTTTATATGTTATACGGAAGATAATGTCCGGGCGAGTTTGATTTATATAAATGCGTCAGATCTTTTCTTTTCTTTCTTTGTTTCTTAAAGTTTACTCATAACATAAAACAAAGCTCGTGTGAAAACTCAATGTTCATCTTTTTTTTCCTTCAAGTTTTGTCACATCTATTATTGCACCGCACTCAATGTTACATATTGCTCAATCTCTATTTCATTTCATTCAATTGAAATTCGTCCATTTCTCACTTTCGGTAAGTTTCTCATTTTCTTTCTTTTTTTGTTTTGTTGTGCATTAGTTTGAAGTTAAACGCGTACTATGTTATTTATGGTACATTAGGACGCATCATATGTTGTTTGGTGAGACATGCACTTAGATTTTTTGAACTTTGAAGCTTAGAGCTTAGGGCGTGCTCTATTTTTTTCTGGTTTTATCTGCCACGGAAGTTAACTTCCGGATTTTCCGAAGATACATAGCTTGAATTTGATTTTGTATGTTTTGTCCTCTGGATTTGAATTATTTTATTATGATATGATTTTACTGATTTAATTAAAGGTAAAATACCTGACAACCAAGAAATAATTAGACATGGTAAAATGGCTCAGCATGCTTCTGTTTGGGGGGAAAGTTAGACCCTATCATCCAAACATTAGTGCCACTTCATTGATGCAACAACATCGTCTTTAGGATTTCATGTGTCTCCAGCATCGTCCTCATGGAGACATGATTCCCCTATTGTTGCCCATTATGTCACATAAGTCCAACTTGTTACCTAGAAGTCCAATATACTGCTACCATTACTGATATTTTTCTAAGAGGCCCCTCAGACACCTCACGACTTTATATGTATGCAGACCATGCTCATAGGCACATGTGGGATAGAGAGGTAAAATAAATTTATATTTATTCTTTTAAGCATATGTGTTATAAAATTTGAACTTTCTGAGAATGATGTTTTTACAACACTGTGAGTCGTTAAAAATGTATCAACCACAGTAAGAAGATTTCGAAACTACTGCAACCTAATTAACCATGGTTTCACGATATCATGTAGTTATATGGGCTGCATGGTTTATGCAAGACTGGATATACTTTTATCAATCATGGTTTCTTGTTTGGTTTCATGGAGAGATGACTGTTGTACCCCAAAATTTACCCTCCCTTTTCTTCAAGACATTTCTCACAAAAGATCTCAAATACTCAAGGATTCTCAAAGAGTTGATCAGACAAGCTCACCTCCTAAGCACTAAGACCATAAATTAGGGTTTTGGTTTTCACAAGGAAAATTTAACTTCTAATGCCTCAAATGACTTTCATGGTTCATCATAGACATCCAAGAATGCTCATACCAAGTTTCAAGTTTTGCATCTCAAAATTGCTCAGTCAGCTGGTAAAAAGTCAATTGTGATCAATATACAGTCAAACTTAAATATTTTTGGCCAACATCAACATTTTGAAGTTATATTCATCATTTGATCAAGGGTTGATCATAAGTCCTCAAGAAAAGCACTCAAATCATCAAATGGGCAAAATTGACCAAATTAGGATTTTGATTGAGAATGAGTGGTCATTGACTTTTGACCTAATACATGGCCTAATGACTTGAAGCATGATCTTAAGGACTCAAACACAATATGTTGACCTAATTGCATGGTTCAAAACATCCTCAAAGATCAAGTGATTGATAGTTGAAATTTGGATTAACTGATGAAAAGTCAACTGACACACAAAAGTCAAACTTTGACTTTTTGGTCAACATTGAATTTCAAAGGTCAAGATTCCTCAAGATATTCAAAAATATCAAACTTGATCATCAAGAATCAAGAAAGTCAAGAAAATTCAACAAAATTCCAAGATTCCCAAGACTTAGAAAAATTCCAAGTGTTTTTATCCTTATTAAATTCGCTACTTCGTGACCATTTTTCACCAAGATGCAAGACGATTCAAAGAAAACTTTCAACATGAAAGTTGTAGAGCATGATGAATTATACAACTCTGTCCTTGAGGGTTGATGTCCAAAAAATGCTTGGATTAGGAGATATAGGCCAGTGAAGTTATGACATTTTTAACAAAACACTTAGTGAAATTTTTAACAAGTTCGGTCAGATTTTTGTCCCAACTTCTAGGCAATTCTTCACCAAGTTCCAAGTTGATTTAGTCAAAGTGGTCAACATGAAGGTTGTAGATAATGTTTCAAGATTTCCAAAATCTCCAAGAACTTGAAGAGATCATTTTTGAGCTAAGATATTCGAAGAGATGAAGTTGAGCATTCATTCTTGAATTACAAGACATTTTCATAAAGAACACATGATCAAATATCAAACATATGCTGCATAATCTTGCTTTGAAGGCTTCTAACTTGAAAATCACTCCATAATTTAATGTTTACACAATTGATTGAGCTATGATCCAAGTGGTTAAGGTATTGTCCAAACCATTTTTCCATTAAGGGAAGAAAGTCAAGACTTCCATTTTGGAAAAGTGACTTTAATCACAAAACCCACTCTCCTTGAGCCTTGCACTTGTTTCTTCTGAGCATACACAATGTAAAATCCAGAAGCAAAATATCTAAAGCCTCTAGCCATTTCATACCATGCTTTCACAATGCATTGGAACAATGCATTTCAAGTTGCTTCAAAACTAAGTTTCAAAACCACAACTTGTCATCTTACAAATCTGGTTGTTTGAACCTCCAAAACCTCTCGCCTATAAATAGAGGAAGTATTTTCAAGCTAACACGCGATTTTACAATCCCCCTAACCCTCTCAAACTCCCTGAAATCGGAATTGGCATTCAAATCCTCCATTGTTGCAAGTTTTGAACTTAAACTCCAAACATTTAATCCACTCGTGCGTTTTCACTCTAAATCATTCGCAAAGCTTCTATAACTCATATAGAGGTTATCCAAACACTTGCTACACAAATGTAACACCATCTTCATAGTTAAGTTTCAGACTCAAGCTAAGATACAGAGTTGAAATAGTTTGGAGGTTAATGTCTATATTTTATACGGAAGTTAATGTCCGGACGAGTTTGATTTATATAAATGCGTCAGATATTCCCCTTTCTTTCTTCGTTTCTTAAAGTTTACTCATAACACAAAACAGAGATCGTGTGAAAACTCAATTTTCATTTTTTTTCAAGTTTTGTCACATCTATTATTGTACCGCACTCAATGTTATATATTGCTCAATCTTTATTTCACTCCATTCAAACGAAAATCGTCCATTTCTCACTTTCGATAAGTTTCTCTTTTTTTTTTGTTTTTCTGTGCATTAGTTTGAAGTTAAACATGTACTATGTTATTTATGGTACATTAAGACACATCATATGTTGTTTGGTGAGGCATGCACTTAGATTTTTTAAACTTTGAAGCTTAGAGCTTAGGGCATGCTCTATTTTTGCTATTTTTTCCTGGTTTTTTCTGCCACGGAAGCTAACTTCCGGATTTTCCTAAAATGCATAGCTTGAATTTGATTTTGCCTGTTTTGTCCTCTGGATTTAAATTATTTTATTATGATATGATTTTACTGATTTAATTAAAGGTAAAATACTTGACAACTAAGAAAGAATTAAACATGGTAAAGTGGCTCAGCGTGCTTCTGTTCAGGGGGAAGTTAGACCCTATCATCTAAACATTGGTGCCACTTCATTCGATGCAGCAACATTGTCTTTAGGATTTCATGTGTCTCCAGCATCATTCTCATGGAGACATGATTCCCCTGTTATTGCCCATTATGTCACATAAGTCCAACTTGTTACCTAAAAGTCCAATATACTGCTACCATTCCTGATATTTTTCTAAGCGGCCCCTAAGATACCTCACGACTTTATATGTATGCAGACCATGCTCATAGGCACGTGTGGGATAGAGAAGTAAAATAAATTTATATTTATTCTTTTAAACATATGTGTTATAAAATTTAAACTTTTTGAGAATGATGTTTTTACAATACTATGAGTCATTAAAAATGTATCAACCATAATAAGAAGATTTTGAAACTACTGCAACCTAATTAACCAAGGTTTCAGTATCATGTAGGTATATGGGCTGCAAGGTTTATGCAAGACTGGATATACTTTTATCAATCATGGTTTATTATCTGCTTTCATGGAGAGATGATACTCAAGCATCGTCATTTCATCTTTCGATCAGTGAGATATCCATCACACTTGATGATGTATCATTCCTCCTATATCTTCCAGTCATAAAAAGATTATTAAACTACTCAAGAATCACTAGACCTGATGCACTGGACATGATGGTGCAATATTTGAGAGCTGACTCAAGTGATGCCCAACAAGAGATATATGATACCATATGATGTCATGCCAGATTTAGATTTATAGAAAAGCTATACATATACCACATGTATATGGGAGTTTAGGTTAATGGTGATGATGCACAAGATGTGTATCATAGAGTATGTGCATTAAGGTCATACCTCATGTATCTGGTTGAGACACTCATATTTATAGACAAAAGTGCATATTATGTTGATGTTATCTACCATAGATATTGCATTGCCTTGGAGAGTATTCTTAAGTACAATTGGGAAACCTCTAGTTTGGTTTACTTCTACTCCAAGTTATATGAAGCTTGTTTATGGAGGACTAGTAGGATGGCCATAAGCAACACTCTATTTACGATAATATATTTGTACTTTTACAGTTACTAATATTTCATAATACTCATGCTACATCATTACTAATATTTCATCTGAACTATTTTCAAGCATAGATCTTTCATCACTTTCCATGTCTATATGTTAGGCATATGCGGGTGATTACAACTAGGCTTTACCATGTGCTTGTTCTTTCATCCTTCTCAGATGGAATCAGTCGACCAAGCCATTTCGAGTTTATCTTAACTACATTGCGGTAAATAATATAAACTTCACACAGTACGGTGATCACCGTGAGACACATCCATTTGATGAGATATCCTTCTATTTCATATGATTGGCTTGTGGGTCACGGGTGATGTATTCACATCTATCTGAGTGAGTCATATGCCATTTCGGGTATCTATATGGTATTTATAACACCTCGATTTTTTATATTTATTTTTACAGAGTTTTGGAGTGTTTTTAGTTGAATAATTTAAGTTGGTGAATTTTGGTTTGAATTAGTGTAGAAGTGGGGATTGGTGGTTTCGCACTAAACTAAATTTAATTAGATTTTTACTTATTTAATTAATATACAAAATATGAGAATATTAGCTCTAGGGCAATAAAATAGAGTTTTAAAGAAATTAGGAAGGTGAGTGGAGTTATAGAGAGTTGAGGGAATTTTTTATAAATTAATTAAAATAAAGGAGAATTAAGTTTTATTTATTTAACAAATAAAAATAGGAGAGTTTGTCAGTATGTGAAAAAGTTGTGAAAAAGATAAGGGAGAGAAAAAGAGAAAATCCTAGGAGAGCAAAAGTAGGAGAAGGGAGTTTCGTAGTCAAAGCTTCAAGTTTTTTCAATAGTGATGATTCCTTACCCCCTTTCCCTTTCCCTTTTTATTTTCCTCTTTGATGATGTTTTGTGGCTGAAGAAGGTTTGTGTAAAACCTCTTTAAGGCAGTTAATATGATATAATTTCTTTTGTATCTTGTTGATTGTAGCTTTTGAATTAGTGATATGTAGTGATGCCTTATGATAAGGCAATAGTATAAAAATATTGAATTAATAAAATATGTCGATGCCTTATGATAAGGCGAGAGTATAAATGTTATATTTGATAATTATATTGTAGCCTTGTAAAAAGGCGAGAGTATAAATGTTTAATTGGTAAAATATGTTGATGCCTTATGATAGGGCGAGAGTGTAAATATTTAATTGATAAAATATGTTGAAGTCTTATGATAAGTTGATAGCATAAATGTTATATTTAATAAATTATATTGTAGCCTTATGATAAGTCGAGAGTATAAATGTTGAAGTGATAAAATGTTGAATTTGTGATGTTGGATGTGATAAAATGTTGAATCTATGATGTTTTACTCGTATTGTTCGTGTTTATGTTTATCTGTGTGTATTGGGCGGTTGAGACTTAAATAGGTGAGTTTTGGATCTGTTCAATAGGGAGAAAACGCAAAAAAAAATCATAGATAGACATAGAAGGGGATTTATTGTCTTGTTTCATGCGTAACTTGAGTTTTGTAAGTTTGTTTGAGGTGTCGTTAGTTGCGTTAGAAAGCTAATGCAATATTTATTATTTTGAAGTGAGGAAATTGGGTATAGGAGTGTTGCAGCAGTAATCACTCTCTATTTTTTATACCAGAGGTGTAGTCAAATTTTAGTCTTGTGTGGGTCATCTTGTTTCACGCGTGGTTATAAGGAATTATATTGAGGTGCTTGGTTCATAGATGAATCATTTATTGTGGCCTTATATTGGCGTTGTATGGACTTCGGTCTAGTGACGAGTTACTAGTTCAAATAGAGGATCAGTGATGAGTCAGGCACTTTGGTCTGATGACGAGTCTTTGTGAGTGCACTTTCCTATTATAAGTGTTTTATATGATGTCAAAACTTAGAATAATTTAGCATTTATGTATATTGGACGGTATGCTATGAGTCTAAATGTGCGTTTTAGTATTAGTGAACTTATAAATGGTTTGGAAAAGTTTTCATGCATTAAAATAGGTTTTATATGAAAACCAGGTCCACGTGTCGGCACATACATGTTGTGAGTCGACACATGTAGTGCATTTTTGAAGGTTGTAGCCTATGTAACTCATGAGTCGACACATACAACATTTCAGGTCGACACATAGAAGAAAATTTCTTCTATGAGTCGACATATACGAGTTATGAGTCGGTATGTAACATCCAGATTTAATTAGAATTAATTTTCTTAATTAAAAATATAAGATTATGAGGTGTAGTTATGTGGGTGTATGGCTAAATGCATAGAAACATAGAAGGTGTGTGGAATAATAGTGATTATTATTGTTATACTCTTATTAGAATTATTATTATTATTATTTTATAATAATAATTAAATATTTAGTTATTGGGATTATTAGATTATTGTTGGAATATATATTAGAATAAAAACAAGAGAATAGGTCATTACATAGAAACAAAGAAAGATGCGTAGAAGAGAGAAGAAGAAAAGAACATTAGGAAGCTAGGGCAGAGGATTCACCATAGAGATCAAGAATCAATCAAGAACCTAAGGTAATGGTAGGGTTATGACTCTCTAATAGGTGGTATAATTGTGGGTAGATGAAGGTTTTGAATGTAGGGTTTTGGGTGTAGGTTAATTGCTAGATTTTGTGTTGAAATTGCTTATAATTGATGAAATTGATGTGTTGTTTATGTTAGAATTGTGGTATATGATGTGTGTTGATTGTTTGGAATAATGGATGCATTTTATCTTTCATGAAAAGAGGTTTTTGGGTGAAGAAGATGGGGTTTCGTAGCAGCAAAATCAAGTTTTTAGGTCAGCTCGCGATGGGTAATCGGTTACCATATGTGGATAACCGGTTACCGCTGTATGTATTTTGAAACAATTGGCTACTGTTTTGCAGTAACCAGTTACCATAAATGGGTGACCGGTTACCGCGAGAAATTTTGAAAAGAAAAAGGTTATTGTCTTACGGTAACCTGTTACCATAACCGGGTAACCGATTACCACTGCTACTCACAGCATTTTTGGAAAAATTTTAAAATTCATAATTTTGCATCGGGTGTTCATTTGACGCATTGTTTGAATCGTTGGAAAGCTAAAAATATTTTCTATATTTTGGTAATAATTTTGATGACAGTATAATAATGTTTTATTAGAATAATTCGGACGTGTGCATATGTTGTATGTGTTGCAATGCAAAATATTGCGATTAATTATGTCGGTGTTGTATTGATGATGTGCGAAGGGATTATAGGGATACTGCAGTATTGTGAAGATGATTTTGGCCTGAAATTAGCGTGATGTTGATGATTATACTTGTGGTTGCATAAATTCGTTGTAGCATGTCGTATTTCATGCATCGTTGAGGGCTTATGCCCCGACCTTTATGGAAAATGTTGAGGGCTTGTGCCCTAGCCTGTATTGGTAATTGTTGAGGGCTTATGCCCTGGACTATATGGCAATTTGTTAAGGGCTTATGCTCTGATGGTACCACATGCATTTTGCATCAGAGTTAGTTGCATTACACTGGTTGAATTATCAAATCGTTAGATCGTTGGATTATTGAATTGTTGAATTATGAACTTGTGGAAGTGGTGTAATATATTTGTTGAACTTCAATCTCTTCATGATAACTTTTGTTTACTTATAATTATATAACTTATTATATTGTTATGATATCTCATCCTTATTATTCGAATGTTTCCTCCACGTGGGCAACGTGGAGATAGCCATGAGTAGTGTGAAGTCGTGGAGTCTAGAAGAGGTTGTTTTCTCTTATTGAGTGAGTGTCATTGCTCTGATACATAACTTTGGGGGGATGAATGCTCGATTGTTTTTATTTAATTAATGTCTTTTGATGATTTTTGGATTGTTGTAAACTCTCTTTTAATTGATTTCATTCTTGACTTATAATGGTTGAAGATTTTAGAATGATTATGGAATTTTTTTTCTGCTGTTTTAATACATGTGAAATGTAAAGACTGTGTCAAAATATTGCCGGTTCATCTGAAATGTGTGTTATATATCTATTTTATCTTAATTGAGAAAAATGGAATGTGTTGAATGATATGACATCCTATTTGTTGTTGATGTAAAAATTGTAATTTACTCTGATTTTTATTAAAATTACCATTGGAGAAATAGGGTGTTACAATTGGTATCAGAGCAGGTTGGTCCGTCTGGCCAGGTTGTTGAGTCGTTAGTGTAGTGTGACTGTAGAATATTGTCGATGTTTTTCTATCTAACCATTGTTTGATGTTTCAATGTGAAGTAGAGTAATGGCTAGAAGCGGAAATGGTGCACTTGCTAATGCGTTGCAGGCTTTAGCTCAAGCAATGCAGAATCAGCCTAATGCTGCAGGGAACAATGAGACTCGTGCCTTGGAAACTTTCCAGAGGAACCATCCACCTACCTTCAAGGGAAAGCATGATCCTGAAGGAGTGCAGGAGTGGCTCAAGGATATTGAGAGAATTTTCTGGGTTATGGATTGTACTGATGCACATAAGGTGAATTTTGGTACGCATATGCTGGCAAGAGAGGCTGGTGACTGGTGGGTTGCAACTCGCCAGAGGCTTGAAGGCACAGGTGAGGCTATTACTTGGGCTATGTTTCGTAGGGAATTCCTGATGAGGTATTACCCATAGGATGTCCATGGGAAGAAGGAAATATAGTATCTAGAATTGAAATAAGGGGATTTATCGATAACTAATTATGCTGCCAAATTCATGGAGTTGGAGAACTTCTATCCTCATTACATTGAAGAGACAGTTGAATTCTCTAAGTGCATGAAGTTTGAGAATGGCTTGCATTCTGAGATCAAGAATGCCATTGGATATTAGAGGATCCGTAAGTTCCCTGAGTTGGTGAATAGCTGCAGAATTTATGAAGAGGGCAATATGGCTCATTACAAAATTGTCAATGAAAAGAGGGGCAAGCAGCAACAGTATCGTGGGAAGCCTTACAATGCTCCTACTAACAAGGGTAAGCAGAGGATGGATGATGGTAAGAATACTAGTGGGGGAGGTGCCCTTACTGGTATTGTATGTCACAAATGTGGAAGACATGGTCATCAAAGTAATGCGTGTGCCAGATGTTGTACCCTAATTTTTTCCCCTAAGATCCCTTCATCATACCATGTTAATTCAATCACAACAAAATCACATTAGGGCTTTTGGTTCTCCTCCCTATCTTTAGCTTTCCTCTTTGAGAGATCACCAAGCACCTGGACTTGTTTTTATTTTGTGATTATGCATGTTTTGTTTTGACTTTCTTTCTAATTAACAAAATGCAATTTTGATTTGTCTTACTTGTTAATAATGTAGGTAAAGGCAATGTGGCTTAGCAAGTTGATACATAGGTTCATGAGTTTATTTCCATGCCCTAGTCATTAGAGCTTGAGAAATTTAAACCTCACCATTGAAGTTATTTTGGAAGAAATGGAATGGAAAGGTTCATTTTGGTTCACCACATTTCAAAGTTATCAAGATTGATTCAAAAGTACAAGAGGTTGATTGAAGAAGTTGTCATGGTTGGACAAGGCCCTGTTCCCATTGGTCACAAGTGAACATTTCTCTCAATTCTCAATATATGGAAGTGGTTTTGGTTGCTAAGAGTTCTCATTATCATCCTCAACAACTTCTATTAACAAAGCAAAAGTGTTGGTACAAGAAGTTTGTCCAAAATTGTCAAAGTTCCTCAAAGCATTTTCTTGATCTAGGAGCTAGGGATTTGAACTTCAAAGAAGTATATCTTGCTCATATTTTGGTATTTTTGAGTGATTACAAATACATCCTTCTCTTCAAAGGGTTATCAACAAAGCACTTCAAAAGTTTCAAGGAGTTTTCATGTGGAAGAAACTTAATGTTGAGGAAAGATTACAAGTCCTCTAGATGAATCCCCAACTTCTCAGGTGTAACTTCAAATGATCATAACTTGGTCAATTTTTATCACCTTGAACCTATTCTTTTTCCACAATGATCTTGAGGATGTGAAATTTATGTCTTCTTTTATGTGAAAAGTGAGAAAATGGATGTAAGATGCCCTAAGAATACAAAAGATTATAGGTCATTTCATGATTTTTTGCCAACTTCAACAATTCATAACTCTCTCAATTTTTGGAGATTTTGAATGGTTCAAGTCTCAAAATGTCATTCAACAGGCCTATTTCATGCCATCTTTTTTGGTCAAGAGAAATTTCCAAGTGGAAGGTCATGTTTGGATCCAAAACACTATAGGTCACTTTTGAAGAAATATTTGAAATATTTCGAAGTATGGAAAGTCAACCCTTTTTCCCCAACTTTGACTCATTGCAACTTTCAGCTCAAACATCCATTTGATTCCATTCTTTTTCCATTGCAAATTTTGTAATCTCATCTTTCTAAAGCATCAAGAATCATGCCTTAAGACTCCTTGAGCTGGGAATGCCATTGAGTTGAACTTGGTAACTTGGAACTGAAGTTTCTTCATAAGTCAGAATTTGAAATTCATGTTTTGGCTTCTAAACATCTAATTAGCACGCGTTTGTGATCTAAACATGTTTAACCAAGTTTCCAAAGTGGATTAGAGCCTTAAACGCAAGGATTGGATGAGTTTTGATGCAAAACAGACCACACCTTGCTCGTGTATCAGGTTCACACGATTTCCCTCCAAACTTCATCATTTCACACGCTTGAACACTCCATTTGATTCCCTATAAATAGAGGGTCATCCCTCATTCATTTCCTCAAGCTTTGAGAGCCAAATACACTCTGTCAAAACCTCATACGAACTTTAAATTTTTGAAATCAGTTTATGAGATTCAAGCCTTTTCTTCCAAAATTCTTTTCACATTCATCATCCTTCAGCATCATACAAACTCTCCAGCACTTAAACCAAGCAAAACGAGCCATAATTCAAGCTACAGAAGTCCAGTTTCAGAGCTTCTTTCTTGAACTTCAAAAAGGTAGAATTCTCCATCATTTGGATCCAAATAAAGCACTAACCTATTCTACTCTTTCTCCTGATTCTTGTGCTTCTTACAATTTTTAAATCCATTGAGAATTGAGAGAGAAATCTCAAATTGAAGGTGCTCGATATTTTCTGGTTTTTTGATTCATATCTCTTTGCATACCTTATATAAATTTGGCGCGATGGTGATGTTAGGATCGTCTTGAAGAGACGAATCCAATGGTACTAGTTTGGGATCCTAATTTTTCCATTTGAAGAATCTCACAAAATCTCCATTGTAGGGTGTCTGGAGGTTGAAGACGGTGACATGTCTCGTCTCAGCTAATGATAGTGTGCCAAACGTTTTAATTTCATTGGTTGTCCTTTTTCTGATCTTATGTGTATCTCACTAAGGTCCATATCAAGCACAACGTGTATGGTCCATTGGATCAGCTTACTAACGCGTTTTGACTATGATCTGATGGCCCACATCTTTTTGGTTTTATTTTATTTTCTGATTTTATATTTTAATTGATTTAATTTTCAAAAATTTATAACTCTTTTATTTTTTATCCAAAAATTATGAAAAAATTCACAAAAATACTTTGAATTATTTCTGATCTCATAACTACTTTTTCACATTTTTATTTTGATATTTGATTTTTTTTTAAATATTTTTTGCATTATTTGCTTCCTTTTAATTACTTTAAAAATATTTTTCTGACATTTTTTAATTCTAAAAAAATTCATAAATATCATTTTACATATTTCTGACTTTTTTAAAATTTTATGGAATTTTATATTGATGTTTGCTATTTTTGATCTATTTTCTATTTGTTTGAGAAATTTTAATTAGTTTAAAAATAGTTTATGACTTTAAAAAATTACCAAAAATTTTATAAAAATATTTGAGTTCATCTCTGATTTTTCTATGGTCTTACTTATTATTTCTTGATTAATTTGAACATGGTTGATATTTTTATCTTTTATTTTCTATTTTAAAACATTTTAAAACCTTTTTTAATGTATATAATAAATGTATTATTATTTTGTGATTATTTTCTGGCTGATCTTGGGTTGAATTTTTGATCATGAACTTTGTTAACATGATTGGATCCATGGTGTTGAGTTTAACTCCATAAAAATTGATGAATGATTTTAATAATTGTTTGATTAAAATTTAATTCAAATGTGGTTTGTATATTTCCCCCCACCCTTCTTCATCTCATCCATTTCTTATTGCACTAAGTATTATTGGAGCATGATCTCTATATCATGTCTCAAAACAAATGGTGCATAGATTGATATTGACCGGCCTCAAAATAGGTGCGAGTTCTATATAAGTCCACTTACGATTGTTTAACATAGCACTAAATTTTGTCCCGATTCAAATAAATGATTATTTGTGGCCCAAACCTATGTTTGCAAGCCCAAGTATATTAATTTGATCTTTTTGGTCCAATAACCTTGAGATTCATTGCGTGGAGGCGTTGGTTCTACCAATCCTCTAATGGATTTACATCACTTTTGGTTAACGCGGACCACTTAAACATTGTTGATCATTAAATGATACTTGTGAGAATTCCCAAATGGATGATATACTTGACAAAAAGCAAATGCAACTTGTTGTGTGGAGGCTTTGGTTCTACCAATCCTCTAATGAGTTCCAAATGCAAGTTTTAAGATGGTCATCCAACTAACCACTAATTACTAATAATTGACTTTATCTTGTGTTTTTATTATACGCCATTTTATTTTATGCACCATTTACTTTAAGCATTTCATTTCATGTTATTTTTCATCTTTGCTCACTTGAGACCCTTTGTATTCTTATCATTTTTATTTTGCTCACTTGAGATTTTCTTTTCTTTTTAAGATACTTAATAATCAACATGAGCCATAAAAAACTTTAATGATACTTGGGCTATTTGGTTACTATCCTTGGAATTATGGAGCATTAGACTTCTTGGACTTAGGATTAGAAACCTTGGCCTATGTTGGAGACCTTGTGACCTTAATTGATATTTTGTATGGAGTTCTTGAGGTTTACCTCAATACATTGGGTTGTTTGTTTATTTTGTGTGCATGTTATTGTGATTACATACTTTATTTATAATTTGGAATTCACCCGTATACAGACGTTACTCTGCCCAATTTTTATGAAGACTTAATACATTTGAAGTTTGATTCTCTCAAGAGGTCTAGTATCTCTGTTTGCTTGGTTTCAATCCAAAGAATAGGAATTCTATCTTGACTCATAATGTCAAGTATTGGCTTCTTGTTGGTTAGATGATTATTATCCCTAGCTTTTACCTTATACTTTAGGATAGTCCCTTCTTCTCCTCCCATCTTCTTTAATTTCAAAAATCCTCTCCCTCCTTTTGAAAACTCTTATTGTTTCTAAACTTGAACCACTTTCATAATAAACTTGGACTTAGGTCCGTGCATTTTCAAAACATTTTTCATAAATAAACTCCAATCAATTTAATAAAACCTTGACCTTTTTTTGTGAGAAGACTAAAAGTTAATCAATCTCATTTCAAACCATTTTGCCACTTAGGCTTTTTATTTTAAAACCTTTCTCAAAAGATTGGACTCTTGTCAGTCCTTGTAGTGATGCAAACAACTATACTTCAACAATATATAATGAAGAGAGATATTTTCCACTTGGGTGTTGAGTGAGGCATTGTTTATTTTAAAATCTAAGTCATATCCTCCCCTTTGAGATGATGCAAATTCTCCTTTCTCATGATTGTGGGTAGTAAATATGTTGTCCACATGAACAATGACGATGATGTCTTATCTCTTAAAATTAATCAACACACTTATGTTTTAAAATTTTTAAAGGTGAACTACGTGTACCATGATCCCTCATTGCATGAAAGGTGGTACATAGGCACTAAAGGTTCGCAACCGCGGCGGGTGCAAAAATCATAAAAAATATAATTATTTTCTCACCTCCACCATCTATTTTACATACAACATTTTATAGCCAAAATATACAGATTTTACAAAGAGGTTCCTGCGGAGTACCGTAGATGTTTAGGGTGATAATATATTCCCTTTGCATAACCAACCCCCTTACCTTGAATCTTTTCTCCCTCTTTTGGGTTATTCACTCTTTTCCCGTTCCTCTGGAAACAATAAAGCGCGGTGGCGACTTTTATTTTGATATGTACAAGTCAAGTCAATCCAATGGCTTAGTCTTAAACATCTCTACCGCTACATCGGACATGTGAAGAGGTGTTTTCGTTGTGGTAAGACTAGACATGAGGTGGCAGAGTGCCAACACAAAGCGACAATATGTTTCAATTGTGGTGAGGAAGGACATATTAGCACTCAGTGCCAGAAACCGAATCGAGCTCAAACTGGTGGGAGAGTGTTTTCTTTAGCTGGGACTCAGACATCAGGCGGTGACCGTTTGATTAGAGGTATATGTCTCATTAATAATATTCCTTTAATTACTATTATTGATACTGGTACTACACATTGTTTTATTGCTACTGATTATGCTAAAAAGTTGGGTCTTGCCTTGTCTTCTATGAATGAAGAAATGGTTATCGATACTCTAGCCAAGGGATCGGTGACTACTTCTCTAGTATGCTTGAAGTATCCTTTGTCCATCTATGACATGGACTTCTGTGTTGATCTAGTTTGTTTATCATTGAGGGGTTTGGATGTAATTTTGGGTACGAACTGGTTAGAATATAACTATGTTCATATTAACTGTTATAACAAGTCAGTATGGTTTTCTACTCCTGAAGAGGAAGAAGGAGATGGTTTCTTAACTGCTAGACAGTTGAAGAAGTTATTGCAGGACGAAGCTCAGTTGTTTTCTTTGATGGCGTCTTTATCCACTGAGAATCAGGCTACAATTGATGAGTTGCAGGTTATGTGTGACTTTCCTGAAGTTTTTCCTGATGATATTCCAGACGTACCACCCGAAAGAGAAGTTGAATTTTCAATTGATCTCGTACCTAGTACCAAGCCTTTTTCTATGGCACCATACAGGGTGTCAGCATCAGAATTGTCAGAATTGAAGAAGCAATTAGAAGAGTTACTTGAAAATAAGTTTGTGAGACCAAGTGTGTCGCCTTGGGGAGCTTCCATTTTGATTGTGAAGAAGAAAGATGGGAGTATGAGACTGCGTGTCAATTATTGGAAGTTGAATAAAGTGACAATCAGAAACAAGTATCCACTCCTGAGAATAGACGACTTGATGGACCAATTGGCGGGTGCACGTGTATTTAGCAAGATTGATCTGAGACCGGGTTATCACCAAATTCGAGTGAAGGATAAAGACATTCAAAAGATAGCTTTCAGAACTCGGTATGGACATTACGAATATTCGATTATGCCTTTCAGTGTTACCAATGCACCGAGAGTGTTTATGGAATATATGAACCGTATCTTTAACACTTATTTGGATCGATTTGTCGTATTATTCATCGATGATATTTCGATTTATTCTAAATTCGAAGAGGAACATGCTGAACATTTGCAGACTGCATTGCAAGTATTGAAAGAGAATAAGTTATATGCAAAGTTATCAAAATGTGAGTTCTAGTTGACATAAGTCAGTTTTATTGGTCATGTTATTTCATGTGATGGTATTGTTGTAGATCCGTCTAAAGTAGATGCAGTTTTGCAATGGGAAACTCCAAAGTCAGTTACGAAGATTAGGAGCTTTTTGGGCTTGGCTGGCTATTATAAGAGGTTTATTAAAGGTTTTTCTAAATTGGCACTTTCGTTAACTCAACTAACTTGTAAAGGTAGAGCATTCGTGTGGGACATCCAATGTGAAAAGAGTTTTGTTGATTTAAAGAAGAGGTTGACGGCGGCTCCGATCTTGATATTACCTAACCCTGAGGAATCATTTATGGTATATTGTGGTGCTTCTAAATTAGGTTTAGGTGGTGTGCTAATGCAGAATAATAAAGTAGTCGCTTATGCTTCGAGACAATTGAGAATCAACGAGAGGAATTATCCTACTCATGATCTAGAATTAGCTGTAGTGGTGTTTATGCTGAAGATTTGGAGACATTATCTATATGGTTCTAGATTTGAAGTGTTTAGCAATCATAAAAGCTTGCAGTATCTATTTGATCAGAAGGAATTGAACATGAGACAGAGGAGATGGTTGGAATTATTGAACGACTATGGCTTTGGTTGAATTATCATCCAGGTAAAGCTAATGTTGTAGCTGACGCTTTAAGTCGAAAGACTTTGCACATGTCTGCTATGATGGTTAGAGAACTAGAGTTGATCGAATAATTCAGAGACCTGAGTTTGGTATGTGAAGTGACACCGCAGAGTGTGATGTTGGGGATGTTAAAAATTAACAATGATTTCTTAGATAATATTAAAGAAGCTCAAAATTTAGATATGAAGTTGGTAGATTTAATGGTTGAGAGTAGCAAATCTGGAGATAATGGATTTAAGGTAGATACCCAAGGTGTGTTGAGATTCCGAAATAGAATTTGTATTCCTGATAATGCTAAAATGAGAAAATTATTCTGGAAGAGAGCCATAGAAGCAATTTGAGTATTCATCTGGGATCTACCGAGATGTATCATGACTTAAAGAAATTATTTTAGTGGTTCGGGTTGAAGTGAGACGTGGCACAATTTGTGTATGCATGTTTGACTTGTCAGAAGTCGAAAGTTGAACATTAGAAACCTATAGGGCTGTTGGAACCTTTAGACGTTCCAGAGTGGAAATGGGATAGTATATCTATGGACTTTGTGACGGGGATGCCAAGTACTCCAAAAGGGCACAACGTGATTTGGGTGATTGTTGATAGATTAACAAAATTAACTCACTTTATTCCGACTGGTATTCATTTTCCTATACCGAAGTTGGCAGAGATTTACATTCGGGTAATTGTGAAGCTGCATGGTGTTGCATTCAGTGTGGTGTCAGATAGAGATCTGAGATTTATTTCTGATTTTTGGAAGAGTTTGCAGGATGCGTTGGGTTTGAAGCTGCGATTGAGTTCTGCATATCATCCATAAACAGATGGTCAGACGAAGAGGACTATTCAGTCGCTAGAAGATTTGTTGAGAGTTTGTGTTCTTGAATAAGAAGGTACATGTGATAGTTTTCTTCCATTGATTGAGTTAACTTATAACAATAGTTTCCATTCTAGTATCGGTATGACACGTTTCGAGGTGTTATATGGTCGGAGGTGCAGGACGCCATTATGTTGGTATGAATCTGGTGAAAATGTCGCACTTGGACCTGAAATCGTACGAGAAACTACAGAGAAAGTGAAGATGATCCAAGAGAAGATGAGAGCCTCGCAGAGTAGGTAGAAAAGTTACCATAATAAGAGGAGAAAAGACGTTGAGTTTCAAGAAGGAGATCATGTGTTCTTGAGAGTATCACTAGTGACCAGTGTATGACGTGCTTTGTAGTCAAGGAAGTTGACTCCTAGGTTTATTGGTTCATATAAAATTCCAGATAAGGTGGGTACTATTGCGTATAGGGTGGCCTTGCCACCCAATCTGTCGAATTTGCATAATGTATTCCATGTGCCGCATCTCCGAAAGTATATTTTTGATATGTCGCATGTCATTCCAATGGATGATGTACAAGCACGGGATGATCTTACTGTTGAAACTGTACCTATGAAGATCGAGAATCGAGAGGTGAAGAAGCTGAGAGGAAAAGATCTCTCTCTTGTGAAAGTGGTTTGGGGCAGAGCTGCTGGAGAGAATGCAACGTGGGAGTTAGAGAGCAAGATACACGAGGCTTATCCAGAGTTATTTTCCTCAGGTGATTTTCAAGGAAGAAAATAAGTGGGGGAGAGTTGTAACACCCCAATTTAATTAGAATTAATTTTCTTAATTAAAAATATAAGATGATGAGGTGTAGTTATGTGAGTGTATGGCTAAATGCATAGAATCACGGGAGGTGTGTGGAATAATAGTGATTATTATTATTATACTATTATTAGGATTATTATTATTATTTTATAATAATAATTAAATATTTAGTTATTAGGATAATTATATTATTGTTGGAATATATATTAGAATAAGAACAAGAGAATAGGTCATTACGTAGAAACAGAGAAAGACGCGTAGAAGAGAGAAGAAGAGAAGAACACTAGGAAGCTAGGGTAAATTATTCATCATAGAGATCAAGAATAAACCAAGAATCTAAGGTAAGGGTGGGTTCTGACTCTCTAATAGGTGGTATAATTGTGGGTAGATGAAGGTTTTAAATGTAGGGTTTTTGGTGTAGGTTAATTGCTAGATTTTTTTGTTGAAATTGCTTATAATTGATGAAATTGCTGTGTTATTTGCGTTAGAATTATGGTATATGATGTGTGTTGATTGTTATGGATGAATTTGATATTTCATGAAAAGAGGTTTTTGGGTGAAGAAGACGGGGTTTCGTAGCAGAAAAATCAAGTTTTTGGGTCTGGTCGCGATGGGTAATCGGTTACCATATGTGGGTAACCAGTTACCACTGTATGTATTTTGAAATAATTGGCTACTGTTTTGCAGTAACCGGTTATTGTAAATGGGCGATCGATTACTGCGAAAAAATTTGAAAAGAAAAATGCTACTGTCTTGCGGTAACCAGTTACCATAATCGGGTAATCGGTTACCACTGCTACTCACAGCATTTTTAGAAAATTTTTAAAAATCATAACTTTTGCATCGAGTGTCTGTTTGACGCACCATTTGAACCATTGGAAAGCTAAAAATATTTTCTACATTTTGAAAATAATTTTGATGACAGTATAATAATGTTTTATTAGAATAATTCTAACGTGTGCGTATGTTGTATGTGTTGTAATGCAAAATGTTGTGATTAATTATGCCGGTGTTGTATCGATGATGTGCGAAGGGATTACAGGAATACTACAATATTATGAAGATGATGTTGGCCTAAAATTGGCATGATGTTGATGATTATACTTGTGGTTGCATAAATTTGTTGTAGCATGTCGCATTTCATGCATCGTTGAGGGCTTATGCCCTGGCCTTTATGGAAAATGTTGAGGGCTTATACCCTGGCCTGTATTGGCAATCATTGAGGGATTATGCTCTGTCCTATATGGAAATTAGTTGAGGGTTTATGCCTTGATGGTACCACATGCATTCTGCATCAGAGTTAGTTGCATTACATTGGTTGAATTGTTAAATCGTTAGATCGTTGGATTTTTGAATTGTTGAATTATGAACTTATGGAAGTGGTGTAATATATTTGTTGAACTTGAATCTCTGCATGATAAATGTTGTTTACTTATAATTATATAACTTATTATATTGTTATGATATCTCACCCTTACTGTTTGAATGTTGCCTCCACGTGGGCAACGTGCAGATAGCCAGGAGTAGTGCGAAGTCGCGGAATCTAGAAGAGGTTGCTTTCTCTTATTGAGTGGGTGTCATTTCTCTGATACATAACACCGAGGGGATGAATGCTCGATTGTTTTTATTTAATTAATGTCTTTTGATGATTTTGGGGAGTGTTGTAAACTCTCTTTTAATTGATTTCACTGTTGACTTATAATGGTTGAAGATTTCGATTATGGAATTCTTTCCGCTGTTTTAATACATGTGAAATTTGAAGACTATGTTGAAATGTTGCCGGTTCATCCGAAATGTGTGGTATGTGTCTTTTTAATCTTAACTGAGAAAAATTGAATGTATTGAATGATGTGACATCCTATTTGTTGTTGATGCAAAAAATTTAATTTACTCTGATTTTTATTAAAATTACTATTGGGGAAATTGGGTGTTACACAGTACATGCAACTCATTTTTAAAGATTTAGCTTTTGTAATGCATGTGTTGGTTCATTGACCTATATTGGTCGACTCATGCTTCGAAGGTGTCGACATATTACTTATATGAGTCAGCACATGCATCAAAAATCTTGAATATTTACATTCTTTTTCTATTCCTCTTGTTTTCTTTTTGCCTCCAACTTAAACACACATATATATATATAACTCATACATTCATCTTTTGAAACTCAACGAAACCATAAACATAAAAAGAATTGCTCTTCATCTCTATCTCTCATGTTTTATGCATACACACAAACAAATTACACATAATCATTCTTTATTTGGGTGCCATCTAGAATCAGAGTTGTTAACGTCTAATTTAGGTTTGTGTAACGATAAATTGGGTTAAGAATCTTTGGGGGGTGTTCATCGGGAAAAACTATGAGGGTTTTCTTCCAAGATCAAATTGTTCTCTATCTTTTCATTTCTATATTTTACGTTTAATCCCAAATTATTAAATTCATTGATTGTGCATTGATAAGTATACAAAAACCCTTTGTTATTAAACTTGAAATTGCTTTGTTGATTAGATTACAATTCTTAGAATTGTAATTGATTTTCATATAAACAAAGTCAAAAGGAAAATCTGAAAAATCAATTGCACACTAAGTGTTTGATAATTTTCCACTTTGTGTTTTTTTGTATTTGATTTCATTGGAAACACGCTTCTACTGTGTTCATATTCAAACGTGTTATTAGTGAAAATATTTTATCTCAATTGCTTGTCATTATAATTTCATATATCACTGGTTTAACTCATATATGAGATTTTCAATAATGTTCGAATTATATGATATTTGATTTGGGTGGTTTCCGCTTGCCATAGTAAGAAGGGAACCGGAGACGAGTGTTAGAGTTGGAGGTTGAGATGAGTATTATATATGTATTATTTATTGCATTCATGCATCGTGTATATTGGAGATATGTGTATGTACTTCGGTCTAGTAACAAGTTTTTGGTTCAGAGAGGGGACCAATGATAAGTCTAGGAGTTTGGTCCAATGTCGGGGCCAGTTTCAGAGAGGGGACCTGTGACGAGTCCTGGTTCAGAGAGGGGACCAATGATAGGATTAATCAGTAACATAACTTTGTCTTCCAAAAACCTTGGTACCATATACATTAGAGTAGAGGCGGTGAATGCATTGCATACATAACTGCATTTGTGATTTGATTATCATTTTGAATGATATGTGTTATTGATGAATGATATTATTGAGTTATCATTTTTTTATGCACCATTAAAATTTATGAATGTATTTTTCAACCCCTGTTTGTTTTTGTGTTGTTATTTATTCCAGTGGTATAGATAATTAGGTGAATAAACCTTAACTGATGTTGAGTTGGAGGATAACATAGTGGCCTTCTTCGTGGAATTGTCGTTTTTTTAGTTTAATTTAGTTATGTGTGTCTCTCTGATAGTGTAACATTGGAACGAGTTACATTTTTTCTTATGTTTTGAGAGTTTAGAATTATTTATTGAAATTAAGTGATTTATTTTTTTGGATAATTAAAGTTGAATTGATGTTTTTGAATTGTTGGGTGAGAATATGGATACAAAAAAGTCTAGAAGGGGGGTTGAATAAACCTTTTCTCAATTAGAGATTTTCAAAAACAATTTTAGGTCCCATGTACAAAATCGTAGATTTTAAAAAGCATGGAAGCTAAACACAAAACGAGAAAGTTTGAAAGCATCTCAATGAAAAATCCATAAATGGTACATGATATTATATATGCATTTGATTACTTCAAATCCAAGTCAATCACAAGACTACACAAGTATCCTTTTAACAAATATATTTCAAAACACATAGCTTATAGATTCTACCAAGACATAATTGAAGTCGTGATACTTTAATAAAACTAATACACCATAGAGCTAAGTTTATACATTAAATTGTTATAAGTAAAGTCTAACTTATGTGGTATACAATAAATGCAAACATGCGACGATGTAATAGAATGGTTGTTAATGCTTGAAAAGTAAAAGAGATAAGGGGATAAGAAAAGATACACAATGATATATAGTGGTTCAGTTGTCGTCCTTGCATTTCCTACTCCACTCTCCAATGGTGTTAAAACCAATGGGAAATAATCATGATCTTTCACTATTTTGATAAGTTGATATAAGAGTTTTGGTTACAACAGAATATTAAACAATAAACCACATTGTTTATGCATACACTTTAAACTGATAACAAAATAAAATCTCAAAAGACCTTGATCCAATGATTCTTCACATGCACAATAATCCTGCTTCAAGTATTCATGTGTAGCTATTAACCCCGTGATCCTACTTATTCCTTGTACTGAGTTATTTCCATGGCTAAGCATTCATTGGACAACTCCCAACTTTGTCTGTGAGCTATCTTTATCCAACTCCACAAAGAATAAATAACTTTTATCCCCGCCTTACGGACAATTGATACTTGATATTTCCAAAGTCTTCCTTGGAGTATATTGAAACACTTTTCCTGATGAATATCGTAGGATGCCAATCTAAATTTTAGAAATGATACAATCACCTATTACAAACAACAAACTTCACACAAAAACATTAGATACCCTAATGTACCATTAGTCTCCCTTAAGCACACAATCTTTAGAGGTGGAGGACTATAAACATGGAATTATGACTAAGGATGAAGATGATGAACAATGCTTGAAAATCTCAAGAATCAATCTACAACACAATGTGTTAGTCAAGGTATAAATGAATTTGAAATAAGAATATACCATAAGGTTCTAACAAATTCTAGATGAATGAGTCTTGGAAAATATGACATTCTTGAGATTGATTAATCATGAAAAAACACAACAAGATTAATCAACTTGCTTTCTAATTCACTCAACACACCAATTGCACAAAACAAGGATGCAACAAAAATGATAATGAATTTGTCATCAATTTATAATCAAGAAATTGTTTATAGAAATAAGAAGAGAAAGATCCATGTGTAAGTATGTACACACTAAGAAGAAAAGACAAAGACAATACTTCTTGTCTCTATGGTTTTTTCCATAGGTTTTACACACGTGTTACTTTCATGATAGAAAGAGTAATTTTTAAATGAAATAATAAAAATGGGTTTTGAAGAAATGATTTAAATCAAGTGAAAACTATGATTCAAATTAATTTTTGGACTCTTGAACATTTGATTTGAATCAAGTGAAAACTGTGATCCAAGTTAATTTACACAGAGGCTAAATAAAGCTTTAGGAGGACATTTTATTCTAGTCAATATATGTAATTAATTCGGATCATATGAGGTTGTGATTCGAATCATGCCTATAGTCTGATTCGAATCAATTTGACCAGGGCTAAATCCTATTTTTCACACAGCTTGTGATTTGAATCATATATTGTACTTGATTCGAATAAAACTATTGATATTTCAAATTTAGTAATTTTAACTTGTGATTCAAGCTACGCCTATGAAAATAACAAGATATCAATCTCATAGGCTCAAAAAAAGGAATACTGACAAGGATTAAAGAAGTTTATTTCATGAAATGTAGAGGGTTTTTAGTGATACTATTCATAATAGTCGAAGAGATTACAAATAAATTGAAATGATAAAAGCATACAAGTACGACTAATAAATAGTATCCAAATTACAAATATGTAATCCAATTTATATCTGTAATACGGTGAGAGAATTGACTTTTTGGTTTTTGCATTTTATCGCAAATGTTACGAGTAGCAAGAGTCGCCACCGACTTTTCTTTTATTCAATAAAGGAAAGGGTGAAAATAATAGGAAAGACCTTTTGAGAATTTTTCTGAGTAAGGGGGTAGGTTATGAAAAAGGAAGGTATTAGCACCCTTTTCATCTGTAGTTATCTACGGGCTCTTAATCGCTAGCTCACTTTGAAAATGCTTTGTGAAGATGTGTTTGAAAATATTTTGTAAATGCCTAAGTTCGGAAAACTTTGTAATGATTCTCGTATCAGTTGAGAATGCATACAAAGTGTTTGTTTTGAAAATATTTCATAGAAAAGTGTGATTGTGTGGGAAAAAAATTGTTTGTGAGCAAGCGACTACGAGCTATCTACCTACTCCAAAAGTCTTTCACGTTATTTTCCTCTTCCTTTAGATAGTGTTATCCTACCATTAGTTAGTAGAAAGCCCTGTCATTGGATGTTTGAGGAATAAGTGTGAATAATCATACAGTAATAAAGGCAACTCGTAGGGCGCTTTAGTAATTTGTCGTAAGGGACTAAGATCGTCTACCGAAGGCAGCATCGAAGGGTCATCGAGGGACTACGATATTTTAACCGAGGGTCTTTGCTAAAGCGTCCCACGTTCGAGGGACATGACTATTTTTATCCGAGGCAACAAGTGGGGGTCACCCTAGAGGTGCACGTATGCGGAGGTGTTGTATTCAGATATATCATCTTAATTAGTGTTATCTAACATTTGTTTTTATATCTTGTCCTACAAACCTAATTACTATACAATTATATATACATACATGCATAATTATAGGTGCGGAAAGTAAAGTGCGGGAAATAAAATTTACGCTATTACAATGCTTCGGGGATGGGGTTACAAACCCAAAAAAATGGGGGAAGAAACAGTAAACCCTAGTTAGAACTATTACAAACCATTAACAGTTACATAATTTGGGAAAAATGCGAAAATAAAGTACGCAAAGCGGTAAAACGAGAAACGGGAAAAGAATTTGTTTTTTTGTCATTTTTATGAAAAAGAAATATTTGTGATTAATCTAAAGAAACTAATTAATTTTACTTAATTAAGAAAGAAATTGATTAATTTAAAACTAGAAAACCTAATTAATTAATTAATTAAATAACTAATTAAACTAAATAATTTTATTTAATAAAATTAATAAAATAATTAATAATATTAAATAAACATTTATCAATTTAATTATTTATTTAAAATATTTTTTGTTTGTTTTTATTTTGATAAAAATAATAATTAAACAAAATAATGCAAAACAAAAAAAAAGTAAATGGGCCTGAAATGCAAAATAAATCCGGGGGGTGTGAGAAACCAATTGCTAAGCCCAACTTGACAAGGCCCAGAATTTGCGTTGGATTCAGTGAGGGTGGTTCCTTGGGGTGCATCGTGGTAAGACCATCAACAACGTTGGATCTGGACCCTTTGAGATCTTAAGGTCATGGCATGAGGACGTACGATGTGCGTGTTGGAATGGATCTGTGTTGGATCTGCAAGAGAAAAGTATGAAAAATAACATGCTAGGGGCAGGGATCAAACCCATGCCCTGGAACACTAACACCTTTACACATACACGCTTACCGTTGGGGCAGTTGTTACTTATGATATATAAATCAAATTAAAATAATAAATATGTAAAACACTTTTAACGACTAGAGAAGCATCAAATCCCTAGCTCCGGTCGTCTTCTCCGACAAACCAAAATCTCAAAAATTGTGAAATCATCTGAATTAAAACCAGAAACACATGCTACCCCCTAATTCAGGCATTGCGGATCCAATGGTGGGGTTATCTTGACCTGAAACGAGCTGCAAACAGAGTTACAATAAAAATGCAAAAACATAGTTAAAAATGGAAGGTAGTCATGTTCACGTCTAAGCTCGCATGTAAAGCCTCGTTCCAACCCTAATTATCATACTGAAAACATCTGACCACAAGACATAGTAAACAACACATGAATTTAAGATTCCAAATGCAAGAAATTTTACCAATCGGTGAACGTGGCTAGGCTTCTTCTGGGCACGACTGAAAGTGTTCTTGGACTAGATCTGTTCCTGAGGATGTCAGGATGATGAATAATTGCTTGAAATTTGTTAAGAATGGCTAAAGAATAAGGTTTTGTGTTACCCTAGCTCGAGAAATTTTTGAGATTTTCTTTGTTCTAAAGCTGCAGCATGCGTTCCCCCTCTTGTGATCTGATGCTTGTGTATATATGAGGGATCACATTAGGTTAACATTTATGGTATAAATCAAACACTATTATGGAGTTTCAATTTTGCTTCAAAACTTTCCAAAATAAGAGATTTTATTCCCTTATAGGATTTGCACGGTCTTGTCATAATTGTAATAGGTTGGCACGAGTTGTTTGGGCCTCAAAAAGATTAGATCACAAGCCTTACACGCCTTGTACATTAAGCTTGCATTTTATTTAATTTAATTTTGATTTTAAATAAATAAAATCAAAATAAATAAAATGAAAAACTAAAATAATGCATGGATGCATTTAAGGGTCTTTAAATATGTCATTAACACATTTGAATTCCAAAACTTAGGCCCAATAGTTTAAAATTTTAAGTTTGCTCACTTTGCACTTTATGCATTTCCTCAAAATTTCCCAACTTGCACTGGTCATAACTCTCTCAATTGTCATCTTTTTAAGGTGATATTTGACTTTTTGGAAATATCAAGATGTCCTCTACAATTTCTATGTTGATCATTTTTGCATTTGGAGACTTTATCTTGATGTAAGTTGCTTTGACAAAAAGTGTATTTTTGTTGACTTTAGAAATGGCCTATAATGTATGGGCTCATATCATTCAAATAAAGCACTTTTTGGACTTGAGCATACATACACAAAGTTGTAGATAATTTAATTTATTTCAAAATAGGCTTTGGTTGGGGATAAGTTGATGAAGCATGTGAGATTTATGCTTGGTCAAAGTTCAGTTGACTTCTCCTAAGGAAACCCTAATTTGGCAACTTTTGACCTTTGATGATTTGAGGAATTTCCTTGAGGAATCATGACCAACCCTTGATAAAATTATGAATATAACTTTAAAATTTTGATATTGATCAAAAGCCTTGAAGTTTGACTGTATGTTGACCATAGTTGACTTTTTACCCAATACAATTGACTTTCAATCATTTGAGCCATTGACTGAGCAAACTTGTGGTGTAGGACTTAAAACTTGACATGAGCACTATTGAATACCTATGAAGAATCATGGAAATCACTTGAGAACCTTGTAACCCAATCTTCCTTGAGAAACTTAAAACCCTAGTTGTAGACTCGCTGCTCAGGAGGAGCATTGTTTGATCAACTCTTGAGAATCCTTGAGCATTTTGAGAACCCTTAAAAGAATGTTTTGAAGAACATGGGAGGGAAAACTTTGGGGTACAACAGCTGCCCCTATTCAATCTTCTTAAATTTGAAGAGTTAGATTGACATGCTCGCCATTCGTGACTTGAAGGTGGAAGATGATTGAACACTTAAGTGCCCAGAAATTTGCACTCGTCGGTGCACGAAGTAACACTGTTGGTTGATTATACCGAGAATGGGCTTAAAGATGCCATTTGGAGAGGTTATAGAGAGTCATCAGAGATGGGCTTATAGGTTCCATCCAAAGTAACCGTTGACAGAAATTAGACTAAGTCTACGCCTGACTTTGTCTTGGAAGATGTATTTGGAGTGAGTCTACGCCCGACTTGGTCCAAAAGGATAATCAGAATAAATCTACGCTCGATTTAATATGAGCCATAAGATGTCTACACCCGATCTCAACTAGAAGAAGTATCAGAATAAATCTACGCTCGATTTAATCTGAGCCAGAAGGTGTCTATGTCCGATTTCAATTGGAAGAAGTATCAGAATAAATATACGCTTGATTTAATCTGAGCCAGAAGATGTCTATGCCCAATTTCAACTGGAAGAAGTATCAGAATAAATTTATGCCCAATTTAATATGAGCCAAAAGATATCTACGCCTGATTTCAACTGGAAGAAGTATCAGAATAAATTTATGCTCGATTTAATCTGAGCCAGAAGATGTCTACGCTGAATTTCAACTGGAAGAAGTATCAAAATAAATCTATGCTCGATTTAATTTGAGCCAGAAGATGTCTATGCCCAAATTTAACTGGAAGAGGTATCAGAATAAATCTACACTTGATTTAATCTGAGCCAGAATATGTCTACGCCCGACTTTAACTGGAAGAAGTATCTGAATAAATTTACGCTCTATTTAATCTGAGCCAGAAGATGTCTACGTCTGTCTTCAACTGGAAGAAGTATCATAATAAACCTACACCCAATTTAATCTGAGCCAGAAGATGTCTACGCCCGACTTCAACTAGAAAATATGTTTCTTTGAGAATGACCCTATGAGGAAATTGCTTAAGTAGCCATTTGTCAGGTGTAGACTTTGGGAAGTCTGTCTGGTCATATAAGTGGTTGATGATGTTTGTCAGTTGATTGATCTTTCCTGAAAAGGTAAAGAGTTAGTTGTATGCAATGTTATGATGTATGAAATGCATTGTATAATGATATTCTCAAAATAAATGAGAGTTTGTTATATGCGTTTTGTATGCATATGTTATGTTATTTGTAAATGATGTATGAATGTGAAATGTTGTTGAAGTGTATTTATAAATTCGTGCAACATCTTTGTCGGGGGAAATAAATCCCTGACTGTTGCTGGGGATGAAGAGTATGTGTATCTTCGATCTTGATGGGTATTCCTGCTTGCTGTTTGAGGAAACTCCGTTGGGGGATGTTAATTCTTATTTGGGGAGAAGAGTCTAAGAATATTGGTTGTTCACTGCTTACTGGGGATTTTAGTTCTTATACACACTGATTGGGGATAAAAGAGATGGATTGGATGCCGAATCGTCTGAGAGGATAATGTTGAATGATACCTAGTTCGTTTTCATATTTAGTAGCAACTCTCTAGGGATAACGACCCAGACTATCCTTTGTTGGAGGTGGAAATCCTGCCGGTAATTTGTGGTAGAAACAAACTCAAGCTGAGGAGACTGTAATCTGTTGGGGGAAATAAACCTTGTTGGGGAAATAAACCCTGTTGGGGGAAATAAACCATGTTAGGGGAGAAATACTCTGCTGAGGAAACACCCTTGCTAAAGAGATGAGATTTGCTGGAGAAAAGAAATCTGCAAGGGATTTTACAGTTCTAGAGGAATAAACTTAGCTAGGGAAGAGAATTTTCATAAATTATACTGATTGGGACTTCGTAAGTTGGCGGCATTGCTGGAAAAATATCATATTCCCTTATTCGTTGGTGTGATTTGCTGGTGAGTATGATTAGTGCATCCAATTTTGTGGGGGGTATATCTTTGTTGAAGATAATCTTGTTAAGACTATTGTGTGAGGATAATTCCATGGAAGTGGCTCTGTGGAGATACGTGATGACTTGAACATTACCCAAACTCCTAGAGTTTTGATTAACTTCTTATTCCTGTCTTTATGCGTATATTTGTTAATAGTTAATCATACCCATATGCATATGTTCTTTCAATCTTAGTCATTGGACGTTTTTGCAAATAAAACAAATAAAGTAAAAACAAAAAGTTTAAATTTTGAAATTTGTATTTCTATTGATAGTTTACCCGTAAACAGGAAATTTCATACAAAGAGACATAAATCCTAGTAAGAAGAAATAGTCGCGAATGAAAAGAGTACAAAGTGAAAATAAGATAATAGCTATGTAGGAATAATCTCGTTTGGTTCCAACCCTGCTATTACCCCTATGTCTTCAAGCATCTCATATATTATTGTCGGAAGAAAGTGATTGAATTGATCTGTACCATTTGAACTTGATGTTGGTAATAAAGTTTATTGTAAGTGATCCAATGGGACATAGTCGTACGCTTTAATCCCTAACTTTTGCCTGGACCGCCCTTTCGGGTTTTTAGTCCACTGGGATACCCTTTTTGCCTAAGTCGCCTTTTCAGGTTTTCAACTTGCCAGGTGTATAATCTTTTATATATATCCCTCATTTTTCCCTGAACCCTTTTGGTTCGTCGGGATGACCTTATTTTTGCCTAGGCTAGTAAACCTAGTGGGTCATTTTCATGCGTAGTATCTTTTGACTATGTCCATGTTCTTAGGGTGCAGGAAATCTTCACCGTCCATGGTGGTCAGTATCATATCACCGCCAAAAAATATCTTCTTGACTACAATTGGCCCTTCATAGGTGGGAGTCCATTTGCCCCTGGGATCACCTTGCAGTAGAATAATGCGCTTTTTTCGAAGTCACCAGCCTGATATACTCGATGCTTGATTTTATTGTTGAATGACTTGACCATACGCTTCTGATACATCTGGCTATGACAGACAACCGCAAGCCTCTTCTCATTGATCAGATTTAACTGGTTTAGCCTAGTCTGAATCCACTCATCTTCGTCCAGGTCTGCATATTTCATAATTCTCAGAGAAGGAATCTAAACTTTGACAGGTAGGACAACTTCCATACTATAGACCAGAGAGAATAGGGTTGACCCAGTTGATGTTCGAGCTGAAGTGCGATAGCCATGAAGAGAAAATAGTAACATCTTGTGCCAGTCTTTGTAGGTCACAACCATCTTTTGTATAATCTTCTTAATATTTTTGTTGGCGGCTTCCACTATGCCATTCATCTTTGGACGATACAGAGAAGAATTGTGGTGTTTGATCTTGAACTGCGTGTAGAGTTCAGTGATCATAGTGTTGTTGATATTAGTATTGTTGTCTGTGATAATCCTTTCGGAGATACCATACCAACAGATCAGGTTATGTTTGATAAACCGGGCGACCACATTCTTGGTAACAGAGGCGAATGAGGTTGCTTCAACCCACTTTATAAAGTAATCATTGGCGACGAGGATGAAGTGATGTCCATTAGAGGCAGTGGGTTTAATCTCTTTGATCATATCAATGCCCCACATTGCAAATGGCCACGGTGCAGTCAAGATGTTTAGAGGAACCGAAGGCACATGAACTTTATCAACATAGATTTGACACTTATGACAAGTTCTCGAATGGTGGTGACTGTCGGTTTCCATAGTAGACCAATAGTAACCTGCTCTCATAATCTTTTTAGCCATAGTATACCCACTAAAGTGAGTACCAAAGATACCTTCGTGAATATCTTGCATAATTTCCTCTGCTTCCTTCTTGTCCATACAATGAAGTAGAGTCAAATCATGATTACGCTTGTATAAAATTCCATTGCTCAAGAAGAACTTAGCCGAGAACCTTCGTAGGAATTTCTTGTCATTGATCGATGTCCCTTCAGGGTATTCTTGAGCCTCAAGGTACCTTTTCACTTCATGAAACCAAGGTTTTTCCTCTACTCCATCAGTGTCAATTTCATAGCAGTGTGTCAGTTCGTTAATCTTTTAATGGTAATTCTGGAAGCCTTATTGTCCCATCTGACCTTGAACATGGATGACATGGTAGTCAATGTGTCCGCCAACTGATTCTCTTCTCTTGGGATATGCTCAAAAGTAATCTCTTCGAAATATGGAATCAAGGTTAGCAGATGTTCTCGGTAAGGGATAAGATTCAGTTTCTTCGTATCCCATTCTCCCTTAACCTGAATGACTACCAGGGCTGAGTCCCCATATACGCTTAAGAACTTAATACTCATGTCAATACCAGCCTTAATACCCATGATGCACGCTTCATATTCAACCATATTGTTGGTGTAGTCGAAGCAAAGTCTGACGGTGAAGGGCGCATGGAAACCCTGAGGAGAGATAATTACATCACCGATTCTATTTCCAAGTGAGTTAGAAGCTACATCGAAGACCATAGTCCATCGGGATCCTGGCTCAGGTCCTTCATCGGTCCAGGTTCTTCATAATCTGTTGCTAGCATAATGTTCTCGTCCAGAAATTCGAAATTCATAGACTGATAGTCATTTACAGCTTGATATACCAAATGGTCTGCCAATACACTTCCCTTGATTGCTTTTAGAGTGGTGTACTAGATGTCGTATTTTGTTAAGACCATTTTCCATCGGGCTATTCTTCCAGAGAGAGCTGGCTTCTCGAATATGTACTTGATGGGATCCATTTTAGAGATCAACAAAGTGGTATGGGTCAACATATACTATCTTATTCGGCGAGCAGCCCATGCCAAAGTGCAACAAGTTTTCTTGAGCAGTGAATATCTTGTTTCACAATCGGTAAATTTTTTGCTAAGGTAGTATATTGCATGCTCTTTTCGACCAGACTCGTCATGCTGCCCCAATACATACCCCATTGAGTTCTTTAGCACTGTTAGGTACATGATGAAAGGTCTTCCTTCAACTAGTGGAATTAGAATAGAAGGTTCTTGTAGGTACTCCTTAATTTTATCAAAGGCTATTTTACAGTCGTTGTTCAACTTTACTACTTGATCTTTCTTCAGTAGCTTGAAGATTGACTCACAAGTATTAGTCAAATGAGAAATGAAACGGGTAATGTAATTCAGTCATCCTAAGAAACCTCTGACTTCCTTCTCGGTACAGGGAGTCGACATTTCTTGAATAACTTTAACTTTTGTAGGATCAACTTCAATACCTTTACTGCTGACGATGAAACCCATGAGTTTATTGAATCTCACCCCAAAAGTGAACTTGTTCGGGTTTAACCTCAGTTTGTACTTATTCAGTCTTTCAAACAGTTTATGCAGATGATTAAGACACTCTTCTTCAGTCTGTGACCTTGCTATCATGTTGTCGATATAGACTTCTATCTCGTATCATGTCATGAAATAAAGCTGCCATGGCATGTTGGCAAGTTGCCCCAACATTTGTCAACCCAAAAGGCATTACCTTGTAACAGAAAGTGACCCACTGTGTAACGAAGGTAGTTTTCTCCATGTCTTAAGATGCCATCTTGATCTGATTATAACCCTAGAAACCATCCATGAAGGAGAATACCTTGTGCTGAGCGATGTTATCGACCAAAACATCAATATGTGGCAGTGGGAAATCATCTTTGGGGCTCGCCTTGTTCAGATCCCTATAATCTACACACATATGTACCTTTCCATCTTTCTTTAGTACCAGAACAACATTAGAAACCCATTAAGGATATGATGTCACTGCTAAAAACCTTGCATTGAATTATTTTATGACTTCAACTTTGATCTATTCTAACATTTCAGGACGCATGTGATGAAACTTCTGCTTTATCGGAGCACAACCTTCTTTCATTGGTAGACAGTGAACCACAATATATGTATCAAGTTCTGGCATGTCTTCGTATGACCAAGAAAATATCTCAACATATTCATGCAACATCCAAATTAACCTATTTTTGATGCTGCTCTCTAAGTTGGCGCCTATCTCGACCTCTTATCTGTCTGTTTCGGTATCCAAATTTATAACTTCGATTGGATCTTCATATGGTTGGATCGACTTTTCTTCTTGTATTAAGAGTCTGGAAAGTTCTCCGAGTTTTTCACAATCTTCCTCACCTTCGTCCTCGGCTTGGTGGATCGGATTTTTAAAGTCATAAGCGGCAATAGTAGAATCGTTAACGAGATCCAGGGTGGATGAGGATCTGCAATGTAGTATGTGGGTGTGTGTAAGAACACATATCTATTTTGAAAATGCAATAAGTAAAAGAAAAATAGGGAGCACAAAATTTAAATGCAAAACATCCAATGTTTTTTATTGAATGAACAATGTTTATGAATTATCAACCCTTAACAAATGAACCATTGTGCCTCGGGTAAGACACAAGGTTTAAAGTGATTGTTTATTACATAACCAAAATAAGAAAACAGAAAAATGGCATTTACTCCTGTCTGAAAGAGATTAAGATAACATCTTAAATCTTTCAATTGCAGAGCCCGTTGTCGGTATGGGAAAGATCCAGTTGTCAAAGTTATTATCAGCATCTTCTTCATCAGAAACAACGTCAATTGCATTCATACCTTTGTCGTGCTTCAGCATCGGTGCGATATTCATATTCGGGGTCTCTGGAGGATCAAACTCAATCTCTTTATTGTCAATCAGATAATGAATTTTGCTTTTTAGAGCCCAACAATTGTTGGTATCGTGCCCAGGACTGTTAGAATGATAGGCACACTTCACGTTCATATTGTACTTAGGAGAGGATGTGTTGGGATTATGAGGAGGATCCCGTAGTGAAATGAGTTCAGCTTTTAACAAATGTTGCAATGCCTGATATAAAGGCATGCCGATATTGGTAAACTGCCTTAACAGAGCGTCTGGCCTTCGTTGGTTGCCCTGTTGTTATTGTTGAACAGGCGTCAGATTAAAGATCAACACCGCTCCCACAAACTGATGACAATCATTTTTACTGTGGCCCTTCTGGCCATAGACATCATTGGATTCTTTTTTACCACCAAAGGGCTTCTTCACAACATTAGAAGATGTAGCTGTGATACGGTGGGAAAACTGAATTGAAGGTTTTGCGTCTGATCGCAAATGTTGCAGTTAGCAATAGTCGCCACCGACTTTTCTTTTATCCAAAAGGAAAGGTGAAAAAGCAAAGGAAAGACCTTTGAGATTATTTCTTGAGTTCGGGGGGTAGATTATGAAAAGGGAAGGTATTAGCACCCTTTTCATCCATGGTTTTCCATGGGCTCTTAGTTACTTGCTAGATCACTTTCTTTTGTTTGAAATTGTGCTTTGTGTGGTTTTTGAAAGTATTTTGTAAAGAGGCCATTGTTTAGGCAAACTTTGTAATGATTCTCATTCGTAAGAATGTATACAAAGTGTTGATCTTTTGAAAATGTTTTCAAGTTTTATAAGATGTTTTGAAAGTGTAAGTGTTTGTTTTGAAAATAGCAAGGATGTTTTGTTTTGAAATTGAGCAAGTAATTAGGAGCATTCTACCTACTAAAAAGTCTTTCATATTCATTTCCTTTTCCTTTGACATTGTTATCTTACCATTGATTTGGTAAGTAACCCTATCTTTGGATGTAAACGGGACGGGCGTGAGTCATCGTATAACCATGATTAGCAATGGTTTAAGGTATCTTAGCATTCTTTTTAGGGACTAAGATCATTTGGAAGGCAACTTAGATAGCGTCATCGAGGGACTATGATCTTGTATCTGCTTGTTTTTTGCTAAGATACCTTACATGCGTAATATGGCCATTTTGTATAAGGCAACCAAGTAGAATAACCCTAGGGGTGCTTGTGTGCAAGTTGTGATACGGTGGGAGAACTGACTTGAGGTTTTGCGTTTGTATTCGCATTTGTTCGGTTTAGCAAGAGTCGCCACCGACTTTTTATTTATCCTAAGGAAAGGTCAAAAAGCACAGGAAAAACCTTTGAGATGTTTTCGTGGGTTCTGGGGGTAGATTATGAAAAGGGAAGGTGCTAGCACCCTTTCCATCCATGGTTATCCATGGGCTCTTAGTTACTTGTTTTAGATCACTTGCCTTTTCTTTTCAATTGTTTGAAATGGTGCTTTGTGTGTGTGGTTTTGAAAATGTTTTGAAAAAGATGCCTTGTCTAGGCAACCATTGTAACAATTCTTTACTCGAATGTTTTACAAAGGTGTTTGTCTTTTTGAAAAGATGTTTCAATGTTTTTTGAAAGTTTGTTTTGGAGTTGTGTTGTGATGTGTGTTTTGAAAAATGGCAAGTGTGTTTTGCAAGTTTGATCAAGTAACCAAGAGCTATCTACCCTAAATTACTCAAAGATCTTTTTTATGCTTTTTAACCCTTTTAACAGTGTTGTTTCACCATTGTGTTTGGTGAACAACCTTGTGTTAGTGTTTACTGTGGAAATTGGTAAACAACCGCTGATCCTCCAAAAGGTTACTTATTTGGTGACTCGCAGGATCGATCAGATTGATCCTAAGACATGGTTGATTTTTTGGGGTCTGACTAAATCTAATGATGGTTAATGCCAGTAAAGTAAAGACACTTTATGTAAATTGCATGAAGAAAAGCTTGATAGAATAAATGAAAGCGTTAAATAAAGGCTTCGACGGAAAAGAGTAAATGAAAGGCAATAAAGTTCTGGAATATAAAAGACTTTGATTAATTTAAATGGTGTTTCACACATACATTCTCAACAATTCTTTCGCTCACACTGGGTACTTGAATCTAGATGAGTGACTTGTATATAATGATGAACACACGCGAAAACTACGTGAACAACTAGTATTTATACTAAACACATCTCAAGTAACCGTTGGGCAGTTACGTTGCTTCGAGATGACACCACTTGGCATGCTCACAGCATTCGACGCTCCTGATCTTGGCACGTTGCGCTTGGTAACTGCTGGGAACCGTTTTCCCTCTAAACATTCGAATCTCAAACCGTTCCACCCTGGGGCATCAAATACCTTTGTCGAGAAGTTCCTTCGACGTCGAAGGTAACAAGATTCCTACTTAAAAGAAATCCTCTAAGTACCTTGCCACTTTCTGATGAGCATTCGACAGGATCAGCTGGTCGAAACCATTCCTCATAATTAATGGTCTATATTAATAACAAACAAGGGTGTCGAATTTAGGAGCCAACAAATTTCCCCCCAAGAATACCTTATTTCGACGCTGAAAAGAAAAAGGCATTCTTTGAGATTCCACCCGACACCTGTCCTTCATTCTTAGCCACAGATTAACTCGTGCGCTTTTCGTCTCCTACCAACCAACTGACAATCCCAAAAAGCCATCATTCCAACTGTTCCTAAGACGTCACTTCAGTAAGGCGTTTGGTGTGCCCAATGTCTTTTCACAGATTGTCATCATGACAATTTCCCGAAATCGAGGATGCACGCTGCACCGTTTCTGTTCTGCAGAACGACTACGTCAGCAAATGAGCGCCACGTGCCCCACTATCGTCTGAAACATTAAATGACCTCGAGTTTTGTGATTTTCCAATCACTATAAATAGTGCTAAGTGCCCCTCGTGGGACTTTTCACGCTTTCTTCATCCAAGCCTTATTATTGAACAAAAATTTCTGCAAAAACTTTGTTCTTCATCCATCTTCATCTCAACCCAAAAATGACTTCAGGTTCTCGTTCTTCCAATGCTCCCAGTTCTAACATTCCCTCTAAAACTGCCCAACCAAAAATCTTTTCAACTGTTCCAACAGTTAACTCCAAAGGCATGCGAAGGGTTCCTGAACCCTTGGGAACTGCTGAGCGTGAGGCTTACTCTTCTCAACTGCTGATTCCTGTTGGATACTCCAACCAGGTTTTCGCCATGTCTGGTCCTTTATCTACATGCATTGCTGACTCAACGAAAATCAAGAGCTTTTTCCCGGTGCTTGAGGCACTCAAGCCTGTTGGGTGCTCCAAAAAGGCTACAGATGACAACGAAGATCCTGCAAAAGAAAAGATAGATCTTCGTTTCTTCAACAGAGGGGTTAGGGCTTTTAGGTCTAGCCCTAGCCTTACACCAGACTACAGCGCTTGGCTCGACAAGATGGAAAAAAGCCAGGCTTCGATTTGGAAGAACCTGGGGATTTATGACCTAGTCATGCTGTCGAAGACTGGTCTCAACTACTCCCCTGAAATGCTGGTAGCCTCTTTGCTATTTTGGGACTATACTCACTTCACCTTCCACCTGCCTTGTGGAATGGTAACACCCACTCTCTTCGACGTGGCTGCCATTACCGGTCTTCGACCAACTGGGGATTACTTTGACCCAGAGGAAATGTCTGAAGACCAGATTGGGTTTTCAGCTACCAAACCCACTTACACCACCTACATCAACCACTACCATGACAAATCGACAGCTAATGTGACATACGTGGAGCACATTGCGTTTCTAGACCTTTGGCTGTCACGCTTCTGTTCTGCACGAAATATCTACAGGTGACGAAGAAAATGGTCACCCTTGCTACCCAGCTTCACCATGGTCAAAACATCTGTTTGGCCGAATTAATACTGGCGAACCTATATGAGTCGATAAGCAGTGGAACAACTCTATTAAAGGTAATAGAAAATAGAGCCAGCTTGCTGCTTACAGGACCCTTCTGGCTACTACAACTATGGCTAAACGCCACTTTTGAGTCTTTCTTACCTCAGAAAACTCAGATAAACGAACAAGCTCCTGAGATAGCCAAAAGGCGTATCAAAGGCACCAAGCTGGCTTTACTGACTCCCACTGAGGATGGGCTGGAACTCCAACAGACCTTTGCAAACTTCGTTTTGATGTTTGCAGGAAGAAAAGAATTCACCTCGACCATGGCTCCTTTCGCCCGTCGAAAGTTTGGTCCAGAATGGTTTACCAGGCCCCATCCCAAGTCATCAGGGGACCCTCATCTCGAAGAGCACACCACACTGTGGGAAGCATTTCTCACTCCCAGAATAATGCCATTGCGCTTTAAGAGTTCCAAGAATCATCTGAGCCTGATCGCTTATCAGCCAAATTTGGTCTCTCGACAGTTTGGTATCATCCAATCACTTCCTTCTCCCATTTTCCCTAGGGAGAAATCAATGTTGTATTTTTGCAATGATTACACTGAGGATGCTGCTACCAAGCACATTGGCAGGTACGCTGGTCGGACAGTACTTTCACTGTTTGACTATCAACTCAACTTCCTCTGTTCACCATCTTTTGAAGACTGGTGGAAGAGTTATTATGCTGAAGAGTTCTTCGATGAAAAAGATTTTGTGGACGAACTCCAGAAGTCCTTCGTTTTGGTCCTTGACAAAATAAAGAAATGTACGTTCACTCTCCAAATTATATTTATCTTTCCATTTCGACTTATAACTTGTCAATTATAATTGGTGAACGCGTCTTCTTTCAGTTGTTCGAAAGCCTGCAGCAAAGAAAACCACAGAAAGCCATCAGGGAGGAGGTCCCTCTACAAAACCTTCAACACCGGTAACCAAACTTTTATTATTTCCTTCTGGTTTTAAACATCCTGATTTTCGATGTGGCGCTCTAAATCGACTCCATTTGGTTTTCAGGAACCTGCACCTAAGAAACGACCTGCACTAACGGTCGAATCTGCGAGTGACGACAAGGATGAATCTCCCCCTATTCCTCTTAAACGGAGAAAACTGAAGAAAGATGCCCCTGCTCCTGAGCCTCAACCTATGATCAGAATCAAGGTTGCAGGGAGAAAACCCAGGCCACCTCCCGTGATCATCGAAGAGCCTACGGAGGAGGAGCTGAACGTCTTGCTCAGCAAACCCGTCGAAAGTGATAATTCTAGCCCTGGGGCTGAAATTCCTCTACAGGTGGCTCCTCCGACCATTTTTAACTTATGTGTCGATGATCACGTTCGATTGTGTATCTTTCTAAACCAGAAGATTCTTCCTCTTCTATTTTCAGGAGACCACCGAAAGTTCAGCACCAAAAACTTCAGAGACACAAGACTCTGTTGAACATAGTAGACAACAAGAGGAGGAATTGGCGAACGATGAAGCCCTTGCCGAAGCAGAGGAGCAACAACCAAAGGAAACTCAAGTGGTCGATCTGACAGAGGAGCAACATGACGAAGAGGATCATGTTGATGCTGGCACTACTGAACTACATGTCGAAGAGAGTCATGTCGATGCAAACACTACTGAACAACTTCAACCCCAAACCACCGCTGCTGTATGAGCGACCACCTCGACAAAGCCCAAGTCTAAAGAAGACTTGGCCCTTTTGAAGCAAACTGATCCCATTGGCTACCTGAATGCCATCATTGAGAGTAGGGGAAGTTCATCTGACCTTAGTCATGATGCTTCTACTGCATCGGGGAAGTCCACTTCGACTTCTCCTCTTGATGAGGCTTTGATGAAGGTCAAGGCTCAGTTCTTCAAAAAGGATCTGATGAAGGCTTTGGAGGGGGATCCTACTGCTCCGTCTTGTCTGGGAGCTATTCTGAATGCATTCGATTTGCTTGCTGTGTCTCCAGAGGTTTCCAGCTTTATCTTGGAGTTATACTCCATTGTTGACCAAGTCTCTGTGGACTATCGACGTCAGAGGGGCTTCAACAACCAGCTCGAAGCGCTACATGGCAAGAGTTATTCTGCCTGGACCGAGGTAGCTGAAACAACTTCTCGAATTGCAGAATTGTGGAGGCAGAAGACGTCTAAGCAGGAGGAAATCGACGCTATAGATCGAGATAATGCCTCTATAAAGGCGCAGATCGAGGAGCTGGAGGCCAAGTTAAATGCTAACACCAAGCGCAAAGAGGATCTCCTCTTGACTGTTTCGGACATAGAGAGACAAGCTGAAGTTACACGAGGCCTAGAGTTCGCTGAGAAGGCCCAAGCCTTTGATGACCAGATTGCCAAACTTTCTCAGGCGACTGCCTTGTGTAACAAAAGGCTGGAGTTGTAGCAGGCCAAGTATCTTCGACTTAAAGCTTCTATCCATTTCTAATTTGCTCATCCATTTATTAACCATGTACTGTAATATTTGTAAGACAATGCAACCATTTTGGCTAATCATTATATAATTTTCCATTTTGGCTCTTTATGGTTAATTTGGTCATTAATTGCTATTTATTTTGATCTCTTGGAGCATAGGTTTATATTTTTTCAAATATTTGCCGTTTACTCTCAAGAGTCTTTTATCTTCACCTAACTCTTCGACCTCATAAGCTCCACCAGAAAAAATTTGGATAATTCTGAACGGTCCTTCCCATTTGGGTGACCATTTTCCCATGCTTCGATCCCTTCGATCCATGGGGAGAATCACCTTCCAAACTAATTCTCCAGGCGAGAATGCCTTAGGTTTTACTTTTTTATTGTAAGAGTCTTCCACTCTTTTCTTCTGAATTCTTAGTAGGTCGAGAGCGCGTAGTCTTTCTTCGTCTAAATCTACTAGTTCGTCTAACATCATATCCCAATAAACCTCAGAGGGGATATCATGATGTCTCTGAACCCTTGCTGATTGAAGACAAATTTTCGTTGGCAGCACTGCGTCATGACCAAAAGTTAGCCGATATGGTGTTGTACCTATGGCTTCTTTTGGGGATGTTCGACAGGCCCACAAGATCTGGTCTAACGTCTTATGCCAATTTTTTGGCTTCTTTCCTACATGCTTTTTTATCAGGCCGATCACTATTTTATTCGCTGCTTCAACTTGACCATTTGCCTGTGCATAATAAGGTGTTGATGTTAGGAGTCTAAAGCCTGTTTCTTGAGCGAATTCCTGCATCTTTCGACCAGTGAACACTGATCCTTGATCAGTCGTTATAGTTTCAGGGATTCCAAATCTAAAGATAATGTTCTTTTGAATAAATTCAATGACATTTTCTTGGTCTGCAATGACTAAAGGAATAGCTTCGATCCATTTAGTGAAATAATCAATGCCTACCAGTATATACTTCTGGCTCTTTGATGATGCCGGTCGAATCTCTCCAATAAGATCCAACGCCCATCCTCTAAAGGGCCAAGGTTTCACTATTGAGTGAAGTTCGCTTGCTGGTACATGTTGGATGCCCGTATGGACTTGACATTCCTGGCAACCCTTCGCGAACTCAACACAATCCTTCAAGATGGTGGGCCAGTATAGTCCTTGTCGAAACAACAACCATTTCATCTTATGGCCTACTTGGTGAGCCCCACATGCTCCAGCGTGCGTAGTCGAAAGGGCTATGTATGCTTCAGTTTCACTTAAGCACTTTAGCAATACCCCTTCAAGCGTCTTTTTAAATAACTCATTACCCATGAGTACGTAACTCAACGCCCTATATTTTATTTTCCGTTCTGTCAAAGCTGCTGGATTTTGTAGATAATCTACAATGGGTTTCCTCCAATCTTGCTCTGACAAATTGTGTATGAACGATATTTCAAAGTTCCTTTGATCAGTATACCCTAGTCTTGTCGATTTCAAATCTGTTGGTGACAGGCTAGTTGCTTTTATTTTTTCTCGGACTTCGATTGCTCTTTGTAATCTAGTTTTTGAAATTTTGTACCCAGATGCAATTTGTGCCAAATCATTGGCTATTTGATTTTCCAATCTGGGTATGTGTCGAATGTTGACCATTTCGAATTTTTTCAATAAACGATTTGCTATCACAAAGTACATAATAAGATTTTCTCTTATGCACTTATATTCTTTTGTGACTTGCTTAATGACTAACTCTGAGTCTCCCATTATTTCGACTCGAGTTGCCCCCAATTCCAACAATATCTCAAGGCCAGTAATTAGAGCTTCGTACTCAGCCTCATTGTTCGAACAGGTACCTGATATCTTGTACTTGAATGTTGTTGGAATTTTTTCTGGAGAAATAATCAAGACCCCTACTCCTGTTCCATCTTTATGGCTGGAACCATCGAAGTAGAATTTCCAAGGCTCTATCTCCACATAATTTATATTCTCAACCTGAATTGAGTGGTCGACTATAAAGTCTGCTACCACTTGCCCTTTCACTGCCCTAAGAGGCATAAAGGTCAATGAGTACTCAGTTAACGCTAGCGCCCACTTGCCAATTCGGCTGTGCAGGATGGGTTTCGACAACATGTACTTGAAAACATCAAAATGAGACGAAACGTACACATCAACTGGTTTTATATATTGTTTGAGCTTTGTACAAGAGAAATAAAGACATAGACATAATTTTTCAACTTCGCTATATCTAGTTTCTGCATCGTTCAAAACTCTACTAAGATAGTAAATGGGTCTTTCGACTCCATTTTCATCTTCCTGGGCTAACATGCTTCCCAAAGTTTTGTCGGATGCAGCTATGTACAATCTCATACTCCTGTTGCTGCAAGGAGGCACCAAAATAGGTGGCTTGGTGAGATATCCTTTGATTTTGTCGAAGGCTTCTTGTTGCTCTTGCCCCCATTCGAATCTTTCCTTATTCAAACGAAGTAAGGGTGAGAAGGCTTAAGCTTTTCCACTTAGGTTAGATATGAATCTCCTTAAGAAATTTATCTTGCCCAGCAGAGATTGCAGTTCCTTTTTGTTCGCTAGCGCTTTCGCTTCCAAGATTGCCCTCGTCTTGTTCTGGTTGATTTCGATTCCTTTCTTGTGGACGACGAAGCCCAAGAAATCTCCAGCTTTTACACAGAACGCACACTTCAAAGGGTTCATTTTAAGACCATGTTCTCTCATTCTTTCGAATGATTGTCGAAGGTGGTCTATATGGTTCTTCCTGGAAACAGATTTTACAACAATATCATCAATATACACTTGCATAAAAGTGTTAATAAAATCATGGAAGATAGAGTTCATCGCCCGCGGATATGTTGCCCCAGCGTTCTTTAGGCCAAAAGGCATCACTACCCACTCGTAAGTGCCTAAAGCCCCGGGGCATCGAAAAGCTGTTTTCAACACATCTTCTTCGGCAATGAATATTTGATTATATCCTGAATAACCATCGAGCATGCTCAGGTACTCATGGCCAGCGGCAGAATCGACTAGCATTTCCGCCACAGGCATAGGATATTCATCTTTGGGTGTGGCAGCATTCAAGTCTCTGAAATCTATGCATACCCTCAACGTGCCATTTTTCTTAATCACTGGCACAATGTTTTCAATCCATTCGACATACCTCGTAGCTCGTATGAATTTGCACTTCAGCAGTCTTTCGACTTCTGTTTTGATCTTCGACAGTATTTCTGGAGCGAAGCGTCTTGGACTTTTCTTGACTGGCTTCTTCCCAGGTTTGATTGGCAACTGAAGTTCTACCAATCCTCTGTCGAGACCAGGCATCTCGTTGTAATCCCATGCAAAGCAGTCCTTGAACTCCTTTAACAAATGGATCACTTCCAACCTGAGCTCTGGGTCTATTTTTGCGCTAATGTAAGTTGGCTTTTTCTCTAACCCTTCGCCCAAGTTGATTTCTTCTAAAGGATCATGCGCTAACATTTTGATGTTGTTCGCTAGGGGGTCCTTTTCGAATCCCAAAGGCTCATCGTCGTAGATGGCGTCGAGCCTTTGTTCCTGCATTTCTTCTGGCATGATATCAGGAGGTTCCGGGTCGAAATCCTTTCCAGGACCTGCAGAAAATAGCTCTTGATCATTGGCCTGTGTGGCCATATATTTTACTTCGGCTTCGAGAGCCGTTATCATCCTTGTTTCGGCTACATAAGCCGAAATTCGTTGCAGTTATTGTGACTCAGTCATTGTCACTGAATTCACTTCCCCAACCAGTTGGCTGGATGTCAGTTAGCCCACTGAAATCAATGTGGGACAAGTCTTCTCTGTCCCATTGAAAACCATGCTCAGGGTGCAGGTACAAGGAACAAAAAGCATTTGGCGCTGGCGCCAAGTCGAAGTCAGGTGCTGGGCATGGCCCAATGTGAGCCAATTTTTTGTCGAAGTCAGCTCTCCCTAGGTGATTTACTTCGCCCAAGTAATAGCTCTGATCCGCTTCTATATTTTCGACCATTCCATCAGGACACCATAGTATCAACCTTTGGTGCATTGATGATGGTACTGCTCCAACACCATGTATCCATTCTCGGCCCAACAAAAGATTATAATTTGGTTTGGCCGATATGACCATAAACATAGTTGGTCGAAGGATGGATCCCACTTTGAGGTCTAGTTGGATCACACCCATAGTGGTCCCTATTCCGCCTTCATAATTCGACAGAACCATGTTGTGAGGCTTGATGTTTTCATCGCTCTTGCCTATTTTTCTCAGCATAAAGTGAGGGATGATGTTGATGGTTTCCCCACAGTCCACCAAGATCTTATTTACGGTGGTTTCTTCGAGTTTTGCCCTTATGAATAAAGGCTTGAGGTGATTTTTCATCGCCTCTGTAGGAGGTTCGAAGAAACCATTTTTCTCTTCAGTAGCGCCATTGTCCATGACGAAGTAGCATATTGGCTTATGCTTGGCCATTTCTTGTTCGACTTCCAATCGTTCGATTCGACCTCCACCTGGCGGTTGAACTCTCTTGGAAAAACTGAGACTATGTTCACCATGATATCTAGGGTGTCATCAGACTCAGAGCCATCTTCGTCATTAACTTCGCCCTGGTTAGGCCAGACTAGTCTATTGGTCACTGGTTGTCTTTCTAGAGGCTTTCTCTGCTTCCTCTGAGGGACATTTGAACTTGATTCTGGCTTTAGTTCATTGGTAGCTTCCCTCTCAGCCTTTCTCCGCCTCTGGTATCTTCTCCATTGGGATCGAGACATGGGATTCTTTCCCTTGTAGTTACTTGATACCTGGGTCACTTTAGAGGCGACAACCTGAGGTTCTTTCTTGTGTGTCAAAGATGAACCTCTTGGAACTTCGAAGGAGTGCCACCTTTCCTTGCTCGGTCTCTTTCGACCTGATGTTTTATACCACGTATCAACTGGCACATTGGTTGGAGGCCTGAAAATCAGTGGCCTCTTCTATTGATTTGAACCCTTTTGGTAGGTTCTTCTGGGGTCATGTCGAATATCAACACTTTCCCTTCTTCTGTTTGCTGCTCTTACACCTTGGATGTGTTCAATAGCTTTTTTGTCGAAAATCGAGCTACATCGAGGACACAGCATCACTTCTGACTTCTTCTTCTGGCATCTTTGCAGGAAATCTGCCAGATTTTCGTTTTCCCGAGGGAAAGCCGTTTTGTTGGCATGCTCTTGCCTAATGGCCTCCTCTGATGCTTTTGATTCAGAGATTTCGACCATGTTGACATTCATGGTGTCTTTGGTGGCAAGATTCATTTGCTTCATCTGAGCCTCCAGGTCCTCTGTCTGGCCTTGGACCGCAGCCAAGTAGGAACTGGGTTTTGCTCCAGATTTTGGGGCTCCAACTGTCTCCAGTTTTGGGCTTTCAACAGCTTTTTGGACTGCTTCAATTGTTTTTCTAGAAAGACTCCCAGAAAAACTTCCAAAGATTGGCATGTTGACATGATCCTTGGTGACTTCAACCATAGTTATTCCTGGCCTTTTCACCTGGCTTCTGGACGCCTCGATCACATTCACCTCTGAAGGTTCAGCATAATGGGCTTCAGCCTGCAAAGGGTTAGAGCCCACAGTCATGGGGGTCTTATCGGCAAATTTCAGCATCCCTTCTTCGATAGCATCTTGCACGAGATTCCTAAAAAGAAAACATTGAGATGTTTTATGGCCTAGAAAATTATGATATTTACAAAAGCCTCTTTTATTTCTTTGATCAAGAGGAGGCACTTTTACCCCTGGGGGCACTATCATTTGGCCATCTTTTACAAGTAAGTCAAAAATTTCATCACATTTTGTAATATCAAAACTGTAAGTCTTTTTGGGGAACCTATCGTTGGCCCTTTCAGGACCAGTGGGGTTTTTTCCACTTGAGGGGACTAGCAGTTTGCAAGAGTATGGTGGCCCTTGTTTTAGCTCCGCTAAATCGACCTCGCTTTCTTCGACGGTTATAGTTTCGTCGAAGGTTTCTGGATCTTCATCGTCCATTTCGACATATGCTATCCTTTCTCTTTTATGAGTTTTTGTCGCCTTGGCTTTTTCAGCTTTAAGGCGTTCTACCTGTCGAACCCTATCGGCCAATTGGGCCATGTCTCTCAGGTATTGAGTGTCTAATTTCTTCCTAATGGAATAATCTAAACCTCATGCGGCTATTTCGACTAACTCATGTTCTGGCACTTGCGTAAAGCATCTTGCTTTGAACAACCTAAACCTATTTAGATATTCGTCTATAGGTTCAGTGAATCGCCTCTTTACACTGGCCAATTCTTTCAGGCTTATCTTGGTTTGTCCCATGTAGAATTGCTCATGGAACAATCTCTCCAACTGGGTCCAATGGTGGATCGAATTGGGGGGAAGAGTTGTGAACCAAGTAAACGCGTTCTTTGTTAAGGAACTTGGGAAATACTTAATCCTCAGGTTTTCGTTGTTTGAAATATCTCCTGCTTCAATCAAGTATCTCGCCACATGTTCGACAATAGATTCTGTCGTGTCCCCTGAAAATTTAGTGAACTTAGGGACTTTACATCTAGGAGGTAAGTCTGTTTGTAACACATATTCTGATAGTGGGGATGTAAAGTTGGGCCTACGGAAACCCGTATTCATCCCATTTTGCGTCATGATTCTTTCGATCATGGCTGTCAGGTTATTTTCCAAACCCATATTCTGGTATTGGATGTGCTGAACTATCTCATCAGCATTTTGGTTTCTGTTGACTATCCTTACTTCTGGGGCTATGACCCTAGGTTCTTCGACCCCGGGTTGTTCCAATCGCGTCCTAAGGTTTTCTTCGACAGGCTGCTGGACTTGGTTAATAATGGTTTCTTCCTCTAGAAGTATACCTTGGTTTCCCCTTATTTGCGCCCTTTGGGGCTGTCGAATAAGTTGGGGTACCCCAAAGAAATCGGCCAGACGCGCCATTTGCGCTGTCATCTGCTGATTCGACTGGGTGGTATTTTGTATTAGAGGATTTAGCACTGTACTTAAAGTTTGTGCCAATATTTGAACCATATCGTGGTTGCTTTCGTCCATTTGCTGCCTCAAGACTGCTGTCGAGGCATTCGTAAGGCCATGCGCTACTTGGGACGTTCCTCCTAAGAATTGGGTCCTACCCTTGTTCGCCATACCAACTCCGGAACCTTGGAGTGGCGAAGAGGCGCTCACTAAAGGGTCTGAAAAAGTGGACGCAGCGTTCATCAGGCTAGCCAATTCAGAAGTTGGCATGCCATAAAGTGGTTCTCGATTTAGACCGCCTGTCGAAAATCCTGGGGGAACATAAGGCCTAGTTCCTGGGTTTCCCCTTGGTGGGGGAGTTCCCAAAGGCATTCTGGGGCCAGTGAATGGAGGTAATGGCCCCATTTGTATGACCGTTACTGCTGGTGTTGAACCAGCGGTTAGCGTTTCACTTACGGTTGGGATAACCGTTGTTCCCACATTTGTTTGTGGGATTTCGCTATTGTTTGGCGGATTCGCCATCGCTTCTCTTCTTCTTGTAGTATTGGTATCGTTAGTGTATATTCTACCACTTCTCAATAACATGCAATACTTCTCGAAAAAGATGATATTCTATATAAATACGGTTAACCTTAAAAATCAACACAAGGTCCCACCGGGTGTGCCAATTTGTTTACCGTGGAAATTGGTAAACAACCGCTGATCCTCCAAAAGGTTACTTATTTGGTGACTTGTAGGATCGATCAGATTGATCCTAAGACATGGTTGATTTTTTGGGGTCTGACTAAATCTAATGATGGTTAATGCCAGTAAAGTAAAGACACTTTATGTAAATTGCATGAAGAAAAGCTTGATAGAATAAATGAAAGCGTTAAATAAAGGCTTCGACGGAGAAGAGTAAATGAAAGGCAATAAAATTCTGGAATATAAAAGACTTTGATTAATTTAAATGGTGTTTCACACATACATTCTCAACAATTCTTTCGCTCACACTGGGTACTTGAATCTAGATGAGTGACTTGTATATAATGATGAACACACGCGAAAACTACGTGAACAACTAGTATTTATACTAAACACATCTCAAGTAACCTTTGGGCAGTTACGTTGCTTCGAGATGACACCACTTGGCATGCTCACAACATTCGACGCTCCTGATCTTGGCACGTTGCGCTTGGTAACTGCTGGGAACCGTTTTCCCTCCAAACATTCGAATCTCAAACCGTTCCACCCTGGGGCATCAAATACCTTTGTCGAGAAATTCCTTCGACGTCGAAGGTAACAAGATTCCTACTTAAAAGAAATCCTCTAAGTACCTTGCCACTTTCTGATGAGCATTCGACAGGATCAGCTGGTCGAAACCATTCCTCATAATTAATAGTCTATATTAATAACAAACAAGGGTGTCGAATTTAGGAGCCAACAGTTAGGATGTTAACGGGACGGGCGCGGGTCATCGTATAGACCATGAAAGCAATAGTGTCAAGTATTTTTGGCAATTTTTCTTGAGGGACTATGATCATTTTGCTTTAGGCAACAAGATAGCGTCATCGAGGGACTATGATCATTTTGTTTGTTTTTGTTTTGCCAAAGTACTTGACATGCAAACATGGCCCATTTTTGAAGGCAATAAGCGGGATTACCCTAGAGGTGCAAGTGTGAATTGTGTATTGATTTTCATGCATTTATCTTTGTGTTAGGTTATCTAGCGGTTGATTTTGAATCTTCACATACAAACCCTAATTACTATACAGTATATAGAAAGCGATAAATTGCGGGAATTTAAAGTCTAAGCTATTACAAATAAGTATCCGGGGATGGGGGTACAAATATTTACAAATGGGGATGAGTCTTATCAGAATAGTAGTGTCCAAATATTATTTACAACCAAATCGAATCATCGTATTCTCAATGTAAAAAAATATATAAGAAAAAGGAATCAAAAGCAATGTAAGATGCACATGATTATTTACAAGTGATCAAAATGTTAATTAAGTAATGTCATTATTTTTTGTGTTTTTTTGTTAATGTTATAGAAACTTGTATAAGATTAATTAAACAAAAGTTTTAAAATTAATTAACTTAATAAAATCTAATATTTACATATTTTAAGTGCAATAATAAAAAAAAAAGTATTGTTAATAAAACTTAATGTGAAAAAATTAATATATTATTTTTATTTACCAAAAGGAGTTAGGTTATATAAAAAAGAAAATAAGATGATGGTAATAAAAAAAAAGTGTTGATTTATATAAAAAAGCGTTAAGACAATTAAATGGGCTTAGGGGTATGTTCTTGGCCCAAGTGAAAAACAAACAAGGTTATAGAAAGAAAGGGGGTGTATGCGCCAGTTCCAATTGGGCTTGGTGTTTGGAGCGTGGAGCAGGCCCAGCACGCGTTTGACAATTTTGTTTAGGGTTTGAGGTGGTTTATCTCAGAATTAGGTTTACAGAGTTTTGAATGGCGCCGATTCTCTCCTTCCTTCTTCGTCTTCATCCTTCTCGACCATGGCTTCCGATGCTTCATCCATGCCTTAGGCTACCAGGCGCCACCTCCACTTCCCTCTCTCCATGGTCGTTCAGGAAGTGATAAAGAAAAGGTAATGATTTGTCCCTCTTCATGTTTTTAGGGTTTTCGGATTCTTATCTTGCATGTTTTAACTTTTATATGTTCTGATCTTCTGTGTTGTTTATGTTTGTGTGAGGTGTAAAAAAGAAAAGGGAAGAGGAATTTATACCTTGGTTCTGCTTTTTGGAAAGAAGGAGGAGAGTTTGGACATGAGGCGTCTTAGGCGGCCGGGCGAGGGAGCGAGACTCTGATGAAATCTTTTCTGGTTTGTCTGGTACCCTCGTATCTTTTTTCTTTGAATGGTTTAGTGATGAGTATTATGCTTCTGAAAACCCTAGGGTATCCACTTTTGAATCTTCTTTTCTTCTTCTGATTGCTTGCCTCAGTGTTGCTTTCTCTCTCTTGGGCTTTTCCTTTTTCAATGATGATAATATTTGAATCCGAGATGCTCTTGCTTCTGACTTTTTGAATACTGGCTTTGTTGGCTTTTTTTTCTGAGATGAACCTTGATTCTGAGTTGGTGTTTCAGTTGTTTTTTCTTCTGAGTTGCTTGCTTCAGTTGCTTTTCCTCTCTTGGGCTTTGTTTCTCAATGATGAACCTTGGTTCTGAGAGGCTTGGATTTTTTGATGATTTTTAATGTTGAATTTGATTCTGAGGGTATTTGCTACTGTTGCTACTGATATGTTGATGTTGGCCCTATGATGAATTTTGTTCTGAGGGCTTTTGGCTTTGCTTTGAGTTTGGTTCCTTGATCTTGAAGGCAGGTTGAATGTTGTTTAGGATATAGGTTTTGACAGGCTTGTTGGGGTTTAGGCTTTGACAGGCTTGAAAGGCTTATTTTGGTTACAGGCTTGTTTGAAAGTTTCTGTAACAGGTTTGTTTAGACAGGCTTGTTGGAATTTTATTGTTTTGACAGGCTTGCTGGGCTTTGGCTTGAAGCAGGCTTGAGAAACTTGACAGGTTTTGTTGAAGGTTTTGTAATTGGTTTTTAGTAGGTAGGCTTGAAGCAGGCTTATGGTAGTTTGAAGCAGGCTTGAGGCAGGTTTTTTAGCAGGCAAGCTTGAAGGTTTTGTTCTGGTTACAGGCTTGCTTGAAGCAGGTTGCCAGGCAGTTTGAATCAGGCTTGAGGGCTTGTGTTATGTGTTTGTTTTGTGTTATATTTTTCTATATGTTCTGTTCCCTGTGTTCTGAACTGAACTCTTTGTTATATATTTCTATATTCTAAGCCTGCAAAACTGTAAGCCTCTACTTCTCTCTCTCTTTCTCTCTCTACAGAAAAAGCATATTTTATTGCTTAACTTTCCTTTTTATTCTGAAAAGGTTTTGGCCAGAAAATGATGAAAAATGCTTTTACAAGTTTGCTTGCATTTTGTCTTTCCTCTGCATATCTTCTTACCTCCAGATTTTCTGCATTGCTTTTGTGTACTTGTTGACAGCTTTATTAAAAGCTTCTTTGACAGTTACAGCTTGGTTGAAATTTTGAACTTGTGCAACTTGTTTGTTCAGTTTGAACTTTGTAACTTGTTTGGCATATTCAGTTTGTCCATTTTGACAATTTGTTTGGACTTATGCAGCTTGTTTGAATTTGTAACTTGGATGTTCAGTTTGCCTTGTTTGAAATTATGCATCTTTGTGCATTTTGCTTAATTGATTCATATGCTTGTAAACATTTTACTTCCCTCTTTGTGAACCAAGAAGAGACATCTTCTTGCAATTTGCAGAGGGGACGAACAAACTGATTCCAGCCAAAACCTTTAATGATGAGTTTTAATTATCTGTCTGAGAATGCCTTTTTAATTTTAACTGTATTGACTTCTTCCTTTTTTGTCTTTGTAGGTAAATATTAGTTGAGCAAAGGATGCAACAGCAGAAGATGAAGACTTCAAGAGATTTAGGATATAGTTTTATTTTATTTCTAATCATTTGTAATAACATTATTGTAAACACTGTAAATAAATTTACAGTATTCAAATAATATTTGTAACAAGAAATTAAAAATGAATAAAAAATCTTTTTTGTCAGATATCTCTTTTAATTCTTCTGCAATTGCTTATTTAATTATTTAAATTTCTTGAGTCATAATAATTGGAAATTATCCCAATAATCTTAACTTAGAAATTATAAATAATCAACAAACGTCACAGTCTCACTGTCTTGCATTAACCAATAATAAACCCGGCGTTCCAATTAACCATATGTATTGCACAGTCAAACAAAACAAATGTCCATACGTCTTTCATTTCACTGATTAAACCAACACTTCAAACTCTCAATCAGAAGCCTCGACCCATATCCTAGATGTTTAGACTTTGAGAAACAAACAGAAATCTTGAACAAACGTCAAAACCATGTGACAGTCAATTAAGACACTGTGGATTCAAATTCTTCTGAAAATGCGCGTGCAAACCCTAATTCTTGATTTAATGTCAAAGAAGCGTCTGCTTGACCAAACCCTGAGCCAAACTCAACCAAATCAATAAAAACCCTAATAATCTGCTTGGACTGATTCAAAAATTAATGGAAACCCTAATTTTGTTTGACTGATAAGAAAAGTCTGTTTGACCGATTCTTAAGCCAATCTGAAAAATCTGAAAAAGCCCGAAGCTGTGATTTCTTGTGAAAAAGAGAGGGCAAATTTTGGGGTACAACACAAGTATATTGTTTTCATGCTTGTTTTCGTCTTGAATTAGGGTTTTCTAAGTATTGGTTTTAATCTTTCCATACAAACCCTAATTACTAGCATATTATATATAAAAGCGATAAATTACAGAATTTAAAGTTACTACGCTATTATAACATTTGTGGGAGGAGGGTGTACAAATTGAATGGGGATTGCAAGAATATAAAACCTAATTAGTCTATTACAACCATATTGAATTGGTATCAATGTACAAGAAATTTAAATGGATATAATGTACAAAATGAATAAATGTACAAAAATGCAAAATGTAAAATAAATGGATATATGTTTGATTTTTTTAGGAAAAAGGGATTTTGTCTTAATATAATTAATTTAAAGAAAATAATTAATTAAACTTAAAAGTAAACTTAATTCACTAAGAAAAATAAAATTAATAAAACCCTAATTCATTAATTGATTAAAGAAAATAAGTTTAGAAAAAGTATTTTTTGGTATTTTTGTCTTGAAAATATTTATAGTATTATAAAATATTTTTGGCCTTTTTTTAATATTAAAATGATATATTTAATAGGTGTAAAAGAAAAAATAAATACTAACCTAGTTCTAATTAAATTTACAAGATAATAAGTAAAAATAAATAAGGTATGATTAATAAAAATAATGTTTGTATGAGAAAAATAAATAAACTAAGTTAAAATGAAAATACAATATTTTTTTTTGTATTTTTATGATTTTTTAGTATTTAGAAAATATATTAATAAAATGAATGAAATAAAAATAAGAAAATAAAAATAAACTGGGCCAGGGGCGCAAATAGCCTGCAGGGGGTTAGAAAGAAAAAAACAAAATAAACAGGCCCAAGAAAGCCCAGTGTGTCAAAAATGAAAAATCAGAAAACAAGAAAAATGTGAAAAATCCAAAAGGGTACCACTTGGGCTCGAACCCAAGTCCCAAAGGTTACAGGCGCACGCTTCTACCACTAGGGTGACTATACATCCGTTAACATAAGCAAAACAATAAATATACAAGGAAAAACACGCTCTGATGACTTCATCTTCAACCTCCAGCCAGACCAACTGTAACCTGCTCATTTCTCATCAAAAATAAAAACTGTAAACATGAAACTTGTAGCAAATTTCCTCACGGTTTCAGAAATGTGAAGCATTAAAACTATAGATCAAAGATAAGCGTGAATTTTAATGGCCCTAATCTGAACCCTAAAAATCTCAGAAATTTCAGTTTCAAAATTCTCTAAGCTCAAGCAAAATTAATGGAAACTATGGACATGGTTAGCTTTAGGGCAATGATATCTATATGTTTTGTTCATAAGTAAATCATTGAGGATGCCTGTATGAAGAGTTCAAAGTTGAGAAAACTTACCTCAAAACTGGAAATCGTGTTTTGAGTTTGAGCTTGTTTCAAGTGATGGTGATGATCAGGTTAGCTTCCTTGAGGTCCCAGGGAGCTAATGCAATGATTAGCTTGAGCAATGGATGACTGAAATGGGTTGGAGAAGTCAATGTGCAGAGCTCTATTTTTGGAAATGGAGGATGATGTTAATGGTGTTACAGTTCTATAACATGGTGTGGGATCAACTCTATGTGATGTTTAGAAACTTTAAAAACCAAAAGGCCAAGAAACGCACGAGTAGATTATGAGTTTCAAGTTTTTGGTCAGTTTGTGTGAAAATGGAAGTGTGTAGTGTGATTCTGAGTTCTAGGTGTTTTCAAGGCTTGAGTATTCGTGTGTTTGTGTCAAATGGTTTATGTATGTATAAACAAAAGTGTTTGAGTGCATTGGCAAGTCAGAAGTACAAGTTCTTAGCTTTTGGCTAAGTTACTTGATTTTGAAGAAAAGAGGGAAACAAGTTTCAAGAAGAGGTACAAGCATGGTGTTGTACCCCGAAATTTGCCCTCCCATATTCTTCAAGATTTGCCAAAATCAAGGTTCAAAATCTCTCAAGGGGTTGCACAGTCCATTGGCCTCCTAACAGTCAAAAATTAGGGTTTTGGTTCTGGCAAAGAATTTGAAGTTTCCAAGGGTCCAAACAAGTCCCACATGCCTATAAACATTGTCAAGCATCCTTATACCAAGTTTCAAGACTCACAGCATCAAAATACACAGTCAAAAACCCTAATTGCTTCACAGTCAACTGCAGGGGCAAAATGGTCATTTGACAGTCAAAAGTCAAATTTTTTGGCCAACATCTTATTTTGAAGCCACAAACATCATTTGATCAATTCTTGATCATGATTCTCAAGGCATGGCTAAAAAAGTCTCAAGATGCAAAAGTTTCTATTTTTGGATAGCTGAAAAAGTCAACTGCAAATTGACTAGGGCATAACTTCCACATGGTTTATCAGAAAAATCCCATCCAAAGCTCATTGTGAAGAGAATGACATTTCCTATAACTCATCTTCACACTTCAAGTCCAAGAAATGCTCTCACAAAAAGTTATCAATATCAACATTATAGGTCATTTTCAAAAGTCAACAAAAAGGCACTTTAAGTCAAAGACCATAACTTGAGATTGGTAAATCAAAATGACATGGGACCAAAGGCATTGGTTAGAGGACTTCAAGACCTTTCCAAAATGTCCAAGAACATGATCAAAGCTTAAAAATTGAGCAAGATATGCCTTGTAGAAGTTGGGAAATGTTTGGGAATTTTGAAAAGTCAACTTTGCACAAAAGGCTTCAAAAATGCTAATGGGCCTCAATTTCTTCCATGAATCATCACCCAAAGGCCATGCACGACCCATTTACCTCCAAGGGAGTTATTTTCTCATTTTTGATTAATTATTTGAATTTTTATTATTATTAATTCACTTAATTAAAATTAAATATGAAAAAATAGCAAATAACACCTTTCAAATCTTTTTATGCAGAGATTTCACTCATTATATGCTCAATATCTCATGTACCAATCTCAAGAGACAAAATCTTCCAAAATAGGCAAGTTTCCATGGCAAAAAGATTTGAAAAAGGATGTAATAAAATCAAATATTTGGATCATCAATGGATGGATTTTGGGCTGGCTTTTTGACCTAATTCTATTCATATACATGTGCACAAGTGAAACCTAAGGGATTAGACACAAAAGCTACGCCCAAGACCAAGAACAATATTGCACTTTTTTAACAAAAATTTGGAAACTGTTTTCATAGCTGCTGTACGTTTCAAGACCTAAAAGCTATTCCAAAAGCTTGCTAAGACATCCAGGAAGGGATTGCAATCAAGAACACAGCCCCTGACCTCAAGAATTGGTAGAACCACGTTGCATTTGTTCATAAAATTTTCATAATCGTGTTTCGTTTTCCATGCATTATTTGTGAATTTCAATCATTGATTTATACTAACCATGACATTCTGAAGCTAATGGTACAATTCAATTGAAGAATGGCTGCCTAAATAGGAATTCACCATGGATGTCCTCTAGGGTTTCAGAAGTTTTGATTTAGGGGTTTCCTCATCTGGAAAAATTGGATGACCAAATTGATACCATTAGAATCATGACCTCCTGACGAATTGAACTCACACCTCGCGCTCAATTTATGATAATCATAGGCGTATTCGCTATTATTTGCAGGTGCCATTTAGTGGGGGTTTAAAACCCCCGCTATCTATTTTTTATTTTCAGGCAAACGAAGAAGAAGGAAGGAGACGCTGAGTTGTTGGACTGTGGTTGGTCAGTTTGAATGGTTGGCGCGTTTTTGATTTGTACAGCATAATATTGTTTTTTCCATTATATTGATCACATTCCACTAAACTAACAAAGAAACGCACTAGCTCAATTGGTTGTTGCGTTGGCATGCAGGTATTGGGACCTGGGTTCGATTCCCAGGTCCCACATATTTCTCAATAATTTTGTTTGTAACATGTTCCAGCGTAGCACTTATTCAAAGGAACATCATACAACCTCACCATCTGGCTTGCCACGCGCCCAGAAGCTCCAATCTGAAGGCCACCAAAGAGGCTCACCATGCACCTCAGTCAACCTTTCCACACGCAAGTCCAGAAAAGTCAACAAAGGCCTTGAATTCAGTGGGCCAAATGCTTCAATAGACCTCCAAATTGGGCCAGATACCCCCCTTTGTTTGTATTCTATTCTTTTTCTAATTTTCTTCTTTCTTTTCAATTCTCTTTTATTTATTTTAATTATTTTAGTTAATTCACAAACAAAAACAAATTTTATAATATAAAAACCAAAAAAATCAGAAATCAAAAAATAAAATATATTTATTTAATACTTAATGCATTAATATTTTTGTAAATAAATTTTTAATAATCAATTTAGTAAAATTAGGTTTAAATTTAAATGTTTTCCTTAATAACTAAAATATGTAGAAAATAGGTTTTTTTTAGCATTTTTATCTTTTTCTTAATAAAATAATTTCCTCTTCCTATTATTATTATTAATTGTTAATTATTTTGTAAATAAACATGTCATTAATTAATTAGGGTAAATTAGGTTAAAACTTAAATATTTTTCTTTAACAATTAAAAACAACTTAGAACTAGGGTTTTATTTTTCTTTTAATTTTAATTTTTCTTTATTTCATAAATACCAAAAAAACATAAAAAATAACTTCTTTTATTTATTAAATAATTAATTTCAATTTAATCTTTAAAGGGTCCAACGCCCTCGAACACTCGATTCTAATTTCTTTTCGCGCATTGATTTTATTTTATTCCAAATATTATGTAATTGCCAAAGCCTTGTAATAGTAATTAGGAATTTATTTATTTTCCGCATTTTATTAAAAAAACGGGTCTTTGTTAATTTGGCGATGTATAGACCCGCGCCTTGTAATAGCGTAGGATTTTATTTTCCGTACTTTAATTTCCGCACCCCTTAACTGCTAAATTTTGCATGAAAGAATGAATGGCCCAAATAAAATCAAAGCGTAGATCACCATAATGCATGATCAAGATAAAACATAACTGAAAACAATACACAAATTCACACACCACTCTTAGGGTACGCCTCACTGTTGCCTTGCCCCTCGAAACGTGGTCGTCGAGTATAGGACGTTTTAGTAAGTCCTTATGTCCATGAACATGGCATAAGGGTAGCTTCTAAGGTGTCCTACTGTTGCTCTGGTGACCACACTGTCCCTACAAACGAATTGACCCGAACACCTCCAACGGTGGTGCTACCTACCTCTCAATGGTGGGATGGCACTACCTTAAGGACATTTACACAGCCTAATTCCTTAGGGTAGGTAGATGACTCGTAGATACTTGCTCTATTTCAAAACAAACAAAACTCTTTTCACACCGACACTTTTCAAAAAGCTTTCAAAAACAATTTTTCAAACACTCTTGAGGACTGATACAAGAGTCGATCTGAAATCTTTAAATGAAACTTTTTCAAACCCACTCACAATTGAAAAGCAAACACTTTTGAAAACACAATGAGCAAGTATCTAAGAGCCCATGGATAACCATGGATAGAAAGGGTGCTAACACCTTCCCTTTCTATAAATCTACCTCCCGAACCGAGAACTATTCTCATAAGGAATTTTGCTGTGCTTTTGTCCTGTCCATATTGGAGAAAATAAAAGACGGTGGCGACTCTTGCTTCCGCGACATTTCGCGAACCAGCGTTAAACAGTCAGTTCCAGATCCACCGATCACAGAACTGGCGACTCTGCTGGGGACTCTTATAAAGTGAGGTGTACCTTAGGATAGTTCTTAACTGTGTTTTCAATTGTTGTGCTTTGTTTGCTTTAAATTGTGGGTTGCATCGGAGTTACATAGATCCTAACCCGAATCTGGGGACACCCTGTTAGGTAGCATAAGCTGTGAGGGACCTATCCGGCGTAGACCGACATGGGTGAAGCAGTGGCTACGTTGGGGTGGCACCTTAGTCTGTACCGATATCCCTTGTGTTGCAACGAGGAGAATATGGGTCTTCTGAGGAGTCATTAAGCACCAACCGACCTTAGAACCTTAAATGACACAACTTGGCCAATAGAACAGTAGCAGTATGCTACGCCCATTGAGGCTAAACTCTCGTGATGGTTCTGGCCGCAAGAAAAGATTACGATGCTGGAGTTATGACCGATTGAGGGTAGTCAGTGATATTGGGATCCTCTAGAACCCGGTTACTTCTGATAGGACAGGTCTTAACCAACGAACTGAAAGAGGGTAATACCTAGACCCCATGCTGGCCTAAACTCTAAGGGCTTATCTTGTGTGACTTGTGTGCCTTATCATGTTTGCCTTTGTAAATATTTGTGGTGTGCTTTATCATAACATCATGCCATCATAAACATTGCATGCATCCTGCATAAGGACTGACCATTTCAAAGACAAGAGGGTTTCACCTTTGCTCTGTTTTGTAGGACATCATGATGCCTATGCGGAGGAATACTATCCGGGTCAACTTTATTCACCCACCTGAGTTGCTTGAAGAGTTGGTTAGCAGAATTCCAAATACTACTTCCTTCATCCAGAGGCATGGTTCTCTTCTCAATTTAGTCACAGCAAAGTGGGACCAACAGCTGATGAGTGTCCTGACCCAGTTCTATGACCCTCTGTACCAGTGCTTCACCTTTCAAGACTTCCAGCTGGTCCCTACCATGGAAGAGTTCTATGACTTGCTTGGCACCCCTATCTTGGATCAGACTCCCTTCACTGGTTGGGAGAAGACTCTTAGGCTTGAGGAGGTTGCTGCAGCTCTTCCCTTGACCCACCAAGAAGTAATGGACAACTGGGTGACTAGAAGCGGAGTTAAGGGTTTCTTGGCCAAGTTCCTGGTTGGTAAAGCTAACAGTTTCTGGAATGACTTGGACTTTAGGGCATATGAAGACATCCTGGCTCTCTTAATCTATGGATTAGTCTTGTTCCCTAATCCTGATAACTTCATTAACGTCACTGCCATAAGGATCTTCATGTCTCGGAATCCTGTGCCCACTCTCTTGGGTGACATCCTGCAACAACTTTATGCTCGTACTGCCCGAAGAAGAGGAACTCTGTGGTGTTGTATCCCTTTGTTAGTGAGGTGGTTTATTTCGCACCTCCCTAAGTTCGTGCTGAAGAACAAAGAAGGAAGAGGCTGGGCTCATAGGTTAATGTCTCTCACTGATAAGGACATCATTTGGACTCTCAGAGGTTTGGATGAGATAGCTGTTATTGATCGTTGCGGAGAGTATCCTAATGTTCCTTTGATTGGTACCCAAGGAGGGATCTCTTACAATCCATGTCTAGCTCTCCGTCAGTTTGGAAGAGCCAGAAGAGCAGGGCCTCATGAGATATTGGTGCCTCACCTCAGTTTTGAGTTTCAGGTGGATAGTGACGAGCTGCGTCGTAGGTTCATCAAGGCTTGGGACAGAATTCACAAAGCTGACCCACAAGAGTTGGGACCAAAGACTTCTCTACCTATGGAAGCCTACTACAAATGGGTCCGCATCCGTGCTCAGAAGTTAGGTATGCCGTACGAAGCTGTCAGACCCGTCATTCTTAAGTATCCTGACAAGGATGGGGTTCCTCCAACTGTCCTCCCTCCTCAGATACCTACTGATTATGATGCACTAAAGAGGTCTTGGGCGCAACTGCGAGAGGAACGGGATTCTTACCGGGAAAAGTTCAACGAGCAGGAATTGAAGATCCAGAAGCTGACAAAGCAGTTGGAGAACGAGCGAGCTCTGAATGACTACATCCGTACTGAGAAGAGGAGACCCTGGGATCAATGATGAGCTTTGGATGTTCTTTTACAATTTTATTTCCCTTTTCAGTATTTTCATTCTTATGTAACGCCTAAGGGCAACCTGTTGAACAATTTAAATTTCAAAGTTGAATCTAATGAAGTGTGTTCCTTTTTGTTTACAAAGTTGATTCCCGATTGTCTTTGAAAACATAAATCATACGCATTCCATTCATCATGTGCATCACAGGTACTCTTCTTTTCAGGTTGCTTACTGTTCTTCGCTGTTTATTTCAGCATCATGAACCCCGAATCATCTACCGAGCTGTCTATCAAGGCCCTTCAAGCTCAGAACGCACAATTTCAGGAGCTGATCATGGGTTTGGCTCAAGGTCAAGAGGAGCTGAAGGCTCTGCTGGTTAAGAAGAAGAAGAAGAAGAGAACTGTTCTATTCAACACGGGCCGGAGGTTTGGTAACACACTGCAAAATGAGGAAGCTGGTTCTTCTGTAGGCAAAGACAGTCCCCAGGGGGGAAGGCCTCCAAGTCCGGTAGTCTCTGACAATGAGACTGATTTTAATGAGGAACAGTATCCTCCAGCTGAAGACAGATACAAGCAGTTGGAAGACCGTCTGAACACCATGGAAATTCAACAAGTGCCTGGTTTGGATTTCAGAGACTTGGGTTTATCTTCTAGTGTGATCATCCCGCACAAGTTTAAAGCACCATCTTTCGCAAAGTATGACGGGGCGTCTTGCCCTAAGTTACATCTCAGATCTTATGTGCGGAAGATTCAGCCGTATACAGTGGACAAGAACTTGTGGATCCACTTCTTCCAGGAGAGTCTTTCAGGGACTCATCTCGAATGGTTCTATCAGCTGGATGGAACCAAGGTTCGTAACTGGGAGGAGTTGGCTACTGCTTTTTACAAGCAGTATCAATATAATGCCGACCTCGCTCCTACACGTACCCAACTCCAGGGTATGTCGCTAGGATCGGGAGAAGGTTTTAAAGAGTATGCGCAGAAGTGGAGGGACCTGGCTGGCAGGGTACAGCCTCCGTTAACCGACCGTGAATTGGTAGATATGTTCTTAGGGACCCTATCCGGGCCGTTCTTTAATCACCTCATTGGCAATTCATCTGCAGGATTCACATACCTCATTCTGACTTGGGAAAGGATAGAGGCTGGCATGAAGTCTGGTAAAATTCAGAAAGGGGCGTCTTCAAGTTCTGAGAAGAAACCTTTTAAGAAGGAAGCCAGTGCTGTGTATGGGCCTAAGAGGCAAGATAAACCAGAGCGCCGCCAAGCTGTCAACGCGGTGGTGATTGCTAAGCCTGCTGCCGCTCCTCGGCAAGCTAATCAACCAAGGGGTGAGAGACCCAGAAGAGAATTCACTCGGCTGAGTATGACATTGTCACAAATCTTGCCACAATTGCTATCAACCAACTTGGTGACCGTCAGAGAGGCTCCGAAAGTTATGAATACTGCATCCCCCAAATATAATCCAAATGCCCGCTGTGCTTATCACTCCGATAGCCCAGGGCATTCTACTGATGACTGCTGGGCCCTAAGGAATAAGGTGCAGGACCTTATTGATGCGAAGGAGATACAATTTGAGGTGCCTGAGAGACCAAATGTGGTGACTGCTCCTATGCCTCAGCATGGAGTGAATGCTGTTGATGAAGATTTGTATGTCGTTTCTGTGAATGATGTAGCTACTCCTCTGTTGATTGTTAAGAGGAACCTGTTGCTAGCCGGTTTATTTTCGGGTTGTAGCGAGGGTTGCCTTTTGTGTGCTGTTTCCCTTACTGGTTGTCCGTTGCTGAAGTTAGGCATCCAAAGCCTGATGGACAGCAAAGAGATTCTGTTCAAGAAGACCGCTGTTCCTTGTGTTCCTGTTGAAGAAGTATCTGTCGTTACAATTTTCAACAATCCAATCAAGGCTCCCCCGAGGAAGCCAGTTAAAATCATGACTGTTGCACCCATTGTTATTACTGTTCCGGGGCCCATCCCCTATGAATCTGATAAGGCTGTCCCATGGCACTATGGGGCAGATGTATATGTACTTGGAATAAAGCAAGAGTTCAACACCGGTACCAGCATCAGCAATATCACTGGTCCCGCCAAAGTAACCCGCAGTGGCAGGCTCTTCTCGCCTGACATTGAGCCACCAGCTATTCGAAGACCTCTCATTATAACACCTGCAAATGCGCCCGTTTCCACTACTGATCCAGTTGCTTCCCCTGCCGTCGAGTCATCTAATGCTCGGGGCAAAGGGATTGATGATGAGCCTGCCCGGATGGAGGCACCAAAGTCTGTGAATGTTGAAGCCTCCCAGCAAGAGATGGAGGAAATTCTTAAGATAATCAAAAAGAGTGACTTTAATGTCGTTGAACAGCTGGGGCATACCCCCTCCAAGATCTCTATGCTCTCATTACTGCTGTGCTCAGAGGCCCATGCTAAGGCCCTGATTTCATTTCTGAAGACGGCCCATGTGCCACAAGAGACCTCTGCAGACCAGTTTACTGATTGCGTAGCCAATTTGACAGTTGACAATGGTTTGGGTTTCTCGGATGCTGACCTTACCGCCAAGGGAAAGAACCACAATGATGCCCTGCATGTCTCTATAGAATGCAGGGGCACTACTCTTGCTCACGTGTTGGTGGACACCGGTTCTTCCCTGAATGTATTTCCCAAAAAGGCCTTAGACCGGTTGGATTGTGAGGGCCTGGAGTTGAAACCTAGCAACATCATTGTTCGAGCCTTTGACGGATCGAAGAGGATGGTTCATGGTGAAGTAGACATTCCTATTCGTGTTGGTTCCCAAGTCTTTGACTCAACATTCTATGTGATGGATATTCGTCCATCTTATTCCTGTTTACTGGGTCGACCTTGGATTCACAAAGCTGGGGCAGTGACTTCCACTCTACACCAGAAGCTCAAATATCCGGTCCGAGGGAAGATTTTTACTGTGCAGGGAGAGGAGGAATATATGGTGTTGTACCCCAAAATTTGCCCTCCCATAATTCTTCAAGAAATTGCCAAGTCATGCTTCAAAATTCCCCAAGGGTTGCACAGTCAAAGATCTCCTATACAGTCAAAATTAGGGTTTGTGTTTTGATCAAGAAAATGAAGTTTCCAAAGGTCCAATCAAGTCTCATATGCCTACAAATATGGTCAAGCATCCTCATATCAAGTTTCAAGGCATTCAGCTCAAAATTGCACAGTCAAAAACCCTAATTGCACTACAGTCAACTGTAGGGGCAAAATGGTCATTTGACAGTCAAAAGTTCAAATTTTTGGTCAACATATCATTTTGAAGCCACAAACATCATTTGATCAATGCTTGATCATGATTCTCAAAATTTGGCTCAGAAATCATCAAGATGCAAAAGTTTCCTTATTTGGACAGCTGAAAAAGTCAACTGAAATTGACCAGGGCATAACTTTCACATGGATTATCAGAAAAATTCCATTCAAAGCTCATTTTGAAGAGAAAGACATTTCCTACAACTCATCTTCATACTTCAAGTCCAAGAAATGCTCTCACAAAAAGTTATCAATTTCAACATTATAGGTCATTTTCAAAAGTCAACAAAAAGGGACTTTAAGTCAAAGGCCATAACTTGAGATTGGTAAATCAAAATGACATGGGACCAAAAACATTGGTTAGAGGACTAAAAGACCTTTCCAAAATGTCCAAGAACATGAGAAAATCTTAAAAATTGAGCAAGTTATGCCTTGTGGAAGTTGGGAAATTTTTGGATATTTTGAAAAGTCAACATTGATTCAAATGACCTAAAATTGCTAATGGGCCCATTTTTCTTCCATGATTCATCATCCATGACATATGCACGACCACTTGGCCCAAAGGGAAGTTTTTATTCATTTTTTATTTATTTATTTGAATTTTTATTTATATTAATTCACTTAAATCAATTAAATATGTGAAAAATACTCAACTTAACCTAAAAAATCTTTTTGTACATGTTTTAGTCTCAATAATTCGTGCACATTCAGATATGGGAAGATTTGGTTTGATTGGATCCTAATTGATACAAAATTGCATGGGAAAAGATATGAAAAAATCTTAGAAAATCAAATTTCCAAAATCAATGAATGCAATGGATTTGATTGATTTTTCTTGACCTAATTCACTACTACATATGCTAGGATCACAACCCTAATCAGAATAGACACTGAGCTGCGCCCAAGAGCCATTGTAGAACTTGAAATTTCTCTCTAAAACCTCAACTCTGAAAATCACCTTGGAGGGCGATTCAAGGCAGAATTCGTGTTTCAATAGCTTGCTCAAAGGTCATTGGACATATTCCAATCAAAAACAACAATCAAAACGCAAGGAATTGGTATACAGCATTCCAAATATTTCATGAAAAACTCATAATCGTGTTCTCAAATTTAGGCATTTTCATAACATTTTATCCATGGATTCTTATTCCTCATTTGATTCTGAAGCTAACCAATGCATTTAATTGTCTTTTTATTTGCTATACGCGATTATGCCATGTTTGAGTTTTAGGGTTTGCAGAGTTTGAAATTGGGGATTTTGAAACGAGGAAAAATTGGAACCTTTGGCCACTACCATTAGAATCATCATGATTGGACGAAGAAGATGCAACACTCGCGATCAATTTATGAACACTCTAGACCTATTCGCTATTTTCCCAAAACTGGCCTAAGAAAACACATGGAAACCGTTGCTTATGTTATTTGTATTTCAGGAAAAATAAAACATGAAGAAGAAGACGATGTCGTGGCATGAATCGGTTGGATCATTTAAAATTCACGCGCGTTTCCAAGCCATTAACCCACTTTCTTTTATATTATTTGTTTGTTTATTATATATCAAAACGCGTGGAATGGCTTAGTGGTGAGCAAAGCTATTGGTAACACTCCTGACCTGGGTTCGAATCCCAGGTCTACGTTAATTTCCATATTATTTTGCAATACATATTCCTATGCAGTTTCAAAGGTGGAGCGCACCAAACATCCTCCAGATCAAATCGCCCACGTGCCTAGTGGAATCAAACCAAAGGCTGAGATTGAAGGGACACCCTAAACCCTAGTCAATATGCCAGCATGCTAATTGGAAAAGTCAAATGGACCCAGGTTATTGGGCCAGATTATTCAAGATTACACCTCCACTTTGGGGACTACCACCCCTTAGGTTTGCATAATTTTTGCTTTCTTTATTTTTTTTAATTCTATTTTTATTTTAATTATTACTTGTTTAATTAATTAATTATTTTCACAAAAATATAAAAAATGCATAAAAATCAGGAAAGATAAAAAATATAATAAATATTTTATTTTAATTTTCTTGTAGATAAATGCACGTAAATTAATCAGTTTAAATTAGGGTTTTTAATTTTAATTCCTTTCATAACAAAAATCTAAAAAAATATAGAACTAGGTCTAATTAATGTTTTTATCCCTTTTAATTTTTCTTTTTCACAATAATGTTATTTATTTTATTTATTTTCATAATTAAAATTGCATGTAAAAATTAGGTTTAATTTAGGTTAAATTTTAACGTCTTCTTAATAAATTAAAATAAAATAGAATTAGGGTTAGCGTTTAATTGCAATTAATTTTTTCTATTAAATCCTAAAATATTAAAAATACCAAAAACATCCTTTTTTTAATTAATTAACTTCATCATTAATTTGATTTTTGCAAAAGGGTCCAACGCCCTCGTTTCGATTTAATTTCGCATATTTATTTTATTTTGCTTAAATAATTATGTACCTCTCCCGAAGCCTTGTAATTACTTCTCGCACTTTTAATTCTTTTAATTTCTTTATTTTTCTGTCAAATCGGGTCCTGGTTAATTTTGGCGATGTGGACCCGCGCCATTTGTAATAGCTTAGAATTTACTTTCCCGCAAATATTTTAACTGTTAAACAAAGCATGCAAGAATGAATGGCCTTAAATAAAAACAAGCGTAGAACACCAATAACATGACAAGATAAATGCAAATGAAAACGACACACGAATCGCACACACCACCCCTAGGGTACGCCTCACTGTTGCCTTGCCTCGAAAGGTGATCGTCGAGTAGAGGATGTCTTAGTAAGTCCTCATGATCCGGGAACCTGGCATGAGGGTAGCTTCTAAGGTGTCTTCCCATTGCTCTGGTGATCACCATGTCCCGAACCTCAAATTGACCCGAACACCTCCAACGGTGGTGCTACCTACCTCTCAATGGTGGGATGGCACTACTTTAAAGGACATTTACACAGACGAATTCCTTAGGGTAGGTAGACGACTCGTGGATACTTGCTCTAATTCAAAACAAAACAAATCAAAAATACTTTTCACACCAACACATTTTCAAAAGCTTTCGAAAGCAACTTTTCAAACACTCTTGAGGACCGATACAAGAGTCGAACTGAAATTTTCAAAGAAACTTTTTTAAAACCCACTCACAATTGAAAAGAAAACAAACATTTTGAAAACACAAATGAGCAAGTATCTAAGAGCCCATGGATAACCATGGATAGAAAGGGTGCTAATACCTTCCCTTTCTATAACCTACCTCCCGAACCGAGAACTAATCTCTATAAGGAATTTTTCTGTGCTTTTGTCCTTTCCATTTGGAGAAAATAAAAGACGGTGGCGACTCTTGCTTCCGCGACATTTCGCGAACCAGCGTTAAACAGTCAGTTCCAGATCCACCGATCACAGAACTGGCGACTCTGCTGGGGATAAGCTTAAAGGGAGGTGTACCTTAGGGTTAGTTCATAACTGTGTTTTCAATTGTCTTCTTTGCTTGCTTTATTATTGTGGGTTGCTTGGGAGTTACATAGATCCTAACCCGGATCTGGGGATACCCTGTTTAGGTAGCATAAGCTGTGAGGGACCTGTCCGGCGTATACCGACATGGGTGAAGCAATGGCTACGTTGGTGTGGCGCCTTGGTCTGTACCGATATCCCTCGTGTTGAAACGGGGAGAATATGGGTCTTCTAAGGAGTCATTAAGCACCAACAGACCTTAGAACCTTAAATGACCCAACTTGGCCATTAGAACAGTAGCAGTATGCTACGCCCATTGAGGCTAAACTCTCGTGATGGTTCTGGCTGCAAGAAAAGATTGCGATACTGGAGTTATGACCGATTGAGGGTAGTCAATGATATTGGGATCCTCTAAGAACCCGGTTACTTTGATAGGACAGGTATGAACCAACAAACTGAAAGAGGGTAATGCCTAGACCTCATGCTGGCCTAAACTCTAAGGGCTCTTCTGTGTGACTTGTGTGCCTTCGTACTTGACTACTTGCATGCTTTATCTGACACATTAACTATTTGCAGGTTTTGTTTTGGTCCCTAATTGGGACCCATGACAGGACTTACTAAGTTTCTTGCAGGGTTTGTTTATAGTCCTTAATTGGGACTCATAACAAAGTATACTGAATTTCTTGCAGGGTTTGTCTATAGTCCTTAATAGGGACCCATGACAGGGTTACCTATATTACCCCATGCATCATGACATCATACCATTGCATACATCCTAACCCATTTCAAGGATCTCAAAGGCTTGTGATGCAGGTCATGATGAATCAAACATCTATCAAGGGGCAAAGAGGATTTATTTTCCTCTAGCCAAAGTTGTCAGAGGCTATGACCCACTTGATATGGTGAGCTTTGACTCCTGAAGAAGGTTCCCCTAGCCAAGGTTGTTTGGAAAGCAAAATAAGGTTGATGACTTGAGTCAGGAGCTATGACCCACTTGATATGGTGAGCCTTTTACCCTTGGAAGAAAGACTCTCAACAAATATGAAGTTTCTTTCAATCAAGCTACCGGATCCAAATGCTAACCAATTTTCTTGTTTACCCCGCGAGGTCCTTGAAAACATTACATGCATGTCATACATATCATTGCATTACAGATACCCGTTCTTTGCAGGTCACTTACCCTTATCGCTGTTTATTTCAGCAATGGCCTTCCAACCAGACAACCAGGACTTTCTTGCTCAAGAGACCAGGTTCGGGAAAATCCTCCTGAATCTATCTAAGGGGCAGGAGGAGCTAAGGACACTTCTCATGGGGGCCTTTGTCGGGAACAGTGCTGAAGATGAAAGGCTGAAACACCTACAAGCTGAGATGGATGCTATGAAAGCCCAAATGCTGGGGCAGAGGAATGCCATTCAAGGTATAGCTCAAAGACAAGATGAGCTCCGGTTTCTCGTCAACCAACTGCTTCAGGATAACCAATTGGGGCAAACGTCTAAGGGTGAAAAGCCAATCATCGTTCGACCATCTTTGAGACAAAGAGGTAAGGAGAAAGCTCCTCATATGGCTTCAGTATCCCCAATTCAGTATCAACCTCACCAGCTTCAACCAGACAAGCCCCAAAGGCAATTCACCGAGCTCAACGTGTCGCTGCCTCAAGCCTTACAACAACTGCTGAGGTTGAACCTGGTAACTCGAAAGAATCCCCCTAAGAATCCCAACAGGACACCTTCGAGGTATAACCCCAACGCTCACTGCGCTTATCATTCTGACAGCCCGGGGCATGCTACAGAGGATTGTTGGACTTTGAAGAATAAAATCCAGGACCTGATCGAGGAAGGAGCTGTGGAATTCACCCAAGATGGCCAGGCTGAATGCTTCTACCATCCCTACAGGAGGCACCATTTGAAGTAACAAGCCCTGAGATGAGAAGACTTTTGTTCGTTAGGATTTTCAAGTTGTAATTTCTTTCTGTTCAAACATTTACTCATGTTAAACATTGTTATTTAATTAATGCATCGCATATGTCTATTTTGAATCAATATATTCGTATTCACTCTATGCAAGCTATTTTCATATTTTTTTTCTTCTGATGTCAACTCTTGATCTAAAATTCTAAGCCTCTTGAGGGAGGATGACGAAAACGATACCGCAATCATTACAGTATGCTTTTGAACGGACCCCGCTTATGAGGTACAGGCATTGTTTCAATTCCTAAACACTGGAGTTATAAGGAAGATAATCCCTCGTCAACCCCTCTGAGCCAAAGAAGTAGAAGTTTTATTTTCGAAAATCAAAACCCTTAATCATAACCTGGGGCAGGGTAGTTCTCTTAGTTGATCCAAGTGCATAACGAATGGCACCGAAGAAGTCATTACGAGACAAAAGACAGTGATGGTTCAGAACAATCATAAAGAAAGGCAGTCATTATCTCAAAAATAAATAAATAAATGAAAAGCCCAAGAAGTCTAAACCTCCAAAGGGGACTTACGAAACTAGGGCATCCCGCTGACTGTAATCACAAAAAAACAGTTCAGGCAAAAAAGAAAGGGATAACAAAATCAAAAAAGAAAGAGGTCCTACAAACCCTCAACAAAAAAAAGGAATGACTGCCTATTCAAAATAAATTATCAATATCCGAATCATCACCAGAAAATCAGAGCAAAGACTCAAACAAGGTCTGACGTATGATCAACTGAGTTTAGGTTTGGAGAATATCACGAAGAGCGGGTGGGTACAAATAAAATTTGAGCCTTTATCCTTTGTTTCTTAAACCGTGAACCAGGCCACGCTATAACCCTTAAAAGTCCTAGCTGAAGCATGGGTTAGTTCGAAAGCATACTGTACGAAAGGTATCCTGACTCCTTAAGGCTTACGGTAAATACGGAGTCGACATCACGTTTTACAAACAATCACTTATTTTATGAAAAAGAACGCATTTTCAAAATCTTCAAGACAGACATAAGCTTTGCATTTTTAACATAACTTTGTTTGCATATGACTTTTTGTTTGAACAGCAGGAAAATTCGCACGACGAATACCTAATGAACAAAAACTCCTCCAATCAAGGGGCAGGATATAACCATGGTCCATTATCTGGGGCAGTCCAATCAAGATTCGGAGAATCTCTCAAAAGGCCAAATAGCCTGGGGGCAAATCTCCGCCTGAGTCACTTGGGGCATTCCAACAACGAATCTGGACTGATCAAACACCTTCTGGTGGCATGGCAGAACATTTCTAAACAGGGGCAACTCCTTACATCCTGAGAGCGCGGACATAGTCGGAAAAATACTACGCATCATCAAAGACCCGCTAGGTTGACACACCTAGGCAAAAATAAGGGCTTCCCGGCGAACCAAAAGGGTTCGGGCAAAATGAAGAGATGAAATAATAAAAAAAAATCTGTACACCCGGCAAGTCGAAAACCTGAAAAGGCGGCTTGGGCAAAAATGGGTATCCCGGTGGACTGAAAACCCGAAAGGGCGGTCCAGGCAAAAATTAGGGATCAAAGCGTACGACTATGTCCTGTCATCTTGTCACCTGCCTACCAGAAGAAGGTTGGTCTATCAACAACTATCAGCACCCCACAGGTGCCTTCTCCCATAGAAACAGGGGCAATAATAAGTGGTCTAAGCGATCTAATTGTTCTATCCATCAGGGTATCAAGCTAAAGAATATAACCAGCACACCCCAATTCCCCAGAGAGTGAGCCAGCAAGTCAATACACTCTCCTCAAGCGAAGCTACTATCAAACTTAAGGAAGTTGGGAATCCTCTAGTAAATATCAACCTTCCCCAGCAGCATATATATTCTTAACAAGCATCCCCGACAATCTTGGTCTAAAGATTGTTCCCCGGCGGCATATCAAATATTCAAAGGAACCACTTCCCCCGCAATTCAAAACTTCCCAGAAGAGTCCAATCTAGTTCCCCAGGAAAATTGGAATTCATCTCCCCAAGCAGTAAGCTTATCCCCAGTAAATTCTGGAAGCTTATCCTTCGCAGAGCATGAACGCGTCTCCCGGCTTTATTCAAAGAGTTATTTCCTTACCAGGATATAACTGGGTTATCCTCAGCCAAAAGCCACGGAAAGAGCGTCCTCGACGAAGTCTTCTTACCCCAGCGAAGTCCATCAACACTTCCAACAACAAGGGTATCCCCAGCAAATTAGTATCAACACTCAGCAAGGCATCCCTCTTCCCACAGAGTATTGCTTCCCAGCATGGTCGCTAGAGTATCTTTTCTCCCCGCAGAATCTTCCATTTGCCAAGTTTATTCCGCAACGGAGTCATCTTCTCCTACCGGTATTCTTGCAGTTATCATCCCCAGCGGAAGCAAAATCTATTCTTCAACATCAGCCCAGGATATGACTTCCCAGCACCCGTCAAGGATTTAATTTCCCAGACGAAAATATACATTCATAAAACATCACATACATCATTATAGCATGCATAGACACATTATATCATACAAATCTCATTTATGTTGAGAACATCATTGCTTGATCCATATCATGCATTGCATATGACTGACCTTTACCTTTCAGGAAGGATGCAGTTGAAATTCTCAATCATATTTCAAGACCTAGACCGGTTCAGTTAATCGACTCCAAAGATTTCTTATCCAGTCCCAGGCCTTCTCTAGTCCAACTAAATCGACTCCCAACAGATTTTTCTGATGAAGACTCAGTAGAAGTTATTTCAGATGTTTCCCTCTTCGACGGTGAGTGAGGTGATAGTCTCCTATGGTTCCCTCTCCGACGGTGAGTGAGGTGGTAAGTCCTTTTCAGATGGTTCCCTCTCCGACGGTGAGTGAGGTGATAGTCTCCTATGGTTCCCTCTCCGACGGTGAGTGAGGTGGTAAGTCCTTTTCAGATGTTTCCCTCTCCGACGGTGAGTGAGGTGATAGTCTCTTATGGTTCCCTCTCCGACGGTGAGTGAGGTGGTAAGTCCTTTTCAGATGTTTCCCTCTCCGACGGTGAGTGAGGTGATAGTCTCCTATGGTTCCCTCTCCGACGGTGAGTGAGGTGGTAAGTCCTTTTCAGATGTTTCCCTCTCCGACGGTGAGTGAGGTGATAGTCTCCTATGGTTCCCTCTCCGACAGTGAGTGAGGTGGTAAGTCCTTTTCAGATGTTTCCCTCTCCGACGGTGAGTGAGGTGATAGTCTCCTATGGTTCCCTCTCCGACGGTGAGTGAGGTGGTAAGTCCTTTTCAGATGTTTCCCTCTCCGATGGTGAGTGAGGTGATAGTCTCCTATGGTTCCCTCTCCGACGGTGAGTGAGGTGGTAAGTCCTTTTCAGATGTTTCCCTCTCCGACGGTGAGTGAGGTGATAGTCTCCTATGGTTCCCTCTCCGACGGTGAGTGAGGTGGTAAGTCCTTTTCAGATGTTTCCCTCTCCGACGGTGAGTGAGGTGATAGTCTCCTATGGTTCCCTCTCCGACGGTGAGTGAGGTGGTAAGTCCTTTTCAGATGTTTCCCTCCCCGACGGTGAGTGAGGTGATAGTCTCCTATGGTCCCCTCTCCGACAGTGAGTGAGGTGATAACTCCTTTTCCTATGGGTCCCCCTCCGACGGTGAGTGAGGTGATAATTCCCTTCCAGATTATAATTTCCTTCGGTTCTCTTCCCGATACTGCGAAGATGGTAATTCTCACCAGGGTTTTCTCAACGAGCGTTGTTGAAGTTAAAGCCGCCCAAGGTTCTCTTACCGTTCATGCTAAGGTAGTAACCATCCCTGGTTCATTCATCATCTTGTGAAGCTCTAGACTCAGCTCCCGTAACCAGTCAGGACACATTTACGCCAAGCATCTGAAATCAACTCCTGCAACGTGTCAGGTAATCATTTTCTATTTTGCAGGTATGCAGGTTCTCGCTAAGGAATCTCCTACGCGATCAAAATCCAGATGGCATCTATAAGCCCATCATCCTATTCATCAACCTCTAAATGGCATCTATAAGCCCATTCCCACCACACTGCTACTATGTGAGCGCAAATTTCTGGGCACTCTAGTGTTCAATCATCTTCTACCCTCGGATTACGAAAGGCACGTCAGCCAATCTGCATCCTCGGGTCTAAGAAGATTGAACAGGGGCAACTGTTGTACCCCAAAATTTTCCCTCCCATAATTCTTCAAGAAATTGCCAAGTCATGCTTCAAAATTCCCCAAGGGTTGCACAGTCAAAGATCTCCTATACTGTCAAAATTAGGGTTTGTGTTATGATCAAGAAAATGAAGTTTCCAAAGGTCCAATCAAGTCTCATATGCCTACAAATATGGTCAAGCATCCTCATATCAAGTTTCAAGGCATTCAGCTCAAAATTGCACAGTCAAAAACCCTAATTGCACTATAGTCAACTGTAGGGGCAAAATGGTCATTTGACAGTCAAAAGTTCAAATTTTTGGTCAAGATATCATTTTGAAGCCACAAACATCATTTGATCAATGCTTGATCATGATTCTCAAAATTTGGCTCAGAAATCATCAAGATGCAAAAGTTTCCTTATTTGGACAATTGAAAAAGTCAACTGAAATTGACCAGAGCATAACTTTCACATGGATTATCAGAAAAATTCCATCCAAAGCTCATTTTGAAGAGAAAGACATTTACTACAACTCATCTTCATACTTCAAGTCCAAGAAATTCTCTCACAAAAAGTTATCAATTTCAACATTATAGGTCATTTTCAAAAGTCAACAAAAAGGGACTTTAAGTCAAAGGCCATAACTTGAGATTGGTAAATCAAAATGACATGGTACCAAAGACATTGGTTAGAGGGCTCAAAGACCTTTCCAAAATGTCCAAGAACATCAGAAAAGCTTAAAAATTGAGCAAGTTATGCCTTGTGGAAGTTGGGAAATTTTTGGATATTTTGAAAAGTCAACATTGATTCAAATGACCTAAAATTGCTAATGGGCCCATTTTTCTTCCATGATTCATCATCCATGACATATGCACGACCACTTGGCCCAAAGGGAAGTTTTTATTCATTTTTTATTTATTTATTTGAATTTTTATTTATATTAATTCACTTAAATCAATTAAATATGTGAAAAATACTTAACTTAACCTAATAAATCTTTTTGTACATGTTTTAGTCTCAATAATTCGTGCACATTCAGATATGGGAAGATTTGGTTTGATTGGATCCTAATTGATACAAAATTGCATGGGAAAAGATATGAAAAAATCTTAGAAAATCAAATTTCCAAAATCAATGAATGCAATGGATTTGATTGATTTTTCTTGACCTAATTCACTACTACATATGCTAGGATCACAACCCTAATCAGAATAGACACTGAGCTGCGCCCAAGAGCCATTGTAGAACTTGAAATTTCTCTCTAAAACCTCAACTCTGAAAATCACCTTGGAGGGCGATTCAAGGCAGAATTTGTGTTTCAATAGCTTGCTCAAAGGTCATTGGACATATTCCAATCAAAAACAACAATCAAAACGCAAGGAATTGGTATACAACATTCCAAATATTTCATGAAAAACTCATAATCGTGTTCTCAAATTTAGGCATTTTCATAACATTTTATCCATGGATTCTTATTCCTCATTTGATTCTGAAGCTAACCAATGCATTTAATTGTCTTTTTATTTGCTATACGCGATTATGCCATGTTTGAGTTTTAGGGTTTGCAGAGTTTGAAATTGGGGATTTTGAAACGAGGAAAAAGTGGAACCTTTGGCCACTACCATTAGAATCATCATGATTGGACGAAGAAGATGCAACACTCGCGATCAATTTATGAACACTCTAGACCTATTCGCTATTTTCCCAAAACTGGCCTAAGAAAACACATGGAAACCGTTGCTTATGTTATTTGTATTTCAGGAAAAATAAAACATGAAGAAGAAGACGATGTCGTGGCATGAATCGGTTGGATCATTTAAAATTCGCGCGCGTTTCCAAGCCATTAACCCACTTTCTTTTATATTATTTGTTTGTTTATTATATATCAAAACACGTGGAATGGCTTAGTGGTGAGCAAAGCTATTGGTAACACTCCTGACCTGGGTTCGAATCCCAGGTCTACGTTAATTTCCATATTATTTTGCAATACATATTCCTATGCAGTTTCAAAGGTGGAGCGCACCATACATCCTCCAGATCAAATCGCCCACGTGCCTAGTGGAATCAAACCAAAGGCTGAGATTGAAGGGACACCCTAAACCCTAGTCAATATGCCAGCATGCTAATTGGAAAAGTCAAATGGACCCAGGTTATTGGGCCAGATTATTCAAGATTACACCTCCACTTTGGGGACTACCACCCCTTAGGTTTGCATAATTTTTGCTTTCTTTATTTTTTTTAATTCTATTTTTATTTTAATTATTACTTGTTTAATTAATTAATTATTTTCACAAAAATATAAAAAATGCATAAAAATCAGGAAAGATAAAAAATATAATAAATATTTTATTTTAATTTTCTTGTAGATAAATGCACGTAAATTAATCAGTTTAAATTAGGGTTTTTAATTTTAATTCCTTTCATAACAAAAATCTAAAAAAATATAGAACTAGGTCTAATTAATGTTTTTATCCCTTTTAATTTTTCTTTTTCACAATAATGTTATTTATTTTATTTATTTTCATAATTAAAATTGCATGTAAAAATTAGGTTTAATTTAGGTTAAATTTTAACGTCTTCTTAATAAATTAAAATAAAATAGAATTAGGGTTAGCGTTTAATTGCAATTAATTTTTTCTATTAAATCCTAAAATATTAAAAATACCAAAAACATCCTTTTTTTAATTAATTAACTTCATCATTAATTTGATTTTTGCAAAAGGGTCCAACGCCCTCGTTTCGATTTAATTTCGCATATTTATTTTATTTTGCTTAAATAATTATGTACCTCTCCCGAAGCCTTGTAATTACTTCTCGCACTTTTAATTCTTTTAATTTCTTTATTTTTCTGTCAAATCGGGTCCTGGTTAATTTTGGCGATGTAGACCCGCGCCATTTGTAATAGCTTAGAATTTACTTTCCCGCAAATATTTTAACTGTTAAACAAAGCATGCAAGAATGAATGGCCTTAAATAAAAACAAGCGTAGAACACCAATAACATGACAAGATAAATGCAAATGAAAACGACACACGAATCGCACACACCACCCCTAGGGTACGCCTCACTGTTGCCTTGCCTCGAAAGGTGATCGTTGAGTAGAGGATGTCTTAGTAAGTCCTCATGATCCGGGAACCTGGCATGAGGGTAGCTTCTAAGGTGTCTTCCCATTGCTCTGGTGATCACCATGTCCCGAACCTCGAATTGACCCGAACACCTCCAACGGTGGTGCTACCTACCTCTCAATGGTGGGATGGCACTACTTTAAAGGACATTTACACAGACGAATTCCTTAGGGTAGGTAGACGACTCGTGGATACTTGCTCTAATTCAAAACAAAACAAATCAAAAATACTTTTCACACCAACACATTTTCAAAAGCTTTCGAAAGCAACTTTTCAAACACTCTTGAGGACCGATACAAGAGTCGAACTGAAATTTTCAAAGAAACTTTTTTAAAACCCACTCACAATTGAAAAGCAAACAAACATTTTGAAAACACAAATGAGCAAGTATCTAAGAGCCCATGGATAACCATGGATAGAAAGGGTGCTAATACCTTCCCTTTCTATAACCTACCTCCCGAACCGAGAACTAATCTCTATAAGGAATTTTTCTGTGCTTTTGTCCTTTCCATTTGGAGAAAATAAAAGACGGTGGCGACTCTTGCTTCCGCGACATTTCGCGAACCAGCGTTAAACAGTCAGTTCCAGATCCACCGATCACATATGGTTAGTCATCTGAATTCCTTCCGGTATATTGAGATGGACGGGGAGTTTATTGAAACCCCCTTTCAACATTTTGAAGAGGTACCTCCAACATTGGCAGCGGCAGAAGCAGTAATTGAAGAAGACTTTCCTTTGAAGATGGCCTCCTTAAAGGACGCCCGGGATGTAATCGAGAAAGGTGAATGTGCTAACTGGGGCAGGCTCCCTGATTTCACTCCTAAAACTGACAAGTTTGGACTGGGTTTTACTGCAGATGCTCAGAGGGCTGTGCAGCTAGGATCAGAAGACCTCCTGTGCTCATCACCAATCCAGGAGTGAATGCTATTGGGGATGAAGACGAAGTGGAAGAATCAGAGTTTGATAGCTGGATCTACCCGACGACTGACGGTGGATTGAACAATTGGACCGCAAAAGATCATACACCTGTTACTTTTGTTACGCAGTAATGAATTCCTTTGTTTTTGTTATTTGTAATAAACAATGAATTGAAACTTTATGGCCCGGTGTCTTACCCGGGGCACCGTGGCTTCATTTGTGAGGGATTATAACTGTCATTTCCATATATCATGAATAAAGACCTTGGACGATTTTTCGCATTTCAAATCTTGTGCTCCCTTTCTTTCTTTCTTTCTTTATATATTGCAAAACAGCTATATTTACACACACTCACCCATACAGGTTTCAATCCACTCTGGATCTCACTGGTAACGACTCTGCTACTGCCAATTATGACTTCGAAAATCCGATCAACTTAGCCGAAGAAGAAGGTGAAGATGATTGCGAAGTGCCTGGTGAGCTTGCAAGACTGTTACTCCAGGAAGAGAGGGAAATTCAACCAAATGAAGAGCCAGTGGAAACGATAAATCTGGGTACTGAGGAAGATAGAAAGGAAGTCAAGATTGGTGCCAATCTGGAGCTCAGCGTGAAACAACAGTTGATTCAGATGCTACATGATTATGTGGAGATCTTTGCCTGGTCCTACGAAGACATGCCTGGGTTGGATACCGACATTGTGGTCCATCACTTGCCTACCAAGGAAGACTGCCCTCCGGTGAAGCAAAAGGTCCGCCGTATGCGTCCAGAGATGTTTGAGAAGATCAAAGCTGAGGTTATGAAGCAATTTGACGCCGATTTTCTTGCAGTGACTTCTTACCCTCAGTGGGTTGCCAATGTGGTGCCGGTACCGAAGAAAGATGGTAAGGTCCGAATGTGTGTTGATTACAGGGATCTGAACAGGGCCAACCCCAAGGATGACTTCCCCCTACCTCACATTGACGTTCTGGTTGACAATACTGCTCAGCACAAGGTGTTCTCTTTCATGGATGGTTTTTCAGGGTATAATCAGATCAAGATGGCGCCTGAAGATATGGAAAAGACTACCTTTGTCACTCAGTGGGGCACCTTCTGCTACAAGGTCATGCCATTCGGGTTGAAAAATGCTGGGGCAACCTACAAACGTTCCATGGTTGCTTTATTTCATGACATGATCCATCATGAGATAGAAGTGTATATCGACGATATGATTGCAAGGTCCCAAACTGAGGAGGAACACCTTGACCATCTGCAGAAACTGTTTGACCGTTTGAAACTGTACAAGCTGAGGTTGAACCCAAACAAGTGCACCTTCGGGGTAAGATCTGGAAAGTTGCTAGGCTTCGTTGTAAGTGATAAGGGTATTCAAGTGGACCCTGCCAAAGTTAAAGTCATTCAAGAGATGCCAGTTCCTAAGACAGAGAAAGAGGTCAGAGGCTTTTTAGGACGTCTGAATTACATTGCTCGATTCATCTCACACCTAACTGCTACTTGTGAACCAATCTTCAAGCTGCTGAAGAAAGATCAGGTAGTACGTTGGAATGATGAATGTCAGGCCGCTTTTGACAGAATCAAGGAGTATCTCCAAGAACCACCCATCCTTATGCCACCGGTTGAAGGGAGACCTTTGATACTATACCTGACAGTACTTGACAACTCAATGGGGTGTGTGTTGGGGCAGCATGACGAGTCTGGCCGAAAAGAGCACGCCATTTATTACCTTAGCAAAAAGTTTACTGACTGTGAGACCCAATACTCACTGCTCGAGAAAACTTGCTGCGCTTTGGTATGGGCTGCTCGCCGGCTGAGACAGTATATGCTGACTCACACTACTCTGTTGATCTCAAAGATGGATCCAATAAAGTACATATTTGAAAAGCCTGCTCTGTCTGGGAGAATAGCAAGATGGCAAATGATCTTGACAGAATACGACATCCAGTATACGACCCAGAAAGCTATCAAGGGGAGTGTATTGGCAGATCACTTGGCACACCAGGCAGTAGACGACTACCAATCAATGAACTTCGAGTTTCCAGACGAGATCATCATGATTGTGACTGACTGTGAAGTACCTGGACTGGATGAAGGACCTGAGGAAGGATCCCGATGGTTTATGCACTTTGATGGAGCCTCCAACGCTTTGGGTAACGGTATTGGCGTTGTGATCATATCTCCTCAAGGCACTCATACTCCACTCACTGCCCGACTATGTTTCAACTGCACCAACAACATGGCAGAGTATGAGGCATGCATCATGGGTCTTCAAGCTGCGATCGACTTAAGGATCAAGTTTCTGAGTGTCTTCGGAGATTCCGCTCTCGTGATCAATCAGATCAAAGGCGAGTGGGATACGAAACATCCGAACCTTATTCCTTACAAAGAATGTGTGTTGACCTTGATCCCCCACTTCATAGAGATAACTTTTGAACATTTTCCAAGAGAGGAGAATCAGTTGGCGGACGCGTTAGCTACGATGTCTTCCATGTTCAAAGTCAAATGGGACAATGAGGCTCCCCGAGTCATTATCTGGAAATTGGACGAACCGGCATACTGTTGTGATCTTGAGGCTGAGGTAGTGACTGAAAAACCTTGGTACCATGAGGTGAAGAGATACTTAGAAGCTCAAGAGTATCCTGAAGGTGCATCTGTCAACGATAAGAAGTTTCTGAGAAGGTTCGCAGCAAAGTTCTTCCTTAGCAACGGCGTTCTATACAAGTGAAACCATGATTCGACCTTACTGCGCTGTGTGGATAAGACTGAAGCAGAAAGGATCATGGCAGAGCTACATGAAGGTACCTTCGGAACACATTCCAGTGGACACACCATGGCAAAGAAGATCCTTCGGGCAGGATATTACTGGTCCACCATGGAAGCCGACTGTTACCAACACTCTCGGACATGTCATAAATGCCAGATTTATGCAGATAAGGTGCATGTTCCTCCAGTCCCTCTGAATGTCCTGACTGCACCCTGGCCTTTTGCAATGTGGGGCATAGACATGATCGGCGAGATTAAACCTACAGCATCCAACGGACATCGCTTCATCTTGGTAGCGATCGATTACTTTACAAAGTGGGTTGAAGCAGCTTCCTACGCTACAGTAACCAAAAATGTTGTGGCACGGTTCATTCGGCACAATCTGATCTGTCGGTACGGCGTCCCAGAGAGAATCATTACAGACAACGGTACCAATCTCAATAACAAGAGGATCACTGAGCTCTGCGAGCAATTCAAGATACAACACCACAACTCTTCTCCTTACCGGCCGAAGATGAATGGGGCTGTAGAAGCAGCTAATAAAAATATCAAGAAGATTGTGCAGAAGATGACAGTGACCTATAAAGATTGGCATGAGATGTTACCGTTTGCTCTACATGGGTACCGTACCTCAGCAAGAACGTCAACCGGGGCAACTCCTTTCTCCTTGGTCTACGGCATGGAGGCAGTCTTACCGATCGAAGTACAAATACCCTCTCTCCGGATAATGAAGGATGCAGATCTGAGCGAAGTTGATTGGATCCAAACACGACTTGATCAGCTAAACTTAATTGACGAAAAGAGACTCACCGCTATTTGTCATGGTCAAACATATCAAAAACGAATGATTAGGGCATTTAACAAAAAGGTCAGACCACAAGAGTATCAAGTTGGGGATCTGGTAATCAAACGCATCATCCTTCCTCAGAGTGATCCCAGGGGCAAATGGACCCCTACGTACGAAGGGCCATTTATGGTTAAACATGTGTTCTCAGGAGGAGCCATGATTCTGACCACCATGGATGGTGACGACCTTCCTCACCCCGCCAATGCAGACATAGTAAAAAGATACTACGCATGATAAAAGACCCGCTAGGTTAACATACCTAGGCAAAAATTAGGGCTTCCCGGCGAACCAAAAGGGTTCGGGCAAAATGAGGGATGAAATGAAAAAAATCTGTACACCCGGCAAGTCGAAAACCTGAAAGGGCGGCTTGGGCAAAAATGGGTATCCCGGTGGACTGAAAACCCGAAAGGGCGGTCCAGGCAAAAGTTAGGGATAAAGCGTAATACTATGTCTCATTGGATCACCTTGCATCCAGAATCCGGTATCAACATCAAGTTCAAAACAGCATCGATCGATCAGCTTCATCGTCAACTGAGCATCAAAGTGATGAGACACTCGAAGATATAAAGGCGATAGCAGAGTTGGAACCCAGTGGGATTATTCTTTCTTCACACAGCTGTCTTGTTTTCCCTTTTTCATAAAATTGTATAAACTCTTTTATTCGGCGGCGTTCTCCTACTAGGACGTCAGCCTCTTGTACATAAAACGCCTATTTACAGGCAAATTCAAAAATCAATATAAATTCACTTTTCAGCTAAAATTGCCAATTGTTTTTCCTTTTCTGTTTTGTTTTACGAAGAACGTCCAAGGTTCAGTTTGTGATATATGCATTTGACGATAATTGCTAACTCATAAATATTTGCACGCGAAATAAAGGATTAATTACAGGTAACGTTAGAAACAGGGGCAATAATGGGTTGTCTAAGCGATCTAATTGCTCTGTCCATCAAGGTACCAAGGTAGGTTCAGCTGAAGAACATAACCAAGATATCTTAATTCCCCAGAGAGTGAGCCAACAAGTCAGCACTCTCCCCAAGCAAAGTCTACAGTCAGCCTTAAGGCAGTTGGGTATCCCCAGCAGATCTCAACATTTCTCAAGCGCAATTTACCAATGTTCTTAACAAGCATCCCCGGCAGTCTTGGCCTAAGATTGTTCCCCGACGGTATACCAGACATTCAGCGGAGCCACTTCCCCAATATATCTCAAAAATTTCCCTAGGAGAGTCCAGTCCAAGCTTCCCCAGGAAAGTGGAATCCAATCTCCCCAGCAGGTCTCGAAGCTTATCCCCAGTAGATTCTGGAAGCTCCCCCCTGCAGAGCACGAACGCATCTCCCGGCTTTATTCAAAGGTTATTTCCCTACCAGGATATAACTAGGTTATCCTCAGCCAAAAGCCACGGAAAGATCGTCCTCGGCGAAGTCTTCTTATCCCCAGCGGAGTCTATTAAAACTTCCAACATAACAACGGTATCCCCAGCGGAGTTCTCATCAACATCCCAACAAAGTACCTCTCTTCCCACAGAGTATTGTTCCCCAGCAAGGTCGCTAGAATAATTTTCCCCCGCAGAGTAATCTCCAAGTTTATTCCCCAACGGAGTCACCATCTCCTACCGGTATTCTTGCAACCATCACTCCCCAGCGGAAACAGCGAAATACTATTCACATCAGCCCAGGATGTGACTTCCCGGCACCCGTCAAGGATTTAATTTCCTAGACAAAAACATACATTCATAAACATCGTATCTTCATATATTATAGCATGCACATACGCATCATGAACATACAATCTCACTTATCACATCTCGCATGTCATACACCATGACATCGCATACAACTAACATTTTGTCTTTTCAGGACAAAGGTTAATACAAAGATAATTACTATCAACGGTCGCAACTAAAGATCCGATTCCTGTACCTCGCCAGGGTGCATCTGTTGACGATCGATTCCAGACCCGATTCCTGTATCTTGCTAGGGTGCGTCTAAAGAGTTTGAGGATCCGATTCCTGTATCTCGCCAGGGTGTATCTGTTGACGACTAGCATTACCAGACCCGATTCCTGTATCTTGCCAGGGTGCGTCTGAAGAGTTTGAGGATCCGATTCCTGTATCTCGCCAGGGTGTATCTGTTGACGACTAGTATTACCAGACCCGATTCCTGTATCTTGCCAGGGTGCATCTGAAGAGTTTGAAGATCCGATTCCTGTATCTCGCCAGAGTGTATCTGTTGACGACTAGCATTACCAGACCCGATTCCTGTATGTTGCCAGGGTGCGTCTGAAGAGTTTGAGGATCCGATTCCTGTATCTTGCCAGAGTGTATCTGTTGACGACTAACATTACCAGACCCGATTCCTGTATCTTGCAAGGGTGCGTCTGAAGAGTTTGAGGAGCCGATTCCTGTATCTTGCCAGGGTGTATCTGTTGACGACTAGCATTACCAGACTCGATTCCTGTATCTCGCCAGGGCACGTCTGAAGAGTTCGAAGATCCGATTCTTGTATCTTGCTAGGGTGTATCTGTTGACGACTATATTCTCTAGAATCGATTCCTGTATCTCGCCAGGGTACGTCTGAAGAGTTTAAAGATCTGATTCCTGTATCCAGCCAGGGCGCATCTACACAAAGAGTTTGAAGACCAACTCCTGTAACAGGCCAGGTAATCATTTTCTTTCTCAGGTACGCAAGTTCTCGCTAAGGAATCTCTTACACGATAGACAACCTCCCGATAGCATCTATAAGCCCATCTCTCCACATATCAATAGTCTCCAAATGGCATCTATAAGCCCATTCCCTGCATCACACTGCTAACATTCTAACATGTGAGCGCAAATTTCTGGGCACTCTAGTGTTCAATCATCTTCCACCTTCGGATTACGAAAGGCATGCTAGCCAATCTGCATCCTCAGGTCTAAGAAGATTGAACAGGGGCAACTGTTGTACCCCAAAATTTGCCCTCCCATATTCTTCAAGATTTGCCAAAATCAAGGTTCAAAATCTCTCAAGGGGTTGCACAGTCCATTGGCCTCCTAACAGTAAAAAATTAGGGTTTTGGTTCTGGAAAAGAATTTGAAGTTTCCAAGGGTCCAAACAAGCCCCACATGCCTATAAACATTGTCAAGCATCCTTATACCAAGTTTCAAGACTCACAGCATCAAAATACACAGTCAAAAACCCTAATTGCTTCACAGTCAACTGCAGGGGCAAAATGGTTATTTGACAGTCAAAAGTCAAAATTTTTGGTCAACATCTTATTTTGAAGCCACAAACATCATTTGATCAATTCTTGATCATGATTCTCAAGGCATGGCTAAAAAAGTCTCAAGATGCAAAAGTTTCTATTTTTGGATAGTTGAAAAAGTCAACTGCAAATTGACCAGGGCATAACTTCCACATGGTTTATCAGAAAAATCCCATCCAAAGCTCATTGTGAAGAGAATGACATTTCCTACAACTCATCTTCACACTTCAAGTCCAAGAAATGCTCTCACAAAAAGTTATCAATCTCAACATTATAGGTCATTTTCAAAAGTCAACAAAAAGGCACTTTAAGTCAAAGACCATAACTTGAGATTGGTAAATCAAAATGACACGGGACCAAAGGCATTGGTTAGAGGACTTCAAGACCTTTCCAAAATGTCATAGAACATGATCAAAGCTTAAAAATTGAGCAAGATATGCCTTGTAGAAGTTGGGAAATTTTTGGGAATTTTGAAAAGTCAACTTTGCACAAAAGGCTTCAAAAATGCTAATGGGCCTCAATTTCTTCCATGAATCATCACCCAAAGGCCATGCACGACCCATTTACCTCCAAGGGAGTTATTTTATCATTTTTGATTAATTATTTGAATTTTTATTATTATTAATTCACTTAATTAAAATTAAATATGAAAAAATAGCAAATAACACCTTTCAAATCTTTTTATGCAGAGATTTCACTCATTATATGCTCAATATCTCGTGTACCAATCTCAAGAGACAAAATCTTCCAAAATAGGCAAGTTTCCATGGCAAAAAGATTTGAAAAAGAATGTAATAAGATCAAATATTTGGATCATCAATGGATGGATTTTGGGCTGGCTTTTTGACCTAATTCTATTCATATACATGTGCACAAGTGAAACCTAAGGGATTAGACACAAAAGCTGCGCCCAAGACCAAGAACAATATTGCACTTTTTTCACAAAAATTTGGAAACTGTTTTCATAGCTGATGTACGTTTCAAGACCTAAAAGCTATTCCAAAAGCTTGCTAAGACATCCAGGAAGGGATTGCAATCAAGAACACAACCCCTGACCTCAAGAATTGGTAGAACCACGTTGCATTTGTTCATAAAATTTTCATAATCGTGTTTCGTTTTCCATGCATTATTTATGAATTTCAATCATTGATTTATACTAACCATGACATTCTGAAGCTAATGGTATAATTCAATTGAAGAATGGCTGCCTAAATAGGAATTCACCATGGATGTCCTCTAGGGTTTCAGAAGTTTTGATTTAGGGGTTTCCTCATCTGGAAAAATTGGATGACCAAATTGATACCATTAGAATCGTGACCTCCTGACGAATTGAACTCACACCTCGCGCTCAATTTATGATAATCATGGGCGTATTCGCTATTATTTGCAGGTGCCATTTAGTGGGGGTTTAAAACCTCCGCTATCTATTTTTTATTTTCAGGCAAACGAAGAAGAAGGAAGGAGACGCTGAGTTGTTGGACTGTGGTTGGTCAGTTTGAATGGTTGGCGCGTTTTTTATTTGTACAACATAATATTGTTTTTTCCATTATATTGATCACATTCCACTAAACTAACAAAGAAACGCACTAGCTCAATTGGTTGTTGCGTTGGCATGCAGGTATTGGGACCTGGGTTCGATTCCCAGGTCCCCCATATTTCTCAATAATTTTGTTTGTAACATGTTCCAGCGTAGCACTTATTCAAAGGAACATCATACAACCTCACCATCTGGCTTGCCACGCGCCCAGAAGCTCCAATCTGAAGGCCACCAAAGAGGCTCACCATGCACCTCAGTCAACCTTTCCACACGCAAGTCCAGAAAAGTCAACAAAGGCCTTGAATTCAGTGGGCCAAATGCTTCAATAGACCTCCAAATTGGGCCAGATACCCCCCTTTGTTTGTATTCTATTCTTTTTCTAATTTTCTTCTTTCTTTTCAATTCTCTTTTATTTATTTTAATTATTTTAGTTAATTCACAAACAAAAACAAATTTTATAATATAAAAACCAAAAAAATCAGAAATCAAAAAATAAAATATATTTATTTAATACTTAATGCATTAATATTTTTGTAAATAAATTTTTAATAATCAATTTAGTAAAATTAGGTTTAAATTTAAATGTTTTCCTTAATAACTAAAATATGTAGAAAATAGGTTTTTTTTAGCATTTTTATCTTTTTCTTAATAAAATAATTTCCTCTTCCTATTATTATTATTAATTGTTAATTATTTTGTAAATAAACATGTCATTAATTAATTAGGGTAAATTAGGTTAAAACTTAAATATTTTTCTTTAACAATTAAAAACAACTTAGAACTAGGGTTTTATTTTTCTTTTAATTTTAATTTTTCTTTATTTCATAAATACCAAAAAAATATAAAAAATAACTTCTTTTCTTTATTAAATAATTAATTTCAATTTAATCTTTAAAGGGTCCAACGCCCTCGAACACTCGATTCTAATTTCTTTTCGCGCATTGATTTTATTTTATTCCAAATATTATGTAATTGCCAAAGCCTTGTAATAGTAATTAGGAATTTATTTATTTTCCGCATTTTATTAAAAAAATGGGTCTTTGTTAATTTGGCGATGTATAGACCCGCGCCTTGTAATAGCGTAGGATTTTATTTTCCGTACTTTAATTTCCGCACCCCTTAACTGCTGAATTTTGCATGAAAGAATGAATGGCCCAAATAAAATCAAAGCGTAGATCACCATAATGCATGATCAAGATAAAACATAACTGAAAACAATACACAAATTCACACACCACTCTTAGGGTACGCCTCACTGTTGCCTTGCCCCTCGAAACGTGGTCGTCGAGTATAGGACGTTTTAGTAAGTCCTTATGTCCATAAACATGGCATAAGGGTAGCTTCTAAGGTGTCCTACTGTTGCTCCGGTGACCACACTGTCCCTACAAACGAATTGGCCCGAACACCTCCAACGGTGGTGCTACCTACCTCTCAATGGTGGGATGACACTACCTTAAGGACATTTACACAGCCTAATTCCTTAGGGTAGGTAGATGACTCGTAGATACTTGCTCTATTTCAAAACAAACAAAACTCTTTTCACACCGACACTTTTCAAAAAGCTTTCAAAAACAATTTTTCAAACACTCTTGAGGATTGATACAAGAGTCGATCTGAAATCTTTAAACGAAACTTTTTCAAACCCACTCACAATTGAAAAGCAAACACTTTTGAAAACACAATGAGCAAGTATCTAAGAGCCCATGGATAACCATGGATAGAAAGGGTGCTAACACCTTCCCTTTCTATAAATCTACCTCCCGAACCGAGAACTATTCTCATAAGGAATTTTGCTGTGCTTTTGTCCTGTCCATATTGGAGAAAATAAAAGACGGTGGCGACTCTTGCTTCCGCGACATTTCGCGAACCAGCGTTAAACAGTCAGTTCCAGATCCACCGATCACACATGGGATGGGTGATTGTAAGTTTTTGAAACATTTCTCATGAGTTATATGACCTGTTTGATCAGAAGAGAACAAGTGCAAGGCTCAAGAACAAGTTTTGTACAAAAAGTCAATTTATCAAAATAGCAATGTAACCTTTCTTCCAAAAATGGATAAAAAGCATGTCCATGCATTGAATGCTTGAAGTGAGGCCTCTAACAGCTGTGTAAACCATTAATTATGGAGTGCCTAACAAGTTTGAGGCCTGCAAAGTAGAGTTAATGCAGCACAACTTTGAATTTGAATTTTGTTTATCACTAAAATGACTTGTAATTAAAGTGATAAAACCCTAACTTTATCTCTTCGATTCTCCCTACTCAAGAATGATCTCAAGGAGTTCTTGGATATTTTGGAAAGCGTGCAATGTGCTCTAAAACCCATATTTGAATTTCTTTTGAAGATTCCCCTTGGAACTATATGAAAAGTGCCATGAACTTGGGTCAAAATCCTGACCAAATTAGGGCAAATTTTCACTAAGTGTTTTGTTTCATGACCCTATGTTCATAAAATTATAAATTAAGATCCAAGCACTTTTGGAAGGAGTTGTGTAAATCAAAGTTGTATATTTCATGGAGATCTAAAACTTTCATGTTGGAAGTTTCTCTTGAATCATCTTGCATCATGGTGAAAATTTGTTCAAAGTTGTGAAAAAATATGAAATTTCCAATACTTAGAAAAATTTCTAAGTTTAGAAATTTTGACTTTTCAAAATGAAATCTTGACTTTTTGACTTCTTGATGAATAAGTTTCATATTTTTACATGTTTTGATGAATTATGATCTTTGGCACTTGAATTTGACCAAAAAGTCAAAGTTTGACTTTTCAGTATACAATTGACTTTTGATCAGTTGACTGAAAAATTCACCTGTCAATCCAATGGACTTGCAATGTTTTGAACTGTGTCATTAGGTAAAAATTATGCAATTGGAATCTTGAGATCATTCCATAAACCAATTGACCATTTTCTAGGTCAAAAATCAGAGATTGCCCTCTCCCAGTCAAAACCCTAATTTTGATCATTTTGCCCTTTTGGAGATTTGATCAAATATCTTGAGGAATTATGGTCCAAACTTGATAAAATGATACATATGAGTCTAAAGTGTTGACGTGGATAAAAAATTATGAAGTTTGAGTGTAAATTGGCCATAGTTGACTTTTTCCCCAATACAGCTGATTTTTAGGTCAACTGCTCAATTGACTGAGCAAAAGTGTGATCCAAAGCTTGAAACTTGACATGAGTAATCTTAGGGGTCCATAATGATCCATGAAATTCATATGGGGCATTGGAAGTTCAAAAATACTTGTGCAATCTCAAACCCTAATTTTGGTCATCAGTGTTTAAGGAGGTGTCTTGAGCTGATCAAACCCTAGTGCAGTCTTGAGTCTAAGGAGATCTTGTGAGCAAATTATTGATAAATTAGAGGGAAAATTTTGGGGTACAACAGTAGCCATAAGAATCTTCCCACTCTTAATACCACTTTCAAATCTTTCTCCAGTCAGAATCAGCTTCGTAAAACCAGACGACGAGCTTCCAATCAACATATTAAAGAATAGGGTCTGTCAAAGTGCCCATGAACATATCTACTAGCTTCCGATTAGTCAAGGGAGGTTGCACCCCTTCCATCTAAATCCCTATATTTTTGTGCATAATCCTTGAACCCTTCATTCGAGCCCATGGACATGTTTTGCAATTGCGCTCGAGTTAGTGCAAGGTCATCATTATATTGATACTGCTTGTAAAAGTAGAAGCCAAGACTTCCCATGTGTGAATGTTGGTTCCTTCGAGCTGATATAACCATTCAAGTTGAGTGCCAGCCAAAATTTCTTGAAAGAAATGGACCCATAATTTATGGTCAGCAATATCAGGTTGGATCTTTCGAACATACAACCTCAGATGAAGTTTGGGACAAGAGACCCCATAATATTTAGCAAATATGGGGACCTTGAACTTATGAGGGATGGCCACCCCCAGAATCAGACCTAGTTCTCCAAAATCCAATTCAGGCACTTTCTGGATTTCCATAGCTTTTAGACGGTCTTCCAACTGCTTGTACTTATCATCTACAGGAGGGTACTGTTCGTCGGAGTAGTCTTCATCTTCAAAACCCTGATTATTTCTCCCTTCAGGCTTGATGCTTCTACCATCCTCTTCTTGGTTGTCATCTTCTTTAGAGGAAATATCATCCACTTTAACCGGTTGATCAAGACCTTTGAATCTTCTCCCCATATTGAAGATAACAACCGGCTTTTTAGTCTTCTTTTTCTTGGCAATGAGCTCCATCAGATCTTTCTTCCCCTGTGCCAAATTCAGAAGAGTCTCTTGAAATTGGGCGTGTTGAGTTTGGAGGTCCTTAATAGTTTGTTCGAGGGCCATCTTATACTGAAATAAACAGTAAGTATATGAGAAAAAATGTATGAAAAACCTGTTATGTAATGATGCATGATATGTAGATGCAATGTTTTCAAGGATCCCATGGGGTGAACAAAGAAAATATTAGAACCCGACTACAACTTTGATTGAAGAACTTCGTATCGTTGAATGTCCTTCTTTGAGAATAAAGCTCACCATGTCGAGTGGGTCTTAGCCTTTGACTCAAGATAATGTACTTCTTTATTGACAATATTTAGTTAGAGGAAAATAAATCCCCTTGGCCCTTGCTAGACGTCAGTTCATGATACTTTGGCGGCATTTGGTTAGAGGAAAATAAATCCTCCCGCCCCTTGCTAGGCGTCTGGTTCATGATAAATTGTATAACAGGCCCTTGAGATTCTTGAAATGGTTAGTGAAAATGATATGGTATGATGTCATAATGTTATGATGTCATGTTCAAACAATTAATCATACACAAACAAAACACATAAGGCCTTAGGTTTAAGCTTGCATGGAGTTTGTAGGTAAGTATCCTCTTGATGTTTTAGTTGACTCAACCTGTCCTAAAAGAAGTAACCGAGTTCTAGGAGCCTCAATATCAGTGATCTTTCTCTCAGGCATTGTTTCAGTACAAGCATCTGATTTGCGACCGAAATATCCCGAAAGTTCGATCTCAATGACTGTAGCATTGAGTATCAACCAACTTTAGTCTGCACCAAAGCTGACTATCTCACTACTTTCTAATGGCTAAGTTGTGTCAACTAAAGTTCTACAATCAGTTAGTGCTTTATGAGACCATGTGACAGCCCACCATTCTCCTTGACTTAACTCAAGGGACACCAACACCAACCAATATGTCACACTAACATAGCCATCACTTCAACCGTATCGGTATACACCTTACAATTTTCACGATCTATTGATACTTACCTAAAATGCCCCCAGATCCGGGTATAGGATCTATACAAGAAATAAACCCAAGCACATCTCAAAATATAAAGCATACAAGGCAAACAAGTAAAGCAATAAAGGTGATCTAGCTCTTAAGGTAACCCCACTTTTAGTTCTCCCTAGCAGAGTCGCGAGTTCTATAATACGGTAGGAGAACTGACTTTTGGTTTTTGTGTTTTATTGCAAATGTTGCGGATAGCAAGAGTCGCCGCCGACTTTTCTTTTATCCAATAAAGGAAAGGGTGAAAAGAATAGGAAAGACCTTTTGATAATTTTACGAGTAAGGGGGGTAGGTTATGAAAAGGGAAGGTATTATCACCCTTTTCATTCGTAGTTATCTACGGGCTCTTAATTGCTAGCTCATGTTGAAAATGCTTTGTGAAGGTGTGTTTGAAAAATATTTTGAAAATTCCTAAGTTCGGAAAACTTTGTAATGATTCTCGTATCGATTGAGAATGCATACAAAGTGTTTGTTTTGAAAATATTTCAGAGAAAAGTGTGATTGTGTGAAAAATGTTTTTGTTTGTGAGCAAGCGACTACGAGTTATCTACCGACTCCAAAAGTCTTTCGCGTTATTTTCCTCTTACTTTAGATAGTGTTATCCTACCATTAGTTAGTAGGAAGCCCTATCATTGGATGTTTGAGGGATATACGCGGGTCATCGTACAATCATAAAGGTAATTCGTAGGGCGCTTTAGCAATTAACGTAAGGGACTAAGATCGTTTACTGAAGGCAACATCGAAGGGTCATCGAGGGACTACAATCTTTTAATCGAGGGTCTTTGCTAAAACGTCCCACGTTCGAGGGATATGACTATTTTTATCTAAGGCAACAAGTGGGGTCACCCTAGAGGTACGCGTGTGCGAAGTGTGTTGTATTCATATATATTATCTTGATTAGGGTTATCTAACGTTTGTTTTTATATCTTGTCCTACAAACCTAATTACTATACAATTATATATACATACAAGCATAATTATAGGTGCGGAAAGTAAAGTGCGGGAAATAAAATCTACGCTATTTCGATGCTTTGGGGATGGGGTTACAAACCCAAAAAATGGGGGAAGAAACAGTAAACCCTAGTTAGAACTATTACAAACCATTAGCAGTTAATTTAGGAAAAATGCGAAAATAAAGTACGGGAAGCGGTAAAACGAGAAACGGGAAAAGAATTTGTTTTTTATCGTTTTTATGAAAAAGAAATATTTGTGATTAATCTAAAAAAACTAATTAATTTTACTTAATTAAAAAAGAAATTGATTGATTTAAAACTAGAAAACCTAATTAATTAATTAAATAACTAATTAAACTAAATCATTTTATTTAATAAAATGAATAAAATAATTAATAATATTAAATAAAACATTATCAATTTAATTATTTATTTAATTTTTTTTTTTGTGTTTTTATTTTGATAAAAATAATAATTAAACAAAGTAATGCAAAACCAAATATAAGTAAATGGGCCTGAAATGCAAAAGAAATCTGGGGGGTGTGAGAAACCAATTGCTAAGCCCAACTTGACAAGGCCCAAAATTTATGCTAGATTCAGTGAGGGTGGTTCCTTGGGATGCATCGTGGGGAGACCATCAGCGGTGTTGGATCTGGACCCTTTGAGATCTGAAGGTCATGGCACGAGGACATACGATGTGCGCGTTGGAATGGATTTGTGCTGGATCTGCAAGAGAAAAGTATGAAAAATAGCATGTCATGGGCAGGGATCGAACCCATGCCCTGGAACACTAACACCTTTACACACACACACGCTTACCACTGAGGCAGTTATTGCTTCTGGTATATAAATCAAACGAAAATAATAAATATGTAAAACACTTTTAACGGTCGGAGAAGCGCCGGAGCCCTAGCTCCGATCGTCTTCTCTGGCGAACCAAAATATTAAAAATTGTGAAATCGTCAGAATTAAAACCAGAAACACATGCAACCTCCCTAATTCAGGCATTGCGGATCCAATGGTGGGGTTATCTTGACCTGAAACGAGTTGCAAACAGAGTTACAATAAAAATGCAAAAACTCGGTAAAAAATGGAAGGTATCCATGTTCACGTCTAAGCTCACATGTAAAGCCTCGTTCCAACCCTAATTATCACTCTAAAAACATCTGACCACAAGACATTAGTAAACAACGCATGAATTTAAGATTCCAAATGCAAGACAATTTACCAATCGATGAACGTGGCTTGGCTTCTTCTTGGCATGACTGAAAGTGTTCTTGGACTGGATCTGTTCCTGAGGATGTCAGGATGACGAATAAATGCTTGAAATTTGTTGAGAGTGGCTGGAGAATAAGGTTTTGTGTTACCCTAGCTCGAGAAATTTTTGAGAGTTTTTTAGTTCTAAAGCTGCAACATGCATTCACCCTCTTGTGATCTGATGCTTGTGTATATATGAGGGATCACATTAGGTTAACATTTGTGGTATAAATCAAATGACATTATGGAGTTTCAATTTTTATTCAAAACTTTCCAAAAGAAGATATTTTCTTCCCTTCTAGGCTTTTCACAGTTTTGGAATGATTGTAACAGGTTGGCATGAGTTGTTTGGGCCTCCAAAAGATTACATCACAAGCCTTACACGCCCTGTACATTAAGCTTGCATTTCATTGTATTTAATTTTGATTTTAATAAATAAAATTAAAATAAATAAAATAAAAAACTAAAATAATGCATGGATGCACTTAAGGGTCTTTAAATATGTCATGAACACATTTGAATTCCAAAACTTAGGCCCAATAGTTCAAAATTTCAAGTTTGCTCACTTTGCACTTTATGCATTTCCTCAAAATTTCCCAACTTGCATATGTCATAAATCTCTCAATTTTCATCTTTTGAAGGTGATCTTATACTTTTTAGAAAGCTCAAGATGTCCTCTATAATTTCTCTTTTGATAATGTTTGTGTTGTACCCCAAAATTTTCCCTCTCATTTTACTCAAAAACATACTCCTAGAGGTCATCAATTGCTCAAGTTGACTAAGGATTGACCAGACAAATCCAAGGGTCCTAAAATGGTTTCCATTGACCTAATATGTTCTCAATATCATTCATGCCAAGTTTCATGCCTTGCACAAGAAGTTTGCTCAATCAACTGCTCAAATGCCTGAAAATCAACTGTGTTAGGTCAAAAGTCAACAGTGGCTTATTTACAGTCAAACTTCAAGATTTTTAGTCAACATCAACATTTTGAAGTGATATCCATCATTTGATCAAGGGTTGATCATGATTCCTCAAGGAATGCTCCTAATTCATAAAAACTCAAAATTTGCTAAATTAGGGTTTCTACAGGAAAAGTAAACCAAACTTTGACCAAACATAACTTTCTCATACTTTATCAAAAAATTTTCCACCAAGTTCCAGAAAAGCACTCATTTAAAGATATAAATTTAGACATTATAGGTCCTTCTAAAAAGTCAACAAAAACACCTTTTGGGTCAAAACTCCTTACACTAACATGGAAGATCCAATTGAGATGAAACCAAAAGGGTTGTTTAGGGGACATCCTAAGATTTCTAAAAAGTCCAAGAACACCCTCATAGGGTTAAAATTGAGAGAGATATGCATTGTCAAAGTTGGCCAAATTTTGGAAAAATGCACGAAGCAAAATTGACCAAACTTGGATCTTTTCCAAATGGGCATATCTTTTCAAGTTTGAAACTCATTCCTAACATGGTCCACGACCTCTAAGCCCACCCATACATTTTTCTACTATTTATGCTATTTATTTTGATATTTTATTCATTAAAGTTAAGAATTAAATAAATAAATAATAGAAATAATGTAAATTTTGATGTGAATCCATTTTGGGCAAGTTTTATGCTGGTTTATGTCAATTGATTTCGTGCAATAACCCTTCAAATATGTCCAGGTTCATCCACATGTGAAAATGGCATGAAATCATCAAATATGGCATTTTTTTTCAAATTTTGATCATGGTCTTAAAACACAATATTATGAGGGAGATTCTTTCCATACTTTCTTGTCTCCTCATTCTCCTCTATAAATATAGAGCCACGCAAGTTTGAAAGACACAAAATTCCTCTTCAAGAAAGCTCTACAAAATTCTCAAAAAATTTTGCTAAAAGTTGCAAGAGCTCGCAGCTATATTCCCAGGTGCTATTAGTCCAAACAAGTGGGCAAATCACATTTCTGAGACTTCCAGGAGTCTACTCAGGCCTCTTGCCAAGCCAGTCCACGCCCAAAATAGTCCCACCAAGTAGCTCCGGTTGGGTAAAAAATCTTAATTACAAACTCTCAATTCTTACGTTGTAAATGGTTTATAAGCGTTCATGCATGTTCATATTAATGTTTAGAATGTTTTAAAACCATTGCTTTTAAGTTTTGACGCAAGAATCTCAAAATGCCAGATCTAAAGCCTCAAAGTCGCATCCCCGTGGTGCACCCCAAGATGTTATCCACACTGAATCCAGCGTAGAACCGGGCTTTGTCCAGTTTGTGCTTTTAATTCTGCATCTTTCCCACCCCTCATTTTTATTTTTGTAGCGCGACCCATTTTTCTTTTTTTCTTTTGCTTTATTTATTTTCTTTCATTTCAATTATTTTCCTTTTATTAAAAAAATCATAAACATCATAAAATCAAGAAATCGCAAAAAAAATATAGAATTAGTTTTTTCTTCCTTATTCATTAAAATTAATTTTGAAAATAGATTAGTTTAATTAAGATAATTTGGTTCATTTTTATAATTAAAATTAGTTAGAAATTAGGTTTAAATTGCAAGTTAATTATTTTTCTCAAATAAAAATACAAAAATATTAGGTTATTTAGAGTTAATTTCCTTTCATTTTTAACTTAATGTTTTTTCCTAAAAAATAAAAAATAAAAAATAACAAAAAATATTTTCTTTCATTAATTAAGTTTTCTTAGAATTTAAACTTTAATTCCCGTATTTAATTTTTCGCGTGCATTTTCTTCTTTCGCACTTTTATATTTCTGTACATATCAATATAGCCAAACTATAAGGCATTTTTATTGTTTTCCTTTATATTTCTCCCGGTTTTGGACTTGTAATTAAACCCCTCTCCCCGAAGCCATGTAATAGCGTAGGAAATTACGTTTTTGCACTTTATATTTTTGTACATATATTAACTGTTAGATGTATGGCTAATAGGATTGCATGAACAAGATAAAACCAATCGTTAGAAAACTAAACACAGAGACTAATATATCTGAAATCAAATACACTCACACATACGCACCCTTAGGGTATCACCACTTCGGTTGCCTTCGGTAAACTATCATGAAGCATAGGAAGTTTTAGTGGTCACCCTCCAGTCCAAAAAGATCAAAATGACCCATTCGAATGTTGCCTCAGAAAGATCTTTAGGACTTTAGGGTAATTACTAAAATTTCCTAACCATTTCTTTTGTGACCGTAAAAACGTCCCTTTCGGTAGTCCCTTAACATCGAACGATAGGGTTACCTACTCCTTAATAGTAGGATAATGCTGTCTAAAGGAAACGAGAAAATGAATATCCTTTTTTGAGTAGGTAGACACTGTTAGGTACTTGCTCAAAAACCAATATTTTTTCACAAACACTTTCAAAACAATTTTCAAAAACAACTTCGTCACACTCTTGAGGACAGATACAAGAGTTACCGCGACGTAAACAAAAACTTTTCAAAACACAAGCACAAAAGCAATTTCAAAATGAGCAAGTACCTAAGAGCCCGTGGAAAACCACAGATAGAAAGGGTGCTAACACCTTCCCTTTCTATAATCTACCCCCCGTACTCAGAAACATCTCGAAAAAGGTTTTTTCTGTTCTTTTTCCCTTTTCCTTTATTGGATAAAATAAAACACGGTGGAGACTCTTGCTTACCGCACATTTGCGAATATAAAACGCAAAACCAGTAGTAACATAAAAAACAGTCTATTCTGCCACTGTATCAACGAACTGGCGACTCTGCTGGGGATTTAATAAAGTGGGGTATACCTTAGGATCTAGGTCATTTTTAAATTGATTTCTTATTTGTTTTGCCTGCTTTGTCTTTAAGGGTTTTTGCTTGGGTATTGTTGAAGATCCTACACCCGGATCTGGGGACACTTTTTAGGTAAATAGCGATAGATCGTGGAGACTGTACAACATAGACCGATATGGTTTACGCGATAGCTGTGTTGGTGTGACACTTTGGTTGGTACCGGTGTCCTTCGTGTTGAAACGAGGAAAATACAGGGCCGCCACGTGGTGTCGTGAAGCACTAACAGACCTTAGAACCTTAGTTGAACAAACCCGGCCATTAGAAAATAGTGAGATAGCCGGCCTCGGTATAAAGCTGAGGATTGGTTGATACTCGATGCTACACTCATTGAGATCAGACTTTCGGGATATTTAGGCTGCAAGAAAAGATTGCCTGAGCTGAAACAATGCCCGATAAACGATGATCAGTGATATTGAGAATCCTTAGAACCCAGTTACTTTTCTAAGACAGGTTTGAAACCAACTAAACTTCAAGAGGGTACTTACCTATGGAATCCACGCAAGCCTAAACCTAAGACTACTTGTGTGACTTGTTTGCTTTCTGTTCCTAACAATTTGAACTCATTGCAGGGCTTTGTTTGTATTCCTTGCAGGACCTTGTTTGTATAAATCCAATAAATTGGCTTCTTACCCTGCATTTTTGCTTGATGCATAGAACACACATCATAGCATCATAACATGACATATCATACTAACCATTTTAAGGATCTCGAGGACCTGTGATGCAGGTTATGATAAACCAGACGTCTAGCAAGGGGAAATGGGATTTATTTTCCTCTGGCCAATGTCGTCAAAAGACCAAAACATGATAACTTGAGTCAGGGGTTATGACCCACTTGATATGGTGAGCTTGACTCTTGTAGAAGGACTCTCAATGATACAAAATTATTCAATCAATGCTGTAAAATTGAACTTCTGACCTTTTCTTGTTTACCCCGCGAGATCCTTGAAAACATTGCATACATATATCATACATGTCATTGCATAAGCATGTTTCAAAGCAGGTCTCTCATCTTCTTCGCTGTTTATTTCAGCAATGGCTCTCAAACAAGACAACAAAGATCTCCAAACTCAAGAAGCTCAGTTCATGGAAATGTTCCTAAACCTATCCAAGGGGCAGGAAGAGTTGAAAGCACTCCTCGCTGTGAACCTGGCCAAGAAAAATCCTGAAGACAATAAGGACGAACAGTTGGAACAACTGCAAGCTAAAGTTGAAACAATGAGAACCCAGATGCTGGGGCAGAGAGCTCTTATCCAAAGCCTATCCCGGGGACAAGAAGAGCTGAGAGCCATTATCAAGAAACTCAATCAAGACGGCTGCAGCCGTATGAAGCAAACAATCTAGGTTGAGGACCAAGTCATTGATCAACTTTCGAGAAGACAATAGGCTGGTTTGGTGAAGAGTGGACTTTTCCAAATTGCTACCACATCACGGGTCCAACAACAACCTCTCCAAAAACAACGGGTTAATCAGAGTAAGCCGGATATACCCAAAAGGCAATTTACCAAACTCAACATGTCGTTTTCTCAAGCTTTGTAACACCTGTTGAGGATGAATCTGATTACATTGATAGGACCTTATTCGAATCCTAAGACGTTGTCCCCTATCTACAATCCTGATGCAAGGTGTGCATACCACTCTAACCGCCCTTGGCATGATACTGACGACTGTTGGAGGTTGAAATATGAAGTTCAAAACTTGATTGATGAAGGGGTACTGGAGCTTACACAAGATGGTCAGGCTGAGTTCTTCTGCCATCCCTCAAAGACACACCATCTGAAGTGACAAGTTCAGGCAAAAAGGCTTTTGTTCATTAGAATTTTCAATTTGTAATTTTCTTTTGATTGTTCGAACATTTATTCATGTCAAACTTTGTTACTTTATCAATGCATTGCATATGTCTATTTTGAATCAATTCATTCGTATTCACTATATTTAAACTGCTTCCTTTTTTGTGATATTCAACTCTCGATCAAAAGCTCTAAGCCTTTAGAGGGAGGATGAAGAAAATGGTACCACAATCCATACAATGTGCTTTTGAACAGACCTTGCTGACGATGTACATGCGTTATTTCAAATCTTAAACAGTGGAGTTATAAGGAAGATAATCCCTAGTCAACCCCTTCGAGCCAAAGAAGTAGGAGTTTTTCTTTTCATACAAATTAAAATCCTTAATCATAACCTGGGGCAGGGTAGTTTTCTCAGTTAATTCAGAGGTGCATTCAGTTGCAATCTTCCGCTTCACACACAATGAATGGCCTCGAAGATGTCCTTCCAAATCAGAAGATGGTGATGGTTCTGCATAATCATTAAAGCATGCAATCATTATCTCTCAAAATAAAAGCCCATTAAGTCAAACCTATGAAGGAAACTTAAGAAAAAACTGGGGCATCCCGCTGACTGTAATTACAAAAGAAACCGTTCAGGAAAAAGAAGGGATAACGAAAAAAAGAGGTTACTACAAATCCTCGAAAAACAATATTACAAAAATGACTGCCTCTTCCAAATAAATTTTCAGCATCTGAACCATCACCGGAACATCAAAGACAATATTCCAAAACTCAACTGGGATTCTAAACGCGCAATTAACTGAGCATAGGACTGAAGAACATCACGAAGAGCGGGTGGGTACAAATAAATTTTGATCCTTTATCCTTTGTTTCTTGAACCGTGAACCAGGCCACGTTATAACCCTTAAAAGTCCTAGTTGAAGCATGGGTTAGTTCGAAAGCATACTGTTACAAAAGGTATCCTGACTCCTGTAAGGTTTTCCATAAATCACGAGTTGATATCACTCTCTTTCAAAATCTGTTTTACTAAAAAAATTGCATTTTCAATTTTTTTTCCAAGACAAACATAAGATTTGCATTCTTAAAATAACATTGTTTACATATGACTATTTGTTCAACAACAAAGAAATTCACACGATGGATATTCGATGAACAAAAACCTTCTCAATAAAAAGGGTCACCTCAAGTGGAAAAACACTTCCAACCAAGGGGCACAGCAGGATCATTGTCCATCATCTGGGGCATTCAAGTCAAGATTCAAGGAATATCTCAAAGATGCCAAGTAGCCAGGGGCAGATCTTCATCTGAATCACTTGGGGCATTGGACATGAATTCCAACAACGAATCCTATACGATCAAATGAGCATCTTCCGGCAGTGTGGCAACACTTACTACTATGGACAATGACAATTCTCTGTACCCTGTGAACGTGGACATAGTCGGAAAATACTACGCATGAACAAAACCCCGATAGTTTGACTGGCCTAGGCAGAAATAAGGGCATCCCAGCGAACCAAAAGGGTTCGGGCAAAAATTAGGGATAAAAACAAAATATGTACACCCGGCAAGTCGAAAACCTGAAAAGGAGGCTTGAGCAAAAAAGTCTATCCCGGTGGACTAAAAACCCAAAAGGGCGGTCCAAGCAAAAGTTAGGGATTTGAAGCGTACGACTATGTCCCGTCATCTTGTCATTTGTTTATCAGTAAAGACTTATCATCCTGATCAGCATCCACCAAGCCTACGCATATACTTTCTCCAACAGGTTCAGGGGGAGAAACGTCTTGATGCGAAGTCACTGCTACATCCTCAGCATACGTCTCAGTGACGTTTATGTCCCCCATAAAGTAAAGGCAACCAAAGTTTTGACCCCTGCTTCCCTAAACAGGAGTTACTTTCCCCAGTAAAGTCCCTTCAAAGAGCCGATATCTATATTCGCCAGCCTAATTTTATAATCGCAAGAGGTTCCTAAAGCTGTCTCCCAAGCAAAGTCTATTTCTCTGAATACAGAAGCTCAGTCCCCAATAGAGTTTATTTCTCCAGCTACGGAAGTTCATCCCCCAGCGGAGTTTATTTCTTTGAATCAACAAAATTTTCCAACAAAGCATCTCCTCTCTCAAACAGAGTTAATTCCCTCATAGAGTTATTTTCAAGCAGAGTCTCTCCTCGACAGAATATTCACAAACAGAAAGGAATAAATCCACAGCATAATCATCTATGTTCACCATCCCTAGCGGAAGTAGAAGAACCACTTTTTCTACAATGGTCGAGAATTCAATTTCCAGCACTCTCCACCAGCAGTCAGGGATCCATTTTCCCAGACTCGGATATGTCACAATAGCATTTCATGTTCATACATCATGACATGCACATACATATTGCATACAACATAATCTCATTTATTTTGAGAACATCATCACACAATACATTTCATGCATCACATATAATTAACCCTCTACCTTTTCAGGAAAGATGGTTATCATAAAAAATTCCAACAATTCAAGATTAAATCCATGAAGTTATACATGTCACATATGCAGACAACTAATGGAAAATCAGTTCCCGAAACCAAACGGGTCAACTAATCTACATGATCAAATGAGACAGCCCTACTATCCAGGCTTTCATTTCGAAGTAACCCTACTATCCAGGTTCCTTCTCATAGCCCTACTATCCAGGCTTTCATTTCGAAGTAACCCTACTATGCAAGTTCCTTCTCACAACCCTACTATCCCGGCTTTTCATTTCGAAGTAACCCTACTATCCAGGTTCCTTCTCATAGCCCTACTATCCCGGCTTTCATTTCAAAGTAACCCTACTATCCAGGTTCCTTCTCATAGCCCTACTATCCCAGATTTCATTTCGAAGTAACCATACTATCCAGGTTCCTTCTCACAGCCTTACTATCCATGCTTTCATTTCGAAGTAACCCTACTATCCAGGTTCCTTCTCACAACCCTACTATCCAGGCTTTCATTTAGAAGTAACCCTACTATCCAGGTTCCTTCTCACAACCCTACTATCCCGACTTTCATTTCAAAGTAACCCTACTATCCAGGTTCCTTCTCACAGCCCTACTATCCTGACTTTCATTTCGAAGTAACCCTACTATCCAGGTTCCTTCTCGCAGCCCTACAATCCAGGCTTTCATTTCGAAGTAACCATACTATCCAGGTTCCTTCTCACAACCCTACTATCCCGACTTTTATTTCGATGTAACCCTACTATCTAGGTTCCTTCTCACAGCCCTACTATCCCGACTTTCATTTCGAAGTAACCCTACTATCCAGGTTCTTTCTTACAACCCTACTATCCAGCCTTTCATTTCGAAGTAACCCTACTATCCAGGTTCCTTCTCACAACCCTACTATCCTGGATTTTGTTTCGAAGTAACCCTACTATCCAGGTTCCTTTTCACAACCCTACTATCCCGGCTTTCATTTCGAAGTAACCCTACTATCCAGGTTCCTTCTCAGAACCCTACTATCCCGACTTTCATTTCGAAGTAACCATACTATCCAGGTTCCTTCTCACAACCCTACTATCCATACTTTCATTTCGAAGTAACCCTACTATCCAGGTTCCTTCTCACAACCCTACTATCCCGACTTTCATTTTGAAGTAACCCTACTATCCAGGTTCCTTCTTACAACCCTACTATCCCGACTTTCATTTCGAAGTAACCCTACTATCCAGGTTCCTTCTCATAGCCCTACTATCCAGGCTTTCAATTCAAAGTAACCCTACTATCCAAGTTCCTCCTCACACCCCTACTATCCCGACTTTCATTTCAAAGTAACCCTACTATCCAGGTTCCTTCTCATAGCCCTAATATCCAGGATTTCATTTCGAAGTAACCCTATTATCCAGGTTCCTTCTCTTTTATCTCCGGACAACAGTTTACAACATTATAAAACCTGGACCCGACCAGATACGATTGATTTCATATTCCCTAGTAGAGTAATGGACAACCGAAGCTACTAGACTCTATTTCTCAGGACATAAATCAACATTTCCCAGTGAAGTCCCCCTCAACGGCAGGTACATGAATTCTCGCAAAGGAATCTCTTATACAACGAATATATTTTCTGGATGGCATCTTTAAGCCCATCTCTGACGATTCTCCGTCGCATTCCAAATGGCATCTGTAAGCCCATTCCCGATATTATCGATCAGTATCACTTCATACGAATGCAAATTTCTGGGCACTCTAGTGTTCAATCATCTTCCACCTTTAGATCACGAAAGACAGACCAGCCAATCTACATCCTCAGGTTTAATAAGATTGAACAGGGGCAACTGTTGTACCCCAAAATTTTCCCTCTCATTTTACTCAAAAACATACTCCTAGAGGTCCTAAATTGCTCAAGTTGACTAAGAATTGACCAGGCAAATCCTCCTCATAAGACAATGAGCCTAAAACTATGGTTTCACTACTCATCAAGATTTTTGAGTTCCAAGGGTCCTAAAATGGTTTCCATTGACCTAATATGTTCTCAATATCATTCATGCCAAGTTTCATGCCTTGCACAAGAAGTTTGCTTAGTCAACTGCTCAAATGCCTGAAAATCAACTGTGTTAGGTCAAAAGTCAACTGTCGCTTATTTGCAGTCAAACTTCAAGATTTTTAGTCAACATCAACATTTTGAAGTGATATCCATCAATTGATCAAGGGTTGATCATGATTCCTCAAGAAATGCTCCTAATTCATAAAAACTCAAAAGTTGCTAAATTAAGGTTTCTACAAGAAAAGTCAACCAAATTTTGACCAGGCATAACTTTCTCATACTTTATCAGAAATTTTTCCATCAAGGCTAATTTTCAAGATAATCCAATTCTCTACAACTTCTCTTCAGCCCTCAAGTTCCAGAAAAGCACTCATTTAAAGATATAAATTTAGACATTATATGTCCTTCTAAAAAGTCAACAAAAACACCTTTTGGGTCAAAGCTCCTTACACTAACATGGAAGATCCAATTGAGATTAAACCAAAAGGTTTTTTTAGGGGACATCCTAAGATTTCTAAAAAGTCCAAAAACACCCTCATAGGGTTAAAATTGAGAGAGATATGCATTGTCAAAGTTGGCCAATTTTTGGAAAAATGCATGAAGCAAATATTGACCAAACTTGGATTTTTTTCCAAATGGGCCTATCTTTTCAAGTTTGAAACTCATTCCTAACATGGTTCATGACCTCTAAGCCCACCCATACATTTTCTACTATTTATGCTATTTATTTTGATATTTTATTCATTAAAATTCAGAAATAAATAAATAAATAAATAATAGAAATAATGTAAATTTTGATGTGAATCCATTTTGGGCAAGTCTTATGCTGGTTTATGTCAATTGATTTCGTGCAATAACCCTTCAAATATGTCCAGGTTCATCCACATGTGAAAATGGCATGAAATCATCAAATATGGCATTTTTTTCAAATTTTGATCATGGTCTTAAAACACAACATTATGAGGGAGATTCTTTACATGCTTTCTTGTCTCCTCATTCTAATCTATAAATATAGAGCCACACAAGCTTAAAATATACGAAATTCCTCTTCAAGAAAACTCTACAAAATTCTCAAAAAAAATTGCTAAAAGTTACAAGAGTACGCAACTATATTCCCAGGTGCTATTAGTCCAAACAAGTGGGCAAATCACATTTCTGAGACTTCCAGGAGTCTACTCAGGCCTCTTGCCAAGCAAATCCACACCCAAAATAGCCGCACCAAGTAGCTCCGGTTGGGTAAAAAATGTTAATTACAAACTCTCAATTCTTACGTTGTAAATGGTTTATAAGCGTTCATGCATGTTCATATTAATGTTTAGAATGTTTTAAAACCATTGCTTTTAAGTTTTGACGCAAGAATCTAAAAATTCCAGATCTAAAGCCTCAAAGTCGCATCCCCGTGGTACACCCTAAGACGTTATCCACACTGGATCCAGCGTAGAACCGGGCTTTGTCCAGTTTGTGCTTTTAATTCTGCTTCTTTCTCACCCCTCATTTTCATTTTTACAGCGCGGCCCATTTTTCTTTTTTTTTTTTGCTTTATTTATTTTCTTTTATTTCAATTATTTTCCTTTTATTAAAAAAATCATAAACATCATAAAATTAAGAAATCACAAAAAAAACAATAGAATTAGTTTTTTCTTCCTTATTTATTAAAATTAATTTTGAAAATATATTAGTTTAATTAGGATAATTTGGTTTATTTTAATAATTAAAATTAGCTAGAAATTAGGTTTAAATTGCAAGTTAATTATTTTTTCTCAAATAAAAATACAAAAATATTAGGTTATTTAGAGTTAATTTCCTTTCATTTTTAACTTAATGTTTTTCCCTAAAAAATAAAAAAATAAAAAAAAACAAAAAATCTTTTCTTTTATTAATTATGTTTTCTTAGAATTTAAACTTTAATTCCCGTATTTAATTTTTCGCGCGCATTTTCTTTTTTCACACTTTTATATTCATGTACATATCAATATAGCCAAACTATAAGGCATTTTTATTGTTTTCCTTTATATTTCTCCCAGTTTTGGACTTGTAATTAAATCTCTCTCCCCGAAGCCATGTAATAGCGTAGGAATTTACGTTTCCGTACTTTATATTTTTGTACATATATTAACTGTTAGATGTATGGCTAATAGGATTGCATGAAAAAGATAAAACCAATCGCTAGAAAACTAAACACAAAGAGTAATATATCTGAAATCAAATACACTCGCACATACGCACCCCTAGGGTATCATCACTTCGGTTGCCTTCGGTAAACTGTCATGAAACATAGGGAGTTTTAGTGTTCACCCTCCAGTCCAAAAAGATCAAAATGACCCATTTGAATGTTGCCTCGGAAAGATCTTTAGGACTTTAGGGTAATTACTAAAGTTTCCTAACCATTGCTTTTGTGACCGTAAAAATGCCCCTTTCGATAGTCCCTTAACATCCAACGATAGGGCTACCTACTCCTTAATAGTAGGATAGTGCTGTCTAAAGGAAACGAGAAAATGAATATCCTTTTTCGAGTAGGTAGACACTGTTAGGTACTTGCTCAAAAACCAATATTTTTTCACAAACAATTTCAAAACAATTTTCAAAAACAACTTCGTCACTCTCTTGAGGACAGATACAAGAGTTACCGCGATGTAAACAAAAACTTTTCAAAACACAAGCACAAAAGCAATTTCAAAATGAGCAAGTACCTAAGAGACCATGGAAAACCACAAATAGAAAGGGTGCTAACACCTTCCCTTTCTATAATCTACCCCCGTACTCAGAAACATCTCGAAAAAGGTTTTTTTCGATTCTTTTTCCCTTTTCCTTTGTTGGATAAAATAAAACACGGTGGCGACTCTTGCTTACCGCACATTTGCGAATACAAAATGCAAAACCAGTAGTAACATAAAAAACAACAAGTTCTGCCACTGTATCATAATTTGCATTTGGAGACTTTATCTTGATGTTAGGTGCATTGACAAAAAGTGTCTTTTTGTTGAATTTTGAAATGACCTATAATGTATGGGCTCATATCTTTAAAATGAAGCACTTTTTAGACTTGAGCATACATATAAAAAGTTGTATAGAATTGAATTTTCTTCAAAACGGGCTTTGGTTGGGGAAAAGTTGATGAAGCGTGTGAGAGTTATGATTGGTCAAAGTTCAGTTGACTTCTCCTAAGGAAACCCTAATTTGGAAACTTTTGACCTTTGATGATTTGAGGGCTTTCCTTGAGGAATCACGATCAACCCTTGATCAAATGATGAATATCACTTGAAAATGTTGATATTGACCAAAAATCTCGAAGTTTGACTGTATGTTGACCATAGTTGACTTTTTACCCAATACAATTGACTTTCAATCACCTGAGCTATTGACCGAGCAAGCTTGTGATGTAGGACTTGAAACTTGACATGAGAATTATTTAAGACCTATGAAGAATCATGGAAATCACTTGAGAACCTTGAAACCTAATCTTCCTTAAGAAACTCAAAACCTTAGTTGTAGAGCCATTTCTTAGGATGAGCATTGTCTGATCAACTCTTGAGAATCCTTGAGAATTTTGAGAACCCTTAAAAGAATGTTTTGAAGAAAATGGGAGGGAAAATTTTGGGGTACAACAATATCAAACAATAATCAAATTGGCAAAAACATAAAAACACAAACGATACTTAAAGCACATAAAATATACCAGAAGATAATTTGTGCTTTCATGAATTCCACTGCTATATTATAATTTTTTAGAAAGATGTATGATTGAGAAAATGTAACATCTTGAGAAAGATTTATTCATAGAGCCGCCACCATTATTGCTCATCCCATATTATGCTGTAAAGATGTTGATGAGATGTTTATGGAGTACCATGGTCATCTAGGCCTAAAGGATGTGTGCAATGTGCCAGCTCCTTATTTATGAAGTATTGTATACGACTACATCTAATGGTTTTTATAGTGTCATATCCATATATGACATCAGATGCAAAGAGAGCCACATCTGCCAGCTTACCGGGATATATTAGAAGAGAAATAAACTAGGGTAGACCATGATGTTGATTTGTTGCCGATATGTCAACGTATTATGGTTATTGGGAAAGAAGACATAAACAAATGAGAGTTTCATGAAGAAACTCATAAAAGGACCACTTTAGAGGCCGTGGTAGTTGAGGCACGATATTCCCTGTAATACATCAGACAGAGGAGGAACCGAGGGGGGGGGGGGGTCAGATATGGCTAGTAGTTGACATTTTCTTTGTATTTTGATAATTTTTATTTTGGTTTGTATTTTGTGAAAAGTGTATGGTTTGCATTTTGACTTAATATATGGTATTTTGATTGAATTATATAAGTGTATGGTTTAATTGAATAAAAATTATGTATACTACGTATAAATAACTTAAAATATATAGTTTATTAAAATATGTCAATTTTATAACAAAATTACTGCCCATGAGGAAAACTTATTGTCTTGAGGGTTAGTACGAAAATTAACTTCCATAGTATCCACTGGGTTGGAAAATAAACACACTATCATGAATTCAAAATGTGTCCAAGAGGTTGTCTGAAACTTAAACTAAAGACTCACCCTTTACAATCGTCTTGTTTTCCGTTATTTATTCTTCTTAGTTTTTTTGTCTTCCGTTACTTACTTATTTTACATTTTCCTGTAGGCGAGTAATTAAAACTATGCCGATTGTAAGAACAATTTATATAGAGAGACACACTCTTTACCCTCTTTATCTCTGGGAGGGGGTTTAACAAGGTGTCCCATCCCTCATTTATCTATGATTATGTCTTTATCATGAAACTATGCAGGAAATCCACCTCTGCGAGAGAAAAACAAATATCATATTCACTGGATCCCCAAAGGGTGGATCTTTGTCTCCCATAGTGGTATAATATTTATTGGATCCCCTGAGGATGGATCCTTGACGCCTATAGTGTCAGTGATATTCGTTGAATCCCCCAAGGGTGAATCCTTACCGCCTATAGTTGCAATGAGATTCGCTGAATCCCCCAAAGGTGGATCCTTGCCTCCCATTGTAACACCCCAAATTTAGAATTGTTGCTTATGTATTTAATTATGAATATTGTGTAAATTATGATGTTGTATGCTAGAATATTGATGGGGATATAAGTGAGAGTTGGAAATTATTTAGAATTATCAAATAATAGATTTTATGTGATTTTGATCTTATCGATTGACCAAAACCTGCAAATTGGCCGAAGGATGATCTTTGACTGGCTCAAAAGTTGAGGAGAAAAAAGGGTTGTACTTGCAAGGCACTCTGACGATAAAGTAAGTATGGGAGCAAAGAGATACAAGCAGAATATTAAGGTTTAAGGTATGGGATTGTGAATACCTGACCCTCACATGTATGAGGGTTTATATAATGTTCCTATGATGTGTATCCATTGGTTCCTATTTTTGGCCTAGATATACGGGTCCACAAAAATAGGTAACTGCCAGGACTTGATCAAAACGAGCAGGTATGCTCGTAAGTAGCTGTTTGTTTCGAGGAGGAGGATTACATACAAATGGTCGTTTTGGTCATTTCTAGGATGTCTGCCTGACTCGTGTCGGGCCGACGGGAGACATTTACTGATCTGGTCAGGCGTGTATGTCGGGCATAACTGGTCGGATGACAAGCGCCAAGGTCGACCAGAGTGTTGGGTCACTGTCATCAGGTCGTGCCAAGGTCATAAGCGGATTGGGCCAATTCTAGCCATTAGGCCAGTCTATAATAGGAGCCCCCAAGTTGTTGCTCCTGGACATATGAGTGGTGACTTAGAACTAGCCCACGAAATTGGGGTGCTTTTGGGTTAACCTCGCATGGAGAGCATAAGGGACGCTCGTTGTGTTCGCCTCGTGGGGAAGGGAATAACTCAGCGTTCCCTCTGAGTAGTTATCATGTGGTGCGCACATTGATGTAATTTGTTTTGTGGGATTTTAGCCTGTTTTGATTAAGTTTCGAACAATTATGGTATTCATGGCCACATAATCACTTTGTTGGACTGGGCCTTGGGCTCCCTTTTTGTAAAATTTGCACAATTGCGGCCTTAATGGTCGTACATTAATTTTCCGGCCGTGGTGGTTCTTGCTTTAATTCATGCATGATTGTGTTTCCTTTTCATTTTAAAGTGTTTGCATGTTTATTCTATGCTCGTCTGCTTGAGACATTTTTTATTGGTTAAGAGTTTTTGCGGGGTTTTGCTCGTTAGTTAGTGAGTTTGCCGGTGTAGGGTGTAAAATCAAGCTTCTATAATGCACTTTTATTTTGATGAAGACAAACCATGTTCACAAGAAGGCAAAGATTATTTGATCAAACTAAAAGCATCTGTGGATAAAGTCTTTGGTTCAAGCACTTAGCAAATTTCAAGGTGTAATGATAATACTTACTTTGAACTTAAGACATAGATGCTCAATGGTCAAAAGAAATATTTTATATTGTCCAAATCCTTACTCAAGTTTTTCTAAGCTAAAAATAAATTTTCACTTGAGTGCAATCGATTTGCATATTGGTGCAATCGATTGCATGCTTCAATTTTTCAAAACATTTGCCACTGTTTCTAAGTGCCATCGATTTGCATGGTTGTGCAATCGATTGCTCTCAATCAATTTTTGCTACTGACTTTAAGTGCAATCAATTTACACACTTGTGCAATCGATTGCACACTCAAAATATTTGAATTTCTAGCTGTTGCAACCCCGTGCAATCGATTTACACAAAGGGTGCAATCGATTGCATGCTGAATAATTTTAAAAAACAACAGCTTTACTCATTCCTGTTCATAACACCAATTCATGAAAACCTTTCACTCAATCTTGGCAATTGTTCATGATTCATTTACAGAATTTTATGCTGTTTCAAAAGGGTGCTATGAACATATAAATACTTATTTTCAAAATTATTTTAAATACCTCTTCCAATCATATTCTCTGAATTTTCAAAATCAATCTCAAGCTGTTATACTTTTTCATACACAAGTTTTCTGCACACTTTCACATATTGTTAACCAGAAAACTTTGAGTATTATATATCTTGTGTCATTGTATACTATTATCATCGGAAGAGGAGATCAATTAATTGATTAAATCACTCAAAGTAATCATTGCTACTCAAACTCACTCAAATCAAATATTGCTATATACTTGCTTATTTTTCAGGATTGTTGAAAATAAGTTCAAGTGGTTTTATAAATCTTATTTTTCCATGATTTTTGGATACAAGTAAAGTAACTTTGAGAGGATTGTTATCATTGTTGACATAGTGAAAATCCAAGAGGATTGTTCTTGGTACAAGAGGATTGTTCTTGGTTTTGGGTAGTTCTTGTTTAAGTTTGCCACAATAAGGAAATCTCTTTCATGTTGAAAGGGGACTAGAGTACTCTCAGACTGTGAGGGGAACCGTGATATATCTCTTGTGTCTCTTTATTTTTCCGCACTTTACTCTTTCATAAACTCACCATAAACCAGAAAAATAATATCCATCATCACTAAACCAGAAAAATTTTAAAGTACCTAATTCACCCCTCTCTTAGGTGCACTTCGTACTTACAATTGGCATCAGAGCAGGTTATAGGTAACCTGTTCCTAAAAGATCCAGAATGGCTTCCGCAAATCAAAATCCCGTTTTCAGAGATGGTGGTAGTAACAACAAGGCTCCTCTATTTTGTGGTTAATATTTTGACTTCTGGAAAATACACATGAAGGCACATCTAGAAGCACAAGGAGAAGAAATATGAGATGCCGTCGAGAATGGTCCATTTATCCTTATAACGGTAATCAATGGTGTTGGATCATCAAAGCCTAAAGCTGCATGGGATGAAGATGATAAGAAGAAGGTTATCTATTATAAAAAGGCAATAAATCTTCTTCAAGGTGCACTTAGCATGGATGAATTCTTCCGTGTCTCGATATGCAAAACAACGAAAGAAATATGGGAAACCTTGGTACAAACTCATGAAGGAACTGTTGAAGTTAAAAGATCAAGACTAAATACTTTGAGTCAAGAATACAAATTATTTCGAATGCAGTCCAGAGAAACCATCCTTGACTTGAAAAAGAGATTCGTGCACTTGACAAATCATCTAAGTGCTCTTGGTAAGACTTTGACGAATGATGAACTAAATCTGAAAGTACTTAGGTTCTTAACTAGGGAATGGCAACCAAAGGTAATGGCAATTTCACAAAAGAAAAGTCTTTCCTCCATGACTTCCGCAACGTTGTTTGGAAAACTTCAAGAATATGAGACAGAACTCGGAAGACTTGAAAAGCATGAAAATCAAGAGAATAAATCCAAGAATGTTCCTTTAAAGATAGATTCCAAGGAAGTTGAAAAGGAAGATAATCCAGAAGAAGATGAAAATTTAATGCTTCTTGTTAAAAGGCTTGGCAAGTTCTTTGGTAGAAATGACAAATCCTTCTCTCATTCAAAAGGAAAGAAACAATTCAAGAAAAAGGAAGCTTGCACACCAACACAAGAAGTCACGTGTTATGAATGCGGTAAGCAAGGTCATATCAAGCTGGATTGTCCGAAACTCTCCAAGAAAGGTGTCTACAAAAGCAAAAAGGGATTCAAGAACAAAAAGGCCTATGTTTCATGGGAAGATAATTAAATAAGCTCTTCATCCGACTCCGATGGTGATGAAAGTGAAAATCTAGCACTGATGGCCTCACACCATTCCGATAATGAAGATGATGAGGTTAGTAATGCATTTTCTCTTTTTGATAGTGATGCACAAGGTGCTATAGATGAACTATTAAATGAATGCAAAATTCTATATAAAACTATTTTATCTCAAAAGAAACAAATTTCATCTTTAGAAGAAAAATGTGAAACTATGGAAAAAGATTTCAAAGAAGAAAAACAAAAATTAAGTGATGAACAACAACAAAATTTTGTATGTAAAAATTGTGAACTTTCAAAATTGTCCAATTAAAAAGAGTTATTGAAAGATATGAAAAAGGTCAAATTGGATTGGAAGGTGTTCTTAGCCAAAAAATATATTCCAATGATAAAAGTGGATTTGGATATTCAAAGTTTTCAAAACCAAGTTCTAATAAAACTATCTTTGTTAAGGCTAGTGATTAATCATCCAAAGAGAAAGTGAACAAACCTAAAATGGTTCATCACTATCCTAAAAAGAAAACATTTCCTAAGAAGAAATCTTATTCTTCTAGATATAGAAGTAACTTTTAACCTACTTGTTTTTATTGTGGTATTAAAGGCCATACACGTAATGCTTGCTATGTTAGAAACTTTAGTGTGGAAAGTGGGCATTATGTGTGGTAAAGAAAGGCACTAATTATGAAGGACCCAAAGCAACTTGGGTACCTAACAAAACCTAATTTTATTTGCAGGTATGCTTGAAGACCACATGCAATCTTTGGTATCTCGATAGTGGTTGTTCAAAGCATATGATGGGAGACATAAACCAATTTTTAAATCTAGTTCTAAAGGCCAAGGGTTTTTTCACTTATGGAGACAATAACAAGGGAAGAATTCTTGGTAAAGGAAAAGTTGGTGCTCCACCTTTCATATCCATTGAAGATGTTCTTTATGTTGAAGGACTAAAGCACAATCTTCTTAGTATTAGCCAACTTTGTGACAAAGGCTTCAAGATCAAGTTCACCAAGGATGAATGCTTGATAGAAGACGAAGTCACACATGATGTTATGTTTAAAGGTAAAAGAATCAATAATATATTCATGATTTCCCTTGATGATCCATCTTTGAAGGTAAAATATCTCATGGCGAACAACAATGATTCATGGCTGTGGCACAAAAGAATTGCTCATATTCACATGGAACACTTGAATAAAATAATCAAGCATGATGTTGTCATTGGGTTGCCTAAGAGAAATTTTGTCAAAGATAGACTTTGTGATGCTTGTCAAAAAGGGAAACAAACAAAATCAACATTCAAATATAAGAATGTGGTGTCTACTACAAGGCCACTACAATTGTTGCATATGGACTTATTTGATCCATCAAGAACAAGAAGTTTCAGAGGTAATGTATATGCTTTGGTTATTATTGACGATTTCTCTAGATATACTTGGACATTATTTTTAATGTAGAAAAGTGACGTATTCAAGGCATTCAAGAAGTATGCTAAACAAATTCAAAATGAGAAGTCTCTAACAATTGCCTCCATAAGAATTGATCATGGTGGAGAATTTCAAAATGCTCTATTTGAAGAATTTTGTGGAGAACATGGAATATCTCACAACTTCTCGGCACCAAGGACTCCTCAACAAAATGGAGTGGTGGAAAGAAATAATAGGTCTCTTGTAGAGCTTGCAAGAATGATGCTTAGTGATTCAAACCTTCCAAAATAGTTTTGGGCGGATGCGGTAAGCACGACATGTTTTGTTAGCAATAGAGTTAACATAAGATCAATCTTGAAGAAAACTCCATATGAACTTTTCAAAGGGAGGAAACCCAACATTGCTTTATTTCAAATTTTCGGTTGCAAATGCTTTGTCTTAAACAACGACAAAGATAACCTTGGTAAGTTTGATGAAAAATCCATTGAAGGTATTTTTTCTTGGCTACTCTCTTTCTAGTAAGGCATATTTATAACAAAATAACTTTAACAATAGAAGAATCAATGCATGTATCTTTTGATGAATCTAACCCCTCCAAGGAGGATAATATTGTTTGTAATGATGGTGATGATGAAATACTAGAAGGTCCTCAAGAAAATACTTCCAAAGATCAACCAATTCAACAAGAAGAATCATCCCAACAAGAATCAAATTGTAATGATCTACCAAAAGAGTGGAGAACTCATAGAGATCATCCTATCGATAAAGTAATTGGTGATATAAGTCAAGGTGTGACAACAATACTAAATCTCAAAGATGCTTGTCTAAACATGGAGTTTGTCTCTCAAATTGAACCTTCCAAAGTTGATGAAGCCTTAGGCGATGACCAATCGATTATTGCTATGCAAGAAGAGTTAAATCAATTTGAAATGAATCAAGTTTGGGAACTTGTCCCTAGGCCAAGCAACAAACACATTATTGGAACAAGATGGGTGTTTAAAAACAAACTTGACGAAAATGGAATAATTGTTCGGAACAAAGCAAGGTTAGTAGCACAAGGATACAATCAAGAAGAAGGAATAGATTTTGAAGAAACTTTCGCTCCGGTTGCAAGGTTAGAAGTTATTCGTCTCTTACTTGCCTATGCTTGTTCATTAAATTTTCAGCTTTTCCAAATGGATGTCAAAAGCGCATTCTTGAATGGGTATATCAATGAAGAAGTCTATGTTTAGCAACCCTCGGGGTTCGAAGATTTCAAAAATCCATCTCATGTATTTAAATTGAGAAAAGCTCTATATGGTTTGAAACAAGCACCAAGGGCATGGTATGATCGACTAAGTAACTTCCTATGCGAAAAGGGTTTTGAAAAGGGTAAAGTTGACAAGACATTTTTTATCAAGAAAATCAAAGGTGACACTTTTCTAATTCAAGTCTATGTTGACGATATCATTTTCGGCTCTTCAAACAAAGAAATGTGTGAAGAATTTTCAGCAATGATGCAAGGAGAATTTGAGATGTTCATGATGGGTAAAATGAATTATTTTCTTGGACTTCAAATTAAGAAATTAAAGGATGGAATCTTTATAAACCAATCCAAGTATTGCAAGGAACTTTTGAAAAGATTTGACATGGATAACTGTAAGGCAATGTCTACACCAATGGGTTCCGGTGCATATGTTCAAGATAAATCAGGTGTTTCCATTGACATTACAAAATATCGAGGTACGATTGGCTCCTTATTATATCTGACAGCAAGCCGTCCTGACATAATGTTTAGTGTTTGTCTATGTGCTCGCTTTCAAGTAAATCCAAAGGAAGAACATCTCATGGCGGTGAAACGGATCATGAAGTATCTCAAAGGAACAACAAATGTTGGATTATGGTATCCTAAAGGTAGTGTTTGTAATTTAGTTGGTTATTCTGACGCGGATTATACAGGTTGTAAAATTGATAGAAAAAGCACAAGTGGTACGTGTCACATCCTTGGAAGTGCATTAGTATCATGGGTCTACAAGAAACAAGCATGCGTTGCTCTTAGCACGACTGAAGCAGAATATATTGCAGCGGGTAGTAGTTGCGCTCAAATATTGTGGCTCAAACAACAACTTCGTGACTACAGACTCAATCTAGGATGCATTCCTCTACGGTGCAACAATACAAGTGCAATAAACATTACAAAGAATCCCGTCATGCATTCAAGAACCAAACACGTAGATATACGACATCATTTCCTTCGTAATCATGTACTTTAAGGAGATGTCGAGGTTACATTTGTAGATACTCATAATCAACTTGTCGATACCTTCACTAAACCTTTGGCAAGAGAACCATTTTACAAGATTCGACGAGAGCTTGGCATTCTTGATGAACACGACATATAAGGTGCTTTCTATCCTTGTTATGCTTTTATATACTTGTTTTAACCTTGTTATATGTGAATATATATGTTAAGTGGTGTTTAAATTTAAGAAAAATATGTTTTTGGTCATTTTTGGTTGATGCATATCGATTGCAAAATAGTGTAAACCGATTGCTCACTGAATGTTTTTTATTTTTGACCTTTCTGTTTCAGTGCAAATCGATTGCACCATAGTGCAAATCGATTACACACTGTGCGTTTCAGTTTTCTTTTGCTTCTATTTTGTGTGCAAATCGATTGCATCTATATGCAAATTGATTGCACCCACTGTAAAATGCTTTTATGACAGAAATATTTGTTGGTCAAAATTCCTCTCTCTCTCTCTCTATCTCATATTCCCAAGCTCATCTTTATTATTGAAAAGTCAATTAAACATCATTACACATAATACAAGCCACTCGTTTCTATTTACTCACAAATCATATCCAAACTTAAGCTCATCAAACATCTTCCTCTCAAAACCTAAAACCTTCCAAACCCTAAAAACACCTTACCCATGGCTTCAAGGCAAAAACGAAAGGTGTCAACTTCAGAGAAAGGGAAGAAAAAGGTTGGTTCATCCTCTGAGAATCCTTTAATCTCAACTCTCACCGAAGAACAAGAAGCAAGATTTACGAAGGATTTTCAAAGAAAGATAGTGTCCAATCCTAAATATGGTATGCTATCATCTTTTCCCCAGGAATGTTTCTCTTTTCAAAATGATTTAACTGCATATGGACTAGAACCATTAATTTCATTATTTGGTCCATATTATCCGGATCTAGTAAGAGTATTTTTCAGCAATTTGACTCCTCACAAAGGAAAGATGATGACATATGTGTTGGTTACAAGAACCTCTCTAACCCCTGAGATTATTGGTGATATTCTACATATTCCCTATACTGGAAGCTCTTTGTACGACCCTGAAAATGAGGCATGGGATGATTATAAAAAAGGAATTTTATTACAACATTGGCAAACTGAGCGAAGCTGAATTCTGTGCCAAAAGGATTCGTGGTCTAGGAGGAGTGATTCCATCTAGATACTCATGGAGTGCAGGTAACTTCTATATAGACGATCGATTATTTCATTATTTCATGGTCTATATTATGTTTCCACGGGCTGGAAACCACTGCACCGTGACTGATTTGGAAATGCAGCTGATCTATGCAAGGAAGAAAGGTATAAGTGTTAATTGGGCAAGGCTCATAATGGTTCATATGCTGAGGTTTGATGCAAAATCAAAATTTATACCATATGCTTACTTTGTTACATTAATTATGGAAGAATTTGGAGTTAATTTTGTTGGGTTTGAGAAAGTTAATATGGATCCTGTGATATGGTGGGAGAAATGAATTGGTTGTTTTATGTTTGTATTTGCAAATTTTGTGGTTAGCAAGAGTCGCCACTGACTTTTCTTTTATCCAAAAGGAAAGGCTGAAAAGAACAGGAAAGACCTTTAGAGATGTTTTCTTGAGTTCAGGGGGCAGATTACGAAAAAGGAAGGTGTTAGCACCCTTTTCATCCATGGTTTTCCATGGGCTTTTAGTTACTTGCTAGATCACTTGCTTTTGTTTGAAAATTTGCTTTGTGTTGTGGGTTTGAAAATATTTTGAAAATGTCTTTGTAATGGTTCTTGTTTCTATAAGAACATGTACAAAGTGTTGTTTCGAAATAGTTCAAAGAGGTGTTTGTGAAAGTGTTTTTGAAAAGATTTTTTTATAATGGTTCTCGTCTCTATAAGAACGTATACAAAAAGTTTTTTGTCTTTTGAAAAAAGGTTTTAATATGAAAGTCTTGGTGTAAAATGTTTGGTTGTGAGCAAGCGAGCAACTAGGAGCGAATCTACCTACTCAAAAGGTCTTAAATGTTTATTTTCCTCCTCCTTTAGATGATGATATCTTACCATTGATTTGGTAAGAAGCCCCATCGCTGGATCCATCTTTCTCGAGCAGTGAGTATCGTGTCTCACAACCGGTAAATTTTTTGCTAAGGTAGTATATTGCGTGCTCTTTTCGACCAGACTCGTCATGCTGCCCTAGCACACACCCCATTGAATTGTCTAGCACTGTTAAGTACAATATCAAAGGTCTTCCTTCAACTGGAGGAATCAAAATTGGTGGTTCCTGAAGGTATTCCTTGATTCTTTCGAAAGCAGTCTGGCATTCGTCATTCTACTTTAAGACTTGATCTTTCTTCAGAAGTTTGAAGATGGGCTCACAAGTAGCAGTTAGATATGAAATGAACCTGGCGATATAATTCAAGCGTCCTAAGAAACCTCTAACTTCCTTCTTTGTTCGGGGAGCCGACATCTCTTGTATGGCCTTTACCTTTGCGGGGTCTACCTGAATACCCTTGTCACTGATGAGGAACCCCAGAAGTTTACCAGACCTTACCCCAAAGGTGCACTTATTCGAATTTAGCCTCCGCTTGTATGTCTTCAACTTGTCAAACAGCTTTTGTAGATGGTCGAGGTGCTCTTCTTCGGTTTGAGACCTGGCTATCATGTCATCAACATAAACCTCGATCTCACGGTGAATCATATTGTAGAAAAAAGCAACCATGGCTCGCTGATAAGTTGCCCCAGTATTCTTCAACCCAAAAGGCATCACCTTGTAACAGAAGGTCCCCCACTGTGTGATGAAGGTTGTCTTCTCCATGTCTTCAGGAGCCATCTTGATCTGGTTGTAGCCAGAGAAACCATCCATGAAGAATAAAATTTTATGCTGTATGGTGTTGTCAACCAGAACATCAATGTGAGGAAGCGGGAAGTCATCCTTGGGGCTTGCCCTGTTGAGGTCTCTGTAGTCTACACAAATCCGTACCTTATCGTCCTTTTTAGGTACCAGAACAACGTTGGCAACCCACTGCGGATAGGAGGTGACAACTAAGAACCCAGTGTTGAACTGTTTCATAACCTCTGCTTTGATCTTCTCTGACATTTCAGGATGCATACCGCGGACCTTCTATTTAACCGAAGGATAATCCTCTTTAGTTGGAAAATGGTGTACCGTGATGTCAGTGTCTAAACCAGGCATGTCTTCATATGACTAGGCGAAGATCTCAACGTAGTCGTGCAACATCTGTATCAGTCGCTATTTGATTTTAGCTTCCAGATTTGCGCCAATCTTGACTTCTTTTCTGTCCATCTTTGTGCCCAAGTTTATTGTCTCAACTAGCTCTTCATAAGGCTGTATATCCCTCTCTTCCTGTTATAACAGTCTATCCAGTTCTCTAGGCACCTCACAATCGTCCTCACCTTCGTTCTCAGCTTGGTTGATCGGATTTTCGAATCATAATTGGAAGTAGCAGAATTATTATCAATGGGATCCATAGTGGATATGGATCTACAGTTTGATACGTGAGTGTGTGTAAGAGCATAGCTGTATTGATAAAGTAAAAACAGAAAAGAAAAAACAGAGAGCGCAAAATTTGTATGCAAGGAACATCCAATGCTTTATTGATGACATATGAAATGACATATAATAACCCTCGCAGATAGAACCATTGTGCCTCGAGTAAGACACAAGGCCAAAAAGTTAAAAATTGTTTATTACAAATTTAGAACACAAGTAAGACAATTACTGTTGAATAAAAGAAACTGGTATAAAATCTGTAGCCTTCCAGTTACTCGATCCATCGTTCATAGTCAGATAGATCCAGCTTTCAATGTTAGAGTCTTCCTCACTGTCTTCAATAGCGTTAACCCCACGATTGCTGATGCGTAGGGGAGGCCCTCCAGCCCGAGCGCGTCGAACAGCCTTTTGAGCCCCTGAAGTAAAGCCCAAACCAAATTTGTCAGTTTTGTGAGTAAAATCAGGGAGCTGTCCCCAATTGGTACACCCACCTTCTTCGACAACTGCTCTGGCGTCCTTGAGAGAAGCCATCTTTAGAGGAGGTTTGGTGTTGGTGGTAGTTTCGGTTGACGCCAACATTTGGGGAACCTCTTCAAAGTTTTGACAAGGAGTCTCTATGAATTCCCCGTCCATCTCCATATACCTAAAGGAGTTTAGGTGGCTCACCATATACTCCTCTTCGCCATGCACAGTGACAATCTTCCCCTTCACTGGATATTTCAGCATTTGGTGCAGTGGAGAAGTAACAACCCCAACTTCATGGTTCCAAGGACGACCCAACAAACAAGAGTATGATGGCCTGATGTCCATCACGTAGAAGGTGGATTCAAAGGTCTGAGAGCCTACCTTGACAGGGATGTCCACCTCCCCATGCACCATTCTCTTCGACCCGTCAAAATCCCTTACCACAATGTTACTGGGCTTTAGGTTCAAGCCTTCACAATCCAGCCGATCAAGAGCCTTCTTAGGGAGAACATTCAGTGAAGACCCAGTATCCACCAGCACATGAGCCATAGTAATGCCTCTGCATTTGATCGAGACATGCAGAGCATCATTATGCTTTCTCCCTTTCGGAGTTAAGTCAGCATATGAAAAACCCAGCCCATTGTCAGCAGTCAAGTTGGCCACACAGTCTTTGAATTGATCGTATGAGTTTTCTTGCAGCACATGTGCGGTCTTGAGGAATGCAATCAAAGCCTTTTCATGGGCCTCAGAACATAACAACAAAGACAACATCGATATCTTCGAGGGGGTCTGCCCCAACTGCTCGACCACATTGTAGTCGCTCTTTTTGATTATAAGATTTCCTCTATCTCTTGCTTAGAGGATTCCACAACAACTTTTCTAGGTGCCTCCGTCCGAACAGGCTCACCTACAGCTTATTTGCCTTGAGTCCCAAATAACTCATCAGCAGGGGTAACAACTGGAGTAAGAACGGGAGTAGTAGCTGAAGTACTAGCAGGAACAACAGATGAAATAACAACAGGCTTATTGACAGTCTTCGGGGAAGTCTCGGGAGAGAAAACCCTTCCACTTATGGTAATCCTACTAGCCCCGACAATGTTACTGACATTGGGATCAACCTCTCCATTCTTCAGGTCTTGTTTAACGCCATGATAGTAAACATCGGCGCCATAATGCCAAGGGACAGCTTTGTCCAAGGCGTACGAGATAGGACTAGGAAATATGATTATTAACGGAGAAACTCTCAGAGCGGGTGTAATCCTAACAGGTCTTCTCGAGGAGGCCTTGGAAGGATTGGCGGAAATGGTTATAATAGAAACATCTTCGAATGGAACAACTGGAATCAAAGTTTTCTCGAACAAAATTTCTCTACTGTCCATCAGGCGCTGGACACCTGTCTTCAGCAAATAGCAACTAGAAGGCATAGATGAACACATGTGGCAACCTTCACCATAACCAGGAAATAAACTGGCCAGCAACAAATTCTTCTTAACAGTCATAAGAGGAGTAGAAACTATATCAAATGAGGTCAAGAATAGATCGGTATCAACGGTGTTAACTCCACGGTTGTGCTTAGGCATGGGAGCAGTTATGATATTGGGTTTCTCCGGGGCATCGAATTCAATTTCCTTGGCTTCAATAAGATCTTGTACTTTATTTCTTAGAGCCCAACATTCATTTGTATCGTGACCAGGACTCTCAGAATGGTAAGCACACTGAGCATTTGGATTGTACCGAGGAGAGGTGGTATTAGGATTCTTGGGAGCCTATTTCAAGGTTGCCAAGTTGGATCTCAGCAGATGGGGTAGAACCTCTGTCAATGTCATGTTAATCCGGGTAAACTTCCTTTGTGGTCTTTCTACCCTTTGTTGATTGTTGCAGTGTGGAGCAGTCATAGACCTAGGTATCATTACAGCATTTACCGTCGGACGGTGTTCAACTCTGCTTTGACCTCTTGGGCTATAGATAGCACTAGCTTCCTTCTTACCAGCGAATGGCTTCTTTACTGAACTCGAGGAGGTGTCTTTTTGTATTTTACCACTCCGGATCCCAGCTTTTACCCTCTCTCCAATTAATATCAGCTCAGTAAAACCAGCCGATGAGCTACCGATCAAATGATTGAAGAATGGACCAGACAGTGTCCCAAGAAACATGTCGACCAACTCCCTATCAGACAAAGGGGGTTGGACTCTCCCAGCCAAATCTCTCCACTTCTGCGCATAGTCCTTAAAGCCTTCACCTGCACCCATGGACATACTCTAAAGTTGAGTACAAGTAGGGGCAAGGTCGGAGTTGTATTGATACTGCTTATAAAAAGCAACAACCAAATCCTCCCAGTTTCAGACATTGGTTCCCTCCAATTGGTAGAACCATTCAAGCTGAGTCCCTGACAGATTGTCTTGGATGAAGTGAACCCACAAGTTCCTATCAGCAGTGTGAGGCTGGATCTTCCTCACATAGGAACGAAGATGAAGCTTAGGACAAGACACCCCATCATACCTTGCAAAAACCGGAGCTTTAAATTTTTTTGGGATGACCACCCCAGACACCAATCCCAGCTCTTCAAAATCCAGCCCTGGTATTCTTTGGATCTCCATAGCACTTAATCGATCCTCTAACTACTTGTACCTATCTTCAGTGGAAGGATACTGCTTATATTGTAGTCTGTATCATTGTCGGAGACTTCAGGACTAGGGTTCTCCTCCCTTGTTTCTCTCTCTTGATTCTCCCCTTCTTTGGATGATGAGGTCAGATCGACTGGTTGCCTTAGCGGCCCCCCAAATCTTCTGCCCATATTGAGGGCACCAGTGGGCTTCTTCTTCTTCTTCTTCTTCTTCTTCTTCTTCTTCTTCTCTTTCAGGACGAGGGCCTTCAGATCCTCCTGCCCTTTTTCCAGAGCTATGAACATCTGTTGAAATTGGGCATTTTGTGCCTGAAGATCTTTGATGCTTTGTTCAGAAGACATTTTTACTGAAATAAACAGCGAAGAAGATGAGAAACATGTAATCGTACCTGCTTATGCAATGTTATGGATGATATGTATATGCAATGATTTCAAGGAAATTAGAGATTCAAATTTGCTTTAGACAAAAAGGGAAGACACGTTATATTAATAAATAAAAGCTTGAGTACATCATGCCTCTTTGGGCTTACAAAGAAATACAAAAACTCTAAGATAAAAAGGTTGTACGCATCCTCTTTGGTGCGATGTGGGGGTTTAGAGTCCACTCCTCATGAAGTTGCTTAGTGAGTTCCAAAACCTTCTTCTCGCTGGCATATAATTGGGCCTCGAAAGTGTCCCACTCCCCCTTAAGCTGTATCCAATCCCTTTGTAAGTCTTAAAGAGAGGTAGGCATGTCAGAATGTAGGATAGTGTAGGGAACATCTCCTTCCACAATAGGCTCTATGATAACCAGGAGAATGGAGGGGTAAGGCATTATAAGACTTTGAGCACGAGCTCGTACCCATTTGAGGTAAGGCTCAAGAGGGATGGAATTCTTATGCCCCAATGTCCTGCTATCTACTTTGTTCAACATCCTCCAAGCTCGGATAAATCTCTGGCGGTGACCTTGATCGTCGTTCTCATAGTCAAATACTAAACCTTGAATGAGCATCTCGTGTGGGCCATCCCTTCGAGCGTAACCAAAATGTCTTAAAGCTAAGCAAGGGTTGTAGGTGATACCTCATTTGATACCAAGTAAGGGGACATTAGGGAATTCTCCATAACGGTCAACAGTAGTAACATTCTCTATAGATCAAGAACACCAATGAATATCTGAATTTTTGAGTGTCATCAACCTATGTGACAAACTTGAGCCTTACTCGTTCCTCAATACAGATTGGGGAAGAATCTAAATAAACCATCTTACCAAGAGAGGAGTACAACACATAAGGATACCTCTTTTCCTCATAGTGTGAGTGTGAAAAGAATGCAGGCATCTTAAGCAAAGTAGGCATCAGGTTACGAGACATGAAGATTTTGACGGTGTTCACATCTATGAGTTGGTCAGGGTTTAGAAACAAAATCATCCTATAGATGAGGAGAGCCACAATTTCCTCAAAAGTTTGCAAATCCAACGAGTTCCAATAGTTTTGGGCTTTCTCAAACAAGAACTTTGCTAGGAAACCCTTGACACCACTCCTAGTTTCCCAATTAGTTGTGATATCAGATGGTTGCAAGTGTAGAGCTTAAGCAATCTCTTATGGCTTTGGACCTCTTTTCGTACTGTTGAAAGGTAGTTGATTGATAATGGGAATACTTAAGAGTTGGGAGAATTCTTCCAAAGTTGGCACAAGTTGATAATCGGAAAATGTGAAGCAATGGTGTAGAGGATCAAAGAATTGGAAGAGCACCTTCATCATATCTTCATCAGTTTTGGAGGTGACTAAGTTTAGTAGGCGACCATGTCTTTTGGTGAATGGAGAATTTTCAGGAATGCTTGATGCTAGCTCTTTAAGCTGAGGAGGGATCTTTACAAGGTTGACTTGAATAGTTTTCCTATGAATATAATCCACGTCCTACAAAATAGAACAAAGATAAATCCCAAGATCCTTGAAATGGTTAGTAAATATGAGTATGATGTTATGATGTTTATAATGTTATGATGTTATGTATAGGTATAGATACACAAACAAAGTAAACAAGTCCTTAGGTTTAGGCTTGCATGAAGTCTCGTAGGTAAGTACCCTCTTGAAGTTTAGTTGGCTCAAACCTGTCCTAGCAATAGTAACTGGGTTCTAAGGAGCTCAATATCACTGGTTTGTTTCCTTGGGCATTATTTCAGCGCAAGCCTCTTTAATGGCGACCGAAATATCCCAAAAAACTAAACCTCAATGAGTGTGGTATCGAGTATCTACCAACTTCGGACTGCACCAAAGTCGATCATCTCACTACGTCCTAATGGCCAAGTTGGTCAAGTAAAGGTTATAGAAGTTAGTTAGTGCTTCATGACATCACTCAGCAGCCCCGTATTCTCCTTGACTACTCAAGGGCTACCGGTACCCATAAATATGTTGCACTAACATAGATATTGCTTAGACCATGTCGGTATACCCCACACAGTATCCACAATGTATTGCTACTTACCTATAAGGTATCCCAAATCCGGGTAGAGGATTCAATCCCAAACAAAGAACCATAATGTAAAGCATACAAGTCAAACAATGAAAGCAAGTAAATATGATCTAACCCTAAGGTAACCCCACTTTAGAGTTAATTCCCCAACAGAGTCGCCAGTTCTGTAATACGGTGGGAGAACTGACTTGGTTGTTTTACGTTTGTATTCGCAAATGTTGCGGTTAGCAAGAGACGCCACCGACTTTTCTTTTATCCAAAAGGAAAGGCTGAAAAGAACAGGAAAGACCTTTAGAGATGTTTTCTTGAGTTCGGGGGGTAGATTATGAAAAGGGAAGGTGTTAGCACCCTTTTCATCCATGGTTTTCCATGGGCTCTTAGTTACTTGCTAGATCACTTTCTTTTGTTTGAAAATGTGCTTTGTGTTGTGGGTTTGAAAATATTTTGAAAATGTCTTTGTAATGGTTCTTGTTTCTATAAGAACGTGTACAAAGTGTTATTTCGAAAATAGTTCAAAGAGGTGTTTGTGAAAGTGTTCTTGAAAAGATGTTTTTATAATGGTTCTCGTCTCTATAAGAACGTATACAAGAAGCTTTTTGTCTTTTGAAAAAAAGGTTTTAATATGAAAGTATTGGTGTAAAATGTTTGTTTGTGAGCAATAGAGAAACTAGGAGCGAATCTACCTACTCAAAAGGTCTTAAATGTTTCTTTTCCTCCTCCTTTAGATGATGCTATTTTACCATTGATTTGGTAAGAAGCCCCATCGTTGGATGTGAAAGGACAGGCGCGGGTTAATTGTACAGTCATATAAGGCAACTTATGAGACGCTTTAGCAATTTTTCATAATGGACTAGATCGTTTTATCGAAGGCAGCATTGAGGGTCATTGAGGGACTACAATCTTTTTATCGAAGGGTCTTTGCTAAAGCGTCCCATATTCGAGGGACATGACTGTTTTCGAAAGTCAAACAAAGTGAGATTACCCTAGAGGTGCTAGTGTGAAAGTGTGTTTGTTTTCATGTATTTTGTCTCGCATTTAAAAGTTATCTATTCGTTGATTTTATCTTGCCATACATCCTAATTACTAGCAATATATGAACGCAAAATAAAATACGGAAAAATAAAATCCTAAGCTATTACATCATTAGGGGGATGGGGGTACAATTTGCAAATAAGGATGAAATAAATGTCTAATTATTACAACCATATCGAACAAATAGGCAATAATGAAAAAATATATGTATAAACAGTGTAGAAAATGGGAGAAACTTCCTTTTGAACCATTATGTGTCGACACATGCTGTTATGCATCAACACATAACTTTTCCTTGCTCCTGTAAAGAAAAATTAGCTCAGTATGAGTCGGCACATAATGGGATGTGTCGACTTATACACATTCTTTGTGTTGACACATATGCAATTTGTGTCGACTCATGGACTTTTCAAACTTCTGTTTTGGGACCTGGAATCAGTATGAGTCGATGCATGGGGTTTATGGGTTGACTCATACCCTGTTTTTTATTAGGATGAGTCGACACGTGTGTATATGTGTCGATACATACTGCATTTTTCTGCCTTAAACATTGTTTTATTGTCCATACATGTCAGTTTACAGCATATGATTAATAAACGTAAACAACAAACAAACAGTTAGTTAAAAGGGGAAATGATTACTACATCTTATCTTCAAAACTAAATCATTAATGATGTATAAAAAATACCAAGTCAATAAGACTTACCTTGGAACTACACTTGGTGTTTGAAATATGAATACTTTCTGAGATGCTGTGATGGCTCCAATGAATCTCCAGGAAGCTTGTCCCAAGCTGTTGAAACCTAGCCAAGTTGTACAATATTTTTTTTATGCTTGGAGGGTGAGGATAATGGCACTAACAAAAATTGTCTTATTGTTTTTACAATCTCTATGTGCTAAGGTGTTTGGTTTATGGGAGAGTTTGTAAGATGGAATAATGGATTGAAGTTCTGTTTTTTGAATGAGCTTAGAGCTGGTTTTTTCTTGAATGAGCCAAAGTTACAAAGAATACTATTTTCTGTTCAAAAACTCTCTATCCTCTAAAAATTCCCACCCTTATGTCTTATGAAACAGTCCCTTTTGTAGACCCTTGACTCGGGTTTAGGGGGGAAACAAAATAAGTCATTTTGAACTGTTTTTGCCTACTGTTTTGATACTTTATTCACACAATTTTCTTTTGCCATTTTGGTGCAATTTTGGGGCTGTTGTGATGCAGGTTGGGGAAGACTGCATAGAGCAGTTTTGGACTGTATAGGACAACATATGCAGATTTGTGGTGCAGTATAGCACAAGGTTTTTTTGTAGGACAACAATGGAGCATGTTTTTGGGGTGTTGGGACAATGCAGCATATCATACTTTGTTCAACTTGGACAACAAAATTTGTAGCATGGAATAAATTTGGTCTTATGGAGTATTTTATGCACATTGTATCAAGGACAAAACATTGTAGTAAGGTTTTTGAGTTAAATAGAAAAAAAAATCCAAACAAGACATAGTTTTAGAATTTATAAACTTGCAAAAAATGTCACTTGGTAATAACTTGAATTATTTGCCTCATTTTAAATTATTTGGAATTATAGTAAAAAATGTCATGAAACAAATGAAATTAACAAGTATAGAAAATACTTAGAAAAATTTCAAAGTCTTGCAAAAGTTGGATTTTTGATTCTCTTGATTTTTGATGATCAAATTTCACCTTTTGGATGTCTTGACGCAAATGTGATTTTTGGGACTCAAATTTGGTCAAAAAGTCAAAGTTTGACTTTTTTAGCGTCCGATTGACTTTTTCCATCTGAAACTTCAATTTTGCTCATTTTCCCCCTCTGTACAGATTCAAAACCTAATTTGAGGTATTAGTGTTGAGGAGATTGTTTGACCTAGTCGGTACTTACACAAACTCGAGGCGTTAAATATCTTTGTAGGAAATATCTTGAGAAATGAGAGGGCAAATTTTGGGGTACAACAGATCCAAATCTGCATAAGATTTCAATCAAAAATGTTGACTCAAGAATGGGTGTTCATTATAATCCAGAAACAAAAACTATAACTTACATTGGTGAAGATGTGGTCGGTGATGAAGGAAACGATCAAGAAGTTGAAGGTGGTAAAGTTGTACCTCCTCCACCTACTTCTCCGTTTGGTCCAAGAAATTAAGATCTTATGGATTTTATGTCTCAACAATTTGCTTCCATGAATACCAACATCAACAACCAATGGAATGCTATTAACGATTCTACAATAACCCGGATTAATGACTTCTGCAAAGATGTAAATCAACAATTTTCTTACCTTTACTCTCACCTTCACATTCCTCCATATGACCCAAATAATCCAGCTGCACCTCCACAACATTACACAGAACCTCCTCTACAACAACAATTTCCAAATCAAGGATCTTGGTTCTATAACAACTGGGACATGAATCAACCATAAAGTTCTGTCCAACTTTGTTATGTCTACTATTTTCTGTTATGTCCTTGTTCAGTTATGCTACGTTTTGTTTGTTGTTGTTCAGATTTCTTTGTAATCTTTATGTTACTATGACTATGTCTATGACTATTTGTGATGCATGATTGATTAAGTTTTTTCAATATTTCTTTATTATTGTCCATTTTTTATTTGCATCTTTCCCTTCTTTTTGATAATGTCAAAGGGGGAGAAGGATGTGACACTTTATACTTGTATATTTCCTGTCTTCTAAGGTACTCTTCAACCAAGAATGACAAATTCAAAGGATTCCAACCATCTCATACAAAGGGGGATTTATGCATCTTAGGGGGAGAAGTTTCTTTCCGGAAATTACAACGCATCAAGCAAGATCGTTTGTCATCATAAAAAAGGGGGCGAATGTAAAATCAAGCTTCTATAATGCACTTTTGTTTTGATGAAGACAAACCATGTTTACAAGAAGGCAAAAATTATTTGATCAAGCTAAAAGCATCCGTGGATAAAGTCTTTGGTTCAAGCACTTAGAAAATTTCAAGGTATAATGATAATACTTACTTTGAACTTCAGACATAGATGCTCAATGGTCAAAAGAAATATTTTATATTGTCCAAATCCTTACTCAAGTTTTTCTAAGCTAAAAATCAATTTTCACTTGAGTTCAATCGATTTTCATATTGGTGCAATCGATTGCATGCTTTAATTTTTCAAAACATTTGCTACTGTTTCTAAGTGCAATCGATTTGCATGGTTGTGTAATCGATTGCTCTTAATCAATTTTTGTTACTGACTTTAAGTGCAATCGATTTACACACTTGTGAAATCGATTTACACACTTGTGCAATCGATTGCACACTCAAAATATTTGAATTTCTAGCTGTTGAAACCCCGTGCAATCGATTTATACAAAGGGTGCAATCGATTTCATGCTGAACGATTTTGAAAAACAACAGCTTTACTCATGCCTGTTCATAACACCAATTCATGAAAACCTTTCACTCAATCTTGGCAATTGTTCATGATTCATTTACAGAATTTTATGCTATTTCAAAAGGGTGATATGAACATATAAATACTCATTTTCAAAATCATTTTAAATACCTCTTCCAATCATATTCTCTGAATTTTCAAAATCAAACTCAAGTTGTTATACATTTTCATACACAAGTTTTCTGCACACTTTCACATATTGTTAACCAGAAAACTTTGAGCATTATATATCTTGAGTCATTTTATACTATTATCATTGGAAGAGAAGATCAATTCATTGATTAAATCACTCTAAGTGATCATTTCTACTCAAACAAACTCAAATCAAATATTGCTATATACTTGCTTATTTTTCAGGATTGTTGAAAATAAGTTCAAGTGGTTTTATAAATCTTGTTTTTCCAGGATTGTTGGATACAAGTAAAGTCACTTTGAGAGGATTGTTCTCATTGTTGACATAGTGAAAAATCCAAGAGGATTGTTCTTGGTCCAAGAGGATTGTTCTTGGTTTTGGGTAGTTCTTGTTTAAGTTTGCCACAATAAGGAAATCTCGTTCATGTTGAAAGGGGACTGGAGTACTCTCGGACTGTGAGGGGAACCAGGATATATCCCTTGTGTCTATTTATTTTTCTGCACTTTACTCTTTCACAAACTCACCATAAACCAGAAAAATAAGATCCATCATCACTAAACCAGAAAAATTTTAAAGTACCTAATTCCCCCCCCCCCCCCCATTCTTTGGCGCACTTCGTACTTACATGGGGAGACCGGATAAACGATCAGGGTGAATACCAGGTGTGATATGGTGGGAGAACTGACTTGAGGGTTTTGCGTTTGTGTTCGCAAATGTTGCGGTTTAGCAAGAGTCTCCACCGACTTTTCTTTTATCCAAAAAGGAAAGGTGAAAAAGCACAAGAAAGACCTTTAGAGATGTTTTTGAGTTCGGGGGGTAGATTATGAAAAGGGAAGGTATTAACACCCTTTTCATCCATGGTTTTACATGGGCTCTTAGTTACTTTCTAGATCAACTTGATTTTGTTTGAATGTGTGCTTGTGGTGGATTTTGAAAGTATTTTGAAAATGTAACTTTGTAATGGCTCTTGTTTCTATAAGAACGCGTACAAAGTGTTGTTTTGAAAATAGTTCAAAGAGGTGTCTGTGAGATGTGTTTTTGAAAGTGATTTTGAAAAGGGTTTTCTTTGTAATGGCTCTTGTTTCTATAAGAACGCGTACAAAGTGTTTGTCTTTTGAAAATGTTTCAAAATGAGAGTGTTGGTGCATAAAATGTTTTTGTTGTGAGCAAGCGAATAACTAAGAGCGAATCTACCTACTCAAAAGATCTTAAATGTGCTTTTCCTCCTCCTTTAGATGTTGCTATCTTACCATTGATTTGGTAAGAAGCCTCATCGTTGGATGTGAAGGGACGAGGATGGGACGTTTGTATAGTCATAGAAGGCAACATATGGGACGTTTTAGCAATGTCGTTTTAGGGACTAGATCATTTACCGAAGGCAACATCGAGGGTCATCGTGGGACTATGATCTTTTATCGAAGGGTCTTTGCTAAAATGCCCATGTTCGAGATACATGACTATTTTCCGAAAGGCGACAAAGTGAGGTTTCCCTAAGGGTGCATGTGTGCAAAGTGTGTTTTATTGCATGCATTTGTCTTGTATTTGAAAGTCATCTATTTATTGATTTTATCTTGCCATGCATCCTATTTACTAACAATATACGAAAAGCAAGTAAAACGTGGAAAATAAAATCTAATATATTACATCGCTTTAGGGGGATGGGGGTACAAATTTACAATGGGGATGAAGTGGAGACTGAAATATTACAACCATATCGAATGATAATGAAAACAATGTAAAAAATAGTGTAAAATAAAGGGAAAACTCCATTTTGAACTGCTATGTGTCGACACATGCTGCTATGCATCGACACATAGCCTCTCCTTGCCCCTGTAAAGTGAAATCTGTCCAGTATGAGTCGACACATAATGGGATGTATCGACTCATACACCTTTGCATCGACGCGAAACGCGTATGTATCGACCCATAGGCCTTTCCAGCTTCTGTAAAACAAAAATGACTCAGTATGAGTCAACACATAATGGGATGTGTCGACCCATGCACCCTTCTTGTGTCGATGTGAAGCGCGTATGTGTTGATACATAGCCTTTTCCCACTTTTGTTTTGTAACCTGAAATCAAAATGAGTCGATGCATGGGGGTTATGTGTCGACTCATACCCTGTTTTTTCACTAGGAGGAGTCGACACATGAGGATATGTGTCGATACATGCTTCATTTTCCTGCCTTAAACATTATTTTACTGAATGTACATGTTAGTTTATGGCATATGATGGATAAACATGAACAACAAATGATTGAATAAGCCTAAACAAAGTGCAGATGACTAGTTCAAAAAGATATTAAAGTACTACATCTTGTTTTCAAAGAACAACAACTTGTTAATGATGTAATGACAAGATATCAAGTCAAGAGGACTTACCTTTGGGCTGCACTGGTTGTTTTTGGTGTTTTGAAGATGGAGATGAATAGCAATACAGGAGCTGTTTTTGTGATATTTTGGACCACCTTTGTATGTGATGAGTTGTTTAGTTTAAAGGAAAGTTTGTATGGTGGAGCAATGGGTTGGCTTTCTGTTTTGAACAAGAGCAGTTTCTTTGTTTTGAAAAATGAGTCAAGGTTGCACAGAATATTGTTTTTCTGTTCAACAAAACTCTCTATTTTTTCTCTCTTTCAAAAATCCCCCCTTTGTCTTATGAGACAGTCCTCTTTTGTAGACCTTTTTGGCTGTGGTTTAGGGGGGAAACTACATAAGTTATTTTGAATTCTTTTTGGTTACTGCTTTGACACTTTTTGTACACAAACTTCCTTTGCCATTTTGGTGCAATCTTGGGGCTGTTGTGAGGCTGTCATGGTGCAGGCTTGGACAGACTGCATAGAGCAGTATTTGACTTGCTTTGGATATATTTTGGATTGTATAGGAAAACATGTATGCTTGGGATGCAGCATAGTTGTAGCATGTGATACATCATATTTTCTTCAATTTTGGACAGCATAGTTGTAGCATGTCACAAATTTAGTCTTGTGCATATTATGTCAAAGACAAAAATATTGTGACAAGGTTTTAATCAAGACATAGTTTTGCAAAATGTCACTTTGTAATAACTTGAATCACATGCATCATCTTGAATTAATTGGAGTTGTAGTAAAATGCCATGAAGCAAATGAAATTAACCAAGCATAGAAAATACTTAGAAAAATCTCAAAGTCTTGCAAAGTTGGATTTTTGATTCTCTTGATATTTTTGAATGTCTTGATGAAAGTTGATCTTTGGGTTGTAATGTTGGTCAAAAAGTAAAAGTTTGACTTTTCAGTGTGCAAATAACCATTTTGCCCTTGTGCCAATTTCAAGCCTAGATTGACGTATCAGTGCTGTAAACTTGACGTCTTAGAATATCTTGTGAGCAAATACTTGAAAAATGAGAGGGAAAATTTTGGGGTACAACAACTGCCCCTGTTCAATCTTCTTAAACCTAAAGAGTTAGATTGGTAGTTCTGCCATTTGTGACTCGAAGGTGGAAGATGATTGGACACTAGAGTGCCCAGAAATTTGCACTCGGTGATGTGATGGTTGGGGGAATGGGCTTAGAGATTCCATTTGGAGAGATGATAGAAAGTTGGAGATGGGCTTACAGATGCCATCCAAGAATGCTTGTTGAATTGTAATTTTGTAAGTTGAAAGAATGAGTATCAGAATTGCGTCCATGTATGGAGTGTATCTGAACTGTATCAAAAGGTTGGGTTATTTGATGATGAGTCAGTGTAAATCTTCATCCAAAATTTCCTAAGAAGGAACCTGTGTAGAGTTTCCTGATGATGATTCAGTGTAAAACTGCATCTGGGAAGGAGGAACCTGTATAGGGTTGTCTGATAATGAGTCAGTGTAAAACTGCATCTGGAATTGAGAAGGAACCGGTGTAGGGTTGCCTGATAATGAGTCTGTGTAAAACTGCATCTGGGAATTGAGAAGGACCAGTATAGGGTTTCCTGATAATGAGTCTATGTAAAACTGCATTTTGGAAAAAAAGGACCTGTGTAGGGTTTCCTGATAATGAGTCTGTGTAAAACTGCATCTGGGAAGGAGGAACCTGTGTAGGGTTTCCTGAGCTGGTCAAATAGATAGCTGTCCTGTCTGGCTTCAGGTATTAATCTAAAATCAGCCGTCCATAGATAGTTTTCCTGGATTGTTACAGGTATTAATCTGGAACTTGAAAAAGCTGCTGGTAGCCATCTGTTGATTGACCTTTTCCTGAAAAGGTAAAACGTTAGTTGTATGCAATGTCATGATGTATGAAATGCACGATGTCATGATGTTCTCAAAATAAATGAGATTGCATTGTATGCACTTATCATGTATGTAAATAGGAGGTGTGAAATGTTTATGAATGTATTTTCGTCTGGGAAAATAAATCCTTGACAAATGTCGGGGAGTTTGTTAAATCCTGGACTGCTGTTGAAGAGTATGTGTGTCTTCAAACTTTGATTAGAATATTTCCACCAGGGATTCTTGTTTTGCTGAGGAGAACTCCACTGGGGGACATTGAAAACTCCGTGGGGAGAATGTTTATTCCTTCTTGGGGAAAGAGTTCAAGAGTCTCGATTGTCCGTTTCTCTTACTGGGGAATCAAAGTTGAACTGATATCTGGTCGAGTCCAGGTTTCACAGTAACTTGCCGGGGATTGTAGAATAGTCTACTAGGGAAGAGGAGTTGTGGTCCTTTGATTTGTAGTAGTCGGAGAGGCAAACTCAAGTTGGGGAATCCTACCGTTTGTTGGGGAAATAAACCCTGTTGCCGGTTTGCTTGAGAGGTGACCACTTTGTTGGGGAAAGTCTTTGAGGATTCTTGAGGCCGACTTAGCTGGGAAGAGGTTATCAAAGATTGAAACTCTGGCTGGGAGTCATCCTACGAGAAGGATTTTGGGGAGATTTGTCACTGCCCCTAGTAGCGAGTGTTTGTGGCACTGCCTGGAAGTTTGACTATATGTAACCCTTTGTCGGGATTGACGTTCAATGCCCCAAGTGAGGGAGATGGAGACTTGCCCCTGGTTACTCTGCAATTCTTGAGAGGTTTCTTGGAATCTTGACTGGATTGCCTCAGGTGCGCTTGGATAGTGACATGTCATGCCCCCTTGTTGATAGGAGATTTGTCAATGGAAGTGTCATCCTTCTTGAATTGATTTTGTTCACTGAGAGAGCTTTCGTTCATCGGATATTCGTTGTGTGAATTTCTCCGCTGTCAAACAATTAGCCATATGCAAACAGTGATATTCAAGTAATGCAAAGTTTATGCTTGTCTTGAAGTTTTGAAAAATGTGTTTTTAGTAAGTAAAGAAGTTTTGTAAAAAAAATTTCAACTCAGGATTTTGAGTAAAGCCTTACAGGAGTCAGGATACCTTTTGTAACAGTATGCTTTCGAACTAACCCACGCTTCAATTAGGACTTTTGAAGGGTTGTAACGTGGCTTGGTTCACGGTTTAAGAAACAAAGGATAAAGGCTCAAAGTGTATTTGTACCCGCCCGCTCTTCGTGACGTTCTTCAGTCCTAAACCCAGTTAATTGTGCGTTTGAACTCCAATTGAGTCTGGAATGACGTTTTGGTGATGGTTCAGACAGGTCGAGTTTGTCGGAAGGCAGTCATTTTTGCAACATTTTTTCATGTTGTTAAGGATTTGTAGTGACCTATTTCTTTTGATTTGTTATCCCTAATTTTTGCCTGACTGTTCTTGTTTTGAGATTACAGTCAGTGGGATACCCCATTTTTCTTAAGTCTCCTTTGTAGGTTTTGACTTAGTGGGTTTTTCTTTTTGAGAGATAATGACTGCCTATTTGGTAGGGAACCATCACTGTCTTTTGATTTTTTTGATGTCATTCGTTGTATTACGAGATGAGAGTTTGCGGTCAAACGCGCGTTTAAATTAACTGAGAGACTACCCTGCCCCGGGTTTTGATTTAAAAGTTTCAATTTGTATACAGAAAACTACTACTTCTTTGACTCGAAGGGGTTGACTAGGGATTATCTTCATTATAACTCCAGTGTTTAGGATTTGAAAAAACGCATGTACATCGTCAGCAAGGTCTGTTCAAAAGCATACTGTATGAGATTATGGTATTGTTTTCGTCATCCTCCCTCCAAAGGCTTGTGACTTTTAGCAAGAGTTAATGTCATAAAGAAAGTAGAAAGCATAGTTTAAATGTAATGAAAATGAAATAATTCAAGACAAACATATGCAATGCATTAATGAAACAAAGTTTGACATTAATAGATAATTGTTTGAATAACAAAAGAAATTACAATTGAAAATTCAAAATGAAACAAGTTGCTCTCAATGATTTGGCAAAGGAGTAGTGATCACGTTTGGAGTCTCCGGAGGGTCGAATTCGATCTCCTTGCCGTCAATCAAATTTTGAATCTTGTACTTCAATGCCCATCAATTGTTAGTGTCATGCCCGGGACTGTCAGAATGATAAGCACACATTGCATTAGGATTGTAGTTAGGAGAAGAAGTCTTGGGGTTTGGATGAGGTCCTATTAATGCAATCAGATTCATCCTCAACAAGTGTTGTAGCGCTTGAGACAGCGGCATGTTGATGTTGGTGAACTGTCTTTTGGGCGCGACCTCCTTACGCTGATGCCTCTGCCTTTGTTGAGCAAGCGTAGTATTAGAGATCAAGATTGTTCCTACGTGTTGGTCATGACGACTCTTTTAACCATACACAACATTGGACTCCTTCTTCCCATTGTAGGGCTTTTCTGAGCATCAGAAGGTGTAGCTTCTTAAATCTTCCCACTTTTGATGCCAACTTCGACCCTTTCACCAGTCAGTATCAGCTCGGTGAACCCGGTCGAGGAGCTTCCGATTAGGTGTTTGAAGAAAGGCCCTGTCAAAGTTCCCATGAAGATGTCAATCAGCTCCCTGTCAGTTAAAGGGAGTTGCACCCTACCAGCCATATCTCTCCACTTTTGGGCGTATCCTTTGAAGCTCTCGTTGGAACCCATGGTCATGTTCTGCAATTGCACACGAGTTGGTGCAAGATTAGCATTGTACTGATACTGCTTATAGAAAGCAGCAGTTAAATCCTCCCAGGTGTGGATGCGAGAACTTTCCAATTGATAGAACCATTTGAGTTGAGTCCCTATTAGGATTTATTGGAAGAAATGGATCCAAAGCTTTGGATCAGTTGTGTATGGTTGAATCTTGCGGACATAAGACTTTAAATGCATCTTAGGGCAAGAGACTCCATCGTACAGGGCAAAGGTAGGGATTTTGAACTTTGACGGGATGGCCACTCCAGAAACCAAATCCATGTCTCCAAAATCCAAGCCAGGTGTCTGTTGAATCTCCATAGCACTGAGGTGATCCTCCAACTGTTTGTACTTGTCATCAGTGGGAGGATACTATTCTTCAGAGTAGTCAGCTTCAGCTTCATCAATCTCCAGACTGTTGTCTTCTTCATGACTATCCCCCAAGTTGGATGGAATTGAAAGATCTAAATCTCTTTTGATTGGTCCTCTAAGTCTTCTTCTCAAGTTCAGGACGCCTACTGACTTCTTGGACTTCTTCCTATTGTCTTTGAGAAGGAGAGTTTTCAGGTCTTCTTACCCCTTAGCCATAGCCAGGAACATTTGTTGGAATTGAGCGTTTTGAGCTTGGAGATCTTTCACCGTTTGTTCCATATCCATCTTACTGAAATAAACAGTAGGAAGATAAGGAGACCTGTATGAGAGAAACCTGTCATGATATGATGCATGATATGTGGATGTAATGTTTTCAAGGATCTCGCGGGGTAAACACAAGAAAAAGCTAGAAGTTGAATTTTGATCAACAACTTTGTTTGGAGAACTTTATATCGGTGGATGTCCTTCCACGAGAATCAAGCTCACCATGTCAAGTGGGTCATAGCCCTTGACTTTGGTTCGTTGTACTTGATTTTGACGACGTCTGATTAGAGGAAAATAAATCCTCTTGTCTCTTGATAGACGTCTTGGTTTAACGTGACCCTGCATCAAAGACCCTCAAAATCCTTGAAATGGTTATTGAAAATGCTATGGTATGATGTTTATGATGTTATGATGTTATGTACAAGTATGTGAGGTAAGCAAGTTTATATACAAATAATCATATTCACACAAAGCAGACAAGTTCTTATGTTTTAGGCTTGCATGGAGTTTGTAGGTAAGTACCCTCTTGAAGTTTAGTTGGCTCAACATGTCCTAGTTAATAGTAACCGGGTTCTAAGGGATCTCAATATCACCGACCTTTCCCACAAGCTTCGTTCAATAAGCAATTGACTCGTAACCGAACAAAACTCAGGGGTCAAGTCTCGATGAGTGTAGCATCGAGTATCAACCAATTTTCAGCTCTACACCGAAATCGGTCATCTCGCTACGTCCTAATGGCCAAGTTGGTCAAGTAAGGTTCTAAGGTCAGTTGATGCTTCACGACACCACGTGGCGGCCCCATACTCTCCTCGATTCAACTCAAGGGTTACCGGTAACAAACAAAGTGCCACATCAACATAGCTACTGCTTCAACCATGTCGGTATACCCCGCACAGTTCCCTCACAGTTTATTGCTACTTAACTAAAAGGTGTCCCCAAATCCGGGTGTAGGATTTAAAACAAACCCAACCAAGGAACCAAAATGTAAAGCAAACAAATCAAACAATGTAAGCAAGTAAATGTGATCTAACCCTAAGGTAACCCCACTTTTAGAATATGTCCCCAACAGAGTTGCCAGTTCTGTGATACGGTGGGAGAATTGACTTGAGGGTTTTGCGTTTGTGTTTGCAAATGTTGCGGTTTAGCAAGAGTCACCACCGACTTTTCTTTTATCCAAAAAGGAAAGGTGAAAAAGCACATGAAATACCTTTAGAGATGTTTTTGAGTTCGGGGGGTAGATTATGAAAAGGGAAGGTATTAGCACCCTTTTCATCCATGGTTTTCCATGGGCTCTTAGTTACTTGCTAGATCAACTTGCTTTTGTTTGAATGTGTGCTTGTGGTGGTTTTTTAAAGTATTTTGAAAATGTAAATTTGTAATGGCTCTTGTTTCTATAAGAACGCGTAAAAAGTGTTGTTTTGAAAATAGTTCAAAGAGGTGTTTGTGAGATATGTTTTTGAAAGTGATTTTGAAAAGGGTTTTCTTTGTAATGGCTCTTGTTTCTATAAGAACGCGTACAAAGTGTTTGTCTTTTGAAAATGTTTCAAAATGAGAGTGTTGGTGCATAAAATGTTTTTGTTGTGAGCAAGCGAATAACTAAGAGTGAATCTACCTACTCGAAAGATCTTAAATGTGCTTTCCTCCTCCTTTAGATGTTGCTATCTTACCATTGATTTGGTAAGAAGCCCCATCGTTGGATGTGAAGGGACGAGGATGGGATGTTTGTATAGTCATAGAAGGCAACATATGAGACGTTTTAGCAATGTCGCTTTAGGGACTAGATCGTTTACCAAAGGCAACATCGAGGGTCATCGAGGGACTACGATCTTTTATCAAAGGGTCTTTGCTAAAATGCCCATGTTCGAGAGACATGACTATTTTTCGAAAGGCGACAAAGTGAGGTTGCCCTAAGGGTGCATGTATGCAAAGTGTGTTCTATTGCATGCATTTGTCTTGTATTTGAAAGTCATCTATTTATTGATTTTATCTTGCCATGCATCCTATTTACTAACAATATACGAAAAGCAAGTAAAATGCGGAAAATAAAATCTAAGCTATTACATCGCTTTAGGGGGATGGGGGTACAAATTTACAATGGGGATGAAGTGGAGACTGAAATATTACAACCATATCAAATGATAATGAAAACAATGTAAAAAACAGTGTCAAATAAAGGGAAAACTCCATTTTGAACTGCTATGTGTCGACACATGCTGCTATGCATCGACACATAGCCTCTCCTTGCCCATGTAAAGTGAAATTTGTCCAGTATGAGTCGACACATAATGGGATGTATCGCCTCATACGCCTTTGCATTGATGCGAAACACGTATGTATCGACCCATAGGCCTTTCCAGCTCCTTTAAAACAAAAATTACTCAGTATGAGCCGACACATAATGGGATGTGTCGACCCATGCACACTTCTTGTGTCGACGCGAAGCGCGTATGTGTCGATACATAGCCTTTTCCCACTTCTGTTTTGTAACCTAAAATCAAAATGAGTCGATGCATGGGGGTTATGTGTCGACTCATACCCTGTTTTTTCAGTAGGAGGAGTCGACACATGAGGATATGTGTCTATACATGCTTCATTTTCCTGCCTTAAAAATTATTTTACTGAATGTACAGGTTAGTTTATGGAATATGATGGATAAACATGAACAACAAATGATTGAATAAGCCTAAACAAAGTGCAGATGACTAGTTCAAAAAGATATTAAAGTACTACATCTTGTTTTCAAAGAACAACAACTTGTTAATGATGTAATGACAAGATATCAAGTCAAGAGGACTTACCTTTGGGCTGCACTGGTTGTTTTTGGTGTTTTAAAGATGGAGATGAATAGCAACACATGAACTGTTTTTGTGATGTTTTGGACCACCTTTGTATGTGATGAGTTTTTTGGTTTAAAGGAAAGTTTGTATGGTGAAGCAATGTGTTGGATTTATGTTTTGAACAAGAGCAGTTTCTTTGTTTTGAAAAATGAGTCAAGGTTGCACATAATATTGTTTTTCTGTTCAATAAAACTCTCTATTTTTTCTCTCTTTCAAAAATCCCCCCTTTGTCTTATGAGACAGTCCTCTTTTGTAGACCCTTTTGGTTGTGGTTTAGGGGGGAAACTACATAAGTTATTTTGAATTCTTTTTGGTTACTGCTTTGACACTTTTTGTACACAAACTTCCTTTGCCATTTTGGTGCAATCTTGGGGCTGTTGTGGGGCTGTCATGGTGCAGGCTTGGACAGACTGCATAAAGCAGTTTTTGACTTGTTTTGGATATATTTTGGATTGTATAGGACAACATGTGTGCTTAGGATGCAACATAGTTGTAGCATGTGATACATCATATTTTCTTCAATTTTGGATAGCATAGTTGTAGCATGTCACAAATTTGGTCTTGTGCATATTATGTCAAAGGCAAAAATATTGTGACAAGGTTTTAATCAAGACATAGTTTTGCAAAATGTCACTTTGTAATAACTTGAATCACATGCATCATGTTGAATTAATTGGAGTTGTAGTAATATGCCATGAAGCAAATGAAATTAACCAAGCATAGAAAATACTTAGAAAAATCTCAAAGTCTTGCAAAGTTGGATTTTTTATTCTCTGGATATTTTTGAATGTCTTGATGAAATTTGATCTTTGGGTTGTAATGTTGGTCAAAAAGTCAAAGTTTGACTTTTCAGTATGCAAATGACCATTTTACCCTTGTGCCAATTTCAATCCTAGATTGATGTATCAGTACTGTAAACTTGACGTCTTAGAATATCTTATGAGCAAATACTTGAAAAATGAGGGCAAATTTTGGGGTACAACATCGGGCATGGGCCAGAACTCAGGTCTCGTTTTGAGGACCGAGCTCGACGGCATGAACTTCCCATCACGAGTTAGGCGTTTTGCCGACATGGTACGATGATGATGGAGCTCAATCGAGTTATCCATGTCGGGCTAAGGTTCTTCTCATCAAAAGAGTGGAGCCTTGCCCCTTGAAACGATTTGAGTGTCATGCTTGTACCTAGACACGCATGTGTGGTTGGGTTTGGATGAGTTCGTCTTATTGACGAAGGTTTCCAACTGCTTAGTGTTTCAACTGTAATATTACCTTAGTTTCTCAGTGTTCCAAGGTCGAGCAAGTTGTCCCCCGTGTAAGTTTTCCAGGTAGTAGGCGTTGTTCCCCGTATTTTTGCATGAATGCGGTAAGGGCCTTCCCAGTTTGTGGCGAGCTTTCCTTCGTGAGACTCTTTGTGATTTCTTTTTAGGATAAGGCTGTCGACTTAGAATTCCCGCTGTATGACTTTGGTGTCATATCGTATGGCAACTTTCTATTTGAGAGAGGCCTCTCTTAGGGCCGCCCATGTTCGTATTTTTTTTGACCAGGTCTAGTTCCTCCCGTAGGGAGACGTCTTTCATCTCCTCGTCTAGGGGAGCCTTGGTTCGCCTGGAGGGTTTTTCGATCTCGACAGGGATAACTACATATGTCCCATAGGTCAATCGGAAGGGAGTCTCCCTAGTGGACGAGTGAGCTATTTGTTTTGATAGCCCCAGAGAATGTTGTGTAGCTCTTAGACCCATCTATTTTTACTTTAACCCAACCTTCGCTTGAGACCTCTCAGGATTACCCTGTTCACAGACTCACTTTCCCATTTGTCTGAGGGTGTTCAGCAGAGGCAAAGCGTTGTGTGGTGCTTAGGTTGGGCACGAACTTCTGGAAGTTTTGGTTAGTGAATTGGGTTTTGTTGTCGGTGACAATTTCTTGTGGAACACCAAACCGAGCGAGGATGTTTCTTTTATAGAAATGGAGGATATTTTGGGCAATGATTTTGACCAATGCCTCTACCCCTATCCACTTAGAGAAGTAGTCGACGACTAATATTAGGCATTTGTTTTGGTTGATACCTACCACGAATGGTACGAGGAGGTCCAGTCCCCACCAGGCAAAGGGCTAGGGAGAAAAAAGAAACTTTAGCTCATTTGGAGGAGCTAAGTGCATGCCTCCATGTTGTTGGCATTTGTGACATTTCTTTACGCGCTCTTTCGCACTGTGTTACATGGTGGGCCAGTAATACTCTACCTGCAGAGCTTTCCTAGCAAGGGATCTTCTGCCCAGATCTTGGTCGTTTATTCCCTCGTGGATCTTGAGAAAGATGCGAGTTGCATCGCTCTGGTTGATGCATTTGAGGAGAGGAGTGGAAAATCCCCTCATATATAATTTTCCTTTGGCTAGAACGTAGGAGCAGGCACTTCGTCTAATCACGACCGCTTCCTTTTAGTCAGTGGGTAGCTCCCATTTCGTGAGGTAGTTGTGTACTGGGGTCATCCAGCAGTTGCTATCTATTATAGAGAATACCTCTAAAGTCAAGGAGGATTTATGGGTGCTCGATCAAGGAAGAATCTCTTGTATTACCGACTTGTTCCCACCTTTCTTTTTTGTGCTTAACAATTTAGACAATATATATGCTCGAATGTTATGCTCGCGGGAGACGTGCTGCACGTCTACTGACTTGAATTTCTTCTTTCTTTCTTGGACCAAAGTCCAATATCCGACGAGATGGTCGTTTTTTACTTGGTATTCTCCTCGGACTTGGGACGCTACGAGCTGGGAATCAGTGAAGATTTTCACCTCATCAGCTCTTAGGTCCTCAACTAGGTGCAATCCTATTAAGAATGCATTGTATTCAGCTTGGTTGTTTGAGGTTAGGCAGGATAACATGAGGGAGACTTCTATTAGAATCCCCTCCTCATTTTCTGAGATGATACCCGCCTCACTCCCTATTGAACCGATGAAGTTAGTCCATCGGTGCGTCCCATTCTGGGATGAGGGAGAAGTCATTTCAAATACGAAGTCGGCTAGAGCCTAAGCCTTGAGGGCTTTCCTGCTTTCGTATTTGATGTCGAACTCAGAGAGTTCCAACGACCATTTTAGCATCCTGCCTGCCATGTCTGGTCTACCGAGCAACTGTCTTATTGGCTGCTCGATTTGGACGACTATAATGTGTGCTAAGAAAAAGTGTCTGAGCCTCATCGCTGCATTGATGAGGGCCAAGGCCACTTTTTCAATTTGCTATTATCTTACTTTAGGGCCCTGCAGGGCTTTGTTCCTGAAGTAGATAGGCTTCTTCCCTTATAGGGTTTCTCAAATTAGTGTGATGCTCACAACCTCAGAGGTAACGACCAGATAGAGATATAGGGTTTCGTCTTTCTCTGGTCGAGAGAGGATGGTTGGATGTGATAATGACTGCTTCAGGTGGGAGAGGGCTTTCTCACACTCGTCCGTCCATTCAAAGGTGGTCTCTCTACGGAGAAGTTTGAAGAGGGGGAACGCGTGCTGGGAAGATTTTGACACAAAGCAAGAGAGCAACGTGAGCATGCCATTCAGGATCTGGATGGACTTCTTTGAATTAGGCATTGGAAATTCATAGAATGCTTGACATTTATCGGGGTTCAATTTGATTCCCCGTTTTGTCAGGTAGAAGCCGAGGAATTTTCCTGCCCACACGCCAAAGGTGCATTTTTCTGGGTTGAAGCGCATTATTTATTTCCTTGCCTGCTCAAAGAACTTTTTCAAGTGGAGGGCGTGGTCGAATTCTTCCATGGACTTGACGATCATGTCGTCCATGTAGACTTCGAGCATGTCACCTATCTCATTGCAGAATACTTTATTCATCATGCGTTGATAGGTAAGGCCCGCGTTTTTTAAGCCGAATGGCATTACATTATAGTAATAGTTGCCCGATTTGATCAAGAACGTCATACATTTTTTCCCACTTTTGCCATGGGGATCTGGTTGTACCCAAAATATGCATCCATGAAAGATAATAATTTGAAACCGACCAAATTGTCGACCAGTTTGTCGATATTAGGAAAGGGGTAAACGTCTTTCGGGCAAGCCCGATTGAGATCAGTATAATCAATGCATATACGCCACTTTTCATTAGATATTTTCATGAGGACTACATTTGAGAGCCAGGTTGTGTACTGGGCTTCAGAAATAAAATGTGCCTTTAAGAGGTCTATTACAGCCTGCTCGACAACCTCTGTCTTTTCGGGAGACTACTTTTGCCTATGCTGAGCAACCTCCTTAAGGGAAGAGTCTATAGTCAAATGGTGACATGAAATTTTCGGGTCTAGTCCGGGCATTTCAGTTGCACTCCAGGCGAACTTATAAACATTCTCCTTCAAGCATGCTTCCAGTTGACTCCTCTCTAAATTGGGGAGGTCGGCGCCAATCTTTACTCCTATGGAGGGGTCATTCCCGAGGGGGATGATCTCAAAGTCCCCGTTTGGGAGAAGTCACATGAGATCGAAGGCTTCTTGCTGTCTGGGATCGAAAACGAGCTTTCCCCTTTGACCACAGGCTCTTTCCCTTTTCTATTCCCCTCCGTGAAGTCTTCCTTTGAGAGGTGGTTGTCTAGGCTGAAGGTGTAGACCCTTGGTAGTGGTATGGGTTCCTCGAAGCTAGAGGGCATAGCGGACTCAATGGCTATTCGGGGCTAAGAATTGGCGGAACTCAGGCCCTTGGCCGAAGCTTCAAAACACCTTATTGTTGCTTGGACGTCCCCGTCTAGGATGACGACCAAACCTTCAACAGTGTAGTAATTCATCTTGAGCGGCACGGTGGAGGGAACCGTGATCATCTCGACTAGAATGAGCATCCCGAAGATGCTCTGGCAGAGAGACGAGAAGTCCATCACTAGAAATTGGGTCTTGATGGCCCTGACCGTCACCCCTCTTCCAAAGGTGAGAATCAGCTCGACATACCCCCAAGGTTTGGTGACGGGCCTATTGAAGCCCTGGAGATCTGAGCCTACGTATGGGGTAAGATGGCTCTCATTCAGATGTAGGGTGGTGAATATCTGGGTGTACATTATGTCCACCAAGCTTCCTTGATCGACTAGGATGCACTGAACATTAAAGTTCGCCATGCGTGCTCGTACGAGCAGCAGGATGGTCGAGTTGGGAGCTCCGCCTGACAGTTCTTCCTTGTAGAATGCGAGGGTTAAGAGCCTCTCTGAACTTGTCGAGGGTGGCGTCCATGTCAGAGTTGGCTTTTATTAATTGATCGAACCTTCTCTTTATGGAGCCCACTGTGTGCTTGTTGAATCCCCCGTCGGAGATGGCCATCGATGGAGGGAAAGTATAATGGAACTTCCTCCATGTCTTGAAAGTAGAAATCTTCTAGCCTTGTGATGCTCACGGCGACCGGTATAATTCTGACATCAGGGGACTCCATCCCCTCCTCAACATTCTTGGTTTCTTGAGGCTCCTCACAGAAACCATCTTTCTTTTTATACTGCTTGAGGTGTCTGTCTCAGATCAGTATCTCGATTGCATCCTTGAGATGGATGCAGTCGTCAGTGTTTTTCCCATGGCTCTTGTGGTACCTACTATAATTTCTCTTGTCGGTCCTAGGCTTAGCGAGTGTATGGAAAGGAAAGCGTACCTTGGCCTGCTTGAATTATGAGTTGGCACACTCGATTAGAATATGCTCCCTCAAAGTGTTCAGGGGGTGTAGTCATGGAACCGGCCACTAGGCCCCTTGTAGTCTTTGGAGTCTCTGTATTTGTCTTCCCTCTTCTTCTCTTCCCCCTCCCCCCGACGAGATGTCGAGGGCTCATCTCTTTTCAAGGACTTGACATTCTCTTCGTGCCTTGAGTCCCTTGCATTGTTGGCCACCTCCTTCTATTTATACTAAATGTACGCTCGTGCCTTGTGGAGGAGGCATTCAAGCGTGGTTGGAGTTTAGATGCCCACAATGTTTGCAAAGTCACTGCAGGGATAGAGCCCGCGCTCGAGAAGGTATTCTTTATGGCGTCGATCATTGAGACATGTACGGATTCTTTATTGAAGCACTCAATATATGCTCACAGAGGCTCATCTCTTCCTTGGATAATTTCTTCTAGTGTCGCTTCTGATTTTGGATGTCGGCGGGAGGCGGTGAAGTGCCTCAAAAATATCCTTCCCAGCTGTTTCTAGGAGGTAATGGACTCGTCGAACATATTCTTGTACCAAGCTATGACACCTTTCCTTAAGGTGGTTGGGAATAGTCTACACTTGATTGCTCCCTTCACTCCTCAGTAATCGAGGAGGGTGTTGATATCCTCTATATGTTCATCCAGATTAGTTGTACCATCATAGGACCCTAGCGAGGGTGGATTCTCTAGCCCGACTAGGAGTCGCGCTACTGTGATCTCCCTCGACAAAGGGACGTGGAGCTCGTCATTATCGCTTCCTTATGGGGACGATGGCAGGGAGTGGTAGTTTCTCCTCTGTCGGGCGTCATCATCTTTTCTAGGGGAAGGGCTCCTCTGCTGCTGTCTTGGTTTGGGCGATGGTGGTCGACCGCACTTGACCCTACAATCATTCTTGGCCTTCTTGGAAGACGGAGAGCCTTCATATTTCTTATGAGACATAGGATCGTGTTTCTTGCAGAAATAAACATTGTGATTCTCTCTTGTTAATGGACGGCTATTCCTAGGTGGTGATATACTGGGGGATTCATGTCGTCGGTGTCTCCGAGGAGGAGATCTTGATTGTTTCTGCTTCTAAGCCCCCATTCTTTTGCTCTGTTAGAGGATGAGGGTGTTGGTATGGTAAATGGAAGCGATTAGTGCCGCTATGGCCGGGTCGGCGTTCTGCGAAATGGGGACCGGTTGCAGAATCTCTGGCAGGTCTATGATAGGGTTCTTGGGGTGTTGTCTGTCTAAGAACTTCTCGTTGTCGTGTTCAGCATCGATTGAATTTGGGGACACGGTGCTCCCGTCTCGGACGTCTAAATCACCCTCGAGATGAGGATGCTCCTGGCTTCCATTGGTCTTGCGTGTCAGGGAGAGCACAATATTTCCAAATAGATGGTGATCATCATGGTCGGCCATGTTTGATGAATGAAAAGGATATTTGGTTTTCAAATTTCGAGGACAGAAAACGGGGAAGATAGTTTCCCATGGACGGTGCCACTGATCTTACCGATTGATCAGAACTTGCAAGTGGGCCGAAGGATGATCTTTGACTGGCTGGAAAGTTGAGGAGAAAAGGGGGTTGTACCTACAAGACACTCTGACGATCAAGTAAGTGTGAGAGCAAAGAGATACAAGCAAAATATTAGGGTTTAAGGCGTGGGATTGAAAATACATGGCCCCTCACATGTGTGAAGGTTTACATAATGTTCCACCGATACGTAGCCACTGGTTCCTATTTTTGGGTCTACATATACGGGTCCTCAAAAATAGGTAACTTCCAGAACTGGGTCAAAACAGGCAGGTATGCTCGTAAGTAGTCGTTTGTTATGAGGAGAAGGATTACAGACAAATGGTCATTTTGGTTGTGTCCTTGGTGTCTGCCTGACTCGTGTCGGGCAGACGTGAGACATTCGCTGATCCGGTCAAGCATGTATATCGAGTATAACTTATCGGATGACAAGCGTTATGGTTGACCAGAGTGTTGGGCCGCTATCTCGGATGGTGCCAAGGGCAGAAGCGGATTCATCCAATTCTAGTCATTGAGCCAATCCAAAACAAATTTATTAGTAAAATAATAAATAGAATGAATATACTGTGTAGATTTTAGGGGCATGAAGGTAATTATGTGAGGTTAAATTGAGGATAAATGAGGTAAAACATAGTTGAAGGATATTTATAAAGGGAATTAGGGAAAAAGTAGTCAGTTTATAACATACGTGAACAATTGAGGGAAAAAGGAGAAGAAGTTAGGGCATATAAGAACCAAGGAGATATCCATTGATAGACTTCGAAGAAACAATTGCTAGACAAATTATAAGGTATGGGTGGGTAATGGTTCTTAATTATGAATGATATGAGGGAAGGGTAGATGTAGGATTTTAATTATTTTGATTAATTATTGCTTTGTAATGAACATTGATGAACATTGTGAAATCCTATATCTTGATTGTTATATGATTATGTTATGATGTAAAATCTTCGATGAAGTACTGCTGTAAATTGAGTTGTTAATTTATGTGCTTCATGAACCATGATTATATTTGACATGAATGGATGAATTGGTGATTAAATATGATGAAATTGATGTTGTAGTTATGATATATTGTTAGTTTATGATTCCATGACATGATAGATGGATTTAGGATGTTAGAATAGTAGAAAATTGATTTATTGTGATACGAATTTGTGGGATAAGTTACTGGTATGTAAATTAGCATTTAAATTATTAAAAATTGAGTTTTCATGCTAAAACAATAGTATGTGTCGACCTGAACGAGCTATGTGTCGACACATAGCCTTTAGAAAAGTGATTTTTGAAATTTTTTAAGCATGTGCCGACACATGAGGTTGTATGAGCCGACACAAAAAAAAAACACTACAGCCTTTAAAACGAGAGTACATGTACCGACATATGAGGTTGTATGAGCCGACATATGCACCCGGAATTTGCCTAGAAACACTATTTTTCTAATGTTGTTTCGATCATAACATTTTAACTGTATATCCAAATGACGAACTGTTTGAAGCGTTAGAAAAATAATTAACATAGCTATAACATGGTATATATAGTTAAATTATCTGGGTATTGTAATACGGTGAGAGAACTGACTTGGGTGCTTTGCGTTTTATTGCAATTGTTGCGGATAGCAAGAGCCGCCACCGACTTTTCTTTTATCTAATAAAGGAAATGGTGAAAAGAACAGGAAAGACCTTTTGAGAATTTTCTAGCTCACTTTGAAATGCTTTTGTGAAGGTGTTTGTGTTTGTTTGAAAGTATTTTTGAAAAGTGCCTTTGTTTAAGCAAACTTTGTAATAATTCTCGTCTCTATAAGAATGTATACAAAGTGTTGACTTTTGAAAATATTTGATTGAAAAAGTGTTGGTGTGTTTGAGAGATGTTTTATTTTAGAATGTTTATGATCAAGAAACTACGAGCGTTCTACCTACTCAAAAAGTATTTGTTATTTTCCTCCTCCTTTAGATAATGTTATCTTACCATTAGTTAGTAAGCAACCATATCATTGGATGTGAAGGGACATGCGCGGGTCATCGTACAGTCATAGAAGGCAACATTGTAGGATACCTTAGCAATTTATTATAAGGGACTTAGATCGTTTACCGAAGGCAATATTGAAGGGTCATCGAGGGACTACGATCTTGTAATCGAGGGTCTTTGCTAAAGTATCCCACATTCGAGGGACATGATTGTTTTATTCTAAGGCAACAAGTGTGGGTTAACTCTAGAGGTAAAAGTGTGCAAAGTGTATTGTTTTCATGCCTTTTGTCTTGAATTAGGATTGTCTATTTGTTTTATTTTAAATCTTTCCATACAAACCCTAATTACTAGCAATAATATTGAAAGCGATAAATTGCAGAAATTTAAAGCCCTACGCTATTACAATACTTTAGGGGATGGGGGTATAAATTATAAATGGGGGATGACAATTAAATAAACCCTAACTATTACAAGGCTTTGATAATTACATTTATAATGTACAAAAATAATAAAATATGCAAAGAAATATAGAGAAAAGAAATTAGAAAGAAAGTGGTTTTTGTTTGAGTTTTTGAGAGGTTTTAAAGTTGACCTAATTAAACTAATAAAAAGAAAGAAGTTAATTAATTAAATCCCTAAATTCTAAGTTAATTTAATTTAAAAGAGTTAATTAAAACAAAACCTAAGTCTAAATTAATTTTAGTTATTTTTTAAGAAAGAAAATATTTTTTAGGGTTTTACGTTTGAAAGAAATTAAAATGAAAACAAAAACAAAATAATAATTTAATCTAATTATTTAATAAAATATATTTTTATATTTTTTTTAATTAGAAAGAATAATATTTAAAAGGAAATAAGAAAAAATAAAAATAAAAAGTCAGGGGGTTTTAAAAAAATATTGGGAGGTTTTATAGAAACAAAGTTTTCGTTTTGGACCCAAACAATTTTTTTGTAATCAACAATAAAAACAAAAATAAAATAAAAAAGAATGTTGAGTTGCATGGTGCTAAGTGATCAGGGGATATGAGAAAGAAAAGTGGAAAGGCCCGAGAAGAACAGGCCCAACACACATCAACAAAGAAATAAGGAAAAAATGTTAGAAAAAGAAACAAAAGGTGTCACTGGGGCTCGAACCCAAGACCCTTAGCATCAATTCCCTACACGCGCTCCTCCTGCCACTGGGGTGGCTGTTTCATCCGGTATAAAGACAACTTTCATTAAATATAAGATAAAATAAGTCCATGACTGTACTTCATCTTCTTCCTCGCGCTAGCTATATCTCTGTAACTTTCTCAACTCTCAACCATTTCAGAAATTATAAACATCAAACTTGTTAGAAATTTCACCATGATTTCAAATATGTAAATAACTTAAGCAATGGATCAAAGATGAGTATGAATTTTAAATGGTACCAAATTTAACCTAATTTTTTTAGAAAGTTCACGCTCAAAATTCTTACTACTCAGGAAACATAAATGAATTCTAAGGACATGGTTAGTTTCAGGGCTATGATGTCTATATTTTATCTTTTAAAATGGAATCCAAATGATGCTTGTATGAAGAGTTAGAATTTCAAAAAACTCACCTTGCAGATGGAGATCGTGTTTTAAGTTAGAGCTCACTTCAAGGTGCTGCAATGATCTGGTTAGCTTCCTTGAACTTCCAGGAAGATATTCCAATAGCTACTTTGAGCTAAGAGTGCCTGAAATGTTCCAGAGAAGTCAAGGTTCAAGCTTATTTTTTTTGAAAATGGAGGACGGTGGAGATGGAGTTACATAAGTGTAACAGGTATTGGGATGACTTCTGTATGTGTTATAGAAGCTTGGTGAAAGAAAAGAATAGAAAACACACTAGTGGTTTGTGAGATGGCTATAAAAATCAGAAATGGAACAAAAGTGAGGCTTGAGAGAAATTCTGAGTTTGAGGGAGTTTGAGGGAGTTTCAATGCTTGACAATTCATCTCCTAGGCTTGTGAATGAAAGCTCAATTTATAGACAAAGGTTTGGAAGCTTGGAGGGATCAGAAATACAAGATCACAAGTTATGGATATTTGATTTGTTTTTGAAGCAAGCTTGACAAATATCTTTCCAAGGTATGGTAAAAGGCTTGTAGGGTGGCTAGAAACTTTAAACATGTTTGTTCTGAGTTTGTAGAGGATGCTTGTGCAGTGAAATACTCAAGACAAGTTGACTTTATGATTAAAGTAACTTTACTAGAATGGCAATGTTACTTTGTGCTATTAATGGAAATGCTACTTGGACAAGGGCTCAAATGCTTGGAAAATTTCTCTATCAGTTGTGTAATCAATTAATTATGGAGTGAAACACAAGTTAGAAACCTGTAAAGTGAAGTTATGCAGCATAGGCTAGGGTTTGGATCAAGTGTTCATCACAAAAATGCCTTGTAATTCAAGAATGGATGCCCAACTTCTTCTCCTCGATTTTCTTAGTTAAAAAATGATCTCTTCAATTTATTGGACATTTTGTAAAGATTGAAACATCCTATACAACTTTCATTTTTCCACTTTCGCAAAATCCAATTGGAACTATGTTAAAAATGGCCAAGAAGTTGGGACAAAAATCTGCCTAAACTAGGTCAAAATTTCACTAAGTGTTTAAGAAAAAGTCCATGACTTCATGGGCTTATAACTCAAAATATAAGATTTTTTTGGATACGAGCCCTCTAATATAAAGTTATATATCTCATCAAGATCTAAAACTCTCATGTTGAAAGTTTCCTTTGAATCATCTTGCATCTTGGTGAAAAATTGGCATGAAGTAATGAAATTATCATGTACAAAAACACAAAAACTACTAAGTCTTGAAAAGTTTGACTTTTTAAATTGACTTTTGACTTTCTTTATTGCTTGATGATCAAGCTTCATATTTTTTGAATGTCTTGATGAACTGTGATCTTTGGAACTCAAATTTGACCAAAAAGTCAAAGTTTGACTTTTGGTGTATAAATTGACTTTTCAACAATTGACCAAATTTCATCTATCAACTGCTTGATCTTGAGGGATGAATTGAATCATGAAATTAGGTCAAAATGATGTAATTGAATCCTTGAAATAATGTTTCAAAACAAAAAGTCATGTATTAGGTCAAAAGTAAAAAATCAGTCATTCTCAGTCAAAACCCTAATTTTGACCATTTTGCCCTTTGATGAATTGAACACGTTTCTTGAGGAATTATGATCCAAACTTGATCAATTGATGCATATGACTTCAAAATGTTGATATTGATCCAAAATCTTTAAGTTTGACTGTAAGTTAACCACAATTGACTTTTTACCCAATACAGTTGACTTTCAGTCATCTGGTCAATTGACTGAGAAAATTTATGATTCAAGACTTGAAACTTGACATGAATATTCTTGGAGGTCTATAATGATCCATAAAAGTCATTTGAGGCATTATCAGTCCAGTTGTCCTTGTGAAAATCAAAACCCTAATTTGAGGCATCTGTGTATAGGAGGTGGTTTGACCTAGTCAATACTTGTGCAAGCTTGAGCCAATGAAGATCTTGTGAGAAATGTCTTGAGGAAAGAGAGGGAAAATTTTAGGGTAAAACAACTTCCCCTGTTCAATCTTATTAAACCTGAAGAGGTAGATTGGCGTGTCCGTCATTCGTGACTTGAAGGTGGAAGATGATTGAACACTAGAGTGCCCAGAAATTTGCACTCGCTGATACATGAAGTGATGTGTTAGTCGATTGCATCGTAAATGGGCTTAAAGATGCCATTTGGAGAGGTGATGGAGAGTTGTCGGAGATAGGCTTATAGATGCCATCCAAGGTCACCCCTGATAGAGATTGGAAGAAGTATCAAAATAAATCTTTGGTCGATTTATACTGAACCAAGCAGAGGTCTTGAGTAATCTTTAACTAGATAGCGAATCAGCATAAATCTTAGGAGCGATTCAACTGAACCAGAGAAAATTTCTATCCTAACGGAATCTGAATAAATCTTTGGTCGATTTAAACTAAACTAGCAGAGGTCTTGAATAATCTTTAACAGGATAACGAATCAGCATAAATCTTAGGAGCAATTTAACTGAACCAGAGAAAGTGTCTACCGGAACGGAATGAGGATAAATCATTGGTCGATTTAAACTGAAGCAGCAAAGGTCTTAAATAATCTTTAACTAGGTAACGAATCAGCATAAATCTTAGGAGCGATTTAACTGAACCAGAGAAAGTGTCTATCGGAACTATCAAGATAAATCATTGGTCGATTTAAACTGAACCAGCAGAAGTCTTGAATAAGCTTTAACTGAATAACGAATCAACATAAATCTTAGGAGCAATTTAACTGAACTAGAGAGAGTGTCTACTGGAACGGAATCAGGATAAATCATTAGTCAATTTAAACTGAACCAGCAGAGGTCTTGAATAAACTTTAACTGGATAACGAATCAACATAAATCTTAGGAGTGATTTAACTGAACCAAAGAAAGTGTCTACCAGAACGAAATCAGGATAAATCGTTGGTCAATTTAAACTGAACCAGCAGATGAAATGTTTGTTGCTGATGGTATTCATCTGGTGACTGATCTTTCCTAAAAAGGTAAAGAATTAGTTGTATGTAATGCCATGATGTACGAAATGCCTTGGTTAGTGATGTTCTCAAAATAAATGAGATTATGCTATATGTTTCGTATGCATATGTCATGATGCATGAATATGAAATGTTATTGAAGTGTATCTTTGTCTGAGAAAATAAATCTCTGACTATTGCTAGGGAGTTACAGGACTACTTCTTGAGATGAAGAGTATGTGTATCTTCAAACTTGTTTAGAGTGCTTCTGCTGTGAATTCTTGTTTGCTGTTTAAGGAAATTCTGCAAGGAACGTTGGTTTCTTCTTAGGGAGTAGAATTCAGGAACCTTAGTTGACCATTACTCTACTTGGGAGTTTGATTCTTATATACCCTGACTGGGGATAAAAGAGATGTTTAAACTTCCGATTTGTTTGAGGAGGATGAATTTAACTATTATCTGGTCGGATTTCAGGCTTCGCAACAACTTTATGGGGATAATAGCAATTCTATTTGAGAAGAGGAGTTTTGTCAGTTGATTGGTAGTAGTATGAGAATAGACTTAGGTTGGGGAGATTATGGTCCGTTGAGGAAATAAACCCTATTGAGGAAGGAATTCTAGTGACCTTACTGGGGAAGCATTTTTGCAAAGTTTCTTTTCTGGTTTTTCAGAAAACTCGGCGAGGGGAGAGAATTTCCAGGAAATATGCCAATTGGAACTCTGGATGTGGGGATAATCTTTATTGAAGTAACTCTGTGGGGATATCCTAAATCCTTAAGTAGATGCTTATTACTATTTTTGTGCATACATTTATTAACAATTAATCATATTCATATGCATATGTTCATTTAATTTTAGTCATTGGACGTTTTTGTACTCAAAAGAAAAAACAAAAGTGTGCACTTCAAAGTATTTTTGTATTGATAATTTGCCTAAAAATATGCGTTTTTATACAGGGAGACGGAAATCCTAGTAAGAGGAAGTCATCGAAAAAAATGAAAAGAATACAATGTGAAAACAAAAATCATATAGCCACGTGGAAGTGATCTCATTAGGTTCCAACCCTGCTATTTCCCCTATGTCTTCGAACATCATCCTTTTTCGTTGAAAGAAGTTGATTGAATTGATCTTGTACCATTTGAATTTTGACCTTGGTAATAAAGCTGATTGTGGTGATTTGACGGGACATAGTCGTATGCTTTAATCCTTAACTTTTTCCTGAACCGCCCTTTCGAGTTTTCAGTCCACCAGGATACCCCTTTTTTCCCAAGCCGCCCTTTTAGGTTTTCGACTTGCCGAGTGTACAATCTTTCGTATATATCCCTAATTTTTGCCCAAACCTTTACAGTTTGTCGGGATGCCCTTATTTTTGCCTAGGTATGTCAACCTAGCGGGTCATTCTTATACGTAGTATTTTTGACTATGTCTGCGTTTACAGGATGTGAGAAATCTTCACCGTCCATAGTGGTTAACATCATAGCACCGCCAGAGAATACATTCTTTACAACAAATGGCCCTTAGTAAGTGGGAGTCCATTTGCCTCGGGGATCACTTTATGGTAACATGATGCGCTTTATTACCAATTCGCCAACCTGGTATACTTGAGGTTTGATCTTCTTATTGAATGTCTTGATCATACACTTTTGATACATTTGACCATGACAAACAACAACCAATCTCTTCTCGTCAACCAAATTCAACTGATTAAATCTTGTTTGAATCCATTCATCTTCACCTAAGTCTGCTTCTTTCATAATCCTTAGAGAAGGAATTTGAACTTCGACAGGCAGGATAGCTTCCATACCATAGACTAAAGAGAATGGGGTTGCCCTAATTGATGTTCGTGCCGAGGTACGGTAGCCATGAAGAGCGAACGGTAGCATCTCATGCCAGTCTTTATAGGTCACCACCATCTTTTGCACAATCTTCTTTATGTTCTTATTATCAGCTTCCATTGCGCCATTCATCTTAGGTCTGTATGGAGAAGAGTTGTGATGCTTGATCTTGAACTGCGTATAGAGTTCAATGATCATAGCATTGTTGAGGTTAATTCCATTGTCGGTGATGATCCTTTCAGGGATTCCGTACCAGCAAATGAGGTTATGCTTGATAAACCGGGCTACAACGTTCTTAGTAATTGAGGCAAATGAAGCAACTTCGACCCATTTGGTGAAGTAGTCAATGGCGACGAGGATGAAATAATGTTCGTTGGAGGCAGTGGGCTTGATTTCTCAGATCATATCAATGCTCCATATTGAAAATGGCTGCAGAGCAATCATGACGTTTAAAGGTATTGGAGGTACATGAATCTTATCGACATAGATCTAACACTTATAGCAAGTCCTCGAGTGGTCGTGACAATCAGTTTGCATAGTTGACCAATAATAACCATCCCTCAGAATCTTCTTGGCCATAGTGTGTCCACTAGAGTGAGTTCCGAAGATACCCTCATGCATGTCTTCCATGATCTTCCCTGCCTCCTTCTAGTCCATACAGCAGAGCAGAGTTGAATCATGGTTGCATTCGTACAAAATCCCATTGCTTAGGAAGAACTTGGCTGAGAACTTCCGCAAGAATTTCTTGCCGTTGATTAAGGCTCCCTCAGGATACTCTTATGCTTCAAGGTACCTTTTCACCTCATGGTACCAAGGCTTCTCCTCATCAGTGTCGATCTCATAACAGTGCACAAGTTTGTCAAACCTTTCAATGGTAATTCTGGGAGCTTCGTTGTCCAAATTCACCTTGAACATAGACGATATAGTTGCTAAAGCATATGCCAACTGATTTTCTTCTCTTGGGATATGTTCAAAGGTGACCTCCTCGAAGTAGGGGATCAAGGTTAGCACAAGCTCTTTGTAAGGGATCACGTTTAGATGCTTGGTATCCCACTCTCCTTTAACTTGACTTACCACAAGGGTTGAATCTCCGTATACACTCAAGAATTTGATTCTTAGGTCAATGGCAGCCTTTAGACCCAAGATGCACGTTTCATACTCGACCATGTTGTTTGTACAGTCAAAGCAAAGTCTGGCAGTGAAAGGTGTATGGCAACCTTCGGGAGAAATGATCACAACACCAATTCCATTACCCAATGAATTGGAAGCTCCATCAAAAACCATAGTTTATCGGGATCCTTGTTTAGGTCCTTCATACGGTTCAAGCTTTTCATAGTCGGTTATCAATATGATATTCTCGTCCGAGAATTCAAAGTTCATGGATTGGTAGTCCTCAACAGCTTGATGGGCCAAATGATCCGCCAGTACACTTCCCTTTATTTATTTTTGTGTAGTGTACTAGATATCATATTCAGTCAATATCATTTTCCATCTAGCTATTCATCTAGAGAGAGTAGGCTTCTCGAAGATATACTTGATGTGATCCATCTTAGAAATCAATAAAGTGGTGTGAGTCAACATATACTGTCTTAGCCGGAGAGCGGCCCATGCTAAAGCTCAGCAAATTTTCTCGAGTAGTGAATATCTGGTTTCACACTCGGTAAACTTTTTGCTAAGGTAGTATATCATATGCTCTTTTCGGCCAGACTTGTCATGTTGGCCCAACACACCCTATTGAATTCTCTAATACAGTCAAGTACATAATCAGAGGTCTTCCTTCGACTGGAGGATCAAGATTAGAGGTTCTTGTAAGTACTCCTTAATCTTGTCAAAAGCTGCTTGGTAATCATCGTTCCATCTAACTACTTGATCTTTCTTCAATAGTTTGAAGATTAGCTCACAAGTAGAAGATAAGTGAGATATGAACCGATAAATGTAGTTGATGATCAAGATGTTCTTCCTCAGCCAGTGACCTTGAAATCATATCATCCATATATACTTCTATCTCATGATGGATCATGTCATGAAATAGAGCTACCATAACTCGTTGATAGGTTGCCCTTCCATTCTTCAAACCAAAGGCATAACAGAAGGTTCCCCACTGTGTGACAAAAGTGGTTTTCTCCATGTCTTCGGGAGCCATTTTGATTTGATTGTAACCGGAGAAACCATCCATGAATGAGAAAACTTTATGTTGAGCCGTATTATTAACCAAGACGTCAATGTATGGTAGTGGGAAATCATCCTTGAGGCTTGCCCTATTCAAATCCCTATAGTCTATGCACATTGTTGTACCCCAATTTTTGCTCCTAAGATTCCCCTATCATATCATGTCAACTTGATCATAACAAAATCACATTAGGGTTGGTTCTTCCTCTTTTTTCTATCTCCTATCTTTAAGTTTTCTCTTGAGGAATCTCCAAGCACCTTAGTTGTGTATTTTGTATATGCGTTGATAATTAACCTCTAACCAGAATGCAAAAAAATATTTGTCTTTGCCTTTGCATATTTGTGTTTTGTAGGTACCGAGTCGAAGCATCCAACAAATAAGGTTTTCCGGTATTATTTCCCTAAAATCTCTTTTTTGCAAAGAAAAATAAAAATAATTAAATTTTTTTTCATTTTTTTTGTTGACCTGAACAGTCAATTGCTCCCATAGCGCAATCGATGGCACAAAGTGTATTGTGCATAATCTTTGAAAAAAAACTGTGTTTTCAGCCTTCAAAAATAAAAAAATTTAGCATGTGTCAACACATACATGTTATGTATCGACTCATGCAAGTTGATTGATTCTATATTGTGTCGAAGTAGCAGCTTGCATCGACCCATAGAGGCTTGTATCGATTCATCCTGCTTTGTATAACTAGCATGTACCGACACATACATGTTATGTATCGACTCATACAGGTCGATTGATTCTGTATTGTGTCAAAGTAGCAACTTGCATCGACCCATAGAGGCTTGTATCGACTCATCCTGCTTTGTATAACTAGCATGTGTCGACACATACATATTATGTATCGACTCATGCAAGTTGATTGATTCTGTATTATTTTGAAATAACATCTTGTATCGATCCATAGAAGCTTGCGTCGACTCATGTTGTATTATAAAACTAGCATGTGTCGACGCATACGACTCTTGTGTCGACTCATAACAGCAAAACACACGTGATTTTTGAAAAAAGCCAGCAATTTCAAAACTGTCATCTTTTTGGCTCCAATTTTTCTGCATAATTTGAAAATTATATCATTAATTCAATTTTTGGCTCCAAGAATTAATTACCAAATTACCACTAATCCCAATCCTAAAATCTATAAATAGAGACTTCATTTCATTTAAATCATAAGCTTTTGATAGCCAAAATCACTTTGCTAAAAAACTCTCAATTCTCTCCATCTACCAAATTCACTCAAAGCTCCATTTTTAAAAAGTTAGTAAGCTTTGCATTGAAGCTTACTAATATTTGAGCTAAACCTTCATCCAAACACTTTTTTCTTCATCAATTCTCTACATCCAAGCTTGCCAATTGATTCTTGTGGTTGAATTGAAGCAAATTCTGGAAGTTGTTTGATAATTCTCTAATTCTACCATTGGTAAGTTGGATCATCATCTTTCACAATGTGATCTCTTGTGTATTTCTGGTTTTGATTCATTGAGCACTATTTTATGATTCCATTAGTGCTATTTTCTCATAATTTGATGGAATTTTCATGCTCAATTGGATCCATGATCATAAGGTGTTTGATGAAAAGTTGGAACAAGAATTTGATCCTTGAAATGCTGTTTTCTACTGATTTTAACAGGTTGCAATCAATTGTTGTAAGCACATGTCCGAGGCTATTCGAATGGTAAGAACATTTAGCATTGAGGTTGTATTTTGGGGAAGCAATGTTAGGGTTGGAAGGGGGATCTCGCAAGGTCACCAAATCAGCTTTCAATAGGTGTTGCCAAGCTTGAGATAGTTGCATATTGATTCTAGTAAATTATCTTCTCTGGGCATCCGGTCTTTGTTGGTTATTATATTGACGCGGTCATTGGTTTGGAGTTGGATTGGAAATCAGTATAACCCCTACTTAATGATGACGGTCATTCTTAATACGACTTCCTGACCCATACACAACATTAGTCTCTTTTTACCAATAAATGGCTTTTTCACAGCATTTGAGGAGGTGGCCATAGGCATCTTCCCGCTTTTGATCCCGCTTTCAACCCTCTCACCAGTTAAGATCAATTCAGTAAATCCGGATGATGAACTTCCAATCAATAAGTTGAAAAATGGTTCAGTCAATGTCCCATAAACATGTCTACCAACTCTCTATCGCTCAAAGGTGGTTGCACCCTGCCAGCCAGGTCTCTCCACTTTTGTGCATATTCTTTGAAGACCTCGTTTAAAACCATGGTCATTCCTTGCAATTGCACCCTAGTTAGCCAAGATCAGCGTTATATTGATATTGGCGGTAAAAGGCGATGGACAAATCTTCCCAAGTATGGATGTTAGTCCCTTCCAATTGGTAAAACCATTCCAACTGCGTCCCAGATAGAATTTCTTGAAAAAAGCACACCCACAGTTTCTTATCAGTGGTATGCAGCTGAATTTTGCGGATGTAAGATCATAGGTGAAGCTTCGAACATGAGATACCATCGTACTTGGCAAAAACAGGGATCCTAAATTTGTGGAAAATGACTACCCCAGGAACCAAACCCAAGTCACCAAAGTCCAAGCCAGGCACAACTTGGATTTATACAACCTTCAATCTATCTTCTAGTTGCTTATACTTGTTGTCAGCCGGTGGATATTGCTTGTCAAAATAATCCTCGTTTTCACAGGTTTGATTGTTTCCACCCCCAACACGAGTGCTCCTAGCATATTCATCTTGATTCTCATCCTCCTCAAAGGAGTCTTCTTCAGCTTGAACTTGTCGGACGAGGCCTTTAAATCTCTTCCCCATGTTGATTACAAATTTCTTCTTGGTCTTCTTCTTCGTGACAAGAAGTGTCATCATTTCTTGCTGCCCCTTTGCTAAGTTGAGCAGAGTCTCTTAAAACTGAGAGTGTTGAGTCTGCAAGTCCTTGAAGGTTTGCTCGAGATCGATCTTATACTGAAATAAACAGTAAAAAGATGAGAAAACCTGTGTCGAAAAACCGGCTTATGATATGATGCATGTTATGCGTATGCAATGTTTTCAATGACCTTTAAGATTTAAATTTGCTTAAACAAAGAGGAAAAAAAACATTAGTTGTATTAATAAGTTCAAAGGTTACAAAATGCCTCTTGGGAGAAAAACAACAAAATGAAATTATACAACAAAAGACTCAGATCTCCCATGGACGCTTCCTATTTGGACTGATGTAGGCATTCAAGTTCCGCACCTCGTGAAGTTGCCTTGTGAGCTCCAACACTTTCTTCTCGCTTGAGTAGAATTGGGATTCAAAGGTGTCTCACTCTCCCTTGAGTTGAATCCATGATCTTTGTAATTCCTCGATAGTAGTAGGCATGTCAGGATGAAGAACAGTGTAAGGAACACCCCCCTCGGTGATAGGCTCCACAATTATTGGTAAGATGGCCACATACGACATCATGAGATTTTGAGCACGAGCTCGCACCCACTTGAGATAAGTCTCCAAGGTAATGGAGTCCTTATGCCCCAAAGTTTTTATATCAACCTTGTTCACCATTCCCCAAGCTCGCACAAACCTTTGACGATAACCTTGGGCATCACTCTCGTAGTCGAACATAATACCTTAGACAAGCGCATTATGAGGACCATCCCTCCGAGCATACCCAAAATGTAGTAGAACCAAGCAAGGATTATAAGTGATACCTCCGTTAATTACAATTAGTGGGACATTAGGGAATTTCCCACAGCGGTCAATAATGGTAACATCCTCCAAATATCAACAACACCAATGCAGATTCGAATGCGAGAGTGACATCAACCTTCAAGACCATCTTATGCCTTATTCATTCTTCAAAACTGACGGAGGAAGGTGTGAAATAAACCACCTAACTAGAAAAGGAGTGTGTTGTACCCCAAAATTTTCCCTCTCATTTATCAAGTATTTTCTCACAATATCTCCTTTGGTCCAAGACTGCACAAGGTTTGATCAGCTCAAGACACCTCCTTAAGCACTGATGACTGAAATTAGGGTTTGAGATTCCACAAGGTTAATTGAACTTTTAATGCCTAATATGAATTTCATGGATCATTGTAGACCCTCAAGATTGCTCATGTCAAGTTTCAAGTCTTGGATCACATTTTTGCTCAATCAATTGATCAGTTGACCTAAAAATCAGTTGTATTGGGGAAAAAGTCAACTGTGGCCAATTTATAGTCAAACTTCACAATTTTGGATCCATATAAACATTATGAACACATATGTATCATTTGATCAAGTTTGGACCATAATTCCTCAAGAAATTTGATCAGATCATCAAAAGGGCAAAATGGTCAAAATTAGGGTTTTGACTGAGAAAAGGAAAATTTTGATTTTTGACCTAGCAAATGGTTGATTGGTTAGAAACATGATCTCAAGGATTCAATTGCATCATTTTGAACTAATGGCATGACAAAAACATCCCTCAAGATCAATTGATTGATAGTTGATTTTCAGTCAACTGATCAAACGTCAACTGTATACTAAAAAGTCAAACTTTGACTTTTTAGTCAAAATCAAGTGTCAAAGATCAAAATTCATCAAAACATGTCAAAATATGAAACTTGTTCATCAAGAAATCAAAAAGTCAAGATTTCATTTTGAAAAGTCAAAGTTTCCAAACTTAGAAATTTTTCTAAGTGTTGAAAACTTCATATTTTTTCACAACTTTGAGCCAATTTTCCACCATGATGCAAGATGATTCAAAGGAAACTTTCAACATGAAAGTTGTAGATCTCAATGAGATCTAAAACATTTATTTACACAACTTCTCCTAGAAATGCATGGATTTCAAGTTATGATTTTGTGAATACATGTTCATGAAACTTGGAAACTTAATGAAATTCTGCCCTAGTTTAGGCAGGATCTTGACCTAACTTCATGGAAATTTTTCACATAGTTCCAAGGGGAATTTTCAAAAATTATTAAAAGAGGGGTTGTAGAGCATATTACCAGATTTCTAAAATGTCCAAGAACTCCTTGAGATCATGTTTGAGCAAGGATAATCAAAGAGATGAAGTTAGGGTTTTCAAACTTGAATTACAAGCCATTTCATGATGAACAAGAATGCAAATCTATGCTAGGCTGCACAATCTTTGCTTTGCAGGCCTCAAACTTGTTAGGAACTCCATAATTAATGTTTTGCACAAGTGTTAGAGGCTTTAATTTAAGCATTCAATGCATTTCCCATGCTTAATTCCATTTTGTGAAGAAAGTGCACATTACCATTTTGGAAAAGTAGCTTTATTGCACAAAATCAGTTCTTGAGCTTTGCAATTGTTTTCTTCTGATCACACGCAACCTATAACCCAAAAGAAACTTGTCTAAAGTCTCTAAATAATTCAGCCCATGCTTGTACTTTGTCTTGAAACTACATTTTCACTTTTCTTCAAAAACAAGCAAAATCCCAAAACTTGTACTTGTGTGATTCTGACCCTCTCAAGTTCTAGAACCTTTTCCTTACTTATGAACAAGTTGTTTTCATCAAAACACACGAGTTCAAGCACCCTTAAAACCTCCCAAGCACATTGCTGCACAGAATGGCCCAAACTTGACAGTTTTGAGCAAAAACTCACCATCTTCATTTCCACTCGTGCATTTTGAAAACTAATCATCCACACACCTTCCATACATCATATCAAAGTAATCCAAGCCCTTATTTCCTAATTGTAACTCCTCCATCACCATCCACCATTTTCAAAACTGAAGCCTGCAACTTGACTTGAGTTGAGAGTTTCATCCATCCTCAAAGCAAAGTAGGAGTTGGAATACACTCAAGGAGGTCTAAACCAGCTAAACAGATCATTGGGAAACCTCAAAGCTTGTTCAAACTCCATACTCGAATCCAGATGCAAGAGGTCAGTTTTCAAACTTCTATCTCTTTATACAAGCATCATTTGATCCTGATTTGTGAAGATAAAATATAGATACCATTGCCACGAAGCTGTACATATTCATAGTTTGCATTTATATGGCCTAAGCTTAGAGAATTTTAGAGTTGAAGTTTCTGAAATTTTTAGGTTTTAAATTAGGGCCAGCAAATTTTTCACTCATCTTGGATTTATAGCTTTAGTTATTTATATGGTTGGATTCGTGGGAAGAAATACCATAACTTTCATGTTTGTACTTTCCATTTTTGTTGAGAGATGAAGAAGTTACAGGTACTCTGCCTGGACGTGAGGTTGAAGATGAAGTTCAGGCCATGGACTTGATTTGTAATATATATTTATGGTTTGACATAAGTAAACGGATATATAGCCACCCCAGTGGTAAGGCAGCGCGCTGGTAACCAAGAGGGTGTGGGTTCAACACCCAGCGCGCTGCCTTTTGTTCTTTTTCACACTTTTTAGATTTTTTTGGTTTCTTTGCAGTGCTGGGGCCCTAGTATTGAGCCTTCTTCTTTTTTGTTAACTTTCTAACCCCTGCCTTACTTCAGCACCCCCTGGCCCAAATTTTCATTACTATTTCTTTTTCTTATTTTATTTTATTTCTTTTTTCCTTTATTATTATTATTATTAGTATTATTATTATTAATTTTATTTTTATTTTTATTAATAAAAATCCAAATTTTTTATTATTATTTATTATTACACTTATTTAGTTTATTTATTTATAAAACTAAAAGAACAAAAACATTTTCTTAATAAATTAATTTCTTTCTTAATAATTGATATTTAGGTTTAAGTTTAAACTATAATATTATTTTCTTACAATTAAAATTAATTTAGAACTTAGGTTTCTTTTAATTAATTAATATCCATATTATTTTTTATTAATTTAAAACCTTTTCATAAATAAAACCCTAAAAAATCTTTTTTAGTTAACTTCTTTTCTTATTTAGTTTAAGTTAATTTTATTTAATTTTCATTAATCATTTTTCTTAATTAGGTTTAGGTTAAAACCCTTTCATAAAAAAACAAACAAAATCATTTCTTTTTTCCATTTACATTCTTGCATTTTTATTTTCAATTTTATACAATATTCAATATGGTTGTAATAGTTAATTAGATTTAATTTTCTTGCAAAATCCCCATTTATAAATTTGTACACCCCCTCCCCTATTGATGTAATAGTTTAGTATTTTTATTTTTCGCAATTTAATGCTTTATATATAAATGCTAGTAAATTAGGGTTTGTATCGAAAGATAAAATCAATGCTTAGAAAACCCTAATTCAAAGACAAAATAATGCATGTAAATTAATACACTTGCACACTTACACCCTTAGGGTAAATCCACTTTGTTGCCTTATGAAAATGGCCATGTTATGCATGTGGGGTATCTTATCAAAAACAAATAAAAAATACAAGATCATAGCCCCTCAACGACGTTATCAAAGTTGCCTTTCAAAAATGATCTTAGTCCCTAAAGAAAATGCTAAGATATCTTATAATATTGCTAATCATGGCTATACAATGACCCGCGCCCGTCCCTTTACATCCAAAGATAGGGTTTCTTACTAAATCAATGGTAAGATAACAATGTAAAAGGAAAGAGGAAATAAACAAGAAAGACTTTTGAGTAGGTAGAATGTTCCTAGTTGCTTGCTCATTTCCAAACCAAAACATCCTTGCTATTTTCAAAACAAACACCAACACTTTCAAAACATCTTTCAAACTTGAAAACATTTTTCAAAAGATCAAGACTTTGTATACATTCTTACAAACGAGAATCATTACAAAGTTGACCTAAACGATGGCCCCTTTTCAAAATACTTTCAAAAAACCACACAAAGCACATTTTCAAACAAAAGCAAGTGATCTAGCAAACAACTAAGAGCCCGTAGATAACTACGGATGCAAAGGGTGCTAATACCTTCCCTTTTCATAATCTACCCCCCGAACTCAAGAAAACATCTCAAAGGTCTTTCTTGTTCTTTTCAACCTTTCCTTTTGGATAAAAGAAAAGTCTGTGGCAACTCTTGCTAACTGCAACATTTGCGATCAAACGCGAAACACCCAAGTTAGTTCTCCCACCGTGTTACAGAACTGGCGACTCTGCTGGGGACTATTTTAAAAGTGGGGTTACCTTAGGGCTAAATCACATTTATTTGCTTTCATTGTTTGATTTGTTTGCTTTACATTTTAGTTCTTTGTTTGTGTTTTAAATCCTCTACCCGGATTTGGGATACCTTATAGGTAAGTAACAATACATTGTGGGAACTGTGCGGGGTATACCGACATGGTCTAAGCAATAGCTATGTTAGTGTGACATATTTGTGGGTACCGGAAGCCCTTGAGTAGTAAAGGAGAATACGGGGCCGCTGAGTGATGTTATGAAGCACTAACTGACTTCTAGAACCTTTACTTGACCAACTTGGACATTAGGACGTAGTGAGATGACCGGCTTTGGTGCAGTCCGAAGTTGGTAGATACTCGATACTACACTCATTGAGGTTTTGTTTTTTGGGATATTTCGGTCTCCATTAAAGAGGCTTGCGCTGAAACAATGCCCGAGAAAACAAACCAGTGATATTGAGCTCCCTTAGAGCCTGGTTACTATTGCTAGGACATATTTGAGCCAACTAAAATTTAAGAGGGTACTTACCTATGAGACTCCATGCAAGCCTAAACCTAAGGACTTGTTTGTTTTGTTTGTATATATTTACTTGTACATAACATCATAAACATCATGACATCATATTCATACTCACTAACCATTTCAAGGATTTTTTGGATTTAACTTTGTTCTGTTTTGTAGGACATGGATTTTAGTCGCAGAAAAACCATTCAAGTCAATCTCGTAAAGATCCCTCATCAAATTCAAGAGTTAGCATCAAGGGTTCTTGAGAATTCTCAATTTACCGAAAGACATGGTTGCCTCCTAAACTTGGTTACCTCCAACACTGATGAAGATATAATGAAAGTGCTCTTCCAATTATTTGATCCTCTACACTATTGCTTCACATTTCCCGATTATCAACTTGTGCCAACTTTGGAAGAATTCTCCAAACTCTTGAGGATTCCCATTATTAATCAACTACCCTTCAACGGTACGGAAAGAGATCCAAAACCAGAAGAGACTGCTCAAGCCCTACACTTGCAACAAACTGATGTCACAACTAATTGGGAAACAAGGAGTGGTGTCAAAGGTTTCTTAGCCAAGTTCTTGTTTGAGAAAGCTTAAGACTGTTGGAACTCCTTGGACTTGCAAGCTTTTGAGGAAGTTGTGGATCTTCTCATCTATGGGATGGTTTTGTTTCCAAATCCTGACCAACTCATAGATGTAAACACCATCAAAATCTTTATGTCTCGTAACCCAGTGCCTACTTTGTTAGGAGACATCCTACATTCTTTTCACTCTCACACTATGAGGAAAAGAGGTATCCTCATATGTTGTACTCCTCTCTTGGCAAAATGGTTTATTTCACATCTTCCCCAATATGTATTGAAGAACGAGAAAGGTTCAAGGTGGTCACATAGGTTGATGACGCTCAAACATTCAGATATTCATTGGTGTTCCCGATCTTTGGAGAATGTTACTATCATTGACTGTTATGGAGAATCCCCTAATGTTACCTTACTTGGCATTAGAGGAGGTATAACTTACAACCCCTGCTTGGCCTTATGACAGTTTGGTTACACCCGAAGGGATGGTCCACATGAGATGCTTATTCAAGGGTTGGTATTTTATTATGAGAATGACGATCAAGGTTACTGCCAGAGGTTTATCCGAGCTTGTAGGATGTTGAACAAAGTAGATAGAAATACATTGGGGTACAAGAATTCCATCCCTCTTGAGCCTTATCTCAAATGGGTATGAGCCCGTGCTCAAAGTCTTATGATGCCTTACCCCTCCATTCTCCCGGTTATCATAGAGCCTGTTGTGGAAGGAGATGTCCCATACACTATCCTTCATCCTGACATGCCCACCTCTCTCAAAGACCTGCAAAGGGTTTGGATACAGCTTAAGGGGGAGCGATACACTTTCGAAGCCCAATTCTATGCCAGCAAGAAGAAGGTTCTGGAACTCAACAAGAAGCTTCATGAGGAGCGGAGTCTGAACGCCTACATCGCACCAAAGAGGATGCGTTCAACTTTTTTATCTTAGAGTTTTTGTATTTTTTTGTAAGCCCAAAGAGGCATGATGTACTCAAACTTTGATTTATTAATATAACATGTGTTCCTTTTTTGTCTAAAGCAAATTTAAATCTCTAATTTCCTTGAAATCATTTGCATATGCATCTTCATTCACCATAACACAAACAGGTTTCTTACAACATGTCTCCTCATCTTTCTACTGTTTATTTCAGTGAGATGGACATGGAACAGACAGTAAAAGATCTCCAGGCGCAGAACACTCAGTTTCAACAAATGTTCTTGACTCTGGCCAAAGGAAAAGAGGATTTGAAAACTTTGCTGATCAAAGAAAAGAATAAGAAAGCGAAGAAATCAACCAGTGTTTTGAATATAGGAAGAAGGTTCCCCGGGCCAGCTAGACGGACCCTAGACTTCACAACATCATCAGGTGAAAAGGATAATCAATAAGGGAAAAACAAGGAAGTGACTGACCATCCAGAATCTGAAGAGGAAGAAGAGGATTTTTACTCTGAAGAGCAATATCCTCCAGCTGATGAGAAGTACAAACATCTGGAAGAGCGTCTAAGTGCAATGGAGATTCAAAAAGTACCCGGGCTGGACTTTGAAGAGCTGGTTTTGGTGTCTGGGATTATTATTCCACCAAAGTTCAAGGCATCAGTGTTTGCTAAGTACGACGGGGTTTCGTGTCCGAAGATACACCTCCGATCTTATGTGAGGAAGATACAGCCTCACACTGCTGACAGAGATTTATGGGTCCATTTCTTTCAGGCTAGTCTATCCGAGACTCAGCTAGATTGGTTCTATCAACTGGAGAGGGCCAATATCCATAATTGGGAAGACCTGGCCACTGCTTTTTATAATTAGCATCAATACAACACAGACCTTGCTCCCACCCGTACTCAACTCTAGAGTATGGATATGGGTTCGAGCGAGGGTTTCAAAGACTATGCTCAGAAGTGGAGGGATTGAACAAGAAGAGCCCAATCTCCCCTGTCTGATAGGGAGCTAGTGGACATGTTTCTGGGTACCCTGTCCGGTCCTTTCTTTAATCATCTAATTGGAAGATCCTCAGCCGACTTCACTGAATTAATCTTGATCGAGGAGAGAGTGGAAGTTGGGATTAAGAGTGGGAAGATCCAAAAGGACACATCCTCCAGTGCCTTGAGAAAACCATTCATTGGGAAGAAAGAGGTTGGTGCTGTGTACCCTCAAAGGAATTAGGACAGAACTAAACACAGTCTAACGGTAGGGGCCGTCATGATCCCTAAGCCTACACCTACTTAAGAAAGGAACAACCAGCCTAGAACATAAAGACCGGTAAGACAATTTACCCAGATAAATATGATGCTGTCTCAAGTCGTACCATATTTGTTGAGATCTAATCTGGTAACCTTGCGGGAAGCTCCAAAGAATCCCAACACGGCCTCTCCCCGTTACAACCCAAACGCCCGTTGTGCTTACCATTCATAAAGTCCAGGTCATGATACAAACGACTGTTGGGTTTTCAAAAACAAGGTGCAAGACCTTCTCGAAGCAAAAGAAATTAAATTCGACGCTCTTGAGATCCCAAATGTTACCACCTCTCCTATGCCCAAGAACGACCGTGATGTTAACACTATTGAAGATGATGTGTTTGTTACTGTTGTTGATGAGCTTGTTATTCCTCTCCTAACCGTTAAGAGGAACTTGTTGAAGGCCGATTTATTTCCAGGCTATGGTGAAGGTTGCCACCTCTATTTATCTTTACCAACTGGTTGTCATTTATTAAAAGTAGGTGTCCAGCGCCTGATGGATGACAAAGAGATTTTGTTTGAAAAGACTCCCATTCCAACCATTGCTTATAAGGATGTTTCAATAGTAACCATTTCCGCCAATCCTTCTAGGGTCTCCACCAAAAGACCCGTTAGGATTACATCTGTTCTAAAGGTGACTCCACTGATAATTACTATGCCAGGGCCAATCCCTTACTCCTCAGATAAAACTGTCCCCTGGAACTATGGGGGTGATGTCTACTACCACGGTGTCAAGCAAGATTGGCTGACTGATGAAGACTCGATTTTTGAGAATGCTTACCCCGACATCGACAACATTGTGGGAACCAACAAAATAACCAGAAGTGGCAGAGTGTTCTCCCCTGAGATTTCTCCTCCGAAAACTGTTACCGATCCTGTGATCATCCCTGCTTTTGTTCCTGTTGGTACTACTACTACTACTGTTCCTGTGGTTACCCCTGCTGACACCCCTATCACCGAGTCTACTGAGACTCGGGGAAAAGGCATTTTGGTTGAACCTGTCCGGATGAAGGCGCAATAAATATCTATCGCAGAGGCTTCCAAGAAGGAGATGGAAGAAATTTTGAAAATTATAAAGAGAAGCGACTACAATGTAGTCGAACAGCTAAGGAAGCCCCCTTAAAAGATTTTTATGCTATCTTTACTGTTGTGCTCCGAGGCTCATGCGAAGGCCTTGGTGAAATTTGTTAAAACTGCCCATGTGCCACATGAAACCTCTGCTGACCAATTCAAAGATTGTGTGGCCAGTTTGACCGCTGATAACGATTTGGGCTTTTCTGATGCTGACATGACACCTAGAGGAAGGAAACACAATGAGGCATTGCATGTCTCTGTTGAATGCAGGGGCACTACTTTGGCCCATGTCCTGGTAGATACTGGTTCATCTTTGAATGTGCTGCCTAGGAAGGCTTTGGATAGACTCGACTGTGAAGGTTTGACCTTAAAACCCAACAACATAGTGGTAAGGGCCTTCGATGGTTCAAAGAGAATGGTGCATGGGGAGGTGGACATCCCTATTAAAGTTGGAACTCAGACCTTTGATTCAACTTTCTACATGATGGATATTCATACTTCCTATTCCTATTTATTAGGCCGACCTTGGATTCATAATGCTGGTGCCGTCACCTATACATTACATCAGATGTTGAAATACCAAATCAAGGGAAAAATCATCACTGTCCATGGAGAGGAGGAATATATGGCCAGTCACCTAAACTCCTTCAGATATGTGGAAACAAATGGTGAATTCATCAAAACTCCGTGTCAGCATTTCGAGGAAGTCCCACAAACAGTTGCTGCAACCAAGATTGTTTCCAAAGTTCCGAAGATTACCATACCTCCGCTGAAGATGGCTTCTCTGGAAGATGCCAAGGCAGTAGTCGAAGAAGGTGGGTGTACTATTTGGGGCCAGCTCCCGGATATTCCCTAAAAATCTGACAAATTTGGTTTGGGTTTTACTTCAGGAGCCCAGAAAGCTGTTTGTCGTGCTCGTGCCGGGGGACCACCTTTGCGGATCAGCAACCATGGAGTTAACACATTGGAGGATAGTGATGACAAATGTGACCTAGAAGAATGGATTTTTTCAACTATCAACGGAGGACTCAACAACTGGGAAGCCAAATAATTTATCCCTATTACTTTTATCCAACAGTAATTGTCTTTAAATTTTTGTCGGACTTGTAATAATTAAACAATTTAGACCTTTAAAACTTGTGTCTTACCCGAGGCACAACGGTCCATTTGTAAGGGTTGTTACTTCATTTTCATATGTCATCCATGAATCATGGACGTTTTTGCATGCAAACTTTACGCTTTTTGTTTTTCTTTTTTTCTACATGTTTATTTTTTCAATGATAGCTATACTCTTACACACACTCACCTATCAAAATGCAGATCCACATCCACTCAGGATCCCATGGGTAACGATTCTGCTATGGACTTTTGTGACTTTGAAAATCCAATCTACCAAGCCGAAGACGAAGGTGAGGAAGATTGTGAAGTTCCAGGGGAACTAGCCAGGTTACTACAATAGGAAGAAAGGACCATACAACCCCACGAAGAACTGGTTGACATAGTTAACTTAGGTACCGAAGAGGACAAGAAAGAAGTCAAGGTAGGTGCCAATCTGGAACCCAGTATCAAGAAGCGCTTAATTCAGTTACTACATGACTATGTTGAGGTCTTTTCCTGGTCATACGAAGACATGCCAGGACTTGACGCTGATATCGTGGTCCATTGTCTACCGACAAAAGAAGATTGCCCTACAATAAAACAGAAAGTCCGTCGCATGCGGCCAGACATGTCAGAGAAGATCAAGACTGAAGTCATGAAACAATTCAACACCGGATTCTTAGCCGTCACCTCCTATCCACAATGGGTCGCCAATGTTATTCCAGTGCCTAAAAAGGACGGTAAGGTACATATGTGTGTGGACTACGGAGACTTGAATAGGGAAAGCCCCAAGGATAACTTCCCGCTTCCCCACATCGATATGCTGGTTGACAAAACCGCATATCATAAAGTATTTTCCTTCATGGATGGTTTCTCAGGCTATAAACAAATCAAAATGGTACCTGAGGACATGGAGAAAACGACCTTCGTCACACAGTGGGGCACGTTCTGTTACAAGGTTATGCCATTTGGGTTGAAGAACATTGGGGCAACTTATCAGTGCGCCATGGTAGCTCTATTTCATGATATGATCCATCACGAAATAGAGGTCTATGTGGATGACATGATAGACAGATCTCAAACTAAAGAGGAACATCTTGACCATTTGTAGAAATTGTTCGAAAGGCTAAAGAAATACAAGCTAAGGTTGAACCCGAATAAATGCACATTTGGAGTAAGGCCTGGTAAACTCCTAGGCTTCATCGTCAGCAGTAAAGGTATCGAAGTGGACCCTGCAAAGGTAAAAGCAACACAAGAAATGCTTGCTCCTCGCACCGAGAAGGAAGTCATAGGATTCTTAGGACGGCTAAACTACATCGCCATATTCATTTCTCACCTAACCACTACTTGTGAACCAATCTTTAAATTACTGAAGAAAGATCAAGTAGTCAAATGGAATGATGAATGCCAAGCTGCCTTCGACAAGATCAAAGAGTACCTTCAAGAGCCTCCTGTTTTGATGCCTCCAGTCGAGGGAAGACCTTTGGTCATGTATCTAACTGTCTTGGAAAATTCCATGGGGTGTGTGCTGGGGCAGCATGACGAGTCTGGCTGAAAAGAGCATGCAATATACTACCTGAGCAAAAATTTACCGACTGTGAAACAAGATATTCACTGCTCGAGAAAACTTGCTGCACTCTGGCATGGGCTGCTCACTGGCTAAGGTAGTATATATTGACCCATACCACCTTATTGATATCCAAGATGGATCCAATTAAATACATATTCGAGAAGCCCACCCTCTCTGGAAGAATAGCAAGGTGGCAGATGATCCTGACTGAATATGACATTCAGTACACTACCCAAAAAGCAATAAAGGGCAGTGTACTAGCCGATCACCTTGCTCATCAGGTTGTGGATGACTACCGGTCCATGAAATTTGAGTTCCCAGATGAAGTTATCATAATGGTAAACAATTGTGAATAACTCAGACCATATGACGGACCTGAACAAGGATCCCGATGGACCTTGGGTTTTGACATAGCTTCTAACACACTCGGCAATGACATAGGTCTTGTGATCATATCCCCTGAAGGATGTCATATTCCCTTCACTGCAAGAATTTGTTTCAACTGTACCAATAATATGGCAGAATGCGAAGCGTGTATTTTTGGTCTCAAAGCTGCCATAGATTTGGGAATCAAATCCTTAAGTGTATTTGGAGATTCAGCCTTAGTCATCAGTCAAATCAAAGGAGAATGGGACACAAAGCACCCTAATCTCATCCCCTACAAAGAACACATGTTGACATTAATCCCACATTTTAAGGAAATTACCTTCAAGCATTTTCCGCGAGAGGAAAATCAACTAGCGGACGCGCTAGCAACTATGTCATCCATGTTTAAACTCAAGTGGGGTAACGAGGCTCCCCAGATCAGCATTGAGTGGATGGATGAACCAACTTACTGTCACGAAATTGATACTGAAGAGATAGTGGACAAGCCTTGGTTCCATGAAGTTAAGAAGTATCTCGAGGCCCAAGAGTATCCGGAGGGAGCTTCAGCCAATGATAAGAAGTTCTTGAAAAGATTCTCTGCTAAGTTCTTCCTCAGTAATGGAATTCTCTATAAGCACAACCATGACTCTACTTTGCTTCGTTGCATAGAAAAGATTGAGGCAGATAATATCATGGCTGATCTACATGAAGGAACTTTTGGCACCCATTCTAGTGGGCATACAATGGCTAAAAAGATCCTACGAGCAGGGTACTACTGGTCTACCATGGAAACAGATTGCCATCAACATTCACGAACTTGTCACAAGTGTCAGATCTATGCTGATAAAGTGCATGTGCCTATAGTTCCTCTAAACATCCTGACTTCTCCCTGGCCATTCGCGATGTGGGGCATCGACATGATTGGAGAAGTCAAACCTACAACTTCTAATGGACACCGCTTTATCTTGGTTGCCATTGACTATTTCACGAAGTGGGTTGAGGCAACTTCTTTCGATTCTGTTGCCAAGAATGTTGTGGCCCGATTCATCAAACAGAATTTCATCTGTCAGTACGGTATCCCAGAGATTATCATCACAAACAATGGTATGAATCTCAATAATACTATGATCACCGCACTATGCGCGCAATTCAAGATCCAGTATCATAACTCTTCCCCTTATCGGCCGAAGATGAATAGCGCTGTAGAAGCCCCTAATAAAAACATCAAAAAGATCATACAAAAAATGACAGTAACCTACAAGGACTGGCATGAGATGTTACCATTAGCTCTCTATGGTTATCTTACCACGGCGCACACGTCAACAAGGGAAACTCCCTTCTCCTTTGTATACGACATGGAAGTTGTTCTACCAATTGAGGTACAAATACCTTCTCTGAGAATCATAAAGGATGCAGTGCTGAATGAAGATGAATGGATCCAAAATCGACTTGACCAGTTGAACTTAATTGATGAGAAGAGGCTTACGACTGTCTGTCATGGTCAGATGTACCAAAAACGTATGATTAAAGCTTTTAACAAGAAGGTCAGACGTCGGGTATATCAGGTTGGTGATTTGATAATCAAGCGTATCATATTGCCCCAAGGTGATCCCAGGGGTAAATGGACTCCTACATACGAAGGACCATTTGTGATCAAAAGCATATTCTCTGGTGGAGCAATGATCTTAACCACTATGGATAGCGACGACCTTCCGCACCCTGTAAACGCAGACATAGTCAAAAGATACTACGCATAAATAAAGACCCGCTAGGTCGACTGGCCTAGGCCAAAATTAGGGCATCCTGGCGAACCGCAAAGGTTCTGGCAAAAATTAGGGATAAAATACAAAAACATTTGTACAGCCGACAAGCTAAAAACCCGAAATGGAGGCTTGGGCAAAAAAGGGTATCCTGGTGGACTGAAAACCCGAAAGGGTGGTCCAGGAAAAAGTTAGGGAATTAAAGCATATGACTATGTCCCGTTGGATCACCTTACAGACAACCTTTAACATCAACTGACAAACTCAAACGGGTATAATCAATCCAATCAACTTCAGACAAGGCAACAAGTGGATGAGACGCTAAGAGACATGAAGGCTATAGTAGAATGGGAACCCCATGGGATTATTTCACATAGCTATCTTTTCTTTGTATCAATTTTCATTTTTTATGATGATATTCTCTTACTAGAATGTTCGTCTCATTGTACAAAAATACTTATTCAAGTTAATACAAAGATATCCCTTTGAAAGTGCAAAACTATCTGTTTTTCTTTTATTTCCGTGTTTTGTTTGCGAAAACGTCCAATGGTTATTTTTGAATATATGAATTTGAACGCGACTACTGTTTACAAATGAACAAAAAAGAGGAACAAAAAATAGAAAGACAGTCACTAATGACTTTAAGAAATAGGATAATATCTTTAGACCATTTCCACAAAATCCCCGTAGGTACTTATTCCAGCAAGAGCGGAACTCAGGACATCCAACTACAAGATCGCTAACATATCTTCATTATGCAACCTAATGGTATCAAGTGCTCTCACATCCACGACGGAACAAAACTTTCGGTTACATCTCCAAAGATTCCCCAGTGAAAGTCACCCAGTTTCTCAGGATTCCCCAACAGGTTTTCATGAGATCCACAAGCAACGCACATCGTTTCCCTTACACAACATAGTTTATTTCTCTAAATGGAAACTCATACATCAACACTTCAAGATATGAATACATACAATCCTCATTCTCAGTAGTGCTCAGGGATTTATTTTCCCTAACTCCAGCAACACTGCAACATAATGATTAACGTGTCCATACATTACATTCATACGTCATAGCATTGACAATGCAAATGCATACAACGCGATGTCATTTATTTTGAGAAACAACATTATACCATGCATTTCATACATCATGACATTGCATGCAACTAACTTTTCATCTTTTCAGGAAAGATCAATCAACAGAAAATTATTGTCAAATTTTCAATAAGTCAATTACAGATCAATTCCCAAGAAAGGACTGGTCAACCATCTATATAACAGATCTTTATTTCAGACCCCTGCCGGTTCAGTTTAAATCTCTCAACGGTTTATTCTGATTCTTTCCCGCATACGTCTTCTGTGGTTTAGATAAATCTCTCAATGATTTATTCTGATTCTTCTCCAAATTCCGGTCGGTTCAGTTTGAATCTCTCAATGGTTTATTCTAATTCTGTCCCGCAGACGTTTTCCATGGTTCAGATAAATCTCTCAATGATTTATTCTGATTCTTATCCAGATCCCTGCCGGTTCAGTTTGAATCTCTCAACGGTTTATTCTGAGTCTGTCCCGTAGACGTTTTCTCTGGTTCAGATAAATCTCTCAACGATTTATTCTGATTCTTCTCCAGATCCTTGTCGGTTCAGTTTGAATCTCTCAACGATTTATTCTGATTCTGTCTCGCAAATGTTTTCTCTGGTTCAAATAAATCTCTCAATGATTTATTATGATTCTTCTCCAGATCCCTGCCAGTTCAGTTTGAATCTCTCAACGGTTTATCCTTATTCTGTCCTGCAGACGTTTTCTCTGGTTCAGATAAATCTCTCAATGATTTATTCTGATTCTTCTCTAGATCCCTGCCAGTTCAGTTTAAATCTCTCAACGATTTATTCTGATTCTGTCTCGCAGACATTTTCTTTGGTTCAGATAAATCTCTCAACAATTTATTATGATTCTTCTCTAGATCTCTGCCGGTTCAGTTTGAATCTCTCAATGATTTATTCTGATTCTTCTCCAGATCCCTTCCGGTTCAGTTTAAATCTCTCAATGATTTATTCTGATTGTGTCTCGCAGACGTCTTCTCTGGTTAAGATAAATCTCTCAATGATTTGTTCTAATTCTTCTCCAGATCCCTGCCGGTTCAGTTTAAATCTCTCAAAGGTTTATTCCGATTCTTTCCTGCAGACATTTCTGTTTCAGATAAATCTCTCAATGATTTATTCTGATTCCTCTCCAGATCCCTGCCGGTTCAGTTTAAATCTCTCAACGGTTTATTCTGATTCTGTCCCACAGATGTCTTCTCTGGTTCAGATAAATCTCTCAATGATTTGTTCTGATTCTTCTCTAGATCCTTGCTGGTTCAGTTTAAATCTCTCAACAATTTATTCTGATTCTTTCCTCCAGATGTCTTCTCTAGTTCATATAAATCTCTCAATGATCTGTTCTGATTTTTCTCCAGATCCCTGCCGGTTCAGTTTAAATCTCTCAACGATTTATTCTGATTCTTTCCTGCAGACACTTCTATTTCAGATAAATCTCTCAACAATTTATACTGATTCCTCTCCAGATCCCTGATGGTTCAGATAAATCTCTCAATGATTTATTCTGATTCTTTCCTAGTAGGCACTTTCTCTGGATCAGATAAGTCGCTCAAAGATCTACTCCGATTCTCCCTAGTTAAAGAATATTCAAGACCTCTTTGGTTCAGTTTAAACCTCTCAACGGTTTATCGTGATACTTTCCAAATGAACACTCTTGGTTTAGATAAATCGCTTCAAGATTTATTCTGATTCTTCCCAATCAAACAACATACAAGACTTCTGCTAGTTTCAGATAAATCGCTCCAAAGATTTATTATGATTCTTTTCCAGTTGAAATCAAGTTCAGACTTAGTCCATTTTCTGTCAACAGTCACCTTTGAATGGCATCTATAAGCCCATTCACAATTAATCTTCGAGTGCAAATTTTTGGGCACTCTAGTGTTCAATCATCTTCCACCTTCAAGTCACGAATAGCGGATCCACCAATCTAAATCTTCAGGTCTAAGAATATTGAACATGGGAAGCTTTTGTATCCCAAAATTTCCCTCTCATTTATAAAGTATTTTCTCACAAGATCTCCTTTGGTCCAAGACTGCACAAGGTTTGATCAGCTCAAGACACCTCCTTAAGCACTGATGACTGAAATTAGGGTTTAAGATTGCACAAGGTTAATTGAAATTTTAATTCCTCATATGAATTTCATGGATCATTATATACCCTCAATATTTCTCATGTCGAGTTTCAAGTCTTGGATTACATTTTTGCTCAGTCAATTGATCAATTGACCTAAAAATCAACTGTATTGGGGAAAAAGTCAACTGTGGCCAATTTACAGTCAAACTTCATAATTTTTTCTCCATATCAACATTATGAACTCATATGTATCATTTTATCAAGTTTGGACCATAATTCCTCAAGAAATTTGATCAGATCATCAAAAGGGCAAAATGGTCAAAATTAGGGTTTTGACTGAGAAAAGGCAATTTTTGATTTTTGACCTAGAAAATGGTTGATTGGTTGGAAACATGATCTCAAGGATTCAATTGTATCATTTTGACCTAATGGAATGACTCAAAACATCCCTCAAGATCAATTGATTGATAGTTGATTTTCAGTCAACTGATCAAAAGTCAACTGTACACTGAAAAGTCAAACTTTGACTTTTTAGTCAAAATCAAGTGTCAAAATCACAATTCATCAAAACATGTCAAAATATGAAACTTTTTCATTAAGAAATCAAAAAGTCAATATTTTATTTTGAAAAGTCAAAGTTTACAAACTTAGAAATTTTTCTAAGTGTTGAAAACTTCATATTTTTCACAACTTTGAGCCAATGTTTCACCGTGATGCAAGATGATTCAAAGGAAACTTTAAACATGAAAGTTGTAGATATCAATGAGATATAAAACATTGATTTACACAACTTCTCCTATAAATTCATGGATTTCAAGTAATGATTTTGTGAATACATGTTCATGAAACTTGGAAACTTAGTGAAATTCTGCCCTAGTTTAGGCAGGATTTTAACCTAACTTCATGGCAATTTTTCACATAGTTCAAATTGAATTTTAAAAAATGATTAAAATATGGTTTGTAGAGCACATTACAATATTTCTAAAATGTCCAAGAACTCCTTGAGATCATGTTTGAGCAAGGAGAATCGAAGAGATGAAGTTAGGGTTTTCAAACTTGAATTACAAGCCGTTTCATGATGAACAAGAATGAAAATTTATGCTAGGCTGCACAATATTTGCTTCACAGGCCTCAAAATTGTTAGGAACTCCATAATTAATGTTTTGCACAGCGGTTAGAGGCTTTAATCTAAGCATTCAATGCATTGCTCGTGCTTAATGCCATTTTGGGAAGAAAGTGCACATTGTCATTTTGGAAAAGTAGCTTTTATGCACAAAATCAGTTCTTGAGCTTTGCAATTGTTTTCTTCTGATCACACACAACCTATAAACCAAAAGAAACTTGTCTAAAATCTCTAAACAATTCAGCCCATTCTTGTACTTTGTCTTGAAACTACATTTTCACTTTTCTTCAAAAACAAGCAAAATCCAAAAACTTGTACTTGTGTGATTCTGACCCTCTCAAGTTCTAGAACCTTTTTCTTACTTATGCACAAGTTGTTTGCATCAAAACACATGAGTTCAAGCACCCTCAAAACCTCCCAAGCACCTTGCTGCACATAATGGCCCAAACTTGACAGTTTTGAGCAAAAACTCACCATCTTCATTTCCACTCGTGCGTGTGAAAATTAATCATCCAAACACCTTATGTTGTACCCCGAAATTTTCCCTCTCACTTATCAAGAATTTTCTCACAAGATCTCCTTGGACTCAAGACTGCATTTGGGTTTTGTCAGCTCAAGACACCTCATAAGGCACTGATGACAAAAATTAGGGTTTGAGTTTGCACAAGGATTTTTGAACTATCAATGCTTAATATAACTTTCATGTACCATTATGGACCCCCAAGATTACTCATGTCAAGTTTCAAGCCTTGGATCACAATTTTGATCAGTCAATTGAACAATTGATCTAAAAATCAGCTGTATTGGGGAAAAAAGTCAACCATGGCCAATTTACAGTCAAACCTCATAATTTTTGATCCGCATCAACATTTTAAACCCATATGTATCATTTGATAAAGTCTGGACCATAATTCCTCAAGAAGTTTGATCAAATCTCCAAAAGGGCTAAATGGTCAAAATTAGAGTTTTGATTGGAAAAGGGCAATTTCTGATTTTTGACCTAAAAAATGATCAATTGGTTTAAGGAATGAACTCAAGAGTACAATTGCATCATTTTGACCTAATTACATGGTTTCAAACATTTCAAGTCCATTGGATTGACAGATGAATTTTGCAGTCAACGGATCAAAAGTCAACTGTATATTGAAAAGTCAAACTTTGACTTTTTGGTCAAATTCAAATGCCAAAGATCACAATTCATCACAACATGTAAAAATATGAAACTTATTCATCAAGAAATCAAAAAGTCAAGATTTCATTTTTGAAAAGTCAAAATTTCTTAACTTAGAAAATTTTCTAAGTGTTGAAAATTCATGTTTTTTCATAACTTTGAGCCAAATTTCACCATGATGCAAGATGATTCAAAAGAAACTTACAACATGAAAGTTGTATATCTCCATGAAATCTAAAAATTTTCTTCAGTCAACTTCTTCCAAAAGTGCTTGGATCTCAAGTTATAATTTCAAGAACATAGGGTCATGAAACTAAACACTTAGTGAAATTTTGCCCTAATTTGGTCAGGATTTTGACTCAACTTCATGACACTTATTCATATAATTCCAAGGGGAATATTTAAAATCAATTCAAATATGGGTTGTAGAGCACATTTCAATCTTTCCAAAATGTCCAAGAACTCCTTGAGATCATTCTTTAATAGGGAGAATCGAAGAGATGAAGTTGGTGTTTTGTCACTTAAATTACAAGGAATTTTGTGATGAACAAGAATCCAATTTCAAACCTATGCTGCACAATCTTATTTTTCAGGCTTCTAAACCTCAATACCTCTCCATAATCAGAAGATTTCACTTGATTTTGAGCTATTATCCAAGTGTTCCAAGCATTGTCCAAGCCAATTTTCCATTTTCGGAAGAAAGTTACCATTCCATTCTTGAAAAGTTGCTTTAATCACAAAGTCAACTTATTTTGAGCTTCTAACTTGTTCTTTATGCACACACAACCCCTATAATCCAAAATCAAGGTGTCTAAGACCTGAAGAAGCTCAGGACATGCTTGTACAATATATGAGATTTGTCATTTCACTTTTCTTCAAAAGCAAGTTATAGAGCCATGACCCTATAACTTAGAAGCCTGGAGTGATTTTATGCTCTAATCTTTTCCATACATATTAACAAGTTTATTGCAAGCTAAGGGACGATTTGAAGCATCCTAAAACTCTCCCAAACACCCTTGCCGCACAAGACTGTTCAACTTGACAGTTTTGAGCCAAAAACTCTCCATCTCCATTTCCACCCGTGCATTTTGATTCTTAATCATTCAAACACCTTACATACATCATACATAAGAGATCCAAGCCCTTGTTTCAAGACTGTAACCCCTTAATCACTATTCACCATTTTCAAACATCAAGCTTGCAGGTTGACTTGAGTAGGGAGATTCAGGGACTTTCAAAGCAAAGTAAGAGTTGGAATACACTCAAGGAGGTCCAGGCAAGCTAAACAGATTCTTAGGACACCGCCTGCTCAAACTCCATACGCGAATCCATTTTCAAGAGGTAAGTTTTCTAACTTCAATATCTTGATACACGCATCCTCTGTGCATACATTCTGAAGTAAAAATGTAGATATCATTGCTCTAAAGCTAACCATGTCCATTTTTCATTTATATTGACAGTGTGTAAAGAATTTTAGATTTGAACTTTTTGAAAAAATTAGGTTTCAATTTAGGGCTAGCAAAATTAATCTTCATCTTTGACTTTTAGCTTACATAAGTTATATGGTTGGATTCGTGAGGAAAAATAGCACAACTTTCATGTTTGCATTTTCCATTTTTGTTGAGAAACGAATGAGATACAGGTGGTACGGCTGGCTGAAGGTTGAAGACGAAGTACAAGTCATGAAGACGTTTTACCTTATGTATTTATTATTTAATTTATGTTAACGAATGTACAACCACCCCAGTGGTAAGGCAGCGCACATTATTGGTAGAGGTCATGGGTTCAAACCTCAGCGTTGCCTTTTTGCAATTTTTTACATTTTTTGTCTTTTTTTTGTTCCTTCTAGCGCACGGGCCTTCCACCTTCTAGCGCATTATTTCTTGATTTTATATATTTTTAATATATTTTCTAAATACTAAAAAATGATAAAAAATACAAAAAATGATATTTTATATTTTGACTTATTTTATTTTATTTTTTCCATAAATAAAAATATTTTTCATACTTCATACTTTATTTATTCATTTAAGTAAATCTTATAAACTTAATTAATATTGTATTATTTATTTATTTTTCTTCACACCATTTAAAATATATTATTTTAATATCCAAAAGACTAAAAATATTTTATAATGCTATAAATATTTTCAAGATAAAAAATGCCAAAAAAATAATACTTTTCTGAAACTTATTTTCTTTTGATTAATAGAATTAGGGTTTTCACCTAAAATCTTTTCTCAACAATTTCAAACTTAATAAATTATTTTCTTTATTTTATTAGGTTAAGATAAAATTCCTTTTTCATAAAACATCACACAAAATATCCATTTTTCTTCACATTTATCTTCTTGTATATTTAATTCATCTTGTGCATTATTTATTTCAATTCTTGTATAAATTCGATTTGGTTGTAAAAGACTAATTAGGGTTTAATTTCGTGTAATCCCCATTTGTAATTTGTACACCCCTCCCACAAATGTTGTAATAGCGTAGTAATTTTAAAATTCCACAATTTATCGCTTTATATACAATTGCTAGTAATTAGGGTTTGTATGGAAAGACTAAAATCAACAAGTAGAAAAATCCTAATTCAAGACAAAATCAAGCATGAAATTGATACACTTGCACACAAGCACCCCTAAGGTAAAATCCACTTGGTTGCCTTATAAATGGCCATATTACGCATGTGAGATATCTTAGCAAAAACAAGCAAATACAAGATCATAGTCCCTCGATGATGCTATCTAAGCTGCCTTACAAATGATCTTAGTCCCTAAAAAAGAATGCTAAGATACCTTGCAACATTGCTAATCATGGTTATACGATGACTCACGCCCGTCCCGTTTACATCCAAAGATATGGTTACTTACCAAATTAATGGTAAGACAACAATGTCAAAGGAAAAGAAAATAAACAAGAAAGACATTTGAGTAGGTAGATTGCTCCTAATTACTTGCTCCATTTCAAAACTAACATCCTTGTTATTTTCAAAACAATCACAAACACTTTTAAACATCTTACAAAATTGAAAACATTTTCAAAAGATCAAACATCTTTGTATACATTCTTACGAACGAGAATCATTACAAAGATTGCCTAAACAATGGCCTCTTTACAAAATACTTTCAAAAACCACACAAAGCACAATTTCAAACAAAAAGTAAGTGACCTAGAAAGTAGGTAAGAGCCCATGGAAAACCATGGATGAAAAGGGTGCTAATACCTTCCCTTTTCATAATCTACCCCCCGAACTCAAGAAATAATCTCAAAGGTCTTTCCTGTGCTTTTTCACCTTTCCTTTTTGGATAAAAGAAAAGTCGGTGGGGACTCTTGCTAACCGCAACATTTGCGATCAAACGCAAAAACCTCAAGTCAGCTCTCCAACCGTATCACAGAACTGGCGACTCTGCTGGGGATTTCTAAAAGTGGGGTTACCTTAGGGATATATCACATTTACTTGCTTACATTGTTTGACTTATATGCTTTACATTACGGTTCTTTGTTTGGGCTTGAATCCTCTACCCGGATTTGGGATACATTATAGGTAAGTAGCAATACATTGTGGAAACTGTGCGGGGTATACCTACATAGTCTAAGCAATAGCTATATTAGTGCGACATTTTTGTGGGTATCGGTAGCCTTTAATTTAATCAAAGAGAATACGGGGCCGCTGAGTGATGTCATGAAGCACTAATGAACTTTTAGAACCTTTACTTGACCAACTTGGCCATTTAGGATGTAGTGAGATGACCGGCTTTGGTACAGTCCGAAGTTGGTAGATACTCGATACTACACTCATTGAGGTTTTGTTTCTTGGGATATTTCGGTCGCCATTAAAGAGGATTGTGCTGAAACAATGACGAAGGAAACAAACCAGTGATATTGAGTTCCTTAGAACCCGGTTACTATTACTAGGACAAGTTTGAGCCAACTAAACTTCAATAGGGTACTTACCTATGAAACTCCATGCAAGCCTAAACCTAAGGAATTGTTTGTTTTGTTTGTATATACATACTTGTACATAACATCATGAACATCATATACATTCACTAACCATTTCAAGGAGTTTTGGGATTCATCTTTGTTCTTGTTTTGTAGGATGTGAATTCACTTTGCAGGAAAACTATTCAAGTCAATCTTGTAAGGATCCCTCCACAACTCAGGGAGCTAGCTTCAAGGATTCCTGAAAACTCTCCATTCACCAAAAGACATGGTCTCCTACTCAACTTGGTCACCTCCAACACAGATGAGGACATGATAAAGGTGCTCTTTCAGTTCTTTGATCCTTTACACCATTGCTTTACATTTCACGACTATCAAGTTATGCCTACTTTGGAAGATTTCTCCCGACTCTTGAGGATTCCCATTCTCAACCAACTACCTTTCAACGGTACGGAAAAAGACCCAAATCCAGAAGAGATTTCTCAAGCTTTACACTTGCACTCATCTGATGTCATAACTCATTGGGAAACAAGGAGTGGTGTCAAATGTTTCCTAGCAAAGTTCCTGTTTGAGAAAGCCCAAAGCTGTTGGAATTCTTTGGATCTGCAAGCCTTTGAGGAAATTGTGGCTCTCCTCATCTATGGGATGGTATTGTTTCTAAATCTTGACCAACTCATAGATGTGAACACCGTCAAAATCTTCATATCCCGCAACCCGGTGCCTACATTACTAGGGGATATCCTACACTCTTTTCACACTCTCACAATGAGGAAAAGAGGTGTCCTTATGTGTTGCACTCCTCTCTTGGCAAGATGGTTTATTTCACATATTCCCTAATCTGTATTAAAGAATGAGCAAGGTTCAAGGTGGTCACAAAGGTTGATAATGCTCAAACATTCAGACATTCATTGGTGCTTCCGATCCATAGAGAATGTTACTATTGTCGACCGTTGTGGAGAATTTCCTAATGTCCCTTTACTTGGAATTAGGGGAGGTATCACCTACAACCCTTGCTTAGCCTTAAGACAATTTGGTTACACTCGAAGGGATGGCCCGTACGAGATGCTGATTCAAGGTTTGGTATTTGACTACGACAATGGCGATCAAGGTCTTCGCTAGAGATTTATTCGAGCTTAGAGGATGTTAAACAAGGTAGATAGCAAGACTTTGGGGCATAAAAAATCCATCCCTCTTGAGCCTTACCTCAAATGGGTACGAACTCATGCTCAGAGTCTTATGATGCCTTACCCCTCCATTCTCCCGGTAATCATTGAGCCTGTCATGGAAGGAGATGTTCCATACACTATCCTACATCCTGACATGCCTACCTCTCTTGAAGACATACAAAGGGATTGGATACAACTCAAGGGGGAGCGAGATACCTTCGAAGCCCAATTCTACGCTAACGAGAAGAAGGTTTTGGAACTCACTAGGCTACTTTATGAGGAGCATACTCTGAATGCCTACATTGCACCAAAGAGGATGCACACTACTTTTTTACCTTAGAGTTTCTTGTATCTGTTTTGACCAAGAAGGCATCATTGTACTCAAGCTTTAATCTATTAATATAACGTGTGTTTCCTTTTTGTCTAAAACGAATTTGAATATTAAAATCCTTGAACTCATTGCATACGCATTTACCATTCATCATAACATAAGCAGGTTTCTTGCAACAAGTATCCTCATCTCTCTACTGTTTATTTCAGTAAGATGTATCTCAAGAAAACAGTGAAGGATCTCCAAGCTCAGAATGCACAGTTTCAACAGTTGTTCTTGACTCTGGCCAAAGGACAAGAAGAGTTGAAGACTTTGCTGGCTGAGGAAAAGAAAAAGAAGAAAAAGAAGGTAACCGGAGTCCTAAACATGGGAAGAAGATTTCATGGGCATACAAGAAGGACCTTAGACTTTGCAACGACATCCGGTGAAAGAGACAATCAAGATGGGAAAGGCAAGGAAACAGTTGTCTCGTCAGAATCAGAAGAGGAAGAGGAAGAAGAAGACTATTCTGAAGAACAATACCCTCCAGCTGATGACAAGTATAAACATCTCGAAGAGCGGTTGAGTGCAATGGAAATCCAAAAAGTGCCTGGCTTGGACTTTGAGGAATTGGGTTTAGTATCGGGAATTGTCATCCCTCCAAAATTCAAATGCATCTCCGGTCCTATGTGAGGAAAATCCAGCCCCATACCGCTAACAAAGACTTATGGGTACACTTCTTCCAAGACAGTATGTCTGGAACTCAACTTGATTGGTTTTATCAGTTAGTAAGAGCATTTGTTCATAATTGGGAAGATATTGCTATAGCTTTTTACAAACAATACCAATACAATGCTGATCTTGCGCCTACCCGTACTCAACTCCAGAGTATGGCCATGGTCTCCAATGAAGGTTTCAAGGACTATGCGCGAAAATGGAGAGACTTGGCTGGAAGATTTCAACCTCCTCTATCTGAAAGAGAATTAGTAGACATGTTTTTGGGCACCTTGTCTGGTCCCTTCTTCAATCACCTAATTGGGAGTTCATCGGCAGAGTTTACTGAACTGATATTGACCGGAGAAAGGATAGAAGCCGAGATAAAGAGTGGAAAGATTCAAAAAGATATATCTTTTGCTTCTATAAGGAAGCCATTTATCAGAAAGAAATAAGTGGTTGCTGTTTATACTCAAAGAAATCAAGATAGGGCCGAACACCGTCCAATGGTGGGGGCTGTTATGATTCCTAAACCTGCACCTGATCATCAAAGAAATAACCAACCAAGGATGGAAAGGCCAGTAAGACAATTCACCAGAATTAACATGACCCTATCCCAGGTATTACCACATCTGTTAAGATCCGACCTAGTGACCTTGAAGGAAGCTCCAAAGAATCCTAATACAACATCTCCTCACTTTCATCCTAATGCCCGCTGTGCATACCACTCTGAGAGTCCCAGTCATGACACTAACAACTGTTGGGCTTTAAAGAACAAAATACAAGACCTCATTGAAGTCAAAGATATTGAATTCGATGCATCCGAAAATCCAAATTTCATTTCTTCCCCTATGCCTAACCATGGCCATAATACCAATGCCATTGAAGAAGAAATGTTTGTTACTTCAGTTGATGAACTTATGACCCCACTCCTGACTATTAAAGTGAACTTGTTGAATGCCGGTGTGTTTCCGGGCTGCGATGAAGGCTGTCATTTCTGTTTTTCCTTACCAACCAACTGTCCTTTGTTGAAAACAGGCGTTCAATGCCTAGTAGATAACAAAGAAATTTTATTTGAAAAGACTTCCATTCCATCTGTTCCTTTTAAAGATGTTTCTGTCATTACCATTTCCTCCAATTCTTCCAGGGTCTCCACCAAAAGACCCGTTAGAATTACATAAGTTCCAAAAGCAGCTCCTTTGATAATTACAATGCATGGACCAGTCCCGTATTCGTCAGACAAAACCATACCATGGAATTATGGAGGGGATGTCTACTACCACGATGTCAAGCAAGATTGGCCAGCCGCTGAAGATTCAAGTTCTGAGAAGGTTAACTCCGATATCAGTAATATTGTAGGGACTAGCAAGATTACCCGAAGCGAAAGGATATTCTCTCCAGAAATTGCTCCCCCAAAAATAGTTTCTGGACCCGTAATCATTCCTGTTGTTACTCCTCCAAAAGCTGTTCCCAGTCCTACAATCATCCCCACTAATACTCCAACTGACAAAGTTGTTACAATCCCTGTTATCATTCCTACTGACACTCTTGATGCCGAGTTAACCGAGACTCAAGGAAAATATGTTCTGGTTGAGTCTGTCAAGACGAAGACACAATCATTGGCTATCCCTGAGACCTCCCGGAAAGAGATGGAGGAAATTCTAAAAATCATAAAAAGAAGCGATTACGATGTAGTTGAGAAACTGGGGAAAACTCCATATAAAATTTCCATGCTGGCTTTACTACTATGTTCCGAGGCGCATGCAAAAGCCTTGATAAAATTCCTGAAAACTGCCCATGTACCCCAAGAGACATCTGCCGATCAGTTCCAAGACTGCGTAGCTAGCTTGACTGCAGATAATGGTCTAGGTTTTTTGGATGTTGATTTAACACCAAGAGGAAGGAAGCATAATGAGGCATTGCATGTCTTAGTTGAATGTAGGGGCATAACCCTGGCTCATGTTTTGGTGAACACTGGCTCATCTCTGAATGTATTGCCTAAAAAAGCTCTTGATAGGCTTGACTGTGAGGGATTGACATTGAAGCCAAGCAACATAGTAGTAAGGGATTTTGATGGCTCGAAAAGGATGGTGCATGGGGAAGTGGATATCCCCATAAAGTTTGGAACCTAAGCGTTTGATTCAACTTTTTATGTAATGGATATCCTCCCTTCATATTCCTGCTTACTAGGCCGACCATGGATCCATAATGCTGGCGCTGTTACTTCTACTTTACACCAAATGCTGAAGTATCCAATTCAAGGGAAGATTATTACCGTTCATGGAGAAGAAGAGTATATAATCATCCATCTCAATTCCTTCAGATATGTGGAATTAGATGGTGAATTTATTGAAACTCCATTCCAACACTTTGAAGAAGTCCTGCAAGATTTGGCAGTGACCAAGGTTGTTCCCAATATCACAAGGCCTCCACTCAGGATGTCATCTTTGAAGGATGCAAAGGCAGTGATAGAAGAAGGTGGGTGCACTATCTGGGGGAAACTCCCAGATATCCCATACAAGTTCGACAAGTTTGGTCTGGGTTTCACTTCAAATGCTCATAAGGCTGTACGCCACGCTCGTACTGGAGGACCACCCCTAAATATTAGCAATCGTGAAGTCAACGCGGTAGAGGATGATGAAGATGTTTGCAACCTGGAAGATTGGATCTTCCCAACTGTTAGTGGAGGGCTCAACAATTGGGAGGCTAGAGATTTCGTCCAGATCACTTTTATCCCACAGTAATTTGTCTTTACATTTTGTTGGATCTGAAATATTAAAAATTAAGACTCTTAAAACCTTGTGTCTTACCCGAGGCAAAATGGTCCATTTGTAAGGGTTATTATCTCATTTACATATGACATCAATGAATCATGGGCGTTTTGCATACAAACTTTGCGCTCATTGTTTTTCTTTTTACATTTTTTCTTTCAAAGATAGCTATACCCTTACACACACTCACACTCACAATGCAGGTCTACATCCATTCGGGATCCCATGGATAACGGTTCTGCTATGGTTTTGTGACTCTGAAAATCTAATCTACCAAGTCGAATACGAAGGTGAGGAAGATTGTGAAGTACCAGGGGAACTTGCTAGATTACTACTGCAAGAAGAGAGAACCATTCTGCCTCACGAGGAACCCGTGGACACAATCAACCTGGGTACCGAAGAAGACAAAAAAGAAGTCAAGGTCGGTGCCAATATGGAACCAAGTGTCAAGGAGCGTCTGATTCAGTTGCTACACGAGTATGTTGAGGTCTTTGCCTGGTCATATGAAGACATGCCGGGACTTGATGCAAATATTGTGGTACATCGTCTGCCTACAAAAGAGGATTGTCCACCAGTAAAACAAAAGGTCCGTCGAATGCGACCAGATATATCAGAGAAGATTAAAGCAGAAGTCATGAAACAATTTAACGCTGGATTCTTGGCCGTCACCTCCTATCCGTAATGGGTTGCTAATGTTATTCCCGTACCCAAGAAAGACGGCAAGGTACGAATGTGCGTTGACTACAGAGATTTGAATAGGGAAATCCCTAAGGATGATTTCCCACTTCCCCACATTGACATCCTAGTTGACAATACGGCACAACATAAAGTGTTTTCTTTCATGGACGGTTTTTCAGGTTACAACCAAATCAAAATGGCGCCTGAGGACATGGAGAAAATAACATTTGTCACACAGTGGGGCATTCTACTACAAGGTGATGCCGTTCAGACTGAAGAATGCTGGGGCAACCTATCAGCGTGCCATGGTAGCTTTATTTCACAACATGATAAATCACGAAATAGAGGTCTATGTGGACGACATGATAGCTATATCTCAAACAGAAGAAGACCATCTTAATTATTTACATAAACTATTTGAGAGGCTAAAGAAGTATAAGCTGAGGTTGAACCCAAATAAATGCACGTTTGGAGTGAGGTTTGGTAAACTCCTAGGCTTTATCGTCAACAAGAAGGGTATTGAAGTAGATCATGCCAAGGTGAAAGCGATACAAGAGATTCCTGCTCCTCGTACTGAGAAGGAAGTTAGAGGATTCTTGGGACTTTTAAACTACGTTGCCAGATTCATTTCTCACCTGACAGCTACTTGTGAGCCAATCTTCAAACTATTGAAGAAAGATCAAGTAGTCAAATGGAATGATGAATGCCAAACGGCTTTCAACAAGGTCAAAGAATACCTGCAAGAGCCTCCTATTTTAATGCCGCCATTCGAGGGAAGACCATTAATCATGTATCTGACTGTTTTGGAAAATTCAATGGGGTGTATGTTGGGGCAGCATGATGAGTCTGGCTGAAAAGAGTATGCTATTTATTACCCGAGCAAAATGTTTACCGACTGTGAAACAAGATATTCACTGCTCGAGAAAACTTGCTGCGCTCTGGCATGGGTTGCTCGCCGGCTAAGACAATATGTGCTGACCCATACTACCTTGTTGATATCTAAAATGGATCCGATAAAATATATCTTCGAGAAGCCTGCACTCTCTGGGAGAATAGCAAGATGCAGATGATCCTGATGGAATATGACATACAGTATACTACCCATAAAGCAATAAAGGGAAGTGTATTAGCTGATCACCTTGCTCACCAAGCTGTAGAAGACTACCAGTCCATGAAGTTCGAATTCCCAGATGAAGACATCATGATGGTAAACAACTGTGAAGAATTCAGGCCATATGACGGACCTGAACAAGGATCCCGATGGACCCTATTCTTTAATGGGGCATCCAACGCACTTGGAAATGGTATTGGTGTTGTACTCATATCTCCTGAAGGATGTCATACTCCTTTTACGACAAGACTCTGCTTCAATTGTACAAACAACATGGCGGAATACGAAGCGTGCATCTTTGGTCTCAAAGCTGCTATAGACTTAGGGATCAAATCCTTGAATGTATTCGGAGATTCAACTTTGGTTATTAGACAGATCAAAGGGGAATGGGACACCAAACACCCTAACCTTATCCCTTATAAAGAACATGTTTTGACATTGCTCCCACATTTTGAGAAGATTACCTTCGAGCACTTCCCGTGAGAAGAAAATCAGCTAGCAGACGCACTAGCCACAATGTCATCTATGTTTAAACTTAAATGGGATAATGAGACTCCCCAGATCACCATTGAACGAATGGATGAACCAGCACGCTGTCACGAGATTAATACTTAAGAAGTAGTAGACCAGCCTTGGTTTCACGAAGTCAAGAAGTATCTCGAGGCTCAAGAGTATCCAAAAGGAGCTTCAGTCAATGATAAGAAGTTATTAAGGAGATTCTCTGCTAAATTCTTCCTTAGTAATGACATTCTTTACAAACGCAACCATGACTCTTTGTTACTTCGATGCGTAGATAAGGTTGAAGCTGAAAGGATCATGGCTGAGTTACATGAAGGCACCTTTGGCACCCATTCCAGTGGGCATACGATGGCAAAGAAAATCCTACGGGCAGGCTATTACTGGTCTACCATGGAAGCATATTGCTATCAACACTCTCGAACTTGCCACAAGTGTCAGATTTATGCTGATAAAGTGCATGTACCTCTGGTTCCTCTGAATGTCTTGACGGCTCCTTGGCCCTTTGATATGTGGGGAATAGATATGATTGGGGAAATCAAGCCGACAACCTCCAATGGACACCGCTTCATCCTAGTGGCCATTGACTATTTTACAAAGTGGGTTGAGGCAGCCTCCTTCGCTTCCGTTACCAAGAATGTTGTAGCCCAGTTCATTAAACAAAATCTCATCTGCCGGTATGGTATCCCGGAGAGGATCATCACCGACAATGGTACGAACCTGAACAATACTATGATCACCTCCTTGTGCGAGCAATTCAAGATCCAGCATCACAATTCTTCCCCTTACCGACCAAAGATGAATGGTGCTGTCGAAGCTGCAAATAAGAACATTTAAAAGATCATACAGAAAATGACAGTCACATACAAAGATTGGCATGATATGTTACTGTTCTCTCTCCACAAGTATCGTACTACAGCTCGCACATCGACCGGGGTAACACCCTATTCTTTGGTATACAACATGGAAGTTGTCTTGCCTATTGAGGTTCAGATCCCCTCTCTAAGAATTATGAAGGATGCAAGTCTAAATGAAGATGATTAGATCCAGACTCGACTTGATCAACTGAACTTAATTGATGAGAAAATACTTACTGCTGTATGCCATGGTCAAATGTATCTAAAATGGATGATCAAGGCTTTCAACAAAAAGGTCAGACGTCAAGTGTATCAAGTTGGGGATCTGGTGATCAAATGTATCATACTACTGCAAGGCGATCCCAGGGGAAAATGGACTCCTACATATGAAGGACCATTTGTAATCAAAAACATTTTCTCTGGTGGAGCAATGATCTTGACCACCATGGATGGTGACGACCTGCCGCCCCCCGCGAACGCAGACATAGTCAAAAGATACTACGCATAAGAGACCCACTAGGTTGACACACCTAGGCAAAACAAGGGCATCCCGGTGAACCAAAAAGGTTCCGGCAAAAATTAGAGATAAAACAAAAAAAATCTGTACACCCAGAAAGTTGAAAACCCGAAAGGGCGACTTGGGCAAAAAAGGGTATCCCGGTGGACTGAAAACCCGAAAGGGAGGTCCAGGCAAAAGTTTGGGAATTAAAGCGTATGACTAAGTCCCATTGGATCACCTTACGGGCAACTTGCAAACTCGACATTCCTGACCAATCCAATCATCTTCGGACAAGGCAACAAATAGACAAGATGCTCAGAGATACGGAGGCTATAGCAGAATGAGAACCCCATGGGATTATTACACATAGCTATCTTTTCTTTGTATTACAATTTTCATTTTTACGACGACATTCTCTTACTAGAATGTTTGTCCCACTGTACAAAAAATACTTACTCAAAGTCAATACAAAGATATTCCTTTGAAAGTGTAAAACTATCTGTTTTTCTTTACTCTTGTGTTTTGTTTACAAAAACGTCCAATGATTCATTGTTGAACATATGCATTTGAACATAATTACTGTTTACAAATAAACAAAATAAAAGACAATTATTGATGGCTTTAAGAGATAGGGAAATCTCTCTAAGTTATTTTCCATAAAAATCCCCCACAGTGTACAGTTTAATCCCCAGCGGAAAAAAGCTTCCAATTATCAGTCCCCGGTAGAAATCACCCAATTTCCCCGGATTCCCCAAACAGATTTTTCAAGTAGTACATGGCATCTCCCTCACAACAGAGTTTATTTCTCTAAACGGAAATTCATCAACACTTCGACTTCAAGACATGAAGACTTACATACCCTCAGCAAAATTCAGGGATTTATTTTCTCCAAATCCAACAAACAACACAATAGACTAGCTCACATACGCATACATGGCATCCACATATCATAAACATTGATAAAACAAATGCATTATATCATACATTTCATACAACATGACTTTGCATTTTAGCTAACATTTTACCCTTTTCAGGATAAGATTAACAGCTACCATTAACAATGTTTAGAGTTTGCAGATATAGTTCAGACACGTTCCATACATGGATGCCATTCTGATACTCATTCAGATTCAACTCTCAGATACAGTTCAGATACGCTCCAGACACTGATGCCATTCTGATACTCATTCGGATTCAACTCTTAGATATAGTTCAGATATGCTCCAGACAAGGATGCCATTCTGATACTCATTCAGATTCAACTTTCAGATACAGTTCAGATACGCTCCAGACACAGACGCCATTCTGATACTCATTCAAAATCAGCTCCTAGATGCAGTTAAGATACGCTACAGACACTGACGCCATTCTGATACTCATTATTTCAGCTTACAAATTACAATACAAACAATCACTTTTGGATGGCATCTTTAAGCCCATCTCCTACAGATTTCTATCACCATCACATCACCGAGTGCAAATTTCTGGGCACTCTAGTGTCTAATCATCTTCCACCTTCGAGTCACGAATGGAGAAACTCGCCAATCTAACTCTTCAGGCTTAAGAAGATTGAACAGGGGCAGATATTGTACCCTAAAATTTTCCCTCTCACTTATCAAGAATTTGCTCACAATATCTCCTTGGACTCAAGACTGCATTAGGGTTTGGTCAACTCAAGACACCTCCTTAGGCACTGATGACCAAAATTATGGTTTGAGTTTGAACAAGGATTTTTGAACTATCAATTCTTCATATGACTTTCATGGACCATTATGGAACCCCAAGATTACCCATGTCAATTTTCAAGCCTTGGATCACACTTTTGATCAGTCAATTGAACAGTTGACCTAAAAATCAACTGTATTGGGGAAAAAAGTCAACCATGGCCAATTTACAGTAAAACCTCATAACTTTTGATCCACATCAACATTTTAAACCCATATGTATCATTTGATCAAGTTTGGACCACAATTCCTCAAGAAGTTTGATCAAATCTCCAAAAGGGCAAAATGGTCAAAATTAGGGTTTTGATTGGAAAAAGGGCAATTTCTGATTTTTGACCTAACAAATGATCAATTGGTTTAAGGCATGATCTCAAGAGTACAATTGCATAATTTTTACCTAATTACATGGTTTCAAACATTGCAAGTCCATTGGATTGACAGATGAATTTTGCAGTCAACTGATCAAAAGTCAATTGTATACTGAAAAGTCAAACTTTGACTTTTTGGTCAAATTCAAATGCCAAAGATCATAATTCATCAAAACATGTCAAAATATGAAACTTATTCATCAAGAAATCAAAAAGTAAAGATTTCATTTTTGAAAAGTCAAAATTTCTTAACTTAGAAAATTTTCTAAGTGTTGAAAATTCATGTTTTTTCATAACTTTGAGCCAAATTTTCACCATGATGCAAGATGATTCAAAAGAAACTTCCAACATGAAAGTTGTAGATCTCTGTGAAATATACAACTTTTCTTCACACAACTTCTTCTAAAAGTTCTTGGATCTCAAGTTATAATTTCAAGAACATAGAGTCATGAAACTAAACACTTAGTGAAATTTTGCCCTAATTTGGTCAGGATTTTGACTCAACTTCATGGCACTTTTTCATATACTTCCAATGGGAATATTCAAAATCAATTAAAATATGGGTTGTAAAGAATATTGCAAGCTTTCCAAAATGTCCAAGAACTCCTTGAGTAGGGAGAATCGAAGAGATGAAGTTGGTGTTTTGTCACTTGAATTACAAGGCATTTTGTGATGAACAAGAATCCAATTTCAAACCTATGCTGCACAATCTTGTTTTGAAGGCTTCTAAACCTCAATATCTCTACATAATCAGAAGATTAAACTTTCTTTTGAGCTATTATCCAAGTGTTCCAAGCATTGTCCAAGCCAATTTTCCATTTCTGAAAGAAAGTTACAATTACATTCTTGAAAAGTTGCTTTAATCACAAAGTCAACTTGTCTTGAGATTCTAAATTTTTATTTCTGCACACACAACCTCTATAATCCAAAAGCAAGGTGTCTAAGACCTAAAGAAGCTCAGGATATGCTTGTACAACATTTGAGATTTGTCATTTCACTTTTCTTCAAAAGCAAGTTATAGAGCCATGACCCTATACTCAGAAGCCTGGAGTGATTTTGTGCTCTAATCTTTTCCATACATATTAACAAGTTTATTATAAGCTAAGGGACAATTTGAAGCATCCTAAAACTCTCCCGAACACCCTTGCTGCACAAGACTGCTCAACTTGACAGTTTTGAGCCAAAAACTATCCATCTCCATTTCCACTCATGCATTTTGCTTCTTAATCATTCAAACACCTTACATACATCATACACAAGTTATCCAAGCCCCTGTTTCAAGACTGTAACCACTCCATCACTATTCACCATTTTCAAATATCAAGCTTGCAGGTTGACTTGAGTAGGGAGATTCAGGGACTTTCAAAGCAAAGTAAGAGTTGGAATCAAGGAGGTCCAGGCAAGCTAAATATATTCTTAGGACACCTCAAAGCCTGCTCAAACTCCATACGCGAATGCATCTGCAAGAGGTAGGTTTTCTAACTTCAGTAACTTGATACAAGCATCCTCTATGCATACATTCTGAAGTAAAAATGTAGATATCATTGCTCTAAAGCTAACCATGTCCATAGTTTTCTTTTATATTGACAATGTGTAGAGAATTTTAGATTTGAACTTTAGGAAAAAATTAGGTTTCAATTTAGGGCCATCAAAATTAATCTTCATCTTTGACTTTTAGCTTACATAAGTTATATGGTTGGATTCTTGAGGAAAACTAGCACAACTTTCATGTTTGCATTTTACATTTTTGTTGAGAAACGAATGAGATACAGGTTGTCCGGCTGGCTAAAGGTTAAAGATGAAGTACAAGTCATGAAGACGTTTTACCTTATGTATTTATTATTTCATTTAAGTTAACGGATGTACAGTCACCCCAGTGGTAAGGCAAAGCGCGTTATTGGTAGAGGTCATGAGTTTGAACCTCAGCGCTGCCTTTTTGCATTTTTTAACATTTTTTGTGTTTTTTTTGTTCCTTCCAGCGCATGGGCCTTCCACCTTCTGGGCCTGACTTTTTTTCTAACCCCCCCCCCCCCCCCCCCTGTTTCATATTTGCACCCTGCTCCAATTTTATTTTATTTCTTCATTTTATATTTTTTTTATATATTTTCTAAATACTAAAAAATAATAAAAAATACAAAAAAAATGATATTTTATATTTTGACTTATTTTTTCCATAAATAAAAATATTTTTCATTCTTCATACTTTATTTATTTATTTAAGTAAATCTTATAAACTTAATTAATATTGTATTATTTATTTATTTTTCTTCACACAATTTAAAATATATTATTTTAATACCCAAAAGTCTAAAAATATTTTATAATGCTATAAATATTTTCAAGATAAAAAATTCCAAAAAAATAATACTTTTCTTAAACTTATTTTCTTTTGATTAATAGAATTAGGGTTTTCACCTAAAATCTTTTCTCAACAATTTCAAACTTAATAAATTATTTTCTTTATTTTATTAGGTTAAGGTAAAATTCCTTTTTCATAAAAAATCAAACAAAATATCCATTTTTCTTCACATTTATCTTCTTGTATATTTAATTCATCTTGTTCATTATTTATTTCAATTCTTGTATAAATTCGATTTGGTTGTAATAGACTAATTAGGGTTTAATTTCGTGTAATCCCCATTTGTAATTTGTACACCCCTCCCACAAATATTGTAATAGCGTAGTAATTTTAAAATTCCACAATTTATCGCTTTATATACAATTGCTAGTAATTAGGGTTTGTATGGAAAGACTAAAATCAACAAGTAGAAAAATCCTAATTCAAGACAAAAACAAGCATGAAAATGATACACTTGCACACAAGCACCCCTAGGGTAAAATTCACTTGGTTGCCTTATAAATGGCCATATTACGCATGTGAGATATCTTAGCAAAAACAAGAAAATACAAGATCACAGTCCCTCGATGACGCTAAAAAGAATGCTAAGATACCTTGCAAAATTTCTAATCATGGTTATACGATGACCCACGCCGGTCCCGTTTATATCCAAAGATAGGGTTGCTTACCAAATCAATGGTAAGACAACAATGTCAAAGGAAAAGAAAATGAAAAAGAAAGACATTTGATAGGTAGATTGCTCCTAATTACTTGCTCCATTTCAAAACAAACATCCTTGTTGTTTTCAAAACAATCACATACACGTTCAAACATCTTACAAAATTGAAATTTTTTTCAAAAGATCAAACATCTTTGTATACATTCTTACAAACGAGAATCATTACAAAGATTGCCTAAACAATGGCCTTTTTACAAAATACTCAAAAACCACACAAAGCACAATTTCAAACAAAAAGCAAGTGATCTAGCAAGTAACTAAGAGCCTATGGAAAACCATGGATGAAAATGGTGCTAATACCTTCCCTTTTCATAATCTACCCCCCGAACTCAAGAAATAATCTCGAAGGTCTTTCCTAGGCTTTTTCACCTTTCCTTTTTGGATAAAAGAAAAGTCGGTGGAGACTCTTGCTAACTGCAACATTTGCGATCAAACACAAAAACCTCAAGTCAGTTCTCCCACCGTATCACACCTTCCATACATCATATCAAAGTAGTCCAGGCCCTTATTTCCTAACTGTAACTCCTCCATCACCATCCACCATTTTCAAAACTGAAGCCTGCAACTTGACATGAGTTGGGAGGTTCAGCCATCCTCAAAGCAAAGTAGGAGTTGGAATACACTGAAGGAGGTTTAGGCCAGCTAAACAGATCATTGGGAAACCTCAAAGCTTGCTCAAACTCCATACTCGAATCCATCTATAAGAGGTAAGTTTTCAAACTTCTATCTCTTTATACAAGCATCATTTGATCCTGATTTGTGAAGATAAAATATAGATACCATTGCCACGAAGCTGTACATATCCATAGTTTGCATTTATATGGCCTAAGCTTAGAGAATTTTAGAGTTGAAGTTTCTGAAATTTTTAGGTTTTAAATTAGGGCCAGAAAAATTCTCACTCATCTTGGATTTATAGTTTTAGTTATTTATATGGTTGGATTCGTGGGGAGAAATACCACAACTTTCATGTTTGTACTTTCCATTTTTGTTGAGAAATGAAGAAGTTACAAGTACTCTGGCTGGGCGTGAGGTTGAAGATAAAGTTCAGACCATGGACTTGATTTGTAATATATATTTATGGTTTGACATAAGTAAATTGATGTATAGCCAGCCAAGTGGTAAGGCAACGCACTGGTAACCAAAAGGGCGTGGGTTCAACACCCAGTGCGCTGCCATTTGTTCTTTTTCAAACTTTTTACATTTTTTTTGGTTTCTTTGCAGCTCCTGGGCCCCAACATTGGGCCTTCTTCTTTTTTGCTAACTTTCTAACCCCTGCCTTACTTCAGCACCCCCTGGCCCAAATTTTCATTACTATTCCTTTTTCTAATTTTATTTTATTTCTTTTTTCCTTTATTATTATTATTATTATTATTATTAGTATTATTATTAATATTATTTTTATTGTTATTAATAAAAATCCAAAAAAAATATTTTATTTATTATTACACTTATTTAGTTTATTTATTTATAAAACTAAAAGAACAAAAACATTTTCTTAATAAATTAATTTCTTTCTTAATAATTAATATTTAGGTTTAGGTTTAAACTATTATATTATTTTCTTACAATTAAAATTAATTTAGAACTTATGTTTTTTTTTTTAATTAATTAATATCCGTATTATTTTTATTAATTTAAAACCTTTTCATAAATAAAACCCTAAAAAATCTTTTTTAGTTAATTTCTTTTCTTATTTAGTTTAAGTTAATTTTATTTAATTTTCATTAATCATTTTTCTTAATTAGGTTGAGGTTAAAACCCTTTCATAAAAAAAAACAAACAAAATCATTTCTTTTTTCCATTTACATTCTTGCATTTTTATTTTCAATTTTATACAATATTCAATATGGTTATAATGGTTAATTAGATTTAATTTTCTTGCAAAATCCCCATTTGTAAATTTGTAGACCACCTCCCCTATTGATGTAATAGCTTAGTATTTTTATTTTTCGCAATTTAATGCTTTATATATAAATGCTAGTAAATTAGGGTTTGTATGGAAAGATAAAATCAATGCTTAGAAAACCCTAATTCAAAGGCAAAACAATGCATGTAAATCAATACACTTGCACACTTACACCCTTAGGGTAAATCCACTTTGTTTCCTTATGAAAATGGTCATGTTATGCATGTGGGGTATCTTAGCAAAAACAAATAAAAAATACAAGATCATAGCCCCTCGATGATGCTATCAAAGTTGCCTTTCAAAAATGATCTTAGTCCCTAAAGAAAATGCTAAAATATCTTACAATATTGCTAATCATGGCTATACGATGACCCGCGCCCGTCCCTTTACATCCAAAGATAGGGTTTCTTACCAAATCAATGGTAAGATAACAATGTCAAAGGAAAGAGGAAATAAACAAGAAAGACTTTTGAGTAGGTAGAATGTTCCTAGTTGCTTGCTCATTTCCAAACCAAAACATCCTTGCTATTTTCAAAACAAACACCAACACTTTCAAAACATATTTCAAACTTGAAAACATTTTTCAAAAGATCAACACTTTGTATACATTCTTACGAACGAGAATCATTACAAAGTTTGCCTAAACGATGGCCCCTTTTCAAAATAATTTCAAAAAACCATACAAAGCACATTTTCAAACAAAAGCAAGTGATCTAGCAAACAACTAAGAGCTCGTAGCTAAATACAGATGAAAAGGGTGCTAATACCTTCCATTTTCATAATCTACCCCCCGAACTCAAGAAAACATCTCAAAGGTCTTTCTTGTTCTTTTCAACCTTTTCCTTTTGGATAAAAGAAAAGTCAGTGGCGACTCTTGCTAACCACAACATTTGCGATCAAACACGATACACCAAAGTCAGCTATCCCACCGCATTACAGAGTACAACACATAAGAATCCCCATTCTCTTCATTGTACGGGCATGAAGAGAATGCAAAATGTCCCCGAGTAAGGTAGGCATCGGGTTACGAGATAGGAAGATTTTGACCGTATTCACATCTATAAGTTGGTCTAGATTAGGGAATAGAACCATCCCATAGATTAGAAGAGCCAAAACTTCTTCAAAAGCTTGCAAATCCAGAGCATCCCAAAACAGTTGAGCCTTCTCAAACAAAAACTTTTCTAGAAAACCCTTAACACCACTTGTTGTTTCCCAATTAGCCACGATGTCAGACTGTTGCAAATGTAAGGCTAGAGCAATTCCCCCAGGTCTTGGGTATTTCTCAATAAGGTGAATGGTATTTGATCAAGAATAGTTACTCCCAATAGTTGAGAGAACTCTTCCATGGTAGGCACCAACTGGTAATCAGGAAATGTGAAACAATGATGTTTGGATCAAAGAATTGAAAAAGCACATGTACCATGTCTTCTTCAAAGTTTGAGGCAACCAAGTTGAGTAGTCGACCATACTTCTTGGTGAATGGAGAATTTTCAGGGACCCTTGATTCTAACTTTTTGAGTTGAGGAGGCACTTTCACAAGGTTGATTTAGATGATATTTCTGCGAGTGGAAGCCATATCCTGCAAAACAGAACAAAGATAAATCTCTAGGTCCTTGAAATGGTTAGTGCAAATGCTATGGTATGATGTCATGATGTTATGTACAAATAATCACATATAAATAAAACAAACAATTCCTTATGTTTAGGCTTGCATGGAGTCCATAGGTAAGTACCCTCTTGAAGTTTAGTTGGTTCGACTTGTTCTAGAAAGTAATCGGGTTCTAGGGAATCTCAATATCATTGATCTTTCTTCATCAGGCATTATTTCAGCATAAGCCTCTATTTTGGTGAACGAAATATCCTGAAAGTTTGGTCTCAATGAGCGTAGTATCGAGTATCAACCAACTTCGGACTGCACCAAAGTCGGCTATCTCATTACTTCCTAATGGCAAAGTTGTTCAACTAAAAGTTCTATGGTCAGTTAGTGCTTCATGACACCACACAACAACCTCATATTCTCCTTGATCCGCCACAAGGGATATCGGTACCCACAAATATGTCACACTAATGTAGCTATTGTTTCAACCACATTGGTTTATACCGTACAGTCTTTGCAATCTTAGCTACTTACCTAATAATGTTCCCAGATCCGGGTAGAGGATCTATGCAAAGCCCAAACACCCTTTTAAGAGTAAAGCAAGAAAGTCAAACAATGAAAGCATTTAAAGGTGATCTAGTATCTAAGGTAACCCCACTTTTGAGTTTATTCCCCAGCAGAGTCGCCAGTTCTGTAATACAGTGAGAGAACTGACGTGGGTGCTTTGCGTTTTATCACAATTGTTGCGGATACTAAGAGTCGCCACCGACTTTTCTTTTATCCAAGAAAGGAAAGGGTGAAAAGAACAGGAAATACCTTTTGAGAATTTTATTGAGTTCGGGGGTAGATTATGAAAAGGAAATGTGTTAGCACCCTTTTTATCCGTAGTTATCTACGGGATCTTATTTGCTAGATCACTTTGAAATGCTTTTGTGAAGGTGTTTGTGTTTGTTTGAAAGTATTTTTGAAAAGTGTCTTTTTTTAGGAAAACTTTGTAATGATTCTTGTCTCTATAAGAATGTATACAAAGTGTTGAATTTTGAAAATATTTCATGGAAAAAAGTGTTGGTGTGTTTGAGAGATTTTTTATTTTGGAATGTTTGTGAGCAAGCAACCACGAGCGTTCTACCTACTCAAAAAGTCTTTGTTCATCCTTAGTAATAAGTCAGATCAAAGGTGAATAGGATACGAAGCATCCGAATCTCATCCCGTACAAAGAAAATGTGTTGACATTGCTCCCACACTTTGAGGAGGTAACTTTTGAACATTTCCCACGAGAGGAGAACCAGTTAGCTGACGCGCTAGCTACCATGTCTTCTATGTTCAAAGTTAGGTGGGACAATGAAGCTCCCCAAATCACCATTGTGAGGCTGGATGAACCAGCACACTGCTGTGAAATCGATACCGAAGAAGTGGTAGACAAACCATGGTTTCACGAAGTCAAAAGGTATCTCGAGGCTCAATAGTATCCCAAAGGGGCATCTGTCAATGATAAGAAGTTTCTGAGAAGGTTCGCTGCAAAGTTCTTCCTCGGTAATGGAATCCTCTATAAACGCAACCATGACTCCACACTACTACAGTGTGTAGACGAGAGCGAAGAAGAGAGGATCATGACAGATCTACATGAAGGCACCTTCGGAACCCATTCTAGTGGACACACCATGGCTAAGAAGATCCTACTGGCAGGATATTACTGGTCCACTATGGAAGCCGATTGTTATCAGCACTCTCGAACTTGTCATAAGTTCCAAATCTACGCTGATAAGGTGCATGTGCCTCCGTTCCCCTTAAACAGCTTGACAGCTACGTGGCCCTTTGCAATGTGGGGGAATTGACATGATCGAAGAAATCAGGCCTACTGCTTCCAACAGACATCGCTTCATCCTAGTAGCCATTGATTACTTCACGAAGTGGGTTGAGGGAGCTTCCTTTGCTACAGTAATTAAGAACGTCGTAGTGCGATTTATCCGACATAATCTAATTTGTCGATATGGTGTGACACAGAGAATTATCACTGACAATGGTACGAATCTCAACAACACAATGATCACCAAGCTCTATAAATAATTCAAGATACAACATCATAATTCTTCTCCCTACCGACCGAAGATGAATGGCGTTGTTGAAGCAACTAACAAGAATATCAAGAAGATTTTACAAAAGATGACAGTGACATATAAAAACTGGCATGAGATGTTACCATTCACTCTTCATGGGTACCGTACCTTAGCACGAACGTCGACAGGGGCAACACCCTACTCTCTGGTATATGGCATGGAGGCAGTCCTACCCATCGAAGTCCAGATACCTTCTCTCAGGATTATGAAGGATGTGGGTTTAAACGAAGACGACTGGATCCAAACTCGACTTGATCAGTTATATCTAATCGATGAAAAGAGACTTACTGCTACATGCCATGGTTAGACATATCAAAAGCGAATGATTAAGGCTTTTAACAAGAAAGTTAGACGTCAAGAATATCAAGTCGGGGATCTAGTAATCAAACGCATCATACTTCCGCAAGGTGATCCCAGGGGAAAATGGACCCCCACGTACGAAGGGCCATTTGTGGTTAAGAACATTTTCTCGGGAGGAGCTATGATTCTAACCACCATGGATGGTGACGACTTTCCTCACCCTGTCAATGCAGACATAGTGAAAAGATACTACGCCTAATCAAAGACCCGCTAGGTTGACCGGCCTAGGCAAAAATAAGGGCTTCCTGGCGAACCAAAAGGGTTCGGGTAAAAGTAAGGGATGAAAATGAAAAAATCCGTACACCCGGCAAGTCGAAAAACCGAAAGGGCGGCTTGGGCAAAAAAGGGTATCCCGGTGGACTGAAAACCCGAAAGGGCGGTCCAGGAAAAAGTTAGGGATATGAAGTGTATCACTATGTCTCATTGGATCATCTTGCGACCAAACTTCGGTATCGACTATCAAACTCGGACAGCACCAATCAATCTGATCAACTTTTGGCCAAGAAGCAAAGTGATGAGACGCTTGAAGATATAAAGGCAATAGCAGAGTTGGAACCCAATGGGGTTGTTGCACATAGTTGTTTTTCTTTTTCAAAAATTTGTATAGCTTATACTTTTTTCAGTGGCGTTCTCTTACTAGAGCACCAACCTCCTTGTACAAAAACGCCTATTACTGGCCGACTTCAAAAATCAATACAAAATTATTTTCACTTCAAGTTTGTTTTTGTTTTCTATTTTGTTTTGCAAGAACGTCCAATGATTTATTTTTTATATATGAAATTGAAAATGATTGCTGCTCATAAATATTTACATAAGAAACAAAAGAGAATTACTCGTAATTCTAGAAACAGGGGCAAAAACAAGAAGTGCCAAACCCTACAGTTACTCTGCCCAGCAGGTACCGAGATAGAGCCAGCTTGGGAACATAATTATTGGTACATACACTCCCCACAGAGTAAAAGTATCCAAAGGCCTTGATGTCAGCTTTCCCGAAACAGGACGTAACCACCCGAGCTGAGGTTCATAATCGCGGGCGAGTCAGTAAATTTCATCCCCCAAACAGAGTTTGTTTCTCTAGATACAGAGGCTCAATCCCCGATAGAGTTCATCACTTCAGCCACAAAAATACATTTTCTAAGTTTATTCCCCGCAGAGTTTATTCTCAAGCAGCATCTCCTCCCGACAAAATATTTACAAATCTCCAGCAACTGTCAAGGATTTATTTTCCCAGACGCGAGCGTACCCCGATAGCATTTCATGAACATACATCATGACATACGCATACATATCATATATAGCATAATCTCATTTATTTTGATAATATCATCTCACTCTGCATTTCATGTATCACATATAACTAACCCTGATATCTTTATAGGAAAAGAGGATTAGCTTCAACAAATTCAGCAGTTATGCAAGTCACATCTGCAGACGACTAACGAAAACTCAATTCTCGAAACCAAACGGGTCAACTAATTTACACTATCGCTTCGAAGTAACCCTACTATCCAGGTTCCTTCTCACATCCCTACTATCCAGGCTTTCATTTCAGAGTAACCCTAGGACCCAGGTTCCTTCTCATAACCCTACTATCCAGGCTTTCATCTCAAAGTAACCCTACGACCCAGGTTCCTTCTTATAGCCCTACTATCCAGGATTTCATCGAAGTAACCCTACTATCCAGGTTCCTTATCACAGCCCTACTATCCGGGCTTTCATATAGAAGAAACCCTAAGACCCAGGTTCCTTCTCACAACCCTACTATCCAGGCTTTCATTTCGAATAAACCCTACTATCTAGGTTCCTTCTCACAACCCTACTATCCAGGCTTTCATATTGAAGAAACCCTACGACCCAGGTTCCTTCTCATAGCCCTACTATCCAGGCTTTCATATCGGAGAAACCCTATAACCTAGGTTCCTTCTCACAGCCCTACTATCCAGGCTTTCGTCTCGAAGTAATCCTACGACCTATGTTCCTTCTCATAGCCATACTATCCAAGCTTTCATCTTAAAGTAACCCTACTACCCAGGTTCCTTCTTATAGCCCTACTATCCAGGCTTTCGTTTCGAAGTAACCCTACTATCCAGGTTCCTTCGTACAACCCTATTATCCAGGATTTCATATCGAAGAAACCCTACGACCCAGGTTCCTTCTCACAGCCCTACTATCCAGGCTTTCATATCGAAGAAACCCTACGACCCAGGTTCCTTCTCATAGCCCTACTATCCAGGCTTTCATTTCGAAGAAACCCTACGACCCAAGCTCCTTCTATCAACCCTACTATCTAGGATTTCATATCGAAGAAACCCTACGACCCAGGTTCCTTCTCACAGCCCTACTATCCAGGCTTTCATATTGAATAAAACCTACGACCCAGGTTCTTTCTCACAGCCCTATTATCCAGGCTTTCATTTCTAAGTAACCCTACTATCTAGGTTCCTTCTCACAACCCTACTATCCAGGCTTTCACTTCGAAGTAACCCTACTATCCAGGTTCCTTCTCATATCCTTACCATCCAAGTTTCTTTTCTCTTACCTCCAGACGACAGTTTACAACACGGTAAAACCTGGACCTGACTAGTTTCGGTCAATTTCACCTTTCCCCAGTAAGTCGTGATGCAGCCTGTACACTGACCAGATATGCAATTCACCTCCGCTTCCTCAAGCAGGAGTTAATTCCCCAGTATAGTAACAGATACCTGAAGCTCCTAAAATTCTATTTCTCCTAAGATAGATATCAACATTCCTCAGCAGATTCCTCCTCAACGACAAGAGCAGGGACTCTCATCGAAGGAATATCTTAGGAAATCAACATCCTCTAGATGACATCTTTAAGCCCATCTCCGACGGTACTCCGTCACATCTTGGATGGCATCTTTAAGCCCATCTCTGAAAATTCTCTAGAAGCTTCCAAATGGCATCTATAAGCCCATTCCCGATATCACAAATCAAGTATCACTCCTAGAGATCCTCAATTTGCTCAAGTTTGCCCAAGAGTTGACCAGACAAACTCTCTCCTAAGGCATCGTGTCTCAAATTAGGGTTTCCATTTTCATCAAGATAGGTGAACTCCAAAGACCTCATATGCTCTCCCTGGTCCTAATATGTTCTCAAGACCCTCCATGTCAAATTTCAAGCACTACACAAGAAGTTTGCTCAGTCAACTGCTCAGATGCTTGAGAATCGACTGTATTAGGTCAAAAGTCAACTGTGGCCCACATACAGTCAAACTTCAAGATTTTTGGTCAACATCAACATTTTGAATTGATATCCATCATTTGATCAAGGGTTGATCATGATTCTTCAAGGAATGCCCTAAATTCATCAAAACCCAAAAGTTGCTAAATTAGGGTTTCTTAGGAAAAGTCAACCAAACTTTGACCAAGCATAACTTCCACATACCTTATCAGAAATTTTCCATCCAAGGCTAATTTTGAAGAGGATTAAATTGCCTACAACTAATATTCATCCTACAAGTTCAAAATAATCACTCATAAAAAGATATGAATTTCTACGTTATAGGTCATTTTGAAAAGTCAACAAAAAACACCTTTTGGGTCAAAGCTTCTTACATGAACATGGAAGACCCAATTGAAATGATACCAAAAGGGTTTCTTAGCGGACATCCTAAGATTTCTAAGAAGTCCAAGAATACCTCGCTAGGGTCAAAATTGGAGGAGATATGCTTTGTCAAAGTTGACTTTTCTTGCAAAATTGCCAAAAGTCAAATATGCTCAAAAGTGCATTTTTACCAAATGGGCTTAGCATTTTATGATTTCACCTCACTTGTAGCATGGTCCACGACCCAAATGTTCACTCACATGTTATTTTATTCATTAATTATTTTATTTTGATTTTTTATTTATTAAAAATTGAATAAAATCAAATAATTGGTAAATAATATCAAAGATATGTTTTGAAATGATTTTTGGACATGATCTCAATCAAATTATCTGAGATATCAAGACCAAATTAAATTTTGATTATTAAATTTTGATTATTAAATTTTTGGACAGAATCTCAATCAAATTTTGATTTTTGCATATGGTTAAAGAACCAAATTAAATCTTATCAAAACTTCAAGATTCAATCTGTTTTGTAACCCTAATTCACTCAAGGGTATATAATGAAAAAGAACAGAGCATAAAAAAGAGGTTGGCAGTCGTAAATGATCAAGAACAAACTCAAAAATCTTGACAAAAAGTGTGAATCAGTTTCAGTCATAGAGGCCATATCAAGCCATCCTAGCATTTCCAATCGATTGCTGGACGTCTCAGGAAGCTATCCCAGTCATTTGCAAGGTATGAAACACCAAGAAACGCGCGCTACAACTCACCCGGTTTGCCCTGTTTTTCCAAATTCGTTTACTATGATTCACGCATCATGAACATGTTTTAATGGCATATATGTGTTTGTTATCATGTTTGTAACGTATTGGTTGTGTTTGATTGATGTTTTAGCGCATGAACTGATAATTGCCATGGCTAGGGTTTGAAGTCATGTTTTGGGGGTTCTTGATACAGGAAAAATTAGGCCACGAATAAGGTACCATGATGCTCGTGAGACTAAGACGAGTTGATTGGTATAGTCATAACTAATTTATCATGCTTGTGCTATTTTATTGAGTTTTACAGGTTTGTAGCTACAGACTTTTGTCTGTAGGTAAAGGTGCAATGGTCTAAGGCGACGGAGGAGGAAGAAGATGGTGGCGTGGAAACCATCTATTTGTCCATTTAAATATCGCGTGTTTTATGATCCAATTATATTGTTTTGTTATATTCTAATTTGTTTTCATTCTATGCACAACAAAGAAGATTGGCCCGGTGGTAAGAGCGCTTGGTGGGAAGTATGAGGACCTGGGTTCAATCACAGGTCCAGGCAATTTTGGCTATTTTTCTAACGTTCCAATGCAGGATTGAGTGTGCCTCATACCTAGGTATCAACCTTGCAGCCTCCATATCTGACCATTAGATCTAGCCTCAAGGGAGATCCAACGCTCACATAGGAGCAACGCATGGTAGACCTTCAGGAAATGACCTCACAGGATCAGGCACTGGTACGCTGGGCTATCAACCTTGGGCCCAGCAATTTCAATAGTGCATCCCCTAGATTTGCTACTCAACACAGGCCCATTTTCTTTTATTTATTTCCTTTATTTAATTATTTTGTTTAATTGTTTTTCCATAAAAATTAATTACCTTTTTTTATTAATCATAAAATCAATAAATCACAAAACACCAAAAAAGCATTTTTTTAATAAAATATTTATTTTAATTTAATTAGAAATATAAGTTAATTTAATTTCTTTTTTCATAATTAAAAGCAATTAGAAATTAGGGTTTTAATTAATGTGCAATTAAATTATTTTCTCAAATAAAAATGTACAAAAATATTTTTCTCTCAATTAGGGTTTTAGGTTATTTTTTTAAGCGTCCTCGCATTTAATTCGTTGCGCGTTAAATTAATTCTTTTCATATTTTTGTAACTGCCAATGGTTTGTAATAGTTAAACTAGGGTTTTCATTTATCGTTTTTTCCCTGATTTTGGTTATGTAATTAATCCCTATCCCCGAAGCCATGTAATATCTAGGTTTACTTTCTCGCACTTTTAATTTCCGCAATCTTTAACTGTTAGATGCATGGTTAATAGGATTGTATGGAAAGATGTTTGAAAATTAAAACGGTAGCTCACTTAATGTGCAAAGACTAATTAACTGAAAAAATCACGTGCACATATTTCACTCATAGGGTTTGCCTCACTTCGGTTGCCTTCGGTAAAATAGTCATTTAAGCATAGGAGATTTTAGTGGTTGCCCTCCTGTCTAAAAGATCAAATGTCCTATTCGAATGTTGCCTCGGAAATGTTGCCTCAGAAATGTTGCCTCAGAAATGTTGCCTCGAAAAGATCTTAAGACTTTAGGGTTACTACTAAGGTTTCCTACCCATTGCTCTGGTGACTGTACTGGTCCCTTTCGAACGTCCCTTACAAACTCCAACGACGGGGCTACCTACTCCTTAATAGTAGGATAGCGCTGTCTAAAGGAAATGAGAACAAATAACCTTGTTTCGAGTAGGTAGAATATTAAGTACTTGCTCAATAAAACTTTTAACACAAACACCTTTCAAAACAACTTTTTAAAATAAACTTCATCACACCCTTGAGGACTGATACAAGGGTTATCACGAAGTAAACTTTTCTTCAAAACAAGCACACATAAGCAATTTTAAAAAGATGAGCAAGTACCTAAGAGTCCATGGAAAACTATGGATAGAAAGGGTGCTAAAACCTCCCCTTTCTATAATCTACCCCCCGTACTCAGAAATATTCTCGAAAAAGGTTTTTTTTTCTGTTCTTTTTCCTTTTCCTAATTGGATAAAATAAAATTTGGTGGCGACTTTTCCTTACCGCGACATTTTGCAAACAAAAAACGCAAAACACAAACCAATATTAACAGTCGGTTCTGCCACCGTATCACAAACGACATTTAATTCAGTAAATAGAGAAAAGTATTTTTGAGAAAAAAGTAATTAACTTTGCAAATTAACCTAATTTCTAATTAATTTTAATTATGGAAAAAAGAATTTAAGTTATCCTAATTAACCTAATTAATTAATATAATAAAATATTTTTATAAAAAAACCTAATTCTAATATTTTTTGTGTTTTTATGATTTTTGATTTAATTAATAAAACAATGATTTTTAAAGCAATTAAAAAAATAAATAAAACAAAAAAGGTTAAAGAAATAAAAAATAAAAAAAAGGGATGGCCTACTGTTAAAATTAAATATGGGGGTACAAAGGTTAACTTGTTAGGCCCAGGATAGCTGGTGGCCCAATTGTTACGCTTGATCCAGTGAGACGCTGGCCAAGAAAGTCCACCATGCGCCTGCATGCTTGAGGCGTTAGATCTGAGATGGAGATGATCCAACGATGAGATGTTGTGGTGTATGGTAGGCGCGCTTGGTAGGATAACACCAGATCTGCAATCAAATGTTAGGAAAAATATTATGTAGGAGGCAGGGATCGAACCCCTGACCTCCTACACGTGCGCGCCTTAGAGCCTTCCCTGCTTTCCACTGAACCATTTGCTTCATTCGTTAATACAAATACAAATAATATATTATAAAGAATGAAAAGTCAGCTTCCTATACAAACGCGCGGAAATTTAAATGGACCAGTGGTGTGTTGCCACGCCTGCATCTTCTTCCCAGAACTGTCGTTCTTGATATTCAACTTTTACCTACGGACAAAATTGTCACTAAAAGCTATAGTGACAGTTTTTGTCCATAGCTATAACCATGCAATATCTTAAAATGCAATGCAAACAATATTAATCAGAACTAAAAACATAGATCAATCAAGAATCTTTTCCTGAGTCTATGGGTGCCTATAATCCCCTTCAATTTTCCCTGGACAGGGAAACCCCAGTTTTGAGCTCATCAACCCTAGCCATGGAAAGAACCTATTCTTGCGCTTAAAATTTAATTAAACCAATAAAAAACATTGCAAATATAATAGTAAGCATGGATATATGATCAAAACATGTTTATGATGCAAGAATCATTGTAATCGAGTTTTGAAAAAAAGTAAATTGTGAAGGTGCTAGTGCGTGATTCTTGAAGCTTAAGGCCTTGATAATGCTTGCAGTCGCTCCAGTGAGTGTCCAGGAATATGGTTTGATCCTTATAATGGCTTGAAACGGCCTATGGTGAAAGATTTGATCTGCACTTTTTCACAAAAAAGTTGAACTTTGTTCTTGTTTTTGGGAGGCAGGCTGCACGTGAATTCTCTCCTTTAGGGTTCACCAAGCTTCTGTATAAGTAGTGAATCCAATTAGGTCAATAAAATCATAAGGAATCAAAATATTAATGGTCTTGAAGTTTTGATTCAAATCTTTCCAAAATTGGAGATTTTCTCTTGTTTTTGGCTTGGCTTGATTTGTTTGATGTTATACAACTTGCATGATCCATAATTCAATGCAAAACAAATCTCATTCCCTTAATTTGATTTAATTTGATTTTTAAATGAAAAAATCAAAATAAATTAAATAAAAAATAAATAGAAAGGCATGGAGGGTCCCATAGGTCGTGGACCATGCTAGGATTGAGATTCAATCTTGAAAAAATGGGCACATGTGGAAAAAATGCAATTTTGGGCATTGTTGACTTTGGGAAAATTTCCAAAAATGGCCATCTTTGACAATGCATATCTCTCTCAATTTTGACCCTAAGAGGGTGTTATTTGACTTTTTAGAAAGCTTATGATGTCCTATAAACAGCCCTTTTGGTTTCATCTCAATTGGATCTTCCATGTTCATGTAAGGAGCTTTGACCCAAAAGGTGTTTTTGTTGACTTTTTGAATGACCTATAATGTCTGAATTTATATCTTTTCATGAGTGCATTTTTGAAATTGACGGCTGAAGATGAGTTGCAGGGAATTGGATTCTCTTCAAAATGTGCCTTGGATGAGAAATTTCTGATAAAGTATGAGGAAGTTATGCCTAGTCAAAGTTTGGTTGACTTTTCCTATAGAAACCCTAATTTAACAACTTTTGAGTTTTGATGAATTAGGAGCATTCCTTGAGGAATCGTGATCAACCCTTGATTAAATGATGGATATTACTCCAAAATGTTGATGTTGGGGTACAACAGTTTCCCCTGTTTTCTTAAACCTGAGGATGTAGATTGACTGGTCTGCCTTTCGTGATCTTAAGGTGGAAATGATTGAACACTAGAGTGCCCAGAAATTTGCACTCGCATGAAGTAATACTGATCGGTAATATCGGGAATAGGCTTACAGATGCCATTTGGAAGGAGACAAAAAATCGTCGGAGATGGGCTTAAAGATGCCATCCAGAAAAGATATCGGTTGCATAAGATATTCCTTTGTAATAATTCCTATACCTGCCATTGAGGAGGACTTCACCGGGGCATGTTGATTTGTGTCCAAGGAAATAGAGTATAGGAGCTTCGGTTGTCCATTACTCTATCGGGGAATTAACTCTTGATTGATGAGACAAAAATGAGCTGTTATCTGGTCGTATCCCAGGCTTCGCAATAACTTACTGGGGAATATGAAATCGACCGTATCTGTTGTCTGAATATAAAAGAAAAGGAACCTGGATGGTAGGGTTTCTTCGAAATGAAATCCTGGATAGTAGGGCTATGAGAAGGAACCTGGATAGTAGGGTTACTTTGAAATGGGAGCCTGGATAGTAGGGCTATGAGAAGGAACCTGGATAGTAGGGTTACATCGAAATGAAAGCCTGGATAGTAGGGCTATGAGAAGGAACCTGGATACTAGGGTTACTTCGAAACTAAAGCCTGGATAATAGGGATATGAGAAGGAACCTGGATAGTAGGGTTACTTCGAAATGAAAGCCTGGATAATAGGGCTATGAGAAGGAACCTGGATAGTAGGGTTACTTCGAAATGAAAGCCTGGATAGTAAGGATATGAGAAGGAACCTGGATAGTAGGGTTACTTCGAAATGAAAGCCTGAATAGTAGGGCTATGATAAGGAACCTGGATAGTAGGGTTACTTCGAAATGAAAGCCTGGATAGTAGGGCTATAAGAAGGAACCTGGATAGTAGAGTTTCTTCGAAATGAAATCCTGGATAGTAGGGCTATGAGAAGGAACCTTGATAGTAGGGTTACTTCGAAATGAAAGCCTAGATAATGGGGCTATGAGAAGGAACCTGGATAGTAGGATTACTTCAAAATGAAATCCTAGATAGTAGGGCTATGAGAAGGAACCTGGATAGTAGGGTTTATTCGAAATGAAATCCTGGATAGTAGGGCTATAAGAAGGAACCTGGATAGTAGGGCTACTTCGAAATGAAAGCCTGGATAGTAGGGCTATGAGAAGGAACCTGGATAGTAGGGTTACTTCGAAATGGGAGCCTGGATAGTAGGGCTATGAGAAGGAACCTAGATAGTAGGGTTACATAGAAATGAAAGCCTGGATAGTAGGGATATGAGAAGGAACCTGGATAGTACGGTTACATCGAAATGAAAGCCTGGATAGTAGGGCTATTAGAAGGAACCTGGATAGCAGGGTTACTTCGAAATGAAAGCCTGGATAATAGGGATATGAGAAGGAACCTGGATATTAGGGGTTACTTCGAAATGAAAGCCTGGATAGTAGGGCTATGAGAAGGAACCTGGATAGTAGGGTTACTTCGAAATGAAAGCCTGAAAAGTAGGGCTATGAGAAGGAACATGGATAGTAGTGTTACTTCGAAATGGGAGCCTGGATAGTAGGGCTATGAGAAGGAACCTGGATAATAGGGTTGCTTAGAAATGAAAGCCTGGATAGTAGGGTTATGAGAAGGAACCTGGATAGTAGGGTTACTTCGAAATGAAATCCTGGATAGTAGGGCTGCCTCATTTGATCACGTAGATTAGTTGACCCGTTTGGTTTCGGGAACTGATTTTACATTAGTTGTCTGTAGATATGACATGTATAGCTTCATTGACTTAATCTCGGACTGTTGGAATTGTTGATGATAAACATCTTTCTTTAAAAGGTACAAGATTAATTATAAGCGATGCATGAAATGCATTGTGTGATGATTTTATCAAAATAAATGAGATTATGATGTATGCAATATGTATGTGCATGTCATGGTGTATGAACATGAAATGATATTGTGACATATCCTAGTCTAGGAAAATAAATCCCTGACTGCTGCTGGAGAGTACTGGAAGTTGAATTCCTGACCGCTATAGAAAAAGTGGTTCTTCTACTTCCGCTGAGGATGGTGAACGGAGATGACTATGCCGTGGATTTACCCCTTTCTGTTTGTGAATATTCTTCCGGAGAGAGACTCTGCTTGAGAATAACTCTGCAGGGGAATAACTCTGTTCGAGAGAGGAGATGCTTTGCTGGAAGATTTTGCCAATTCAGAGGAAGAAACTCCACTGGCGGATGAGCTTCCGTAGCTGGAGGAATAAACTCTGTTGGGGGTTGAGCTTTTGTGTTCAGAGAAATAAACTCTGCTTGGGAGACAACTTTATGAACTGCTTGTGATTTATAAAATTCGGTTGGGGAACAGATGTTGACTATCTAAGGGAGCCTTGCTGGGGATAGTAACTCCTGTTTGGGGAAGCCAATGATAAAGTTTTGATTTCCCCTACTCTATGGGGGAGTGTAGACGTCATAGGATTGTAATGATGACATGGTTTCAAAACTGTCTCTGCCCCTGTACTTGCTGAACAGAGTAACTGTCATACTTGACATGATCTTTTTAGTTTTTGCCCCTGTTTCTTAAGTTATAAGCAATTTTCTTTCCATTTCCTATGAAGATATTTGTGAATAGAGATTATATTCAAATGCATATATCAAGAATAAATCATTGGTCGTTTTTGCAAGAAAAAACAGAAAAAGACAAAAAAATGGTTTTGTAAAAATAACTTGTATTAATTTCTTGAAGTTGGCCTATAACAAGCATTTTTGTACAAGGAAACTGACGCTCTAGTAAGAGAACACTGCCGTGAAAAAGAAAGCTATACAATATTATGTACAAAGAAAAGAAAGCAGATATATGCAATAATCCCATTAAGTTTCAATTCTGCTATTGTCGCTATGTCTTCGAGTGTCTCATCACTTTGCTGCTTGTTCGAAGCTGACTGTATTGATTGGTGCTGTTCGAGCTTGATAGTTGATATTGAGGTCTGGTTGTAAGGTGATCCAATGGGTCATAGTGATATGCTTTACATCCCTAACTTTTTCCTGGACCGTCCTTTCGGGTTTTCAGTCCACCGGGATACCCTTTTTTGCCCAAGCCGCCTTTTCAGGTTTTCGACTTGCCGGGTGTACATATTTTTTCGTTTTCATCCTTAATTTTTGCCCGAACCCTTTTGGTTTGCCAGGAAGCCCTTATTTTTTCCTAGGCCAGTCAACCTAGCGGGTCTTTAATCATGTGTAGTATCTTTTCACTATGTCCGCATTGATAGGGTGAGGAAGGTCGTCACCATCCATGGTGGTCAGAATCATGGCTCCACCCGAAAAATGTTTTTGATCACAAATGGCCCTTCGTATGTGGGAGTCTATTTGCCCCTGGGATCACCTTACGGCAGTATGATGCGCTTGATCACTAGATCCATGACTTGATACTCTTGGCGTCTGACTTTTTTTGTTGAAAGCCTTGATCATCCATTTTTGATACATTTGACCATGACAGACAACAATAAGTCTCTTCTCATCGGTCAAATTCAGTTGATCAAGTCGAGTATGGATCCATTCGTCTTCGTTCAAACCCGCATTCTTCATAATCCTTAGGGAATGGATATGGACCTCAATAGGTAGGACTTCCTCCATGCCATATACCAGGGAGTAGGGTGTTGCCCCTGTCGATGTTCACACGGACGTGCGGTACCCATGAAGGGAAAATGGTAACATCTCATGCGAGTCTTTGTATGTCACCGTCATCTTCTGTATGATCTTTTTGATGTTCTTGTTAGCAGCTTCGATATCGCTATTTATCTTAGGCCGGTAGGAAGAAGAGTTATGATATTGTATCTTGAATTGCTTACAGAGTTCGGTGATCATCGTGTTATTGAGATTGGTACCATTTTTCGTGATGATTCTTTTGGGGACACCGTAACGGCAAACCATGTTATGCTTGATAAACCGTGCCACAACATTCTTGGTAATGGTAGAAAAGGAGACAGCTTCAACCCACTTTGTGAAGTAATCAATGGCTACCAGGATGAAGCAATGGCCATTGGAAGCGGTAGGTCTAATCTCTCCGATCTTGTCAATGCCCCACATTGCAAAGGGCCAAGGATCCGTCAAGACATTCAAAGGAATCGGAGGCACATGCATATTATCAACATAGATTTGGAACTTGTGGCAAGTTCGGGAGTGTTGGTAGCAGTCTGCTTCCATAATGGACCAATAGTATCCTACCCGTAGGATCTTCTTAGCCATGGTTTGTCCACTTGAATGGGTTCCGAGGGTACCTTCATGTAAATCCTCCATAATCCTCTCTGCTTCGCTCTTGTCTACACACTGCAGTAGGGTAGAGTCGTGGTTGCGCTTGTAGAGGATTCCATTACTGAGGAAGAATTTTACGGCGAACCTTCTCAGAAACTTCTTATTGACAGATGTCCCTTCAGGGTACTCTTGAGCCTCGAGATACCTTTTTACTTCGTGAAACCAAGGTTTGTCTACTACCTCTTCAGTATCAACCTCACAGCAGTAAGCTGGTTCATCCAACCTCTCGATAGTGATTCGGGGAGCTTCATTGTCCCACTTGACCTTGAACATAGAAGGCATGGTAGCTAGCGCGTCTGCTAACTGATTCTCCTCTCGTGGGAAATGTTCAAAGGTTACCTCCTCAAAATGTGGGAGAAATGTCAGCACATGCTCTTTGTACGGGATGAGATTCGGGTACTTCGTATCCTATTCTCCCTTGATCTGACTTATCACCAAGGCTGAATCCCCGAAAATGTTTAAGAACTTGATCCTCGGGTCAATGGCCGCTTTGAGACCCATGATGCATGCTTCATACTCCGCCATGTTGTTGGTACAGTTAAAGCACAGTCAGGCAGTAAAAGGAGTATGACAACCCTCAGGAGATATAATTATAACACCAATGTCATTACCGAGTGCATTCGAGGCTCCATCAAAAACCATGGTCCATCAGGATCCTTCTTCAGGTCCTTCATCCATTCTAGGTTCTTCATAGTCAGTCACTAGCATAATATTCTAGTCTGGGAACTCAAAATTCATGGACTGGTAGTTATCCACGGTCTGATGGGCCAAATGATCAGCTAATACACTTCCCTTGATTGCTTTCTGGGTTGTATATTGTATATCGTATTCGGTTAAGATCATCTGCCATCTTGCTATTCTTCCGAAGAGAGCGGGCTTCTCGAAGATGTACTTGATTGGGTCCATCTTAGATATCAACAAAGTAGTGTGGGTCAACATGTACTGTCTTAGTCAACGAGCAGCCCATGCCAAAGCGCAAAAAGTTTTCTCGAGCAGTGAGTATCTTGTCTCACAGTCGGTAAATTTTTTGCTAAGGTAGTATAATGTGTGCTCTTTTCGACCAGACTCGTCATGTTGCCCCAACACACACCACATTGAATTGTCTAGCATCGTTAAGTATAATATCAAAGGTCTTCCTTCAATCGGAGGCATCATAATTGGTGGTTCTTAAAGGTATTCCTTGATTCTTTCGAAAGCGGTCTGGCATTCTTCATTCCACTTTACCACTTGATCTTTCTTCAGGAGCTTGAAGATTGGCTCACAAGTAGCAGTCATATGTGAAATGAACCTAGCAATATAATTTAGGCGTCCCAAGAAACCTCTAACCTCCTTCTCAGTACGGGGAGCCGACATCTCTTATATGGCCTTCACCTTTGCAGGGTCTACCTGAATACCTTTGTCACTGACGATGAACCCCAGAAGTTTACCAGACCTTACCCCGAAGGTGCACTTGTTCAGATTCAACCTCAACTTGTATGTCTTCAACCTGCCAATCAGCTTTTGTAGATGAACAAGGTGTTCTTCCTTAGTTTGAGACCTGGCTATCATGTCATCAACATAAACCTCTATCTCATGGTGAATCATATCATGGAACAAAGCTACCATGGCTCGCTGATAAGTTGCCCCAACATTCTTCAACCCAAAAGGCATCACCTTGTAACAGAAAGTGCCCCATTGTGTGACAAAGGTTGTCTTCTCCATGTCTTTAGGAGCCATCTTGATCTGGTTGTAGCCAGAGAAACCATCCATGAAGGAAAAGATTTTATGTTATGCGGTATTGTTAACCAGAACATCGATGTGGGGAAGCGGAAAGTTATCCTTTGGGCTTGCCCTATTCAAGTCTCTATAGTCCATACACATCCGTACCTTACCATCCTTCTTAGGTACCAGAACAACTTTAGCAACCCACTGCGAATAGGAGGTGAAAGCTAAGAACCCAATGTTGAATTGTTTCATAACCTCTGCTTTGATCTTCTCTGACATTTCAGGGTGCATACGGCGGACCTTCTGTTTAACCGAAGGACAATCCTCTTTAATCGGAAGATGATGTACCACAATATCAGTGTCTAAACTAGGCATGTCTTCATATGACCAGGCGAAGATCTCAACATAATCGTGCAACATCTATATCAACCGTTGTTTGACATTCATCTCCAGATTTGCGCAGATCTTGACTTCTTTTCTGTCTACCTCTGTGCCCAAGTTTATCGTCTCAACAGGCTCTTCATGAGGCTGTATAGCCCTCTCTTCCTGTTGTAACAATCTAGTAAGTTCTCCAGGAACCTCACAATCTTCCTCATCTTCGTCCTCAGCTTGGTTGATCGGATTTTCGAAGTTATAACTGGCAATAGCAGAACTGTTATCAATGGGATCCAGAGTGGATATGGAAATGCAGTTTGATATGTGAGTGTGTGTAAGAGCATATCTGTATTGATAAAGTGAAAAGCAGAAAATAAAAACAGAGAGCGCAAAATTCATATGCAAGAAACGTCCAATGTTTTATTGATGACATATGATAATGACATATAATGACCCTCACAAATAAACCATTGTGCCTCGGGTAAGACACAAGGCCATAGACTTTATATTGTTTATTACAAATTGAAAAACAAGTAAGACAATTACTGCTGAACAAAAGAAATCGACACAAAATCTTTGGCCGTCCAGTTACTAGGTCCACCGTTGGTAGTAAGGTAGATCCAGCTGTCAATATCAAAATCCTCATCATCATCATCTTCCGTAGCAGATACAACCTCAATAGCATTGATTCCCGAGCCATGCTTGGGCATGGGTGCAGTTATAATGTTGGGAGTCTCAAGGGGATCAAATTAAATCTCCTTTGCCTCGATCAGATCCTGCACCTTATTCTTCAGAGCCCAGCAGTTGTCGATATCATGACCTGGACTTCCAGAGTGGTAAGCACAATTAGCGTTTGGATTGTAGCGAGGAGATGTGGTATTGGGGTTCTTCAGAGCCTCCTTCAGGGTTGCCAGATTTGTCTTCAACAACTGTGGCAAGATTTGAGACAGAGTCATGTTTATCCGTGTGTATTGTCTTACCGGCCTTTTTGTCCTTTGCTGATTATTTCGTTGTTGAGTAGTCGCATGCCTAGGTATCGTCACAACCCCTACCATTGGACGATGCTCAGCTATACTCTCACCTATTGAGTTATAAATGGCATTGAATTCCTTCTTACCCGTGAATGGCTTCTTCACTGTACTTGACGAGGTGTCTTTCTGGATCTTGCCACTCCAGATCCCAGCTTCTACCCTTTCTCCAGTCAATATCAGCTCGGTGAAACCATCTGAGGAGCTACCAATCAAGTGATTGAAGAACGGACTAGAAAGCGTACCAAGAAACATATCCACCAACTCCCTATCAGACAAAGGGGGTTGGACTCTCCCTTCCAGATCTCTCCACTTCTGCGTATAGTCCTTGAAACCTTCGCTTGCACCCATGGACATACTATGGATTTGAGTATAGGTAGGAGCAAGGTCAATGTTATATTGATACTGCTTATAAAAATCAGCAACCAGATCTTCCCAGTTGCAGACATTGGTTCCCTCCAGTTGATAGAACCACTCAAGCTGAGTCCCGGATAGACTGTCCTGAAAGAAATGGATCCATAAGTTCCTATCAGCAGTGTGAGGTTGAATCTTCCTCACATAGGAACGAAGATGATGCTTGGGACAAGACACCCCATCACACTTCACAAATATCGGAGCCTTGAACTTCTATGGGATGAGTACCCCAGATACCAAACCCAGCTCTTCAAAATCTAGTCCTGGTACTCTTTGGATCTCCATTGCATTCAGACGATCCTCTAACTGCTTGTATCTAACCTCATCCGAGGGATACTGTTCTTCATTGTAATCTGTGTCATTATCAGAAACCTCTGGGCTAGGGTCCTCCTCCCTTGTCTCTCCCTCTTGATTCTCCCCTTCTTTGGATGAGGAGGTCAGATCAACCGATTACTTCAACGGTTCCTTGAATCTTCTTCCCAAATTCATGACGCCAACAATCTTCTTTGTCTTCTTCTTTTTCTCTTTCAGAATAAGGGCCTTCAGATCTTCCTTCCCTTTTGCCAAAGCTACGAACATTTTCCGAAATTGAGCATTTTTGTGCCTGGAGATCCTTGATACTTTGTTTAGAAGTCATTATTGCTGAAATAAACAGCGAGGGCGATGAGAAACCTGTTATGAAACCTATTTATGCAATGCCATGGATGATATGCGTATGCAATGATTTCAAGCACTTTGGGAAATTTAAATTTGCGAACCCAAAATGAAACAAACATTTTATTATTAGAATTAAAAATACAATTTCCTTTTAGGCGTTACAATTGAAAATTCTAAGAACTAAAAAAAATGAAGTTTCCCATGGATGCTTCCTCTTCGTGCCGAGATAGACATTAAGGCTTCTTTCCTCATGAAGCTGCTTTGTGAGCTCTAAAACTTTCTTCTCCCGGGCATAGAACTGGTCCCTATAAGTATCTCGCTCCTTTTTCAACTGAATCCAGGACCTCTGTTACTCTTCAAGATCAGTGGGCATATCAGGATGAAGAACTGTGTAGGGAATATCCCCTTCAGTAATGGGCTCTACAATCACTGGTAAGACAAATATGTACAACATCATAAGTTTCTTAGCATGAGCTCGTACCCATTGGAAATAAGGTTCCATAGGAATGGAAGCTTTAGGCCCCAAAGTCTTGACATCATATCTGTTTACCATGCCTCAGGCTCGTATGAACCTCTGGCGATACCCCTGAATATCATCCTCATAGTTGAACACAATGCTCTAGATAAACATCTCATGAGGACCATCCCTTCGAGCGTAACCAAATTGTCATAGAGCCAAACAAGGATTGTAAGTTATGCCTCCCCTAATGCCAAGTAATGGGACATTAGAGAACTCCCCGTAGTGGTCAATAATAGAAATATCTCCCATAGATCTGGAATATCCATAGAATATCCGCGTGAGAAAGTGACATTATCCTTTGTGACCAACCCAAACCTTCTTCATTCTTCAGCACTGACTTATGGAGGTGAGAAATAAACCACCTCGACAGTAATGGCATGCAGCACATAAGAACCCCTCTTCTCTTCATAGTAAGAGTGTAGAGAGCATGCAAGATATCTCTGAGTAAAGTAGGCACAGAGTTGCGGGAGAGGAAGATCTTGATAGCATTCACATCTATGAGTAAGTATGGATTAGGTAACAACACTAACCCATAGATTAGAAGGGCCAAAACCTCCTCAAAAGCCTGAAAGTCCAAATCATCCCAAAACAACTATGCTTTCTCTATTAGGAACTTGGCTAGAAAACCCTTGACTCCGCTTCTCGTTTCCCAATTGGATACCACGTCGGCCAGTTTCAGATGCAAGGCTGAGGCAATGACCTCTGGCTTGGGAACTTCTTCTAAACCCGTGAAAGGCATCTGGTCAAGAATAGGTAGATTCAATAACTGAGAGAACTCTTCCATGGTAGGCGCCAACTGATAGTCTGGAAAGGTGAAGTAGTGGTGCTTGGGATCAAAGAACTGAAAGAGTAAACCCATCATCTTTTCATCAAAGCTCGAAGTAACCAGGTTGAGAAGTCGACCATGTCTCTTAGTGAACGAAGAAGTTTCAGGAACCCATGATACTAGCTTCTTGAGCTGGAGAGGTATTCTTACAAAGCTGATTCGGATAGTGTTTCTACGAGCGGAAGCCATGATCTGCAAAACAAAACAAAGATAAATTCCCTCAGTCCTTGAAATGGTTAGTGTAATAAGAATGGATGCTATGTTATGATGCATGCTGTTATGTTCAAACAGAGTAAATCACACACAAGCAAAGCACACAAAAGACCTTAGGTTCAAAGGCTTGCATGAGGTTAAAGGTACGTATTCTCTTGAAGTTTAATTGGTTTCAAACATGTCTTATAAAAGTAACCGAGTTCTAAGGATTCTCAATATCACTGATCATCCTTTATCGGGCATTGTTCCAGCTCAGGCAATCTTTTCTTTCGACCGAAATATCCCGAAAGTCTGATCTCAATGAGTGTAGCATCAAGTATCAACCAATCCTCAGCTTTATACCGATGCCGACTATCTCACTACTTTCTAATGGCCAATTTTGTTCAACTAAGGTTCTAAGGTTCGTTAGTGCTTCACGACACCACGCGGCGGCCCCGTATTCTCCTCGTTTCCACATGAAGGATACCAGTACCAACCAAAGTTTCACACCAACACAACCATCGCTTAAACCATATTGGTCTATGCCATACAGTCTCCACGATCTATTGATGCTTACCTAAAAAGTTCCCCCCCAAATCCGGGTGTAGGATCTTCAACAATACCCAAACAAAACCCTTAAGGATAAAGCAGACAAAGCAAACAAGAAAGAAATTTTAAAAGTGACCTAGATCCTAAGGTATACCCCACTTTATTAAGATTTCCCCAGCAGAGTCGCCAGTTTTGTGATACAGTGGCAGAACCGACTATTTTTATGTTACTACCGGTTTTGCATTTTGTATTCACAAATGTGCAGTAAGCAAGAGTCGCCACCGACTTTTATTTCATCCAACAAAGGAAAAGGAAAAAAGAACAGAAAAAACCTTTTTCGAGATGTTTCTGAGTACGGGGGAGGGGGGGGAGGTAGATTATAGAAAGGGAAGGTGTTAGCACCCTTTATATCCATGGTTTTCCATGGGCTCTTAGGTAATTGCTCACTTTTGAAATTGCTTTCGTGTGTTTGAAAAAGTTTTGAAATATGCCTTAGTGCGGCGTTTCACTTTATGGTAACCCTTGTATCAGTCCTCAAGGGTGTGATAAAGTGTTTTTGAAAACTTTAGCTTGAAAAGCATTTTGAAAGTGTAAGTGTAAAAAATTTGTTGTTTTGAGCAAGTGCCTAAAAGTTTCTACCTACTCGAAAAAGTCTGTTCATTTTCTTATTTCCTTTAGACAACACTATCCTACTATTAAGGAGTAGGTAGCTCCATCGTTGGAGTTTAAGGGAAAATCGAAAGGGACGAAAGGGATAATTACGATCACTAAAGCAATGGTTAGGAAACCTTATTAATTACCTTAAAGTCCTAAAGATATTTTCGAGGCAACATTCGAATGAGTCATTTTTGATCTTTTGGGACTAGAGGACAACCACTAAGACTCCCTATACTTCATGACCGTTTACCGAAGGCAACCGAAGTGGGGCAAACCCTAGGAGTGAGCATGTGCAAGTGTTTGTTTTTCAGTTATTATCTTTGCACATTTAGAGTTTTCTACTGTTTTAAATTATGATATTTTGCATACAATCCTAGTATCAATCATCTAACAGTTTATAATGACAGAAAGTAAAATGCGAGAATTTTAAACCTAGCTATTACAAGGCCTTGGGGAGGGGGATTACATGATCAAAAACCGGAGGAAAATAGTAAACCTAAGTTAAACTATTACAAACTCAGAGCAATTACATTAATCAGAAAAATAATGTAATAAATACGTGCGATGAAATTAAATACGAAATTAAAATTAAATTCAACGACATTTAATTCATTAAACAGAGAAAAGTATTTTTTGGATTTTTGAGAAAAAAAGTAATTAACTTTGTAAATTAACCTAATTTCTAATTAATTTTAATCATGAAAAAAAGAAATTAAGTTATCCTGATTAACCTAATTAATTAATAGAATTAAATATTTTTATAAAAAAAACCTAATTCTAGTATTTTTTGTGTTTTTATGATTTTTGATTTAATTAAAAAAACAATGATTTTTAAAGCAATTAAAAAAATAAATAAAACAAAAAGGTTAAAGAAAAAAAAAATGGGATGGGTCTGCTGTTATAATTAAATCTGGGGGTGCAAAGTTGAACTTGTTAGGCCCAGGATAGCTGGTGGCCCAATTGCTGTGCCTGATCCAGTGAGACGCTAGCCAAGAAAGTCCACCACGCGCCTGCATGCTTGAGGCGTTAGATCTGGGATGGAGATGATCCAATGATGAGATGTTGTGGTGTAAGGTAGGCGCACTTGGTAGGATCACACCAGATATGCAATCAAATGTTAGGAAAAATATTATGTAGGAGGCAGGCATCGAACCCCTGACCTCCTACGCACGCGCGCCTTAGAGCCTTCCCTGCTTGCCACTGAACCATTTTCTTAATTCGTTAATACAAATACAAATAATATATTATAAAGAATGAAAAGTCAGCTTCCTATACAAATGCGCAAAAACTTAAATGGACCAGTGGTGTGCTGCCACGCCTGCATCTTCTTTCCATAACTACCATTCTTGATATTCAACTTTTACCTACGGACAGAATTGTCACTAAAAGCTATAGTGATAGTTTTTGTCCATAGCTATAACCCTGTAATATCTCAAAATGCAATGCAAACAATATTAATCAAAACTAAAAACATAGATCAATCAAGAATCTTGTCCTGAGTCTATGGGTGTCTATAATCCCCTTCAATTTTCTCTAGACAGAGAAACCCCAATTTTGAGCTCATGAACCCTAGCCATGGCAAGAACCTATTCATGCGCTTAAACTTTAATTAAATCAATCAAAAACATTGCAAGTATAATAGCAATTATGGATATATGATCAAAACATGTTTATGATGCAAGAATCATTGTAATCGAGTTTTGAAAAAAAAGCAAACCGTGAAGGTGCTAGCGCGCGATTCTTGATGCTTTAGGCCTTGATAATGCTTGCAATCGCTCCAGTGAGTGTCCAAGAATACATTTTGATCCTTAGAATGGCTTGAAATGGACTATGGTGAAAGATTCGATCTACACTTTTTCACAAAAAAGTTGGACTTTGTTCTTGTTCTTGGGAGGCAGGTTGCGTGTGAATTCTCTCCTTTAGGGTTCACCAAGCTTCTGTATAAGTAGTGAATCCAATTAGGTCAATAAAATTGGAAGGAATAAAAAGATTGATGGTCTTGAAGTTTTGATTCAAATCTTTCCAAAATTGGAAATTTTCTCTTATTTTTGGCTTGGCACGATTTGTTTGATGTTATACAGCTTGCATGATCCATAATTCAATGCAAAACAAATCTCATTCCCTTAATATGATTTTATTTTATTTTTAAATGAAAAACTGAAAATAAATTAAATAAACAAAAATAAAAAGGAATGGAGGGTCCCATAGGTCATGGACCATGTTAGGACTGAGATTCAATCTTGAAAAAATGGGCCCGTGTGGAAAAAATGCAATTTTGGGCATTGTTGACTTTGGGCAAATTTCCAAAAATGGCCAACTTTGACAATGCATATCTCTCTCAATTTTGAACCTAAGAAGGTGTTCTTGGACTTTTTAGAAAGCTTAGGATGTCCTCTAAACAACCTTTTTAGTTTCATCTCAATTGGAATTTCCATGTTCATGTAAGGAGCTTTGACCCAAAAGGTGTTTTTGTTGACTTTTTGAAATGACCTATAATGTCTGAATTTATATCTTTTCATGAGTGAATTTTTTGAACTTGAGGGCTGAAGATGAATTGTAGGGAATTAGATTCTATTCAAAATGAGACTTGGATGAGAAATTTATGATAAAGTATGAGGAAGTTATGCCTTGTCAAAGTTTGGTCGACTCTTCCTTTAGAAACCCTAATTTAGCAACTTTTAAGTTTTGATGAATTAGGAGCATTCCTTTAGGAATTATGACCAACCCTTGATTAAATGATGGATATTACTCAAAAATTTTGATGTTGACCAAAAATCTTGAAATTTGACTGTATGTGGGCCATAATTGACTTTTGACCTAGTATAGTTGATTTGCAGGCATTTGAGCAGTTGACTGAGCAAACTTCTTGTGCAAGGCATGAAACTTGGAATGGATGATCTTGAGAACATATTAGGTAAATGGAAATCATTTAGGACTCTTGGAACTCAAACATATTGATGAGTAGTGAAACCCTAGTTTGAAGCTCATTGTCTTAGGAGGAGGATTTGTCTGGTCAATGCTTAGTCAACCTTGAGCAATTGAGGACCTGTAGGAGTATGTTTTGAGTAAAAATGGGAGGGAAAATTTTGGGGTACAACAACAAAGATTTTCAAAAACTAAAATTTTCACAAGTACAAAACAGACAAAAAAAAGGGCAAAGCAGAAAAATTGATTTTTCTTGACAAAATTGAAGAAAAACAAGCTTGCTTCAATTCATACTAGTTTCGATTGGGCATCTAGGATTCCTTTGAGAAGGTTTGGTTCATCCTTCGATTGGGAATTTGGGCCTCCTTCGATGTAATCTTTGATTTACATCCTTCGATTGAGCATTTTCCTTCTTCGAGCGAGCTTTAGTCCTCACTCTTTGATTGGGCATTTGGGCCTCCTTCGATATCAACTTTGATTTACATTCTTCGATTGAGCATCTGGCTTCTTTGATCAAGCTTTGGTCCATAAGTTTCATTTGGGCATTTGACCTCCTACAGGTTTGCTTTGATGCACTAAAATAGCTTCTGCGTGCAAGCTTCATTTGGACAATAGCTCCTGCCTGCAAGCTTCGATTGCACCATTGGCCCCTCACCTGTTTGCCTTGGATTCACAAGTTTTCGATTGGATGAATGGCTATATTCTCATGAATTTTGATTTTGTCTTCATTTTTGCTTTGAATTCGCCTTCATCTCACCTTCGAATCCATTTGTAAACCCTTCAATACGCCATAGTGCTGCATTATGACACACAACTTGGTGGCCCATTCGAAGGACATGCCATAGTTGGGGAATAATTGTTTTTGCTTACTTTGGAGTCTAGTAGAAGGTTTGGGCATAAGTGATCAAAAGCAAGAGGACTCAAAATGGCATATTCAGTTGAAGAGGGACATTCGAAGAACACACATTTGGTACATTTGAAGGACACATAACTGGTGGAAACGAATGTTGTTCTAGTCTGGTCGAAAGGTGTAGAAAGATGGAGGATTTGACTCAAAAGATCAAGTTGAACATTAGACCCATCAACTAGGCTATGTGTTTCCCCTTTTCAGGCCTCAAACCTATGACTCACTCTATATTTAATTGTTTATGCAAGTTGAAATAAGCTTTTACCCATTTGTTGTCCAAGACCACTTGCCCTTAATAGTATAATACTACTTTTTAGAAAAAGTTATTATTTAGCCTTGTGCCTTTTTTCCTTCTGAAGGAAGCAATCCATCTGAACCATTCATCTTGCTATCATGACACAAGTGGATGCTTACTTTCCAGCCGAGCCTTTATTTTATTATTTTTACTCCCAAACATTTCAAAATTTTCCTCTATAAATAGAGAGTTCATTTGCACATCAGAAAGAAAGAAGGAGAGGGGAACGCATCTTCAAAATTCTTACACACTATAAAATTCTCAAACACTTAAACACTTTTGCAAAATCCAAACCCAGAATCCAAATACTTGTTCCTTTCAAATCTGAAAAATCCTTACATCTTACTATCCTTCGAATCCAGCAAAGAAGGACATTTCACTTGTTTTTCTCTTTCAAATTCAGTGTCAAAAGCCTACCCTTGGACTTTTCCTTCGAATCCAGAGGCATTCGAGGCAACCATTTCAAAGTCCAGCACACACTCCAGCCTCCAGCAAGGTAAGTCATTCTTAACCTTTGACCTTTCGTTTCCAGCATAACATGTAAATAAGTTTTCTTTTTGTTTCAAACATGTACATACTATTTGTTTTTCTTCTTTTTGTTTCCACTCTTTTAATGTGTGTCATGGTTATCAATCTTCTTGGCTTTTGCTCTTTATACATTTAAACATGCTTTAAGAACTAATCTAGCCTTAAGGTGATGTTGGCATGGCCTTGGGCCATGTTGCTATTCAAACTCAAATGAAAGAAATAGGAGACAAAAATTTAGAAATGAATCCTCTGGCTTCCATACTAACCTTTAAGCCTAACGAAAGAGGAAGCCAGAAGGCACAACATGCTGGCCTCCAGGACCCAACGAAAGACACGACATGTTGGCCTCCAAGGCCCAAATGAAAGGCACAACATTCTGTCCTCCAGGCCCCAATCAAAAGACACAACATGCTGGCCTCCATGACCCAATCGAAAGTCACGCCTTCACCCCTTTTCAGGCCAGATCGAAGAGAACCAAAAAGTGCAGATCGAAGGGTTTGCTGCCCTAAATTGAAAGACCCATTTTTCTTGCTTTTACCTTATTTTTGCCTTTATATTTTCATGCAATTCAATATGGTTGTAATAGTGTAGGAGTTTATCTTTATCCACTTTTGACTTTATACATAATGTTAGTAATTAGGGTGTATGGCAAGATAAAATCAATAAGTAGACCACCCTGATCCAAAGACAAAAATGCATGCAATCAAACACACTTTGCACACATGCACCTCTAGGGTTAACTCCACTTGTTGCCGTATGAAAAATAGTCATGTTATGTATGTGAGACGTCTTAGCAAAAACAATCAAAAATACAAGATCATAGTCCCTCGATGACACTTCGAATGTTGCCTTACAAATGATCTTAGTCCCTCAAAAGAACTGCTAAGATATCTTACAACAATATTATCATGACTATACGATAACCCACGCCCTTCCCTTTTACATCCAAAGATAAGGCTTCTTACCAATCAATGGTAAGATAACAATATCAAATGAAGAGAGGAATGAACAAAAGACTTTTGAGTAAGGTATAATGTTCCTAGTTGCTTGCTCATCTTCAAGATACAAACACTTTTTCAAATACACCAACACTTTCCATTGAAATATTTCCAAAAGGTCAACACTTTGTATACATTCTTATAGAGACGAGAATCATTACAAAATTTTCCTAAACGAAAGCACTTTTCAAAAATACTTCCAAAAACCACCACAAAGCACACTTTCAAACAAAAGCATTGATCTAGCATGCAACTAAGAGCCCATATATAACTATGGTTGAAAAGGGTGCTAACACCTTCCCCTTTCATAATCTACCCCCCGAACTCAAGAAAATAAATCTCAAAAGGTCTTTCTTGTTCTTTTCACCCTTTCCTTCATTAGATAAAAGAAAAGTCGGTGGCGACTCTTGCTATTCGCAACAATTGCAATCAAACGCAAAACACCTAAGTCAGTTCTCCCACCGTATTACAGAACTGGCGACTCTGCTAGGGAATATACTTAAAAGTGGGGTTACCTTAGGGCTAGATCACCTTTACTTACTTTTCTTTGTTTGACTTGTTTGCTTTACATTTTGGTTCCTTGTTTGGGCTTGTTTTGATCCTCTACCCGGATCTGGGACACCTTTTTAGATAAGTAGCAATAGATTATGGAAACTGTACGACATATACCGATATGGTTGAATAAATGGCTACGTTAGTGTGACGTATTTGTTGGTACCAGTATCCCTTACGTTGAATCGAGGAGAATATGGGGCCGCTAAGCGGCGTCATGAAGCACTAACTGACCTTAGAACCTTAATTGAATAACTTGGCCATTAGGAAGTAGTGAGATAGCCGGTTTCGGTGGAAAGCTAAAAATTGGTTGATACTCGATACTACACTCATTGAGATTGGAATTTTGGGATATCTCGGCCGCAAGAAAAGATTGATTATGCCGGGACAATGCCTAAAAGAAAGGTCAGTGATATTGAGATCCCTTAGAACCCGATTACTTTCTAGGACAGGTTGAGCCAACTAAACTTCAAGAGGGTACTTACCTATCAAACTTCCTGCAAGCCTAAACCTAAGGACTTGTATGTTTGTGTGTAAATAACAACTTGCTTATTTATACATAACATCATAAACATCATAACATCATAAGAATTCTCACTAACCATTTCAAGGATTAAGGAATTTATTTTTGTTTTGTTTTGTAGGCCATGAATCTCTTCCGAAGGTATACCATCAGAATCAGCTTCGTGAAAACGCACCCTCAACTCCAAGAATTAGCATTAAGGGTGCCTGAAGACTCTCCTTTCACCAAGAAATATGGTCGACTCCTCAGTTTGGCTACCTCCAATTTCTAAGAAGAGATAATGTGCGTGCTCTTTCCATATTTTGATCCCATGCATCATTGCTTCACCTTCCCTGATTATTAGTTGGTGCCAACACTAGAAGAATTATCTCTACTATTAGGAGTGCCCGTGCTTGATCAAGCACCGTTCACTGGTTTAGAAAGGATTCCAAAACCTGAAGTCATTGCCGAAGCCTTGCATCTGAAGTAAGCCGACATTATAGAAAATTAGGAGACAATAAGCGGAGTTAAAGGATTCCTAGCCAGGTTCTTATTGGAGAAGGCTCGTTCATCCTGGGAAGATATGGATTTTCAAGCCTTTGAAGATATCTTGGCCCTTATCATCTACGGTATGGTTCTATTTCCCAACTCGGACCAATTCATAGATGTGAATGCCATCAAAGTATTTCTCTCTCGTAATCCTATACCTACCTTACTGGGAGACATCTTACATTGTTTCCATACCCGCACCATGAAGAAAAGAGGTACTCTCTTGTGTTGCATTCCCCTACTTGCCAAGTGGTTTTACTTCGCACCTACCTCGATCAAAATTGAAGAACGAGAAAGGATTGACATGGTCTCAAAGGATGATGTCCCTCACCCACTCTGATATTCATTGGTGTTCTCGGTCCTTGGAAGATACTTCTATCATTGACTGTTGTGGGGAATTCCCTAATGTCCCTCTGCTTGGCATTATGGGAGGTATCACTTTCAACCCTTGCTTAGCTTTACGATAGTTTAGGTATGCTCGAAGAGATAGTCCTCATGATATGCTCATCCAAAGAGTGGTGTTCGATTACGAAAGCGACAATCAAGGATACCGTCAGAGGTTTGTACGAGCTTGGAGGATGGTAAACAAAGTGGATATTAAGATACTGGGACACAAGAATTCTATTCCCCTTGAGCCTTACCTTAGGTGGGTATGAGCTCGTGCTCAAAAGCTCATAATGCCTTACCCCTCCATCCTACCTGTTATCGTGGAACCTGTTGCTGAAGGAGATGTCCCGTATACTATTCTCTATCCCAACATGCCTACTTCTCTTGAAGACTTTCAAAAGGGTTAGATTCAACTAAAGGAAGAGCGATACACCTTCGGAGCTCAGTTCTACGCGAGCGAGAAAAGGGTTTTGGAGCTTACAAAGCAACTTCATGAAGAACCGAGCTTGAACGCCTACCTAGCACTAAAGAGGATGTGTTCAACCTTTTTGTCTTAGGAATGTATTTTGTAAGCCCAAGAGGCACGTTGTAACCATTTTGAACTGATTAATGCAATTTGACGTTTGTTCGTTCTTTGTCTACACAAATTTAAATTTCATAAATCCTTAAAATCATTTGCATGCACATTTTTCATGGATCATAACATAACAGGTTTTCCACAACAAGTCTCCTTATCTTTCAGCTATTTATTTCAGTAAGATGGATATCGAGAAAAAAATGTGTTGTACCCCAAAATTTTCCCTCCCATATTTCTCAAAACATTTCAAGAATGATACTCAAGTTGCTCAAGGTAGTCCAAGGGTTGACCAGACAACCTCTCTCCTAAGGCAGCCTACCTCAAATTAGGGTTTCATGTTGCATCAAGATACTTAAGCCCAAGGGATCCCAAATTCTCACCAATGTCTTAATATGTTATCAAGATCATCCATGCAAAGTTTCAAGCCTTGCAGAGGAAGTTTGCTCAGTCAATTGCTCAAAGGCTTGAAAATCGACAATGCTAGGGCAAAAGTCAACTGTGGCCCACATACAGTCAAAATTCAAGATTTTTGGTCAACATCCTCATTTTGAAGTATATTTCATCATTTGATCAAGGGTTGATCATGATTCATCAAGGATTACTCATATTTCATCAAGAACCAAGAGTTGCTAAATTAGGGTTTTGCAGGAAAAGTCAACTCAACTTTGACCAAGCATAACTTTCTCATACTTTATGAGAAATGACCCATCCAAAGCTTATTTTTAAGAGAATGCAATTCCCTACAATCCATATTCATCTCCCAAGTTCAAAATATGCACTCACAAGAAGTTATGAATTTGGACATTATAGGTCATTTTGAAAAGTCAACAAAAACACCCTTTTTGTCAAAGCTTAATACTTGAGCATGGAATATCAAATTGAGATGATACCAAAAGGGTTGATTAGAGGACATCTCAAGCTTTCTAAAAAGTCCAAGAACACCTCCAAAGAGTCAAAATTGAGGAAGTTATGCATTGGTGAATTTGACCTTTTTTGCAAAATTGCCAAAAGTCAACTATGCCTAAAACTTCAATTTTTGCCAAATGGGCCCAATCGTTTTCACTTGTTTTAAGTTGGCAACATAGTCCACAAGCTCTAGCCCTTGCCACTTGTCATTATCATGTTTTTGTTTTTTATTTTTATTTTTATTTGATTTAAATCAATTTTAATCAAAATAAATCATATAAAATCCAAAGTATTGAGAACTAAAGATTTTTTACATGATTCAGGTCTTAATGTCCAGCTAGCATCAGGTCAAATTCGTTTCAAGGCATGGTGTGTACAAAATGATTGAATTAGGCAATTTTTGGAAAGATTTTTAAGGTGTATCAAATCAATATGCAATTCATTGATGGAGGAAGATTGAGATCAATTATCAACTCTAATCTATTCCTCAATATATATAGAGTGCGTGCAGACCCAAAACTAAGTTGGAAGGAGGCGTGTGATCAAGAACACAAACTTGAAAAATCAAGAAAAAGTTCAAATATGAATTCACATTTAGAGGCCAATTTAAGACCCTTGGACCATTCCAATCGTTCCCTGAGGTCATCAGCAAGCCAAAGCAATCCAAAGCAAGCGTTTCCAGGCCTCATATCACAATGTAAGTCACCCACGGCATAGCTCTTTTTTTGAAATCGAATAGCATTATTCTTGTACTTATAGCATAAAATAGTTGTATATTCTTGATCACCATCATGTTTGCAAGCTTCCTTTAATATTTGATTGCATTTTCATGGCTTGTACTAGATTTCACCATAGCTAGGGTTTTAGGGTTCAATTTAGGATCTTCGTTTGCAGGAAAAAATGGGCCATGAAAGGGCCACCTTTGTGTCCAGCAAGGCCAGACGAAGCCATCCATGGCCTTCGTTTTTATTTATAACGCTTGTGTTGAGTTTTGGAATTTGCAGGACTTGTAGCTATGGACAAACGTCCGTAGGTAAAAGTTTGAAACTTTTACCAACAGATCCAAGGAAGAAGACAACCAACGTGGCAACCTCCCATAGGCGTGTTTGAATTTTGCGCTTTTCTGACTCAGTATTTTCACTTTTCATATATTCTGTTTATTATTTATTTGATATACAAATTGAACAAGTGGCGCAGTTGGTGAGTGTGGCGTTGGTAATTGCTTCAGGACCTGGGTTCGAATCCCAGGTCCACCAATTTCTCCATATTATTTTCTTTTTCAGGATCCAATGCATTTGTAAGTTCAAGGTCTACCATATGGCCTCACCATCTAACATGCCAAGTGGCCAATTGGCCAGATCCAAGAGCCAGCAATGGAGGAGTATCATAAGCCAAGTCAAACGCAGAGCATGGAATTCTGGAAGTCAACATGGACCTCCATCTTTTGGGCCCAGAAGTTGCTTCTCATACCCCCCAGAATTGCTGTTGCAGGCCCAATTTTCTTTTCTTTATTCTTTTATATTTATTTCATTTAATTTATATTTATTTATTTACTAACCAATCAACTATTTTCTTTTTTAATGAAAAAATCACAAAAAATAATAACTTTTCATAAATTAGGTCTAGATTTTATTTTTATTAAAAAATTAGTTAATTTAATAAGATTTTAATTTTAGACAACTTTAATTCTTTTTGCACATAATTAAAATTGATTAGAACAAATAGGTTTTATTTCTAATTTAATTATTTTCCTTTCTTAAAAATAATAAAAACACAAAATAGGCTATGTCATTATTTTCATTAATTAATTAATTAACTAATTAATTTTTGTATTTAGTTTAGAAAACTTAATTCTTTTATTAAAAACAACAAAAACATTTTCTTTTAATTAGGTCAGAAAGGGTCAAAACCCTAGTTCGCACTCGTCCTAATTTTCATCGCGCGCTTTTATTATTATTTTTATCCCATTATTGTAACTGCTCACAAGGTGTAATAGTTTTAATTAGGACTTTTACTTTTCATTTATCGCTTTATTTTCAAAGGGTTTGTTTTTGGCTATGTAAATACCCGAAGCCTTGTAATAGCTTAGTTTAATTTCCGCATTTTAAATTCCGCAAATACTAAACTGTTAGATGTATGAATAATTAGGGTTTGCATGACAAGAATGTATGTAAAACTTTAAAACAGTTAGATAACCCTAAAATGTGCAAAGGTAAATAATCTGAAATTGAATCACTCACACATGCGCACTCCTAGGGTACACTCCCACTTGGTTGCCTTCGGTAACCGGTCATTGAGTATAGGGTGCTTTAGTGGTCGTCCTTTTGTCCAAAGATCAAAGTTGCCTTGGATATTGTTGCCTCGGATATTGTCGCCTCAGATAATTGATCTAAGACATTAGGGTTACTACTAAGACGTCCTAACATTGCTTTAATAACCGTACGTCCTTTTCGAATTGACCCTCAAAACTCCAACGACGGTGCTACCTACTCACTAATAGTAGGATTGCACTGTCTAAAGGAAACGAACATAGAACGATTCTTTTTTCGAGTAGGTAGATTAGTTATTAAGTACTTGCTCAATTAAAACAAACTTTTTCACACTTACACTCCTTTACAAACAAAGTTTTCAAAAACACTTCATTACACTCTTGAAGACAGAAGCAAGAGTTAAATCAAAGTCGAAACAAAATTTTTTCAAAGCACACAAACACAAAGAAAACAATTTTGAAAATGATGAGCAAGTACCTAAGAGCCCGTAGATAACTACAGATAGAAAGGGTGCTAATACCTTCCCTTTCTATAATCTACCCCCCGTACTCAGAAATATCTCAAAAAAGGAATTTTTCTGTGCTTTTTTCCTTTCCTTGTTGGATAAAATAAAAGACAGTGGTGACTCTTGCTTACCGCTACATTTTGCAAACACAAACGCAAAACGCAAACCAGTAATTTCCTAAAAAACGAGGGAAACACGTCCCGGTTCTGGCCACCGTATCACAGAACTGGCGACTCTGCTGGGGATTTAATAAGTGGGGTGTACCTTAGGATTAGTTCATCATATTGTTTTCAATTATTTGATTTGTTTTCTTTATATTTGTGGGCTTTGAATCGGAGTTATTATAGATCCTAATCTGGATCTGGGGGATACCTTTTAGGTAAGTAGCAATAGACTGTGAGGGAACTGTACGGTGTAGACCGATACGGTTGAAGCAGTAGCTACATTGATGTGACACATTAGTTGGTACCGATATCCCTTATGGAGGAACAAGGAGAGTGTGGGGCTGCTAATGGGTCATTAAGCATCAACTGACCTTAGAACCTATAATTTACCAACTTGGCCATAGAAAGTAGCAGTATGCTACACTCATTGAGATCATACTCTCGAGATGGTTCCGGCTGCGAGAAAAGATTGTGTGTCTGGAATTGTGATCGATGGAGGATGGTCAATGATATTGAGAACCTCTAGAACCTGGTTACTATTATTAGGACAGGTTGAACCAACTAAACTGAAAGAGGGTAATACCTAAACTCCATGCCAGCCTAAAATTTAAGGGCTATTGTGTGACTTGTTTGCCCTTACCATGTTTGCTATCTGTGATACATGTGGTGTGTTTTTATCATGACATCATGCATCATGACATCGCATGCATATTTCATTAGACTAACCATTTCAAAGACCGAGGGGATTAATCTTTGTTCTGTTTTGCAGACCATGGCTTCTATACGCAGAAATACCATTCGAGTCAGCTTCATACAGATACCTGCTCAGCTTAGGGAGTTGGTTTCAAAGGTTCCTGATACTTCTTCCTTTGTTAGAAGACTTGGTCATCTCCTTAGTTTGGTCACTTCCAAGTTGGATGAGCAAATGATGAGCGTGTTGTTCCAGTTCTTTGACCCGTTGCATCACTGTTTCACTTTCCCCGACTATCAGTTGGTCCCTACTTTGGAGGAGTTTTCTGACTTACTGGGCATATCTATTCTAGAGCAGACACCCTTTACAGGTTTGGAGATAACTCCTAAGCCAGAGGATATTGCTTCAACTCTACATCTAATAATGGCTGATGTAGTATCCAACTGGGAGATTCAGAGTGGGGTTAAAGGTTTCTTGGCTAAGTTCTTGATTGATCAAGCTCAACAGTTCTGGGATAGTTTGGACTTACAAGCATTTGAAGACATCCTGGCTCTCCTCATCTATGGCTTGGTTCTGTTCCTGAATCTAGATTCTTTTGTTGATGTGAACGCAGTCAAGATCTTCATGTCTCGTAACCCAGTGCCTACTCTCTTAGGTGATATTATGCATGCTCTTTATACCCGTACTGTGAGAAGAAGGGGAACTCTCATGTGTTGTACACCGCTGCTGGCGAGGTGGTTTATTTCGCACCTCCACAAATTTGTTTTGAAGAATGAGGAAGGTGTAGGTTGGGCTTACAGAATCATGTCCCTTGCTCATACAGACATCCTTTGGAGTACTAAAGATATGGAAAAAGTAGTTGTCATTGATCGCTGTGGGGAGTACCCCAATGTTCCATTGCTTGGAATTAGAGGAGGAATAACCTATAATCCTTCTTTGGCCTTACGACAGTTTGGACGAGCTCGAAGGGACGGTCCTCATGAGTTTCTACTTACAGGCATTGTCTTTGACTTCAAGGGGGATGTTGAGGGACATCGCCGCAGATTTATACGAGCCTGGGACAGGGTGAACAAGTCTGATCCACATGAGCTAGCAATTAAGACTTCTATCCCGATGCAACCGTATCTCCAATGGGTTCGAGCCCATGCTCAAAAGCTGGGGATGTCATACGAAGCTGTCTTGCCGGTGATTGTGGAGCATACTGATGAAGAAGGGGTTCCTTATACGACCATCCATCCATACATGCCTACTGATATTGGGGCATTGAAGAGATCTTGGATCCAGTTAAGGGAAGAAAGGGATACTTATAGAGAGAAATATCATGAGCAGGAGAGGAAGATCCTGAAGCTTACAAGGCAGCTTGAGAACGAGAAGACAATCAACAATTATGTCAGCACGAAGGAAAAGCGACCATGGCAATTCTGATGACTTTTATTATTTCTAGTCTAGATTTTCTTTTTAGTATTTCTTTTGTAACGCCTTAAGGGCACTTGTTAAACATTATTACCAGTTTAATCTAATAAAGTGTGTTTTATTTTGGTTTACAAATTTGAATCTCCCTAAGTCTTTGAAATCATTTCATACGCATTCCATTCCCATGCACCTCATTACAGGTACCCTTACAGGTTTCTCATCTTCTTCGCTGTTTATTTCAGCAATCATGTCTTCTGAAACACCTACTGATCAAGCTATCAAGGCTCTGCAAGCTCAGAATTCTCAGTTCCAGGAGATGTTTGTGAACCTGGCCAAGGGGAAGCAAGATTTGAAGACTCTTATCTTGAAGGACAAGAAGAAGAAGAAGAAGGTGGTCCTGCTGAATATGGGTCACAGATTTGGGAATAGGTTACGAGAAGAAGTTGATTTGTCTTATTCATCTGGAGGAGGAGAGAATCAAGAAGAAAGGAAGGCTCCTAGCCATGTGGTTTCTGACAATGACACTGACTTTGATGAAGATCAGTATCCTCCTGCTGAGGATAGGTATAAGCAACTCGAAGACCGGTTGAGCGCAATGGAGATCCAGAAGATACCTAGGTTGGACTTTGAAGATTTGGGTCTGGCGTCTGGGGTAGTGATCCCCCATAAGTTTAAAGCACCTATCTTTGCTAAGTACGATGGGGTATCCTGTCCGAAGTTACACCTCTGCTCGTATGTTAGAAAGATTCCACCATATACTGCTGATAGGAACCTTTGGGTTCATTTCTTTTAATATAGTCTGTCAGGGACTCAACTTGAATGGTTCTATCAACTAGAAGGAGCTAATGTCCGCAACTGGGAGGACCTTGCTGCTGCTTTTTACAAGCAATACCAGTATAATGCCGACCTTGCTCCCATGCGTACTCAACTTCAGGGTATGTTTATGGGTGCGAGCGAAGGTTTTAAGGACTACGATTAGAAGTGGAGAGATCTTGCTAGAAGAGTACAACCCCCGCTGTCTGATAGGGAGTTGGTGGATATGTTTCTTGGGACTTTGTCTGGTCCATATTTCAACCATTTGATTGGTAGTTCATCGTCTGGGTTCACTAAATTGATTTTGACCGGGGAGAGAGTTGAAGCTGGTATTAAAAGTGGCAAGATACAGAAAGGTGCTTCGTCAAGTACAGAGAAGAAGCCTTTCAGAAAATAAGCTAGTGCAGTTTACAGCTCGAGGAGCCAAAACCGACCCGAACGCCGCCAAGCAGTTAATGCGGTAGTTATATCAAGACCTGTTGTTGCCCCACAACACAACACTCAACAAAGAGTGGAGAGACCGCAAAGGCACTATACTCGACTCAGTATGATTCTATCTCAAATTCTTCCGCAATTGTTAAAAACCAACTTGGTGACTCTGAAGGAGGCTCCAAAGAATCCCAATACTACATCACCGCTGTATAATCTGAACGCCCGTTGTGCTTATCACTCTGATAGCCCAGGGCATGATACAAATAACTGCTGGGCTTTGAAGAATAAAGTGCAGGATCTGATTGATGCTAAGGAGATTGAGTTTGAAGCACCAGAAAAGCCAAATGTCATGACTGCTCCTATGCCCAAGCACGGAGTGAATGCTGTGGATGATGACTCGTTTGTGACTTCCGTGAAATACATTTCTACTCCGTTGATGACCATAAAGAAGAACTTATTGTTGGCTAGTTTATTTCTGGGCTGTGGCGAAGGTTGCCACCTGTGTTCCATCCTACCTACTGGTTTCCATCTATTGAAGTCCGGTGTCCAACGCCTGATGGATAACAAAGAAATCTTGTTCGAGAAAACTTTGGTTCCATTGATTCCTGTTGAAGATGTTTCCATAATCACCATTTCCGCCAATCCTTCCAAGGCTTCCTCGAGAAAGCCTGTTAGGATTACATCTGTTCCGAGAGTTGCTCCATTGATTATTACTATTCCTAGACATATCCCTTACACTTCGGATAAGGCTATCCCGTGGCACTATGGGTCCGACATGTATTATCATGGGATAAAACAAGACTTGAAGGTTGAAGAGGCTGATACTGATGTCAGCAACATTTTCGGGTCTAGCAAGGTCACCCGAAGCGGAAGTCTCTTCTCTCCTGAGATTTCTCCTCCAACTGTTCAAAAGCTTGTTGTCATTACACCTGCCAGTACATTTGCTGCTGTTCTAATTCTCACTCCAGTTATCACCCTTGTCGCCGAGTCGTCTGACACTCGGGGCAAAGGGATCACCGGTGAGCCTGCCCGGACGGAGGCACCGAAGAAGATTATTGTTGAAACCTCTAGGCAGGAGATAGAGGAAATTTTTAAGATCATCAAAAAGAGCGACTACAACATAGTCGAGCAGCTGGGGCAAACCCCGTCGAAGATCTCTATGTTGTATTTATTGTTGTGCTCAAAAGCCCACGCCAAGGCTTTAATTGCTTTCCTTAAAACTGCGCATGTGCCGTAGGAGACATCTGCTGATCAGTTCAAAGACTTTGTGGCTAGTTTGACCGCTGACAACGGGTTGGGTTTCTCCGACGCAGATCTGACTGCCAAAGGAAAGAATCACAATGACGCTCTGCATGTTTCAATCGAGTGCAGGGGCACTACTCTGGCTCACGTGTTGGTGGATACTGGGTCCTCGTTAAATGTTTTACCCAATAAAGCATTAGATCGGCTGGATTGTGAAGGGTTGGTTCTGAAGCCAAGTAATATTGTGGTTAGGGACTTTGATGGGTCCAAAAGGATGGTGCATGGAGAGGTGGACGACCCTGTTAAGGTTGGTTCCCAGACTTTTGTGTCTACGTTCTATGTAATGGACATTCGACCATCTTATTCTTGTTTGCTGGGTCGCCCGTGGATTCATAAGGCTGGAGCAGTAACTTCTACGCTACATCAGATGTTAAAATATCCAGTGAAAGGGAAAATTGTTACAGTACGAGGAGAAGAGGAGTACATGGTGAGCCACCTTAACTCTTTTCGGTATGTGGAGATGGATGGGGAGTTCATTGAAACCCGGTGTCAAAACTTTGAAGAAGTCCCCCAGACTCTAGCGTCGACTGAAACCGTTGCTGGAGATCCTCCAATGAAGATGGCTTCCCTCAAGGATGCCCGGGCTGTTATTGAAAAAGGCGGGTGTGAAAATTGGGGACAACTCCTTGACTTTGCACACAAGACTGACAAGTTTGGTTTGGGTTTTACTGCATAAGCTCAAAGGGCTATTCGGCACGCGCGAATTGGAAGACCTCCCTTGCATATCAGTAATCCGGAAGTGAATGCAATTGAAGATGATGATGAAGAGTTTGAGTTTGACAGCTGGATTTACCCGACTACCGACGGAGGATTAAACAATTGGACGACAAAGGACTTCGTGCCTATTTCTTTTATTACCCAGTAATAAACTTTTGTTTTGAAATGTGTAACAGACAATTTAAAACTTTACGGCCCGATGCCTTGCCCGAGACACTGTGGCTTTGTTTGAGGGATTATTATGTGTCATTTCCATGTATCATCAATAAAGCATTGGACGTTTTCTTGCATTACAAATTTTGCGCTCCTTGTCTTTCCTTTCTATTTTTGTACTTGATCAAAACAACTATTTGTCTTACACACATTCACATATACAGGACCACATCCACTCTGGATCCCACTGATAACGACTCTGCTACTGCCAGTTATAACTTTGAAAGTCCGATCAACCAAGCCGAGGACGAAGGTGAGGATGATTGCGAAGTGCCTGGGGAACTTGCTAGACTGTTACTTCAGGAAGAGAGGGCCATACAGCCGCATGAAGAGCTGGTGGAAATAGTAAATCTGAGTATAGAAGAAGACAAGAAAGAGGTCAAGATTGGTGCAAATTTGGAGTCTAGCGTCAATCAATGGTTGATACAGATGCTACATGACTATGTTGAGATCTTTGCCTGGTCTTATGAAGATATGCCTGGGTTGGATACCGACATTGTGGTTCACCGCTTGCTAACTAAGGAAGACTGTCCTCCAGTGAAACAGAAAGTTCGCCAAATGCGCCCAGAGATGTCTGAGAAAATCAAGGCTGAGGTTATGAAACAGTTTGATGCCGGTTTTCTAGCAGTTACTTCTTACCCGCAGTGGGTTGCCAACGTGGTTCTGGTGCCAAAGAAAGATGGTAAGGTCCGTATGTGTGTGGACTATAGGGATCTGAATAAGGCAAGTTCCAAGGATGATTTCCCTATACCTCATATCGATGTTCTGGTTGACAACACCGCACAACATAAGGTCTTCTCTTTTATGGATGGTTTTTCTGGTTACAATCAGATTAAGATGGCTCCCGAGGATATGGAAAAAACAACCTTTGTTACGCAATGGGGTACCTTTTGGTACAAGGTCATGCCGTTTGGATTAAAGAATGCTGGGGCAACGTATCAGCGTGCCATGGTCGCTTTATTCCACGACATGATCCATCATGAGATTGAGGTATACGTTGATGACATGATTGCAAGGTCCCAGACTGAGGAAGAACATATTGACCATCTTCAGAAGCTATTTGACAGGTTGAAGTTATACAGACTGAGGTTAAACCCGAACAAGTGCACCTTCGGAGTGAGGTCTTGTAAGTTGCTGGGTTTCGTCGTTAGTGATAAAGGTATTCAAGTGGATCCTGCAAAGGTGAAGGCTATACAGGAAATACTGGCTCCCTAAACCGAAAAAGAAGTCAGAGGCTTTTTGGGACATCTCAACTACATTGTCCGATTCATTTCGCATTTGACTGCTACTTGTGAGCCAATCTTCAAACAGCTGAAGAAAGATCAAGTGGTAAAGTGGAATGATGAGTGTCAGGCCGCTTTCGAAAGGATCAAGGAATATCTCCAAGAGCCACCTATTCTGATGCCTCCAGTTGAGGGAAGACATTTGATCTTATACTTGACAGTACTCGACAATTCAATGGGGTGTGTGTTGGGGCAGCATGACGAGTCTGGCTGAAAAGAGCATGCTATTTATTACCTTAGCAAAAAGTTTACCGACTGTACGCTTGAGAAAACTTGCTGCGCTTTGGCATGGGCTGCTCACCGGCTGAGATAGTATATGCTGACTCACACTACCCTATTGATATCAAAGATGGATCCAATCAAGTATATCTTCGAAAAGCCTGCATTGTCCGAAAGAATAGCAAGATGGCAGATGATCTTGACTGAGTATGACATCCAATACACGACCCAAAAAGCAATCAAGGGAAGTGTGTTGGCAGATTATTTGGCACATCAGGCAGTGGATGATTACCAGTCTATGAATTTCGAGTTTCCGGACGAGAGCATCATGTTGGTAACTGACTGTGAGACACCTGGACCGGATGAAGGACCTGAGGAAGGATCCTGATGGTCTATGTATTTTGATGGAGCTTCAAACGCTTTGGGTAATGGCATTGGCGCTGTGATCACATCTCCTGAAGGTTGTCATACTCCGTTCACCGCCCGACTATGTTTTAACTGTACCAACAACATGGCGGAATATGAAGCGTGCATCATGGGCCTTCGAGCAGCTATTGACCTAAGGATTAATTTGTTGAGGGTATTTGGAGATTCCGCTCTCGTGATCAGTCAGATTAAAGGCGAGTGGGATACTAAACACCCAAATCTTATTCCTTACAAAGAGAATGTATTGACGTTGCTTCCACACTTCGAAGAGATAACCTTTGAACAATTCCCAAGAGAGGAGAATCAGTTAGCGGACGCGCTAGCTACGATGTCTTCTATGTTCGGAGTCAGGTGGGATAATGAGGCTCCCCAAATTACCATTGAGAGGTTGGACGAACCCGCACATTGCTGTGACATTGAGAATGAAAAGGTAACAGATAAACCCTGGTTTCATGAGGTAAAGAGGTATCTTAAGGCTCAAGAGTACCCCGAGGGTGAATTTGTTAATGATAAGAAGTTTCTGAGGAGGTTCGCTGCAAAGTTCTTCATCAATAATGGTATCCTTTACAAACGTAATCATGATTCAACCTTACTGCAGTGTGTGGATAAGAGCGAGGCGGAAAGAATCATGACGGAGTTACATGAAGGTAATTTGGGAACTCATTCCAGTGGACACACCATGGCAAAGAAAATCCTTTGGGAAGGATATTATTGGTCTACCATGGAAGCCGATTGTTATCAGCATTCTCGAACTTGTCACAAATGCCAAGTCTATGCTGATAAGGTGCACATACCTCCAGTTCCTTTGAACATCTTGACAGCTCCTTGGCCTTTTGCAATGTGGGGCATCGACATGATCGGCGAGATCAGACCTACGGCGTCCAACGGGCATCATTTCATCCTGGTAGCAATTGATTAATTTATGAAGTGGGTTGAGGCAGCTTCCTTTGCTACTGTAACCAAGAACGTCGTGGCACGATTTATTCAGCACAATCTGATCTGTCGATATGGTGTACCAGAGAGGATCATTACGGACAATGGTACAAATCTCAACAATACGATGATCACCGAGCTCTGCAAACAGTTCAAGATACAGCATCACAACTCTTCTCCCTACCGGCCGAAGATGAATGGGGCTGTTGAAGCGGCTAATAAGAACATCAAGAAGATTGTGCAGAAGATGACAGTGACATACAAATACTGGCACGAGATGTTACTGTTTTCTCTTCATGGGTGCCGTACCTCAGCACGGACATCATTAGGGGTAACACCCTATTCCTTGGTATATGGCATGGAGGAAGTCTTACCCATTGAAGTTCAGATACCCTCACTTCGGATTATGAAGGATACAGGTTTGAGTGAAGACGATTGGATCCAAACCTGGCTTGATCAGCTGAACTTAATCGATGAAAAGATACTTACTGCTATTTGTCATGGTCAGACGTATCAAAAGTGAATGATCAAGGCATTTAACAAGAAAGTCAGACGACAAGAGTATCAAGTCGGGGATCTGGTGATCAAGCGCATCATACTACCTCAAGGTGATCCCAGGGGCAAATGGACCCCTACTTACGAAGGGCCATTTGTGGTTAAGAACATCTTCTCAGGAGGAGCTATGATTCTAACCACCATGGATGGTGACGACCTTCCTCACCCCGTCAATGCAAACTTAGTGAAAAAATACTACGCATAATCAAAGACCCTCTAGGTTGACTGGCCTAGGCAAAAATAAGGGCTTCCCGGCGAACCAAAAGGGTTCGAGCAAAAATAAGGGATGAAAAAGAAAAAATTTGTACACCCGGCAAGTCAAAAACCTGAAAAGGCGACTTGGGCAAAAAAGGGTATCCCGGTGGACTGAAAACCCGAAAGGACGGTCCAGGAAAAAATTAGGGATCAAAGCGTAACACTATGTCTCATTGGATCACCTTGAACCCAGACCTCTGTATCGACTATCAAGCTCAAACGACACTAATCAATCTGATCTACCTTCAACCAAGTAGCAAAGTGATGAGATGCTTGAGGATATAAAGGCAATAGCAGAGTTGGAACCCAGTGGGATTGTTCACATAGCTGTTTTTCTTTGTTTTTTCCACAAATTGTATAAATTATATTGTTCGGCGGCGTTCTCCTACTAGGATGTCAGCCTCTTGTACAAAAAACGCCTATTTACAGGCCGACTTCAAAATCAATACGATTCATTTTCACAAAGAAATTTCAAATTATCTTTCTTTTTCTGTTTTGTTTTGCAAGAACGTCCAATGTTCATTTTTGATATATGCATTTGACATTGATTGCTGCTCATAAATATTTACATGTGAAACAAAAGACGGTTACTCGTAATATTAGAAACAGGGGCAAATAAGAAATGTCCAGACCTTACAGTTGCTCTGTCCATCAGGTATAGGGATAGACCAAGTTGGAGAAAATGATTGAAAATACATTCACTCCATGCAGAGTAAGAGAAAGACAATGGTGTTAATTCTCCCCAACTGAGGCCCGCAACCGCGAATGAGTCGGCAAGATTCTCCCCAAGCAGAGTTTATCTATCACCAACACTGGAAGATTATACCCAGTGAAGTTTGGAGAATTATCCCCTGAAGAGTCTGAAGGATTGTTCCCAGTAGAGTCTAAAATATTATCCCCAGTGAAGTCGAAACTGGAAAATCATCCCCAGCGGAGTTTATTCCTTTCAAAAACATAAACTCAATTCCCAACAGAGTTTATCATTGCCAACAACGGTAATTTATCCCCGACTGAAGTTATTCTTCCAAATCAACAGGTCTTCTAGCAGAATATGTCCTCCCCACAGAGTCATTTCCTCGTCAGTTTATTCCCTAACAGAGTTATCCTCTCCTGCAGGTTTATTCTCATAGTCATCTGCATTCACTATCTTCAGCGGAAATGAAGAATTCAACGCTTTTCTCCAGCAGCAATCCAGGATTCACTTTCCCTAGCTAGAGAGTATCACAAAAACATTACATGTCCATACATCATGACATACGCATACGCATCATACAACACAATCTCAATTATTTTGAGAACATCATTGCTTGATACATATCACGCATTACATACAACTAACATTTACCTTTCAGGAAAGATACAATCAAATTCTCACAAAATTCAAGTTGTGAAGCCCGGGTACGACTGGATAATAGTTTAATCCCCAATAAGTCTCTATGAAGCCTGGACCACGACCAGATAATAGTTCAAATTCAACTTTCCTCTTCAATAGAGATGATTCCTCAGTAGAATACGTACGATCGAAGTTCCTAAAATTCAACAGAGATGATTCCTCAGTAGAATACGGACGATAGAAGTTTCTAAAATTCAACAGAGATGATTCCTTAGTAGAATACGGACGACCGAAGTTCCTAAAATTCAACAGAGATGTTTCCCCAGTAGAATACGGACAACCGAAGTCCTAAAACTCAACAGAGATGATTCCTCAGTAGAATAAGGACGACCGAAGTTCCTAAAATTCGACAAAGATGATTCCTCAGTAGAATACGGATGATCGAAGTTCCTAAAATTCGACAGAGATGATTCTTCAGTAGAATATAGACGACCTAAGTTCCTAAAATTCGACAGAGATGATTCCTCAGTAGAATACGGACGACCGAAGTTCCTAAAATTCAACAGAGATGATTCCTCAGTAGAATACAGACGACCGAAGTTCCTAAAAGTCAACAGAGATGTTTCCTCAGTAGAATACGGACGACCGAAGTTCCTAAAATTCAGTAGAGATGATTCCTCGGTAGAATAATGGACGAACGAAGTTCCTAAAAATTCAAACAGAGATGACTCACCAGCAGAATAACGGACGACCGAAGCTCCTAAAATTCTACTTCTCTCAACAAAGATCACCCTTCCCCAGCGGAATCTTCCTCAACGACAGGTATACAAGATCTCGCTAAGGAATCTCTTATGCGATCGACACTCCTTCAGATGGCATCTTTAAGCCCATCCCCTCGTCAGCAATTTCCAAATGGCATCTGTAAGCCCATTCCTGATATCGCAAGATGGACACCACTTCATGCGAGTGCTAATTTCTGGGCACTCTAATGTTCAATCATCTTCCACCTTCGGATCACGAAAGGCACGAAAGCCAATCTACATCCTCAAGTTTAAGAAGATTGAACAGGGGCAGTTGTTGTACCCCAAAATTTGCCCTCCCATATTTCTTAAAAGATTTCAAGAATGATACTCAAGTTGCTTAAGGTAGTCCAAGGGTTGACTAGACAGGCTCTCTCCTAAGGCAGTCTACCTCAAATTAGGGTTTCATGTTGCATCAAGATACTTGAGTCCAAGGGATCCAAAATGCTCACCAATGTCTTAATATGTTATCAAGATCATCCATGCCAAGTTTCAAGCCTTGCAGAGGAAGTTTTCTCAGTCAATTGCTAAAAGGCTTGAAAATCGACTGTGCTAGGGCAAAAGTCAACTGTGGCCCACATACATTCAAACTTCAATATTTTTGGTCAACATCCTCATTTTGAAGTATATTTCATCATTTGATTAAGGGTTGATCATGATTCATCAAGGATTGCTCATATTTCATCAAGAACCAAGAGTTGCTAAATTAGGGTTTTGCAGGAAAAGTCAACTTAACTTTGACCAAGCATAACTTTCTCATACTTTATAATAAATGACCAATCTAAAGCTCATTTTGAAGAGGATGAAATTCCCTACAATCCATATTCATCTCCTAATTTCAAAACATGCACTCACAAGAAGTTATGAATTTGGACATTATAGGTCATTTTGAAAAGTCAACAAAAACACCCTTTTTGTCAAAGCTTAATACTTGAGAATGGAATATAAAATTGATATGAGACCAAAATGGTTGATTAGAGGACATCTCAAGCTTTCTAAAAAGTCCAAGAACACCTCCAAAGAGTCAAAATTGAGGAAGTTATGCATTGGGGAAGTTGACCTTTTTTGCAAAATTACCAAAAGTTAACTATGCCTAAAACTTCAATTTTTGCCAAATGGGCCCAATCTTTTTCACTTGTTTTAAGTTGGAAACATAGTCCACAAGCTCTAGCCCTTGCCACTTGTCATTATCATGTTTTTGTTATTTATTTTTATTTTTATTTGATTTAAATCAATTTTAATCAAAATAAATCATATAAAATCCAAAGTATTGAGAACTAAAGATTTTTTACAAGATTCAGGTCTTAATGTCCAGCTAGCATCAGGTCAAATTCGTTTCAAGGCATGGTGTGTACAAAATGATTGAATTAGGCCATTTTTGGAAAGATTTTTAAGGTGTATCAAATCAATATGCAATTCATTGATGGAGGAAGATTGAGATCAATTATCAACTCTAATCTATTCCTCAATACATATAGAGTGCGTGCAGACCCAAAACTAAGTTGGAAGGAGGCGTGTGATCAAGAACACAAACTTGAAAAATCAAGAAAAAGTTCAAATATGAATTCACATTTAGAGGCCAATTTAAGACCCTTGGACCATTCCAATCGTTCCCTGAGGTCATCAGCAAGCCAAAGCAATCCAAAGCAAGCGTTTCCAGGCCTCATATCACAATGTAAGTCACCCACGGCATAGCTCTTTTTTTGAAATCGAATAGCATTATTCTTGTACTCATAGCATAAAATAGTTGTATATTCTTGATCACCATCATGTTTGCAAGCTTCCTTTAATATTTGATTGCATTTTCATGGCTTGTACTAGATTTCACCATAGCTAGGGTTTTAGGGTTCAATTTAGGATCTTCGTTTGCAGGAAAAAATGGGCCATGAAAGGGCCACCTTTGTGTCCAGCAAGGCCAGACGAAGCCATCCATGGCCTTCGTTTTTATTTATAACGCTTGTGTTGAGTTTTGGAATTTGCAGGACTTGTAGCTACGGACAAACGTTCGTAGGTAAAAGTTTGGAACTTTTACCAACAGATCCAAGGAAGAAGACAACCAACGTGGCAACCTCCCATAGGCGTGTTTGAATTTTGCGCTTTTCTGACTCAGTATTTTCACTTTTCATATATTATATTTATTATTTATTTGATATACAAATTGAACAAGTGGCGCAGTTGGTGAGTGTGGCGTTGGTAATTGCTTCAGGACCTGGGTTCGAATCCCAGGTCCACCAATTTCTCCATATTATTTTCTTTTTCAGGATCCAATGCGTTTGTAAGTTCAAGGTCTACCATATGGCCTCACCATCTAACATGCCAAGTGGCCAATTGGCCAGATCCAAGAGCCAGCAATGGAGGAGTATCATAAGCCAAGTCAAACGCAGAGCATGGAATTCTTGAAGTCAACATGGACCTCCATCTTTTGGGCCCAGAAGTTGCTTCTCATACCCCCCAGAATTGCTGTTGCAGGCCCAATTTTCTTTTCTTTATTCTTTTATATTTATTTCATTTAATTTATATTTATTTATTTACTAACCAATCAACTATTTTCTTTTTTAATGAAAAAATCACAAAAAATAATAACTTTTCATAAATTAGGTCTAGATTTTATTTTTATTAAAAAATTAGTTAATTTAATAAGATTTTAATTTTAGACAACTTTAATTCTTTTTGCACATAATTAAAATTGATTAGAACAAATAGGTTTTATTTCTAATTTAATTATTTTCCTTTCTTAAAAATAATAAAAACACAAAATAGGCTATGTCATTATTTTCATTAATTAATTAATTAACTAATTAATTTTTGTATTTAGTTTAGAAAACTTAATTCTTTTATTAAAAACAACAAAAACATTTTCTTTTAATTAGGTCAGAAAGGGTCAAAACCCTAGTTCGCACTCGTCCTAATTTTCATCGCGCGCTTTTATTATTATTTTTATCCCATTATTGTAACTGCTCACAAGGTGTAATAGTTTTAATTAGGACTTTTACTTTTCATTTATCGCTTTATTTTCAAAGGGTTTGTTTTTGGCTAGATAACAATTGACCGCATCAAACCTCAGAAATCTGCAAAGCCTGGACCCGACCAGATAACAGTTTTCCAGCAATTTATTGTGAAACCTGGACCCGACCAGATAAAAATTAACTACGATCCTCAAAAAGACACTATGAAGCCTGGACTCGACTAGATAATAGTATAACTTTCCAAAAACCATGAAGCCTGGATCAGACCAGATAGTAGTTTCCATTCCAAGTCACTGCGGAGCCTGGATCCGACCAGATAATAGTTAACTTCTGTATCCCCACAAGTTATTGTGAAGCCTGGATCCGACCAGATAGCTATTCAATTTCAAGGAATTTTATGTAAAGCCTGGGATCCAACCAGATAATAGTTAATTCGTATCATCCTCCAGTAAGTGGTTGTGAAGCCTAGACCCGACCAGATAACAGTCGACTACTTCATCCTCAGCAACTGTGAAGCCTGGATCCGGCCAGATAACAACTGACATCAGAGCGATCTTCCCCATCAAAAGCATCCTTTCAACAAAATTTAAAGATATGCATATTCTTCATCTCCAACAGGCAATAAGGGATTCAATCTCCCAGAATTTCCTCGGCAGTAGTCAGGGATTAATTTTCCCGGATAAAAACATACACTTCACATTCATACATCATAGCATGTACATACCATACGCATTTGGCAGGATACCACATCTGGTGAACATCATGCAAACATCTGCATTTTACTAACCCTTTTCTCACAGGTAGAACATCAAGTTTTAGTATAAATCAACAAGATATTTGTGTTGATACTTCTTCCAGCATTTACCAACACTCCTCCAAATGGCATCTATAAGCCCATTCACCATCCATCTTCAAGTGCAAATTTCTGGGCACTTTAATGTTCAATCATCTTTCACCTTCAAGTCACGAATGGCAGATCCGCCAATCTAACTCTTCAAGTTCAAGAAGTTTGAATAGGGGCAGCTGTTGTACCCCAAAATTTTCCCTCTCATTTCACAAGGGACCACCCTGGATTCCAAGTTTGTTTCTATCAAGTTTCCAGGCCTTGAATTATCAAAATTTTCAAGAAAATCATTCACAAGGGAAAAATGGTCATTTGCACACTGAAAAGTCAAACTTTGACTTTTGGGATCAAAATCAATCTCAAAAAATCATATTTCATCAAGACATGGTGGAATATGAAGTTTGTTTCATCAAGAATTTCAAAAGTCAGATTTTACTTTGGAAAAGTCAAATTCTAAATACTTAGAAATTTTTCTAAGTGTTTAAGAAGCATGACAAAACTCAGAACTTCTGACCAGATTATCACTAAAGCACTCAGCAAATTCTGGATATTCTCAAGACAGAGTTTGGTCAGAACTTATGGGCAAGTTTTCACAAAAGCTTCAGTCAGAGTTTGCCAGAGTAATTCAAAGAAGGTTAAGAAGTGTGCTGCAAGCTTTCCAGAAAGTCTAAAAGCTCCTTCAGAACATGTTGGAGTCAGAAGATAAGTGGATCAGAAGATGAGATGCTACGCTGAAGCAGAACTTCTAATCCAGAGTTAAGTAAGGATGCAGAGTTTCACATGGCAGGATTTCTGATTTGATAAATCTCATCATCATTTAATGCTCACAACCACTTATGAGTTGTTATCCAAAGGATTTCCCCCACGTGTACCCCTATTGTCTTGGGAAGACAAACGATTGTGCAAAAGTATGCTAGGCCCATGTGCTGCTTCTACTTTTCCTTAATTCATGCTGACAAATCCGACTTAGGAGCTGTTAACTATTGTACCCCAAAATTTTCCGTCTCATATTATCAAGATTTCTCCTCAACAAGACCTCTTGGACTCCAGACAGGATTAGGGTTTGCTCAACTCAAGACATCTCCTTGCGCTGATGACCTGAAATTAGGGTTTGAGTTTGCACAAGGAATTTTGGACCATAAATGCTGCATGTGACTTTCATACACCATCTTGGACCCCTAAGATTGCTCATACCAAGTTTCAAGCCTTGAATCACATTTTTGCCCAGTCAATTGGACAGTTGACCTAAAAATCAACTGTATTGGGGAAAAAGTCAATCATGGCCAATTTATAGTCAAACTTCATAATTTTGATCCACATCAACATTTTAGGCTCCTATGTACCATTTGATCAAGTTTGGACCACAACTTTTCAAGAAATTTGATCAGATCATCAAAAGGGTAAAATGGTCAAAATTAGGGTTTTGACTGAAAAAGGGCAATTTTTGATTTTTGACCTAGCCAGTGACCAATTGGGTTCAACCATGATTTCAAGGACTCAATAGCATCATCTTGACCTAATCACATAGTTTAAAAGATCTCAAATGCATTGAATTGACAGATGAATTTTCCAGTCAACTGATCAAAAATCAACTGTACACTGAAAAGTCAAACTTTGACTTTTTGGTCAAAATCAAGTGCCAAGGGTCATAATTCATCAAGATATGTCAAAATGTGAAACTTGTTGATGACAATTAGGGTTTTAATTTGAAATTTTTCATAACTTAGAATTTTTCTAAGTTATGGAAATTTCTTATTTTCCCCAACTTTCCATAACTTTTTCACTATAATGCATTTGGATTCAAACAAAACTTCCAACATGAAAGTTGTAGTCCTCCATGAAATATACAACTTTGATTCACAAAGTTTTCCCAAAAGATGCTTGGATATCAAGTTATGATTTTGTGAGTAAGGGTCCATAAACTTTTTAAATTAGTGAAATTTTGCCCTAGTTTAGGCAGATTTTTGACCTAACTTCATGGCAACTTTTCACCTAGTCCCAAGAGGAATCTCCAAATGAATTTCAAAGATGGATTGTAGAGAATGTTACAAGCTTTCCAAAATGTCCAATAACTCTCCCAGATCATTTATGGTTAGGGAGAATCAAAGAAATGAAAATGGCATTTTATCATTTTTGTCCAAGGCATTTTTCACAATGGTTCAAGTTGCAAACCTGTCCTAGCATGCTTGTACTTGGTATTACAGGTCCTAATCCTTTCTACACTCCATAATTAAATGCAAACACATTTGTTAATGGCCTTGTTCTAATCTTTGGAGCATTGCACATTGAATTAATCCAAAAATGGCATAAAGTGCATAATACCATTTTCATAAAGCTTGCTTTTATAACTTTGCATTTCTTGAGCCATGGACCTAATATATTTTTGAAGACAAGATCCAGAGTTATCAGGCAAAGTTTACCAACTATGTGCATCTAGCAAGCAAGCCTGTACAGGCTTTGGCATTGTCACTTCCCACTTTTCTTCAAAAGCAAGCAATTTGGCAAAAGTCAAGGGATCTCATCCATCTGATAAGAGAAAGCCTTTGTATCATTTCAAACGACCTGAGAACATTGTAACAAGCAGAATACACGAATTGCCAACCTCTCAAACACTCCAAAACACAAAAAACACCATTTTTGCCCAAAACAGGGCAATCTCTGCAAATCACAAGCCATTTCTATATTGCCTCGTGCGTTTTGCTTGGAATCACTTCAAACACATTCCATACCTCCAACCTAAACTATCCAGGCCTTTGTCTTGCAACTGTAACCCCTGTTTCAAGGATCACCATTTTCACTTTGAAGGTTTGCAGGTTGACTTCTACAGGGAGATTCAGGCAACTTCAAGGCAAGCTGAGCATTGGAGAAGCTTGAGTGGACTTCAAGGAAGCTCACAAGAACTTCAGACCTCACTCAAAGTTCCCACATTGACATATCCAAACTCAACTGAACAAGGTATTTGTCAAGTTTCTATCTCTCTATTTAGGCATCCTTAAGCTTAGGTTTGTGAAGAAAAAATGTAGTCTGTAACATGCTTGAACTGTACATATGCTTAGTTTCCATTTATATTAACTGAGCTAAGAGTATTTGGATGTTGAACATACTGAAAAAACTAGGTCAGAATTTAGGGCCATTAAAATTCTCCTTGGTCTTTTAGAGTTAGGTCACATTCTTTATATCATTGGAATCGTGAGTTCATGAGCTACACTTTTCATCTTATAAGTTTTTGATTTTATGCAAAGAATAGCAAGAACAGGATTTGAAGTACAACGCGCGCGTTTTTTGTTTGGAGGTCAGGGATGAAGTGAGCTTGGGATTGGGCTTGTTGTCTTTACTTTTTGCACCCCCCTTTTTGCTTTTGCACCCCCTTTTGCATTTTCTTTTATTTTTATATTTTCTTGCATATTTTATATTTTGACTTGCATTTATTTATTTTCTGAACATTATAAAATTATAAAAATATTTTCTTACTTTTTTGCATTTTTATTTTATTTTTTTAATTATTTTTTTAGTATAAAAATAGTTTATTAGGTTTATAAAACTTATTTTCTTAATTAAACTTATAAATAATATTAAAATACTTAAATATTTTATTTTTTGTATTATACACATAAAATATTATTTTCTCACATATTTTAATTTTTAATATTTATACATAATGTTATTATTATTTTTCTTAAACAAAAATGGACAAGAATATTAGAAAACATATATTTTTCTTTTAATAAAAAAAATTAGGGTTTCCCCTTTTAAAAAATAATAACATTATTTTTTCTTATTTTTATGACTTAGATAATATTATTTTCTCATGCATAAAACATTTACAAAAACATTTTTTGCATATTTACATTTTATTGCATATTTAAATATTGCTTACTTATTTATTTATACAATAAATTCAATTGGGTTGTAATAGTAAATTAGGATTTTATTTTGTACAAATATCCTCATTCAAAATTTGTATCCCCCCTCCTATAATATTGTTGTAATAGTTTAGATTTACATTACACAATTTATCGCATTATATGCATGTTTAGTAAAAACTAGGGTTTGTATGATAAGACAAAATCAAACAAATAGCATGACCTAATTCAAAGACAAACAAATGCATGAAAAATGATAACACCTTGCACACAAACACCTCTAGGGTTTCACCCACTTGGTTGCCTTAAAACATGGCCATGGTATGCATGCTAGGTATCTTGGCAAAACAAAAAAAAAAACAAAAGATCATAGTCCCTCGATGACGCTATCACAAGTTGCCTAAAAAACAAATGATCTTAGTCCCTTAAAACTTGCTAAGATACTTGGCAATATTGTTATCATAGTCATACGAGGACCCACGCCCGTCCCGTTTAACATCCAAAGATAGGGTTGTCTACTAAAACAATAGTAGGTCAACAACATCAAAGGAATAAAAATGTGCAAGAAAGACTTTTGAGTAGGGTAGATAGCTCCTAGTTACTTGATCTCTTTCAAACAATCCTTGCTATTTTCAAACTATCACACACACATTTCAAAACAATTTCCAAACAACTTTCAAAACATTGAAACATTTTTCAAAAAGACAAACATCTTTGTATACATTCTTACAAACAAGAATCATTACAAAGATTGCCTAAACGATAGCCTCTTTTCAAAATACTTTCAAAACCACACAAAGCTCCATTTCAAACAATTGGAAAAGCAAAGCAAGTGATCTAAAACAAGTAACTAAAAGCCCATGGAAAACCATGGATGAAAAGGGTGCTAGCACCTTCCATTTTCATAATCTACCCCCCGAACCCAAAAACAATCTCAAAGGTCTTTCCTGTGCTTTTTTACCTTTCCTTTTGGATAAAATAAAAGTCGGTGGCGACTCTTGCTAAACCATAACATTTGCAAACACAAACGCAAAACCTCAAGTCAGTTCTCCCATCGCATCACAGAACTGGCGACTCTGTTGGGGATTCTCTTTAAAGTGGGGTTACCTTAGGGTTCTAGATCACCTTTACATGCTTATCTTGCTTGACTTATATGCTTTACACTTTGGTTCTATTGTTTGGGTTTGAATCGTCTACCCGGATTTGGGAAACATTCATAGGTAAATAGCAATACGTTGTGGAAACTGTGCGGGGTATACCGACATGGTCTAAGAAATAGCTATATTAGTGCGATATATTTGTGGGTACCGGTAGCCTTTGAGTCAATCAAAGAGAATACGGGCCACTGAGTGATTTCATGAAGCACTAATGGACTTTTAGAACCTTTACTTGACCAACTTGGCCTTTTAGGATGTAGTGAGATGACTGACTTTGGTGCAGTTCGAAGTTGGTAGATACTCGATACTACACTCATTGAGGGTTGGTTCCTTGGAATATTTCGGTCGCCAGTGAAGAGGCTGAGTTGAAACAATGAACAAGGAAACAATCCAGTGATATTGAGATCCTTAGAACCCGGTTACTATTTCTAGGACAGGTTGAGCCAACTAAACTTCAAGAGGGTACTTACCTATGAAACCCCATGCAAGCCTGAAACTAGGAACTTGTGTGATTTGCTTGTACATATATACTTGTGCATAACACCATGGACATCATGAAGCATCATATGCATCCACTAACCATTTCAAGGATTTGGATTTTCATCTTTGTTCTTGTTTTGTAGGTTATGGATTCACTTCGCAGGAAAACTGTCCAAATTAACCTTGTAAGAATTCCTCCTCAACTCAAGGAGCTAGCTTCAAGGATTCCTGAGAATTCTCCATTCACCGAGAGGCATGTTCGTCATCTCAACCTAGTCACTGCCAACACTGAAGAAGATATGATGAAAGTTCTCTTCCAGTTCTTTGACCCTTTGCATCATTGCTTCACATTTCCTGACTACCAACTTGTGCCTACTTTGGAGGAATTTTCTCAACTCTTGAGGATTCCTGTTCTCAATCAACTACCCTTCAACGGTACGGAAAGAGATCCAAAGCCATAAGAGATTGCTCAAGCCCTGCACTTGCACTCCTCTGATGTCACAACACATTGGGAAACCAGAAGTGGTGTCAAAGGCTTCTTGTCAAAGTTCTTGTTTGAGAAGGCCCAAAGCTGCTGGAATTCCTTGGACTTACAAGCTTTTGAGGAGATTATAGCTCTTCTCATCTATGGATTGGTCTTGTTCCCTAACCCTGACCAACTTATAGATGTGAGTGTTGTCAAAATCTTCATGGCTCGCAACCCGGTGCCTACATTGCTAAGGGATATCCTCCATTCTTTTCACACTCGTACAATGAGGAAAAGAGGTGTTCTCATGTGTTGCACTCCTCTACTGGCAAGATGGTTTATTTCTCATCTTCCCCAATCAGTTTTGAAGAATGAGCAAGGTTTGAGGTGGTCACAACGATTGATGACTCTTACCCATTCAGACATTCATTGGTATTCTCGATCAAAAGAGAATGTCATTATCATTGACCGTTGTGGGGAATTCCCTAATGTCCCTCTACTTGGCATTAGGGGAGGCATCACCTACAACCCTTGCTTGACTCTGAGACAGTTTGGGTATGCCCGAAGAGATGGCCCACATGACATGCTGGTTCGAGGTTTGGTTTTCGACTTCGACAATGACAACCAAGGACTCCGACAAAGATTCATCCGAGCTTGGAGGATGCCCAACAAGGTGGACAGTAAGACCTTGGGACACAAGAATTCCATCCCTATTGAGCCTTACCTCAAGTGGGTACGAACCCGCGCCCAAATTCTTATGATGCCTTACCCCTACATTCTCCCTGTGATTATAGAGCCTATTATGGAAGGAGAGGTTCCATACACCCCCTACATCGTGACATGCCAACATCACTCGAAGATTTACAAAGGAGTTGGATACAACTCAAGGGAGAGCGCGATACTTTCGAAGCCCAATTCTATGCAAGCAAGAAGAAGGTTTTGGAACTCACTCGTCAACTTCACGAAGAGCAGACTCTCAACACCTACATTGCACCAAAGAGGATGCGCAACGTCTTTTTAGCTTAGAATTTTGTATTATTTTGCCCATGGGGCATTGATGTACTAACAAATTCTATCTTATTAATATGACGTGTGTTTCTTTTTTGTTTAAAACAAATTTGAATTTCTGAATCCTTGAATGCATTACATGAATACATATCATTCATCATATGCATAAACAGGTCTTCACACCAAGTTTCCTCATCTCTCTGTTGTTTATTTCAACAAGATGGATATTGAACAAACGGTCAAAGACTTACAAGCCCAGAATTCACAATTTCAACAATTTCTCTTGACCTTGGCCAAGGGGCAGGAGGAGCTCAAGACTCTACTAGAGAAGGAAAAAGAGAAAAAGAAGAAGAAGAGAGCTGGTGTGGTTCTCATGGGAAGAAGGTTTGAAGGACAAGCCAGTCGGACTTTGGAATTCCCCTCAACATCTAATGCAGGGGTAAGAAAGGGAAAAGAAACGGAAGTACCATCTGATTCTGAGGAAGAAGAAGAGGAAGAAGAAGATGAGGACTATTCTGAACAGCAGTATCCTCCGGCCGATGACAAATACAAGAACCTGGAAGACGTCTAGCTACTATGGAGATACAGAGAGTGCCTGGGCTAGACTTTGAAGAGTTAGGGTTGGTTTCTGGAATTGTAATCCCTCCTAAGTTTAAAGTACCTCTTTTTGCTAAGTATGATGGGGTGTCTTGCCCTAAGATGCACCTGCAATCTTATTTCAGGAAAATTCAACCACATTCTTCTGACAAAGATCTGTGGGTCCATTTTTTCCAGGACAGTCTTTCGGGGACACAGCTGGATTGGTTCTACCAATTGGAGAGGTCTAATGTGCATAATTGGGAAGATTTAGCAGCCGCCTTCTATAAACAGTATCAATATAATGCCGACTTGGCGCCAACCCGTACTCAGCTACAGAGTATGGCCATGGCTACCAATGAGGGTTTTAAAGACTACACCCAAAAATGGAGGGATTTGGCCGGTAGGGTGCAACCACCTTTATCTGAAAGAGAGCTTGTGGACATGTTCTTTGGGACTCTGTCAAGTCCTTTCTTTAATCACCTGATTGGAAGCTCCTCTGCAGGTTTCACTAAGTTGATTCTAACTGGTGAAAGGGTGGAAGCCGGTATTAGAAGCGGAAAAATTCAGAAAGATGCATCTACCTCTACTGCTGCAAAGAAGCCCTTCACTGGAAAGAAGGAGGTGTCAGCTGTCTATGCCCAGAGAAATCAGGGAAGAACCGAAAGACGACCAACTGTGGGGGCCGTAATGATTCAGAAGTCTGCGTCAGAGCAATCGAGAAACAATCAGCTGAGAAATGATCAACTGAGGAATAACCAACAAAGGGTGGAAAGGCCTGTAAGGAAATTCACCAAGATAATTATGACTCCTGTTCAAGTCTTACCCCATCTCTTGAAGTTGAACCTGGCCATGCTAAAGGAGGCCCCTAAAAATCCTAACACTTCATCTCCACATTACCATCCCAACGCCAGATGCGCGTACCACTCAGAAAGTCCAGGGCACGACACCAACAACTGTTGGGCCTTGAAGAACAAGATTCAAGATCTGATTGACACTAAGGAAGTTGAATTTGAAGCTCCTGAAAAGCCGAATGTAATCTCTGCACCAATGCCTAGGCATGGGCACAACGCCAATGCTGTGGAAGAAGATCTGTTTGTTTCTACTGTGGATGAACTGTCAACACCTCTCTTAACCATCAAGTTGAATTTGTTGAAGGCTGGGGTGTTCCCAGGTTGTGACCGAGATTGCCATGCTTTCCTGTCCTCCCCATTTGACTATCCTCTTTTGAAGAAAAGAATCCAACAACTGATTGATAACAAGGAAATTTTGTTTGAGAAATCTCCCGTCTCACCCATTCCAGTTTCAGAAGTTTCGATAATAACCATATACGCCAATTCTTCCAGGGTTCCTAAAAAACCCATTAGGATTACATCTGCTCCTATGACTACTCCTTTAAAGGTAACAATTCCAGGGCCAACCCCTTACAAAACTGATAAAATGGTACCATGGAACTATGGTGGAGAAATCTGCTATCATGGTGTCAAACAGATTGAACAGATTGCAGAAGAAGAAAGCTCTGAGGAAGATAATCCCGACATCAGTAACATTGTCGGAACAAGCAAAATTACTCGTAGTGGGAGAATCTTTTCTCCATAGATTTCTCCTCCAACAGCAGTCTTTGGACCCGCGGCCATCCCGAAGATTACACCTATACCAGTAACCGTACCTGCAAGTGTACCCGCCAACAATGACAATGCAATTCCCATCCCTGTTTCCGATGCTGAGAAAAAAGGAAAGAATGTTCAAGAGGAGCCTGTCTTGATGAAGGCTCAGTCATTAGTCATTCCAGATACATCCCATAAGGAGATGGAAGAGATTCTTAGGATTATTAAGAAAAGTGATTACAATGTTGTTGAACAACTGGGGCAGACCCCATCCAAAATGTCTATGTTAGCCCTCTTGCTGTGCTCTGAGGCAAATGCTAAAGCCTTGGTCAAGTTTTTGAAGACGGCCCACGTACCACAAGAAACCTCCGTTGATCAATTCCAAGAGTGTGTGGCCAGCTTAACAGCTGACAATGGCCTGGGACTCTCCAACGCAGACTTGACCTCCAAAGGGAGAAAACATAATGACGCGCTACATGTCTCGATGGAGTGTAGGGGAACCACCCTAGCTCATGTTCTGGTTGATACTGGGTCATCTTTAAATGTCTTGCCAAAGAAAGCCTTGGATAGATTGGATTGTGAAGGCTTAACCCTGAAACCCACCAACATCATTGTTAGAGCCTTTGATGGTTCTAAGAGGATGGTCCATGAAGAGGTGGAGATCCCGTCAAGGTGGGTACCCAGATGTTCAATTCAACATTCTACGTGATGGACATCCGTCCCTGCTACTCTTGCCTGCTGGGAAGACCTTGGATTCACCATGCTTGAACTGTCACTTCCACTCTGCATCAAAAGCTCAAGTACCCTGTCCAGGGGAAAATTATAAGTGTTCATGGCGAAGAGGAATACATGATCATTCATCTAAATTCATTCTGTTATGTGGAATTAGATAGCGAATTCATAAAGACCCCTTTCCAACACTTAGAAGAAGTTTATGAAGAGATAGCGGCAACCAAGGCAATGTCCTAAACTCCTATGATCACAAGACCTCCGCCTCAGATGACTTCTCTCAAGGATGCTAGGGCAGTTGTGGAAGAAGGAGGATCCATAATCTGGGGGCAGCTTCCCGACTTTCCCTTCAAATCAGACAAATTCGGCCTGGGATTTACTTCGACTGGTAAGAAGGCCGTGCGCCGCTCCCGTGCCGGAGGGCCACCTGTGAAGATCAGCCACCGATGGGTTAATGCGCTAGAGGAAAGTGAAGAAGAGGGCAACTTGGAAGACTGGATTTTCCCTACTGTTGACGGAGGATTGTGCAACTGGGAAGAAAAATACTTTGTTCCGATTACTTTCATAAATCAGTAATTTATCTTTTCCGTTTCTGTTGGACTGTAATAATTCACAAACAATTCGTACTTTTTCAACCGTGTGTCTTACCCGAGGCACATAGGTCCATTTGTAAGGGTTCTTATTTTAATTATCATATGTCATTTTAATGAATCATGGATGCTTTTCATATACAAACCTTTTATGCTAATTGTCTTTCTTTTACATTTTGTTTGCTTTAAGATGGCTATGTCCCTTACACACACCCACACTCACAAATGCAGGTACCATTCCACTCCGGAACCCATGGGTAACCATACTACTATAACCTTCAGTGACTCTGAAGATCTGATCAACCAAGCCGAATATGAAGGTGAGGAAGATTGTGAGGTGCCAGGGGAATTGGCCAGACTTCTACAGCAAGAGGAGAGAGCAATTCAGCCTCATAAAGAGCAGTTGGATACTATCAATGCTTAGCTTGAGTTAAGAGTGACTGTAATGGTCTAGAGAAGTCCAACTGCAATGCTCTATTTTTGGCTATGGAAGTTGATGAAGGTGATGTTACAGTTGTGTAACAGGGTGTGGGATGGTTTGTATTTAATGAAAGGAAGCTTTAGAAACTAAAAGAACAAAGAACGCACGAGGGAGATATGAGTTTGATGTGTAAAGTCAGAACTTGCACAACAATGGTGTTTTGAAGCAATTTTTGGCTAGAGGGAGTTTGGGAGTGTTTCAGGGTGTTCAAGCTCGTGTCCTAGGTTGCATAATAGTGTATCAATGTATAGGAAAAGGTTTTGAGAGCTTGGGCTGATTAGAAGTACAAGTTCACATGTTATGGTTTTTTGCTTGTTTTTGAAGCAAACTTGACAAGCATTGTTCCAAGGCAAGGTACAAGGATATATAAAGTGGTTAGGAACTTTAAACATGCTTATCTGATTGTGTAAAGGATTCTTTTGCAGAAAGAACAAATGCAAAGCTCAAGACAAGTTGACTTTGTGATTAAAGCCTTTTTACTAGAATGTCAATGTTACTTTATGCCATTAATGGAAATGCAACTTGGATAATGGCTCAAATGCTTGGACAAAGACCCCATAAATTATGCAAAACATTAATTATGGAGTGACAAACAAGTTTGAGGCCTGAAAATCAAAGATTATGCAGCCTAGCATGGATTTGGTTCATGTGTTCTTCACAAAATAGCTTGTAATTCAAGTTTGAAAACCCTAACTTCTTGCCTTCGATTCTCATTGCTCAAACATGGTCTTAATGAGTTCTTGGACATTTTGGAAAGATTGTAAAATCCTATACAACCTCTATGTTTTACATTTTTGAAAATTCATCTTGGAACTATGTGAAACATTTCCATGAAGTTAGGTCAAAATCCTGCCTAAACTAGGGCAAAATTTCACTAAGTTTCCAAGTTTCATGAACATGTATTCACAAAATCATAACTTAAAATCCATGCATTTCTATGAGAAGTTGTATTCTACAATGTTTTAGATCTCATTGAGATCTAAAAATTTCATGTTTAAAGTTTCCTTTAAATCATCTTGCATCATGGTGAAAATTTGGTTGAAAGTTGTGAAAAAATATGAAATTTTTAACACTTCAACAAATTTCTAAGTTTAGAAATTTTGACTTTTCAAAATGAAATCTTGACTTTTTGATTTCTTGATGAACAAGTTTCATATTTTTACATGTTTTGATGAATTGTGATCTTTGATACTTGATTTTGACCAAAAAGTCAAAGTTTGACTTTTCAGTGTACAGTTGACTTTTGATCAGTTGACTGAAAATTCATCTGCCAATAAATTAATCTTGAGCAATGTTTTGAGCCATACCATTAGGTAAAATGATTCATTTGAATCCTTGAGATCATGTCTCAAGCCAATCAATCATTTGCTAGGTCAAAAATCAGAAATTGCATCTTCTCAGTCAAAACCCTAATTTTGACTATTTTGCCCTTTTGATGATCTGATCCAATTTTTGGAGGAATTGTGATCCAAACTTGACCAAATGAAATATATGAGTTCATTATGTTTACATGGATAAAAAATTATTAAGTTTGACTATAAATTGACCAAAATTGACTTTTTCCTCAATACAGCTGATTTCTAGGTCATCTGATCAATTGACTGAGCAAAAATGTGATCCAAGACTTGAAACTTGACATGAGCAATCTTGAGGGTCCAAAATTATCCATGAAGTCCATATGGGTTATCAAAAGTCCATTTGTCCTTATGAAATCTCAAACCCTAATTTTCAGTCATTAGTGCTTGAGGAGGTGTCTTGAGCTGATCAACCCTAGTGTAGTCTTGAACCAAAGGAGATCTTGTGAGAGATTACTTGAGAAATGAGAGGGAAATTTTTTGGGTACAACAGTTGCCCCTGTTCAATCTTCATAGACCTGAAGAGTTAGATTGGGGGATCCGCCATTCGTGACTTGAAGGTGGAAGATGATTGAACACTAGAGTTCCCAGAAATTTGCACTCGAAGATGGATTGAGAATGGGCTTATAGATTCCATTTGGAGGAATGATGGTAAACACTGTAGGAAGTATCAGCACAAATCTTTGGTTGGTTCACACTAAAACTTGATGTTATACATGTGGAAAAAGGGTTAGTAAAATGCAAATGTATGCATGATGTTCACCAGATGGGGTATTATGCTAAATTCATTTTGCATGTGTATGCTATGATGTATGAATGCGAGATGTATGTTTTATCTGGGAAAATAAATCCCTGACTACTACTGAGGAGTTCATGGGAAGTTGAATCCCGGATCGGTGTTAGGGATGAAAAGTATACATATCTTCAAACTTTGTTGAAAGGATGCTTCCGCTGGGGAAAATCTCTTGAATGTCAGCTGTTATGTGGTCGGATCCAGGCTTCACAAATTGCTGAGGATGAGGAAGTCAACTGCTATCTGGTCAGATCCAGGCTTCACGGTAACTTACCGGGGAAGGATAAATTAACTGTTATTTGGTCGGGTTCCAGGATTTTCAGAAAATCTCTTGAAATTGAATTGTTATCTGGTCGGAATCCAGGCTTTACAATAACTTGCTGAGAATAAGGAAGTTAACTGTTATCTGGTCGGATTCAGGCTTTTTAGTAACTCGCTAGAAAGGATGAAGTTGAAATGATATCTGGTCGGGTCCTGGCTTCATTGTAACTTGAAGTGGTAATTACTATCTGGTCGGATCCAGGCTTCATGGTTTTGGAAAGGTTATACTATTATCTGGTCGGGTCCAAGCTTCATAGTGTCTCTCTAGGGATCATAGTTAGTTGTTATTTGGATGGGCTCCAGGCTTCACAGTAACTTGCTTGAATAGATGAAATTGAACTGATATCTGGCCGGGTCTAGGCTTTACAGAAACTTTTAATGACATTGAAATGTTATCTGGTCGGATTCCAGGCTTTGCAGATTTCTCAGGTGGTTAAGGTTAATTGTTATTTGGTCGGGTCCAGATTTCATAATAAACTGCTTGGGGATTTAGTTATTATCTGGTCGAATTTCAGGTTTCACAACGAATTTTTGAAGGGAGTTGCTATCTGGTCGGATCCAGGCTTCACAATAACTTGTTGGGGGTATAGCCAAACTCTACTGGGGAAAAGAAGTTAAACCTTGGTCTGGTCGAGTCCAAGTTCTTCTATATTTTGAAGAGTTAAATTATGATCTGGTCAGGTCCAGGTTTCATAGTTATCTTGAAAGTTGTACTAATATTTGGTTGGGCCCAGGCTTCATAGCATCTTTTGGAGATAGTAAAGGTTTTGTTGAAGACTTTACTGGGGATTAGGGGTTGTGGCCCTATGATTTGCAATAGTCTAAAAGGCAAACTCAAGCTGGAGAGTGTAGACTCAGTCGGGAGGACAGACTCAGCTTGGGGAGAACACACTCAGCTGGGGATAATAGGCTCAGCTTGGGAAGATAGACTATGGTGAGGGAATACAGACCCGACTGGGGAGGATAGACTAAATTGGGGAATTTTGTGGTTCCTAGGTTGTGGTATGTTTGGGAAATAAACCCGGTTGGGGAAATAATCCATGTTGGGGAAATAAACCATGTTGATGAATACTTGATGAACTACTGACGAAGTGAGTTCTTTGAGGAAGAGATCCACAGGGCTTCTACTTGTAGGATTAAACTTAGCTGGGGAGAGATCTGCCAAGAGATTGAGACTCTGGCTGGAGATCAACTTATGCAAAGAGACTTCGTGTGTAACTTTTTTGAGGATTGGTTTATCGTGACCGTCTTGGTGGGGATAATTCTAATGAAATAACTATGTGGGGATATTCTATATACATTAAAGAGATGCTTGCTATTGCTTAGCAGGACACATGTGCCAAATAATTTTAATTATGTTCATATGCATATGTTCGTTCAATTTTAGTCATTGGACAACTTTGCATTCGAAACAAAAACAGAAAATTTCCACTTCAAAGTATATTTGTATTGGTATTTTGCCCATGAATAGGCATTTTTTTGTACAAAGAGACGGAGATCCTAGTAAGAGGAAATCGTCGAAAGGAAAACAAAGATTGAAAACAAAAACAAATAGCCATGTGAAATAATCTAATTGCATTCCAACTCTATTATTTCCCCAATGTCTTCGAATGCCCCCTGTCGTTGACAAAAGTTGATTGGATTGATATTGGACTGTTTGAACTCGGACATTGGTGATAAAGTTGACTGTGGTGATTCTACAGAACATGGTCATAGGCTTTCAATCCTTAACTTTTTTCTGGACCGCCCTTTTGGGTTTTCAGCTCACCAGGATACCCATTTTTTTCCCAAGTCGCCCTTTCGGGTTTTCAACTTGTCGGGTGTACAATCTTTTGCATATATCCCTAACTTTTGTCCAAACCTTTTGGTTTTCTGGGATGCCCTTATTTTTTCCTAGGTGTGTCAACCTAGCGGTTCATTTATGCGTAGTATTTTTTAACTATGTCCGTGTTTATAGGATGTGGGAAGTCTTCACCATCCATGGTAGTCAGCATCATGGCACCGCCAGAGAAAACTCTCTTGATAACAAATGACCCTTCGTAGGTGGGAGTCCATTTGCCTCTGGGGTCTCCTTGTGGAAAAATGATGCGCTTTATCACTAATTCACCAGCTTGATATACTCGAGGCTTGATCTTTTTGTTGAAAGCCTTGATCATACGTTTTTGGTACGTCTGACCATGACAAACAGCAGCCAGTCATTTTTTGTTGATTAAGTTCAACTGATCCAATCTTGTCTGAATCCACTCGTCTTCGCCTAGGACTGCTTCATTCATAATCCTTAGTGAGGGAATCTGAATTTCCACTGGCAAAACAGATTCCATTCCATAGACTAAGGAAAAGGAAGTTGCCCCAGTTGACGTTCTAGCTGAAGTACGGTAGCCATGTAGAGAAAACGGTAACGTCTCATGCCAATCCTTATAGGTTACTACCATCTTCTGCATAATCTTCTTAATGTTTTTGTTGGCCGCTTCAACTGCGCCATTCATTTTAGGTCTATATGGAGAAGATTTGTGATGCTTGATTTTGAACTGAGTGCAAAGTTCAGTAATCATAGCATTACTGAGGTTAGTCCCATTGGCGGTGATGATCCTTTCGGGAATACCATAGCGGCAGATGAGGTTATGTTTGATGAACCTGGCTACCACATTCTTCATGACTGAGGCAAACGAGGCAGCTTCGACCCATTTGGTGAAATAATTAATAGCAACAAGAATGAAGAGATGTCCGTTGGAAGCAGTGGGCTTGATTTCTCCAATCATGTCAATGCCCCACATTGCAAATGGCCACGAGGAGTTTGCAGAAGGCTTTCGGTACTAAGTTGAGGTTGAGTTTTTCTTATTGTACGAACTGAAATATAGCGGCAAGAAAAAAGTAAGTATTTGTTTTTATCATCTACACAGGGATTAATGCAAGGGAAAGAATGTTGTTCAATAATCTCCTTGTTTATGAGCTTGGTTTTGAATGGTTTAAAAGTATAAAGTGCAGAAAGTAAAACATATGAACAACTAAATAAATGCATTCTTTAGAGAGGATAGAACTTGTCAGGATTGGATTTCATCTACCCATCAAATACTTAAATCTACTGATCGGATGTACATAACTTAAAACACTCGTCAATATTATCACGTATCACCCACAATAGAGGTTATATCTAACACAAAGTTGAGAGAACAACCGTATTGTTTCATCGGTGATGTTTCACATAACTAAACAACACATAAGCATTAAGAACCAATATCTACTGCGAGTATTAGATCTAAATCTATTTCTAGAGCTTAGAACCTAATAAATGTTCATCCTAAATCATGATTTGACGAGTATATGTTTATAACAACTCAAATTCAAACATAAAGCAAGCAATCATCGATATTGATTTATAAAATAGATAGTATACAAAACTATGATCAATAAATATACATACAATCAAAGTAAACTTACATATAAAACCCAAAAATAGATGATACAAAGAGAAGAAAGAAAAAGATGAACAATAATCTACCGGTTTGTCAATGCAGATTGATGTAAATCTAACTTCGGATCATAAAGATGCACACTTTAATGTTGTTTCTAAGACTCTATATCCAAAGGAATATTTTGATGGAGTTGGGTGCAAAAATCCCCAAAACCATAACCTAAAAAAGGATGTACAAAATAATATATAAAATTTGAAAATCACAGGCCCGCTTAGCCCGTGCAAAAGCCTGCTTAGCGCACTCGACAACAATGAGAAAAATCATTTTTTGTTTTCGCCATAACTTGAGAAGCGTAACTTCAATTTATGCACGGTCAGAAGTGTTGGAAACTTATTCAATGCTATATATCAAAATGACTAAATATCATTGCTTAATTACCTAAAAAAATTATATAAAAACAATCAAACTAAATGATATTTACATGGTAATGATATACACTATAATGTAAATTATTCCAAATATACACTAAAGTTGAGGTGTATTGACGAAAAGCAAACGAATTAAGCCGATGAGTGTTAATTATTCACACTTAAATTCAAAATAATTTAGCACTCATCAAACTCTCCTCGACTTAGACTTGTTTGTCCTCAAACAAGAATCAATCAACCTAAAGAAACAAAAGCAATCGCCAAGAATCATGATCAACAAGTATTTACAAATGGAAACAAATGTATGGGTCAAAGATCAAAAGTACATGCAAAGTAATACTTACCACTAAACTACAATGACACCATGACTATGAAACAAATTATAAGCACAAAACACATGTCAAAAATTCTAAAGCAATACATATGTTTAAGAATAGATCACACCTAACGCACAACTTCATCAAGGGATGAAAAACAAACACGAGGGGTTGAACTCACACCCAAAAATCTTGCAAACGTCAGTTCAAATCTTGCAAACCAAGGATCAAGGTATTTTGGTTCCCAGGTTCCTCTGCAAGTTATGAAGAGTGGTTGTGTTGATAGTCAGGACAAAGAGGTCTCATATCCTCAATATTTGAGTCACTCAAGCCAGAAGGGTTTCTCATGCTTCAAGAGATCTCAATTGTCTCTTTGATTCATCGGAAGTTTGAAATTGCAAGTGTTGATTCTTGAATCACTATTCTCCTTTACACATCTTGAAGTTAGGATTTTTGCCAGATGAAGTGTTTGTTACTTTTGTGGGCCATAGTTTTAAAGAAATATACTCTCATTGTTATATGATACATCTTTGTTCAAATAATTTCTCAACATGTCCAAAGGAATTAGGGTTTTAAGATTGGATCGTTATCTCCTACCACAGAGGGCCAAAATTAGGGTTTTTGATTTAATCAGGATATCTCTGAATTTTTGGGCAAGATTTGATTTCATGCTTCTCTACATGTTTATGAGCAGCTATATTTGAAGGATTGAGCGTCAATTTTGATTGGAGGTGGTTCAATTGATCAATTAGAGGTAAAATAGTCATTTGAGCAAAAGTTAACAAAAGTCAACTATTAACCAAGGGGACTTTTGGTCAACACTCAATTCAACATCCACATTTTTATGTTACATGGTAACTTATGGAATAAAATCAATAGAATTGTTGAATTTGGAGATGACTTGTTCAAGAAGTTATTTGAATATTTGAATTTTTCCAAGTGATCATAGTACTAAACTTTGAAAATTCATAACTTCTTCATTTTTTATTGAAAAAATGCAAACTTTACATGATTGGAAAGAGGAGAAAAAATTATTTAACTTTGTCATTTAGGGCTCAAGTCCAAAATGTGAAAGGAAAGAAAGTTATTCAGCTTGGAATATTCTTGACACTTAGTGAATTTTCAAAGTATGTGCATAAGGTCTGATTTCTTCATGACCATTTTTTAGTTGTCAAATGGATTCAACTCAAAAAGTTGTCAACATCAAAATTAAAGTTTGAAGTCTTATTTACAATTTTGGTTCAAGAATCATTTCATTTGGTTCAGTGTAAGAGGAGCTATAATGTTTAGGATTTGAGGGTTTGAGAAGGCAAGTTTGCTCAGCAAGACAAGTCAAGGAGAGATGATTACAACACCAATTCCATTGCCAAATGTGTTAGAAGCTCCATCAAAAACCATAGTCCATCAGGATCCTAGCTCAGGTCCTTTATACCGTCTAGGTTCTTCACAATCTGTGACTAGCATAATGTTCTCATCCGGGAATTTAAAGTTCATAAATTGATACTCGTCTACAGCTTGATGCACCAAATGATCTTCCAGTACACTTCCTTTAATTGATTTTTGAGTGGTGTACTGAATGTCGTATTCTGTTAGGATCATTTGCCATCGGGCTATTCTTCCGGAGAGAGTTGGCTTCTCGAATATGTACTTGATGGGATCTATTTTAGAAATCAATAGAGTAGTATTAGTCAACATATACTGTCTTAGTCGGTGAGAAGCCCATGCCAAAGCGCAACAAATTTTCTCGAGCAGTGAATATCTTGTTTCACAGTCGGTAAACTTTTTGCTAAGGTAGTACATTGCATGCTCTTTTCGACCAGACTTATCATGCTGCCCCGGTACACACCCCATTGAGTTCTCTAGCACTATTAGGTACATGATTAGAGGTCTTCCTTCAACTGGTGGCATCAGAATCAGAGGTTCTTGTAAGTACTCTTTAATTTTATCAATGTCTATTTGACTGTCGTCATTCCATTTTACTACTTGATCTTTCTTTAGCAACTTGAAGATTGGCTCACAAGTAGCAGTCAAATGAGAAATGAATCGGGAAATATAATTCAGTCGTCCTAAGAAGCCTCTGACCTCCTTCTCAGTAAGGGGAGTCGAAATTTCTTGAATAGCTTTAGCTTTTGCGGGATCAAATTCAATACCTTTACCACTAACGACGAAACCTAGCAGTTTTCCACACCTCACCCCAAAAGTGCATTTGTTCGGATATAGCCTTAGCTTGTACTTCTTAAGCCTTTCAAATAACTTGTGCAGATGATCAAGATGTTCTTCTTCAGTATGTGACCTTGCTATCATGTCATCAACATATACTTTTATCTCATGATGAATCATATCATGAAATAAAGCTACCATGGCACGTTTTTAAGTTGCCCCAGCGTTCATCAACCCAAAAGGCATGACCTTGTAATAGAAAGTGCCCCACTGTGCGATGAAGGTAGTTTTCTCCATGTCTTCAGGAGACAAATTGATTTGATTATAACCCGAGAAACCATCCATGAAGAAGAATACCTTGTGCTGAGCAGTGTTATCAACCAAAACATCCATATGAGGAAGTGGAAAGTTTTCTTTGGGGCTTGCCCTGTTCAGATCCCTGTAATCTACACACATACGTACCTTGCCATCTTTCTTCGCTACCGGAACAACATTAGCTACCCATTAAGGATACGGTATCACTGCTAATAAACCTACATTGAATTGTTTCATAACCTCGGCTTTAATATTTTCTAACATATCAGGACGCATGTGATGAACCTTCTACTTAACCGGAGAACACCCATCTTTCATTGGAAGACAGTGAACCACAATATCAGTATCGAGCCCTGGCATGTCTTCGTATGACCAAGAAAATACCTAAACATAGTCGTGCAACATTTGAATCAATCTGTTCTTGACACTACCCTCTAAGTTAGCGCCTATCTTGACCTCTTTTCTTCCTGTCTCAGAACCCAAGTTTATCACTTCGATCGGCTTTTCATGTGGTTGGATAGCCTTTTCTTCTTGTATTAAGAGTCTGGAAAGTTCTCCAGGTATCTTACAATCTTCCTCACTTTCGTCCTCGGCTTGGTAGATCGGATTTTCAAATTCATAAGCGGCAATAGCAGAATTGTTATCAACGAGATCCAAAGTGGATGAGGATATGCAATATAGTGTACGGGTGTGTTTAAGAACACATGGCTATTTGAAAATGCAATAAAGTAAAAGAGAGACAGAGAATACAAAATTTGAATGCAAAATATCTAATGATTTTCATTAAATGAAAATATGACATATGAAATGACAGGCCTTAACAAATGAACCATTGTTCCCCGGGCAAGTCACAAGGTTTAAAGTCATTCTTTTAAAAGAAATTACATAACCAAACTTCTTAAAGCGATAAAAATAGAAATAGATATTACTCCTAGTTGAAGGAGATATGGATAATGTCTTCTGCTTTCCAATTGTTTAGCATGTTACCAATGGTAGGGAATATCCAGTTGTCAAAGTCACAATCATTGTCATCATCTTCTATAGCATTGACTCCATTGTTGCTGACATAAAACAGAGGTCTTCCAGCACGAGCGCGAAGAACAGCTCTCTGAACCTCTGCAGTAAAGTCCAAACCAAACTTATCAGATTTGTAAGGGATATCAGGAAGCTTCCCCCAAATAGTACAACCACCTTCTTCTATAGTAGCTTTGGCATATTTCAAGGAAGCCATCTTGTGCGGAATCCTCGTAGTATTTGGAATGACAGAAACACCTTCAACAGTAGCAGGGAAAATCACTTCAAAGGTTTGACATGGAGTCTCGATAAATTCTCCATCCATCTCCACGTACCAGAATGAATTCAGGTGGCTGACCATGTACTCCTCCTCTCTGCAGACAGTAACATTCTTCCCTTTCACATGATACTTTAATTTTTGGTGCAAAGTAGAGGTAACAAAATCTTCCCCATGGATCCAGGGGCTTCCTAATAGACAAGAATAAGCTGGCCGAATATCTATTACATAGAAGGTGGATACAAATATTTGTGGACCTACTTTGATAGGAAGATACACTTCTTCATGTACCATTCTTTTAGACCCGTCAAAGGCTCGAACTATAATGTTGGTGGGTTTCAGCGCAACCCCTTCATAATCCAGTTTGTCAAGAGCGCCTTTTGGCAGAACATTCAGAGAAGCGCCAATATCAACTAATACACGGGCCAACGTAGTGCCCCTGCATTCAATGGAGACATACAAAGCCCTATTATGGTTTCTTCCTTTCGGAGTCAGATCAGCATCAGAGAAACCTAATCCATTGTCATTTGTTAAGCTAGCAACATAACTTCCAAATTGATCAGCAGAAATCTCTTGTGGTACATGAGCAGTCTTCAAAAATTTCATTAAAGCTTGCGCATGGGCTTCACAATACAATAGTAAAGATAGCATGGAGATTTTGGACGGGGTCTTCTCCAGCTGTTCAACAATTTTTTAATTTCTTCTATGAATGATCTTCAAAACCTCTTCCATTTCTTGTCCAGAGGTATCCTTGACTGTAGCTTCTTTTGGTTCCTCCGTCCGGGCAGGCTCTGTCATTGGCTCTTTACCCTGAGCCTTAGTAGTTGTCTTGGTAACTATAACTTGAACAGGTGGAGAGATTTCCGGAGAGAAAATCCTTCCACTTCTTGTAATTTTTCTGGTCCCTGCAATATTGTAAATGTTGGGATCAACCTCTTTATCATCTTCATCAGACAACTCTTGTTTAACACCATGGTAATAGACGTCAGACCCATAATTCCATGTTCTCCGAGGAATATGGGATGGGCCCAGATGTTTTAATGATTAAAGGAGCAGGTTTTGGATTGGCAATAATCCTTACAGGACCCTTGGAAGTGATCTTGAAAGGAGTACCAGATATGACAAATAAATCCCAACACAAATTCTCAACATACAAAATTTTCTCAATCAAAATTACATGTTCATCCATCCGGCGTTGAACGCATTCCATCAGTAACCTGCAACCATTGGGTTGAACTGCACAACAATAACAATATTTAACATAACTCAGAAATAAACCGGCTTGTAGCAAATTCTTCTTGACTGTTGAGAGAGGAGTAACCATATCACTTACAGAGGTAGCATACATAACATCTTCAATAGCACTTATGCCCTTGTTATGCTTCGGCATAGGAGCAATAATCACATTCGAAGTCTCTGGAGGGTCGAACTCAATTTCCATATTATCAATCATGTCTTGAATTTTGTTTTTCAGGGCCCAACAATTGTTGGTGTCGTGCCCAGGACTATTAGAATGATAGGCACACCACACATTTGGGTTGTACTTTGGAGAGGATGTGTTGGGACTAGGAGGAGGATCCCGGAGTGTTATGAGGTCAGCCTTTAACAAATGTTGCAATGCTTGAGATAAAGGCATACTAATTATGGTGAATTTCCTTCTCAGAGCGTCTGACCTATGCTGGTTGCCTTGTTGTGATTGTTGAACAGGCGCTGGATTAGAGATCAACACCGCTCCCACCGATTGATGGCTGTTATTTTTACTACGGAACTTCTGGCCATAGACAACATTGGTTTCTGTGAGGGAAAATTCCATCTATAAGTATTTTAATGATGTCAACATGATTATTAATCTCTCTATATTTGGGTTGGTCCTATGAACAATCTTGCAATGGAATGATTGGAATGAAGGTCTCCAGAAACACTTATTTTTGAGAAAATTCAATCTGTGCATTGACTCAAAGATATATGTGGTCGACTCATCATCTTCAATCAAGTCCTGAATGTGTCAGGTCGACCCTTCCGGTCGACTCTGTAGCGATAAAAAATGTAGCGAGGTAAATCGGAGATCGAGCTATTAATTAACTCGTCTCACAAAAGTAAGAGTCGCCACCGCGCTTTATTATTTCCAAGGGAAAAGGGAAAAGAGCGAAATAAAACCCTAAAGTATGCAATGTAAAATAATACTTTAAAAGTAATGAAAATACAAGGCGTTTTGAAAAGAGGTCTAGAGTTCGGGGGTTGGTTATACAATGGGAAGGTATTAGCACCCAATGCATCTATAGTATTCTATAGGAACCTTTTGAAATATCTGTTTATTAAAAGTTTGTTTGATTAAAAATAAATTGTTTGGCCAAAAATGGGTATGGACGACTTTTCGAAGATACGACGACCTAACGTTGGAGTTTTGACTTAAAAGTGTGAGTTTTGAAAAGTTGAATATTTGGGAAAATTATCTTAAGTTTTTAACAAAATAATAAACGGAAGATGAATGAGGATATTCGCACTATGTTTTTGATGACATGAAGTCGACAAAAATTAAACAATTCCCTTGGATTGAGGCGGACGAAAGATAAGCGGATTAACGATCGATTAATTAAAATTACAATTGAACAATTAACCAATGAAATTTAAATCATACTAGCATGCATTTTAACGATTAAATAAATAATCAAAAGTACATGAAAATTAAATTACGAAACCATAGATTTTTAATAATTAAACACATAACAAAAATTAAATCATGAAACATGTATTTTTGAATAATTAAATAAACAACAACACAAAATTAAAATAGAACTAATAGTATGTTGACAAAATTAAATAAAAGATGAAATTTAATTAAACGTTTTTTATGTATTTTTATAATAATTAATAATTATACAGCAAATTAAATTTATATATATATATATATATATATATATATATATATATATATATATATATATATATATATATATATATATATATATATATATATATATATATATATATATATATATATAATCAAGTATGTTTAAATAAAAGGGAAATATGGCTAAAAGAATAAAAGACAGAAAAGTGACCCGACAAGGAATTGAACTCAGGTCCTTTAGGTTGTTGTTAATACATTTAGCCAATTGAGCTAAGCTACTATTCATTACCTAGTATGATTTAAATGAAACATAAAGGAAAAATTAAAATGAAACTGGACCCAAAATAGGCCCAATGGGCCACCGGGTCATGAAGGGAACAAAAAAAAAACAATGTAACCCTAATTATGCAAGGGGGCGCCGCTGTTACTGTATGCATAGGGAAGGAAAAACAAAAATTATTATTAATAATATGTTTTGGGGAAGAGAGAAAGAATAAATTATTATTATTATTAATAAAACAAAAGAACAGTAAAGGGAACTTTGTAAGAAAAGCAACGCAACATCATCTCTCTATTACAGAAACACATCCTTTCTTCCTCTCTCTTATGCATTCAAACTTTCTTCTTCCTCTCTCTATGCAGATCTGAACTCTCTTCTCTCTGTTAACAAAAAAACATATGTCGCCTCATTCTTCATCCGTAACAACAACGATACACGTTGGATTCTGACGGCAAGACTGCCGATGTTGATGGTTGCATGTTACGCTGAGGATGGAGCGATCGGTTTACCGGAGCTTCTGAGGCTAAAGAAAGTTTGGTTATTGATGGAGTTTGCTCACATTTTCGCTGGGAACTGCATACGACGGAGATGGTTTTTTTTTATAGAAAAACTATGAGGAAACTCGTCAAGTGAGATGGATAGGGTATGTGAAGATAGTGAAGGGAAATAACTTTGCAGATTGAAGGGGAAATAAGTGATAACTGTGGTTCATGGCGGATAAGGAAGGGTGTTGTTGCGAGAGGGAGAAGTTTCCACAGTGGATTAGCGTGAAGTGAAGAGGACAAAGGCTCAGTGGTGTCGGTTCTGTGGATAAACGTAAATTAGTTATGGAGGTAGGTTCTAGAGGTGAGAATATGGGTTATTGAAGCTCGGTACAAAGGGAGTTTGATGGTGGAGTGAAGGTCGAACGATGAATATGAGAGACGAAAGGGGAAGAGTCAACAGATTTAACTCCAATGCCGAAAACGTTCGTTTCAATATCTTGCCTCAATTCTATTAAGTTATTTAAAAAAAACTTCAATAGCAATCTGAATAATAAAAAAAAACTAAAGTGAATGTCGTAGATGGATTTAAACAGTTTTTATTTTTATTTTTTAAGTTGTTGTTTCTGCATTTTTGCAGGTTATGCATTTGGACAACAAGTTAAGATTTTTAAGCTGGTAACAACAAATTCTAAGCTAACAAGTTTTTACAGGTTAGGTGTTTGGTAACAGCAAATGGTTTTTTTGGATTTTAAGATTTTGTAACAGCAAAATGGATAACCAATATTTTTGGACATCAAGGGTGTTTTTTTATTTATTTTGGGACAGTAAGTTCTAAAAAAGTTTTTGGGACAGCAAGCGATAAATCGGTATTACGCGATGGAAGAAGTAAGCTTTTTATTACACTTGTTATTATTACCGATATTATGAATACTAACATGTTTAAATGCTAACAATCATGCAGCAACTCAAATCAAATACAATACAACAAAGAAAAGAATGATAAGGCAAATATTGCATGGCAAAGAAAAAATGGTACAACAAGTGATTCAAGCATGAATATATGCAATAGTAGATAGAGAGGAGAAAAAGAATAATACCTATAGGAGCCTCTCCGGTGGGGCTTCTAACAAAATGGTAATTTTTCTTGAATTTGCTTATTCTTTCTTCCTTGCTGGATTTTTAGAACAAAGAATCTATTTTTTCTGTTTTTTCTTACTTGCTGAAATTTTTTTAGAACAACACCAATTTTTCTGTTTTCTTCAACTGCTGAATTTTTTCTTCTCTTCTCTTTTGTGTTGACAAAGGCTCTTATTTATAGTGGAGTGTGTAGGATTTGAGGGGGAAAAACAGTAGAAATTTGAACTGTTTTGGCAAACTGTTTCTATGCTTTGTTCACACAAATTACTTTAGCCATTTTGATGCAAACTGTGGCTATTTTGATGCAGGTTGGAGCAGATTTTGGCAGCACTTGGAGCTGCTATATGTTGTTGTTTTTTTACTGTTTGTAGCATTTTACAACATCTCTCTTTGCTTTTTTTTTTCCAGGCTGTTTGGAGAATTGTTGACCAACAAAAAATACACCAAAATTGGGCTTGAAGATAGGTTGCAAAGTGGACTGCATTAGCAACTTTGCTGAATTTTTTTTAGTGTTGAAAATACATTTGTGCACACTTGTAGCTTCTTTGCAACCTTGTAATAAACTCAAATAAATTGTGACATGTATAAACATGTATTCTTCAATATATTTCCACTTTCTTTGATAGTTATGAATAATCTTGAATCTTCACATAAACATGAATCTTGATATATCTTGATAAAAATTCAAGATCTTCCATTTAAATTTGGGAAATAATTAAATAATACTTGGATGAATTGTTGAATGAAGAATAAATAATAATGCAAGTCTTGGACTTTAATCTTGCACTTTTGTAATAGAAATCCAAATAAATCACATGGATTAATTTTGTAATCAAATAAAATTCCTCATGTAATTAAATAGAATTCCCCACTAACTTCTTGAAATAATGCTTCATGTATTCAAATAACCATGATGTAGATCCACCAAAAATAATCACAAAAATAATCTTGAATAAATATTCCATGTGATAAATGAATATTCTTGGGTGAGATCTCTTGAATAGCTCCTCTTTAATTATCACTTGGATTCAAATAAAGAAAATTCCAAATATTTCGAATATTCTGAATAAATTCTTCTAGAACGGTTTTGAATTTAATTATCCCATTTCGGCGAAATTCAACCCGCGTCGTGAGAAAATTTGCAGATGACTTTTGGTCCAAGAAATCGAAAATGACGGTATAACCTGTTTTTTTTTTATATTTTAGAACAATGTGAAACACACATGAACCAAAGTCGGTAGAATTTCGACTGTTCTTCCTGAAAAATATTCGGAGAAAACGGAGACCATCCGTTGGACAGAGTGTGGAAATAAACGCACAATTCTCTGAAATTGTTTGGTGAACCAGTCTTTTGGTAACGAACGACAACATTTCTGTCCTGAGACTCGAAACCCTAATTGATGTACAATGTCTGATTCTCTTCTTTTAGACTTATTTTCTGCACATGAAAACAAAACAACAAAACATACACTTCGTGCTTGATTAGTGGTTAGTCATTCATGAGATAAAATGCTCACAACACTTGATAATCTCTACACAGTCAAAGCTCGAAAGCGAAACGTTCGAAACCTACCGTATTCTGTGACCTTGATGTGTATGTAAAATAATGCAGATGAAGCAGGAATCTTAGGTCAAAAATTGGGGTATGACAGCTGCCCCTATTTAAGTTTCTTCTATCCGGAGATATGAAGATTAAAATCTTTGTCTCGACGAGATTGGAGGTACTTAAATACATAATACGCAATTTTTGCCCTAAGATACCGCCATTATATTTATGATATGAATGTGGTATTTAAATTCATGGAGAGTGATACTGTATGAGACAAAATAATGTTGGAGAAACCAAACACCAACAAACCACAGGAACATAGATTACACGCTACTGGGGAAATGAGCCATCGACTTCGAATGATAGACTCTTAACAGATAATAAAATTTAAGAGGAGACAATTTCTGACCCTAACAAAGAAGACGCCTTGCATAGGTCACAAAAAAAATTATTGACCCAAAATAACAGTGAGTTCACAACCCAAGGTCAAAGATAGACAAAAGATGTATCAATTTTGCTGATAACGGACTACCGACTTCTGAAGGTAAAGGTTCACAACAAATTTCTCTGTGAAATTTTTCCAGAGGGATACCAATTAATGCTGAAATAATATGTGGTTGTAGATACACAAGCTGCTCAAATAAAGAAGCCGCCACTTGCTGTCTTCAAAGGATGTCTATAACATACAAGCTGCTCAAATAAAGAAGCCGCCACTTGCTGTCTTCCAAAAAATACCATAACATACAAGCTGCTCAAATAAAGAAGCCGCCACTTGCTATCTTCCAAAAAATACCAATAACATACAAGCTGCTCAAATAAAGAAGCTGCCACTTGTTGTCTTCCAAAAAATACCAATAACATACAAGCTGCTCAAATAAAGAAGCCGCCACTTGCTGTATTCCAGAAAAAAAAATTAATAACGCAAGTTGCTCATGAAGATACCGCCACTTGCCGTTTTCCAAAGATGTCAATAACGTACAAGTTGCTCATGAAGAGACCGCCGCTTTCCGTTTTCCAAAAATACTATATCATACAAGTTTGTCATGAAGAGACCGCCGCTTGCCGTTTTCCAAAAATAATAACGCACAAGTTGCTCATGAAGAGACCGCCGCTTGTCGTTTTCCAAAAAAAAAATAATAATAACGCACAAGTTGCCCATGAAGAGACCCCGCTTGCCATTTTCCAAAATAATAACGTACAAGTTGCTCATGAAGAGACCGCCGCTTGTCGTTTTCCAAAAAAAATAATAATAACGCACAAGTTGCTCATGAAGAGACCGCCGCTTGCCGTTTTCCAAAAATAATAACACACAAGTTGTTCATGAAGAGACCACCGCTTGTCATTTTCCAAAAATGTTTTAGAAGAAAGTTGCGACAACACTGCTAGAGAATAAAATTCTTCTTCAAAGGGAGCCATGAATAGATCATTCTTGAGGAAATCAGATACTTAAATGCACAAAATAAATGCACCATTCATCTAGGTTGTTTAGCTTGGAGAAAACCACAAGATAGCCTGTGCAGGAGAGAAAAACTCCCTCCAGGAATAAACCAGAGAGAAAACAGTCAAACAAGACTCCACCCAATGAGAAAATAACTCGATTGGGGATTCATCCTATCCAGAAATGGACAAGGAAGGCTAAATAAAAAATTTATCCACGAGGATTAGCTCAGCTGGGGGAATTAGAAAGGAAGCACATTTTCTGCCTAAGTTAACATTCTACTTGGAAAGAACATGTACGCTGTTTGAATAAACATAAACAAGGTATACAACCCAAAAGATAAATGACAAATGTGAATGTGCATGCGTGATATAAGTGTAAATGAGTAAATGAATGTTATGCTGACAAAACAAACAGAGGGAATATCTTGAAGATGATAAGATATCACGAAAGAATAGATACTCGGCCAATTTTAAAGAGACGGAAGATAACTGGAATTGGAACCAAAAAGCAACGTCAGAGTGTATCACGCTACAAGGCTCAAATCTTCTGGGAGAAAAGTATTCAAATCCAATCTTCTAACACCAACAGACCACTGACATGATGCAAAACGTACCACACTTCAGAAATCTGCTCAAATAAAGATAACTGAAACAAAGCTTAACCGGAATTGCTGGGGAGTCACCAAGCTTAGTACCGCTAGAAACGCAAGTTTACACAACCAACACCTCATGACGATTTTGAAAGAAAACATGTTCATCATGCAAGGATAAACTACTGTATTATTTTTCATTTCATGGCTTAACCATCCTCGGAACAACTGTTAATATTCCTTTCAGTATTCACGACATATTTTTAAAATAAGAATACTTTAAATAACTTTGTTTCAAATAGTGCCGAAAATTAAAATTTTGCCCACAAAAGGTAAATGCTCAAACTTCATTAATAAGATGGTAGTTCGCTAACAACGCGACTCCAACGGTTTACAAAAGTTTGGGAAATAGTACATGAAAGAAAAAGTTTACACAAAAACAATGATCACTATTCTCCCTAACAACTTTGAATTTCGAGATGTGCTCAAACGCCAAGACTGGTCTGACCAAAAGCCTGCCTAAGTCACCCCTTCGGGTTTTCAACTTAGCGAACTGTCAACTCAAACCTAGGCGTAATACTTATTGACTGCATCGGCGTTCACGGAGCGCGGGAGCTCTTCACCATCCATATTTGTGAGAATCATGGCACCTCAAGAGAAAACCTTCTTAATGATATACGGTCCTTCATAATTCGGAGCCCACTTGCCCATAGAATCAGGTTGGAAAGATAATATCTTCTTGAGCACGAGGTTACCTTCTCTGAACTCGCATGGTCGAACCTTCTTATCAAAAGCCTTCTTCATTCTTTGCTGATATAATTGACCGTGACATAACGCTGTCAATCTCTTTTCTTCAATTAAATTCAACTGATCACATCTACTTTGACACCATTCAGCCTCAAAAAGTTTAGCTTCCATCAAAACTCTCATAGACGGGATCTCAACCTCCACGGGGAGTACTGCTTCCATGCCATAAAATAGGGAAAATAGGGCTGCACCTGTTGAAGTTTGAACTGAAGTACGGTATCCATGTAAACCAAACAGAAGCATTTCATGCCAATCTTTATAAGTTACCACCATCTTTTGGACAATCTTTTTTATGTTCTTGTTAGCAGCTTCAACAGCCCCATTCATATTCGGCCTGTAAGGAGAAGAATTATGATGTTCAATCTTGAACTCTTCACAAAGATCTTTCATCATTTTGTTATTCAAATTCGAACCATTATCAGTGATGATCTTGCTCGGGATACCGTATCGACAAATGATCTGATTCTTGATAAATATGACTACCACCTATCTGGTTACATTAGCATAAGATGCTGCTTCCACCCATTTAGTAAAATAATCGATCGCTACCAAGATGAAACAATGACCATTTGAAGCTTTAGGTTCAATCATTCCAATCATATCAATGCCCCACATAGAGAAAGGCCAAGGTGAAGAGATAACATTGAGGAGGGTCAGCGGCACATGTATCTTGTCCGCATAAATCTGGAATTTATGACATTTCTTCACATATTTGCAGCAATCAGATTCCATCGTCATCCAATAGTAACCAGCTCTCAACATCTTTTTAGCCATTGCATGTCCGTTGGCATGGGTGCCAAAGGATCCTTCATGTACTTCTTCCATCAACATGTCTGCTTCATGTCTGTCTACGCATCTGAGTAGGACCATGTCGTAATTCCTCTTATATAACACTTCTTCATTGAGGAAGAAACTACATGCTAATCTCCTCAACGTCTTCCTATCTTTATTGGATGCCCCAGGCGGGTACTCTTGAGTTTGAAGAACACGTTTAATGTCATAGAACCACAGTTTATCGTCGGTGACCTCTTCTACTGAGAACACATGAGCAGTTCTGTCGAGGAGCATAAATTTGATTGTAGGCACATCGTTCCAATCATTCACTTGAAACATTGAAGACAAAGTAGATAAAGCGTCAGCCATTTGGTTTTCATCTCTAGGGATATGATGTAATTCCACTTTGTTAAAGAAAGTTAACAATCTTCTAGCATAATCTCTGTAAGGGATCAAACCAGGATAACGTGTCTCCCATTCTCCTTTGGTTTGATTAATTACCAATGCCGAGTCTCCGTATATATTAAGAATCTTGTTCCGTAGATCCACTGCTTCTTTGAGACCCATAATACATGCCTCATATTCTGCCATGTTGTTCGTGCAGTCAAACTTCAATCTCGCCGTGAACGGGATATGAGTACCTCAGGGAGTGACGATGATTGCCCCAATTCCATTTCCATAAGAATTCAAAGCTCCGTCGAATATCAAACCCCAACGGGATTCGGGATCAGGTCCTTCTTCAGGTAATGACTCTTCACAATCTTTAGCTTTCAAGTACATAACATCTTCATCTGGGAAGTCAAACTTGATGGATTGATAATCGTCAATTGGTTGGTGAGCCAAATGATCGGCTAAAATACTCCCTTTGATTGCTTTCTGAGTGTGATACTCAATGTCGTATTCAGAAAACAACATCTTCCAACGGGCTATTCTTCCAGATAAGGTGGGCTTCTCAAAGATATACTTGATCGGATCCATTTTGGAGATCAACCAAGTGGTATGGTTAATCATATATTGGCGCAAACGGCGAGCAGCCCAAGCTAAAGCACAATAGGTCTTCTTAAGCATTGAGTATCGAGACTCACAGTCTATGAATTTCTTACTCAGATAATATATGGCATGTTCCTTTCTTCTAGTCTCATCTTGTTGACCAAGCAAACATCCCATGGAATCTTCCAATATAGTCAGGTACATAATCAAAGGTCTTCCTTCCACTGGAGGGATCAATATGGGAGGTTCAAGTAGATATTCTTTGATGTTATCAAAAGCTCTCTGACAGTCTTTTGTCCACACACATCCTTGGTTCTTTCGGAGAAGCTTGAAAATCGGCCCACAGGTAGCAGTCATATGAGATATAAATCTAGAAATATAGTTCAGTCTCCCAAGGAATCCTCTTACTTGTTTTTCCGTCTTGGGTACGGGCATCTCCCGAATAGCTTTGACTTTATCAGGATCTACCTCAATACCTTTCTGACTGACAATGAAACCCATAAGTCTTCCCGAACAAACACCAAAAGTGCACTTGTTGGGATTCAGACGGAGTTTATACTTTCTCAAACGCTGGAATAATTTCAATAAATGTTCCAAATGATCTTCTTCAGTTTATGATTTGGAAATCATGTCATCTACATAAACTTCTATCTCTTTATGCATCATGTCATGGAACAAAGCAGTCATGGCCCTTTGGTACGTTGCACCAGCATTCTTCAGACCAAACGGCATTACCCGATAACAAAATGTTCCCCAAGTTGTAATGAAAGTTGTCTTCTCCATATCTTCTGGTGCCATCTTGATTTGATTGTAACCAGAGAAACCATCCATGAAATAAAATACTTTGAACTTTGCAGTGTTATCGACCAATACGTCAATGTATGGTAATGGAAAATAATCCTTTGGGCTAGCTCTATTCAGATCTCTATAGTCTACACACATCCGAACTTTGCCATCCTTCTTAGCAACAGGCACTATATTGGCTAACCATTGAGGATAGACCGATGTAACAAGGAAACCTGCATTAATTTGCTTTTTAAATTCTTCTTTGATCTTGTCAGCCATATCGGCACGAGTCTTTCTTAACTTCTGCTTAATCGGCAGACATTCAGGTCTCAACGGCAAACGATGCTCCACAATATTGTTATCCAAACCTGGCATGTCTTGGTAGGACCAAGCAAACACATCAACATACTCTCTGAGAAGCTCCAACATTTTCTCTTTGACCTATGGGATAAGCAATGCTCCGACCTTAACTTCCTTTTTATCTTCTTCACTACCCAAATTGATCATCTCTATAGGCTCTTCAAACGGCTGAATAGTCTTTTCATCGTGCTCAAGTAAACGGTAAATTTCATCAGGAATCTCTTCACTATCTTCTTCCTCGGCTCTGAATACAGGGAATTCAAAGTTGGGAGGGGGCATAGGATCATTGTTTTCAATGGTTAAGTCATGGATTAATCTGCACATATGATTATGCTTTATTTTAGAAATCGATTAATATGAATGTTGTACAGATAAAACAAAAGATTATTATATTTTCCTATTACTACCAATTAATTTTCATTACCATTTCCCAGAAAAATTGAAAAATAAAACAGTAGTGGATAAAATAACATTTTTTATTCATGATTGGCAATACTTGAAACAAAAGAGCCCAGACATCTTCTCTTTTGCCTTGGGCAGAGCAAAAGGATTTATTTTCAACATAGTCCGACACAAATACTTTTTCGCCTTGGGCAGAGCGAAAGTCTTTTTTTTTCAAAAATAAAACAGAACATTACTCAGAAATGTGCATCACAACAGGAATATCAACAGCAATCCAGTTCTGGCAAACCACTCCATGCGTTACAAAGTCGGGTAAATACTCTTCAGAATCGTCTCCTATTATAGCATCAACTTCAAGCAGAGTCGGATGGATAAAACCTGCGCTTCGGAAAACTTCTTGTATCGGACGGGTAACTGTATCTTGCTTAACTCTTGTAGACACGGGATGAAAACCAAGACCTTCTCCAGACTTGTTCTCAGGCAAAGTCAACACCTGACCCCAACCTTCAGCCAAACCACTCTCAACCACTCGCCGCTCATCCTTAAAAGAAGAAATATATGTCCCTTGCTTCTTCACTTCATTATTAGCAACAAATAGAGCTTAGAATTGGGTTCCAACATCCTCATCAGCATCAATAAAAGAGAAAGATGACAAATGGCTTACCACCATAGCTTGCTCTCCACCAATCATTACCAGCTTTCCATTCCTTACAAACTTCAATCTCTAATGGAGCGTGGAAGTGACTGCCCCTGCATCATGGATCCATGGACGACCCAATAGGCAACTGTAGGCGGCACGGATATCCATTACTTGAAAAGTGATCTGAAAGGTATGAGGACCAATTATTATAGGAAGATACACTTCACCAATGACAGTCTTCCTAGAACCATCAAACGCTTTGACAATTACCCCACTAGGTCTCATGGGAGCACCTTGATATGAAAGTCGAGATAATGTAGTTTTGGGCATTACATTTAATGACGAACCTGTATCTACCACCACACTTGATAAAGTATCATTTCCACAACTTATTGAGATATGAAAAGCCATATTATGGTTCCTTCCCTCCTCCGGAAGCTCTTCATCACTGAAACCAAGATTGTTACATGAAGTAATATTTCCCATAATTCCATCAAATTGGTCAACCGTCACATCATGATCTACAAATTCCTGGTCCAAGAACTTCATCAAGGCTTCACTATGGGCACTAGAATCTCTCAGTAAAGCAAGCAAAGAAATCTTGGAAAGAGTTTGCAATAGTTGGTCCACAATCTTATATTCACTTCTTTTGATGAGCTTCAAGATCTCATCGTCATCAGGGTGTGGGATCGGTTCATTGGATCGGCCTACCTCAACCCTAGGTTCAACATTTCTCGCTGGAATTTCTGCCGATATGGGCCTCCTGACTTGAACTTCTGGTCTCTTCAAAGGTACTGCTGCAAAGATACGCCCGCTTCTCGTAACTCTGCTCACATCAGCGATGTTAATAAAAGATGGCATTGTCGGTATAGGAACTTCTACCCTGTTCTCGCTCATTGTGGCATTATACTTGTAGGGTATAGCTTGGTCTGAATTGTAAGGCACAGGACCAGGTGGATAAATGATCAAAGGAGCAACAGGTGCAGTCTGACTGTCATAAACAATTTCTACTGGTTCAGGAAAATTGAATTGTGGTATTATAACATTCACTTTATTAATTGGATCTCTATCATGTGTAATACTGATAACCCTCTGGTCTAACAATTTTTGAATATCCTCCTTCACAATAGGGCAATCAACTTCTCTTGAACAAAATTCACAAACATCATAATCATGCTGATGCTTGAAAAAGGCAAGTCTTCTTAAGCTCTGATCTAACCTGATCAACGAATCTCTTATGTGTTCAACTTGAAAAACTCGAAACTTTCTCGGACAACCTTCCACCATATTCACTGATGCTGCCCCATGTCGAGGCAAAGGATTATCTCTAACATTCGGGTTAACATCCTTGAAAGACAAAATACCGTTCTTAATCAACCTCTGTACATCCGCCTTTAAAGCAAAGCAATTTTCAATGTTGTGCCCCGGTGACCCTTGATGATACGCACAGAACTGATCCGCCTTGTACCAGGGAGAAGTACTATTCGATGCGATAGGAGGAGGCTTCGTCGTTATGAGGTTTTTCCTGATCAGAGCGGGGAACAACTCAGTGTAAGTCATGGGAATGGCATAAAATTGCGGTTTTCTTGGTGAACGATTCTGGTTATTAAATTAATGAGCCTGTTATCGAGGCTGCTGTTGAAATGGCCATTGCTGAATTGGTGGGGTTTGATGAGTTGGGGTCACCATTGTTGGGCGGACAGCTGGAGTGACTGCTGCAACATGTGAATAGCCTCTCCTTGGTCTCCTAGGAAAAATTACATTGACATGTTGTTCTTTCCTTTTAGGGAAAACACTTCCGAACTTCTTGATACTGCTAGATGGACTTCCTTCCTTAACCAAACATCCCTCACGAATTCCTTCTTCCAACCGCATGCCCATACTTACCATCTCGGTGAAATCACTGGGTGCGCTGGCAATCATTCTTTCATAATAAAAAGAACCTAAAGTCTTCAGGAAGATCTTTGTCATTTCCTTCTCCTCAAGAGGGGGATAAATCTGAGCAGCAATCTCGCGCCACCTCTGGGCATATTCTTTAAAGGACTCTCTGTCTTTCTGGGACATCGCCCGGAGTTGATCTTTGTCCGGCTCCATGTTGATGTTGTACTTATACTGGCGAACAAAAGCTTCACTAAGATCGTTGAAATTACGGATCCGGGTGCTATCCAAACCCATGTACCATTTTAGAGCAGCACCAATCAAACTGTCTTGAAAGTAGTGAATTAACAAATTATGATCATCAGAATATGTAGACATATTTCTTACATACATGGTTAAATGACTCCGCGGACACGAGTCAACTTTATACCTGTCAAAGTCCGGCACTTTGAATTTGGCTGGAATCTTTACATTTGGAACTAAACACAAATCATGAGCATTCTTTCCAAACAATTTTTTTCCTTTCAGCGCTCTGATCTCCCTCTGCATCTCTTGAAACTGGTCCTGAAATTCCCCCATTCTATCGAAAAGACCCAGACTTTCAGCAGGCTCAGCATGATAAGTAGGGTCATTCAGGTATGGCATAGAATGAACCACAGGAGCGGCAATTGTCATCACTGGTTGAGGGAAAGGTGCCACAGGCGGAATTACAGGCGGCATAATAGTTGTCTCTGGTTGAGGAAAGGACACAGTAGGTTGAACCAAGGATTGTACGGCAGGATGATACCCTTCTGGCATGAAGTTATAAGGCATTCCCCACGGAAAACCTTTTGGCATCTGATGTTGAAGCAGAGAGTTGACTTGAGTCACAAATGTTGGAACAATGGCAATCTCAGAAAGCACAGTAGTTGAAGTCTGAATCTCAGCGGCTGAAGTCGATGGCTGATTCTGAGCAGCCATTAAGCTTTCCACTAGCGCAGTTAACTTTTCCATTCCGACACGAAGGGTAGCAACCTCCTCGCGAAGCTCATGGTTTTCCTGTTCCAGATCTTCCATCTTCCTTTGACGATTGGCTCGGGTATCATACCGATGAGACAGCTTGACAATCTATCGGAGTGGAAAAAGAAACAAGGATAAGACTCTAGAAAACATGTGAAGTGGAATGTTGGATGATGCATGATATGCGATGCAAATGATCATTTGTTTTGATAGTTTTTTTTTCAAGGAACTTCGATAATTTTGCACACATCAATGGTAAAGGAATTTGGAACAACAAAAACTCATTTCATTAATCAAAGCGGTAAATTACAACTTAAAACTTTGGAACAACAAAACAAATAAATTACAACTTTGGGGCAACAAACCAATAATAAAAGCAGTAAATTAAAAATTTGGAACATGAAGCCCATAATAAAAGCAGTAAATTACAACTTTGGAACATGAAGCCCTTTTACAAAGTTTTACAAAATGACATCAGTAATAAAAATAAAACTAAGAACTAAAGATCACTCAGAATCAGATGAAGGACCAAATGCCAATTGTAATTGAAGCATCCTAATCTTCTCTTCATAAAAGTCTTCCATCTCTTTCTTCTCAGCTATCAGTCGATCAATGATTTCCTTTTGTGGATTAGGAACAAGGGCAACGCTTACCGAATCTTCCTTCTTTCTCTTCCTTTCACTTGCACATTTCTTGAGTAAAGTATCCTTTTGACGAAGCTTCTCATCATGATCAATGAACTAGCCGTCTTGAATAAATAGCAAATCCTCCTTTTCCTTTAACTGACGATTCAAGACCTTATTCTCATATTCAGACATATTATACTTTTCTTTCCAAGCATCTCTCTCGGACTTCATCCTAGCCAGATTTCCTTGGTATTCTCCCATGTTCTCGATAGGGATATCAATAGATGATGATGCAACAGTAGGGAATAAAGGTTTCTCGGGTTTATAAGGCATCTTGAGAGCACAAGCCCTAGCACGAACCCATTGTAGGTAAGGCTCTAAAGAAACAACACCTCTCTGTCCTAACATGTCTCTCCCTTTCCTATGGATGTGGCGCCAAGCTCCTTCGATCTCCTTCTTAGCTGCTTGGTAATCTTGTCCTTCTTGTAGAAAGAAACTACTCACATGGATGTTGTTCGGCTTGTCCCTCATTGGGTATCCAAACTGACGACGCGCGAGAACAGGATTATAATTAATTCCCCCTTTCATACCAAGAAGAGGCACGTTAGGAAAAGCACCACAACTATCGATGATCTTCACGTCATAGTAAGCTCGATTATACCAATCTACGTCGAAATGAGTGAGAGCCATAATTTTTGGAGCCCATCGCGGCTCCTTCTCGAGATCCCAGAAAACATCAGACCTAGGTAGATGAGAAACATACCACTGATACAGCAACGATGCATAACAAATAATCATCCCTCCTTGATAAGAGTTTCGAAGATGGATGGAGTAATAGGTATCTCCTAGAAGCGTAGGGACTGGATTTCCGATCAAGAAAATTCTGATGGCGTTGATATCCACAAACTTATCAACGTTAGGGAACAAGAATAGGCCATAAGCAAGTAAAGCAAAGATGTCTTCAAAGGCAATAGTATCTTTTATCTCAACGAAATGACGAGCTTTCTTCAACAAAAAATGTGCAGATAAGCCTCAGATTCCCCCTTTGGTAATCATGTTCTCCTTTATCTCCGAGTTCCTCAAGTGGGTGATGGTCGCTATCTCGTGAGATTTGGGTTCCTCTTCTAAGCCAGAAAAAGGAACACAGTCGATGATCGACAAACCAAGCATGTAGGAGTACTCTTCTAAGGTGAGCACTAGCTGGTAATCGGGAAAGGTGAAGCATCGATACAAAGGATCGTAAAATTGGACCAACATACTAAGGATGCCTTCCTTCATCTTGCGCTTCATGAGAGGTATAATGGACCCATACTTCCTTTGAAACTCCGTCGGGTTCTTGATCTTAGGAATCAAACTCTTTAGCTCTTCAATCTCGGGCTCCTTAAAACTATAACTTCGAGTGTTTCTTCTTCCAAACTCCATAATAATAGTACCTGAGATGTTTGCAAAAATCATTCTTAATTTCCTTGAAAACATGTTTTACAAAAAATGTTTATGGATGTATGGATGAATGATAATGCAACAGTTACACACAAGTTCACAAACATGGGGTTCAAAGGTTCAACGCTTCGAGCATGGAGTCAAAGGTAAAGCCCACCCCAAGGTATGTACTAAAGGTTTAATCACACCTGCAAGACAAGGTTCTAAAAGTTCCCATAGTCTACATTCCTCCTTCGGATATTTCCAACGTCTTGATTACTCAATAATTAGAAATATTCTCAAGAGAAACTCATCCGAGCGTAGCATCGCGTGACAACTACTTCTGGATTACTCCGTTATAGTCTCCGCGCTACACCTAAAAGGCCAAGATGGGTTAGGGTTCTACAGTTCTCAGCTTCTCTGGCCCCCGGGTCGAATATAATAATGTCTTCCCGATTACTCGGTAAACAAATACTACATTCAAAAGGGCCTTCCATTGAGTGGGGGATTTCATGCCTCCTTCTTCGGGATTACTCCCTCAAAGTTAACATGACTATACCGCCCGTCCTATTCTTAAGTATAACTTAATCCAGGTATAGGATTCGTCCTTTGCAAAAAACTCAAAAAACCCCAATATAAACACATAATCAAACAAATCAAATAATAATAAGACAGATAAAACAAACTACGCTTAACCCACTTAGGGATGGACCAGCAAGAGGTCAATCTTTCCCCAGCAGAGTCGCCATTTCTGTAGCGATAAAAAATGTAGCGGGGTAAATCGGAGATCGAGCTATTAATTAACTCGTCTCACAAAAGCAAGAGTCGCCACCGCGCTTTATTATTTCCAAGGGAAAAGGGAAAAGAGCGAAATAAAATCCTAAAGTATGCAATGTAAAATAATACTTTAAAAGTAATGAAAATACAAGGCGTTTTGAGAGGTCTAGAGTTCGGGGGTTGGTTATACAATGGGAAGGTATTAGCACCCAATGCATCTATAGTATTCTATAGCAACCTTTTGAAATATTTGTTTATTAAAAGTTTGTTTGATTAAAAATAAATTGTTTGGCCAAAAATGGGTATGGACGAGTTTTCGAAGATACAACGACCTAATGTCGGAGTTTTGACTTAAAAGTGTGAGTTTTGAAAAGTTGAATATTTGGGAAAATTATCTTAAGTTTTTAACAAAATAATAAACGGAAGATGAATGAGGGTATTCGCACTATGTTTTTGATGACATGAAGTCGACAAATATTAAACAATTCCCTTAGATTGAGACGGACGAAAGATAAGCGGATTAACGATCGATTAATTAAAATTACAATTGAACAATTAACCAATGAAATTTAAATCATACTAGCATGCATTTTAACGATTAAATAAATAATCAAAAGTAATGAAAATTAAATTACGAAACCATAGATTTTTAATAATTAAATACTTAACAAAAATTAAATCATGAAACATGTATTTTTGAATAATTAAATAAACAACAACACAAAAATAAAATAGAACTAATAGTATGTTGACAAAATTAAATAAAAGATGAAATTTAATTAAACATTTTTTATGTGTTTTTATAATAATTAATAATTATACAGTAAACTAAATTAATATATATATAATCAAGTATGTTTAAATAAAAGGGAAATATGGCTAAAAGAATAAAAGACAGAAAAGTGACCCAACAAGGAATTGAACTCAGGTCCTTTAGGTTGCTGTTAATACATTTTGCCAATTGAGCTAAGCTGCTATTCATTAACTAGCATGATTTAAATGAAACATAAAGGAAAAATTAAAATGAAACTGGAATGAAGGGAACAAAACAAAAACAAAGTAACCCTAATTATGCAAGGGGGCGCCGCTATTACTGTATGCACAGGGAAGGAAAAACAAAAATTATTATTAATAATATGTTTTGGGGAAGAGAGAAAGAATAAATTATTATTATTATTAATAAAACAAAAGAACAGTAAAGGGAACTTTGTAAGAAAAGCAACACAACATCATCTCTCTATTACAGAAACACATCATTTCTTCCTCTCTCTTATGCATTATAACTTTCTTCTTCCTCTCTCTATTCAGATCTGAACTCTCTTCTCTCTGTTAACAAAAAAACATTTGTCGCCTCCTTCTTCATCTGTAACAACAACGATACACGTTGGTTTCTGATGACAAGACTGCCGGTGTTGGTGGCTGCGTGTTACGCTGAGGATGGAGCGATCAGTTTACCGGAGCTTCTGAGGCTAAAGCAATTTTGGCTGTTGATGGAGGTTGCTCACGTTTTCGTTGGGAACTGCATACGACGGAGATGGTTTTTTTAAATAAAAACTATGAGGAAACTCGTCAAGTGAGATGGATAGGGCATGTGAAGATAGTGAAGGGAGATAACTTTGCAGATTGAAGGGGAAATAAGTGATAACTGTGGTTCATGGCGGATAAGGAAGGGTGTTGTTGTGAGAGGGAGAAGTTTCCGCAGTGGATTAGCGTGAAGTGAAGAGGACAAAGGCTCAGTGGTGTCGGTTCTGTGGATGAACGTAAATTAGTGATGGAGGTAGGTTCTGGAGGTGAGGATATGGGTTATTGAAGCTCGGTACAAAGGGAGTTTGATGGTGGAGTGAAGGTCGAACGATGAACATGAGAGACGAAAGGGGAAGAGTCAACAGATTTAACTCCAGTGCCCAAAACGTTCGTTTCAATATCTTGCCTCAATTCTATTAAGTTATTTTAAAAAAAAAACTTCAATAGCAATCTGAATAATAAAAAAAATCTAAAGTGAATGTCGTAGATGGATTTAAACAGTTCTTTTTGATTTTTTAAGTCGCTGTTTCTGGATTTTTGCAGGTTATGCATTTGGACAGCAAGTTGAGATTTTTAAGCTGGTAACAGCAAATTCTAAGCTAACAAGTTTTTGCAGGTTAGGTGTTTGGTAACAACAAATGGTTTTTTTGGATTTTAAGATTTTGTAACAGCAAAATGGATAACCAATATTTTTGGACAGCAAAAATGGATAACAAGTTTTTTTGGATTTTAAGATTTTTGTAACAGCAAAATGGATAACCAATATTTTTGGACAGCAAGGGTGTTTTTTTTTATTTTGGGACAGCAAGTTCTAAACAAGTTTTTGGGACAGCAAGCGATAAATCGGTATTACGCGACAGAAGAAGTAAGCTTTTTATTACACTTGTTATTATTACCTATATTATGAATACTAACATGTTTAAATGCTAACAATCATGCAGCAACTCAAATCAAATGCAGTACAACAAAGAAAAGAATGATAAGGCAAATATTGCATGGCAAAGAAAAAATGGTACAGCAAGTGATTCAAGCATGAATATATGCAACAGTAGATAGAGAGGAGAAAAAGAATAATACCTATCGGAGCCTCTCCGATGGGGCTTCTAACAAAATGGTAAGTTTTCTTGAATTTGCTTATGCTTTCTTCCTTGCTGGATTTTTAGAACAAAGACTCTATTTTTTCTGTTTTTTCTTACTTGCTGAAAATTTTTTAGAATAACACCAAATTTTCTGTTTTCTTTGCTGAATTTTTTCTTCTCTTCTATTTTGTGTTGACAACGGCTCTTATTTATAGTGGAGTGTGTAGGATTTGAGGGGGGGGGGGAACAGTAGAAATTTAAACTGTTTTGGCAAGCTGTTTCTATGCTTTGTTCACACAAATTACTTTAGCCATTTTGATGCAAACCGTGGCTATTTTGATGCAGGTCGGAGCAGATTTTGGCAGCACTTGGAGCTGCTGTATGTTGCTGTTTTTTTACTGTTTGTAGAATTTTACAACATCTCTCTTTGCTGTTTTTTTTCCAGGCTATTTGGAGCATTGTTGACCAACAAAAAATACAACAAAATTGGGCTTGAAGATGGGTTGCAAAGTGGACTGCATTAGCAACTTTGCTGAATTTTTTTTAGTGTTGAAAATACATTTGTACACACTTGTAGCTTCTTTGCAACCTTGTAATAAACTCAAATAAATTGTGACATGTATAAACATGTATTCTTCAATATATTTCCACTTCCTTTGATAGTTATGAATAATCTTGAATCTTCACATAAACATGAATCTTGATATATCTTGATAAAAATTCAAGATCTTCCATTTAAATTTGGGAAATAATTGAATAATACTTGGATGAATTATTGAATGAAGAATAAATAATAATGCAAGTCTTGGACTTTAATCTTGCACTTTTGTAATAGAAATCCAAATAAATCACATGGATTAATTTTGTAATCAAATAAAATTCCTCATGTAATTAAATAGAATTCCCCACTAACTTCTTGAAATAATGCTTCATGTATTCAAATAACCATGATGTAGATCCACCAAAAATAATCACAAAAATAATCTTGAATAAATATTCCATGTGATAAATGAATATTCTTGGGTGAGATCTCTTGAATAGCTCCTCTTTAATTATCACTTGGATTCAAATAAAGAAAATTCCAAATATTCCGAATATTCCGAATAAATTCTTCTAGAACGGTTTTGAATTTAATTATCCCATTTCGGCGAAATTCAACCCGCGTCATGAGAAAATTTGCAGATGACTTTTGGTCCAAGAAATCGAAAATGACGATATAACCTGTTTTTTTATATTTTAGAACAATGTGAAACACACATGAACCAAAGTCGGCAGAATTTCGACTGTTCTTCCTGAAAAATATTTGGAGAAAACGGAGACCATCCGTTGGACAGAGTGTGGAAATAAACGCACAATTCTCTGAAATTCTTTGGTGAACCAGTCTTTTGGAAATTAACGAACGAGAGCATTTCTGTCCCGAGACTCGAAACCCTAATCGACGTACAACATCTGATGCTCTTCTTTTAGACTTATTTTCTGCACATGAAAACAAAACAACAAAAAATACACTTCGTGCTTGATTAGTGGTTAGTCATTCATGAGATAAAATGCTCACAACACTTAATAATCTCTACACAGTCAAAGCTCGAAAGCAAAACGTTCGAAACCTACCGTATTCTGTGATCCTGATGTGTATCTAAAATAATGCAGATGAAGCAGGAATCTTAGGTCAAAAATTGGGGTATGACAGCTGCCCCTATTTAAGTTTCTTCTATCCGGAGATATGAAGATTAAAATCTTCGTCTCGACGAGATTGGAGGTACTTAAATACATAATACGCAATTTTTGCCCTAAGATACCGCCATTATGTTTATGATATGAATGTGGTATTTAAATTCATGGAGAGTGATACTGTATGAGACAAAATAATGCTGGAGAAACCAAACACCAACAAACCACAGGAACATATATTACACACTACTGGGGAAATGAGCCATCGACTTCGAATGATAGACTCTTAACGGATAATAAAATTTGAGAGGAGATAATTTCTGACCCTAACAAAGAAGACGCCTTGCATAGGTCACAAAAAAAATTATTGACCCAAAATAACGGTGAGTTTACAACCCAAGGTCAAAGATAGATAAAAGATGTATCAATTTTGCTGATAACGGACTACCGACTTCTGAAGGTAAAGGTTCACAACAAATTTCTCTGCGAAATTTTTCCAGAGGGATACCAATTAATGCTGAAATAATATATGGTTGTAGATACACAACTGCTCAAATAAAGAAGCCGCCACTTGTTGTCTTCCAAAAAATACCAATAAAATACAAGCTGCTCAAATAAAGAAGCCGCCACTTGATGTCTTCCAAAAAATACCAATAACATACAAGCTGCTCAAATAAAGAAGTTGCCCCTTACTGTCTTCCAAAAAATACCAATAACATACAAGCTGCTCAAATAAAGAAGCCGCCACTTGCTGTATTCCTGAAAAAATATTAATAACGCAAGTTGCTCATAAAGAGACCGCCGCTTGCTGTTTTCCAAAGATGTCAATAACGTACAAGTTTCTCATGAAGAGACTGCCACTTGCCGTTTTCCAAAAATACTATAACATACAAGTTGCTCATGAAAAGACCACCGCTTGCCGTTTTCCAAAAATAATAATGCACAAGTTGCTCATGAAGAGACTGCCGTTTGCCGTTTTCCAAAAATAATAACGCACAAGTTTCTCATGAAGAGACCGCCGCTTGTCGTTTTCCAAAAAAAATAAATAATAACACACAAGTTGCACAAGTTGCTCCTAAGGTGCTTTACTCATAAGGTGTTTGACAAATTGATTAATCCACAAATTATTCATTGTGTTTAGCCTTATCTCATTCAACTCATTGGAAGTAATTAATATTCATTGTGGGTGTATAAATGATTGATCAATTAAGTAAAACGCATAGATTCTTACTTTGTCATTATATCCCTTACGGTTACGCATATCCGATCTTTTCAATAGAGGACCGTTTAAATGATTGGATATTCTAGGAAGCTTTCACATATTTTTCTGAAAAACAATTTAAAAAAAAAGTGCAAATTATTTTAAACGATATATTCAACCCCCCTTCTAGATTGATCACATCGTCTAACAAGTGGTATCAGAGCACCAATTCATCTGGTGCTTCACATATTACTTTGTAGAATATGTAGAATGATCCAAAGGGGGCTTATACGAGATCTCCTGTTTTCACAGGTGAAAACTATAGCTATTGGAAAGATTGTATGTGTGTGCATATTAACTCTGTTAATAGATAGATATGGAAAGTTTTCGAGGATGGTCCTATACAAATAACCATGACCAATGAGGATAACATTACCATACCGAAACTGGAAGCACTATGGGATGAGGAAGACGAGAAAAAGTATAACTATGATTGGAAAGGTAGAAATATGCTTATTGCTTCTTTAGGTTTTGATGAATATTTTAGAGTATCACATTGTGCGACTGCTAAAGCAATACAGGATGCTCTACAAATTTCCCATGAAGGTACAAATGATGTTAAACTTGCTAGAATCAATACATTAACTCAAGAGTTTGATCTCTTTCACATGAAGCATGGTGAAACCATTGCTGATATGCAAAAGAGATTTTCTCATATAAACAATCGCTTACACACTCTTGGTCATGTTACTCCCAATGTTGTTGCTACTAACAAAATTTTAAGATGTCTTAATAGGGAATGGAAGCCTAAAGTTACAGCAATCAAGGAAGCAAACAATCTAGCTACACTCGACATAACCACACTGTTTGGGAAGTTTCAAGAGCATGAGCAAGAGCTCATCAATCTCAATAAGCATGATAAAAAGGAAAAGAAGGAAAAACCAAAAGACATGGAAAATAAGTTTGTCGCATTAAAGGCTTCAAGCTCAAAGTCCTCCACCAATAAATCTTGTGTGAGTGATTCTAGTGATGACGATGAAAGCTCAAGTGAAGACATGTGGCTGTTTGTGAGAAAATATCACAGATATCTCCGAAAGAATGAAGTCCAACACTCGGACAAAAATATCATCAATTATAGAAACCAATCAAAACCTTCAAGACAAGATGAAGGTAACAAATCTAAATCAAGAGGATCATGTTTCAACTACAGAAAACTCGATCATTATAAACCGGAGTGCCTGTTGCTCAAGAAAGACAAAGGAAAAGACAAATTTCAAAAGAGACCTAACAAAGCTAGAAGAGCATACATTTCTTGGGATATCGATAGTGAAGCCTCAAGAAAAAGTGACTCTAGTGACAAAGAAGAAACGGTCAACCTTTTCCTCATGGCTCATCAAAAGAAGAAAAGCAATGTAAGTCACTCTAAATATAATCACATTGATAAAATGTCTCACATAGAATTGCAAAGAACTTTTGATACTCTACAAAATGAGGCTAAGGAAGCTTTTAAACGATTAGCCTCAAATAAGAAAAAAATTTCATACCTTGAGCATAAAGTGTCCAAATCCCAAAAAGAATTGGAAGCTCTCAAGGCATCCATTGTAGAGAAAATAAAAACTGATAGCAAAGATGATAAGCTTTCTTGGCATGATTGGGATAGATGTGAAACTTGCTACATTTGGCAAAGAGAGGTAAAAACTCTTAAAGCCAAACTTGACAAGGCTTTACAACCAAAAATTACTTTTAGCATTGATAGATAAAATTTCAGAAATAGTATGATAAATCCATATCAAAAGAACACTTATGAAATAAGAGATCCTCCAAGCAAAAGTAACTTTCCCAAAACTCTAACATGTTTATGTTATTGCAAAAGGGTGCACACCATTAGCAAATGTCGATTTAGGAGGTTTTTGGTTCCTCAAGGCATTTTCAAATGGTTGCCAAAATGTAACTCAAGTATCATTCATACACAAGGACCCAATAAAAGTTATGTACCTACTTCCCTTGTTTAAACTTGTAGGTGGAATATCTTGAGACTACGGAGAAAAGATGGTTTCTCAATAGTGGGTGCTCAAGACATATGACGGGCGACATCTCCCTATTTTTTGACTTTATGGCAAAAAAGAAAGGATTTGTCACCTATGGCGAAAAGAACAAGGGAGCAATAATCGGTAAAGGTAGTGTAGATAATCCCTTTTCTACTACTATCTCAGATGTCCTATTAGTTGATGGTCTTAAACACAACCTTATTAGCATTAGTCAATTATGCGACAAAGGATACAATGTATCATTTTCAAAAGATTGTTGCATGATTGAACACAATGATAAGAAAGATGATGTGTTCAAAGGCTTGAGGGTATACAATGTATGCATGCTTGACTTGAATAATGCATCTCTAACCGGAGCTAAATGTCTAGTCACTTTAAATGAGGATTCATGGTTGTGGCATAGACGTCTAGCTCACTTGAATTTTGATTTATTAAATAAAGTTGTCTCAAAAGATTTAGTAGTTGGTTTACCAAAACTAAAATTTTACAAGGATCACTTATGTTATGCTTTCCAAATGGGGAAGCAAACTAGAATCTCGTTTAAACCTAAAGATATTGTTTCTACAATGAGACCTCTTGAACTTCTTCATACGGATCTTTTTGGACCACATAGAATTAAAAGTCTAGGTGGTAACTACTATGGATTCGTTATTGTAGATGACTACTCAAGATTTTGTTGGACAATTTTCTTGGCAAATAAAAGTGACACCTTTCCGGCATTTGAAAATTTTCCCAAGTTTTCTCAAAACAAATTGAACACTAGCATAGTTACTATTCAAAGCGATCACGGTGGTGAATTTAAGAATGATCTCTTTGATAAATTTTGTGAAAAATACATTATTGATCATAATTTTTCCGCTCCACGTACTCCTCAACAAAATGGAGTGGTGGAACGTAAAAACCGTGTTTTAGAAGAACTTGAAAGAACTATGATCAATGAACACCATCTTCCAAAATACTTTTGGGCTGATGCCATTAACACAACATGTTATGTTTTGAATAGGGTTCTAATACATCCTATTCTAAACAAAACTCCCTATGAACTTTTGAAAGGAAGAAAACCAAAAAGTTCTCATCTTCACGTCTTCGAATGTAAATGTTTTGTGTTAAATAATGGTAAAGAAAATTTAGGTAAATTCGATTCAAAAGCCGACGAAGGTATCTTTCTCGGATACTCTCAATCAAGTAAAGCCTATAGAGTATTTAATAAAAGATTACATATAGTTGAAGAGTCTGTACATGTTTCCTTTGATGAATTCGATCCAAAATTAGTCGGAAAGGGTTGTGTTTATGATGGTGCAGGTGTATCTTCAGAGAGAATACTACAAGATCACAAAGAAAATGACTCAGAATCTACTAAAATTGAAGAAGAGTTGGATCAAGTATCCAAAGAAAGAGAGGAAGATAATCCAAGAAATAAAAAGGATCTTCCTTTGGAATGGAAAACCTCTAAGGATCATCCCATCGACAACATCCTATGAGATATATCAAACGGAGTCACAACTCGCTCCAAGTTAAGTAACTTTTGTTATCATTTTGCTTTCGTCTCTTAAATTGAACCCAAAAACTCTAAAGATTCCTTACTCGATGAACATTGGTTTTTATCCATGCAAGAGGAACTAAATCAGTTTAAAATAAATGAGGTTTGGGACCTTGTTCCCCTCCGCGAGATCATCGAGTTATTGGAACTAAATGGGTTTTTAGGAACAAACTAGATGAAAACGGAATTATAACTCGCAACAAGGCTCAACTTGTTTCCCAAGGGTATAACCAAGAGAAAGGCATAGATTATAAGGAAACTTATGCTCCAGTGGCCCGACTTTAGGCTATACACCTTTTGCTTGCATATGCATACTCGCAAAACTTCAAATTATTCCAAATGGATGTAAAAAGTGCCTTCTTAAATGGATATATTAATGAAGAGGTTTAAGTGTCTCAACCTCCCGGTTTTTAGAATTTTGAGAGTCCTAACTATGTTTATAAACTTAAGTGTGCGCTATACGGTCTTAAACAAGCCCCTAGGGTTTTGATTGAAAATGACTGATCAATGACTTTTTGCCTAGTGCATAACCTAATGGCTTGAAACATGATATCAAGGGCTCAAATACAACATCTTAACATAATTACATGGCTCAAGAAATTTCCAAAGATACAAGTGATTGATAGTTGAAGAATTGAATCAATTGATGAAAAGTCAACAGTCACACAAAAGTCAAACTTTGACTTTTTGGGCAACATTGGAATTCAAAAATCAAGAATCATAAAAACATTAAAAACAGTCAAACTTTGTCATCAAGAATCAAGAAAGTCAACAAAAGTCAAAAGTCAAGATTTTCAAACACTTATAAAAAATTCAAGTGTTTTGTATCTAAAAAACCCTAACTTCACAAGCAAGTTTCTTCAAGATCCAAGTTGATTCAAAGAAAACTTTCAACGTGAAAGTTGTAGGGATTGATGAATTCTACAACTTTGTTAATGTGGGATAATCCTCAAAAAGTGCTTGGATTAGGAGATATGAGCCCATGAAGTTGTGATATTTTTATCTAACACTTAGAAAAAAATTCAACAAGTTTTGGTCAATTTTTCATCCCAACTTCATGACCAATTTCCACCAAGTTCTCATTTTATTTAGCCAAAGTGGTAAACATGAAAGTTGTAGAAAATGTTTCAAGCTTTCCAAAATGTCCAAGAACACAAGTTTATCATGCTTGAGCAAAGATAATTGAAGAGATGAAGTTAGGCATTTCATGCTTGAATTTCAAGTCATTTTGTGAAGAACTCAAGAGCAAATCTCATAACCTTACAATGCAATCTCACTTTTCAAGCCATGTTGCTTCTAAATCTCCACATAATCAGAGATTTACATGAAATTATGGTGCATTACACAAGGATTTGAAGCTTTATCCACTTGATCATACCATTTTTGGATGAAATTGCAAAAAGCTCCATATTCATTTACATAAAGATCACTTTAACCAAAAAGTCCACTCCTTGAGCCTCTAACTTGTTTATTCTGATCACACTCAACATGAATTTTCAGAAGCAACATCTCTAAGCCTACCAACCACCCTATAATGCATTGGAACAATGTTTCTTCAAAGTTACTTCAAAACTAAGTTTCCAAACCATAACTTGTGATCTTACAAATCAGGTTGTTTCAAACTCCAAAACCTCTCGCCTATAAATAAAGAGATAATTTGCAAGCTAATACATGATTTCACAAGCCCTCAAGCACCCTCAAATTCTCTCAAACTCATAATCACTTAGAAAACTCCATTATTGCACATTTGGAGCGTCCATCACCCAACTATCAATCTACTCGTGCGTTTTCTCTTTTTATCATTCAAACATCATCTATACATCTTCTATAACTCATACATACCCTTGTTACACTTCTGTAACATCATCATCATCCTACAAAATCAAAAACTGTGGCCTGCAACTTGACTTGGCTAGAGCATTTCAGCAACTTTCAGTACAAAGTAAGGATTGGAATAGCTCCAGGGAGTTCCAAGGAAGCTCAACCAATCATTCACTTTCACCTGGAACCCTCCATACGCGTTCTGAGTTTTCACTTCAAGAGGTAAGTTTCTCCAACTTTGAAATCCTTATACACACATCATTTGATTTCAATTTCAAAAGATAAAATGTAGATATGATTGCCGTGAAACTAACCATATCCTTAGTTTTCATTTATGTTGACTATGTGATAAGAATTTTGAAATTGAAGTTTCTAAAATATTAGGTTTCAGTTTGGTACCATGCAAAATTTGTTTCAGCCTTTAACTTATAGCTTTCAAAAATTACATGGTTGAATTCGTGGTGAAATTTAGAACAACTTTCATGTTTACATTTTCAAAAATCATTGATAAATGAAGCTTCTAGAGAATTAACAATGGTGTTGTTGTTATGCTGTGCGCGCGGGGAAGAAGAAGGCAAAATTTCAAATTTTAAAAATGAGTTTGTAATATATTTATTGGGTGTTGTTTCATAACTGGATGAAACAGCCGCCTCAGTGGTAAAACAAGCACGCCGTGACCATAGGGACCTGAGCTCGAGCCCCAATGGTACTCTTTTATTTTCCACATATTTATTTCTTGCAGATTCAATACAAACAAGTCAATGGTGCGCATGGTGCACCTCACACCTTGACTTTCAGATTTCAAAAGGGCCAGATCCAACGCCCCAAGACGCATGACCATGACACACCCCATTGAGGTGCCCACATTAAATCTCAAACAGGCGCATGGGCATCCATGATTCAAGCCTTTCTTTTTTGCTTTCTAACACCCCTTATTTTTCTTTTACAGCACCATGCCCATTTAAATTTCTTTTTGTTTTAAATTATTTGTTTTCTTTTTAATGATTTTTTTATTTAAATCAGAAAATCATAAAAAATTATTAAATTTTAAATTTAGGTTTTGATTAATTAACTTAATTTTTGATAATCAAAATTAATTTAATTTGATCGCTTTGTCTTATTTTATTAAATTGTAAAATAAATAGAATTAGGTTTTTATTATTGTTTTACACTATAAAATATTTTCTTCTAAATAAAACATTAAAATTACTTTCTACCAATTAATTTATTTTTTTTAAAATTAAAATTAATTTAGACTTATTTTTTAATTAAGTCAACTAAATTAGCTTTCTTTTAATTAATTAAATTAATTGACCTTTTTTTCATTTCATTAAATTTAATTTAGTTTCTTAGGTTTTTTTATTAAACTTTAGTTAAAATTAATCAAATAATTAGGTTAAACCTCAAACTTTTTCCATCAAAAAATCACAAAAAATAATTTCTTTTCTCTTTTCTTTAATTTACAAATCTTCGCATACTTTATTTCCCAATTATGTAATTGCTCAAAGCTTGTAATAGATAAATTAGGGTTTACTGCTTTTTCATCCCCATTCACAAATTTATACCCCCATTCCCGAGGCCTTGTAATAGCGTAGAATATTTTATTTCCGTAATTTACTGTTTTCCTTATTACTGTTAGTAATTAGGGTTTGTATGGCAAGATATAAAACAAAATATTAGACAACCTAATTTTAAGACAAATACTTGAAATCAAAACACAATTCACACACACACCTCTAGGGTAACCTTACTTGTTGCTCAGATATAAATAATCATGTCCCTCGAATGTGGAATGCTTTAGGAAAGACCCTCGATTAAAAAGATCGTAGTCCCTCAATGAGCCTTCGATGCTGCCTTCGATAAACGATCTTGGTCCCTTATGACCAATTGCTAAAGCATCTTACAAGTTGCCTTCTATGACTGTACGATGACCCATGCATGTCCCTCACATCCAACAATAGGGCTTCCTACTAACTAATGGTAGGATAACATTATATAAAGAGAGAGGAAAAGAACAAAGACTTTTTGAGTAGGTAGATCGCTCGTAATCGCTTGCTCACAAACTAAAACAACTTTCACACCTCACACTTTCAAAACAACTACTTTCAAAAATATTTGTAAACACTCTTAAACACTGATACAAGGGTTATTATAATGCAAATTTCCTTACATTGGCATTTTCAAAACATCTTTCCACAAAACAACACTTTCCTTTCAAACAAATATTTTTAAAACAAAACATTTTGTATACATTCTCAACGATACGAGAACATTACAAAATTGTCATAATTAGGCTTTTTTTTTATCAAAATATTTTCAAACATACACAAACCCAAAGGATTTCCAAAAAGTGAGCTAGAAAATAAGAGCCCATAGATAAATACGAATGAAAAGGGTGCTAACACCTTCCCTTTTCATAACCTACCCCACGAACTCAAGAAAAATTCTCAAAGGTCTTTACTGTTCTTTTCACCATTTCCTTTACTGGATACAAGAAAAGTTGGTGGCGACTCTTGCTATCCGCAACATTTGCAATAAAATGCAAAACAAAAAGTCAGTTCTCCTACCATATTATAGAACTGGCGACTCTTCTGGGGACTAATTAAAAGTGGGGTTACCTTAAGAGCTAGATCACTTTTATTGCTTTACTAGTTTGCCTTGTATGCTTTATATTTCAGGATATGCTTGGGTTTATTTCTTGTATAGATCATATACCCGGATCTAAGGGCATTTTAGGTAAGTAGCAATAGATCGTAAAAACTGTACGACATAGAGCGATATGGTTGAAATGGTGGCTACGTTAGTGCGACACATTGGTTTGTGCTGGTGTCTCTTGAGTCAGTCAAGGAGAATGTTGGGCTTTCGCGTGGTTCTATAAGCACTAACTGACCTTAGAATCTTAGTTGACACAGCTTAGCCATTAGAAATTAGTGACATGGTCGATGATGCATACTGAAATTGGTTAATACTCGATACTACACTCATTGAGATTGGACTTTTGGGATATTTCGGTCGCAATTCAAATGATTGTGCTGAAATAATTCCTGAGAGAAAGATCAGTGATATTGAGGCTCCTAGAACCCGATTACTTCTTTGAGGACAGGTTGAGCAACCTAAAACTTCAATAGGGTAATTACCTACAAACTCCATAAAAGCTTAAACTTAGGGCCTTGTGTGTTTTGTTTGTGTATGATTAGTTGTTCGAACATGACATGATAACATCATGACATCATAACATCACGACATCATACCATATCATTTTCACTAAGCGTTTCAAGGACCTAGGGATTTATCTTTGTTCTGTTTTATAGGTTTGGCCTCTGCTCGCAAAAATACTATCCAGATCAGTTTTGTGAAGATACCTTCTCAACTTAAGGAGTTAGTCTCAAGGGTTCCTGAAAGTTCTCCATTCATCAAGAGGCATGGTTGTCTACTCATTTTGGCTACCTCGGGTTTTGAAGAAGATATGATGAGTGTTCTATTCCAGTTCTTTGACCCTGCACATCACTGCTTCACATTTCCAGATTATCAGTTGGTACTCGCAATGGAGGATTTTTCTAAATTACTAGGAGTACCTGTTCTCAATCAAATACCTTTCACTGGTTTAGAGAAAGATCCACAACCAGAAGAATTTGCAGCAACCTTACATCTGAAGTGGTTCGATATTGTAGCTAATTGGGAAACAAGAAGTGGAGTCAAGGGTTTTCTTGATAAATTTCTGTTAGAGAAAGCTCGGCTGTTTCTGGATGCTATCAGTCCTCAAGAGTGTTTATAAATCTTTTTGAAAGTAGTTGTTTTGAAAGTGTGAGGTGTGAAAGTTGTTTTAGTTTGTGAGCAAGAGATTACGAGCGATCTACTTACTCAAAAAGTCTTTGTTCTTTTCCTCCTTCTTTAAATAATGCTATCCTACCATTAGTTAGTAGGAAGCCCTATTGTTGTACGTGAGGGACATGCGTGTGTTATCGTACAGTCATAGAAGGCAACTTGTAAGATGCTTTAGCAATTGGTCATAAGGGACTAAGATTGTTTACCGAAGGTAGCATAGAAGGCTCATTGAGGGACTACGGTCTTTTTAATCGAGGGTCCTTGCTAAAGCATCCCACGATTGAGGGACATGATTGTTTATATCCGAGGCAACAAGTAAGGTTACCTTAGAGGTGCGTGTGTGAATTGTGTTTTAATTTCAAGTATTTGTCTTAAAATTAGGTTTTCTAATGTTTTGTTTTAGATATTGCCATACAAACCCTAATTACTAATAGTAATAAGGAAAGCAGTAAATTACGAAAATAAAATATTCTATGTTATTACAAGGCCTCGGGAATGGGGATACAAATTTGTGAATGGGGATGAAAAAGCAGTACACCCTAATTTATCTATTACAAGCTTTGAGCAATTACATAATTGAGAAATAAAGTATGTGAAGATTTGTATATTAAAGAAAAGAGAAAAGAAATTATTTTTTGTGATATTTTGATGGAAAAAGTTTGATGTTTAACCTAATTATTTGATTAATTTTAACAAAAGTTTAATAAAAATTCTAGGAAACTAAATTAAATTTAATGAAATGAAAAAAAAAAGGTCAATTAATTTAATTAATTAAAATAAAGCTAATTTAGTTGACTTAATTAAAAAAGAAGTCTAAATTAATTTTAATTTAAAAAATAATAAATTAATTGGTAGAAAATGATTTTAATGTTTTATTTAGAAGAAAATATTTTATAGTGTAAAATAATAATAAAAACCTAATTCTATTTATTTTACAATTTAATAAAATAAAACAAAGTGATCAAATTAAATTAATTTTGATTATAAAAAATTAAGTTAATTAATCAAAACCTAAATCTAAAATTTAATAATTTTTTATCATTTTCTGATTTAAGTAAAAGAATCATTAAAAAGAAAACAAATAATTTAAAACAAAAAGAAATTTAAATGGGTCTGGTGCTGTAAAAGAAAGATAGGGGGTGTTAGAAAGCAAAAATGAAAGACCCAAATCATGGATGCCCATGCGCCTTTTTGAGATTCAATGTGGGAAGTTCAATGGGGTGCGTCATGGTCATGCGTCTTGGGGCGTAGGATCTGGCCCTTTTTAAATCTGAAAGTCAAGGTGTGAGGTGCACCATGCGAACCATTGACTTGTTTGTATTGAATCTGCAAGAAAAAAATATGTGGAAAATAAAAGGGTACCGTTGGGGCTCGAATCCAGGTCCTTATGGTCATGGCGTGCTGGTTTTACCACTGGGGTGGCTGTTTCATCCGGTTATGAAACAACACTCAATAAATATATTACAAACTCATTTTTCAATTTTAAAAATTTGCATTCTTCTTCCTCGCGTGCACAGCGTAACAACAACACCATTATTGATTCTGTAAAATCTTCATTGCTCAACCATTTCTAAAAATGTAAACATGAAAGTTATTCTAAATTTCACCACGAATTCAACCATGTAACTTTTGAAAGCTATAAGTTAAAGGCTGAAACGAATTTTTCTTGGTACCAAACTGAAACCTAATATTTCAAAAACTTCAATTCCAAAATTCTCATCACATAGTCAACATAAATGAAAACTAAGGACATGGTTAGTTTCAAGGAAATCATATCTACATTTTATATTTTGAAATTGAAATCAAATGATGCGTGTATAAGGATTTCAAAGTTGGAGAAACTTACTTCTTGAAGTGAAAACTCAGAATGCGTATGGAGGCTTCCAGGTGCAAGTGAATGATTGGTTGAACTTCCTTGGACCTCCCTGAAGCTATTCCAATCCTTACTTTGTACTAAAGTTACTGAAATGCTCTAGCCAAGTCAAGTTGTTGGCCTCAGTTTCTGAGTTTTGAGGATGATGATGTTACATAAGTGTAACAAGGGTATGCATGAGTTATAGAAGATGTATATATCATGTTTGAATGATAAAAAGAGAAAACGTGCGAGTGGATTGATGGTTGGGTGTTGGAAGCTTCAAATGTGCAACAATGGAGTTTTCTAAGTGATTATGAGTTTGAGAGAATTTGAGGGTGCTTGAGGGCTTTTGAAATCCTGTATTAGCTTGAAGATTATCTCTCTATTTACAGGCGAGAGGTTTTGGAGGTTGAAACTACCAGATTTGTAAGATCACAAGTTATGGCTTGGAAACTTAATTTTGAAGTAACTTTGAAGAAACATTACTCCAATACATTGTAGGGTGGTTGGTAGGCTTAGAGATGTTTCTTATGAGCATTCATGTTGGGTGTGATCATAATAAACAAGTTAGAGTCTCAAGGAGTGGACTTTGTGATTAAAGTGATCTTTATGTAAATGGATATGGAGCTTTTTGCAATTTCATCCAAATATGGTATGATTAAGTGAATAAAGCTTCAATTCCTTGTGTAATGCACCATAATTTCGTGTAAATATCTGATTATATGGAGATTTAGAAGCAACATGGCCTGAAAAGTGAGATTGCATGGTAAGGTTACGAGATTTGCTCTTGAGTTTTTCACAAAATGACTTGAAATTCAAGCATGAAATGCCTAACTTCATCTCTTCGATTCTCTTTGCTTAAGCATGATAAAATTGTGTTCTTGGACATTTTGGAAGCTTGAAACATTGTCTACAACTTTTATGTTTACCACTTTAGCTAAATCAAATGAGAACTTGGTGGAAATTGGTCATGAAGTTGGGATGAAAAACTGACCAAAACTTGTTGAAATTTTTTCTAAGTGTTAGATAAAAATATCACAACTTCATGGGATCATATCTCCTAACCCAAGCAATTTTTGAGGATCATCCTACATTAGCAAAGTTGTAGAATTCATCAATCCCTACAACTTTAACTTTGAAAGCTTTCTTTGAATCAACCTGGATCTTGAGGAAACTTGCTTGTGAAGTTAGGGTTTTTTAGGTACAAAACACTTAAAAATTTTCTAAGTGTTTGAAAATCTTGACTTTTGACTTTTGTTGACTTTATTGATTCTTGATGACAAATTTTGATAGTTTTGAATGTTTTGATTATTCTTGATTTTTGAATTCCAATGTTGACCAAAAAGTCAAAGTTTGACTTTTGTGTGACTGTTGACTTTTCATCAATTGATTCAATTCTTCAACTATCAATCACTTGTATCTTTGGAAATGTCTTGAGACATATAATTATGTTTATATGTTGTATTTGAGCCCTTGAGATCATGCTTCAAGCCATTAGGTCATGTACTAGTCAAAAAGTCATTGATCAATCATTTTCAATCAAAACCCTAATTTGACAATTTTTTGACCTTTGAGGATTTGTGGGTTTTCCTTGAGGAATCATGATCAACCCTTGATCATATGATTAATGTCACCTCAAAATGTTGATGTTTATATTGACAAGAAATATATAAGTTTGACTATATGTTAACCACATTTGACTTTTTACCCAATATAGTTTATTTTCAATCATCTGAGACATTGACTGAGAAAACATGTGAAGCAAGACTTGAAACTTGACATAAGAATTATTTAGGACCTATGATGAACCATGAAAGTCATTTGAGACCTTTGAAAACCAATCTTCCTTGTGAAGTACAAAACCCTAGTTGAGGATCCTTGCTTAGGAGGTGAGTTTGTCTGATCAACTCTTGAGAATCCTTATGCATTTGAGAACCTTAGAAGAATCTCTTGAAGAAAATGGGAGCGCAAATTTTGGAGTACAACATTCAAAAATGAATTACACCTATCAAAATCAATAATTGGTAGATGAAAAATACATAAAAAATGAGGTATTTTCACTCATCCACAATCTTGCAAACAATAGACTAAGTTATGCATTCATCCAAAAACTCATATTGAAAATACAAAGGCAAGAATTACAAGGGCTTTTCAAGATTGTAATGTGGCTTGATTAACAAATAAGGGATACGTCATAAAGCTAATCAAAACAAAAACTTGTCTTAACCTAAGGGAGTGCTCAACTCACACAGACTCAAGCAAAATAATTTTAATCAAACTTTTTCTACATTCTAAATTTCTCAAACCAACACACATCACTTACTATCACAACATTATTTCACACTCTTTTTGTTTTTCTTTTTCAAAGCTTTTCCAATTTTTTCTTTCTTTTTCTTTTCTTTTTTTTTGTTCTTTTTATCTTTCTTTCTCAACCTCATAAGAATACATACAAGAGCAAGCAAACAATTCTCTCCCAAACTTGAATTCAACCATCATCATAATATGAATACTCCCTTCTTTCTAAGGCAAGGCAAAAATTAAAACTATAAATCATAGTTAAGGGTTCAATAAAACAAAGAATCAATGTCAAAACAAAAGATTAACTAAACAGTCATAGACAAACATTTAGCAAAAAGAACATGGATATCAACAAAAAGGCTCAAAGGGGGTTACAAAAGTTAACACATTCACAAGGTGAATTGACTATTTGGCTAGGTAGTTGTGCTCAAAAGGGGAAAATGCCTTGTGTTGTACCCTAAATTTTGCCCCTAACTTTTTCAGTCACACTTTCATATCATATATTGTCATTTTGGTCTCAATAATTAACAAATAGCTTCATTCATCACATTTGTGTCTTATCTTTAAGTTTGCTCTTGTGTTGTTGACTAACATCTAATCAAAATACAAAAAAAAATATTTTTATTTGTCTTTGCATATTTGTCTTTTGTAGGTACCAAGTCGAAGCATATGGCAAAGAAGGTTTTCCGGTATTATTTCCCTAAAATCTCTATTTACAAAGAAAAAGAATTAAAAAAAAATTCATTTTTTGTCACTATACAATCGATTGCTCCTAGAATGCAATCGATTGCACAAAGTGCATTTTGCACAATTTTTGAAAAAAATACACTGCAAATTGATTTTCACTATAGTGCAATCGATTGCACAGCATGAAAATTTGAAAAAAAATCAGCAATTTCAAGCTTGTCAAATTTTGGCTCCAATTTTCCTCTAATTTTTGAAAGAATTATCATTAATTCAAATTTTGGCTCCAAGAATCAATTACCAAATTACCACTAATCCCAATCCTAAACTCTATAAATAGAGCCTCATCTCATTCAAATTTCAAGCTTTTGATAGTCAAAATCACTTTGCTAAAAAATCTCTCAATTCTCTCCATCTACCAAATTCACTCAAAGCTCCATTTTCAAGAAAAGCTAGTAAGCTTTGCATTGAAGCTTACTAATATTTGAGCTAAACCTTCATCCAAACACTTTTTCTTCATAAATTCCCTACATCCAAGCTTGGAAATTGATTCTTGGGGTTGAATTGAAGCAAATTCTTGAAGTTGTGTTGATAATTTTCTAGATCTACCTTTGGTAAGTTGGATAATTCATCTTTCACAATGTGATCTCTTGGTGATCTTTGGGATTGATTCATTGAGCATTGTTTTGTGATTCCATTGGTGTTATTTTCTCATAATTTGATGGAATTTTCGTGCTCAATTGAATCCATGATCATAAGGTGTTTGGTGGAAAGTTTGAACAAGAATTTAGCCTTTTAAAATGTTGTTTTGCTGTCTATAACAGCGTGAAATCGATTGGTGTAATAGTGCAATCGATTGCACTAAGTGAAATTTACTCACATTTTTGAAAACTTCACTGTGCAAATCGATTTACATAGTAGTGCAATCGATTTGCACAGAGACAAAATGCATTTTTTTTGCCTTGTTTTGGGGCAGCTTTGATCCAAAATGTTTTTTCTACTCACTCCTTTTGATTGTTGGTTTGGATTGCAATTTTAAATGTCCAATTTCTCTTTAAATTCAATGGACTTTGTGATGTAGATGAAGTTGGATAAATGTTCATCAATTCAAATCTACCTAAGAGTGAATTATTTAATTCATTTTTGGTGCTTTGGATTAATGATATGTTTAGTTCTTTAATCCATCTAAAGGAGTGGTTGAATTTAAAGATGAAAGAATTTTGAGGTGGTGATCTAAATTAGCTTATCATTCCCCTCCATCTTCATCTTATCCCTTTATTTTTTTAATTGTGCTACATTTTAAGGGATGATGATCTCTATATCATTTATCCAAACATGAAGTACATAGATTGCTATTGACCGGCCTCAAAATAGGTGTGACTTCTACATAAGTCCACTTACGATTGCTTAACATAGCGCTAAATTTTGTCCCGATTCGAATAAATGATCATTTGTGGCCCAAAACTATGTTTGCAAGCCCAAGTATGTTAATTTGATCTCTTTGATCCAATAACCTTGATATTGATTGTGTAGAGGCTTTGGTTCTACCAATCCTCTAATGGATCTACATCACTTTTGGTCAACGCGGATCACTTAAACATCGTTGATCATTAAATGTTACTTTTGAGGATTCCAAAATGGATGATATACTTGACAAAAATCAAATGTAACTTGTTGTGTGGAGGATTTTTTTTTACCAATCCTCTAATGAGTTCCAAATGCAAGTTTCAAGATGGTCATCCAACTAACCACTAATTTCTAATAATTGACTTTACTTTATGCTTTTATTTTTATGATTTACGTACCATTTACTTGAAGCATTTACATTTCATGCTATTATTATCTTTGCTCACTTGAGAATTTACTTTTATGTCATTTTTATTTTGCTCACTTAAGCTTTTCTTTTCCTTTTAAAGACACTTAATAATCAACATGAACCATAAAAAGCATTAATGATGCTTGGACTACTTGGTTACTATCCTATGCATTATAGAGTGTTGGACTTCTTGGACTTAGGATTAGAGACCTTGGCCTATGTTGGAGACCTTGTGACCTTAATGGATATTTTGTTTGGAGCTCTTGAGGTTTACCTCAAGACATTGGGTTGTTTGTTTGTTTTTTATGCAGGTTATTGTGATTACATACTTTGTTTGTAATCTGGAATTCACCCGTATACAGCGGTTACTCTGCCCAATTTTTTTCGAAGACTTGATACACTTGAAGTTTGATCTTCTCAAGAGGTCTAGTATCTTTGCTTGCTTGGTTTCAATCCAAAGAATGGGAATTCTATCTTGACCCATAATGTCAAGTGTTGGCTTCTTGTTGGTTAGACGGTTCTCTTCCCTAGCTTTTATCTTATGCTTTAGGATAGTCCCTTCATCTCCTCCCATTTTCTTTAAATTTCAAAACCTTCTCATATTTTTTAAAACCTTCTTTGTTTATAAACTCAAACCTCTTTCATAATAAACCTCGAATTTGTCGAGTGGTTTTTATTTTAAAACTTCTTTTCTTTAAACAAACTTCAATTCATTTAATCATACTTTGACATCTTTCTAAATTAACAAAATCACTTAAACTCATTCAAACCTTTTTGTGCGCTCGAGCACCTTTACCCTTCAAAACTTTTTTCAAGGTGAGATATGATTCATTGATAGTCGAGCAACATTCTCCTATCCCCATGGTTATAAAGGTGTCGACTTTTCCACTTGAGTGCTAGAGGCGTTCTCAAACCCTCATTCTTGTTGATGCATGGTCCATCTTTCTCACACCTTGTGGGTGTTAGTCGAGATTTATCTCCTAACAATGACGACTTGTCTCCTTGTTTAAAATCAATCAACAGACAAGTCTTTTCTAGCCGAACTACGTTGCTCTAACTTTCCCATTGCACGAGGGAGTACGTAGGCACTAAGTCTTACGACTCAAGGCGAGCAACAAAAATAATAATAAAACATTTCATTTTCTTTTGTTTACAAATACTCGTTTATTTTTTTCCTTTAGCAAGTAAACCTTTACATGACAATCCTTTTAAAATAAACAAAACAAAGTGGATCCAACGGAGTACCGTAGATGCGTAGGGTGCTAACACCTTCCCTTTGCATAACTGACCCCCGTACCTCGATCTCTGATATTTTTGGGTTTTGTTCGCTTTTTTCCCATTTCCATTTGGAAACAATAAAGTGTGGTAGCGACTTCATTTTGTTGATATAAGTCAATTGATGGCTTAATCTCAAATCTTTACCGCTAAATTTCTATTTCATATGGCGACTTCACTGGGGACAAATTGACCTATTACTGGTCCATTCCTAAGTGGGTCGATCCTAGCTTTGTTTGTTTCTCTTCTATGAGTGTATATATATTATTTTACTTGCTGTTTATTACTTCCCATTATGCTGTATATATGTTTGTCTGAATTTTCCTGGTTTTTAGGGGCTTGGTGATTTCTTATAAGTCTTCTACCCGGACTTTGGGAAAACATAAGATAGGACGGTCGGTATAGTCATGTTAACTTTGAGGGAGTAATCCCAGAAAAGGAGACATGAGATCCCCCACTCAATGGAGGCCCCTTTGACTGTAGTGTCGTTTACCGAGTAATCGGAAAGACGTACTGCTTTCGACCTGGGAGCCTGCTGAAGCTGAGGACCGTAGATTACCTAACCCATCTTGGCCTTTTAGGTGTAGTGCGGAAGCTATGACGGAGTAATCCGGAAATAGTTGTCATGTGATACTACGCTCGGACGAGTTTTTCCTGAGAATATTACTAATTACTGAGTTAATCGGGATGTTGGTAATATCTGAAGGAAGGATGTAGACTCTGGGAACCTCTTAGAACCTTATCCGGAAGGTGATAACCATTAGTCCAAACCTTATGGGTTATACCTTTGACTCCAGGCTCGTGACTCTGAACCATGTGATCCTATTATTGTACAGTGCATTGCATAACATTGTATATCATTTGCATCCTCTGCATTATTTTACATACATCCAAGTTGTTCAGGATCTTATTCTCAGTTTCTTCTTTCTTCCAGTTAGCCATCTACCGTCAAGCTGATTCCTCAACACAACTGCGGGACTAGAGCTGCTGTCAGATTGAGAATGGACAACCAAGAACAACACAACATGGAAGTCAGAATGGAAATCGACGAGTTGAAGTCAGGCATGGCCAAACTTACTAAGATGATGCAAGTCCTAATTTCCAGAGGAGAGCCACCTCAAAGGACTGTGATATCTGAAATCCCAACTGATGTTGTTGACACTCAACCTATCCAGCATACATCTACTACATGGCTAGAGTTTGGGTTACCTCAGAATTATTCTCCGCCTGTTGCAATTACTTCAATGGTTGGCCAGTCTTCCCGACCAGTCTTTCAGGCTCCAGTTTTCACTGAACCTCAGCCTATCGTTCATACTGCTTCTCGTCAACCTACTACATAAGCTGCTTTTTGTAACCCTCTCTTTGAGTACCATGCTGTCAGTCCTCGAAGGGTGAGTCAGGGAGACTTTGGTGAGTTGGAAGAATTCAAAGAACAGTATCAGACTTTGGAGAAGATACTCATAGCTATGGAAGGAAATGAGTTCTTCAGTGTTGATGCTAACAACATGTGCCTAGTTTCTGATCTGGTTATGCCTGCAAAGTTCAAGACTCCCGAGTTTGATAAATATCGGGGGGCACACTTGTCCAAGAAGTCATTTGGCGATGTACTTTCGCAAGATGTCTGCTTACACAAAGAATGACAAGTTGCTTATCCATTGTTTCCAAGATAGTCTGAGTGGAGCTTCATTGAAATGGTATATAGGACTTGAGAAAGGTCATATCCAATGCTTCCAAGATATTTTTGATGCTTTTATAAAGCAATACAAATACAACCTCGACATGGCACCTGATCGTCGCCAACTGCAAAATATGTTTCAGAATGAGAAAGAATCTTTCAAGGAGTATGCTCAACAATGGAGAGAATTGGCATCTCATGTTGAACCACCTCTGGCAGAGAAAGAGTTAACTGGTTTGTTCATGGATAATTTGTCCCCTTTCTTTTGGGAGAAGATGATTGGTAGTGTGTCCTCCAGCTTCACAGACCCGGTGACAATTGGCCAAAGATTAGAAGAAGGAATCAAGAATGGTAAAGTGTCTAAAGCTGCTGAATCTTCTAATGGTGCGAAGAAATACCTTGGGAACTTTCAGAAGAAGAAAGAGGTAGAAGCCAATGTTGTCTCGACTGAGAGAAGAGGACCTCGCTGTAGGCCTCAATACACTGATCAACCACAAGTAGCGGTTGTTACTCATGCGGTTAATGCTTAACTAGTTCAGGTTCCTCAACAACAGAATTTTGCACATAATCAAAATCGGAATAGGGCTCAATTTGATCCCATCCCTATGACACACACTGAATTGTATCCTGCAATGGTGCAGAAGGGCTTGATTACAACTAGGCCTTTGATTCCTTGAAATCCTCCTCCAGTCGGGTTCAGATCTGACCTTCACTGTGAATTTCATCAGGGAGTTGTCAGTCATGATTTAGAAAGCTTTTATGCATTGAAAAACAGAGTGCAAGAATTGGTGAAAGCAAATATTCTCACTTTCAAAGAGGCAGGTCCTAATGTTGTCAAAAATCCTTTGCCAAAACAAAGTGGCTGAAGAATGAGTCGGGGTACCCTCAAGTCACTTCTTAAAGCTAGTGTTTTAGACAAGACAACTCATCCTTGTTACTGATTAGTCACTAGTCCATGTTTCTTTCTGTTTGCATTTTTCCCTTGTTTATTTTAAAATTGTTTCTTTCAAATTTTGTTTGTACTTTCATGTTAAGTTTAATGAAATGAGCATTGCAATTTTTTGATTCAAATCATTTTCATTTACTGCTTTCAAATATATTTCTCTTGTTTACTCCCTATATCATGATTTTGTTTATGCAAAGATCTGAGGGACGATGATGAAAACGAAATACCCATAATTTTTGCTGGTATGATTTCGAATAAAACTTTGCTGAGGATATACAGGCATTGTTTGAACTCCCAAACACCGGAGAAATAAGGAAGTTAATCCCTTGTTCACCCCTTTGAGCCTAGAAGTTGGAATTTCTTTCTATACAAAAAAAATTGCAATCTTAACCTAGGGATGGGTAGTTCTCAGTTAATTTGGTTGTGCATTCAATTACGAGAGAAATCGTGCAAGACACCTTTCAATAAAGGTTGCGATCAAGATTTCCTTTGCACACAGCAAGAAGTGTTGAAGATGCTTTCAAACAAAAAATGACAAAGATGGTTCCCCGTAATCATTGAGCAAGGCAGTCATTATCTTTCCAAAAAGAAAAATGAAATGAAAAGAAAAATCAAAAGAAAAATCCCGCTAAGTTAAAACCTCTGAAGGAGACTTGGGCAAAAAAATGGGCATCCCGCTGACTGTAATTCCAAATGAAATAGTCCAGGAAAAAACTGGGGCATCCCGCTGACTGTAATCTCAAATGAAATAGTTCAGGCAAAAGTTGGGAGTAATAAATTTTATCAGAAGAGGTCTTCAAATCCTCAAAATTCTCCACCAGAGTTGACAAAAGTCCTCAAAACAACAAAAAGATGTAAGAAGAAATGACTGTTATTCTCAATAATCCTTTAGCTTCCGAGCCATCGTCATTGCTGCCATCAGTGCAATTCCAAAATCTCTTGGAACCTGAATGCATATTCTGAATTAACTGAACGTAGGATTGGAGAACATCATGAAGATTGGGTTGGGTACAAATAAAATTTGTGCCTTTATCCTTTATTTCTTAAACCGTGAACCAGACCACGTTACAACCCTCAAAAGACCTATTTGAAGCCAGGTTTATTTTGAAAGCATACTACAGCAAGGTTGCGTAAACTGACTCCTAAGATCTTTTGCGAATCATTTGTTTTGGTATCATAAATTTGCTTTCTCTTTCACTTTAAAAGTATAAACCAATGTGTTTTAACCAGTGATGCATTTTCCATACATGAATAATATCATTTCAAAAATGATTTTGAATTCAAAACTTTTGCATTAAAATTATCATGTTTGAATAAACAATTTTTGCTTGCAAACAAGCTTTCCTCGTCAAGGAATTTCAAACAGCTGAGAAACTTGGTCAGTGACCCTATCAAAGGTAATTATCTTCCAGATCCATTTGTAAATCAGTTCAAGATTTGTTGCTCAGTACGAGTTTTCTCAGAATGGGTTAGCCAGAAGATAATTTTCAGGACTCATACTGGGGCATTCATTTCCAACAGACATTTCAAGAGCTGAAGCCATGATCAGTTTATTCCAATAGTCATTTCAGAGCTGAAGCCGTGATCAGCTCATTTCCAACAACTCTTGACTGAAGCCATGATCAGTTTATCTTCAACAATTAGCTAATCTGGGACAAATCCCCAAGCAGCTTTCCATGTCCTTCCTCAGAGGATCATCAGTTCAATACAGCTTACAAGTGTGACAAATTTGGGATCAATACATTTTCTTCTCAAACAATTTGGCTGAGTTCTCCGTGTTGAGGAATCAAACTTCGAATCTTACCTCCACAAAAGAGTCAAACTCCGCTGTCGTAAACGTCTGTATTACATGCATAGATCATTCACATATCATGCATAACAAAATTCATACATAATGCATAACAAGAGTGTTTCATTCTCATTTGCATTTCTCGAGGTCTTGTTGCAGTTAACATGTCACCTTGAGATCAAAGTCCAACTTACTTGGCACCTACCAAAACAAATGTCAGTTCGGCTGTCTCTCTTTCGTCCAATGCTAATCTTGGATGAGCTATTTCTCTCTTCCGTCCAATGCTAATCTGGGATATGTTGTCTCTTTTGTTTCCATCCAAAGCCAATATTGGATGTTGTTACCTTTTCTACCATCCAAAGCCAGTATTGGACGCCTTGTTTTTTTTTCTCACATCATTCAAAGCCAATATTGGATGTTGTGATCTTTTCTCTTGTCTAAAGCCAGTATTGGACGTTGAGATTTTCCTTCATTCAAAGCCAGTATTGAATGTCAAAATCTCTTTTTCCATCCAAAGCCATTATTAGACGTTGAGCTTCTCCTTCATTCAAATCCAGTATTGAATTTCAAGATCTCTTTTTCCATCCAAAGCTAGTATTGGATGTTGTTACCTTTCCTGCCGTCCAAAGCCAGTATTGGATGTTGTTACCTTTCCTGCCGTCCAAAGCCAGTATTGGACGCCTTGAGTTTACCACTCATCTAAATCCAGTATTAGATGTTGTGATCTCTTCTCCCGTCTAAAGACATTATTAGACATTGAGATTTCCATTCATTCAAAGCCATTATTGAATGTCAGAATCTTTGTTGTCGTTCAAAGCCAGTATTGGACGTCTTGTTTTTTTTCTCCCCCCATCCAAAGCCAGTATTGGATATTGTGATTGTTTCTCTCGTATAAAGCCAGTATTAGACGTTGAGTTTTCCCTTCATTCAAAGCCAATATTAGATGTCGTATTTCTTTTTCGTACAACGTCTTTCCTGGACGACTCTGATGTAGCTTCAGATTTGGTCTCATCCCACATCTATTGTTCTTCTAGATGTTTCTGATTGTCTTTTCCAAAGATTTTATCGCCTCATTCAATGCCATTCTTGGATGTCGTTGTTTGCCTTCTCGAGTTTTATCTCTTTTTTCCAAGGATTGCTGGTTACTCCTTGTCACCCTGACAGATATCCAGAAATATCTTGTTGTTTCCCTAGCGTGTCTTTCCACGTCATTTCATCTGAACTACCATAAGTTTCCAGTTTCGAGTCTTTCCATATTCCCACAAAGTCTGTCTCATCTCATACATCACTCAAAAAATATATGTGAAAAAAGAGTCTATGCACTCATTCATAACATACGCTATCATCTCATCGCATTAGGGACGAAATTCAGGTTTGTTTGTATTTAATTACTTTCCGCCTATCTGACAGAAAGATAATTAAATAGGGGCAACTGTTGTACCCTAAATTTCGCCCCTAACTTTTTCAGTCACACTTTCATATCATATATTGTCATTTTGGTCTCAATCATTAACAAATAGCTTCATTCATCACATTTGCATCTTATCTTTAAGTTTGCTCTTGTGTTGTTGACTAACTTCTAATCAAAATACAAAAAAAAATATTTGTCTTTGTCTTTGCATTATGTTTTGTAGGTATTGAGTCGAAGCATATGGAAAATAAGGTTTTTCGGTATTATTTCCCTAAAATCTCTATTTACAAAGAAAAAGAATTAAAAAAAAATTCATTTTTTGTCACTATACAATCGATTGCTCCTAGAGTGCAATCGATTGCTCCTAGGGTGCAATTGATTGCACAAAGTGCATTTTGCACAATTTTTGAAAAAATACACTGTGAAAATTGATTTTCACTATAGTACAATCGATTGCACAGCGTGAAAATTTGAAAAAAATAAACAATTTCAAGCTTGTCAAATTTTGGCTCCAATTTTCCTCTAATTTTTGAAAGAATTATCATTAATTCAAATTTTGGCTCCAAGAATCAATTACCAAATTACCACTAATCCCAATCCTAAACTCTATAAATATAGCCCTCATCTCATTCAAATTTCAAGCTTTTGATAGCCAAAATCACTTTGCTAAAAAATCTCTCAATTCTCTCCATCTACCAAATTCACTCAAAGCTCCATTTTCAAGAAAAGCTAGTAAGCTTTGCATTGAAGCTTACTAATCTTTGAGCTAAACCTTTATCCAAACACTTTTTCTTCATTAATTCGCTACATCCAAGCTTGGCAATTGATTCTTGTGGTTGAATTGAAGCAAATTCTTTAAGTTGTGTTGATAATTTTCTAGATCTACCTTTGGTAAGTTGGATAATTCATCTTTCACAATGTGATCTCTTGGTGATCTTTGGGATTGATTTTGAGCATTGTTTTGTGATTCCATTGGTGTTATTTTCTCATAATTTGATGGAATTTTCGTGCTCAATTAAATCCATGATCATAAGGTGTTTGATGGAAAGTTTGAACAAGAATTTGGCCTTTTAAAATACTGTTTTGTTGTCTGTAACAGCGTGCAATCGATTGCTATAACAGTGCAATCGATTTCACTAAGTGAAATTTGCTTAAATTTTTGAAAACTTCACTATGCGAATAGATTTACATAGTAGTGCAATCGATTTGCACAAAGACAAAATGCATTTTTTTGCCTTTTTTTTGGGGCAACTTTGATCCAAAATGTTTTTTCTACTCACTCCTTTTGATTGTTTGTTTGGATTGCAATTTTAAATGTCCAATTTCTCTTTAAATTCAATGGACTTTGTGATGTAGATGAAGTTGGATAAATGTTCATCAATTTAAATCTACTTAAGAGTGAATTATTTAATTCATTTTTGGTGCTTTGGATTAATGATATGTTTAGTACTTTAATCCATCTAGAGGAGTGGTTTAATTTAAAGATGAAAGAATTTTGAGGTGGTGATCCAAATTAGATTATCATTCCCCTCCATCTTCATCTTATCCCTTTCTTTTTTTAATTGTGCTACATTTTAAGGGATGATGATCTCTATATCATTTATCCAAACATGAAGTACATAGATTGTTATTGACCGGCCTCAAAATAGGTGTGAGTTCTACATAAGTCCAATTACGATTGCTTAACATAGCGCTAAATTTTGTCCCGATTCGAATAAATGATCATTCGTGGCCCAACCCTATGTTTGCAAGCCCAAGTATGTTAATTTGGTCTTTTTGATCCAATAATCTTGAGATTCATTGTGTGGAGGCTTTGGTTCTACCAATCCTCTAATGGATCTACATCACTTTTGGTCAACGCAGATCACTTAAACATCATTGATTATTAAATGCTACTTTTGAGGATTCCAAAATGGATGATATACTTGACAAAAAGCAAATGCAACTTGTTGTGTGGAGGATTTGGTTCTACCAATCCTCTAATGAGTTCCAAATGCAAGTTTCAAGATGGTCATCCAACTAACCACTAATTACTAACAATTGACTTTACTTTATACTTTTATTTTTATGCTTTACGTACCATTTACTTTAAGCATTTACATTTCATGCTATTATTATCTTTGCTCCCTTGAGCATTTACTTTTATGTAATTTTTATTTTGCTCACTTGAGCTTTTATTTTCCTTTTAAAGACACTTAATAATCAACATGAACCATAAAAAGCATTAATGATACTTGGACTACTTGGTTACTATCCTTTGCATTATGGAGTGTTGGACTTCTTGGACTTAGGATTAGAGACATTGGCCTATGTTGGATACCTTGTGACCTTAATTGATATTTTGTCTGGAGCTCTTGAGGTTTAACTCAAGACATTGGGTTGTTTGTTTATTTTGTGTGCAGGTTATTGTGATTACATACTTTGTTTGTAATTTGGAATTCACCCGTATACAGCCGTTACTCTGCCCAATTTCTTTCGAAGACTTGATACACTTGAAGTTTGGTCTTCTCAAGAGGTCTAGTATCTTTGCTTTCTTGGTTTAAATCCAAAGAATGAGAATTCTATCTTGACCCATAATGTCAAGTGTTGGCTTCTTGTTGGTTAGACGGTTCTCTTCCTTAGCTTTTACCTTATGCTTTAGGATAGTCCCTTCATCTCCTCCCATCTTCTTTAATTTTAAAAACCTTCTCATATTTTTTAAAACCTTCTTTGTTTATAAACTCAAACCGCTTTCATAATAAACCTCGACTTTGTCGAGTGATTTTTATTTTAAAACTTCTTTTCTTTAAACAAACTTCAATTCATTTAATCATACTTTGACATCTTTCTAAATTAACAAAAACACTTAAACTCATTCAAACCTTTTTGTGTGCTCGAGTGCCTTTACCCTTCAAAACTTTTTTCAAGGTGAGATATGATTCATTGATAGTCAAGCAACATTCTCCTATCCCCATGGTTATAATGGTGTCGACTTTTCCACTTGAGTGCTAGAGGCGTTCTCAAACCCTCACTCTTGTTGACGCATGGTCCATCTTTCTCACATCTTGTGGGCGTTAGTCAAGATTTCTCTCCTAACAATGACAACATGTCTCCTTGTTTAAAATCAATCAACGAACAAGTCTTTTCTACCCAAACTACGGTGCTCTGACTTTCCTATTGCACGAGGGAGTACGTAGGCACTAAGTCTCACGACTCAAGGCGAGCAACAAAAATAATAATAAAACATTTCATTTTCTTTTGTTTACAAATACTCGTTTATTTTTTTCCTTTACCAAGTAAACCTTTACATGACACTCCTTTTAAAAGAAACAAAACAAAGTGGATCCTGCGGAGTACCGTAGATGCGTAGGGTGCTAACACCTTCCCTTTGCATAACCGACCCCCGTACCTCGATCTCTGATCTTTTTGGGTTTTGTTCGCTTTTTTCCCATTTCCCTTTGGAAACAATAAAGTGCAGCGGCGAATTCATTGTGTTGAGATAAGTAAATTGATGGCTTAATCTCAAATCTTTACCGCTACATTTCTATTTCATATCATCACCGTCGCAATTGAGCGCCAGAAAAGTGTGCGACACCTTGATCACTTTCATGTATTCATACAATCAACACAAACAAAGATTAAGTATAATGAAATCTAGTTAAAACAAGAATGTGGTCTCTAACATATGTGAACAATGGAAAGCTACCTCACCAAAAGGGTAGGAACTAAAGTGATTCACAAAAGAACAAGTATACAAAATAATGAATGGCATAAAAATAGTAAAAAGTCTAAGTATCATGAATATGTTAAAGTATAGAAAGCGATAAACACATACCTCGAACGTGTACAAAACCTTAACAAAATCATTACCACGCATTCACAAGTCGACACGATCAAACTTGACAAATCACCTCAATATCCTCAAGCTATTCACAACAAGCTCAAAGACAAACACAAAAATGAACACAAATAATATACACATACTAAAAGACTGAATGAAATTATCTAAATAAATTTAAAAGTGAAGATGTGAAATTTAAGAACTAGTCCGAGTTAAATTTGTTTAGACAATCGCATTCAACTACCTAAACTAATCAAAAATGAAAAACAATAAAACATTCTTGTTTTACGTCGTAAGCTCGACGCCTAATATTTAAAACTCGCACGCTGCTTTAAATGAGTTAAATGATTTACTCTCGCCTTTGCTCTCATCTCTTCGAGCTCTAACCGAAACTACACATCTAACCACACTTTTGAAAAACGTGAAAAGAAACAAAAATATACAAGTATAGAACACCTGTAACTATTTACAAGTTTGGTAAGCATATACAAATAGATGTACAATTAAACATAAACAAGTTAATTTAAAAATTCAAAACACGATATAAATTAATTACAAAACTCAAAAACAAAGGGATCATCGCGATGCAAAACAATAAACCAATCTCCGACAACGGTGTTAGGACATAGTTTGATTCTACAACCCTTGTAAGAGTTTTGATGATAACAAACACAAAGAACAATTATGCTCCCTAAAATTATATTCGGTTTTGCAGAGAAGTTCTGATGGAAGAAGATCAGAAGATATGCTAAAAATCTATTTCAACTCTGATTATAAGCATCTCTGAAAGAAGTTCTAACGCTGCAAATAGAACTCCGTGTTTCTGATCTACAAAGTTCTGAAGTAAGCATGTTCTGAAGTGTTACAAATCAATTATTTCCATTTCAAGAGTAACAGATGGAAGGGAACAAGGATCTTTATTTTTGGAAAGCACCTTAATTGTCATTGATCAACATTCCAAATGCTCCTAAATGCTTTGCCTATTTAAACAAAGTTTTGAGGATAAATCGTTTATGATTTCTCACACAACAGTAACGCTTCCATCTCTATCATCCTCAAAAGTAAAAAATTCAAATTGTGTAAAACATCCTCGTGATACTGTTTTATTAGAAAACATTTTTGTAAAATTCTATTCATACATTGTTAAGAGAAATTCCTTGAGAAAAATTGGGTTGTGGTTTATACTCAAGAAGACTTTGACGGTTGTCAAAGTAGATTTGTAATCAAGATTGATTAGTGGATTAAGAACTCGTTGAGAGAGGAGAAATCACATTGGCGGGTGGACTGGAGTAGTTTGAGTTCAAACTAACCAGGATAACCAACTTGTTCTTTACTTTAAGTTTTAAAAATCCAAATTCAAACCCCATTTCTTGTGTTTTTCCATTCTTCAATTGGCATCAGAGCGCATGGTTCTGAGTTCAAGCACTTAACCGTGTCAGTAAAAGATCCAAGCTAAGAAAAACACTATGGTGGGGCCAAGTCAGAACATCAACAATGACTACCATGATGAGAAAGATAGAGTCAACGGAAAACCTCTAATCTTTGATGGAGAGAACTTTGATTACTAGAAAAACAGAATCAAAAGTTTCTTTCTGGCTCATGACACTGATCTCTGAGATATGGTGACTGATGGGTACATACATCCTGTTGATGAAAGCTGTCAGAAGATTGACAGAAAAAGAATGACAGATCATCAAAAGTGAGACTTCAGAAATCATCACAAGGCCATAACTATTCTCTTGAGTGCCATCTCATACACAGAGTATGAGAAGATCCCAAACAGAGAGTCAGCAAAGCACATGTTTGATTCCTTGAGAATGACGCATGAAGGAAACACGCAAGTCAAAGAAACCAAAGCCCTTGCGCTCATTCAGAAGTATGAAGCCTTCAAAATGGAAGAATATGAAACCATTGAAAGAATTATCTCAAGATTTCAAATCTGGTTGTTGGGCTAAAAGTTCTGGATAAAGGGTACTCAACTGCTGATCATGTAAATAAGATCATCAGAAGTTTACCAAAGAAATGGAGACCCATGGTCACTACTCTCAAACTTGCAAAAGATTTGAACAAAATCTCTCTAGAAGAACTTGTCAGCTCTCTCAGAAGTCATGAGATAGAGTTAGAAGATGATGAGCCCCAGAAGAAAGGTAAGTCTTTAGCCCTTAAATCTAACAAAAAATATGAATCTAAAGTTTGGCAGGCAATAGAAGAAAACGCTGGTGGATCCTTATAAGAAGAAGACGAACTTCTCTCCAGAAGAGTCAATCAGCTGTGGAAGCATATGCAAAAAAATTTCAGAAATTCTAGAAGAACAGGTGTGATACGGTGGGAGAACTGACTTATTGTTTTGTGTTTGATCGAAAATGTTGCGGATAGCAAGAGTCGCCACCGACTTTTCTTTTATCCAATAAGGAAAGGTGAAAAAGCACAGGAAAGACCTTTAGAGATATTTTCTTGAGTTCGGGGGGTAGATTATGAAAAGGGAAGGTATTAGCACCCTTTTCATCCATGGTTTTCCATGGGCTCTTAGTTTACTCGCTAGATCACTTGCTTTTGTTTGAATGTGTGCTTGTGATGTGGGTTTTGAAAGTATTTTAAAAATGTGACTTTGTAATGGCTCTCATTTCTATAAGAACGCGTACAAACTGTTGTTTTGAAAATAGTTCAAAGAGGTGTTTGTGGAATGTGTTTTTGAAAGTGATTTTGAAAAGGTGTCTTTGTAATGGCTCTCATTTATATAAGAAAGCGTACAATTTTTGAAAGTGTTTCAAGATGAAAGTGTTGGTGTATACAAATGTTTTTTGTTGTGAGCAAGTGAGCAACTAGGAGCGAATCTACCTACTCAAAAGGTCTTAGATGTTCTTTTCCTCCTCCTTTAGATGTTTCTATCTTACCATTGATTTGGTAGGAAGCCCCATCATTGGATGTGAAGGTACGGGCGCGGGACGTTTTTGTATAGTCATAGAAGGCAACCCATGGAATGTTTTAGCAATGTTATGTTAAGGGCTAGATCATTTTATCGAAGGCAACATCGAGGGTCATCGAGGGACTACGATCCTTTATCGAGGGTCTTTTTCTAAAACGCCCATGTTCGAGGGACATGACTATTTTTCCGATAGGCAACAAGGTAGGATTACCCTAAGGGTGCTAGTGTGCAAGTGTGTTTGATTGCATGCATTTTAGTCTTGATTAGGGTTATCTATTTGTTGATTTCATATCTTGCCATACACATTCTAATTACTAGAATTTTATATTTGGAAAAGCGTTAAATTGCAGAAATATAAAAGTCCCACGCTATTACAATATTTTAGGGATGGGGGTATATATTTACAATTGGGGGGTTGCAAGAATTTAAATCCTATTTAACTATTACAACCATATTCAAATGTACAATGAAAGAGAGAAAAATGACTTGTTTAGAAAATGGTTTTTTGTCTTAATGAATTAAGAAAAATAAATAAACTAATCAATAAAAGAAAATATTTTCATGTATTTTTTATATTAATAAAAAAAGGGGATTAATATTGAAAATAATAAAAGGAAAATAAATGAAAGATAGAAACAGCGTGCTGCTGGAAGCAAAACAACAAGGATCAGAAGTTCTGAAGCCAGGCGCGTGGTGACTCGGAAAGGAACGTCAGTGGAATCAGAAGTTCTGGATTGATACACTCTAAGGCCCTGCAAGAAACGTTAGAGGGAAAGGAAATAGAGGTTCGGGGTGGAATTCAGACAGTGAGCCAAAAGTCAGAAGTTTTGTGTTGTGCTAAAATAGTGAATGAACGTCAGAAATTCAGTGTGTTGTCAGCGTGTGAAAATCAGAAATTCTGAGTGTTAAAACAGCGGGTGGAAGCATCAGAAGTTCAGTGTGCTTAACATTAAGAAAGCCTAGAATTTATGTGTATTTAACGTGTAGGGAGAACTCATAAGTTGTGTTGTGCTAAATCAGTGAGGGAGAATCAGAGGTTCTATGCCATATTTCAACTCTTTCCTCATATTAATCAGCACATCAACAATTTATTCAGTTCTTAACAAATAGAAAATCAGAAGGATAAAAGCACAATAGTTTATAGAAGTTTTAATCCTAAATATGTGCCTAGCCCTAGTCAAGAAGTTATGATCCATAGTTTTCTTACCTATGCAATGATATGGACAAACATTAATATTGTGATATTTACATGTTTTAATGATGTTCTGAATGAGAAGATGCAAAGTCAGAAAGACTTACCTTGAATCTGGAGCGTGTGCTTGGAACTTGAACTGGTGCCTTCAAATGTTCTGGAGTCAGCAAGAGCAACGGAAGAGAAAATTCCAAGTTATTTTATTCAAAGGAAAGAATAAAGGTTTGGTTTTCTGTTTGGGAATTTTGGATTTTTACGAAGGTTTCACAGTTTTTTTTCTCTCTTTTTACAATTTTCTCTCTCAAAAAACCAGCCTCTTGAACGTGTGATGGAGCCACTTATTTATAGATGGATTTGTTGTGGTTTTGGGGGGGAAAACAAATGGGATTTTTAACCTTTTTAGCATACTGTTCCAATGCTTTTTAATCACAGTTCTAGTATGCTAATTTGATGCAAATATGGGGTTTGAGAAAGTGCAGGTGTGGACTGGATCAACAGCTGATTGCAGGACTGTGATATAGCAGGGTAGCAGGCTGCTTAAACGAGGTTTTGGGATTTGGTGATGTTCTGATCGTAGAAGATCAGAAACGTAACCTCCATATGCTGAAGGGTCATATTCTGATCGAAGAACATTGCTTCCATATGTTCTGATTGAAGCATTGTGTTCTGAACCGTGTCTGCAAATTCTGATTGCACTCGCGTGAAGGCTGGCCCAGAAGTTCTGAAGTATCATATTCTCTTAACACTTAGAAAATTTTCTAAATGTTTAGAAATTTGATTTTTTCAAAGTAATTTCTGACTTCTGATTTTTTTGATGAAGTAATTTCATGTCGATGAAATATAATTATTGAAACTTGATTTGATCTAAAAGTCAAAGTTTGACTTTTCAGTGTGCTTTTGACCATTTTGCCCTTGTGGATGATTTTTCTTGAAAAGTTGTAATTCAAGATTTGAAACTTGATAGAAGCAAGCCTGTGAGTCCAGGATGATCCTTTGAGAAATGAGAGGGCAAATTTTGGGGTACAACAGCTACCCCTGTTCAATCTTCTTAAGCCTGAGGATGTAGATTGGCCGGTCTGCCTTTCGTGATCTAAAGGTGGAAGATGATTGAACATTAGAGTACACAGAAATTTGCACTCGATGATGTTGTGGTTGATTGTGATATTAGGAATGGGCTTACATATGCCATTCAGAAAAGATCGGTTGCATAAGAGATTCCTTGGCGAGAATTCCTGTACCTGCTGTTGAGGAGGACTTCGCCGGGGAATATTGATTTATGTATTGGGAAGTAGAGTCTAGGAGCTTCGGTTGTTCATTACTCTACTGGGGAATTAACTCTTGATTGAGAAGGTGAGAGTGGAATGTATACCTAGTTAGGGTCCATGATGTACATCGGCTTACTGGGGAAATGTGAAATCGACCGTATCAGGTCAGGTTCGGGCCTTACAGTGTTGTAAACTGTTATTTGGAGATAAGGGAGAAGGAACCTGGATAGTAGGGTTACTTTGAGATGAAAGCTTGGATGGTAGGGCCATGAGAAGGAACCTGGGTAGTAGGGTTACTTCAAAATGAAAGCCTGGATAATAGGGCTTATGGGAAGGAACCTGGACAGTAGGGTTACTTCGAGATGAAAGCCTGGATAGTAGGGCTTATGGGAAGGAACCTAGATAGTAGGGTTACTTCGAAATGAAAGCCTGGATAGTAGGGCTTATGGGAAGGAACCTGGATAATAGGGTTACTTCGAGATGAAAGCCTGGATAGTAGGGTTACTTCGAAATGAAAGCCTGGATAGTAGGGCTTATGGGAAGGAACCTGGGTTGTAGGGTTACTTTAAGATGAAAGCCTGGATAGTAGGGCTTATGGGAAGGAACCTGGGTCGTAGGGTTACTTCGAGATGAAAGCTTGGATAATAGGGCTTATGGGAAGGAACCTGGATAGTAGGGTTACTTCGATATGAAAGCCTAGATAGTAGGGCTTATAGGAAGGAACCTGGATAGTAGGGTTACTTCGAAATGAAAGCCTGGATAGTAGGGCTTATGAGAAGGAACCTGGGTAGTAGGGTTACTTCGAAATGAAAGCCTGGGTAGTAGGGCTTATGAGAAGGAACCTGGGTAGTAGGGTTACTCCACTTGATCATGTAGATTAGTTGACCCGTTTAGTTTCGGGAACTGATTTTTTTTCATCATCTGTCTGCAGATATGACATGTATAATTGCTGGAATTGTTGGTGATAAGTGTCTTTCCTGAAAAGACAACAGGGTTAATCAATGCGATGCATGACATGCATTGTGAGATGTTGTTCTCAAAATAAATGAGATTATGTTGTACGTGATATGTGTGCGCATGTCATGATGTATGAACATGAGATGTTATTTGTGACATATCCGAGTATAGGAAAATAAATCCCTGACTGCTGCTGGAGAATATAGCATTTCTGACTGTTGTAGAGAATTGTGGTTCTTCTACTTCCGTTGGAGATGGTGAATGGAAATGACTGTGCCAGAGATTTTCTCTTTGTTGTTTGTGAATATTCTTCTAGGGAGAGACTTTGTTCGAGAATAGCTCTGCAGGGGAATGACTCTTGTTAAGCTCTGTTGGGGATTGAGCTTATGTATCTAGAGAAACAAACTCTGCTTGGGGAGATAATAATTTATGATGATCCGCTCGCGATCATGTAATTCGGTCGGGGGATATAGAAGTCAGGTTTCTGGATGACCCTGGCTAGGGAGATTACTCCCCGTTTTGAGAGAACTGATATCAATGCTTTGATTACCTTTACTCTGTGGTGAATGCAGATGTTACAAGGTCGCATGTATTGATGACTGTGCTCCAAAGCTGTCTCTGCCCTGGTACTTGCTGGACAGAGTAACCGTCGGGTTTGACATTTCTTATTTTTGCCCCTATTTCTGGAATTACGAGTAATTGTCTTTTGTTTCTTTATGTAAATATTTATGAGAAGCGATCATATTTAAATGCATATGTCAAAAATAAATCAATGGACGTTCTTGCAAAACAAAACAGAAAAAAGAAAAACTCAAAGTTTCTTATGAAAATGATTTTGTATTGATTTTTTTGAAGTTGGCCTGTAATAGGCGTTTTCGTACAAGGAGGATGATGTTCTAGTAAGAGAATGCCGCCGTAAAAATAGAAGTTATACAGTATTGTGTAAAAAGAAAACAGCTATGTACAACAATCCCATTGGGTTCCAATTCTGCTATCGCCGCCATGTCTTCGAGCGTCTCATCACTTTGCTGCTTGTCCGAAGCTGATTAGGTTGATCGATGTTGTTTGAGCTTGACAATTGATACTGAGGTCAGATCGCAGGGTGATCCAATGGGACATAGTGATACGCTTTTCATCCCTAACTTTTGCCTGGACCGCCCTTTCGGGTTTTCAGTCCACCGAGTACCCTTTTTTGCCCAAGTCGCCTTTTCAGGTTTTTGACTTGCCGGGTGTACAGATTTTTCATTTTCATCCCTTATTTTTGCCCGAACCCTTTTGGTTCTTTGGGAATCCCTTATTTTTTCCTAGTCCAGTTGACCTAGCGAGTCTTTTATCATGCGTAGTATCTTTTTACTATGTCTGCATTGATAGGGTGAGGAAAGTCGTCACCGTCCATGGTGGTCAGAATCATGGCTCCACCCGAGAAAATGTTTTTAATCACAAATGGCCCTTCGTATGTGGGAGTCCATTTTCCCCTCGGATCACCTTGCAGTAGTATGATACGCTTGATCACTAGATCCCCGGCTTGATATTCTTGACACCTGACTTTCTTGTTAAAAGCCTTGATCATTCGCTTTTGATACGTCTGACCATGACAGATAGCAGTAAGTCTCTTCTCATCGATTATATTTAGTTGATCAAGCCGAGTTTGGATCTAGTCGTCTTTGTTCAAACCCACGTCCTTCATAATCCTGAGGGAAGGTATCTAGACTTTGATGGGTAGGACTGCCTCTATGCCATACACCAAAGAGTAGGGTGTTGCCCCTGTCGACGTCTGTGCTGAGGTACGGTACCCATGCAGAGAAAGTGGTACCATCTCATGCCAGTCTTTGTATGTCACCGTCATCTTCTGTACAATTTTCTTGATGTTCTTGTTAGCTGCTTCAACAACGCCATTCATCTTCGGTCGGTAGGGAGAAGAGTTATGATGCTGTATCTTGAACTGCTTACAGAGTTCGGTGATCATCGTGCTATTGAGATTTTTACCATTATCGGTGATAATTCTCTCTGGCACACCATACCGACAGATCAGGTTATGCTTGATAAACCGCGCCACAACATTCTTGGTAACAGTAGCAAAGGAGGTTGCCTCAACCCATTTCGTGAAGTAATCAATGGCCACTAGGATGAAGCGATGCCCATTGGAGGCGGTGGGCCTGATTTCTCCGATCATGTCAATGCCCCACATTGCAAAGGGCCACGGAGCTGTCAAGACATTCAAAGGAACCAGAGGCACATGCACCTTATCAGCATAAATTTGGCACTTATGAAAAATTCGGGAGTGCTGATAACAATCTGCTTCCATAATGGACCAATAGTATCCTCCCCGTAGGATCTTCTTAGCCATGGTATGTCCACTGGAATGGGTTCCGAAGGTACCTTCATGTAGACATGTCATGATTCTCTCTGTTTCACTCTTGTCTACACACCGTAGTAAGGTAGATTCATGGTTGCGCTTGTAGAGGATTCCATTACTGAGGAAGAATTTCGCAGCGAACCTTCTCAGAAACTTCTTATCATTGACATATGCCCCTTCGGGATACTCTTGAGTCTCTAGATACTTCTTTACTTCATGAAACCAGGGTTTGTCTTCCACCTCTTTAGTATCAATCTCACAGCAGTGCGCTGATTCATCCAACCTTTCAATGGTGATTCAGGGAGTTTCGTTGTCCCACATAAGTTTGAACATAGAAGACATGGTAGCTAGCGTGTCCGCTAATGATTCTCCTCTCGTGGGAAATTTTAAAAAGTTACCTCCTTAAAGTGTGGGAGCAATGTCAGTACGTGCCATTGGTATGGGATGAACTCAGATGCTTCATATCCCATTCTCCTTTGATCTGACTTATCACCAAGGCTGAATCCCCGAAGACATTTAGGAACTTGATTCTGAAGTCAATAACGGCTTTGAGACCCATGATGCAGGCTTCATAATCCGCCATGTTGTTAGTGCAGTTGAAACATAATCGGGCAGTGAAAGGAGTGTGACAGTCCTGAAAGGATATGATTATAGCGCCGATGCCATTACCAAGCATGTTCAAAGCTCCATCAAAGACCATAGTCCATCGGGATCCTTCTTCAGGTCCTTCATCAGGTCTAGGTTCTTCGTAGTCAGTCACCAGCATAATATTCTCGTCCGGGAACTCAAAATTTATGGACTGGTATTCATCCACGGCCTGATGAGCCAAATGATTAGCCAATATACTTCCCTTGATTGCTTTCTGGGTTGTATATTGTATATCATATTCAGTTAAGATCATCTGCCATCTCGCTATTCTTCCGGAGACTGCGGGCTTCTCGAAGATGTATTTGATTGGATCCATCTTAGATATCAACAGAGTAGTGTGGGTCAACATATACTGTATTATCCGAAGAGCAGCCCATGCCAAAGCGCATTAAGTTTTCTCGAGCAGTGAGTATCTTGTCTCACAGTCGGTAAACTTTTCGCTAAGGTAGTATATTGCCTGCTCTTTTCGACCAGACTCGTCATGCTGCCCCAGCACACACCCCATTGAGTTGTCTAGCACTGTTAAGTACAATATCAAAGGTCTCCCTTCGACCAGAGGCATCAGAATTGGCGGTTCTTGAAGGTATTCCTTGATCCTTTTGAAAGCAGTCTGGCATTCGTCATTCCACTTTACCACTTGATCTTTCTTCATAAGCTTGAAGATGGGCTCACAAGTAGCAGTCATATGTGAAATGAACTTGGCGATATAATTCAAGCGTCCCAAGAAACCTCTAACTTCCTTCTCAGTACGGGGGAGCTGGCATCTATTGTATGGCCTTTACCTTTGCGGGGTCTACCTGAATACCTTTGTCACTGACGGTGAAACCCAGATGCTTACCAGACCTTACCCCGAAGGTGCACTTGTTCGGATTAAACCTCAACTTGTATGTCTTCAACCTGTCAAACAACCTTTGTAGATGATCCAGGTGTTCCTCTACAGTTTGAGACATGGCTATCATGTCATCAATATAAACCTCGATCTCATGGTGAATCATATCATGGAACAAAGCGACCATGGCTTGCTGATAGGTTGCCCCAACATTCTTCAACCCAAAAGGCATCACCTTGAAACAGAAGGTGCCCCACTGTGTGACAAAGGTCGTCTTCTCCATGTCTTCAGGAACCATCTTGATCTGGTTGTAGCCAGAGAAACCATCCATGAAGGAGAAGATTTTATGTTGGGCGGTGTTGTCAACCAAAACATCAATGTGGGGAAGCAGGAAGTCATTCTTCGGGCTTGCCCTGTTCAGATCTTTGTAATCCACACACATCTATACCTTGCCGTCCTTCTTAGGTACCAGAACGACGTTAGCAACCCATTGCAGATAGGAGGTGATAGCTAAGAACCCTGCGTCGAACTGCTTCATGACCTCTGCCTTGATCTTCTTTGACATTTCAGGGTGCATACAATGGACCTTCTGTTTAACCGGAGGACAAACCTCTTTAGTTGGCAGACGGTGTACCACGATGTCAGTGTCTAACCCAGGCATGTCTTCATATGACCAGGCAAAAATCTCAACGTAGTCGTGCAACATCTATATCAACCGCTGTTTAATCTTAACTTCCAGATTTGCGCCGATCTTAACTTCTTTTTTATCCATCTCTGTGCCCAAGTTTATTGTCTCAATTGGCTCTTCATGAGGTTGTATAGCCCTCTCTTCCTATTGTAATAGTCTAGCCAGTTCTCCAGGCATCTCACAATCGTTCTCACCTTCGTCCTAGGCTCAGTTGAACGGATTTTCAAAGTCATAGCTGGTAATAACAAGATTGTTATCAATGGGATCCAGAGTGGATATGGATCTGCAGTTTGATACGTGAGTGTGTGTAAGAGAATAACTGTATTAATAAAGTAAAAGCAGAAAAGAAAAACAGAGAACGCAAAATTTGTATGCAAGGAACGTCCAATGCTTTATTGATGACATGTGGAATGACATATAATAACACTCACGGATGGAACCATTGTGCCTCGGGTAAAGCACAAGGCCAAAAAGTTTAAAATTTGTTCATTACAAATTCAGAACACAAGTAAGACAGTTACTGCAGAATAAAAGAAATTGGAATAAAATCTCTAGCCGCCCAGTTATTCGGTCCACCGTTAGTAGTCGGGTAGATCCAGCTGTCAATGTCAGGGTCTTCCTCACTGTCTTCAATAGCGTTGACCCCATGATTGCTGATGCGTAGGGGAGGTCCTCCAGCCCGAGTGCGTCGAACAACCCTTTGAGCCCCTGAAGTAAAGCCCAAACCAAATTTGTCAGTTTTGTGAGTAAAATCAGGGAGGCGTCCCCAATTGGTACACCCACCTTCCTCAACCATTATTCTGGCGTCCTTGAGAGAAGCCATCTTCAGAGGAGGTTTGGTACTGGTGGTAGTCTCGGTCGACACCAAAATCTGGGGAACCTCTTCAAAGTTTTGACAAGGGGTCTCTATGAATTCCTCGTCCATCTCCACATACCTGAAGGAGTTCAGGTGGCTCACCATGTACTCCTCTTCGCCATGCACAGTGACTATCTTCCCCTTCACCGGATACTTCAACATTTGGTGTAGTGTAGAAGTAATAGCCCCAGCTTCATGGATCCAAGGACGACCCAACAAACAAGAGTACGATGGCCTGATGTCCATCACATAGAAGGTGGACTTAAAAGTTTGAGAGCCTATCTTGATAGGGATGTCCACCTCTCCATGCACCATTCTCTTTGACCCGTCAAAAGCCCTTACAACAATGTTACTGGGCTTTAGGGTCAAGCCTTCACAATCTAGCCGATCGAGAGCCTTCTTAGGCAGGACATTCAGTGAAAACCCAGTATCCACCAGCACATGAGCCATAGTGGTTCCCCTACATTCAATCTAGACATGTAAAGCATCATTGTGTTTTCTCCCTTTCAGAATTAAGTCGGCATCCGAAAAACCCAACCCATTGTTAGCAGTTAAGCTGGCCACACAATCTTTGAATTGATCGGCAAAGGTTTCTTGTGGCACATGCGCAGTATTGAGGAATGCAATCAAAGCCTTCGCATGGGCCTTAGAACATAAAAGCAAAGACAACATCGATATCTTCGAAGGGGTCTGTCCTAGCTGCTCGACCATATTGTAGTCGCTTTTTTGATTATTTTTAAGATTTCCTCTATCTCTTGCTTAGAGGTTTCTACGATAACCTTTCTAGGTGCCTCCGTCCGGGCAGGCTCACCTATAGCTTCTTTGCCTCGAGTTCTAGATGACTCTACGACAGGAGTAACAATTGGAGTAAGAACAGGAGTAGCGACGGAAGTACTGGTAGGAATAGCAGATGAAATAACAACAGGCTTAGTGACAGTCTTTGGGGAGATCTCAGGAGAGAAAACCATTCCACATCTAGTAATCCTACTGGTCTCGACAATGTTACTGACATCAGGATCAGCCTCTTCATTCTTCAGGTCTTGTTTAACTCCATGATAGTAGATATCGGCGCCATAATGCCAAGGGACAGCTTTGTCTGAGGTGTACGGGACAGGACCAGGACAGGTGATTATTAACGGAGCAACTCTCGGAGCGGGTGTAATCCTAACAGGTCTTCTCGAGGAGGCCTTGGAAGGATTGGAGTAAATGGTTATGATAGCAACATCTTCGAACGGAACAGCTGGAATCAAATTTTTCTTGAACAAAATTTCTCTGTTGTCCATCAGGCGCTGGACATCTGTCTTTAGCAGATAACAACCAGAAGGCAGAGATGAACACATGTGGCAACCTTCACCACAACTCGGAAATAAACCGGCCAGTAACAAATTCTTCTTAACAGTCATAAGGGGAGTATAAACTTCATCAACTGAGGTCACAAATAGATCGGTATCAACGGCGTTAACTCCACGGTTGTGCCTAGGCATGAGAGCAGTTATGACATTGGGCTTCTCCGGAGCGTTGAACTCAATCTCCTTGGCTTCAATCAGATCTTGTACTTTATTTCTTAGAGCCCAGCAATCATTTGTATCGTGACCAGGACTCTCATAATGGTAGGTGTGATACGGTGGGAGAACTGACTAGCGTTTTGCGTTCGTATTCGCACTTGTGCGGTTGAGCAAGAGTCACCACCGACTTTTTATTTTATCCTAAAGGAAAGGTTAAAAAAGCACAGCAAAAACCTTTTGAGATTTTTCGTGGGTTCGGGGGGTAGATTATGAAAAGGGAAGGTATTAGCACCCTTTTCATCCATGGTTATCCATGGGCTCTTAGTTACTTGGTTTTTTAGATCACTTGCCTTGTTTTTCGATTGCTTTGAAAATGGTGTGTGTGTGGGTGCTTTTTGAAAATGTTTTGGAAAAAGATGCCTTGTCTTAGGCAACTAATGTATTTGACTCGTGATTGAGTGTTTTACAAAAGTGTGGATCTTTTCGAAAAGATGTTTTCAAATGTTTTTGAGAGTTTGTTTGAGAGTGTTGTGGATTGTGGTTTTTTGAAAAGAAGGCAAGTGTTTTTGCAAGTTTGATCTCAAGTAACTAAGAGTTTTGTCTACCCTATTGTACTCAAAGGTTTTTGTTATGTTTTAACCCCTTTTTAACAATTTTGTTCTACCATTGAAATTGGTAGACAATCTTGCGTTTAGGAAGTTTATTCGGGACGGGCGCGGGTCATCGTATGGACCATGAATGCAATGGTGCCAAGTGTCTTTGGCAATTTGTTTTGAAGGGACTATGATCATTCCGTTTAGGCAACACTTTGAGGGACTTGTGATCATTTTGATTTTGTTTTGCCAAAGATACTCGACGTGCAAGCATGGCCCATTTTGGAAGGCAACATGTGAGATTACCCTGGGGGGTGCAAGTGTGATTGTGTATTGATTACATGTATTTGTCTTGTATTAGGTTATCTAGCGTTTGATTTTATGTACATACAAACCCTAGGTCTAACCATGGTATAATTGGAAAACTGTAAATTGCGGAACGTAAAATCTATGCTATTACAAAATAGTATCCGGGAGTGGGGGTACAAGTGTATGAATGGGATGAGACTTATAGCATCCAATAAGTTACAACCAAATCGAATGTGCGATCAAATGTAAATATCGAATATACAAATATAAGATAAACAAATGTGTAGGAGCAATATGAATGTGTAAGTGTAAGTGTGAGATGTATATGTATGTGTAATTATTTACAGGTGCAATATGTGAAATTGAAGCGTATTAGGGTTTTTGACCTAAAGAAATGTTTACTTAGTCTTTCATTTTGTATTTAGATATGTACAATAAGAAAATTGCTTTAATTAAAAGTTCTTGTTTCTAATTAAATTATGTATAAAATGTGTAAGGGTTTATTATATACAAAAAGTATTTAAATGTCAAGAATTGAGTTTTGTATAAAAAAGAGTGTATTTTTTATATTGTTATGTACAAAAATATTTCAAGAAATCAAATTATACGAAAAAGTTTATTTACTTATTACGTACAAATATGTATGTTAATTAAAAAGTTTTCAATTTAATTATGTATGAAAAAGTATTTTATTATCTTATATACAAAAAGTATATTTAAAAGAGATATTCTAACTATATGATAAAAAATGTATAATATGTACAAAATATATTTTAAATAAAAGAGTAAATAAATAAAAGGAAACAAGTATTTTCAATTTTAATATATGAAAAAAATGTTAAGTTAGAAAAATATATGGTTTAGTAAAAAAAAAGATTGAGATTAAAGTTTGTTATAAAAAAAGTTAGTGATAATAAGAATGAGATTAAGGCTCTTTTGAATCCAATGGGCTTAAGGCAAAACGGAATGGGCAAGGCCCTTTTGGGGGCCAGAACGAATTTAGGGTTTCAGGGTTTTGTTATTCAGAACGAAAGTTGGGGTTGGCAGCGGCGCGTTCGTGCATTCGCTCATCTTCGTCTTCCTCGTTTGCTGTCTCAGTGCTCCCTTCGCTTCGAGGCCACCAGCGCTACCCTCAAACCTCTCTTCCCTCCATAGCACGGTCTCAGCGTTCTCTTGATGCAAGGTTCGTTTCAATGTTCTTTTTTCTTTTGTGAATGATACGCGTTTTTGATTTGTTTTAAGTTGAGTTTTGATTCTTAAATTTGATCTTTCATTATTATGAGGTGAAGGAGAAAAAAGAGGAATAAAGCTCACTTCCTGACCTTGGAGGAGGAGGAGAGAAGAGTGGAGGCGCTGAGGAGGCCGGAGCGAGCGGAGGGGGGTTTTGCGCGATTCTTCGCTTCTTGGTGACCATGGTATCTTTTATCTTTTCGCCATTTTTTAGGGTTTGATGATGATGTGTGCTGAGAACCCTTTTTAATTCACTTCTTTATCTCTTCTACTGCCACTGTATGTTGGTTGCCTTTGAGCATTTGTATGCTTTTGAATATGCTTCCTTGCCTATGACGAAGCTTGCTTCTGAGGCCCTTGAATAGCTTCTTTCTTCTTCTTCTCTCGTGTTGCCTATGTGTTGATTGGAATATGCTTCTTGTTTGACTGCCTCTGAGGCTCTTGAATTTTACTGCCCTGTGATGTTTTCTACTGAGGGCCTAGGTTGCCTTCTGAGATTTATTGCCCAATGATGTTCATGCTGAGGGCTTAGGGCTTGGACACTGAGTTGCTTGGATTGAAAGGTTTTGGTGTTGACAGTAGTGGGTTTTCTGATAAAGCTTAGGCAAGTTCACTTAGGCTTCAAAATGCTTAGCAGGTTTTTGCTTCAGCATGTGGTATGTATTTGGTTTGGATGATGTGTTTGATAACTTGTGAGGCCTGCTGGGATTAGGCAGGTTGATGGTTGTGTTTGATGGTTGTTCAGGTTTGAAATTATGTTAGTAGGTTGGTATGGTTATGAGGCTTTTAGTTGTTTATCAGGTTTTTGGTGGTTAAGGCTTGACAGGATGCTATGGTTTGACAGGGACTTTGGTAGTTTTGTTTATGTGTTTGACAGGGACTTTGGCAGTTTTGTTTATGTGTTTGTATGTTATGACAGTAAGTTTTGGGCTTTGCAGATTATTGTTGTTTGATGGTATAAGCTTTGACAGGTTAATGGTTGTGGTTCAGCAGGATTCTACTTGGGTTCAGGCTTGAACTTACAGTAGGTTATGTTTGGTTTTTATGTGTGTAGTTTTTTGTAATGGTTCTTGAGACAGTTATGAGTTTTGTATATGTTTTTTTCTCTCTTGCTATGCTGAACTGAGTTCTCTTTTTCTATCCTTGTTTCTGAACTGAGTTCCTTTCTTTGTGTTATATCTTTTTCTGTCTTCTCCTGTCTAAGCCTAAAACCTGCATCTGCTGCTTTATCTCTCTTCTTCTCATTTTTCAGTACAGTTTAATATTATTATATGATTTTCCTGTACTATTTCTGAAGGGGCCCCTCTATGCTGGGAAATGATGATTAAGTATTTAGCTTGCATAACACATTTTCCTCTGCATCTTTTTGTTTCTTTTGACAGCTTTATGTGCTTTGTGATATCTCCCATATCTTCTTTGACAGCTTGGGTAGATTTTGACAGCAATTGTACTTTTGGGTAATCTTTGAGTAGACTTTGGCATTTGATAGGAAGTGGGAATTGGATTTTTCAGTTTAGTTTGAATTTGAAGTTGAGATTCTATGCAACTTGAATTTTGGATTTTATGCATTTGACATTTGCATTCATGAATAAAAATCTTCCCTCTCTGTGAACCGGGAGAAATCCCGTGATTTGCAGAGAGGGTCAACTGATCCCAGTCAGTGGCCTCTAATGATGAGCAAATTTTAACTGTCTTTTTTAATTCAACTGCTTTCTGACTTTCTCCTTTCTTTTTGCAGATGAATAATGGAGCACCGGAACGGAATGAAGAATGAAGAATATTAGAAATAGGATAGCTTTTTATTTTATTTAATATTTAAATTAATGTATATTATTGTTTGTAATTTAAATTATAAACAACAATTTGTACAAATAATTCAAATATCAATAAAAATCTAAATTATCCAATTAATTCTAATTTTCTTTATTGTTTATTTATTTATTTAAAACTCTTTGAATTAAAACAATTGAAAAATAAATTTCAATCATTCAATTTTAGAATAATAAATAACTTAAATAAAAACAATATTGATCAATTAAACCTGTCTCTTCCAATATCCAAAGCAAAGCAGCAGTCAATCAAAATAAACTGATCAAGCGCATTCCTTCTTCACTGATTTTCCATAAACACTGTGAATCTAATACTGCATACTGTATTTGACCGGCTCAAAGAAAACAACATGAATTCCAACCACTGTCTCTTTCACTGATTAAATCAAAACAACGCGAATTTTAACCCGAATCTCGGAATAAACTGCAAAGTGCTGTGGAATTTAAATCCTTCTGAGAACATGCCCATAAAACCCTTAATTCCCGATTAAATGCCAAATAGCGTTCGCCTGATCAAAATTGAACCAAAAATCATCCAAACCCTAAGCCCACTGTATGAAACAATCCAGAGCTCTGAAAATCAGTAAAAACCCTAATTTTGCTTGACTGTCAAGAAAAGTCCGTTTGTCCGATTCTTGAGCCAGTTTAAAAAATCAGGAAATGTCTGAAGCTGAGATTGCTTGGGGAAAAATGCGAGGGCAAATTTTGGGGTACAACAGTTGCCCCTGTTCAATCTTCTTTGACCTGAAGAGTTAGATTGGCAAGTTTGCCTTTCGCGACTTGAAGGTAAAAGAAGATTGGACACTAATGTGCCCAGAAAATTTGCACTCGGCGATGTGATGGTAGATGTGAATGGGCTTAAAGATGCCATTTGGTGATGGGCTTAAAGATGCCATCTGGTGCGAGAGAATTTTGTCGGGGGATGGGCTTAGAGATGCCATCTGAGAAATGGGCTTACAGATGCCATTCGGCGACTGCTGGTAGGAAGATGGGCTTATAGATGCCATCTGGACATGTTGAACTGTATGTCAAAAGTGAGTGGACAAGTGTCAGAAGGGCCTCCATGTTTCGGAACATCTCTGAATCGGGGTTCGAACAAGCAACAGATTGACGTCCATGTCTTGGAGAATCTGTAAACTATCTGAGATTGAATAAGCAATAGAGCAGCATCCGTTGTTTGGGAAGCGTCCGTAAACTATTTTCAAAAATTGAGAAGAGTCTGAATCAGTTGGTAGATTGACATCCGTTGTAGGGAGGAATCTGTAAACTGTCTTCAAAAGTTGAGAAGAGTCTGAATCAGTTGGTAGATTGACATCCGTTGTAGGGAAGAATCTGTAAACTGTTTTCAGAAGTTGAGCAGAATCTGAACAAGTCGGTAGATTGACATCCGTTGTAGGGAAGAATCCGTAAACTGTTTTCAAAAATTGAAAAGTTGAAGAGGAACCGGTGTAGGGTTCCCTGATGATGCGTCTGAATGAATCTGGAATAAGTATCAGAATGTCACCGTGTCTGGGTCACATCTGAACTATTTCTGGATGCATCTTGGGAGATGATCTGTGTCTGTCGACTGATCTTCCCTGAAAAGGCAAAAGGTTAGTTGTATGCAATGTTATGATGCATGATGCAATGCATGCGACGTTAATGTGTATGATATGAATGTAATGAAGGCGCATGTAAGCTGATGAGCTAATCTTGCCGAGGATACATGAATCCGAGATGGCTGAAGATAAAAGCCTCTTGACTGCTGCCGGGGAAAATAAATCCTTGGCTGTCGCTGGGGAAGAGAATTCCTGATGACCTCTACTGGGGGGCTCTAAGCTAGTAGACTCATGCTGGGGAGGCCAGATTGAGAATCTTCGGCTTGATGGGAAGAAACTCTGGAGACTTCACTGGGGAACTCAAGGTTTGCCCTTTCCAAAACTCTGTGGGGAGAAGGTTCAATGGTCTGGCTCCGCTGGGGAATTTGATGAACTCCGCTGGGGATAGGGAGAATTTTGGCGAGCGCGATCTTTCGTGGTGGTTAGCTTGAGAAGAATCTGAACAAGCGATAGGTTAACATCCGTTACTTGGAGAACCCGTGAACTATTTTCAGAAATCTTGAAGTTGAATCAGCAATAGAGCCACATCCGTTGTTGGGAAGCATCCGTAAACTAATTTCAAAGGTTGCATCTGAACAAGCTGATAGATTAACATCCGTTACTTGGGAAGAATCTATAAACTGTTTTCAGAAGTCTTGAGAAGAATCTGAACAAGTGATAGGTTAACATCCGTTTACTTGGAGAACCCGTGAACTATTTTCAGAAATCTTGAAGTTGAATCAGCAATAGAGCCGCGTCCGTTGTTGGGAAGCGTCCGTAAACTAATTTCAAAGGTTGAGAAGAGTCTGAACAAGTTGGTAGAATAACATCCGTTGTTGGGAAGAATCCGTAAATTTGTTTCAGAAGTCTTGAAGAGGAACCGGTGTAGGGCTCCCTGGTGATGAGCTTGTGTAAAAACTGCATCGGTTTTGAACACTTTTGACATTCGAATGCCCCAAGTGGTGATGTAGATAAATCCTGGCTTATTACAGGTGTTGGTCTACAATCGGTCGTTCACAGATGTTTCCTGGGTTGTTACAGGTGTTGATCTGGAATTCTTCAGACATGCCCTGGCTGGATACAGGAATCGAATCTGGAAAGGTGATAGTTGATAGATATGCCCTGGCTGGATACAGGAATCGAATCTTCAAACTCTTCAGACGTGCCCTGGCTAGATACAGGAATCGAGTCTGGAAATGTGGTCAACAGATATGCCCTGGCTGGATACAGGAGTCGAATCTGGAAATAGTCGTCAACAGATATGCCCTGGCTGGATACAGGAATCGAATCTTCGAACTCTTCAGACGTGCCCTGGCTAGATACAGGAGTCGAGTCTGGAAATAGTCGTCAACAGATATGCCCTGGCTGGATACAGGAATCGAATCTTCGAACTCTTCAGACGTGCCCTGGCTAGATACAGGAGTCGAGTCTGGAAATGTTGTAATTGATTTGTTGAACACTTTTGACATTCGAATGCCCCAAGTGGTTGTGAAGGAGTCTTGAATCAGATTACTCTGCATATTGAGAGATTTCTTGAAATCTTGACTGGACTGCCCCAGGTTAACTGAACTTTGAAAGATCTGTTGGACCTTGACTGGACTGCCCCAGGTTAACTGAATTGTGACATGTCATGCCCCTTGTTGATAGGAGTTTTGATGGAAGTGTTATCCTCTTGAAGTGATTTTGACTTGCTGAGAGAGTTTTCGTTCCTCCGAACATTCGCTGTATGAATTTCTTCGCTGTCAAATAAAAAGGTCAAATGCAGACAGTGATATTCGAATAATGCAAAGTTTATGTTTGTCTTTGAAGTTTTGGAAAATGCGTTTTTAGCAAAAAACTTTTCATAAGACAAGTTAACACAAGATTTAGAGCAAGCCCTACAGGAGTCAGGATACCTTTTGTAACAGTATGCTCTCGAACTAACCCATGCTTCAATTAGGACTTTTGAAGGGTTGTAACATGGCCCGGTTCATGGTTTAAGAAACAAAGGATAAAGGCTCAAAGTATATTTGTACCCACCCGCTCTTCGTGACGTTCTTCAACCTAAGCTCAGTTAACTGTGCGTCACACTCTGTTTTGAGTTTGGAACGACTTTTAGGCGATGGTTCACCAGTTTGAATTTGGGAGACAGTCATCATCTCCTTTTTTCTTTTCCAACACTTTTCATGTTGTTGAGGATTTTGTAATGACCTCACTATTTTGATTTTGATTTGTTATCCCTAACTTTTGCCTGACTGTTACCGTTTTCCGGGATTACTGTCAGCGGGATGCCCCAGCTTTCTTAAGCCTCCTTTATAGGTTTTGGCTCAGTGGGCTTTTCTCTTTTGAGAGATTGACTGTCTATATGATAGGGAACCACCCTCGTCTTTTGATTCCAAGGGAATGCTTTCTTTTTTGATGTCATTCGTTGTATTAAGAACGAAGAGTTTGCGACTTCAATGCGCGTTTTCTTTTGAATTAACTGAGACACTACCCTGCCCCGGGTTTATATCAAAGGTTTTGATTGTTTAGAACATAAAACTCCTACTTCTTTGGCTCGAAGGGGTTGACTAGGGATTAACTTCCTTATAACTCCAGTGTTTGGGATTTGAAAGAAATGCCTGTACATCATCAGCAAGGTCTGTTCAAAAGCATACTGTATAAGATCACGGTATTGTTTCGTCATCCTCCCTCTAAAGGCTTGCAGCTTTTTATCAAGAGTCAAATATCATAAAGAAAAGCATAAGAGTAGTGAAACGAATGGATGAATTCAAGACAAACATATGCAATGCATTAATGAAAACAGAGTTTAACATCAACAGATAATTGTTTGACAGCAAAAGAAATTACAACTTTGAAAATTCAAAAGAAGCAAAAGTCTTTCAGCTTGAACTTCGTCACTTCGAGTGGAGAACCCTTTAACGGAAGATTTTCATCTCGCCGTCTGGCATGAATTCCAGCACCCCAATGTCAATCAGATCTTGAATCTTGTTCTTCAAGGCCCAACAGTCGTTGGTGCCGTGTCCCGGGCTGTGGGAATGGTAAACACAGAATGCGTCGGGGTTAAAGTGAGGAGAGGAGATATTGAGCTTCTGAGGAGGGTCCTTTAAGGTGAGCAAATCGACCTCCAACAGGCGCTTCAGTATGAAGAATGATGGTATTTCAGTCTCCGTAAACTGTCTTCCCGACTTTTCTTGCTTACGCCGATTGACCCGTGGACGCTGGCGAGGTTGTTGATGGGTTTGTGACCCTGAAGCTAGCAAAGGAGCTTTCCCCTTGTCTTCTTGAGTTGATGGAGGCTGAGCGGTGACTTGCTCTTCGACCTCAGATGTTTGCCCCAGTTGGTTGTTTGGAAGCAGTTGGCGGACAAGAACTCTGAGTTCCTCTTGTCTTTGAGATAGGTCTTGGATGAGAGCCATCTGGCCCACCAACTGTCCCATCATTTGGGTCCTCAGTGTTGTCAGATCAAACTGCAGCTCCGTAATCTGATCACTCCTGGCATTGTTGGAATTCCCCAGGCCTTTGGTGAGGAGAGCTTTCATCTCTTCTTGCCCCAGAGACAAGTTCAGGAACATCTCCTGCAGCTGAGCAGTCTGGTCTTGGATGTCTTTGACAGACCTTTCTAGAGCCATCTCTTGCTGAAATAAACAGCGGGAGAGTAAGGAAACTTGAAAAAGGAAAGATTGTCAAAATGAAATGCATGATATGTGGATGCATGCTTTCAAGGATCTCTTGGGGTAAACACAAGAAAATGTTAGAGGTTGAACTCTGCTCTTGGATTGGAGATCTCTGCACCAGTGGACGTCTTTCCACGAGAATCAAGCTCACCATGTCGAGTGGGTCATAGCCACTGATTCAAGTTGTTGTACTTGATCTTTTGGTTGGAGAACTTTGTATCAGTGGATGTCTTTCCACTAGAATCAAGCTCACCATGTCGAGTGGGTCATAGCCACTGATTCGAGTTGTTGTACTTGAACTTTGACTGGATTGGTTAGAGGAGAGACCTCTTGCCCCTTGATAGACGTCTGGTTCAACGTAACCCTGCATCAACAGAACCCTCGAGATCCTTGAAATGGTTATTGAAAATGCTAAAATGCTATAGTATGATGTTATGATGTTATGAGCATGTATGCACAAGCAAGTAAGTGTATATATAGGCAAACAATATTCACACAAAGCACGCAAGGCCTTAGGTTTAGGCTTGCATGAGGTTCAGGTACTACCCTCTTTCAGTTTGTTGGTTAAAACCTGTCCTACCAAAAGTAACCGGGTTCTAGAGGTCCCAATATCACTAGATTGCTTTCATTGTTCATCGTTTCGATTTAGCCACTGAACTGGCGACCGAAATATCCCAGGAAAGCAACCCTCAATTGAGTGTAGTATCGAGTATCAACCAACCTCGGACTGCACCAAAGTCAGTTATCTCACTACCCTAAAAAGGCCAAGATGGTTCAATTAAGGTTCCTAAGGTCAGTTGATGCTTCGCGACACCACGCGGCGGCCCAGTACTCTCCTTGACTGAACTCAAGGGTTACCGGTACACACCAAAGTGCCACATCAACGTAGCAGACTGCTTCAACCATGTCGGTATACCCCGCACAGTTCCCTCACAGCCTTGTTGCTACCTAAAAGGGTTTCCCCAGATCCGGGTTAGGATCTATGAAACTCCGATACAAAGCCCACAAATGTAAAAGCAAACAAAGTAATCAATTGAAAGTAAAGGTGATCTAAACCCTAAGGTAACCCCACTTTTAATTCTCCCCAGCAGAGTCGCCAGTTCTGTGATACGGTGGGAGAACTGACTAGCGTTTTGCGTTCGTATTCGCACTTGTGCGGTTGAGCAAGAGTCGCCACCGACTTTTTATTTTATCCTAAAGGAAAGGTTAAAAAAGCACAGCAAAAACCTTTTGAGATTTTTCGTGGGTTCGGGGGGTAGATTATGAAAAGGGAAGGTATTAGCACCCTTTTCATCCATGGTTATCCATGGGCTCTTAGTTACTTGGTTTTTTAGATCACTTGCCTTGTTTTTCGATTGCTTTGAAAATGGTGTGTGTGTGGGTGCTTTTTGAAAATGTTTTGGAAAAAGATGCCTTATCTTAGGCAACTAATGTATTTGACTCGTGATTGAGTGTTTTACAAAAGTGTGGATCTTTTCGAAAAGATGTTTTCAAATGTTTTTGAGAGTTTGTTTGAGAGTGTTGTGGATTGTGGTTTTTTGAAAAGAAGGCAAGTGTTTTTGCAAGTTTGATCTCAAGTAACTAAGAGTTTTGTCTACCCTATTGTACTCAAAGGTTTTTGTTATGTTTTAACCCCTTTTTAACAATTTTGTTCTACCATTGAAATTGGTAGACAATCTTGCGTTTAGGAAGTTTATTCGGGACGGGCGCGGGTCATCGTATGGACCATGAATGCAATGGTGCCAAGTGTCTTTGGCAATTTGTTTTGAAGGGACTATGATCATTCCGTTTAGGCAACACTTTGAGGGACTTGTGATCATTTTGATTTTGTTTTGCCAAAGATACTCGACGTGCAAGCATGGCCCATTTTGGAAGGCAACATGTGAGATTACCCTGGGGGGTGCAAGTGTGATTGTGTATTGATTACATGTATTTGTCTTGTATTAGGTTATCTAGCGTTTGATTTTATGTACATACAAACCCTAGGTCTAACCATGGTATAATTGGAAAACTGTAAATTGCGGAACGTAAAATCTACGCTATTACAAAATAGTATCCGGGAGTGGGGGTACAAGTGTATGAATGGGATGAGACTTATAGCATCCAATAAGTTACAACCAAATCGAATGTGCGATCAAATGTAAATATCGAATATACAAATATAAGATAAACAAATGTGTAGGAGCAATATGAATGTGTAAGTGTAAGTGTGAGATGTATATGTATGTGTAATTATTTACAGGTGCAATATGTGAAATTGAAGCGTATTAGGGTTTTTGACCTAAAGAAATGTTTACTTAGTCTTGCATTTTGTATTTAGATATGTACAATAAGAAAATTGCTTTAATTAAAAGTTCTTGTTTCTAATTAAATTATGTATAAAATGTGTAAGGGTTTATTATATACAAAAAGTATTTAAATGTCAAGAATTGAGTTTTGTATAAAAAAGAGTGTATTTTTTATATTGTTATGTACAAAAATATTTCAAGAAATCAAATTATACGAAAAAGTTTATTTACTTATTACGTACAAATATGTATGTTAATTAAAAAGTTTTCAATTTAATTATGTATGAAAAAGTATTTTATTATCTTATATACAAAAAGTATATTTAAAAGAGATATTCTAACTATATGATAAAAAATGTATAATATGTACAAAATATATTTTAAATAAAAGAGTAAATAAATAAAAGGAAACAAGTATTTTCAATTTTAATATATGAAAAAAATGTTAAGTTAGAAAAATATATGGTTTAGTAAAAAAAAGATTGAGATTAAAGTTTGTTATAAAAAAAGTTAGTGATAATAAGAATGAGATTAAGGCTCTTTTGAATCCAATGGGCTTAAGGCAAAACGGAATGGGCAAGGCCCATTTGGGGGCCAGAACGAATTTAGGGTTTCAGGGTTTTGTTATTCAGAACGAAAGTTGGGGTTGGCAGCGGCGCGTTCGTGCATTCGCTCATCTTCGTCTTCCTCGTTTGCTGTCTCAGTGCTCCCTTCGCTTCGAGGCCACCAGCGCTACCCTCAAACCTCTCTTCCCTCCATAGCACGGTCTCAGCGTTCTCTTGATGCAAGGTTCGTTTCAATGTTCTTTTTTCTTTTGTGAATGATACGCGTTTTTGATTTGTTTTAAGTTGAGTTTTGATTCTTAAATTTGATCTTTCATTATTATGAGGTGAAGGAGAAAAAAGAGGAATAAAGCTCACTTCCTGACCTTGGAGGAGGAGGAGAGAAGAGTGGAGGCGCTGAGGAGGCCGGAGCGAGCGGAGGGGGGTTTTGCGCGATTCTTCGCTTCTTGGTGACCCTGGTATCTTTTATCTTTTCGCCATTTTTTAGGGTTTGATGATGATGTGTGCTGAGAACCCTTTTTAATTCACTTCTTTATCTCTTCTACTGCCACTGTATGTTGGTTGCCTTTGAGCATTTGTATGCTTTTGAATATGCTTCCTTGCCTATGACGAAGCTTGCTTCTGAGGCCCTTGAATAGCTTCTTTCTTCTTCTTCTCTCGTGTTGCCTATGTGTTGATTGGAATATGCTTCTTGTTTGACTGCCTCTGAGGCTCTTGAATTTTACTGCCCTGTGATGTTTTCTACTGAGGGCCTAGGTTGCCTTCTGAGATTTATTGCCCAATGATGTTCATGCTGAGGGCTTAGGGCTTGGACACTGAGTTGCTTGGATTGAAAGGTTTTGGTGTTGACAGTAGTGGTTTTTCTGATAAAGCTTAGGCAAGTTCACTTAGGCTTCAAAATGCTTAGCAGGTTTTTGCTTCAGCATGTGGTATGTATTTGGTTTGGATGATGTGTTTGATAACTTGTGAGGCATGCTGGGATTAGGCAGGTTGATGGTTGTGTTTGATGGTTGTTCAGGTTTGAAATTATGTTAGTAGGTTGGTATGGTTATGAGGCTTTTAGTTGTTTATCAGGTTTTTGGTGGTTAAGGCTTGACAGGATGCTATGGTTTGACAGGGACTTTGGTAGTTTTGTTTATGTGTTTGACAGGGACTTTGGCAGTTTTGTTTATGTGTTTGTATGTTATGACAGTAAGTTTTGGGCTTTGCAGATTATTGTTGTTTGATGGTATAAGCTTTGACAGGTTAATGGTTATGGTTCAGCAGGATTCTACTTGGGTTCAGGCTTGAACTTACAGTAGGTTATGTTTGGTTTTTATGTGTGTAGTTTTTTGTAATGGTTCTTGAGACAGGTATGAGTTTTGTATATGTTTTTTTCTCTCTTGCTATGCTGAACTGAGTTCTCTTTTTCTATCCTTGTTTCTGAACTGAGTTCCTTTCTTTGTGTTATATCTTTTTCTGTCTTCTCCTGTCTAAGCCTAAAACCTGCATTTGCTGCTTTATCTCTCTTCTTCTCATTTTTCAGTACAGTTTAATATTATTATATGATTTTCCTGTACTATTTCTGAAGGGGCCCCTCTATGCTGGGAAATGATGATTAAGTATTTAGCTTGCATAACACATTTTCCTCTGCATCTTTTTGTTTCTTTTGACAGCTTTATGTGCTTTGTGATATCTCCCATATCTTCTTTGACAGCTTGGGTAGATTTTGACAGCAATTGTACTTTTGGGTAATCTTTGAGTAGACTTTGGCATTTGATAGGAAGTGGAAATTGGATTTTTCAGTTTAGTTTGAATTTGAAGTTGAGATTCTATGCAGCTTGAATTTTGGATTTTATGCATTTGACATTTGCATTCATGAATAAAAATCTTCCCTCTCTGTGAACCGGGAGAAATCCCGTGATTTGCAGAGAGGGTCAACTGATCCCAGTCAGTGGCCTCTAATGATGAGCAAATTTTAACTGTCTTTTTTAATTCAACTGCTTTCTGACTTTCTCCTTTCTTTTTGCAGATGAATAATGGAGCACCGGAACGGAATGAAGAATGAAGAATATTAGAAATAGGATAGCTTTTTATTTTATTTAATATTTAAATTAATGTATATTATTGTTTGTAATTTAAATTATAAACAACAATTTGTACAAATAATTCAAATATCAATAAAAATCTAAATTATCCAATTAATTCTAATTTTCTTTATTGTTTATTTATTTATTTAAAACTCTTTGAATTAAAACAATTGAAAAATAAATTTCAATCATTCAATTTTAGAATAATAAATAACTTAAATAAAAACAATATTGATCAATTAAACCTGTCTATTCCAATATCCAAAGCAAAGCAGCAGTCAATCAAAATAAACTGATCAAGCGCATTCCTTCTTCACTGATTTGCCATAAACACTGTGAATCCAATACTGCATACTGTATTTGACCGGCTCAAAGAAAACAACATGAATTCCAACCACTGTCTCTTTCACTGATTAAATCAAAACAACGCGAATTTTAACCCGAATCTCGGAATAAACTGCAAAGTGCTGTGGAATTTAAATCCTTCTGAGAACATGCCCATAAAACCCTTAATTCCCGATTAAATGCCAAATAGCGTTCGCCTGATTAAAATTGAACCAAAAATCATCCAAACCCTAAGCCCACTGTATGAAATAATCCAGAGCTCTGAAAATCAGTAAAAACCCTAATTTTGCTTGACTGTCAAGAAAAGTCCGTTTGTCCGATTCTTGAGCCAGTTTAAAAAATCAGGAAATGTCTGAAGCTGAGATTGCTTGGGGAAAAATGCGAGGGCAAATTTTGGGGTACAACAGTAGGCACACCGAGTATTTGGATTGTACCGAGGAGAGGAGGTATTAGGATTCTTGGGAGCCTCTTTCAAAGTTGTCAAGTTGGATCTCAGCAGATGGGGTAGAACCTCTGTCAATGTCATGTTAATCCGGGTAAACTGCCTTTATGGTCTTTCCACCCTTTGCTGATTGTTGCATTGTGGGGCAGCCGCATGCATAAGTATCATTACAACACTTACTATTGGGCGGTATTCCGTTTTTCTCTGACCTCTCAGACTATAAACGACACTAGCCTCCTTCTTACCGGTGAAGGGCCTCTTTACTGAACTCGAAGAGGTGTCTTTCTGTATTTTATCACTCCGGATCCCAACTTCTACCCTTTCTCTAGTTAATATCAGCTCAGTGAAACCAGTTGACAAGCTTCCGATCAAATGGTTGAAGAATGGACCAGACAACGTCCCAAGAAACATGTCAACCAACTCCCTATCAGATAAAAGGGGTTGAACTCTCCCAGCCAAGTCTCTCCACTTCTGCGCATAGTCCTGAAAGCCTTCACCTGCACTCATGGACATACTCTGGAGTTAAGTACGAGTAGGGGCCAGGTTGGCATTGTATTAATACTGCTTGTAAAAAGCAGCAGCCAAATCCTTCCAGTTTCGGATATTGGTTCCCTCCAATTGGTAGAACCATTCGAGCTGAGTCCCTGACAAGCTGTCTTGAAAGAAGTGAACTCATAAGTTTTTATCAGCGGTGTGGGGCTGGATCTTCCTTACATAGAAACGAAGATGAAGCTTTGGGCAAGACACCCCATCATACTTTGAGAAAATTGGAGGCTTAAATTTCTGAGGGATGAGCACTCTCGACACCAATCCCAGTTCTTCGAAGTCTAACCCAGGTATTCTCTGGACTTCCATGGCGCTCAGCCGATCCTCTAACTGCTTATATCTATCGTCAATGGGAGGATATTGCTCATCATTATAGTCAGTATCATTTTCAGAAGCTTCAGGACTGGGGTCCTCTTCCCTCGTCTGCCTTTCTTGATTCCCCCCTTCTTTAGATGAGGAGGTCAGATTGACTGATTGCTTTAGCGACCCCCCGAATCTTCTGCCCATATTAAGGTACCAGCGGACTTCTTCTTCTTCTTCTTTTTCTCTTTCAGGATGAGGGCTTTCAGATCCTCCTGCCCTTTTTCCAGAGTTATGAACATCTGTTGAAATTGGGCATTTTGTGTCTGAAGATCTTTGATGCTTTTCTCAGAAGACATTTTTGCTGAAATAAACAGCGAAGAAGATGAGAAACCTGTAATGGTACCTGTTTATGCAATGCTATGGATGGGATGCGTATGCAATGATTTTAAGGACTTTGGGAAATTTAAATTTGCAAACCAAAATGAAACAAAGATTTTATTAGTAGAATTCAAGGTACAATTGCCTCTTAGGTGTTACAATTAAAAATTCTAAAAACTAAAAAAAATCATGTTTCCCATGGACGCTTCCTCTTCGTGCCGAGATAGACATTAAGGCTTCTTTCCTCATGAAGATGCTTTGTGAGCTCTAAAACCTTCTTCTCTTGGGCATAGAACTGGTCCCTATAAGTATCATGTTCCTTCTTCAACTGGATCCAAGACCTCTGTAGTTCTTCAAGATCAGTGGGCATATCAGGATGAAGAACCGTGTAGGGAATATCCCCTTCAGTAATGGGCTCCACAATCACTGGTAAGATGGCTATGTAGGGCATCATAAGTTTCTGAGCGCGAGCTCGTACCCATTGGAGATAAGGTTCCATAGGAATGGAATTCTTTGGCCCCAAAGTCTTGGTGTCAGATCTGTTTATCATGCCCCAAGCTCGTGTGAACCTCTGGAGATACCCTTGAACATCCCCCTCATAGTTAAATACAATGCTCTGGATAAGTAACTCATGAGGACCATCCCTTCGAGCGTAACCAAATTGTCGCAGAGCCAAACAAGGATTATAAAATATGCCTCCCATAATGCCAAGTAGTGGGACATTAGGGACCTCCCCGCAACAGTCAATAATAGAAACATCTCCCATAAATCGGGAATACCAGAGAATATCCGCATGAGAAAGTGACATTATCCTTTGCGACCAACCCAAACCTCCTTCATTCTTCAGCACTGACTTGGGGAGGTGATAAATAAACCACCTCGACAATAATGGCATGCAACACATAAGGACCCCTCTTCTCTTCATGGTACGAGTATGGAGAGCGTGCAAGATATCTCCGAGCAAGGTAGGAACAGGGTTGCGAGAGAGGAAAATCTTGATAGCATTCACATCTATGAGTAAGTCTGGATTAGGGAATAGCATTAACCCATAGATTAGAAGGGCCAAGACCTCCTCAAAAGCCTGAAAGTCCAAATCATCCCAAAATAGCGGGGCCCTGTCTATTAGGAACTTGTCTAGAAAACCCTTGACTTCGCTTCTTGTTTCCCAATTGGATACCACATTGGCCTGTTTTAGATGCAAAGTTGAGGCAATGACTTCTGGCTTCAGAACCTCTTCTAAACCTGTGAAAGGCACTTAGTCAAGAATGGGTATATTCAATAACTGAGAGAACTCTTCCATGGTAGGCACCAACTGATAGTCTGGAAAGGTGAAGCAGTGGTGCTCGGGATCAAAGAACTGAAAGAGTACACCCATCATCTTTTCATCAAAGCTTGAAGTAACCAGGTTGAGAAGTCGACCATGTCTCTTGGTGAACGCAGAAGTTTCAGGAACCCTCGATACTAGTTCCTTAAGTTGGGGAGGTATTCTCACAAAGCTGATTCGGATAGTGTTTCTACGAGCGGAAGCCATGACCTATAAAATAGAACAAATATAAACTCCCTCGGTCCTTGAAATGGTTAGTGTAATAAGAATGGATGTGATGTTATGATGCATGATGTTATGTTCAAACAGAGTAAATCACACACAAGCCAAGCACACAATTAACCTTAGGTTCAAAGGCTTGCATGAGGTTAAAGGTAAGTACCCTCTTGAAGTTTAGTTGGTTTCAAACCTGTTTTAGAAAGGTAACCGGGTTCTAAGGATTCTCGATATCACTGATCATCCTCTATCGGGCATTGTTTCAGCTCAGTCAATATTTTCTTGCGGCCAAAATATCCCGAAAGTCTGATCTCAACGAGTGTAGCACCGAGTATCAACCAATCCTCAGCTTTATACCGATGCCATCTATCTCACTACTTTCTAATGGCCAAGTTTATTCAACTAAGGTTCTAAGGTCCGTTAGTGCTTCACGACACCACGCGACGGCCTCGTATTCTCTTCGTTTCCACACGAAGGATACCGGTACCAACCAAAGTGTCACACCAACACAGCCATCGATTAATCCATATCGGTCTATGCCGTACAGTCTCCACGATATTTTGTTGTTTACCTAATAAGTGCCCCCAAATCCAGGTGTAGGATCTTTAACAATACCCAAGCAGAAAACCCTTAAATGTAAAGCAAACAAGTCAAACAAAGAAAAGCAAATAAAGGTGATCTAACCCTAAGGTAACCCCACTTTTAAATTCTCCAGCAGAGTCGCCAGTTTTGTGATACGGTGGGAGAACTGACTTGTTGTTTTGCGTTTGATCGCAAATGTTGCAGATAGCAAGAGTCGCCACCGACTTTTCTTTTATCCAATAAGGATAGGTAAAAAACCATAGGAAAGACCTTTAGAGATGTTTTCTTGAGTTCGGGGGGGGGGGGGGGGGGGGGGGTAGATTATGAAAAGGGAAGGTATTAGCACCCTTTTCATCCATGGGTTTCCATGGGCTCTTAGTTTACTCGCTAGATCACTTGCTTTTGTTTGAGTGTATGCTTGTGATGTGGGTTTTGAAAGTATTTTTAAAATATGACTTTGTAATGGTTCTCGTTTCTATAAGAACGCGTACAAAGTGTTGTTTTGAAAATAGTTCAAAGAGGTGTTTGTGGAATGTGTTTTTGAAAGTGATTTTGAAAAGGTGTCTTTGTAGTGGCTCTCGTTTCTATAAGAACACGTACAATTTTTGAAAGTGTTTCAAGATGAAAGTGTTGGTGTATAAAAATGTTTTTTGTTGTGAGCAACCGAGCAACTAGGAGCGAATCTCCCTACTCAAAAGGTCTTAGATGTTCTTTTCCTCCTCCTTTAGATGTTGCTATCGTACAATTGATTTGGTAAGAAGCCCCATTGTTTGATGTGAAGGGACGGGTGCAAGACGTTTTTGTATAGTCATAGAAGGCAACCCATGGAACGTTTTAGCAATGTCATGTTAGGGACTAGATCATTCATCGAAGGCAATATCGATGACCATCGAGGGACTACAATCTTTTATCAAGGATCTTTTGCTAAAACGCCCATGTTCGAGGGACATGACTATTTTTCCGATAGGCAACAAGGTGGAATTACCCTAAGGGTTCTAGTGTGCAAGTTTGTTTGATTGCATGAATTTTAGTCTTGATTAGGGTTATCTATTTGTTGATTTCATATATAGCCATACACATCCTAATTACTAGCATTTTATATTTGGAAAAGCGTTAAATTGCGGAAATATAAAAGTCCTACGCTATTACAATATTTTAGGGATGGGGGTACATATTTACAAATGGAGGGTTGCAAGAATTTAAATCCTATTTAACTATTACAACCATATTGAAATGTACAATGCAAGAGAGAAAAAGGACTTGTTTAGAAAATGGTTTTTTGTCTTAATGAATTAAGAAAAAGAAATAAATTAATCAATAAAAGAAAATATTTTCATGTATTTTTTATATTAATAAAAAAGGGGATTAATATTGAAAATGATAAAAGGAAAATAAATAAAAGATAGAAACAACGTGCTGCTGCAAGAAAAACAACAAGGATCAGAAGTTCTGAAGCCAGGCGCGTGGTGACTCAGAAAGGAATGTCAGTGGAATCAGAAGTTCTGGATTGATACACTCTAAGGCCCTGCAAGAAACGTCAGATGGAAAGGAAACTGAGGTTCTGGGTGGCATTCAGACAATGAGACAAAAGTCAGAAGTTCTGTGTTGTGCTAAAATAGTGAATGAACATCATAAATTCAGTGTGTTGTCAGCGTGTGAAAATCAGAAATTCTGAGTGTTAAAACAGCGGGTGGAAGAATCAGAAGTTCGGTGTGCTTAACAATAAGAAAGTCTAGAAGTTTTGTGTATTTAATGTGTATGGAGAATTCAAAAGTTCTGTGTTGTGCTAAATCAGTGAGGGAGAATCAGAGGTTCTGTGCCACATTTCAACTCTTTTCTCATATTAATCAGCACATCAACAATTTATTCAGTTCTTAACAAATAACAAATCAGAAGGATAAAAGCACAACAGTTTATAGAAGTTCTAATCCAAAATCTGAGCCTAGCCCTAGTCAAGAAGTTTTGATCCACAGTTTTCCTACTTATGCAATGATATGGACAAACATTAATATTCTGATATTTACATGTTTTAATGATGTTCTGAATGAGAATATGCAAAGTTAGAAAGACTTGCCTTGAATCTGGAGTGTGTGCTTGGAACTTGAACTGCTGCCTTCAAATGTTCTGGAGTCAGCAAGAGCAACAAAAGAGAAAATGTCAAGTTCTTTGATTCAAAGGGAAGAATAAAGGTTTGGTTTTCTGTTTGGGAATTCTGGATTTTTACGAAGGTTTCACAGTTTTTCTTTTCTCTCTTTTTACAATTTTCTCTCTAAAAAAACCAACCTCTTGAACGTGTGATGGAGCCACTTATTTATAAATGGATTTGTTGTGGTTTTGTGGGGCAAAACAAATGGGATTTTTAACCTATTTGGCATACTGTTCCATTGCTTTTTAATCGTAGTTATTGTATGCTAATTTGATGCAAATATGGGGTTTAAGAAAGTGCATGCATAGACTGGATCAGCAGCTGATTGTAGGAATGTGATATAGCAGGGCAGCAGGCTGCTTAAACGAGGTTTTAGGATTTGGTGATGTTCTGATCGCAAAAGATCAGAAACGTAACCTCCATATGCTGAAGGATCATGTTCTGACTGAAGAACATTGCTTCCATATGTTCTAATTGAAGCATCATGTTCTGAACCGTGTCTGCAAATTCTGATTGCACTCACGTGAAGGCTGGCCCAGAAGTTCTGAAGTATCATATTCTCTTAACACTTAGAAAATTTAATAAATGTTTAGAAATTTGATTTTTTCAAAGTAATTTTTGACTTCTGATTTTTTTGATGAACCAATTTCATGACTTGATGAAATATAATTTTTAAAACTTGATTTGATCTAAAAGTCAAAGATTGACTTTTCAGTGTGTTTTTGACCATTTTGCCCTTGTGGATGATTTTTCTTGAAAAGTTGTAATTCAAGATTTGAAACTTGATAGAAGCAAGCCTGAGAGTCCAGGATTCGAGAAATGAGATGGAAAATTTTGGGGTACAACAACTGGGAATCAGTCTGAACCATCATCTGGATACAGAAAGTATGAACCATCTTCTGGATACAGAAAGTCTGAATCATCTTCTGGATACAGAAAGTCAAGCAACAGAGACATTGTCTGCTACGAGTGCAATGAACAAGGGCACTACAAAAGCAATTGTCCAAAGCTTCAGAAGGAGAAACCTAAAAAGAAGTTCTTTAAATAGAAGAAGAAAAGTCTCATGGAAACATGGGATGACTCAGACTCTTCTGAAGCAGACATAGAATCAGAAGATGAAAGAGCCAACATTGCCCTTATAGACAATGTGTTAGAAGATACTGAATCGTCTGGATCAGAATCAGACTCAGCCTCAGAGGTAAAATAGGTATTTTCTAACTTTTTTAGATCTCAATTAGAAGAGAGTCTGTCAGAAATTCTAGAAAGGTATCAGAAACTTTGAGTCATAAGCAAGAACCTGAAAAAGGATCTAGTTTCTGACTCTGAAGAAACTAAGATTGGAAAACTCTGTGCTGAAAGAAAAAATTTCAAAACTTGAAAATGAATTACAAAATACTCATAAGGAAACTATCTCAGAAGTCCTAGGAACCCTGATAAGATCATAAAGGAATATGATCATAGCTTTCAAAAATTCTTCGCTAAAAACATAGATAGAAGCAAGATGGCTTCAATGATCTATGGAGTTAGCAGAAATGGCAGAAAATGAATAGGATACAAAGGTAAAGTATCCCGACCTAATAAAGTTAAGGATTTGGTTATTAAACACACTCCTCTAAATTCTCACTTTACCTATGGGCACACACATGACTTAAAGTACACTAGTAATGCTTTTTCTGCTAAAGCAAAATTCAAACAGAATTTTGGTAACTCTAACAAACAAGGACCCAAAAAGATATGGGTACCTAAGGATAAAATTTTCTATGTTGCATATATCTTTAACAGCAAGATTGAAACACCAATCTTGGTACCAGGACTCTGGATGCTCTCGACACATGACAAGAAGAAAACATATGTTCGAAAGCCTGGAGCTTAAATTTGGAGGTTACGTAGGTTTCAGAGGAAATCAGAAGGGGAAGATCATTGGCTCTGGAACAATTTGTGACGGTAATCTTCCCTCTATAACTAATGTTCTGTTAGTAGATAGGTTAATACATAAATTGTTATCCATAAGTCAATTAAGTGATAACAGTTATGATATAATCTTCAATCAAAAGTCCTATAAAGCAGTTAGTCAGAAAGATGGATTTATCCTCTTTAATGGAAAGAGAAAGAACAACATTTACAAAATAAAACTTTCTGAACTGAAAAGTCAGAATGTAAAATGCCTATTGTCTGTTAATGAAGAGAAATGGGTCTGGCACAGAAGATTGAGGCATGTTAGTATGAGAAGAATATCTCAGATTAACAAACTCAATCTGGTTAGAGGATTTCCTAACCTGAAGTTCATCTCAGATGCTCTGTGTGAAGCATGTCAAAAAGGCAAGCTTGCAAAACCCCCTTTTAAAGAAAAAAATGTTGTTTCTACCTCTAGATCATTAGAACTTCTGCATATAGATCTATTTGGACCAGTGAAAACTGCATCCATTAGTGGCAAGAAGTATGGATTAGTGATCGTAGATGATTATAGCAGATGGACATGGGTAAAGTTCTTAAGACACAAGGACGAGTCACACTCTGTGTTCTTTGATTTCTGTAACCAAGTCCAAAACGAAAAAGATCTTAGAATTGTTAAAGTGAGAAGTGATCATGGTGGAGAAATCGAAAACAAAAAATTTGAACTATTTTTTAATAAGAATGACATCTCTCATGTCCTAGAACTCCCCAACAAAATGAATTTGTAGAACGAAAGAGCAGAACTTTACAAGAAATGGCCAGAACCATGATCAAATAGACTAACATTGCTAAGAACTTCTGGGCAAAAGCAATTAACATAGCGTGTTACATTCAAAATAGAATCTCCATAAGACCTATTATGGATAAGACTCCATATGAACTGTGGAAGAACAGAAAGACCAACATCTCGTATTTCCATCCATTTGGATGTATTTGTTTTATTCTTAACACTAAAGAACATTTGAACAAGTTTGACTCTAAAGCACAAAAGTGTATTATGTTAGGATACTCTAAACGCTCAAGAGGCTACAGAGTACACAACATAGAAACATAGATTGTAGAAGAGTTAATCAGTGTCATATTTGATGATAAGCTTGGCTCTCAAAATTCAAAGCAAGATAAATTTTTTGCAGATATAGAAGTCCAATTTACAGGTACTGAAGACATTGCATCAAAAGTTTCTCATAAAGAATCACAGACAACACCAGAAGAAGATGTCACAAATATTAAAGAAACATCTGAAGAGCCTCTCCATAAAAGACAATCCAGAAGCAGCTTAGCTCATCTGAAAGACAAAATTCTGGGAAAGAAAGAAGATCCAATCAGAACAAGACCCACATTCAGAAACTCTGAAGAATCTCTCATGGGATTAGTGTCTCTGATTGAGCCAACTTCCATTGACGAAGCTCTTATGGAGAATGATTGGATACTTGCAATGTAGGAAGAACTAAACCAATTCACCATAAACGATGTGTGGGATCTGGTTCCCAAACCAAAAGGGTTCAACATCATTAGAACCAAATGGCTATTCAGAAACAAGCTGAATGAACAAGGAGAAGTCATCAGAAACAAAGCATGGTTGGTGGCACAAGGTTATAGTCAACAAGAGGGGATAAACTACACAGAAACCTTTGCTCCAGTCGCCAGATTAGAATCTATCAGACTTTTAATTTCTTTTGCTGTAAATAATGGCATTACTCTCTATCAGATGGATGCCAAAAGTGCATTCTTAAATGGATACATTGATGAAGAAGTTTATGTGCACCAACCCCCTGGTTTTGAAAATTCAAAACATCTAGAATATGTATTTAAACTAAAGAAATCACTATATGGTCCGAAACAAGCTCCCAGAGCTTGGTATGAAAGACTACGTAGCTTTCTGTTAGAAAATGATTTTACCATAGGGAAGGTGGACACAACCTTATTCTGTAAGCCATTTAAAAATGACATTCTAGTTTGTCAAATTTATGTAGATGATATTATTTTTGGATCCACTAAAGCCTCTTTGGGAAGAGAATTTGCTAAGTCTATGCAGGCAGAGTTTGAAATGAGCTTGATGGGAGAACTCAAGTTCTTTCTGGGCATTCAGATCAATCAAACACCAGAAGGAACATACATACACCAAAGCAAGTACGTCAAAGAACTTATGAAGAAATTCGACCTATCAGAATGTAAGCCAGCCAAAACTCCAATGCATCCTACATGCATTCTGGAAAATGAAGAGGTAAGTAAAAAGGTAGAATAGAAGATCTACAGAGGTATGATTAGTTCTATCTTATATCTTACAGCTTCAAGACCTGATATTCTATATAGTGTATGTCAATGTGCTAGATTCCAATCAGACCCTAGAGAATCTCACTTAACAGCTGTTAAGCGAATTTTCAAGTATCTGAAAGGTACTACTAATCTTGGTCTATTTTATAGAAAAACCAAAGAATACAAATTAGTAGGGTATTGTGATGCTGACTTTGCTGGAGACAGAGTAGAAAGAAAAAGCACTTATGGAAGCTGCCAATTTCTTGGAGAAAATTTGATTTCATGGTCCAGCAAAAGGCAATCAACAATTGCATTATCAATCGCTGAAGCTGAATATATAGTAGCAGCTGGATGCAGCACACAAATGCTCTGGATGAAAAGTCAGCTTAAATACTTCAATATATTTAAGAGTAACATTCCTATACTCTATGACAATACTTCTGCCAATTGTTTATCTAGAAATCCTATTTTACATTCTAGGGCTAAGCATATAAAAATAAAACATCACTTTATTAGGGACTATATTCAGAAAGGAATTCTTTCCTTAAAATTTATTGATACAGACCATCAATGAGATGATGTCTTCACTAAACCCATCCATGAAGATAGGTTTAATTTCATTCTGAAACATCTCAGCATGAAATTATGTTTAGGATAAGAGTTTTATTTATGTATTCCTTAAACCTCATAACTTTATTTTTTTGGTGAACATCTGATCAATAATTCTTCAGAAGTTAGAAGGACAGTTGTATCAGGACCTATCTAAGATCTGAATAGTTCCCAAACAGTTCATTTTAAAGATAGAAGCATGCAGTTCACATCATCAACATTTGTCATCCTCTCACAAGAGTTTTATCTAAGGCTAAACACACGTTCAAATTCTGAAGAGACTAAAATGTGATTGGATGCATTGAGACTCGTGTTGTATTGGTAACTGTTCTATATCTCCATGCCATCTCCCTATTTTCATGACCATTAATGCTATGTAATCATTTCTTTTCACTCTTTTCTTGCTAATTAAGTTTTCTATTTGTTTATAAATACACTGTTCACTTTCACTTTTTCACTCTCAGTTCTTCTCTCTACTATTTATGTGCAATTTTCTTTCAAAAACATTCAAAAAATTTGTGTTAACAATGGCTTCTTCTCAAAGTGCTCAAAGCTCTCAAAGTGTTCCTGGATCTTCTTCTTAAATAGCAGAAAGGTATGAAGAACCTTCAAGAACACTCCTGATTCCCATTGATTCACTAGAAGTTCTCTGTGAACTCATTGTGGACTTCGTAAGTATGAAGGAAACAGTTACGATCTTACTCTTGATGTTGAATTTCAAGGGTGGACAAAATATTTTGATCGTCTACCGGGTCTAGTTTTTCCAAGATTAGTCAAAGAATTTTGGATTCACGCTACTACTTCAAACCATCAAGTTACTTCCTATGTGATGGGGAATAAAATAGTAATTTCTGAAGATCTTATTGCACGGTTGATAGGTCATGATGGCGGAGGTATTCGTTACAGCGACATGGCAGAAAAATGCTCTGACCTAACAACAATTTCAAAAGAGATTTTTACTTTTGGCCAGCCTTCAAACAAAATTAAAGATCTAAAAGACTACTTCAGAATTTGGTCAAAATCATCTTGGGATGCATCAACCATAAAAAACCCATAAGCTCTCTTGATTATATCAACATTGACCAGCAATTTCTTCTGTAGTTCATAGCAACCAAGACAAAGGTCAATCTTCCTCATCTTCTATTTAATCATCTGAAGACAAGTTTCAAAGAGACTAGAGAAGAAGAAAGGACTAAGAGGGATTGGATACCTCTGGGCAAGCTCATATCAGATATTTTGACGGAAAACAAACTGGTAGAATATCTGACTGAGGCACAACAGGTCATCACTTTGGAAGCATGTGCTGGTAAACCTCTGAATGCAAAGAATCTGAAGAAGATGAAGATCATTGATATCATCAAGAAGGATCCAACTGTTACAACCAAGGAAGTCATAACAAAAAGAAGAGTTCCTCTGAATGATTTCCCTCTTTTCTCTCAAACAGATGCTTCTCCAGAAATCATTGTCAGATATCTGGAGGCTTGCAAAATGGACGGGACTAATCCAGAAGTGAACATTCGTGATCTACAACAACAGGCTCCATAGGTTGTTCTCAAGAAATCTAGGAAAAGGAAAGCTGCTGGAGAAGGATATTCTTAGAAGGTTCCTAAGGCTGCTAAGAAGAAAGGTAACACTTCTTTTATTTCTGTTGTAGAATCAGTTCTTTTATCAACATCTGAAACCCCCTTCTCTCCAAAACCCACAGAAGACCCTTCACCACAAACCTTTGATGATTTTGATATAGAGTTTGACCCTTCACTTACTCTAGAAAACATTCTGGATGAACCTTATTCTACTTCAAGTCTTGACCAAAATCAGCCAGAACTTGCTCAAGTTCTTTCTGATATTGATCAATTTGATCCGATGTTCCAAGCTTCCCAATCAGAAAATACAAACTCTCAAGCTTCTCACTTTGAAAATCCAAACTTTCACGCTCCCCAACCAGAAAATCCAAATCTTGACTCTAATGCCACTTCACCCATTCCTAGAATAACATGCCCTCTCATGGTCCAACAACCAATCACAATCCACTATATTCCAGAAATTCCATATCCCTACCATTCCACTCCACCAAACACACCTCATTCACCCATTATCATTACTGATTCTCCCTCTCCAATCAACCCTCCAGAAGATCACCTTCGTACAATAATAGACTTAGAAGCACTAGACAATCTTGCCTCTAGCTCTCACAAAATTTCCATCCCAAAACCAAAACCGAAAATCACCAAGGCAGATGTTGGTAAAAATTTGCTGATTTTTGAAACAGAGATAATTGAATGGGTTAACTCTCTGAAGCTAGCCTGCTTAGAGAATCTGAATCCTGCTGCTTCTGACTCACACTAGAACCAGGTCAGAAAATGGTTCAATTTTGAATCCTAGAAACTTAAGGACGTGAGCTATGAAATCGCTCAACAGAAATTCTGTGATCAGCTGAAAATTTTCAAGTATCAATTTATGCGCCACTGGGAAAAGAAACCACTTCTTCAGCTGGACAATGCCCCTTGGGAAGATCACCAGCCTTCATAAGTTGATTAACCATGCTCTGATACTTTTCCTCTGGTTGTTGTTCAAGACAAAGGCAAGGAAACTGAAGAAGCTACTGAGTCAGAATCTGCCACAGCTTGCTCTGAAAAGGTGGCACCTTCTGTGGATATACCTTCTTCATATTTGGTTCTGCAAACACTAGAGGAGTTGAAGAAAGAAAATGCAGTGTTCAAGGAGAGACTAGACAAGCAAGATGACACATGCAAGGAAATCAAAGGGATGTTGGGAAAACAAGAAGAGTCAAACACTCAGATTAAGAATTTGTTGGAAGCTCTATTCACACGACTTCCTCCACCTCAATCTTAGTTTTTGAAAATTGTTTCCTGTACTGTGTCCAATTTTATTTTGTGTTGCTTGCTTCTGAATGTGTTATTGCAATCCTTTTTTAATACAACTCATCTTTGACTGCTTAAAGTGTTTATATTGTTTTTTTATTCTTGATAAAAAGGGGGAGAACGTAAGATATTTCTAATAACAGTATCGAGACACAATCTCAAACATTTTGAATATCATAACTTCTTATTTTTTTATGAAAGCAAAACAGGAACAAAACTCTGATGAAGACAGAAGTAGATACATCAAAAACTCTATTCATAATAAACTTCAGGGAAGTATTTCATCTCTATCTGAGTATTCAACTCAGGGGGGAGATCTTAAAATGCTTTATGTTATTTCTGTTTCTATTGAAATATCCTAGTTTTTGTCATCATAAAAAAGGGGGAGATTGTTAGAACATAGTTTGATTCTACAACCCTTGCAAGAGTTTTGATGATAACAAACGCAAAGAACAATTATTCTCCCTAAAATTATATTCTATTTTGCAGAGAAGTTCTGATGGAAGAAGATCAGAAGATATGCTAAAAATCTATTTCAACTCTGATTATAAACATCTCTGAAAGAAGTTCTAACGCTACAAACAGGACCCCGTGTTTCTGATCTACAAAGTTCTGAAGTAAGCATGTTCTGAAGCGTTACAAATTAATTATTTCCATTTCAAGAGTAATGGCTGGAAGGGAACAAGGATATTTATTTTTGGAAATTACCTTAATTGTCATTGATCAACATTCCAAATGCTCCTACATGCTTCGCCTATTTAAACAAAGTTTTGAGGATAAATCATTTATGATTTCTCACACAACAGTAACACTTCCATCTTTATCATCCTCAAACTTACCAAATTTAAACTGTGTAAAACATCCTCGTGATACTATTTTATTATAAAACATTCTTGTACACTTTTATTCATAGATTGTTTAGAGAAATTCCTTGAGAAAAACCGGGTTGTGGTTTATACTCAAGAAGACTTTGACGGTTGTCAAAGTAGATTTGTAGTCAAGATTGATTAATGGATTAATACTTTGTTGAGAGAGGCGAAATCACCTTGGCGGGTGGACTGGAGTAGTTTGAGTTCAAATGAACCAGGATAACCAACTTGTTCTTTACTTAAAGTTTTAAAAATCCCAATTCAAACCCCCCTTTCTTGTGTTTTTCCATTCTTCAAACGACACCATTTTGCTAAAGCCGTAAAATGGAAAGCAAAAAGTAAATTATTAATTTTACTGGGTGATATTTAGGTTATATTGTATCGTATCCATAAAGATTGGTTATCAATTGGCCGTTCTAAAAATCATTCATTAATGAGTTTGGGGGAAAATGGGTTGTTTTTAAAGAAAGGGTAAAAACTATTGACAAGAAAATAAATTCATTCTTCATACGAGAAACTTATCAAGCATGCATATAATCCACTGCTCACAGACTTAAATCTATAGACCAATTATACTCAAACTACAATACTTGTCAATATCATTACATGTCAAACACAACACCCACTGTATCACCTCGGTAGCGATCTCTCAACCACCTCAACAACACAGAAGTCAACCGTGCCACTCGTGTTAACGATCTCTCAGCCAACACAACCAACACATATGCATTAATCATAGACACCCTAAGTGAATAATAACACTAAATATATCTATAGAATCTAGACACTATTATACAATCATCCTAGATAAGAATTTGAGCAGTATATGTCTATAATAACTTAAATCCCTAGCACAGAGCAAAAATCAAGGATAACAATCCACAAACATTTGTAAAGCAAATTAAATATAACTCCATGGGTGACAAATGAACATAATATCAAAGTAAATACATATACAAACCCAACCAAAAGAGGATACACAAAGAAGAAGTGAAATGAACCACAAATCTTCTAGATTGTTAGAGACGGTCGAAGTGAAATCCACCCCGGATCATCCATGAGAAAGCTCCATAGTTGTTATCTAAGTTAATCCAGTACAAAAATGAGGTTGATGGAATTGGGAGAACAAAAACCACCCCCAAAACCATAATCAAACAAATGAAACCAAATGAAAGTATAAAGAAATTTGTTTCCGCGACCATCGCATGGCGACACAACACACATCGCCTGGTGACAACTCTAATACACTTGGCTCAGGTTACGCCATGTTTGCAGCAGGCCAGAAATATCTTCTTTCGCACGACGACAGACTCACGTCACCCGACGACACATTTATTCCTTGCATGGTAATGCAGCAGCAAAGCAAGGCAGACCCAAATGGAAAATTGGTCTTTTCTCGCTTCACCTTCGCTCAGGGACACAGACGTGGTGGCCCTCTCCCAACCATCGCCCGACGATGCACAACAATCATACAACTTTTGTTGCTTTATTATACGCAACTTCAAATGGCTCTCATATTGGCCTTATTCCTTAATTGATCAAACAATGAATCTTGGAGATTTTATTCCTCTTGCTCCAACAATGCTCAAATACCTACAAAATAAATACAAAACTATCAATCGATACACTATGTACACAAAAACACCAATATGCATAAACTAAACGTATTTACACAAATGTCAGATTTATTCAACGATATTGACAATAAAGAGTCGATAAGTGCAACAAAAAGTATATAAAAAAATAGATACAATTTGCACTTATCAAAATCTCCCCAACTTGAACTTGTTTTTCCTCAAACAAGAAACAAACAACTCGAAGAAGCGAAAACGATCGACCAAAGAATCATGAATCGAAAGGTTTTAAAAATGGAGAATAAATGCAATGGCTCAAATGAAAAACAATACACACAAAGTAAACACTTACCACTAAGATACGACTATAACATAAGCATGAAACAAATGCTAAATACAAAAATCATGCCAAACATTCTAAAATAACACTATTCACAAATGAATCGCACCTAGCAAAATAAATAATCGGTAGATGACAAACACACAAAAAATGAGGTATTTTCACTTATCCATAATCTTGCAAATAATAGACTAAATTATGCACTCATCCAGAAAGACATATTGAAAATACAAAGTCAAGAATCACAAGGGCTTTTCAAGGTTGTAATGTGGCTTGGTTAACAAATAAGGGATAAGTCCTAAATCTAATCGAATCAAAAACTTGCCTTAATTTAAGGGAGTGATCAACTAACACAGACTCAAGAAAAATAATTTTAATCAAAATTCTTCTTCATTCCAAATTTATCAAACCAACACACATCACTTATTATCACAACATTATTTCATACTGTTGTACCCCGAAATTTGACCTCTCATTTATCAAGTATTTTTTCCACAAGATCTCCTTTAGTTCAAGACTGCACGAGGTTGATCAGCTCAAGACACCTCCTTAAGCACTGATGACTGAAATTAGGGTTTAAGATTTCACAGGGATAATTGAAATTTTAATGCCTCGTATGACTTTAATGGATCATTATGGACCCTCAAGATTTCTCATGTCAAGTTTCAAATCTTGGATCACATTTTTGCTCAGTCAATTGTCCAGTTGACCTAAAAATCAGCTGTATTGGGGAAAAAGTCAACTGTGGCCAATTTACAGTCAAACTTCATAATTTTTTATCCCTATCAACATTATAAACTCATATGTATTATTTGATCAAGTTTGGACCATAATTTCTCAAGAAATTGATCAGATCATCAAAAGGGAAAAATGGTCAAAATTAGGGTTTTGATTGAGAAAGGACAATTTCTGATTTTTGACCTAGCAAATGGTTAATTGGTTTGAGGAATGATCTCAAGAGTCAAATTGCATAATTTTTACCTAATGGCATGACTCAAAACATCCCTCAAGATCAATTGATTGATAGATGATTTTCAGTCAACTAATCAAAAGTCAATTGTATGCTGGAAAGTCAAACTTTGACTTTTTGGTCAAAATCAAGTGTCAAAGATCACAATTCATCAAAACATGTCAAAATATTAAACTTGTTCATCAAGGAATCAAAAAGTCAAGATTTCATTTTGAAAAGTCAAAGTTTCCAAACTTAGAATTTTTTTAAGTGTTGAAAACTTCATATTTTTTCACAACTTTGAGCCAATTTTTCACCATGATGCAAGATGATTTAAAAGAAACTTTCAACGTGAAATTTGTAGATCTCTGTGATATCTAAAACATTGCTTTACACAACTTCTCCTAGAAATACTTGGATCTCAAGTTTTTAATCCATGAAGTCATGGTCATGAAACTAAAACACTTAGTGAAATTTTGAGCATTTTTGGTCAAGATTTTGACCTAACTTCTGACCCAAGTTTCACATAGTTCCATTTCGATTTTGCAAAAGTGATTCAAAGAGGGGTTGTAGAGAACATTACAAGCTTTCCAAAATGTCCAAGAACTCCTTGAGATCATTTGTGAGAAAAGAGAATCGAAGGTCAGAAGTTGGGGTTTCAAGTTGTTTTGCAAAGCAAAATTTGTGATGCAACATGAACCAAATCCATAGCCATGCTGCACAATCTTGCTTTACAGGCCTCTAAACCTCAAGATCTCTCCATAATCAGAAGATTACACTTGCTTTTGAGCTATTATCCATTTGATTCAAGCTTTATCCAAGATAATTTTCCATTAATGGCACAAAGACACCATTGCCATTTACATAAAGCAAGCTTTATGCAAAGTCAACTTGCATTGAGCTTTGCACTTGTTCCTTCTGCACAAACTTCCTCTACAAAGTCATATCAACATGTTTAAAGTTGGTAACCACTCTAGGTATCTTTGTACTATGCATTGAAACCATGTTTGTCAACCTTACTTCAAAAACAAGCCAAGAAGCCAAAACATGTGATCGTGTACTTCTGACCACCTCAAGTATCCAAACATTTTGCATACATATACACAAGTTGTTTGCAAGAAAACACAGGCATACACAAGCCCTAAAACACACGAGAACTCAGAACTGAATCAAAAATCACCATTGTTGCACATTCTGACCAAAAACTTGAAACTCACATCTCTCTCGTGCGTTATTAAGCCTTTTGGTTCCTAAAGCTTCTAAACATCAAATACAACTCATCCCTGACCCTGTTTCATAACTGGAAAATCTCCATCATCAAGTTCCATTTTCAAAAATAGTGCTCTACAAATGGACTTCTCCAGAACTCCTCAGCCACTTTCAGCTCAAGCCAAGCATCACATTAGCTTCCTGGGAACTTGAGGAAGCTAACTCAATCACTGGAACTCATCAAAAGTTGCTCAAACTCAAAATATGATTTCAAATTTTGAGGTAAGTTTCCTTAACTTTGAACTCTCTCTACAAGCATCATTATTGATTCATTTGTGAAGATAAAATGTAGACCTCATTGCCCTGAAGCTGTACATATCTTTAGTTTTCATTTACATGGCTTGAGCTTAGAGAATTTTAAGTTTGAAGTTTATGAAAAAATTAGGGTTCAAATTAGGGCCAGAGAAATTCTCATTCATCTATGATCTATAGCTTTAGTTGTTTACATGGTTAGATTCGTGAGGAAAAATAGCACAACTTTCATATTTGCATTTTCCATTTTTGTTTAGAAATGAATGAGATACAGGTGGTCTGGCTGACTGATGGTTGAAGACGAAGTACATGTCATGGAGATGTTTTATATTATGTATTTATTATTTCATTTAAGTTAACAGATGTATAACTGTCCCAGTGGTAGAAGTGTGCGCCTTTCACCTTTAGGACCTGGGTTCGAGCCCTAGCGTCCATTTTGTCGTTTTTTCTTTCATTTTTTTGTTTCTTTTTGTTTGACAGCCAGCGCGTTGGGCCCTCTCCCTTGGGTCTAAGTCATTTTTACTCACTAATACCCCATGTTTGCTCATATCACGCAGCCCATATAACTTTTTTTATTTTCTGATTTCCAAACAAAAATATCATTTGGGCCAACTTCAAAACTGTTTTTTCTAATAAACCTCCCAGATTCAACTTTAACCTCCGTGAATTTATTTTTTTATTTTTTATTTATTTCACCTTTTATTATTATTAATAATATTATTATTATTTATTATTATTACTTTCATTAATAAAAAATCCAAAAAATATTTATATTTTATTATTTATATTTATTTAGTTTATTTTTCTTCATAAAACTAAAAATAACAAAAAAACATTTCCTTTAATAAATTAATTTCTTTTTTTAATACTTAGATAATTAGTCTTAATTATTGTTATATTATTTTCTTGTAAACTAAAATCAATTTAGAACTTAGGACTTTTATTTTATTTACTAGTTTAATTAAATTCACAAAAACCCTAAAAACTTGTTTTTCTTTAATAAATTAATTTATTTTATTAACTTAATCTTAATTTTCTTTTTTTTAGTTAATTATTATTATATTAGTTAACTAGGTCAAAAAAAAACTTTTTTCATGAAAAACCAAACAAAATCATATTTCTTTTTACATTTGCATTCTTGCATTTTTATTTATTCATTTTTTGTACAATATTCAATATGGTTGTAATAATTATTTAGATTTAATTTTCTTGCAATTCCCAATTTGTAAGTTGTACACCCCCTCCCCTAAATGATGTAATAGCTTAGTATTTTTATTTTCTGCAATTTAAATGTTTTATATACAAATGCTAGTAATTAGGATTTGTATGAAAAGATAAAATCAATGCTTAGAAAATCCTAATTCAAAGACAAATCAAGCATGTAAACCAATACACTTGCACTCATACACCCAAAGGTAAACCCACTTTGTTGCCTTACAAAAATGGCCATATTATGCATGTGAGTTATCTTAGCAAAAACAAGAAAAAAATACAATATCATAGTCCCTCGATGACGCTATCCATGTTGCCTTTCAAAATGATCTTAGTCCCTAAAGAAAATGCTAAGATATCTTATAACGTTGCTAATCATGGCTATACGATGACCCTTGCCCGTCCCTTTTACATCCAAAAAAAATGATTTCTTACCAAATTAATGGTAAGATAACAATGTCAAAGGAAAGAGGAAATAAACATGAAAGACTTTTGAGTAGGTAGATTAATCCTAGTTGCTTGCTCAATTTCAAAACCAAAATATCCTTGTTATTTTCAAAACAAACACTAACACTCTCAAAAATATCTTTTAAACTTGAAAGCATTTTCAAAGGATCAATACTTTGTATACATTCTTACGAACGAGAATCATTACAAAATTTGCCTAAACGATGGCTCCTTTTCAAAATGTTTTCAAAAAACACACAAAGCACATTTTAAAACAAAAGCAAGTGATCTAGCAAGTAACTAAGAGCCCATGGAAAACCATGGATGAAAAGGGTGATAATACCTTCCCTTTTCATAATCTACCCCCCGAACTAAAGAAAACATCTCAAAGGTCTTTACTGTTCTTTTCAGCCTTTCCTTTTGGATAAAATAAAAGTCGGTGGTGACTCTTTCTAACCGCAACATTTGTGATCAAACGCAAAACAACTAAGTCAGTTCTCTCACCGCATTACTGAACCGGCGACTCTGCTGGGGAAAATCTTAAAAGTGGGGTTACCTTAGGGCTAGATCACATTTATTTTCTTCCATTGTTTGACTTGTATGCTTTACATTTTGGTTCTTAGTGGGTACCGAAAAGTTGGTATATACCGACATGGTCTAAGCAATAGCCACGTTAGTGTGACATATTTGTGGGAACCAGTAGCCCTTGAGTAGTCAAGGAGAATACGGGGCCGCTGAGTGATGTCATGAAGCACTAACTAACTTCTAGAATCTTTACTTGACCAACTTGGCCATTAGGACGTAGTGAGATGAACGACTTTGGTGCAGTCCGAAGTTGGTAGATACTCGATACTACACTCATTGAGGTTTGGTTTTTTTGGGATATTTTGGTCGCCATTAAAGAGGCTTGCGTTGAAATAATGCCCGAGAAAATAAACCAGTGATATTGAGCTCCCTTAGAACCCGGTTACTATTGCTAGGACAGGTTTGAGCCAACTAAACTTCAAGAGGGTACTTACCTATGAGACTCCATGCAAGCCTAAACCTAAGGACTTATTTGTTTTGTTTGTATATATTTACTTATACATAACATCATAAACATCATAAACATCATACTCATACTCACTAACCATTTCAAGGATTTTTGCGATTTATCTTTGTTCTATTTTGTAGGACATGGATTATATTCGCAGGAAAACCACTAAAGTCAATCTTGTAAGGATCCCTCCTCAACTTAAAGAGCTAGCATCAAGGGTTCCAGAAAATTCTCCATTTATGTAAAGACATGGCCGCCTCCTAAACTTGGTCACTTCCAACACTGATGAGGACATGATGAATGTGCTCTTCCAGTTCTTTGATCCTCTACACCATTGCTTCACATTTCCCGATTATCAACTTGTTCCAACTTTGGATGAATTCTCCCAACTCTTTAGGATTCCCATTCTCAATCAACTACCCTTCAACGGTACAGAAAGAGATCCAAAGCCATAAGAGATTGCTCAAGCCATACACATGCAACCATCTGATGTCACAACTAATTGGGAAACAAGGAGTGGGGTCAAGGGTTTCTTAACCAAGTTCTTGTTTGAGAAAGCCCAAAACTGTTGGAACTCCTTGGAATTGCAAGCTTTTGAGGAAATTGTGGCTCTCCTCATCTATGGGATGGTTTTGTTTCCAAATCCTGACCAACTCATAGATGTAAACATCGTCAAAATCTTCATATCTCATAACCTGGTGCCTACTTTGTTAGGAGACATCCTACATTCTTTTCACACCCGCACTATGAGGAAAAGGGGTATTATCATGTGATTTACTCCTCTCTTAGAAAGATGGTTTATTTCACATCTTCCCCAATCTGTATTGAAGAATGAGCAAGGTTCAAGGTGGTCACATAGGTTGATGACGCTCAAACATTCAGACATCCATTGGTGTTCCTGATCTGTAGAGAATGTTACTATCCTCGAACATTATGGAGAATTCCCTAATGTCCCCTTACTTGGCATTAGAGGAGGTATCACCTACAACCCCTGCTTAGCCTTAAGACAGTTTGGTTACACCCGAAGGGATGGTCCATATGAGATGCTTATTCAAGGTTTAGTATTTGACTATGATAATGATGACCAAGGTTACCGCCAGAGGTTTATCCGAACTTGGAGGATGTTGAACAAGGTAGATAGAAAGACATTGGGGTATAAGATTTACAACCCTCTTGAGCCTTATCTCAAATGGGTTCGAGCCCGTGCTCAAAGTATTATGATACCTTACCCCTCTATTCTTCCAGTTATCATAGAGCCTGTTATATAAGGATATGTCCGCCACACTATCCTTCATCCTGACATGCCCACCTCTCTTGAAGAATTTCAAAGGGATTGGATACAACTTAAGGGGGAGCGAGACACTTTCGAGGCCCAATTCTACGCCAGCGAGAAGAAGGTTCTGGAACTCACCAAGTAGCTTCATGAGGAGCGGAGTCTGAATGCCTACATCGCACCAAAGAGGATGCGTTCCACTTTTTTATCTTAGAGTTTTTGTATTTCTTTGTAAGCCTAAAGAGGCACGATGTACTTAAACTTTAATTTATTAATATGACGTGTGTTTCTTTTGTGTCTAAAGGAAATTTAAATCTCTAATTTCCTTGAAATCATTGCATATGCATCTCCATTCATCATCACATAAACAATTTTCTTACCACAAGTCTCCTCATCTTCTTACTGTTTATTTCAGTAAGATGGATCTCGAGCAGACAGTAAAATACCTCCAGGCGCAGAATGCTCAGTTTCAACAGATGTTCTTGACTCTAGCCAAAGGACAAGAGGATTTGAAAACTTTGCTGATCAAAGAAAAGAAGAAGAAAGAAAAGAAAGAAACCGGTGTTCTGAATCTAGGAAGAAGGATCCCAGGGCCAGCCAGACGGACCTTAGACTTCGCAACATCATCTGGTGAAAAGGATAATCAAGAAGGGAAAAACAAGGAAGTGATTTCCCATCCAGAATCTGAAGAGGAAGAAGAAGAAGATTACTCTGACGAGCAGTATCCTCCGGCTGATGACAAATACAAACATCTGGAAGAGTGTCTAAGTGCAATGGAGACTCAAAAAGTGCCTGGGCTGGACTTTGAAGAGCTGGGTTTGGTGTCTGGGATTGTTATTCCATCAAAATTCAAGGTACCAGTGTTTTCTAAGTACGACGGGATTTCGTATCCCAAGATGCACCTTTGATATTATGTGAGGAAGATACAGCCTCACACCGCTAACAAAGATTTATTGGTCCACTTCTTTCAGGATAGTCTATCTGGGACTCAGCTAGATTGATTCTATCAACTGAATGGGCCAATATCCATAATTAGGAAGACCTCGTCGCTGCTTTTTATAAACAGTATCAATACAACGCATACCTTGTTCCCACTCGTACTCAACTCCAGATTATGGCAATGGTTTCAAGTGAAGGTTTCAAAGACTACACTCAGAAATGGAGGGACTTAGCAGAAAGAGTCCAGCCTCCCCTGTCTGACAGAGAGCTAGTAGACATGTTTCTGGGTACCCTATCCGGTCCTTTCTTTAACCTTCTAATTAGAAGCTCCTCAGCAGGCTTCACTGAATTAATCTTGATCGGGGAAAGAGTGGAAGCTGGGATTAAGAGTGGGAATATCCAAAAGGATGCATCCTCCAGTGTCGTGAGAAAACCATTTATTGGGAAGAAAGAAGTTGGTGTTTTGTATCCTCAAAGGAATCAGCATAGAACTGAACGTCGTCCAATGGTAGGGGCTGTCATGATCCCTAAGCCTGCAGCTACTCAACAAAGGAGCAATAAGCCTAGAACGGAAAGACCAGTAAGACAATTTACCCGGATAAATATGACGTTGTCTCAAGTCCTGCCACATTTATTGAGATCTAATCTGGTAACTTTGAAGGAAGCCCTGAAGAATCCCAACACAGCCTCTCCTCATTACAACCCTAATGCTCGCTGTGCTTACCATTTAGAAAGTCCAGGCCATGATACCAACAACTTATGAGCTTTGAAAAACAAGGTGCAAGACCTTCTCGAGGCAAAAGAAATTAAATTTTATGCTCCTGAGATCCCAAATGTTATCAATGCTCTTATGCCCAAGCATGGTCGTGATGTTAACGATGTTGAAGATGATATGTTTGTTACTGTTGTTGATGAACTTGTTACTCCTCTCCTGACTGTCAAGAAGAACCTGTTGAAGGCCGGTTTATTTCCGGGTTGTGGTGAAAGTTGCCACCTCTATTTATCCCTACCAACTGGTTGTCATTTATTGAAAGCAGGTGTCCAGCGCATAATGGATGACAAAGTGATTTTGTTTGAAAAGACTCTCATTCCAACCATTTCTTACAAGGATGTTTCAATAGTAACCATTTCCGCCAATCCTTCCAGAGTCTCCACCAAAAGACCCGTTAGGATTACATCTGTTCCTAAAGTGACTCCGACGATAATTACTATGCAGGGACCAATCCCGTACTCATAAGATAAAACTGTCCCATGGAACTATGGGGGCGACGTCTACTATCACAACGTCAAACAGGATTGGCTGGCTGACGAAGACTCAATTTTTGAGAAGGCTGACCCCGACATCAACGACATTGCGGGAACCAGCAAAATAACCCGAAGTGGAAAAGTATTCTCCCCAGAGATTTCTCCTCCAAAAACTGTTACCGGTCCTGTGATCATCCCTGCTTTTGTTCCTACTACTACAATTCCTATGGTTACCCCTACTGACACCCCTACTGCCGAGTCGACCGAGACTTGGGGCAAAGGAATTCTGGTTGAGCCTGTCCGGATAAAGGCGCAATCAATATCTATCCCGGAAGCCTCCAAAAAGGAGATGGGAGAAATTCTAAAAATTATAAAAAGAAGCGACTATAATGTAGTCAAACAGTTAGGGAAGACTCCGTCAAACATCTCTATGCTAGCTTTACTGTTGTGCTACGAGGATCATGCGAAGGCCTTGGTGAAATTTATTAAAACTGCCCATGTTCCATAAGAAACCTCTGCTGATCAGTTCCAAGACTGTGTGGCCAGTTTGACCACTGACAATGGTTTAGGCTTTTCTGATGCTGACTTGACACCTAGAGGGAGGAAACACAACAAGGCGTTGCATGTATCTGTCGAATGCAGAGGCACAACTTTGGCCCATGTCCTGGTTGATACTGGTTCATATTTGAATGTGCTGCCTAAGAATGCTTTGGATAGACTCGAATGTGAAGGCTTAACCTTAAAACCCAGCAACATAGTGGTAAGGGCCTTCGACAGTTCAAAAAGAATGGTGCATGGGGAGGTGGACATCCCCATAAAAGTTAGAACCCAAACCTTTGATTCAACTTTCTACATGATGGACATTCTCCCTTCCTATTCATGTTTATTGGGCCGACCTTGGATTCACAACGCTGGTGCCATCACCTCTACATTACATCAGATGCTGAAATACCCAACCAAGGGAAAAACCATTACTGTCCATGGAGAAGAGGAATATATGGTCAGTCACTTGAACTCCTTCAGATACTTGGAGTTGGATGGTGAATTCATTGAAACTCCATTTCAAAATTTCGAGGAAGTCCCACAAATAGTGGCAGCAACCAAGACTGTTTCCCAAGTCCCAAAGATTACAAGACCTCCGCTAAAGATGTCTTCTCTGAAAGATGCCAAGGCAGTAATCGAAGAAGGTGGGTGTAATATTTGGGGCCAACTCCCGGATATCCCTTACAAATCTGACAAATTTAGTTTAGGTTTCACTTCAGGAGCCCAGAAAGTTGTTCGTCGTGCTCATGCCAGTGGACCACCTTTGAAGATCCGCAACCATGGAGTCAACACAACGGAGGATAGTGATGATAGCTGCGACCTGGAGGAATGGATTTTCCCAACTATCAATGGAGGACTCAGCAATTGGGAAGCTAAAGATTTTGTCCCAATTACTTTTATCCAATAATAATTGTCTTTAAATTTTTGTCGGACTTATAATAATTAAACAATTCAGACTTTTAAAAACCTTGTGTCTTACTCGAGGAACAACAATCCATTTGTAAGGGTTGTTACTTCATTTTCATATGTCATCAATGAATCATGGACGTTTTTGCATGCAAACTTTGTGCTCTTTGTCTTTCTTTTCTACATTTTTATTTCTTTCAAAGATAGCTATGCTCTTACACACACTCACATATCAAAATGTAAATCTACATCCAATCATGATCCCATGGGTAACGATTCTGCTATGGCCTATTGTGACTTTGAAAATATAATCTACCAAGCCGAAGATGAAGGTGAGGAAGATTATGAAGTGCCAGGGGAACTAGCCAGGTTACTACAACAAGAAGAGAGGACCATACAGCCCCACGAAGAACCAGTGGACACAGTTAACTTAGGTACCGAAGAGGACTAGAAAGAAGTCAAGGTGGGTGCCAATATGGAATCTAGTGTCAAGAAGCGTTTAATTCAATTACTACATGACTATGTTGAGGTCTTTTCTTGGTCATACGAAGACATGCCTAGACTTGACACTGATATTATGGTCTATCGTCTACCGACAAAGGAAGACTGCTCTCCGGTAAAATAGAAAGTCAGTCGCATGCGGCCAGACATGTCAGAGAAGATCAAGACTAAGGTCATGAAACAATTCAACGTCAGATTCTTAGCCGTCACCTCCTATCCACAATGGGTCGCCAATGTTGTTCTAGTGCCTAAATAGGACGACAAAGTACGCATGTGTGTGGATTACCGAGATTTGAATAGGGCAAGCCCTAAGGATGATTTCCCACTTCCCTATATCGATATTTTGGTTGACAATACCGCACAACATAAAGTGTTCTCATTCATGGATGGTTTCTCAGGCTACAATCAAATCAAAATGGCACCTGAGGACATGGAGAAAACGACCTTCGTCACATAGTGGGGCACTTTCTGTTACAAGGTTATGCCATTCGGGTTGAAGAACGCTGGGGAAACTTATCAACGCGCCATGGTAGCTCTATTTCACGACATGATCCATCACGAAATAGAGGTCTATATGGACGGTATGATATCCAGATCTCAAACTGAAGAGGAACATCTTGACCATTTGTAGAAACTATTTGAAAGGCTAAAGAAATACAAGCTAAGGTTGAACCCGAATAAATGTACATTTGGGGTGAGGTCCGGTAAACTCCTAGGCTTCTTCGTCAGCGGTAAAGGTATCGAAGTGGATCCTGCCAAGGTGAAAGCAATACAAGAAATGCCTGCTCCTCGCACCGAGAAGGAAGTCAGAGGATTCTTAGGATGACTTAACTATATTGCCAGATTCATTTCTCACATAACCGCTACTTGTGAACCAATCTTCAAATTACTGAAGAAAGATCAAGTAGTCAAATGGAATGATGAATACCAAGTTGCCTTCGACAAGATCAAGGAGTACCTGCAAGAGTCTCCTATTTTGATGCCACCAGTCGAGGGAAGACCTGTGATCATGTATCTAACTGTCTTGGAAAATTCAATGGGGTGTGTGCTGGGGAAACATGACGAGTCTGGCCGAAAAGAGCACGCTATATACTACCTGAGCAAAAAGTTTACCGACTATGAAACAAGATATTCACTCCTCGAGAAAACTTGTTATGCTATGGCATGAGCTGCTCGCCGGCTGAGACAGTATATGTTGATCCATACTACCTTATTAATATCCAAGATGGATCCAATTAAATACATATTCGAGAAGCCTGCCCTCTCTGGGAGAATAGCAAGATGGAAGATGATCCTGACTGAATACGACATTCAGTACACTACCCAAAAAGCAATAAAGGGCAGTGTACTAGCCGATCACCTTGCTCATCAAGTTGTGGATGACTATCAGTCCATCAAATTCGAGTTCTCAGATGAAGACATAATGATGGTAAACAATCGTGAAGAACTCAGACCATATGACGAACCTGAACAAGGATCCCGATGGACCTTGGTTTTTGACAGAGCCTCCAACGCACTCGGAAATGGCATAGGTGCTGTAATAATATCCCCTGAAGGATGCCATACTCCCTTCACTGCAAGAATTTGCTTCAACTGTACCAATAACATGGCAGAATACGAAGCGTGTATTTTTGGTCTCAAAGCTGCCATAGATTTGGGAATCAAGTCCTTAAGTGTATTCGGAGATTCATCCTTAGTCATCAGTCATATCAAAGGAGAATGAGACACCAAGAAACCTAACTTCATCCCTTACAAAGAACATGTGTTGACATTAATCCCGCATTTCAAGGAAATTACCTTTGAGCATTTTCCACGAGAGGAAAATCAACTGGCGGACGCGCTAGCCACCATGTCATCCATGTTTAAACTCAAGTGGGGCAACGAGGCTCCCCAGATCACCATTGAGCGGATGGATGAACCAGCCTACTGTCACGAGATCGATACTGAAGAAGTAGTGGATCAGCCTTGGTTCCATGAAGTTAAGAGATATCTCGAGGCTCAAGAGTATCCGGAAGGAGCTTCAGTCAATGATAAGAAGTTCCTGAGGAGATTCTCTGCTAAGTTCTTCCTTAGTAATGGCATTATCTACAAGCGCAACCACGACTCTATTTTGCTTCGTTGCATAGACAAGGTGAAGGCAGAAAAGATCATGGCTGATCTACATGAAGGCACTTTTGGAACCCATTCCAGTGGGCATACAATGGCTAAAAAGATCCTACGGGCAGGGTATTACTGGTCTACCATAGAAGAAGATTGCAATCAGCATTCACGAACCTGTCACAAGTGTCAGATCTATGCTGACAAAGTGCATGTGCCTCCAGTTCCTAAAAATGTCCTGACTTCTCCTTGGACATTCGCGATGTGGGGCATCTATATGATTGGAGAAATCAAACCTACAAATTCTAATGGACACCGCTTCATCTTAGTGGCCATTGAATACTTCACGAAATAGGTTGAGGCGGCTTCTTTCTCTTCTGTTACCAAGAATGTTGTAGCCCGATTCATTAAACAGAATCTCATCTGTCGGTATGGCATCCTGGAGAGAATCATCACAAACAATGGTACAAATCTAAACAATACTATGATCACCACACTGTGCGTGCAATTCAAGATCCAGCACCATAATTCTTCCCCTTACCGGCCAAAGATGAATGGCGTTGTCGAAGCCGCAAATAAGAACATAAAAAAGATCATACAAAAAATGACAGTAACTTACAAAGACTGGCATGAGATGTTACCATTTGCTCTCCACGGTTACCGTACCACAGCGCGCACGTCAACAGGGGCAACTCCTTTTTCCTTGGTATACGACATGGAAGTTTTTCTACCAATTGAACTCAAAATACCTTCTCTAAGAATCATAAAAGATGCAGGGCCGAATGAAGATGAATGGGTTCAAAATCGACTTGACCAGTTGAACCTAATTGATGAGAAGAGGCTTACGGCTATCTGTCACGGCTAGATGTACCAAAAATGTATGATCAATGCTTTTAACAAAAAGGTCAGACGTCAGGTATATTAGGTTGGTGACTTGGTAATCAAGCGTATCATATTACCACAAGGTGATCCCAGGGGAAAATGGACTCCTACATACGAGGGACCATTTGTGATCAAAGGCATATTCTCTGGTGGAGCAATGATCTTAACCACTATGGATGGCGACGATCTTCCACACCCTGCGAACGCGGACATAGTCAAAAGATACTACACATAAGAGACCCGCTAGGTTGACACGCCTAGGCAAAACAAGGGCATCCCGACGAACCATACAGGTTCGAGCAAAAATTAGGGATAAAATACAAAAAAAATTATACATCCGGCAAGCTGAAAATCTGAAAAGGCGGCTTCGGCAAAAAAGGGTATCCCAGTGGACTGAAGACCCGAAAGGGCGATCCAAGAAAAATTTAGGGAATTAAAGCGTATCACTATCTCCAGTTGGATCACCTTACAGACAACCTTTAGCATCGACTGATAAGCTCAAATGGGTCTAATCAATCCAATCAACTTCGGACAAGGCAGCAAGTGGACAAAACGCTCAGAGACACGAAGGCTATAGCAGAATGGAAACCCCATGGGATTATTTCACATAGCTATCTTTTTCTTTGTATCAAATTTTCATTTTCTATGATGACGTTCTCTTACTAGGATTTTCATCTCATTGTACAAAAATTCTTATTCAAGTTAATACAAAGATATCCCTTTGAAAGTGCAAAACTATCTGTTTTTCTTTATTTCTGTGTTTTGTTTATAAAAACGTCCAATGATTTATTTTTGAACATTTGCATTTGAATGTAACTACTGTTTAAAAATGAGCAAAAAAGGGGAATAGAAAATAGAAAGACAAACACTAATGGCTTCAAGAAATAGGATAATATCTTTACACTATTCCATAAATTCCCCCACAGATACTTTCCCAGCAAGAGCGGAAAATGGGACATCCCACTACAGGATCGCTAACATATCTCTAGTATGCAGCTTAATGATATCAAGCTCTCTCACATCCCCGGCAGAACAAAACTTCTAGTTATCACTCCTAAGATTCCCCAGTGAAAGTTGCCCAGTTTCTCAGGATTCCCCATCAGGATTTCACAAGGTCCACAAGCAATACACAATGTTTCCCTTTCACAACAGAGTTTATTTCTCTAATAAATGGAAACTCATCCGTCAACAATTCAAGATATGAAGACTTGTACTCCTCATTCTTAGCAATGCTCAGGGATTTATTTTCCCTGACTCCAGCAATACTGCATCATAATAATTAGTGTGTCCATACATTACGTCATAACATTGACAGCACAGATACATATGACACAATCTCATTTATTTTTTAGAACATCATTGCACCATGCATTTCATACATCATGAAATTGCATGCAACTAAGTTTTCATCTTTTACAGGAAAGATCAATCAATAGAGAATTATCGTCAAATTTTCAACAAGTCAAATATAGATAAATTCCTTAGAATGGATTGGTCAACCATCTACATAACATATATTTCTTTCAGACTCCTGCCGGTTCAGTTTAAATCTCTCAACGGTTTATTCTGATTCTTTCCCGCACACTTTCTCTGGTTCAGATAAATCACTCAAAGATTTACTCTGATTATTTCCAGTTAAAGAATGTCCAAGATCTCTTTTGGTTCAGTTTAGACCCCTCAATGGTTTATCTTGATACTTTCTAAAGGAACATTTCGGGTTCAGATAAATCTCTCAACGGTTTATTATAATTCTTTCCCGCAGACGCTTTCTCTGGTTCAGATAAATCGCTCAAAGATTTATTCTACTTATTTCCATTTAAAGAATATTCAAAGATCTCTTTTGGTTCAGTTTAAACCCCTTAATGTTTTATCCTGATACTTTCTAAAGGAACACTTCTGGTTCAGATAAATCGCTTCAAGATTAATTCTGATTTCTTCTCAGTCAAACGACATGCAAGACTTCTTCTGGTTTAGATAAGTCACTCCAAAGATTTATTCTGATTCTTTTCCAGTTGAAATCAAGTTTAGACTTAGTCCATTGTCTGTCAACAGTCACCCTTGGATGGCATCTACAAGCCCATCTCTAGTAAATCTCCATCATTCCTCTAAATGGCATCTATAAGCCCACTCACAATTCATCTTTGAGTGCAAATTTCTGGGCACTCTAGTGTCCAATCATCTTCCACCTTCAAGTCACGAATGACGGATCCGCCAATCTAACTCTTCAGGTTTAACAATATTAAACAGGGGCAGTTGTTGTACCCCAAAATTTTCCCTCTCATTTATCAAGTATTTTTTCCACAAGATCTCTTTGGTTCAAGACTGCACAAGGTTGATCAGCTCAAGACACCTCCTTAAGCACTGATGACTGAAATTAGGGTTTGAGATTGCACAAGGATAATTGAAATTTTAATGACTCATATGACTTTCATGGGTCATTATGGACCCTCAAGATTTCTCATGTCATGTTTCAAATCGTGGATCACATTTTTGTTCAGTCAATTGACCTAAAAATCAGCTGTATTGAGGAAAAAGTCAACTGTGGCTAATTTATAGTCAAACTTCATAATTTTTTATCCATATCAACATTATAAACTCATATTTATCATTTGATCAAGTTTGGACCACAATTCCTCAAGAAATTTGATCGGATCATCAAAAGGGCAAAATGTTCAAAATTAGGGTTTTAAGTGAGAAAGGGAAATTTCTGATTTTTGACCTAGCAAATGGTTAGTTGGTTTGAGGCATGATATCAAGAGTTCAATTGCATCATTTTGACCTAATGTCATGACTCAAAACATCCCTCAAGATCAATTGATTGATAGATGATTTTCAGTCAACTGATCAAAAGTCAATTGTACGCTGAAAAGTCAAACTTTGACTTTTTGGTCAAAATAAAGTGCCAAAGATCACAATTCATCAAAACATGTCAAAATATTAAACTTGTTCATCAAGAAATCAAAAAGTCAAGATTTCATTTTGAAAAGTCAAAGTTTCCAAACTTAGAAATTTTTCTAAGTGTTGAAAACTTCATATGTTTTCCACAACTTTGAGCCAATTTTTCACCATGATGCAAGATGATTCAAAAGAAACTTTCAACATGAAAGTTGTAGATCTCCATGAGATATAAAACATTGCTTTACAAAACTTATCCTAGAAATGCTTGGATCTCAAGTTATTAATCAATGAAGTCATGGTCATGAAACTAAAACACTTAGTAAAATTTTGAGCGATTTTGGTCAGGATTTTAACCTAACTTCTGACCCAAGTTTCACATAGTTCCATTTGGATTTTGCAAAACTGATTCAAAGAGGGGTTGTAGAGCACATTACAAGATTTCCAAAATGTCCAAGAACTCCTTGAGATCATTTGTGAGCAAGGAGAATCGAAGGTCAGAAGTTGGGGTTTCAAGTTGTTTTGCAAAGCAAAATTTGTGATGCAACATGAACCAAATCCATAGCCATGCTGCACAATCTTGCTTTGCAGGCCTCTAAACCTCAAGATCTTTCCCTAATAATAATATTACACTTGATTATGAGCTATTATCCATTTGATTCAAGCTTTATCCAAGATAATTTTCCATTAATGGCACAAAGGCACCATTGCCATTTACATAAAGCAAGCTTTATGCAAAGTCAACTTGCATTGAGCTTTTCACTTGTTCCTTCTGCACAAACTCCCTCTACAAAGTCATATCAACATGTTTAAAGTTGGTAACCACTCTAGGTATCTTTGTACTATGCATTGAAACCATGTTTTTCAACCTTACTTCAAAAACAAGCCAAGAAGCCAAAACATATGATCTTGTACTTCTGACCACCTCAAGTATCCAAACCTTTTCCATACATATACACAAGTTGTTTGCAAGAAAACACACGCATACACAAGCCCTAAAACACACAAGAACTCAGAACTAAATCAAAAATCACCATTGTTGCACATTCTGACCAAAAACTTGAAACTCACATCTCCCTCGTGCGTTATTAAGCCTTTTGGTTCCTAAAGCTTCTAAACATCAAATACAACTCATCCCTGACCCTGTTTCATAACTGTAACATCTCCATCATCAAGTTCCACTTTCAAAAACAGAGCTCTGCAAGTGGACTTCTCCAGAACTCCTCAACCACTTTCAGCTCAAGCCAAGCATCATATTAGCTTCCTGGGAACTTGAGGAAGCTAACTCAATCACTGGAACTCATCAAAAGTTGCTCAAACTCATAATACGATTTCAAATTTTGAGGTAAGTTTTCTTAACTTTGAACTCTCTCTACAAGCATCATTATTGATTCATTTGTGAAGATAAAATGTAGACCTCATTGCCCTGAAGCTGTACATATCCTTAGTTTTCATTTACATGGCTTGAGCTTAGAGAATTTTAAGTTTGAAGTTTATGAAAAAATTAGGGTTCAAATTAGGGCCAGAGAAATTCTCATTCATTTGTGATCTATAGCTTTAGTTGTTTATATGGTTAGATCGTGAGGAAAAATAACACCACTTTCATATTTGCATTTTCCATTTTTGTTGAGAAATGAATGAGATATAGGTGGTCTGGTTGGCTACAGGTTGAAGACGAAGTACAGGTCATGGAGAAGTTTTACATTATGTATTTGTTCTTTTATTTAAGTTAACGGATGTATAGCCGTCCCAGTTGTAGAAGCGCGCACCTTTCACCTTTAGGACCTGGGTTCGAGCCCCATCGTCCATTTTGTCATTTTTTCTTTCATTTTTTTGTTTCTTTTTGTTTGACAGCCAGCGCGTTAAGCCCTCTCCCTTGGGCTTAAGTCATTTTTACTCACTAATACCCCCCTGTTTGCTCATATCACGCAGCCCATATAACTTTTTTTTATTTTCTGATTTCCAAACAAAAATATCATTTGGGCCAACTTCAAAACTTTTTTTTAATAAACCTCCCAGATTCAACTTTAACCTCCTTGACTTTATTTTTTCTATTTTATTTTATTTCACATTTTATTATTATTAATAATATTATTATTATTTATTATTATTACTTTCATTAATAAAAAATCCAAAAAATATTTATATTTTATTATTTATATTTATTTAGTTTATTTTTCTTCATAAAACTAAAAAGAACAAAAAAACATTTCCTTTAATAAATTAATTTCTTTTTTTAATACTTAGATAATTAGTCTTAATTATTGTTATATTATTTTCTTGTAAACTAAAATCAATTTAGATCTTAGGACTTTTATTTTATTTACTAGTTTAATTAAATTCACAAAAACCCTAAAAACTTGTTTTTCTTTAATAAATTAATTTCTTTTATTAACTTAATCTTAATTTTATTTTTTTTAGTTAATTATTTTTATATTAGTTAACTAGGTCAAAAAAACATTTTTCATGAAAAACCAAACAAAATCATATTTCTTTTTACATTTGAATTTTTGCATTTTTATTTATTCATTTTTTGTATAATATTCAATATGGTTGTAATAATTATTTAGATTTAATTTTCTTGCAATTCCCCATTTGTAATTTGTACACCCCCTCCCCTAAATGATGCAATAACTTAGTATTTTTATTTTTTGCAATTTAAATGCTTTATATACAAATGCTAGTAATTAAAGTTTGTATAGAAAGATAAAATCAATGCTTAGAAAACCTTAATTCAAAGATAAATCAAGCATGTAAACCAATACACTTGCACACATACACCCTAGGGTAAACCCACTTTGTTTTCTTACAAAAATGGTCATATTATGCATGTGAGTTATCCTAGCAAAAACAAGCAAAAAATACAAGATCGCAGTCCCTCGATGACGCTATCCATGTTGCCATTCAAAATGATCTTAGTACCTAAAGAAAATGCTAAGATATCTTACAACGTTGCTAATCATGGCTATACGATGACCCTTGCCTGTCCCTTTTACATCCAAAGATAGGGTTTCTTACCAAATAAATGGTAAGATAACAATGTCAAAGGAAAGAGGAAATAAACATGAAATACTTTTGAGTAGGTAGATTACTCCTAGTTTCTTGCTCAATTTCAAAACCAAAACATCCTTGATATTTTCAAAACAAACACTAACACTTTCAAAAATATCTTTCAAACTTGAAAACATTATCAAAGGATCAACACTTTGTATACATTCTTACGAACAAAAATCATTACAAAATTTGCCTAAACGATGACGCCTTTTCAAAATATTTTCAAAAACCACACAAAGCACATTTTCAAACAAAAGCAAGTGATCTAGCAAGTAACTAAGAGCCCATGGAAAACCATGGATGAAAATGGTGTTAATACCTTCCTTTTTCATAATCTACCCCCCGAACTCAAGAAAACATCTCAAAGGTCTTTCTTGTTCTTTTCAGCCTTTCCTTTTGGATAAAAGAAAAGTCGGTGGAGACTCTTGCTAACCGCAACATTTGTGATCAAACGCAAAACAACCAAGTCAGTTCTCCCACCGTGTTACACATACTCTTTTTGTTTTTCTTTTTCAAAGCTTTTTCAATTTTTTTCTTTATTTTTCTTTTCTTTCTTTCTTTTTGGTTCTTTTTCTATTTCTTTCTCAATCTCATAGCAATACACACAAGAGAAAGCAAACAATTATCTCTCTAACTTGAATTCAACCATCGTCATAATATGAATACTCTCTACTTTCTAAGGTAAGGAAAAAATTCAAACTATAAATCATAGTTAAGGGTTCAAGAAAACAAAGAATCAATGTCCATACAAAAAGATGAACTTAACACTCATAGACAAGCATTTAGCAAAAACAACATGGATATCGACAAAAAGGCTCAAAGGGGGTTACAAAAGTTCACATACTCACAAGGTGAATTGACTATTTTGTTAGGTAGTTGTGCTCAAAAGGGAAAAAATGCCTTGATCACTTTCATGCATTTATAAAATCAACACAAACAAAAGATTAAGCATAATGAAATCCAGTTAAAACAAGAATGTGGTCTTCAACATATGTGAACAATGGAAAGCTACCTCACAAAAAGGGTAAGAACTAATGTGATTCACAAACGAACAAGTATACAAAAGAATGAATGGTATAAAAATTATAAAAAGTCTAAGTATCATGAATATGCTAAAGTATAGAAAGCGATAAACACATACCTCAAACATGTACAAAATCTTAACAAAATCATTACCGACACGATCAAACTTTACAAATCACCTCAATATCCCCAAGCTATTCACAACAAGCTCAATGACAAACACAAAAATGAACACAAATAATATACACATACTAAAATACCAAATGGAATTGTCTAAACAAATTTAAAAGTGAAGATATGAAATTTAAGAACTAGTTCGAGTTAAATTTGTTTAGACAATTGCATTCAACTACCTAAACTAATAAAAATGAAAAACAATAAAAAAAATGTTTGTTTTACGTTGTAAGCTTGAAGCCTAATATTTACAACTCGCATGTTGCTTTAAATGAGCTAAATGCTTCACTCTCGCCTTTTCTCTCATCTCTTCGAGCTCTAACCGGAACTACACATCTAATCACACTTTTGGCAAACGTGAAAAGAAACAAAAATATACAAGTATATAACACATGTAACTATTTACAAGTTTTGTAAACATATACAAATAGATGTAAAATTAAACATAAACAAGTTCATTTACAAATTCTATACAACATATACATTAATTAAAAAACTCAAAAACAAAGGAATTATCGTGATGCGAAACAATAAACCAATCCCCAACAGCAATGCCATTTTGCTGAAGCGGTAAATTGGCAAGCAAAAAGTAAAGTATTAATTTTACCGGGTGATATTTATGTTATATCCTATCGTGTACACAAAGATTGGTTATCGATTCACTATTCGACAAATCATTCGTTAATGAATTTGGGGGGAAAATGGGTTATTTGTAAAGAAAGGGTAAAAACTATTGACAAGAAAATAAATTCATTCTTCATAGAAGAAAATTATCAAGCATGCATATAATCCACTCCTCATAGACTTAAACCTATAGACCAGTTAAAATCAACATATAATACTTGTCAATGTCATCACATGTCAAACACAACACCCACTGCATCACCTCGATATCAATCACTCAACCACTTCAACAACACAGAAGTCAACCGTGCCACTCGAGTTAACAATCTCTCAGCCAACACAGAGGCATTAATCACAGACACCCTAAGGGAATAATAACACTAAATATATCTCTAGAATTTAGACACTATTAGACAATCATCCTAGATAAAAACTTGAGCAGTATATATCTATAACAACCTAAATCCCCAACACATAGCAAAAATCAAGGATAACAATCCACAAAGATTTGTAAAGAAAATTAAATATAACGCCATGGGAGACAAATATACATAAGATCAAAGTAAATAAATATACAAACCCAACCAAAAGAGAATACACAAAGAAGAAGAGAAATAAACCGCAAATCTTCCGGATTGTTAGAGTCGGTCAAAGAGAAATCCACCCCGAATCATCCGTGAGCAAGCTCCATAGTTGTTATCTAAGCTAATCCAATACAAAAATGAGGTTGATGGAATTGGGAGAACAAAAACCACTCCCAAAACCATAACTAAACAAATGAAACAAAATTAAAGTATAAAGGAAAATTTGTTCCGCGACCATCGCCTGACGACACAACACACGTCACCCGGCGACAACTCTAATACACTTGGCTCAGGTTGCGCCATGAACACATTAGGCCAGAAATATCTTCTTTCGCCCGACGACAGAATCACTTCGCCCGACGACACCTTTATTCCTTGCCTGGCGACATAACAGCGAAGCAAGGCAAACCCAAATGGAAAATTACGCAATGGCCCTCACCCGACCATCGCCCGACGTTGCACACTAGTCCAACAACTTTTGTTGCTTTCTTCTGCACAACTTTAAATGGATCTCATCTTGGCCTTATTCCTTTATTGATCAAACAATGCATCTTGGAGCTCTTATTCCTCTTGCTCCAACAATTCTCAAATACCTACAAAATGAATATAAAACTATCAATTGATACACTATGTACACAAAAACATCAATATACACAAACTAAACGTATTTACACAAAAGTCGGGTTTATTGAATGATATTAACAACAAAGAGTCGATAAGTGCAACAAAAAGTATATAAAAAATAGCTACAGTTTGCACTTATCAGTGATCATCCAAGGGAAAGACAAATCCCTTCGGGCATATATAAAAAGGTTCAACTTCAAGGCCGGTCAGGTCTCCACGGCTGATGGTATGAAGAAATATTTGCTGGAGCGCGAGCTACGTCCCTGCAGCGATTTTGCCAAGGTGGTTGACGTAGAAACACCTGCTACACTTGATGCCCTTATTCTTAAGGCCCAGACATACATCTAGTATGAAGAAAATGAAGCTGCCAACAACGGTCGAGATTCACGACATTAGGAGAATTCCAAGTCCTCAAAGCACGATGACTCCTTGACATCTCGCCAAGGAGCAGATAAAAGAAGAGATGACAAGTACCACAAATAGAGAGAATACAAAGGGCCAGCTGGATGGTTCCATGATTACACCCCTAGATGGTTCCACAATTACACCCCCCTAACAATGCGAATTCGGAGTTTGTCAGGCTGGGGTCCACTATCCTCGACAAACACCGTCCAAACCTGAGACGAACAAAACTAAATATTTATGGTTCCACAAGAGCGAAGGGAATACCAATGAAGACTACATCCATCTGAAGGATGCAATTAAGATCCTCATCAAAAATAGGCCTTCAAGTAATACAAGAAAAAATAAGGTCCCTGCAAGGATGCCCCTGAGTCGAAGAAGGTCGAGGAAGAGAAACCAGCTTCCGACGATGTCAACATGCCATTCGCCATGTGCATTTCTCAACCGAAGGAAATCTACATCCCCGACGATGTATATCCCCTTCTACTTCTCAACGCATAATCCTTGGGAGACCTTCCCCTCCGCTATGGTCATATCTGGTGAGGATTCAATAGTCACCACAGGCTCAGCAAAAAGAAAGTTTGAGTAGCTGATTAATGCAAGTTCCAACAAGAACTCCACCCTCGACAAGTTTCGAGGAAACTCTGTCCCCATCAGATTCTACCTTGAGGAAATCCCCGACGGTTCTCCAAACTCAATCATCCCTCTCTCGTGAGAGCAAAAATGACAAATTTTTATGTATAAAGGATTCTAGTCGACTAGGGAAGCTCATTCGACATTATGTACTCCCAGTTGTTCACCACATTGTAGCTTGATGAGACACATCTAACTCCCTATGAAGGCTCAGACTTACAAGGTTTCAACGGTGCAGTCACCAAACTATAGGGCTACGTTGAATTGATAGTCACCTTCAGGGAAGCAGAGACGACCAGAGACATTAAGGTCTAGTTCTTGGTGATTGACTGCCCATCTCGATATTAGGGTATTTTAGGGAGGTCAAGCCTGGCCGAACTAATAGCGGTGCCCTTCACCGTGCATCTAAAGATGAAGTATTACACTTCGAAAGGGATCGTCGCCAGCCTCCAAGGGGATATAGAAGATGAAATTAGATGTTTTGAGGAAGCCTTCAAAGGGGTGAACTCCATCAGAGCAACACCCAGAGCAGTCAGTGATTCTGCCTAACCCAATAGCTCAGAAGAGCCGAAGCCGCTGCTACATGTCGACACGATTGACCTGGACAACCATTTTACTAAGGATGATCTCCGGTATCAGAAGAGGAAGGGGAAAGAAGTCCGAATGACTGCAGAAAACTCCTCAACATCAGCAAGTGAAGAGGAGCCTGCATATCCTTTGCGCCTAATTCCATACGGGGAATTCGAGATCATCCCCCTCGGCAATGATCCCACCAAGGGAGTAAAAATTGGGACTGGTCTCCCCGACCTAGCGAGGAAGCAGCTAAAGGAATGCCTAAGGGAGAATATAGATTTGTTTGCATGGAGCACCACACAGATGCCCGGTTTGGATCCAGAGATAGCATGTCACCAGTTGATAATAGATCTTGTTTTTAAGGAGGTTGCCCAACGTAGGCGAAAGCAGTCTTCAGAGAAAATGGAGGTTGTCAATCAAGCTAAAAAAGACCTCCTAGAGGCAAATTTCATTTGTGAAGCCCAGTACATAACCTGGCTATCTAACGTTGTACTTGGAAAGAAATCGAATGGAAAATAGAGAATATGTCTTGACTATACCGAGCTTAATAAGGTTTGCCCTAAAGATGCTTATCCCCTGCCCAACATAGATATATTAGTTGATAATTCTGCTGGTTTTATGTTGTTGTCTTTTATGGATGCATACTCTGGATACAACCAGATCCCCATGGTAAAAAGAGAAAAAAAATACATGGCTTTCATGATTGAATCAGGCAACTATTACTACAACGTAATGCCCTTCGACTTGAAAAACATAGACGCCACATACCAAAGGATGATGAACAAAGTCTTCCTAGGATAGATTGAAGACATGCTCGAGGTCTATATGGACGATATGATCGTGAAATCCCAAGAGGAGTCCAACCATACGCTCCACCCAAAAAGGGTGTTCGACCAAGCAAGGAAGTGAAAAATATAATTCAACTCTGAGAAATGCACCTTTGGCGTACATGCAGAAAAATTCCTCGAATTTTACCTAAAAGAGAGAGGAATTAAAGCCAACCCCGACAAGTGTAGGGCATCCGCCGAGTTTACAATGCCAAATTCAAAAAAGTCAATCCAATCTCTGAACGGGATGCTCAAGTACGAGGAGAATATCAAGTCAATAACGACAACTTCTCCGAATACTTGGCCCTAGTTCGTGAAAGAATGATGAAATTAGAATCTGTGGAAGTACAATATGTTCCCCACGAACATAACACACTGAGAAGATATTCTATCGAGCACAAAAGGAAAGGAGGGAACAAACCCGTGATCCAAGAAATACTTCCTAGACCAAGCATTGAAAAACCCTCAACGGCAGTGGATGTGAATGCCATTGGCGACAACAACTGCTAGATGACCCCGATATATAAGTACCTCACAAAGGGGGAGCTTCCAACTGACCAAAAAGAAGTCAACATGGTCAGGCTCCGAGCCTGCTCTTACGTTTTGGTTGAAAATAAACTATACAGACGGGGATTCTCCATTCCCCTTCTCAAGTGTGTCGAAGAACCCAAAGTCGCCCATATGACATGTGAAATTCACAAAGGAATCAACGTCTAACACCTCAGGGGAAGATCCCTCGCCAGGAAAGCCTTACGAGTAGGGTATTACTGGCCTACGGTGCAATACGACACAAAGGAGCACGTGAAAAATGTGATAAATGCTAGCGCCATGGGGATATGCACTTGGCACCGCTCAACGAGCTCAAGACCCTTTCAGCCCCGTGGCCTATCACGTGGTGAGGATTAAACATCCTCAGTTTTTTAATCGTAGGTTCAAATCAGAACTAGTATTAATAGTAGGCGTGGACTACATCACAAAGTTGATAGAAGCAGGGGCCCTGGCAAAAACCACGACACAAAACATACTGCATTTCTACAAAAGAAACATACTTTCCTGATTCAGCATACCTCAATCTATTGTCACCGACAATGGGACAAAATTCCAGGACATAAACTTTCAAGAATTCGTCACCAAGCTGGGCACCAACCAACACTTCGTGTTTGTCAAGCACCCTCAAACAAATGGGCAGGCCAAATCTGCAAACAGGGTGATCCTACAAGGTCTCAAACGAAGGCTTAACGAGACAAATAAAAAGTGGGTCGAGGAACTGCATAGCATACTATAGGCCTACCAAATAACTCCTCACCAGACCACCGCAGAATGGGGCCTACTACTTAGAAAATCTACATGGGGAATAATTTGCAAGATGTAAAAAGGGAAGAAAACATCTAAGGGAGACCAGTCTATCTCTAACCCTAATGTTATCATACAATGGTGACCCTATGGTTGAGGATGAAAGGGAATGTATCTACATATGTTATCATACATGGTTTGCAACCTAAGGTTTGTTGGTTTTTGAATGTGCCTAAGACAGGAATGAATAAAGTGGATTGAAGACTTTTATTCTTTTATGCGATGATGTTCTTATTTTCTTGTCTGTGTATGAATATGAAAACGATAAATACAGAAAATAAAGAACACGAGAGATTTATACTGGTTCCCCTCACACTTCGAGAATACTCCATTCCCATTACCAACATGTAATAGATTTCACTATAGTTATAACTATTGTACAACCTATCCACATCTAAATGTGATGCTTACTATCTAAACTATAGGGAGATCAAATGCATTAACTATCCTTTAAGATCCAACCAAATACATGAAGAACAATCCTCTTCAATGTACACACTTGTTTCCTTCAATCCTGAAAACAAGGTAACCAATACAAAGTAGAAAGAGAACAATCCTCCCTTAATACTCTCTTGCTTCCAACAATCCTAGACAACAAGGGTACACCACAATCACTTTATAAAAATGATTAGAAACAACTTCTTGAAGTAGATATGAAAGTTGATAATCAATGTCAATGCAAAGTATTGATCTCTTCTCTTTCAAGACAACAATTCCATGAATATATTACACAAGTTCTCAATGCATATGATGAAAATTTTCTAATGATGTATTTGAAAATGTAAGAGTAAAATTTTCATCGAAGATCAAAATATTAATCAATGCACTTGTTTGAAAAATGAGAAATAAAGTATTGAATTGTATGTTGTGATTGTTGTTATTTTTGTGTGTATTTCTACTTCAGAAATGTTTGAATTATATACATGTATTGCAACCTTTCAAAAGGTTCTAAATGAGTGTATAAGTGCAACGGTTCATGGACAAATGCAACAAACAAACAATATTCAAAACAGTCTTATTTTTGAAATTTGTTTCAGCGGTAACTGGTTACCATAAGGCTGTAACCGATTACCCATGCAGGTAAGGTTAATATTTTTGAATTTGCTGAAGCCTGTAACCCGTTACCAGAAACCTGTAACCGGTTACCATTATAAGAAAAAGTGAAATAACATTTTTAATGGCTTAGAAATGCAATTCTAGTTATATTAAAAGCCATGAAACATGTATGCATAATATTAGACATATTTTGAGCACTATAGTAACATACTATATTGAATTGGAGTCTTGTACCATAGTGAAGATCAAATACCAAAGTCTTCTTTAGGAGTAACTTAGCATGCAAGCCAAAAGTCCCTTTTGAGTATATACTTTTTCTTCTTCTTTTTTATAATGCCTTTTGCTTTAATCATGATGTTTGTAATCATCAAAATATAAACTTGATGAAGCATGATTCTACATTCTCCCACTTTTTGATGATGACAAACACTTGTTATGTGAAACACTTTGGATCTCTTCAAAATGTAATATGATCCCCCTATTAATGATAACTCCCCCCTTGATCAATGCTTCTCCTTGATCAATCGAGTATGTTGACAATTTCTGCAAGAGATAGAGACAAAGCATACACATATATCTTCTCCCCATTTGTCATTAGCAAAAAGGAAGGGAAAAAGAAACAAAATAATATCATAACCAAAATAGAATAATAGCATGATATTAGTTGACTTATCCTTTAGAATATTTTGTCTTAATCCTTCATTATGAAGTACTTCTTCATTGGATATGAAAGTTAGTGTTTATCTTTTCCATGTCAAGAATCTTTCATTTGATGTTGTCCTCATATGTGACACATCCCTTGGCCTATTAGATTTAAAAATTTACTTATTACTCCCATCATATGCTTGGATCAACCACTTATTAGGATATCAAAGATTTTGAAGTGATCTTCAAGCAAACCTACAAAACAAGTTAAGTTTTTCTAGGTACCCAAAGTGATTTGGGTCCTTCATGGTTAGTTCCTTTCTTGATCCACACATAATGTTCACTAGTAGCATTAGAATTTCTTGTATGACAAGCATTATGTGTGACACCAATAAAATCACAATATAAACAAGTAGGAAGAAAGTTGCTTGTAACATAATTTTTCTTTTTAGCAACTATTTTCTTAGGACAAAAATTTCTAACCTTTTCTTCCACTTCACCATCAGAATATTGTAATGCCATAAAAGCAAGATTTTCATATTCGCCATTTTCCGAATCGGATGAAGAACTTGTATCACTTTCTTCAATGTAAACCTTGTTGGATTTTTATAATTTTCTTCCCTTGTAAGCATTTTTCTTGGACAACTTTGTGCACTCCATCTTTATGTGTCCCTTTTTTCCATATTCATAGCATTTAACTTTGTGTAGTGACGAAGAACCTTCTTTCTTTCTGGAAATTTTCTCGCTTTTTGCAAAGTTATAAGATTTATCACTATTAGCGAAAAACTTACCGAGCCTTTTTATAAGATGCATGAATTCTTCTAAATCATCTTTATCAAGTTCTTCCCTTGAATTAACTTTCAATGCAACGCCTTTGGAATCCTTATCTTGAATCTCATGTTGTTCTAGCTTTCCAAGTTCGATTTCATGTCCTTGTAGTTTTCCAAATAATTATGTGGATGTCATTTTTGAAAGTCTTTTACTTTCCGATATAGCTGTCACTTCTGGTTGCCATTCCCTGGACAATGATCTAAGCACTTTAAGATTTAATTCATCATTAGTAAAAGTCTTATCGAGTGTCATCAAATGGTTCATTAGATGAGTGAATCTCTTTTGTAAGTCAAGAATTGTCTCCCGAGGCTGCATTCTGAAAAGTTCATACTCTTGGCTTAAAGTATTCAATCTTGACCTCTTAACTTCAATGGTTCTTCATTAGTTTCAACCAAAGTATCCCAAATTTCCTTTACCGTTGTGCATGCTGAAACCCAAAATAATTCATCCATGCAAAGTGCATCTTGAAGAATATTGATTGCTTTCTTATCATAAAGAACCTTTTTCTTATCATCGTCATCTCATGATGTTTTAGGATTTGATGTTCCAACACCATTGACAAGACACACCAGAGTAAACAGACCATTTTGGACAGCATCCCATATTTCTTCTCCTTGTGCTTCTAGATGAGCCTTCATGCGAATTTTCCAAAAGTCAAAGTATTCACCACAAAACAAAGGAGGCTTGTTGTTACTATCACCATCTTTGAAAGTTGGTTGTGCGGAAGCCATTCTGGATCGTATAGGAACAAGTTACCTTAACTCGCTCTGATACCAAATGTTGGTTTTTGAGTGCACCTAAGACGGGGATGAATAAAGTGGATTAAAGATTTTTATTCTTTTATGTGATGATGTTCTTATTTTCTTGTTTGTGTATGAATATGAAAGTGATAAATACAGAAAATAAAGAACACAAGAGATTTATACTGGTTCCCCTCAAACTTCGAGAGCACTCCAGTCCTCTTACCAACATGTAAGAGATTTCACTATAGTTAGAATTAACGTACAACCTATCAACATCCAAATTTGATGCTTGCTATCTAACCTATAGGGAGATCAAATGCATTAACTATCCTTTAATATCCAACCAAGTACATGAAGAACAATCCTCTTTAATGTACACACATATTTCCAACAATCCTGAAAACAAGGTAACCAATACAAATTAGAAAGAGAACAATTCTCCCTTAATACTCTCTTGCTTCCAACAATCCTGGACAACAAGGTTACACCACAATCACTTTGCAAAAATGATTAGAAACAACTTCTTGAAGTAGATATGAAAGTTGATAATCCATGTCAATACAAAGTATTAATCTCTTCTCTTTCAAGACAACAATTTAATGAATATATTACACAAGTTCCCAATTCATATGATAAAACTTTTCTAATGATGTATTTGAAAATGTAAGAGTAAAAGTTTCAAGCAAGATCAAAATATTAATCAATGCACTTGTTTGAAAAATGAGAAATAAAGTATTGAATTGTATGTTGTGATTGTTGTTATTTTTGTGTGTATTTCTAATTCAGAAATGTTTAAATTATATACATGTATTGAATCCTTTCAAAAGGTTCTAAATGAATTTAGAAGTACAATGGTTCATGGACAAATGCAACAAATAAACAACATTCAAAACAGTCTTATTTTTGAAATTTGTTTCAGCGGTAACCGGTTACCGTAAGGCTGTAAGCGATTACCCATGCAGGTAATGTTAATATTTTTGAATTCGCTGAAGCTTGTAACTGGTTACTAGAAACCTGTAACCGGTTACCACTATATGAAAAAGTGAAATAACCTTTTTAATGGATTGGAAATGCAATGCTAGATATATTAAAATCCATTAAATATGTATGCATAATATTAGACATATTTTGAGCACTATAGTAACATACTATATTGAATTGGAGTCTTGTATCATAATGAAGATCAAATACCAAAGTATTATTTAGGAGTAACTTAGCATGAAAGCCAAAAGTCAATTTTGAGTAGATACTTTTTTTTCTTCTTTTTGATAATTCCTTTTGCCTTGATCATGATGTTTGTAATCATCAAAACATAAACTTGACGAAGCATGATTCTACAAGGTCTATCTCAATTCAGTTCCTAAGATTGAATCGAGAAATCCTACGGGAGCATGTAAATGCACAACAAAAGTAAACACACATCACACAAAGCTTGGGGAGTATCCACTCACTCAAGTAGCACACACCTAACTGAGGTACTGTGTCACCAAAGTAGGAAAGGAGAGGGACGCCTGACCATGATATTGTATCATCGAGGTAGGACAAGAGATGTGGGACACCTAACCAAGATATCGAGGAATAAAGGTAGGATAAAGGAAGGCTTAACTAAATATTGAATCATTGAGGCAAGAAAGAATAGGGGAAGTAGGAATTTCTTAACTTCGGTATCATGTTACCAGGGCAAGAAAGACGAAAGGCAAGTGAATCATCACAGGAAACTAAATACTTAACCAAGATATCACGAATCGAGGTAGGCGATATAAGGTAATAGTGAGATCACATAGAAGCGTCAAAGTGTACATCACGTGAGCTAATGAAAAATTGTGGGGGATTGTTTGCAAATACTTGTATTACACTTGATGGACTCGATAACAAGAGCAATACAATTCGTAGCATCAGCGCACAATGTGAGCTACGAATGACACGAACTAGAAAATGGCAAGGTCGATTGCGGACCCTCTGCTTGCCTTAACTTCTTTGAGGACTTAATAATGGGGAATAGGAATAGGAAGCTGTTGTACCCCAAAATTTTCCCTCCTAATTATACTCAAGGCATGCTCTTAAAGGTCTTCAAATGCTCAAGGTTGACCAAGAATTGACCAGACAAATTCTCCTCCTAAGTAATGAACCTCTAATTAGGGTTTCACTTTCCATTAAGATGTGTGAGCTCCAAAGGTATATAATGCTTTCCATGGTCCTAATATTCCTTCAATATTTCCCATGCCAAGTTTCATGCCTTGCACTACAAGTTTGCTCAGTCAATTGTCAAATGCTTGAAAATCAACTGTGTTAGGTCAAAAGTCAACTGTGGCCCAAATACAGTCAAACTTCATGATTTTTGGTCAACATCAAAATTTTGAATTGATATCCATCATTTTAAAAATGGATGATCATGATTCCTCAAGAAATGCTCCTAATCTATCAAAAGTCAAGAATTGCTAAATTAGGGTTTCTCTAGGAAAAATAAACTAAACTTTGACCAGGCATAACTTTCACATACTTCATCCATTTTTCCCCAACCAAAGCTTATTTTGAAGATAATCTAATTCCCTACAACTTATCTTTTTTCCTCAAGTTCAATAGATGAACTATTTGAAAGATAAAAGCTCATACGTTACATGTCATTTTCAGAAATTCAACATAAGACACTTTTTGTCAAGGCAACTTACATCAAGATAATGTCTCCAACTGCAAAAATGATTAAAAGATAAAGTGTATAGGACATCTTGAGATTTCCAAAAAGTTAAATATAAAATTCAAAAGATGAAAATTGTGCAAGTTATAAGGTGCACAAGTTGGGCAATTTTCAAGAAATGTGTGAAATGCAAAGTGAGCGAACTTGAAGTTTTGAACTAGTGGGCCTAACTTTTGATGTTCAAACATGTTCATAAGGTGTTAGAGGACCTATAAATCCATTCAAATATTTTTTATGATTTTTATTTCTTTTATTTGAATTTTTATTCATTTAAATGCAAATAAAATCAAATAAAATATGAAACAATGGTATAAAGGCTTGGGCTTTTTGTTTTAATCATCTGAAGGCCCAAGACAACTCATGACAACTCATTAAAACCTTGTCAATTTCGTGGGGACTCAATAAAGGAAGAAACACTGCAAATTTGGCAAGTTTTAAAGTTGTTTTCTTGTTTAAACCATGACATGATTACCTTGATTCCATTCCTTATTTGTCAGCCCAAATACAAGCCAACAACATGTCCAGATTCGTGAAAGGCATCCAAAAGACAAGAACCATGCAAAGAAGGCAAGTTTTTAATATGTTGGAATATTGATTTTATGGGCATGATTACCCTGTCCTTTTCCATACTTGTTGGCTCCTATTTCATTCTATATATAAAGGCAAACAAAGGCAAAAGAAGGACCAGAAAAACCATTGCATAACCAAGCTCTACAAAATTCTCAAACATTTCTCAAAGTTGCAAAATTCTTAACCACACTTCCAGGTGCTCTCAAGCAAAACAAATGATCCGTTCATCTCCCCGAGGCTCCCAAGAGTTGAACTAGGCTCATAACCAAGCCCTTCCACGTCTATAACTCTCACATCCAATTGTACCAGTTTTGGTAAAATTTCTTGAATCTCAAACTGTATATTCATGTCATATAAATTATTTTTGTGAATTGATATGTGTTTGTGAGACCATTTAGAACAGGTTAGGACGATCGCATGTGCAGATGAACACCCTATGCGCAAGATGCTATGGTTAGGGCTATAAGCTTTTTGAGCTTCAGATTCTGTGATACGAGGACTTTCAATCCAAACCCACGATAGGCCTCATGGGAGAGATACACATGATTCTGAAGACTTTTCTCCAGCGCCTGGGCTCTCTTGTTAATGGGCATGGGATTTTTCTTACCGCATCCCCCCATTTTCTTTACAACATGGCCCATTATTTTATTTTTTTGCTTTAATTATTTATTTTCTTTTCATTTCAATTAACTCTTTTTTATCAAAAAAATCATAAAATCATAAAATCACAAAAAAAATAGATTTAGTTCTTTTCTTTTAATAAATTTAATTTTCATAAATAAATTTAATTTAACTTAATCATATTTTAGTATTTATTTCATAGTTAATTTGTAATTAATTTAGACTTAGGTCTTAAATATTAAAATCAAATCACAAAAATACCAAAAATATTTTTCTTAATACTTAGGCATTTTAGGACATTTGATTTTCTTTCTAAACAATCTATTTTTTTTCTATTTTTCTTTTGTTATTTAAATTCTAGAAATAATGCATAGGTTGCACATTTGATTTTGTAATAATTAGTTTATCTTTTCGCATTTTTTTCTAAATATTGTAACTGCTCATGGGATGTAATAGCATAGGATTTACTTTCCGCACTTTATATTTTTTGTACAATATTACTGTTAGTAAATAGGATCGTATGGAAAGACTGAAAACAAAGTGTTAGCAAACTGTGATACTGTGGGAGAACTGACTTGGGATGTTTTACATTTTATCGCAAATGTTGCAGTTAGCAAGAGTCGCCACCGACTTTTCTTTTATCCAAAAGAAAAGGTGAAAAAGCACAGAAAAGACCTTTGAGATGTTTTCTTGAGTTCGGGGGGTAGATTATGAAAAGGGAAGGTATTAGCACCCTTTTCATCCATGGTTTTCCACGGGCTCTTAGTTGCTTGCTAGATCACTTGCTTTTATTTGAAATTGTGCTTTGTGTGGTTTTTTGAAAGTATTTTGAAAAGAGGCCATCGTTTAGGCAAACTTTGTAATTATTCTCGTTCTTAAGAATGTATACAAAGTGTTGATCTTTTGAAAATGTTTCAAGTTTGAAAGATGTTTTGAAAGTGTTGGTGTTTGTTTTGAAAATAGCAAGGATGTTTTGTTTTGAAAGTGAGCGAGTAACTAGGAACATTCTACCTACTCAAAAGTATTTCTTGTTTATTTCCTCTTTTCTTTGACATTCTTATCTTACCATTGATTTAGTAAGTAACCCTATCTTTGGATGTAAACGGGACGGGCGTGGGTCATCGTATAACCATGATTAGCAATGTTGCAAGGTATCTTAGCATCTTTCTTTAAGGACTAAGATCATTTTGAAAAGTCAACATAAATAGCGTCATCGAGGGACTATGATCTTGTATTTTTGCTTGTTTTTGCTAAGATACCTCACATGCATAATATGGCCATTTTTATAAGGCAACCAAGTGGATTTTACTCTAGGGGTGCTTGTGTGCAAGTGTTTGATTTTCATGCTTTGTTTAGTCTTTGATTAGGGTTTGCTACTTGTTGATTTTATCTTCTCATACAAACCCTAATTACTAGCATTTATATAAAGCGATAAATTGCGAAAAGTAAAATTACTATGCTATTACATCATTAGGGAGGGGGTGTACAAATTTATAAATGGGGATTGCAATAAAAATTAAACCTAATTATCTGTTACAACCATATTGAATATTGTACAAAATTGAAAATAAAATGCAAGAATATAAATGGAAAAAGAAATGATTTTTGTTGTTTTTATGAAAGGGTTTTGTCTTGACCTAAATAAAGGAAATGATTAATTAAAATTAAATAAAATTAACTTAAAAAAATTAAGAAAAGAAATTAAATTGAAACGGATTTTTAGGTTTTTTTATGAAAAGGTTTTAAATTAATGAAAATAAAATGAATATTAATTAATTAAAATCAACCTAAGTTCTAAATTAATTTTAACTAGAAAATAAAATAATATACTAATTTAACCTAAGTCTAAAAATTAATTATTTTTATAAAAAAAAGAAATTAATTTGTTTTAAGAAAATGTTTTTTAGTCTTTTTGTTTTATAGAGAAAATAAAATATATAAGTATGATTAATAAATAAAAATATTTTTTTGGATTTTTATGATTTATGAAAATGATAATAGTAACAATAATAATAATAATGATAATAATAATAAAAATATTAAAGAAGAAATGAAATATAAAAAAAATAAGAAAAAAGAAAATAATTAAAGAAATTTGGGCCAGGGGTGCACAAGCAAATCAGAGTTAGTAAAAGAAAAAACAATAGGCCCAAATGCTGAAAGCCCAGGTGTGATACAGTGGGAAAGAACTGACTGTTTTTGGAATGCTGGTATGCGTTTTGCGTTTGTTTTCACAAAATATCGCGGTAAACAAGAGTCGCCACCGTCTTTTATTTTATCCAACAAGGAAAGGAAAAAAAGCACAGAAAAATTCCTTTTTCGAGATGTATCTCGGGTTCGGGGGTAGATTACAGAAAGGGAAGGTGTTAGCACCCTTTCTATCTGTGGTTATCCACGGGATCTTAGGTACTTGCTCAAAGTGTTTTCAAAATTTGCTTTTCTTTATGTTTGTGGGTTTGAAAGAAGTTTTTGTTTGAAAGGTGTAAGTGCGAAAAGTTTTGTTTTGTTTTAAAGGAGCAAGTACTTAAGAACCATCTACCTACTCGAAAAAAAGGAATCAATCTGTGCTAATGTCCTTTAGACAATGATATCCCACTATTGATGAGTAGGTAGCATCGTCGTTGGAGTTTTAAGGGTCAATTCGATTAAGGGACGTGTGGTCACTAAAGCAATGTTAGGACGCCTTAGCGGTAACCCTAATGTCTTAGATCATTTTTCCGAGGCAACTGTTTCGAGGCAACTATGATCTTTGGACAAGAGGGCGACCTCTAAAACTTCCTATACTCAATGACCACGTTCGAAGGCAACCAAGTGAGGTGTACCCTAAGAGTGCGCATGTGCGAGTGTGTTATTTCGGTTAATTTTATCTTTGTACATGTCATGGGTGAGTGTTTTACCCCAAAATTTTCCCTCCCATATTCCTCAAGACTTGTCAAGAAGAAGCTTCAAGTTGCTCAAGTTGGCTCAAGGTTTGGACAGTCAAATCACCTCCTAAGGCAGTCAAGTCAAAATTAGGGTTTTGTGTTTCATCAAGGTCCTCACATTCAAATGACCTCAAGTGCTTCCCAATGTATTAATATGTTCTCACGTTCATCCATGTCAAATTTCAAGCCTTGCAGAGAAAGTTTGGTCAGTCAATTGCTCAAGAGGCCCAAAAATCGATTGTGCTAGGGCAAAAGTCAACTGTGTCCCAAATACAGTCAAACCTCAAGATTTTTTTGTCAACATTATCATTTTGAAGGATAATTCATCATTTTATCAAGGGTTGATCATGATTCATCAAGGATTGCTCAAGATTCATCAAGATTCAAAAGTTGCTAAATTAGGGTTTTGTAGGAAAAGTCAACTCAACTTTGAACAAGCATAACTTTCTCATACTTTATGAGAAATGACCCATCCAAAGCTCATTTTGAAGATGATGCAATTTCCTACAATCCATTTTCGCACCCCAAGATTAAGAAATGCTCTCACAAAAAGTAACAAATTTGGACATTATAGGTCATTTTTAAAAGTCAACAAAAACACCTTTTTTTCCAAAGCATATAACTTGAACATGGAATATCAAAATGAAATGAGACCAAAAGGGTTGGTTATATCACATCTCAAGGTTTCTAAAAAGTCCAATAACACCTCAAAAAGTTCAAAATTGAAGAAGTTATGCATTGTTGAAGTTGGGCATTTTTCCAAAATTGCCAAAAGTCAACTATCCTCAAAACTCCAATTTTTGACAAAAGGGCCCACTTTTCCCACTTGATTTGGTCTTATCATACCACACACGTGTCCCATCTTTAATTTCATGACCAAACATTTATTTTTCTATTTTATTTCATTTTTATTGATTTAATTCATTATTAATCAATATTAAATCAAATAAAATCTAAAAATTCATGTAAAAGGATTCTTGTGATTTGTACAGTTTGCAAATATTATATAACACCTAGTCAATTCGTACCAAGTCAAAACAAGTACAAAATCTCAGATTTGGTGCAAATATGGCAACTTGGTTATGGTGATCAAAATCCAATCTTCAATCTTGAATGCACTTGATTTCAGATCAAAAGACCAACCCTAATTCACTCTATAACACTCACATAAGAAAGCCAAACCTGGGACACGCACAAAACTCAGTGGAAACGGCCAGAACAAGTTTGCAAAAAACCTTGAAAAAGTGGTGATCGGATTTTGGTTTAGAGGCACTTTCAGACAAAAAGCTCAACGCTACTCCCTTGCCTGATATCCTGTGAAGCTATAGGGATTAAAACCAAGAATTTTCCTCGTCTATAACACGATGTAAGTCTCCATGAAGCTTGCTCTGAACATGAAATCAAAAACATCCATTCTTGCATCTTTTCTTTAAAATATTGGCATATTTGTGATTGTTATTTGATTTAGAATGTTTTGGCATTACCCAATTTAATTTTCATGGCATGTATAACGATACCCGAATCTAGGGTTTATATGTGTTGTTTTTAGGCGTTTATGTCACAGGGAAAATCAATGCAAACCATGGTTACAGGGATGACCTGGATGAAGAGACGAGTACGTTGGTACTCTTGGATTTCATTTTCATGGCCTAGGAGAGATTTTTGAAAGACCCTATGAATCTTCCTGCGGATAAAAATCCGCAGGTAAACGAACCAGGCTTTTGTGAAGAAGATGATAACGTGTCTCAGCTCCATTGGTCCATTTGAAATATTAGCGCATTTTTATTTTTTGCAGGGATTAATTAATTGTCTTGAATATATTATTTGTTTGCTATCCTAATGACAAATGAAGCAGTTTGGTTGAGTGGCTGGGGCGTTGGCATGTGAACATTGGGACCTGGGTTCGAATCCCAGGTCCCCCAAACATTTATTTGATTTTGTTCTTCAGGTATTCATGTGCAATGCTCCCAGTGTGGTTCACCAAATGCCTCCAGATCTCAAGTGACAAGTGGCCTGCAAATCAAATCCAAGGGCAAAGATTGAGTGACCATCCTGCACTCTAGTCAAACGCACCATGGGGAATCTGAAAAAGTCAACAAGGTTGATTGAATATGGGCCTCAAATTGCAATTCATACTCCCTTTTCAAGCCCAGCACCCCCTGAGTTTGTTTCTTTATTTTATTTTCTTTTCACTATTTTTATTTTATTATCATTATTATCATAATTAATTAATTAACCCATTAATTTTTTCATAAAAAAATCAGAAACAACAAAAAATATTTTTATTAATTTTATACTTATTTTTGTAAATAAACAATTAATTAATTTATTTAGTTTAAATAGGTTTAATAATAACATATTTTGCAATAAATTAAAATTGATTTAGAATTAGGTTTTTTTTATTTTTACCATTTTTATTTTATTTCCCTAAATAATAAAAACCCAAAAAAAATCTTTTCATTTAATTAATTCAATCATTAATTTAGACTAATTTTTAATTCAAAAATAACAAAATATGCTTTATTTAATAAAAAAGGGTCAAAACCCTAAAAGACACTCCGATTTAATTTTCTCGCGCGCGAGTAATTTTGATCAATATTGTAACTGCTCCGGGAATGTAATAGTTTCTAACTTAGGATTTTATTTATCACTTTTATTTACTTTTTCGCAATTTAATTTTTAAGGGTTTGTTTTTGGCGATGTAAATACCCGACGCCTTGTAATAGCTTAAATTTATTTTTCCGCAATTTAATTTCCGCAACCATTAACTGTTAGATGTTTGAATAATAGGCAATGCATGACAAGATTAACTTTTAACCTAAAATCAACAGTAGCTCACCATGACATGTAAAGATAATATAACTGAAAATTGACACGCTTGCACATGCCACTCTTATGGTACACCTCACTTGGTTTCCTCGAACGTGGTCATTGAGTATAGGAAGTTTTAGAGGTCGCCCTCTTGTCCAAGGATCATCAGTTGCCTCGAAACGGTTGCCTCGGATAAAAATGATCTAAGACATTAGGGTTACCGCTAAGGCATCCTAACATTGCTTTAGTGACCACATGTCCCTTAATCGAATTGACCCGAAAACTCCAACGACGGTGCTACCTACTCCTCAATAGTAGGATAGCATTGTCTAAAGGACACTTGTACAGTTTAATTCCTTTCTGAGTAGGTAGAGGTTCTTAAGTACTTGCTCCTTTTAAAAATAAAACAAAACTTTTCGCACTTACACTCTCTTCAAAAACAAAACTCTTTTCAAACCCACAATCACAAAGAAAAACAAACTTTTAAAAACATAATGAGCAAGTACCTAAGAGCCCGTGGATAACCACGGATAGAAAGGGTGCTAACACCTTCCCTTTCTATAATCTACCTCCCGAACCCGAGAAATATCTCAGAAAGGAATTTTTCTGTGCTTTTGTCCTTTCCTTGTTGGATAAAATAAAAGACGGTGGCGACTCTTGTTACCGCGACATTTTGCAAAAACAAACGCAAACGCGAACCAGCATTCCAAAACAGTCAGTTCTCTATTCCCACCGTATAACAGAACTGGTGAATTTGCTGGGGAATATTATATAAGTAAGGTGTACCTTAGGATTAGATCACTAGGTTTTCAATTGTATGCTTTGTATGCTTTAATTTTGTGGGCTTGTATCGGAGTTCTATAGATCCTAACCCGGATCTGGGGATACCCTTTAGGTAAGTAGAAATAAACTGTGAGGGATCTGTACGGCGTATACCGATACGGATGAAGCAGTAGCTACGTTGGTGTGGCACCTTGGTCTGTACCGATATCCCTTGTGTTGGAACGAGGAGAATATGGGTCTTCTAAGGAGTCATTAAGCACCAACTGACCTTAGAACCTTAAATTGACCAACTTGGCCATAGAACAGTAGCAGTATGCTACACTCATTGAGACTAAACTCTCGTGATGATTCCGGCTGCAAGAAAAGGTTGCTAAACTGGAATTATGAACGATTGAGGGTAGTCAGTGATATTGAGATCCTCTAGAACCCGGTTACTATTTTTTAGGACAGGTCTTAACCAACTGAACTGAAAGAGGGTAGTACCTAAGCTTCATGCCAGCCTGAAATCTAAGGGCTCTTTTGTGTGACTTGTGTGCCTTTACCATGTTTGCCTTTTGTGGATACTTGTGGTGTGCCTTTACCATGACATCATGACATCATTGCATACATTTTGCATAAGGACTAACCTATTTCAAAGACAAGAGCGTTTCATCTTTACTCTGTTTTGTAGGTCATCATGATGCCCATGCGTAGGAATACTATCCGGATCAACTTTGTCCAAGTACCTACCCTACTTAAAGATTTGGTTGTCAGGATCCAGACACTACTTCCTTCCTCATAAGGCATGGTTCTCTTCTCAGTTTGGTTACTTCAAAGTTGGACGAACAAATGATGAGTGTCCTGGTCCAGTTTTATGATCCGCTATACCATTGCTTCACCTTTCAAGACTTCCAGCTGGTTCCCACCCTGGAAGAGTTCTCTGAGATGCTTGGTATCTCCGTCCTAGAACAGACTCCGTTTACTGGTTGGGAAAAGACTCCTAAGCCCGAAGAAATTGCTGCAGCCCTTCACTTGACCAAGGAGGAGGTAATGGCCAACTGGGAGACTAGAAGTGGAGCTAAGGGTTTTATGACTATGTTTTTGGTTGACAAAGCTAATTACTTCTGGGAAAACTTAGACTTCAAGGCGTACGAGGATATTTTGGCCCTCTTGATTTATGGTCTGGTATTGTTTCAGAATCCTGACACTTTTGTTGGTATTAATGCCATAAAGATCTTCATCTCTCAGAATCCGGTACCCACTCTCTTGGGTGATATGCTTCATGAGCTCTATGCTTGTACTTCCCGAAAGCGGGGAACTTTGATGTGCTGTGTTACTTTATTGTCGAGGTGGTTTATTTCGCACCTCCCTAAGTCCGTGCTGAAAAACAAAGAAGGAATGGGCTGGGCTTATAGGGTGATGTCCCTTACTAATAATGACATTATCTGGACTCTCAAAGGTATGGATGAGGTGACTGTCATTGATCGCTGTGGAGAGTATCCTAATGTTTCATTGATCGGACTCCATGGAGGGATTTCTTACAACCCATTCTTAGCTCTCCGTCAGTTTGGAAGAGCCAGAAGAGAAGGGCCTCATGAGATGTTGATGCCTCATATCATCTTTGATTTTTAGGGAGATAGCGACGAGCTGCGTCGTAGATTCATAAAGGCTTGGGACAGAGTTCATCAATCTGACCCACATGAGTTAGGACCAAAGACTTCTCTGCCAATGGAGCCATATCTCAGATGGGTCTGCATCCATGCCCAGAAGTTAGGTATCCCATATGAAGCTGTCAGGCCTGTTACTCTTGAAGTTGCTAATGAGGAGGGAGTTCCTCCAACTATCCTCCAACCTTATATGCCCACTGATATTGGGACACTGAAGAGGTCTTGGATGCAACTGCAGGAAGAACGGGATTCTTATCGGGAGAGGTTCAATGAACAAGAGCAGAAGATCCAGAAGCTGACTAGACAGCTGGAGAACGAGCGGATCCTGAATGATTATGTCCGCACTGAGAAGAAGAGACCATGGGAGCATTGATGGACCATTGATGATTTCTTTTACAATTTTTTCTTACTTTTCAGTATTTCCTTTTCTTGTAATGCTTAAGGGCAATTTGTTGAACAATTTAAATTTTGAAGTTTAAATCTAATAAAGTGTGTTTCCTTTCTTGTTTACAAATTTGAATCTCGATTGTCTTTGAAATCATAAATCATATGCATTTCATCCCATGCACTTCATAAACAGGTACCCCATTACAGGTTTCTTATCTTCTTCGCTGTTTATTTCAACGCTCAATCATCATGTCTGCTGAACCTTCAACTGAGCAAGCTATCAAGGCCCTTCAGGCCCAGAATGCCCAATTTCAGGAACTGTTCATGAATCTAGCCAAGGGTCAGCAGGACCTGAAGACCTTGATTCTAAAAGAGAAGAAGAAGAAGAAGAAGAGGACCATCCTGTTCAACACTGGACGCAGGTTTGGAAACGGGCTGCAGAATGAAGTTGATCTGACCACCTCATCTGGAGGGAAAGATAGTCCACAAGAAAGGAGGGCTCCTAGCCCTATGGTCTCCGACAACGAGATGGACTATGATGAAGAACAGTATCCTCCTGCTGAGGATAAGTACAAACAGCTGGAAGACCGTTTGAGCGCTATGGAAATACAGAAGGTGCCCGGTCTGGACTTCGTAGATCTGGGTCTATCATCTGGGGTGGTGATTCCCCATAAGTTCAAGGCACCTTCCTTTTCCAAGTATGACAGAGCTTCCTGTCCAAAGCTGCACCTCCGGTTATATGTAAGGAAGATCCAACCTTACACTGCTGATAAGAACTTGTGGATCCATTTCTTTCAAGACAGTCTCTCAGGGACTCAGCTTGAGTGGTTCTATCAGTTGGACGGAGCCAGTATCTGTAGCTGGGAGGATTTGGCTACTACATTCTATAGACAATATCAGTACAACTCCGACCTCGCTCCTACGCGTACCCAACTCCAGGGTATGTCAATAGGAATGGGTGAAGGATTTAAAGAGTATGCTCAGAAATGGAGAGACCTTACCAGAAGGGTGCAACCACCGTTGGATGATCATGAGCTTGTTGACATGTTTCTGGGGACCCTGTCTGGTCTGTTCATTAACCACCTGATTAGAAGCTCTTCAGCTGGGTTTACAGATCTTATTTTGACTGGTGAGAGGATTGAAGCTGGTATTAAGGTCGGAAAGATACAGAAGGGTGCCTCATCGAGCATCGAGAAGAAACCATTTAAGTAAGAGTCCAATGTTGTCTACAGTTCGAGAAGACAGAATAGACCTGAACACCGCCAAGCTATCAATGCGGTTGTTATTTCAAAACCTGTTGGTGCTCCTCAGCATCACAATCAACAAAAGGACGAGAGACCTCGAAGGAAATTCACTCGTCTCAGCATGACTTTGTCTCAGATTCTGCCACAGTTGCTGAAGACCAATTTGGTGACTCTAAAAGAAGCTCCAAAGAATCCAAGCACCACATCACCAAAGTACAACCCTAATGCCCGCTGCGCTTTTCACTCTGATAGCCCGGGGCATAATACAGATGATTGTTGGGTTTTGAGGAACAGGATGCAAGACCTAATTGATGCAAAGGAGATTGAGTTTGAGGCGCCCGAGAGGCCCAATGTTGTGACTGCTCCCATGCCCAAACATGGAGTAAATGCTGTAGAGGGAGACTTGTTTGTAGTTTCCGTGGATGATATTGTTACCCCTATGATGACTGTCAAGAAGAACCTGTTGCTAGCCGGTTTATTTCCAGGCTGTGGCGAAGGTTGCCATATGTGTTTTGTTTTACCTACTGGTTGCCCATTTCTGAAGTCAGGTATCCAAAACCTGATGGATAATAAAGAGATCCTCTTTGAAAAGATTGTTGTTCCTTCCATTCATTCTGAATAAGTCGCCATCATTACCATTTTCGACAATTCTTCCAAGGCTCCCTCGAGGAAGCCTGTTAGAATTACATCCGTTCTGAAGATTGCGCTTGTAATCATCACTGTTATGGGGCCCATCCCCTACACCTCTGACAAAGCTGTCCCTTGGCACTATGGGGAAGATGTTTATGTTCTTGGAGTTAAGCAAGAGTTGGATGCTGATACCGGTGTCAGCAACATTACTGGGCCTACTAAAGTCACCCGCAGTGGTAGACTTTTCTCACCTGATATTGCTCCACCAACTGTCCGAAGACCTATTGTCATTACACCTGCAAGTGTGCCTAATGCCATTCCTAATCAAGTTCTTAGTCCTACCCCTGTCGCCGAGTCATCTAACGCTCGGGGCAAAGGGATCACCACTGATATGCCTGCCCAGACAGAGGCACTGAAGACTATTACTGTTGAAGCTTCCAAACAGGAGATGGAAGAAATTCTGAAGATTATTAAGAAGAGTGATTACAACGTGGTTGAGCAACTGGGGCAAACCCCATCCAAGATTTCTATGTTGTCACTATTGTTGTGTTCAGAGGCCCATGCTAAGGCTCTGATTACCTTCCTGAAGTCTGCCCACGTGCCACAAGAGACATCAGCTGATCAGTTTACCGATTGTGTGGCCAATTTAACTGTGGATAATGGTTTGGGTTTCTCCGACGCTGATTTGACTGTCAAGGGGAAAAATCATAACGATGCCCTGCATGTCTCCATTGAATGCAGGGGCACTACTCTTGCACATGTATTAGTTGACACTGGTTCCTCATTGAACGTCTTGCCCAAGAAAGCTCTAGACCGGTTGGATTGCGAAGGGTTGGAGCTAAAGCCAAGTAACATCATTGTCAGGGCCTTTGACAGATCTAAAAGGATGGTGCAAGGTGAGGTCGAAATTCCAATTAAAGTTGGTTCTCAGGTCTTCAATTCTACATTTTACGTGATGGACATTCGGCCATCCTATTCTTGTTTGCTGGGCATCCATGGATCCATAAAGCTGGGGCCGTAACCTCAACGCTCCACCAGAAGCTGAAATACCCAGTCAGAGGGAAGATTGTGACAGTTTAAGGGGAGGAAGAGTACATGGTCAGCCATCTCAACTCGTTCAGATACGTAGAGATGGATGGGGAGTTCATTGAGACCCCATTTCAGCACTTTGAAGAAGTTCCTCAGACACTGGCATCAGCTGAGACTGTGGTTGAAGATTCTCCTATGAAGATGGCTTCCTTAAAGGATGCCCGGGATGTTATTGAGAAGGGTGAGTGTGCAAATTGGGGCCGACTTCCTGATTTCACTCAGAAGACTAACAAGTTTGGTTTGGGTTTCACTGCAGAAGCTCAAAGGGCTATTCGAAGTGCAAGAATTGGAAGACCTCCCGTGTTCATCAGTAACTCGGGAGTAAATTCCATTGAAGATGATGTGGAGGAGTCTGAATTCGACAGTTGGATCTATCCTACAACCAACGGTGGACCAAGCAACTGGACAACAAAGGACTTCATCCCTATTACTTTTGTTACCCAGTAATGAACTCTTTGTTTTGAATTTGTAACAGACAATGTTGTGAAATCTTTATGGCCCGGTGTCTTACCCGGGGCACCATGGCTTCATTTGTGAGGGCTTTTGTGTGTCATTTTCATATATCATTAATGAAAGCATTGGACGTTTCTTGCATTTCGAATTTTGTGCTCCTTGTTTTTCTTTGTTATATATTGCAAAACTGCTATTTTACACACACTCACATATACAGGTCTCAATCCACTCTGGATCTCACTGGTAACGACTCTGCTACTGCTAGTTATGACTTTGAAAATCCGATCAACTTAGTCGAAGACGAAGGTGAAGACGATTGTGAAGTACCGGGCGAACTTGCAAGACTGTTTCTCCAGGAAGAGAGGGCCATTCAGCCACATGAAGAGTCGGTGGAAACAGTGAATCTGGGTACTGAAACAGACAAGAAGGAAGTCAAGATTGGTGCAAATCTGGAGCTTAGTGAAACAGCGGTTGATTCAGATATTGCATGACTACGTTGAAATCTTTGCATGGTCTTACGAAGACATGCCTGGTTTGGATACTGACATTGTGGTTCATCACCTGCCTACCAAGGAAGACTGCCCTCCGGTAAAACAGAAGGTTCGCCGTATGCGCCCAGAGATGTCTGAGAAAATCAAAGCCGAAGTTATGAAACAATTTGACGCCGGCTTTCTAGCAGTGACTTCTTACCCTCAGTGGGTTGCCAATGTGGTTCCAGTACCGAAGAAGGATGGTAAGGTTCGAATGTGTGTTGACTACAGGGATTTGAACAGGGCCAGTCCCAAGGATGACTTCCCTCTACCTCACATCGACGTTCTCATTGACAATACTGCTCAGCACAAGGTATTCTCCTTTATGGATGGTTTCTCCGGTTATAATCAAATTAAGATGGCTCCCGAGGATATGGAGAAGACCATTTTTGTCACAGTGGGGTACCTTTTGTTACAAGGTCATGCCTTTTGGGTTGAAAAATGCTGGGGCAACATATCAGTGTGCCATGGTTTCTTTGTTTCATGACATGATCCACCATGAGATTGAAGTTTACGTCGACGACATGATTGTGAGGTCCCAGACTGAGGAGGAGCACCTTGACCATCTACAAAAGCTGTTTGACAGGTTGAAGTTGTACAAGCTGAGATTAAACCCGAACAAATGCACCTTCGGGGTGAGGTCTGGTAAGCTACTGGGTTTCGTCGTGAGTGACAAAGGTATTCAAGTGGACCCTGCCAAAGTGAAAGCCATACAAGAGATGCCAGCTCCCAAGACAGAGAAGGAGGTCAGAGGCTTTCTAGGACGACTGAACTATATTTCCTGATTCATATCGCACCTAACTGCTACTTGTGAGCCAATCTTCAAGCTACTGAAGAAAGATCAAGTGGTACGTTGGAATGATGAATGTCAGGCCGCTTTCGAAAGGATCAAAGAGTATCTCCAAGAGCCACCCATCCTTATGCCACCAGTTGAAGGGAGACCTATGATCTTATACTTGACAGTACTTGACAACTCAATGGGGTGTGTGTTGGGGCAGCATGACGAGTCTGGCCGAAAAGAGCATGCTATTTATTACCTTAGCAAAAAGTTTACCGACTGTGAGACCCGATACTCACTGCTTGAGAAAACTTGTTGCGCTTTGGCATGGGCTGCTCACCGATTGAGACAGTATATGTTGACTCACACTACTCTGTTGATTTCAAAGATGGATCCAATCAAGTATATCTTCGAAAAGCCCGCCTTGTCCGGAAGAATAACAAGATGGCAGATGATCTTGACTGAGTATGACATCCAGTACACAACTCAAAAAGCAATCAAGGGAAGTGTATTGGCAGACCATTTGGCACATCAGGCAGTGGATGATTACCAGTCTATGAACTTTGAATTTCCGGACGAGAATATCATGGTAGTAACTGATTGTGAGACACCTGGACCGGATGAAGGACCTGAGGAAGGATCCTGATGGTCTATGTACTTTGATGGAGCATCGAACGCTTTGGGTAATGGCATTGGAGCTATGATCATATCTCCTAAAGTCTCTCATACTCCGTTTACCGCCCGACTATGTTTCAACTGCACCAACAACACGGCGGAGTATGTAACATGCATCATGGGTCTTCGAGCTACAATTGACCTAAGGATTAAGTTTCTAAGTGTCTTCGGAGATTCCGCTCTCGTGATCAGTCAGATCAAAGGCGAGTGGGATACGAAACACCCAAACCTTATTCCTTACAAGGAATATGTATTGACATTGCTACCCCATTTCGAGGAGATAACCTTTGAACACATCCCCAAAGAGGAGAATCAGTTGGCGGACGCGTTAGCTACGATGTCTTCTATGTTCAAAGTCAATTGGGACAACGAGGCTCCCCGGATCATTATTGAAAAATTGGACGAAACTACGCATTATTGTGACCTTGAGACTGAAGAGGTAACAGAAAAGCCCTGGTATCATGAGGTGAAGAGGTACCTTGAAGCTCAGGAATACCCCAAGGGTGCATCTTTTAATGACAAGAAGTTTCTGAGCAGGTTCGAAGCCAAGTTCTTCATTAGCAATGGCATTCTTTACAAACGTAACCATGATTCAACCTTACTGCGTTGTATGGATAAGATTGAAGCAGAAAGGATCATGGCAGAGCTACATGAAGGTACTTTCGGAACTCATTCCATTGGACATACCATGGCAAAGAAAATCCTTCGGGCAGGATATTACTGGTCCACAATGGAAGCTGACTGTTATCAGCATTCTCGAACATGTCACAAGTGCCAGGTCTATGCTGATAAGGTGCACATACTGTCATACCCCAATTTTTGACCTAAGATCCCATTTTTATTTTTGCATTTTTATACAAAATTCCAGATCACCAAATACAGTCGGTTTTAACCTCTCACCTTCGAGCATTGATTATGCAGAAATTGTCAAGTGTTTTGAACATTCTTAGCCTATGTATCACTAACTTATAATCAAGCACGAAATGTGTGTTTTTTTGTTTCTTTGATTTCATGTGCTGACAGGTCTCCTTCGATTCAGCCTTTCGATTGGACAAGTTTACTTCCTGCAAACATGCTTCGATTGGGAAACATTGCTTCCTTCGAACACGGGCTTTCGATTGGGCAATATGTTTGTTTTGATCCTCATGCTTCAATTGGGCAACATTGCTTCCTTCGAACACGGGCTTTCGATTGGGCAATATGTTTGTTTCGATCCACATGCTTCAATTGGGCAACATGGCTTCCTTCGAACACGGGCTTTCGATTGGGAAATATGTTTATTTCGATCCACATGCTTCGATTGGGCAACATTACTTCCTTCGAACACGGGCTTTCGATTGGGCAATATATTTGTTTCGATCCAAGATTTGTTTGGGCATGTGGCTCCCTTCGTGCAAGACTTTGTTTGAGCATTGACCTTTTTGTGTGCTTGCTTGGAGTCACAAAGTTTAGACCTTCTCCATGCAGGCTTCGACTATGTTTGTACTAGCTTCGACTGGACAACATTTCTCTTTAGTATGCTGCATTTCCATCCTTGATAAACTTTAGCACATGGTTGATGGCCCCCTCAAAAGACATATAGTGGTGGACTTGAGGGGCATACATATGAGTCCCTGTCGAAGGGTACGCCTTACTAGTCCATTCGAAGCACACATTTGGCCCCTTCAAATGATGCACAAAGATGATTCGTTCGAAGGACACTTGTTGGAGGAAAGACAAACAATGTGTTAGAAGAAGAATCTGGTCGAAAGAGGGTCAAAATGAAAGGATAAAATATTCAAAGATGCTTGCTGCCAAGTTCAGACATGGTACACTGGCCAAAACTGCTGCATAGCAGTCCTGAAACACTGCCCCATTCTTGCACCAAAATAGCATACAAGCACTGTCCCTCGAAGGCTGCAAAGAGCAGTTTACCCAAATTGTTCAAATTATTTTGTTTTACCTCCAAAAGCTTCAGCCCACTTTGCCTATAAATAAGAGGCTCCAACACATATTTTTGAGAGGATCTTTGGACCAGAGGAACGAATCCCCCAAATTTTCTCAAACACAACAAAACTCTCAAGTTCATCAACACTTGAGAAATCAAAACCCAGAATCCCAAACACTCATCTCTTTCGATTCTGAAGAACACCCCACACATAGAAGTTTGTTCAAACTCAAAGACAACCTTCTGTGACAACCCTTCGAACCAAAAGCAAACCCCCTGTGACTATTCTTCGAATTCCAGAAACGTCCAGGTAGCAGTTCAAGTTCGAATCTCGCACCCATTCAAAGCCTCCATCAAGGTAAGTCACTCTTACCCTTGAACCTTTCATTTCATGCCATAACATGTAAATAATCTTTTTGTTCGTTTCAAGCATGTATATACCATTGTTCCTTTCGTTTCCACCCTGTTAACATGTTTTTTTTTAAAAGTTAACCCTTTCGTTTTGCTTTCTGTTTACCTGAACTAGCTTTAATTATTAAACTTTTCGAAAGATAAATTCTAGCATGGCCTCAGGCCATGTTGTCATTTAATGCTTGAAATGAAAGAAACAGGAAACAGGAGTATGAAACGAAGCCTTTGGTTTCCACACTGACTTCCAGGCCTAGCCAGAGACATGCTCACACTGATTTCACTGGCCCAATCGAAGAAGGCAACAAGGCAGAAAGGCCCAGCCAGAGGCACACTTGCACTAAGTCCAGGCTCAGACGAAAGGCACTTCCATGCTGGTGCCAGCCTCCAATCGAAGTACATGACCTGACTGGTGCCAAAGCCTAATCGAAAGACATGACTTTGTTGTTGCCAGCCCCAATCGAAGGAGGCCAACAGAATGAAAATCGAAGGGTGCTCCTTCCTGAATCGAAAGACACTCATTTTTCTTACTTTTATCTTATTTTTTCCTTCATATTTTTTATGCCTTTCGATACGGTTGTAATAGCGTAGGATTTTATCTTTCTGCATTTTATTTACTTTGTACAAATGCTAGTAATTAGGCATGTATGGCAAGATAAAATCAACAAGTAAACAAACCAAAAAATCCAAAAAAAACACTCTTTAATCCTTACTTGAATATATCTTAAAACCCGCAAAACACTCAACAAATCAAAACTCCCCCCAAGGGCATGTTATCTCCGTTCTACCGCGATACCGGACGTGCATATTGCTAGAATGCGTGCGTTAATGTCGCCCACTAAAAAACACAAACAAATCAACTTTTTTCTAGAGGAACTACGGTGTTTTGATTCCTTCATTGGATACGTAGGCAAAGGGTCGCGAAACCCTCACGAACGCAATAATAAAAACTCATTTCTTTCCCCTTAATCAAACATAGTTGTAGATAAATACACCCTTGTATATAACAAACAATTTCAACCAAAAACAGATATTTCAAAAGGTTCCTGTGGAGTACCACAGATGCATTGGGTGCTAATACCTTCCCATTGTATAACCAACCCCCGAACTCTTGATCTCTTTCAAAAACGCATTATATTTTCATTACTTTTAAGTATTATTTATACATTGCATATTTTAGGGTTTTATTTCGTTCTTTTCCCTTTCCCCTTGGAAATAATAAAGCACGGTGGCGACTCTTGCTTTTGCGAGTCGAGTTAATTAATAGCTCGATCTCCGATTTTCACCGCTACAGAATTGGCGACTCTGCTGGGGAAAGATTGACCTCTTGCTGGTCCATTCCTAAGTGGGTTAAGCCTAGTTTGACTTATCTGTTTTATTGTTATTTGATTGTTTGATTATATGTGATATATTGTGATTATTTGGGTGTTGATAATATTTACAAAGGACAAGTCCTATACCCGGACTAAGTTACACCTAGGAATAGGATGGGCGATATAGTCATGTTAACTTTGAGGGAGTAATACAGAAGAAGGAGGCATGAAATCCCCCACTCAGTGAAAGCCCCTTTGAACGTAGTATTTGTTTACCGAGTAATCGGGAAGACGTTATTGCTTTCGACCTGGGAGCCAGAGAAGCTGAAAACTGTAGAACCCTTAACCCATCTTGGCCTCTTAGGTGTAGTGCAGAGATTATAATGGAGTAATCTGGAAGTAGTTGTCCTGCGATGCTGCACTCAGACGAGTTTCTCTTTAGAATATTACTAATTATCGAGTAATCGAGACGTTGGTAATATCCGAAGTAGAAATGTAGACTCTGGGAACTTTTAGAACCTTATTCTACAGGTGTGATTAAACCTTTAGTACATACCTTGGGGGTGGTTTTTACCTTTGACTCCATGCTCGTGACTTTGAAACTTTCAACTTTGTTTGTGACCTTGCATGTGGTTGTTGCATAGCCATGCCTTCATGCATCCATGAAACCTTTTTTCACTTGATTTTCAAGGAATTTGGAAGTCTTTCTTTGTAAACATCACAAGTTTCGTCAAGCTCAATGGATCTTGGGTGTCGATGGGGGTGGAAACCCTAATCCACCAAAATAGATGATTGATCTTGATGATAACTTGATCAATGTTTGGAGCCAATTTAAAATTCATCTTCTATCTTCATACCTTGATGTTTACAACTTAATACCTTGAAGATCAAATAAAACTCTCTTTTACATTCACATATCATGCATCATTCTACATTTTTTGTTTCACTTTCAAAGGTCTTTTTCCAAGTCTTATTTTTCCTTTGGTCTCACCAGTACAACACTCGCGCTAAGAGAACAATGGAGAATATCAAGCAAGAGGTTTCTGAACTCCGTAGGGAGATGACTAATTTGAAAGCTAGTAGGGAGATGACTAATTTTTGAAGGATGTTTTCGGTAATTCAAGTCCGGATGGAAAGCCTTCCTAGATTATTAACTTATTCAGGCTTTTTGTAATTTTTCTTGTTTATCAAAACATTGTTTGCATGTAAGAACTTGTTTGCATCTGAATGATTATCTTAATACAATAAGTATGTTAGTCTTGAAGAAATTCATTTGTTTCACTCATATTTGTTTTCAAATTTTAAATTTCTTTTTGCATTATGATACCAACTTGTTGCCCATTCTCTTGCCTAGGCAGAGGTTGAAGGGAGGATGATGATCTGAAAAACACAAAATCTCTGGTTGTATGCTTTTTGAATAAAATCTTGCTGACGATGTACAAGCATTGTTTCAAATCCCTAAACACTGGAGATATAAGGAAGATAATTCCTTGATAACCCCTTTTGAGCCTTGAAGTAGGAGTTTCTTTTATATACGAAAAAACCCTCAAATTTTAACCTGGGGCAGGGTAGTTTTCAGTTAATCTGAATGAGTGTTCAAAATTCAAAAGGAAGATATTTCCGAAGAAAAACTGCGAGGGCTATCCTTCATGTATAATGAAGCTAGAAGATGTGGAACCACAATGTTACCCCTCGTTCATCAAGAAACGAGGCAGTCATAATCCTCTCAACAAGTAAAGACAAGCTAATGTCACACGTTTTATTCAAAAATCAAAAATAAAAAAAATCAAGAAAAAGCCTGCTAAGTCAAAAACATGAAAACGTGCGACTTAGGCAAAATTAAGGCATCCCGCTGGACTATCAATTCAAAAGAATTAGTTCAGGCAAAAGTTAGGGAAAATAAAAATTGGAAGGAAAGGAATCCAAAGAAAATTCCTCAGCAAAGAACAAATTGGTGACTACAAACACGAAGACATAAAGGTGGTTGCTACACTAAAAGCCTCGTCATTTCCTTAACCGTCACACAATCCTTTTGAGAGATGAACACTCATGTTGAATTAACTGAACATAGGATTGGAGAACATCATGAAGAATGGATGGGCACCTATAAATTTTGAGCCTTAAAAATCTTTTTTCTAAAAAACCATGAACCAGACCGCGTTACAACCTTCAAAATTCCTAATTGAAGCAAGGTTATATTGGAAAACATACTTCAATGAGATAGTGTTCCTGACTCCCATGAATGTTTTCTAAATAGTTATGTTGGTATCATATGCTTTTCCTACACAAAAATAAATGGTTCTCTAACCCGCAAAATTTGTACGATATCTTTTCAAAATCTTCAAGACTTACATAACTGTTGCATTAGAATTTTCATTCTCATAATAAACTTTTTCTAACTGCAAAACATTTGTTTGATATCAAGGAAGCTCACATATAAGCACTAGTGATGAGTTTATTCTTTTAAGGCCTGAAACTATGATTGAGAAATTGGCGAATCATTTCAAGAAAAAAATCATATCCAGGGGCATGTCACCTGAAGACCTTAAGCACGGACATGTTGCTTCTCCCAATTAACGCTTTCCCAACTCGTTTACCCTTTTGGGGCAAAATTTGAAGACTTTGTTGTGCCAACTACAGTCAATCTGGGGCAATCACGTCAAGATTCGATGAATCTCTCTAAGAGTTTGAAGACACCAGAGCATGGTGGAAGCCAGGTCTTTTGTAAAATCCTCTTGAGACGATTTCTCCTCATCAACCATATAGCTTAGGGCATTTTAGAAGTGAAGTTATTCGCAAGAATCATCGTGCATCACGCAACTTATCAGCAATAAACTTGGGGCATCTAAAATTAGTCCTAGGGGCAATCCAGATTTGTCAAGATATGTGATATGTGATGGACACATTATCAGAGGGTGGTGTTCTCAGTATCTCCAGCTAAGCAAGACTTTTTCCAACTGAAGTGTTGTTCGTGTTGTTATCCTTTCAATGGATTGTTGACGATAGAAGATTGGACTTTGGGTTTTCTACCAAAAATACTTTCCTCTCCAAAGAGATTTAAGCCTTGTAAAAGGACTTTACTCCAATGATGACTTTTGTTCTATCTCCAGTAATGTTCCCATCTTGTTGAGATTAGACGAGTGTCGAGTTGTACTGTGATGTCTTATCATCTCCAGTTTATCTTTTCCATCTGTTTTTGTCAATCATATACATGACATTCATTTAATCATTCATACTTACATCATGCATACACATTTGTATTTGTTGATGTCATTGAAGTGCGTATACCCTGGTTATGTCTATTCAAATAGTGTATTTGATCTCCTCAAATAGAGTGTCAACTTAAGCAGAAAGTGTATCCTTTCTAATTCCCCACTGAGTTTATTTCTCGTGGAAGAATCTTGCTTTAGCTTTCCTTTTCCATCTATGGATAGGATAAATCCCGATTTGAGTTGTTTCCTCATTGGGTGGAGTCTTTTTTGACTGTTTTCTCTCCAGTTTATTCCTGGATTGAGCTTTGTCTCTTGTGAATGATACCCTGTGGATCTATCTAGGCTGTGAAACCTAGATGGAGAGTTCATTGATCTTGCGTATGTAAATACTTGGTCTCCTCAGGAAGGATTTATTCACGGTTCCCCGTTGAAGATGAACTTTATTCCCTAGTAGTGTTATCATAACATTCTTCTGGAATATCGACGTGACAACAAGGGACTGACTCTTTACTTGAGCAGTTTGATTATTTCTGAATCTCTTTATGTTATGACAAATGGCGGTCTCTTCATGAGCAGTTTTTCCATCCCCGATGAAATTTTTGATTCTCAGCTCCAGTAATATCTTCACAATATTTTGTTGGTATCTTTGAAAAACAGCAAGTGGCGGTCTCTTCATGAGAAACTTGTGTGTTATTGATACCTTTAAAAAAAACAGCAAGCGGCGGTCTCTTCATGAGCAACTTGTGTGTTATTGTTCTCTTGAAAAACAGCAAGCAGCGGTCTCTTCATGAGCAACTTGTATGTTATTGATACCTTTGAGAAAACAGCAAGCAGCGGTCTCTTCATGAGCAACTTGTGTGTTATTGTTCTCTTGAAAAACAGCAAGCGGCGGTCTCTTCATGAGCAACTTGTATGTTATTGTTCTCTTGAAAAACAGCAAGCGGCGGTCTCTTCATGAGCAACTTGTATTTTATTGATACCTTAGAGAAAACAGAAAGCGGTGGTCTCTTCATGAGCAACTTTTATGTTATTGTCACCTTTGAAAACAACAAGCAGCGGTCTCTTCATGAGCAACTTGTATGTTATTGTTACCTTTGAAAAAAAAAACAGCAAGCGACGGTCTCTTCATGAGCAACTTGTATGTTATTGTTACCTTCGAAAACAGCAAGCGGCGGTCTCTTCATGAGCAAATTGTGTGTTATTGTTCTCTTGAAAAACAGCAAGCGACGGTCTCTTCATGAGCAACTTGTATGTTATTGACACCTTTGAAAGGAAGCAAGTGGCGGCCTCTTTATTTGAGCAGCTTGTGTATCCCCAACAATAATGCAAACGACACCTCTTCGGAAAAGTTCCATGGGGAAATTTGTATTTTATCCTTTTCAAGCGATATTTTGGTTAAAGAAGAAATGTGTTACCATTCTTGGTAAAATTCAGAAGTCAGAAATGTTTATTTACCAGTCTCAGTACTGATGCCAATCATTTTCCAATCTCAGTACTGATGTCAATCATTTCCTTTTCCAATCTCAGTACTGATGTCAATCATTTCCTTTTCCAGTCACAGTGCTGATGTCAATCATTTCTTTTCTGGTCTTAACACTGATGTAAACCATTCATTTCTTCCCTCAAAGTTATTCTCTAATAAGAGTCTCCCATTTGAAGTCTATGACTCTGTTTCCCCAGTGGAGTTATAATCTCTTCTCCTGTTGGATTATTGTATAATGTGCTTGGTTTCTCCAACAGTAGTTTGTCTCATGCGGCATCGTTCCTTATTAAATTCAAAATATTACATTCATATCATATCATAAACATAATTGCGATATCTTAAAGCCAAAAATTGTGTATTCTATATTTAAGCCCCTTCAATCTCGTCGAAATGAAGATCCCAATCTTCATATCTCCAGATAGAAGAAACTTAAATAGGGGCAGTTGTCATACCCCAACTTTTGACCTAAGATCCCATTTTTATTTTTGCATTTTTATACAAAAGTCAAGGTCACCAAATACAGTCGGTTTTAACCTCTCACCTTCGAGCATTGATTATGCAGAAATTGTCAAGTGTTTTGAACATTCTTAGCCTATGTATCACTAACTTCTAATCAAGCACAAAATGTGTGTTTTTTTGTTTCTTTGATTTCATGTGCTGACAGGTCTCCTTCGATTCATCCTTTTAATTGGACAAGTTTACTGCCTGCAAACATGCTTCGATTGGGCAACATTGCTTCCTTCGAACAAGGGCTTTCGATTGGACAATATGTTTGTTTCGATCCACATGCTTCGATTGGGCAACATTGCTTGCTTCGAACACGGGCTTTCGATTGGGCAATATGTTTGTTTCGATCCACACGCTTCGATTGGGCAACATTGCTTCCTTCGAACATGGGCTTTCGATTGGGAAATATGTTTGTTTCGATCCACATGCTTCGATTGGGAAACATTGCTTCCTTCGAACACGGGCTTTCGATTGGGCAATATATTTGTTTCGATCCAAGATTCGTTTGGGCATGTGGCTCCCTTCGTGCAATACTTTGTTTGAGCATTGACCTTTTTGTGTGCTTGCTTGGAGTCACAAAGTTTAGACCTTCTCCATGCAGGCTTCGACTATGTTTGTACTACCTTCGACTGGACAACATTTCTCTTTAGTATGCTGCATTTCCATCCTTGACAAACTTCAGCACATGGTTGATGGCCCCCTCAAAATACATATAGTGGTGGACTTGAGGGGCATACATATGAGTCCTTGTCGAAGGGTACGCCTTACTAGTTCATTCGAAGCACAAATTTGGCCCCTTCAAATGATGCACAAAGATGATTCGTTCGAAGGACACTTGTTGGAGGAAAGCCAAACAATGTGTTAGAAGAAGAATCTGGTCGAAGGAGGGTCAAAATGAAAGGATAAAATATTCAAAGATGCTTGCAGCCAAGTTCAGACATGGTACACTGGACAAAACTGCTGCATAGCATTCCTAAAACACTGCCCCATTCTTGCACCGAAATAGCATACAAGCACTGTCCCTCGAAGGCTGCAAAGAGCAGTTTACCCAAATTGTTCAAATTATTTTGTTTTCCCTCCAAAAGCTTCAGCCCACTTTGCCTATAAATAAGAGGCTCCAACACATATTTTTGAGAGGATCTTTGGACCAGAGGAACGAATCCCCCAAATTTTCTCAAACACAACAAAACTCTCAAGTTCATCAACACTTGAGAAATCAAAACCCAGAATCCCAAACACTCATCTCTTTCGATTCTGAAGAACACCCCACACATAGAAGTTTGTTCAAACTCAAAGACAACCTTCTGTGACAACCCTTCAAACCAAAAGCAAACCCCCTGTGACTATTCTTCGAATTCCAGAAACGTCCAGGTAGCAGTTCAAGTTCGAATCCCACACCCATTCAAAGCCTCCATCAAGGTAAGTCACTCTTACCCTTGAACCTTTCATTTCATGCCATAACATGTAAATAATCTTTTTGTTCGTTTCAAGCATGTATATACCATTGTTCCTTTCGTTTCCACCCTGTTAACATGTTTTTTTTTAAAAGTTAACCATTTCGTTTTGCTTTCTGTTTACCTAAACTAGCTTTAATTATTAAACTGTTCGAAAGATAAATTCTAGCATGGCCTCAGGCCATGTTGTCATTTAATGCTTGAAATGAAAGAAACAGGAAACAGGAGTATGAAACGAAGCCTTTGGTTTCCACACTGACTTCCAGGCCCAGCCAGAGACACGCTCACACTGATTTCACTGGCCCAATCGAAGAAGCCAACAAGGCAGAAAGGCCCAGCCAGAGGCACACTTGCACTAAGTCCAGGCTCAGACGAAAGGCACTCCCATGCTGGTGCCCGCCTCCAATCGAAGTACATGACCTGACTGGTGCCAAAGCCTAATCGAAAGACGTGACTTTGTTGTTGCCAGCCCCAATCGAAGGAGGCCAACAGAATGCAAATCGAAGGGTGCTCCTGCTTGAATCGAAAGACACTCATTTTTCTTACTTTTATCTTATTTTTTCCTTCATATTTTTTATGCCTTTCGATATGGTTGTAATAGCGTAGGATTTTATCTTTCTGCATTTTATTTACTTTGTACAAATGCTAGTAATTAGGCGTGTATGGCAAGATAAAATCAACAAGTAAACAAACCAAAAAATCAAAAAAAAAACACTCTTTAATCCTTACTTGAATATATCTTAAAACCCGCAAAACACTCAACAAATCAAAACTCCCCCCAAGGGCATGTTATCTCCGTTCTACCGCGATACCGGCCGTGCCTATTGCTAGAATGCGTGCGTTAATGTCGCCCACTAAAAAACACAAACAAATCAACTTTTTTCTAGAGGAACTACGGTGTTTTGATTCCTTCATTGGATACGTAGGCAAAGTGTCGCGAAACCCTCACGAACGCAATAATAAAAACTCATTTCTTTCCCCTTAAGCAAACATAGTTGTAGATAAATACACCCTTGTATATAACAAACAATTTCAACCAAAAACAGATATTTCAAAAGGTTCCTGCGGAGTACCGCAGATGTATTGGGTGCTAATACCTTCCCATTGTATAACTAACCCCCGAACTCTTGATCTCTTTCAAAAATGCATTGTATTTTCATTACTTTTAAGTATTATTATATATTGCATATTTTAGGGTTTTATTTCGCTCTTTTCCCTTTCCCCTTGGAAATAATAAAGCGCGGTGGCGACTCTTTCTTTTGCGAGTCGAGTTAATTAATAGCTCGATCTCCGATTTTCACCGCTACACATACCTCCAGTTCCTCTGAATGTTTTGACAGAACCTTGGCCTTTTGCAATGTAGGGCATTGATATGATCGGCGAGATCAGACCTACGGCATCCAACGGGCATCGTTTCATCCTGGTAGCGATTGATTACTTTACGAAGTGGGTTGAAGCAGCTTCCTTTGCTACGGTAACCAAGAACGTCATGGCACGGTTCATTCGGCATAATCTGATATGTCGATACGGTGTACCAGAGAGGATCATTATGGACAATGGTACCAATCTCAACAACAAGATGATCACTGAGCTCTGCGAGCAATTCAAGATACAGCACCACAACTCTTCTCCCTACCGACCGAAGATGAATGGGGCTATCGAAGCGGCAAATAAGAAAATTAAGAAGATTGTGCAGAAGATGACAGTAACATACAAAGACTGGCACGAGATGTTACCATTTTCTCTTCATGGGTATCGTACCTCAGCACGGACGTCAACAGGGGCAACACCTTATTCCTTGGTTTATGGCATGGAGGCAGTCTTGCCCATCGAAGTTCAGATACCCTCTATCCGGATCATGAAGGATGCAAGTTTGAGCAAAGATGACTGGATTCAGACCCGACTTGATCAGCTGAATCTAATCGACGAAAAAAGACTTACTGTTGTTTGTCATGGTCAGACGTACCAAAAACGGATGATCAAGGCATTTAACAAGAAAGTCAGACGACAAGAGTATCAAGTTGGGGACCTGGTAATCAAGCGCATTATGCTACCTCAAGGTGATCCCAGGGGAAAATGGACCCCTACTTATGAAGGGCCATTTGTGGTTAAGAACATCTTCTCAGGAGGAGCTATGATTCTAACCACCATGGATGGTGACGACCTCCCTCACCCCGTCAATGCAGACATAGTGAAAAGATACTACGTGTAATCAAAGACTCGCTAGGTTGACGGGCCTAGGCAAAAATAAGGGCTTCCCGGCAAACCAAAAGGGTTCGGGCAAAAATAAGGGATGAAATTGAAAAAATTGTACACCCGGCAAGTCGAAAACCTGAAAAGGCAGCTCGGGCAAAAATGGGTATCCCGGTGGACTGAAAACCCAAAAGGGCGGTCCAGGCAAAAGTTAAGGATTAAAGCGTAATACTATGTCTCATTGGATCACCTTGCATCCAGACTTCGGTATCAACTATCAAGCTCGGACGACACCAATCCATCAGATTCATCTTCAACTAAGCAGCAAAGTGATGAGATGCTTGAAGATATAAAGGCAATAGCAGAGTTGGAACCCAGTGGGATTATTCACATAGCTGTTTTGTTTTCTTTTCACAAATTGTATAAATTCTATTTGTTCGGCGGCGTTCTCTTACTAGGACGTCAGCCTCTTGTACAAAAATGCCTATTTTCAGGCAAACTTCAAAATCAATACAAATTCATTTTCTGACAAATTTCAAATTGCTTTTTCCTTTATCTGTTTTGTTTTGCAAAGAACGTCCAATGTTAATTTTTGATATATGCATTTGACATTAGTTGCCGCTCATAAATATTTACATGCGAAACAAAGGACGAATTACGGGTAATATCAGAAGTAGGGGCAATAAGAATTGTCCGAGCGATCTAGTTGCTATGTCCACCAAGGTACCAAGGTAGGTTCAGCTAAAGAATATGACCAAGATACCATCACTCCCCGCAGAGTAAAACAGTAATGGTAGCTCTCCCTACTGAGACTTGCAGCTATGTACAAATCAGTAATACTCTCCCCAAGAAGAGTTAATCTACCATCAGCCCTGAAAAGGCTGGGTATCCCCAGAAGGTCTTAATATTCCCCAGCGGAGTATAAAGATATTCCCCAGCAAGTATAAGAGCATCTCTGGCAGTCTTAATATTCTTCAACGGAGTATAATAATGTTCTCCGGCGGAATACAAGATACCCCAGTGGAGTCATTTCCCCGGCGCAGTCTAAAAAAGGCTTCCCCTCCAGAGTTGAATCATCTTCCCCAGTAGATTCTGGAAGCTTATCCCCTGTAGAGTACAAATAAATCTCCCCAACCAAATTCAGAAGGTTATCCTCACAAGAGTCTAACTGGGTTATCCTCAGCAAATTACAACTGAAGGATCATCCCCAGCGAAGTTATTTCTATCCCCAGTGGAGTTCATCATTAAAATCCCCAACAGAGCTTATCAACAGAATCCCCAGCGGAGTTATCGTTAAAATCTTCAGCAGAACATCTCTCCCCACAGAGTAATTCCCCTCAGAGTAATCTCTTCATCAGTTTATTCCCCCATTGGAGTTCTCCTACAGGTTTATCATCTTCGTTCATCATCCCCGGCGGAAACGAAGAACTCAGCTATATTCTCCAGCAGCTCTAGGATTTATTTTCCCTGGCTATAAACATCACATTTCCATACATCATGATACATGGATATACGCATCATACCCTACATCCTCATTTATTTTGAGAACATCATTGCCTGATCCATATCATGCATTGCATATGACTGACCTTTACCTTTTAGGAAAGATGCAGTTAAGTCCCCAGCTTAGTCGAAGATCTGACCAGTTCTTAAATCTCAATTGAATTATCCTCGGTTGAATTTCAGATAAGGATCTTAATCTCGACAGTTCCCCTACGTCATAGTGTGGACGAGTACTATAACCTAGACGGTATAGTCCATTGAGCACGAGTCAGTTCCTAGATCTTGATGTTCTCCTCCGTCATAGCGTGGACAAGTTCTATAACCTCAACGGTATACTCCATTGAGCACGAGACAGTTCTTAGATCTTGATAAAGATGTTTCCCTACGTCATAGTGTGGACGAGTACTATAACCTAAACGGTATACTCCATTGAGTACGAGTCAGTTCCTAGATCTTGATGTTTTCCTCCGTCATAGTGTGAACAAGTTCTATAACCTCAACGGTATACTCCATTGAGCACGAGACAGTTCCTAGATCTTGATGAAGATGTTTCCCTACATCATAGTGTGGACGAGTACTATAACCTCAACGGTATACTCCATTGAGCACGAGTCAGTTCCTAGATCTTGATGTTTTCCTCCATCATAGTGTGAACAAGTTCTATAACCTCAACGGTATACTCCATTGAGCACGAGACAGTTCCTAGATCTTGATGAAGATGTTTCCCTATGTCATAGTATGGACGAGTACTATAACCTCAACGGTATACTCCATTGAGCACGAGTCAGTTCCTAGATCTTGATGTTTTCCTCCGTCATAGTGTGGACAAGTTCCATAACCTCAACGGTATACTCCATTGAGCACGAGACAGTTCCTAGATCTTGATGAAGATGTTTCCCTATGTCATAGTGTGGACGAGTACTATAACCTCGACGGTATACTCCGTGGAGCACGAGTCAGTTCCTAGATCTTGATGAAGATGTTTCCCTATGTCATAGTGTGGACGAGTACTATAACCTCGACGGTATACTCCGTGGAGCACGAGTCCGTTCCTAGATCTTGATGTTTTCCTCCGTCATAGTGTGGACAAGTTCTATAACCTCAACGGTATACTACGTTGAGCACGAGACAGTTCCTAGATCTTGATGAAGATGTTTCCTCCGTCATAGTAGGGACGAGTTCTATAACCTCAAGGGCATACTCCATTGAGCACGAGACAGTTACTAGATCTTGATGAAGATGTTCCCCTCTCAGTTGAAGTACAAGCAAGTTCCTAAATCTCAACAAAAGTTAGACTTCCCCAGTGGAATCTTCTAGAACAATAGGTATGCAAGTTCTCGCTAAGGAATCTCTTATGCGATCGACACTCCTGCAGATGGCATCTATAAGCCTATCCTCCTATCAACAGTCTCCAAACGGCATCTGTAAGCCCATTCCCGACATCATAAAGCTGATACTACACCATGTGAGTGCAAATTTTCAGGCACTCTAGTGTTCAATTATCTTCCACCTTCGGATCACGAAAGGCTCGAAAGCCAATCTATATCCTCAGGTTTAAGAAAATTGAATAGGGGCAACTGTTGTACCCCAAAATTTTCCCTCCCATATTCCTCAAGACTTGTCAAGAAGAAGCTTCAATTTGCTCAAGTTGGCTCAAGGTTTGGACAGTCAAATCACCTCCTAAGGCAGTCAAGTCAAAATTAGGGTTTTGTGTTGCATCAAGGTACTCACATTCAAATGACATCAAGTGCTTCCCAATGTCTTAATATGTTCTCAAGTTCATCCATGTCAAATTTCAAGCCTTGTAGAGAAAGTTTGGTTAGTTAATTGCTCAAGAGGCCCAAAAATCGATTGTGCTAGGGCAAAAGTCAATTGTATCCCAAATACAGTCAAACCTCAAGATTTTTTGTCAACATTCTAATTTTGAACGATAATTCATCATTTGATCAATGGTTGATCATGATTCATCAAGGATTGCTCAAGATTCATCAAGATTCAAAAGTTGCTAAATTAGGGTTTTGTAGGAAAAGTCAACTCAACTTTGACCAAGCATAACTTTCTCATACTTTATGAGAAATGACCCATCCAAAGCTCATTTTTAAGATGATGCAATTTCCTACAATACAATTTCACACCCCAAGATCAATAAATTCTCTCACAAAAAGTTACAAATTTGGACATTATAGGTCATTTTTGAAAGTCAACAAAAACACCTTTTTTTACAAAGCTTATAACTTGAACATGGAACATCAAAATGAAATGATACCAAAAGGGTTGGTTATAGGACATCTCAAGGTTTCTAAAAAGTCCAAGAACACCTCCAAAAGTTCAAAATTGAAGAAGTTATGCATTGTTGAAGTTGGGCATTTTTCCAAAATTGCCAAAAGTCAACTATCCTCAAAACTCCAATTTTTGACAAAAGGGCCCACTTTTTTCCACTTGATTTGGTCTTATCACACCGCACACGTGTCCCATCTTTAATTTCATGACCAAACATTTATTTTTCTATTTTATTTCATTTTTATTGATTTAATTCATTATTAATCAATATTAAATCAAATAAAATCTAAAAATTCATGTAAAAGGATTCTTGTGATTTGTACGGCTTGAAAATATCATATAACACCTAGTCAATTAGTGCCAAGTCAAAACAAGCACAAAATCTCAGATTTGGTGCAAATATGGCAACTTGGTTATGGTGATCAAAATCCAATCTTCAATCTTGAATGCACTTGATTTCAGATCAAAAGACCAACCCTAATTCACTCTATAACACTCACATAAGCAAGCCAAACCTGGGACACGCACAAAACTCTATGGAAACGGCCAAAACAAGTTTACAAAAAACCTTGAAAAAGTGATGATCGAATTTTGGTTTAGAGGCACTTCCAGACAAAAAGCTCAACGCTACTCCCTTGCCTGATATCCTGTGAAGCTATATGGATTAAAACCAAGCATTTTCATCGTCTATAACGCGCTGTAAGTCTCCATGAAGCTTGCTCTGAACATGAAATTGAAAACATCCATTCTTGCATATTTTCTTTAAAATATTGGCATATTTGTGATTGTTATTTGATTTAGAATGTTTTGGCATTACCCAATTTAATTTTCATGGCATGTATAACGATACCCGAATCTAGGGTTTATATGTGTTGTTTTTAGGCGTTTATGTCACAGGGAAAATTAATGCAAACCATGGTTACAGGGATGACCAGGATGAAGAGACGAGTACGTTGGTACTCTTGGATTTCATTTTCATGGCCTAGGAGAGATTTTTGAAAGACCCTATGAATCTTCCTGCGGATAAAAATCCGCAGGTAAACGAACCAGGCTTTTGTGAAGAAGATGATAACGTGTCTCAGCTCCATTGGTCCATTTGAAATATTAGCGCGTTTTTATTTTTTGCAGGGATTAATTAATTGTCTTGAATATATTATTTGTTTGCTATCCTAATGACAAATGAAGCAGTTTGGTTGAGTGGCTGGGGCGTTGGCATGTGAACATTGGGACCTGGGTTCGAATCCCAGGTCCCCCAAACATTTATTTGATTTTGTTCTTCAGGTATTCATTTGCAATGCTCCCAGCGTGGTTCACCAAATGCCTCCAGATCTCAAGTGACAAGTGGCCTGCAAATCAAATCCAAGGGCAAAGATTGAGTGACCATCCTGCACTCTAGTCAAACGCACCATGGGGAATCTGAAAAAGTCAACAAGGTTGATTGAATATGGGCCTCAAAATTGCAATTCATACTCCCTTTTCAAGCCCAGCACCCCCTGAGTTTGTTTCTTTATTTTATTTTCTTTTCACTATTTTTATTTTATTATCATTATTATCATAATTAATTAATTAACCCATTAATTTTTTCATAAAAAAATCAGAAACAACAAAAAATATTTTTATTAATTTTATACTTATTTTTGTAAATAAACAATTAATTAATTTATTTAGTTTAAATAGGTTTAATAATAACATATTTTGCAATAAATTAAAATTGATTTAGAATTAGGTTTATTTTTATTTTTACCATTTTTATTTTATTTCCCTAAATAATAAAAACCAAAAAAAAATCTTTTCATTTAATTAATTCAATCATTAATTTAGACTAATTTTTAATTCAAAAAATAACAAAATATGCTTTATTTAATAAAAAAGGGTCAAAACCCTAAAAGACACTCTGATTTAATTTTCTCGCGCGCGAGTAATTTTGATCAATATTGTAATTTCTCCGGGAATGTAATAGTTTCTAACTTAGGATTTTATTTATTACTTTTATTTACTTTTTCGCAATTTAATTTTTAAGGGTTTGTTTTTGGCGATGTAAATACCCGACGCCTTGTAATAGCTTAGATTTATTTTTCCGCAATTTAATTTCCGCAACCATTAACTGTTAGATGTTTGAATAATAGGAAATGCATGACAAGATTTATTTTAACCTAAAATCAACAGTAGCTCACCATGACATGTAAAGATAATATAACTGAAAATTGACACGCTTGCACATGCCACTCCTAGGGTACACCTCACTTGGTTGCCTCGAACGTGGTTATTGAGTATAGGAAGTTTTAGAGGTCGCCCTCTTGTCCAAGGATCATCAGTTGCCTCGAAACGGTTGCCTCGGATAAAAATGATCTAAGACATTAGGGTTACCGCTAAGGCATCCTAACATTGCTTTAGTGACCACATGTCCCTTAATTGAATTGACTCGAAAATTCCAACGACGGTGCTACCTACTCCTCAATAGTAGGATAGCATTGTCTAAAGGACACTTGTACAGTTTAATTCCTTTCTGAGTAGGTAGAGGTTCTTAAGTACTTGCTGCTTTTAAAAATAAAACAAAAATTTTCGCACTTACACTCTCTTCAAAAACAAAACTCTTTTCAAACCCACAATTACAAAGAAAAGCAAACTTTTGAAAACATAATGAGCAAGTACCTAAGAGCCCGTGGATAACCACGGATAGAAAGGGTGCTAACACCTTCCCTTTCTATAATCTACCTCCCGAACCCGAGAAATATCTCAGAAAGGAATTTTTATATGCTTTTGTCCTTTCCTTGTAGGATAAAATAAAAGACGGTGGCGACTCTTGCTTACCGCGACATTTTGCGAAAACAAACGCAAACGCGAACCAACATTCCAAAACAGTCAGTTCTCTATTCCCACCGTATCACAGTGAGCTATGTTGATTTTAAGTTCATACATTCGATCTTGTCATGCATTCCCTATTAGCAAACATCTAACAGTTTATAGATTGCGGAAATTAAATTGCGGAATTTAAATCTAACTATTACAAGGTGTCGGGTATTTACATCGCCAAAAGCAACCCTTGAAATTAAAATGCGGAAAGTAAATAAAGCGGTAAGATGATTTAAAGTTCTAATTAGAGCTATTACATTCCGGGAAACAATTACATCAATATGGTAAAATGGATCGCGTGCAAGAAATTAAATCGGATGCGAAATTTTTAGGGTTTTGACCCTTTTTTGAAAGAAAGCATTTTTTTTGTTATTTTTGAATTAAAAAGAAATTAAATTAAGTTAACAATTAAATAAATTAATTAATTAATTAAAATATTTTTGGATTTTTGATATTTAAAGAAATAAAATAAATTTGATTTAAAGTTAGTAAAACCTAATTATCTACATTAATTTTAATTATTTGCAAAAGATATTAAAAATTATACCTAATTAAAACTAAATTAATTCAATTAATATTTATTTACAAAAATAAAATGTTGAATTTAATTTTAATAAATAAAATATATTTTTGGGTTTTTATTTTATTTTATGAGGAAAAGATTTTAATTGGTTAGTTAGAAAAATAAAAATAATTAATCAAAACAAATAACTAAATGAAATAAAAAGAAAAAATAAAGAGAGTTAGAAATAATGGGCCTGGTCAGGGGGGTTTGTTTAGCACTTTCAAGGCCCATTTGTAAGCAAGCCTGGCTGACTTTTGCAATTCTCCAGGCGCACGTTGACTTGAGTGTAGGATGGACCTCTCATATGGACCACCAGATCTGGCCTAGGGCCATCTGGCAGGCATCTGGGTGATGGTGTATGATGGACCATAATTGCTGAAACACGCCTGAATACCTGAAACAAAATAATACAAAGCTTTTGGAGGACTTGGGATTCGAACCCAGGTCATGTTAGTCACCAAGCACACGCCTTGTCACTGAGCCAAAGCCTTTCATTTGTTATTATAATGGATAACAATTATTATATAACAAAACAAATAATATGCCAGAATTATGAAAGAAAACGCGCGAGATTTGAACCAACGAATGGGGAGAGGCCACGCATTCATCTTCTTTGTTGGCCCCTGGATATTTACCTGCGGATTTATATTCGCAGCTAAATCCCTAGGTTGATCCTAAAAAACGTTCTAGGCCATGAAAACTCAAGCCACGACCATAGTCATGCTCGTCTCTTCCTCCTGAACACGTCTATGTCCATTATTGGTTCCAATTTTTCCTACAAAGAAAACATCCAAAAACAAACTTCCAAAACCCTAGGTTCGAGTATGGCACTACAGATCACATAAACACAATCAAATGATGCAGAAAGGTTCTAAATGAAATGATAAACATGATTGTGTAAAGATTTTGCCAAGAAAATGCAAGAATAATGATATGCGATTTCAAATGTCAAACGGTTTTCAGAGGGACTTACAACGCAATTGGGAAGGTGAATGGCCTTGCTTTTGATTGCTACAGACTTAGTGGATGTCCAGCAAGGGGTCTACGTTGAGTTTTTGCTTTGAATCGGCCTCTAGAAAGGATTTCAGTTTCAAGTTTTTCTCAAGTTTGGTTTTGATGTTTTTGCAGCTTCTAGGTTCTAACTCGTGCCTCTTTGCATTGTATATGTAACATGGAATGAATTAGGTTAACATTTGTGGACTCAATCTTGGTGCATTGATGTTTTAGGATTTGATTTGATCCTCCATGAAAAAGCTTCCAAATTTTCCAAAAATCCAATATTTTGTTCATAACATGGCTTGATACGGATTTGATCATGTCCATAATGATATTTAAGACCTATATCAATCAAAAAGATACCAAGTGATCAATATTTGGATTTTATTTGGATTTAAATTGATTTAAAATGAATTAATTCAATAAAAATCAAATAAAATAGAAAAATTAATAAATGGACACAATACTGAAGATAGGACACGTGTGTGGTGTGACAAGACCAAATCAAGTGGAAAGAAGTGGGCCCATTTGATAAAATTTGAAGTTTTGGGGATAGTTGACTTTTGGCAATTTTGGAAAAATGCCCAACTTAATCAATGCATAACTTCTTCAATTTTGAACTTTTAGAGGTGTTCTTGGACTTTTTAGAAATGTTGAGATGTCCTCTAACCAACCCGTTTGGTCTCAGCGCATTTTGATATTCCATGCTCAAGTTATAAGCTTTGGATAAAAAGGTGTTTTTGTTGACTTTCAAAAATGACCTATAATGTCCAAATTTGTAACTTTTTGTGAGTGCATTTCTTGATCTTGGGGTGTGAAGATGGATTGTAGGAAATTGCATCCTCTTCAAAGCTTTGGATGGGTCATTTCTAATAAAGTATGAGAAAGTTATGCTTGGTCAAAGTTGAGTTGACTTTTCCTACAAAACCCTAATTTAGCAACTTTTGAATCTTGATGAATCTTGAGCAATCCTTGATGAATCATGATCAACCCTTGATAAAATGATGAATTATCCTTCAAAATGAGAATGTTGACAAAAAATCCTTTAAGTTTGACTGTTTATAGGTCACAGTTGACTTTTGCCCTAGCATAGTCGATTTTTGGGCCTCTTGAACAATTGACTGACCAAACTTCCTCTGCAAGGTTTGAAATTTGACATGGATGAACTTGAGAGTATATTAGGACATTGGGGAGAACTTTAGGTCATTTTGATGCAAGGACCTTGATGCAACACAAAACCCTAATTTGAGGTTGACTGCCTTAGGAGATAGCTTGATTGTCCAACTCTTGAGCAATCTTGAGCCACTTAGAGATTATTCTTGACATGTATTGGGAAATATGGGAGGAAAAATTTGGGGATACAACAGTTTCCCCTGATCAATTTTCTTAAACCTGAGGATATAGATTGGCTTTCGGGCCTTTCGTGATCCAAAGGTGGAAGATGATTGAACATTAGAGTGCCCAGAAATTTGCACTCGCATGAAGTGGTATCAGCCTTGTGATGCCGGGAATGGGATTACAGATGCCATTTGGAGACTGTTGGTAGGTGGTCTGAATTTCAACTGGAATACGAATCAGGGAGATCTTTGCGGTGATCTGACTGAACCAGGGGAGGTATTGGATTAACTTTGACTGGATCGGCATCAGAAAAATCTTTAGGAATCGATTCAACTGGACCAGACAAGGTCTTGGAACAACTTCAACTGGATCGGAATCAGAAAAATCTTTAGGAATCGACTTGACTGGATCAAAGAAGGCCTTTGGCTGGATCGGCATCAGAAAAATCTTTAGGAATCGATTTAACTGGACCAGACAAGGTCTTGGGATAACTTCAACTGCATCAGAAAAATCTTTAGGAATCGATTCAACTAGACTAGAGAAGGTCTTGGAGTAACTTTGACTGGATCGGCATCAGAAAAATCTTTAGGAATCGATTTAACTGGACCAGACAAGGTCTTGGAATAACTTCAACTGGATCGGCATCAGAAAAATCTTTAGGAATCGATTTAACTGGAACAGACAAGGTCTTGGGATAACTTCAACTGCATCAGAAAAATCTTTAGGAATCGATTTGACTGGACCAGAGAAGGACTTTGACTGGATCGGCATCAGAAAAATCTTTAGGAATCGATTTAACTGGACCAGACAAGGTCTTGGAATAACTTCAACTGGACCGGCATCAGAAAAATCTTTAGGAATCGATTTGACTGGACCAGAGAAGGCCTTTGACTAGATCGGTATCAGAAAAATCTTTAGGAATCGATTTAACTGGACCAAGCAAGGTCTTGGGATAACTTCAACTGGATCGACATCAGAAAATTCTTTAGGAATAGATTTGACTGGACCTGAGAAGGCCTTTGACTGGATCGGTATCAGAAAAATCTTTAGGAATCAATTTAACTGGACCAGGCAAGGTCTTGGAATAACTTCAACTGGATCGGCATCAGAAAAATCTTTAGGAATCGATTTAACTGGACCAGAGAAGGCCTTTGACTGGATCGGCATTAGAAAAATCTTTAGGAATCGATTTAACTGGACCAGACAAGGTCTTGAGATAACTTCAACTGGATCGGCATCAGAAAAATATTTAGGAATCGATTTGACTGGACCAGAGAAGGCCTTTGACTGGATTGGCATCAGAAAAATCTTTAGGAATCGATTTAACTGGACCAGGCAAGGTCTTGAGATAACTTCAACTAGATCGGCATCAGAAAAATCTTTAGGAATCGATTTAACTGGACCAGGCAAGGTCTTGAAATCTTCAACTGAATTAGAATAAACTTTAGGAATCGATTCAACTGGACCAGAGAAGGCCTTTGGCTGGATCGGCATCAGAAAAATCTTTAGGAATCGATTTAACTGGACCAGACAAGGTCTTGGAATTACTTCAACTGGATCGACATCAGGAAAATCTTTAGGAATCGATTTAACTGGACCAGAGAAGGCCTTTGACTGGATCGGAATCATAAAAATCTTTAGGAATCGATTTAACTGGACCATACAAGGTCTTGGATTATCTTCAACTAGATCGACATTAAAAAAATCTTTAGGAATCGATTTAACTGGACCAGAGAAGGTCTTTTGACATAGCTGAGAATTTAACTGCATCTTTTCTGAAAGGTAAAGGTCAGTCATATGCAATGCATGATATGGATCAAGCAATGATGTTCTCAACATAAATGAGATTGTATGGTATGATGCGTATATGCATGTATCATGATGTATGGAAATGTAATGCTTTAGCTGGGGAAAATAAATCCCGGATAGCTGCTGGAGAGTAGAGTTGAATTCTTCGTTTCCGCTGGGGATGATGAAAAAAGGTAATAAACCTGCAGGAGAAGAGAACTCCATTGGGGAAGAAACCGATGAGGAGATTACTCTGTGGGGAAGAGATACTCTGCTGAGAATTCCACTGATAAACTCCACTGGGATGGATTACCGTTGCTGGTGATATTGAACCTGTTGAGGATTGAATTCCTGCTTGTGAAAGGAAGGAACTTCGCTGGGGATAATCTTTCAATTGCGATTTGCTGGGGATAACCCTGTTAGACTTTTGTGGGGATAACCCTCTGAGTTCTACTGGGAATGATCCTTTGAACTTGGCTGGGGAGATTTATTTTGTACTCCACTGGGGATAAACTTCCAGAGTCTCCTGGGGATGATGATTTAACTCCGTTGGGGAAGCTTTTTCAGACCGTGCTGGAAATATTGACTCCACTGGGGGTGTCTTATATTCTTCCGGGGAACATTCTTATACTCCGTTGGGGAATATTAAGTCTGCCGGGGATATCAAGCCTCTTTAGTGCTGATGGTAGATCAACTTTGCTTGGGGAGAGCATTACTGATTTGTTTATAGTTGCAAGTATCAGCTGGGGAGGGCTACCATTACTGCCTTACTCTGTGGGGAGTGAAAGTATCTTAGCCATATTCTTCAGCTAAATATACCTTTTTACCTGGTGGACAGAGCAACTATACAGTTCGGATAATTCTTATTTCCCCTGTTTCTGACATTACCCGTAATTCATCTTTTGTTTCGCATGTAAATATTTATGAGCAGCAATTAATGTCAAATGCATATATCAAAAATGAACATTGGACGTTCTTTGCAAAACAAAACAGATAAAGAAAAACAGTTTGAAATTTCTTTGAAAATGAATTGTATTGATTTTGAAGTTTGGCCTGTAAATAGGTGTTTTTTTGTACAAGAGGCTGAAGTCCTAGTAAGAGAACGCCGCTGAATAATAGAATTTACATAATTTGTGAAAGACTAAACAAAACAGCTATGTGAACAATCCCACTGGGTTCCAACTCTGCTATTGCCTTTATATCTTTGAGCATCTCATTACTTTGCTACTGGTTGAAGGTGAATCAGATTGATTAGTGTCGTCTGAGCTTGATAGTCGATACCGAAGTCTGGATGCAAGGTGATCCAATGAGACACGGTATTACGCTTTGATCCCTAACTTTTTCCTGGACCGCCCTTTCGGGTTTTCAGTCCACCGGGATACCCTTTTTTGCCCAAGCCGCCTTTTCAGGTTTTCGACTTGCCAGGTGTACAATTTTTTTCATTTTCATCCCTTATTTTTGCCCGAACCCTTTTGGTTCGCCGGGAAGCCCTTATTTTTTCCTAGGTCAGTCAACCTAGCGGGTCTTTGATTATGCGTAGTATCTTTTCACTATGTCTGCATTGACGGGGTGAGGAAGGTCGTCACCATCCATGGTGGTTAGAATCATAGCTCCTCCTGAGAAACTTTTCTTAACCACAAATGGCCCTTCATAAGTAGGGGTCCATTTTCCTCTGGGATCACCTTAAGGTAGAATAATGTGCTTGATTACCAGGTCCCCAACTTGATACTCTTGTCGTCTAACTTTCTTGTTAAATGCCTTGATCATCCGGTTTTGGTACGTCTGACCATGACAAATAGCAGTAAGTCTCTTTTCGTCGATTAGGTTCACCTGATCAAGCCAGGTCTGAATCCAGTCATCTTCGCTCAAACCTGCATCCTTCATGATCCGAAGAGAGGGTATCTGAACTTCAATGGGCAAGACTGCCTCCATGCCATAAACCAAGGAATAGGGTGTTGCCCCTGTTGACGTCAGCACTGAGGTACGGTACCCATGAAGAGCAAACAGTAACATCTCGTGCCAATCTTTGTATGTCACTGTCATCTTCTGCACGATCTTCTTGATGTTCTTATTAGCCGCTTCTACAGCCCCATTCATCTGCGGTTGGTAGGGAGAAGAGTTATGATGTTGTATCTTGAATTACTCGCAGAGTTCGGTGATCATCTTGTTGTTGAGATTGGTACCATTGTCCGTAATGATCCTCTCTGGTACACCATATCGACAGATCAGATTGTGCCGAATGAACCGTGTCACGACGTTCTTGGTTACAGTAGCAAAGGAAGCTGCTTCAACCCACTTCGTGAAATAATCAATAGCTACCAGGATGAAACGATGCCCATTGGATGTCGTAGGTCTGATCTCGCCGATCATATCAATGCCCCACATTGCAAAAGGCCAAGGTGCCGTCAAGACGTTTAGAGGTACTGGAGGTATATGCAGCTTATCAGCATAGACTTGGCACTTGTGACATGTCCGAGAATGCTGATAACAGTCGGATTCCATAGTGGACTAGTAGTATCATGCCCGAAGGATTTACTTTGCCATGGTATGTCCACTGGAATGAGTTCCGAAAGTACCTTCATGTAAATCCGCCATGATCCTTTCTGCTTCGTTCTTATCCACACAACGCAGTAAGGTCGAATCATGGTTACGCTTGTAAACGATGCTATTGCTGATGAAGAACTTCGCCGCGAACATCCTCAAAAACTTATTGTCATTAACAGATGCACCTACGGGGTATTCTTGAGCTTCTAGATACCTCTTCACCTCATGAAACCAGGGCTTTTCAGTTACCTCTTCAATCTCAAGATCACAGCAATGTGCAGGTTCGTCCAATCTTTCGATGATAATACGGGGAGCTTCGTTGTCCCAATTGACTTTGAACATAGAAGACATCGTAGCCAGCGCGTCCGCCAACTGATTCTCCTCTCTAGGGAAGTGTACAAAGGTTATCTCCTCGAAATGGGGAAGCAATGTCAACACATACTCTTTGTAAGGAATAAGATTTGGGTGTTTCATATCCCACTCGCCTTTGATTTGACTGATCACGAGAGTGAAATCTCCAAAAACACTTAGAAACTTAATCCTTAGGTCAATTGCTGCTCGAAGACCCATGATGCACGCTTCATACTCCGCCATATTGTTGGTGCAGTTGAAACATAGTCGGGCAGTGAGCGGAGTATGAGAGCCTTTAGGAGATATGATCATGGCGCCAATGCCATTACCCAAAGCGTTTGAAGCTCCATCAAAGTACATAGACCATCGAGATCCCTCCTCAGGTTCTTCATCCGGTCCAGGTGTCTCACAATCAGTTACCAACATGATATTCTCGTCCGGGAATTCGAAGTTCATAGACTGGTAATCATCCACTTCCTGATGTGCCAAATGGTCTGCCAACACACTTCCCTTGATTTCCTTTTGGGTCGTATATTGGATGTCATACTCAGTCAAGATCATCTGCCATCTTGCTATTCTTCGGGATAAGGCAGGCTTTTCGAAGATATACTTGATTGGATCCATCTTTGATATCAACAGAGTAGTGTGAGTCAGCATATACTGTCTCAGCCGACGAGCAGCCCATGCCAAAGCGCAACAAGTTTTCTCGAGTAGTGAGTACCGGGTCTCACAGTCGGTAAACTTTTTACTAAGGTATGCTCTTTTCGGCCAGACTCGTCATGCTGCCCCAACACACACCCCTTTGAGTTGTCAAGTACTGTCAAGTATAAGATCAGAGGAAAGTATTATTTTTTAGAGTTTTTTATGTTTAGGGCAAAACCCTAGTTCTATTAAATAAAATGTATTATTTATTCAACATATACAATATTTATTATTTGTGTACAAAAATAAAATAAAAATGAAGTATATTTGTAAAAAATGTATTTTTAGTATTAAATATTAATAAAATAAAATATGTATATTTTTAGTATTTTTATCCTAAGTGTATTAATATATATATATATATATATATATATATATATATATATATATATATATATATATATATATATATATATATATATATATATATATATATATATATATATATATATATATATATATATATATATATATATATATATATATATATATATATATATATATATATATATATATATATATATATATATATATATATATATATATATATATATATATATATATATATATATATATATATATATATATATATATATATATATATATATATATGTATTATTCATTAAATATGTATTATATATACAAATTAATAAAATTTAATATTTAATAAAAAAAAGTATTTTTTTCTATAAAATATTTTCAGAAAGTAAAACAAAATAAAAATGTATAAAAAATATATTTACACTATTTTAGTATTTTAAATAAAAAAATATATGTATTTATTGATTTATGTACAAACTAAAAGAAAAATCAAATAAATGCCTAATAAATTCAAAAATGGTGAGAAAAAATATTTTTATATTTTTAATATTATGAGAAAAAATAAATGAGCCAATCAAAAAAAGAAAAAGTCAAAAACATTAAAAAATGAATGAAATGGGCTCAGGGGGTGTAAAACCAAAAAGGTGGTGTGAATAAGAAAATAACTCAGGCCCAACCCAAGAAGAAATTGTCTTCAACCTTCAGACAAAACCAGTTCAAAACGCGCGCCCTTCTTCTCAAACTTCTAACTCCTGATTCCTGGCTTTTCAATGAAAACTCATAACATAAAAAATGTTCAGCATCAAGAGACGAATCCAACCATATGCAGAACTTGTCTTAACTCTCTAAGATGAGGGAGAATTTCTTCTCCCCCAAATCCTGACCTAGATTTTCTTCCAAGTTCAGACCCAAAATTCTTGCAACACACATAATATAAATAAAATCTAATTATATGGGCATGTTCAGGGCTATGATTGTGACATGTTTTCTTCACAAACCTAAAGCTAACAATGCCTAACAAGAGAGATACGAATTCAAAAACTTACCTGTTCAGTTGAAGTTCTATCTGGCAATGGAGAAGCTCTCAGTGCAAAGTGATGATTGGTATAGCTTCCTTGAGGTCCAGGGATACTATTCCAAGTGTTACTTTGCTTTGAAACCTTTTGAATCGAGCTATAGCACTCCACCTGCAAATCAGAAAAGTGAAAATGGTGGAACCAGTTAGAGGGATTACAGGTCATGTTTTAGATTTTGGTTAGCTTGCATAGATGGTAGGGAAGGTGTATGAACTGGTTTGGGCAAGAATGCTTGAAAGGATTGAGAGTTGGAACTCAATCTGCAGAGGTTGCTCTGTTTGAGCAGTTTCAAGGTGATTCTGAGTTTTGGGAGGGATTGGAGGTGAAAGGCTCGTGCTTCAGCTTAGGATCAATGTTTGGAATGTGTTTGATAAGTTTGTTTTAGTGTTTGTAAGCTGATATGAGAGTTGGTACAAGTTATGCTATGTTTCTTCTTTCTTAAGCAACAAAAGGCAAGTTGATGTTCTAGACTGATGCAGGCCCCCATAACATGCTGCAATCCTTTGCCTTGATCAGTGTAATGTGTCTCATAACTTGTGCCTAGAATATTTTGACTGTACCACTTGGATTTGCAAAATGGACATAAAGTTCTACTTTTTCAAAATGGAAATAATGCTTTATCTATAAATGGATTAGTCTTCTAGGCAATGCTTGAATACACAAAACATGGTCTTGGCACAAAGGTTTGGCATTAAATTTATGAGTGTCAAATGGTTTTAGGACCTGTAATGTAGCACAAACTATGCTGACTTGAAAATGGCCTAAGTTATGAACATGTTCATGATCCATTCAAAAGTGAATTTTTGCCATATTGTGAAATTCGATTCTCTCAAGTTATGAGGTTGTTTGAGAAGTTCTTCGACATTTTAGAAATCTTGGAATGTTTACTACAATCCATCTTTGAAATGCAAATTGAAATTCCAAGTGGAAGTGTATGGAAAATGGCCTTGAAGTTAGGTAGAAAACCTTGTCAAAAAGGTCAAATTTTCACTAAGTTAAGAATGGTTTAGTGCCCTTATTCAAAAAATTGTAACTTGAGATACAAGCTTCATGTGGGAAAACTTTGTGAATCAAAGTTGTAGATTATGCAACAAGCTACAACTTTCATGTTTTGACTTTTGTTTGAATCCAAATGAATCTTGGTGAGAAAGTGGGGCAAAGTTGGGGAAAAAATAGGGTTTTCCATAACTTAGAAAAATTCTAAGTTATGAAAAATTCCCATTTCAAACCCTAATTTGCATTTCTTGGTTTCTTGGTGAACAAGCTTCATGATTTGGCATGTTTTGATGAAAAATGAATCTTGATTCTTGATTTTGACCAAAAAGTCAAAGTTTGACTTTTCAGTATACAGTCAAAATTGATAAATTGACTGGGAAATTCAACTGTAAATCTTGTGTACTTGGGATCTTTTGAACTTGTTGAGCATGTCAAGATAATTCCATGGGGTCCTTGAGTCCATATGTGAGCTTGGTTTGTCATTGGCTAGGTCAAACAGTCAAAAATTACCCTTGTGCAGTCAAAACCCTAAAAATGACCAATTTGCCCTTTTGATGATCTGATCAAGTTTCTTGTGGAATTGTGATCCAAATTAGATCAAATGGTCCATATGAGTTCATAATGTTGATGTGGGTCAATTTTCATGAGATTTGACTGTCAATTGGCCACAGTTGACTTTTTCCCCAATACAGCTGATTTCTAGGTCATCTGTCCAATTGACTGGGCAAAACTTGGAATCAAGACTTGAAACTTGGTATGGATAAACTTGGGAGTCCAACATGAAGCATGAAAGTCATCTTAGTCTTTTTAGGTCAAAACATCTTTGTTCAAACACAAACCCTAGTTTGGGTCCACAGTGCAAGGAGAAGTCTTGAGCAGAGGAAACCCTAACTGGATCTTGATCTTCAAGGGTTTTGTGATGAGAAAATGTTGAGGAAATGGGAGGGCAAATTTTGGGGTACAACAGTTGCCCCTGTTCAATCTTCTTGAACCTGAAGAGTTAGATTGGAAAGTTTGCCCTTCGCGACTCGAGGGTAAAAGAAGATTGGACACTAGAGTGCCCGGAAATTTGCACTCGCATGTCGAAGTATCAGCGATGTGATGTCGGGAATGCCATTTGGAGAGATGGTGGATAGGGAGATGGGCTTATAGATTCCATCTGGAGACGTGACAGAAATTTGTCGGGAATGGGCTTATGGATGCCATTTGGAAGTGTTGATCACATAAGAGATTCCTTAGCGAGAACTTGTGTATTTGAGAAAGACAGATGTTTTCCTGGCTTGTTACAGGTGTTTGATCTTCAATCTCCTTATGCAGATATGCCCTGGCTAGATACAGGTATCGAATCTACAATCGGTTGCTCACAGATGTGCCCTGGCTGGGTACAGGAATCGAATCTGGAAATGTTGTTAACAGATATGCCCTGGCTGGATACAGGAATCGAATCTAGAAATGTTGTAGTTGATAGATGTGCCCTGGCTGGATACAGGAATCGAATCTTCGAACTCTTCAGACGTGCCCTGGCTAGATACAGGAATCGAGTCTGGAAATGTGGTCAACAGATATGCCCTGGCTGGATACAGGAATCAAATCTGGAAATGTTGTAGTTGATAGATGTGCCCTGGCTGGATACAGGAATCGAATCTTCGAACTCTTCAGACGTGCCCTGGCTAGATACAGGAATCGAGTCTGGAAACTGATCACTCTCAGATGTGCCCTGGCTAGATACAGGTGTCGAATCTGGAATTGTGACAGTTGAAGGTAGTTGTCTTTGGGATTGTCTTTTTCCCTGAAAAGGCAAAAACATAAGTTGTTCGCAATGTCATGATGTATGATATGCATGATGTCATGATGTTCAACATGAGATAGTGTTGTATGCACTTTATCATGTATGTAAGCAAGATGTATGAAAGTGTGAAATGTTTATGAATGTAACTTCGTCTTAGGAAAATAAATGATCGGCCGGGGAGTTGCTCTGTGGCCGAGATACTTTGCTGAAGTTTGGTGAGAGGCCTGCTGAGGACTTCAATGATGGATTCCGCTGGGGATAATGATGATAAACTCCGCTGGGAAACACCAAAGATAAACTCTGTTGGGGAATAGGAAGGACTTTGCCGGGGACTAAAGGAGCTTTGTCGAGGGCGATCTTCCGTGGTAATTAGCTGAGGATAACCCAGTTATAAGCCCTTGTGAGGAATAACTCTGAATAAAGCTCGGGAGAGACGTCCATACTCTGCAGGGAACAAGCTTCCAGAATCTACTGGGGATAAGCTTTAAGACCTGCCGGGGAATGTTGTGCCTTTTCAGGATTGACGGGGAATCAACTCCGCTTGGGGGAAGTATTGATGAATCTCGTCTTACTCTGCGGGGAGTTGAGATGATTTGGTCACATTCTTCAGTCGAATCTACCTTGGTACCTTGGCGGACAAAGCAACCAGACTGCATCAGACAACTTCACATTTGCCCCTGTTTGTGATGTCACCTGTAACTAATATTTTGTTTCATATGCAAATATTTATGAATCAGCAATTCAATGTTAAATGCATATATCAAAAATGAACATTGGACGTTCTTTGCAAGACAAAACAGAAAAAGGAAAAACAATGGCAATTTGTATGGACCAGTGAATTTGTATTGATTTGAATTTTGCCTGTGAATAGGCGTTTTTGTACAAGAGGCTGACATCCTAGTAAGAGGACGCCGCCAAATAAGATAGAGTTTACAATTTTGAAAAGAAAACAAAACAGCTATGTGAACAATCCCACTGGGTTCCAACTCTGTTATCGCCTTTATGTCTTCAAGCGTCTCATCACTTTGCTGCTTGGTTGAAGATGAAGCTGATTGGTCGATGTCGAAATCTGAGCCAGATAGTTGATATCGAATTCCGGATGCGAAGTGATCTAATGAGACATAGTGTTACGCTTTATCCCTAACTTTTGCCTGGACCGCCCTTTCGGGTTTTCAGTCCACCGGGATACCCATTTTTGCCCAAGCCGCCTTTTCAGGTTTTCGACTTGCCGGGTGTACAATTTTTTCATTTCATCCCTTATTTTTGCCTGAACCCTTTTGGTTCGCCGGGAAGCCCTTATTTTTGCCTAGGTATGTCAACCTAGCGGGTCTTTTATTCATGCGTAGTATTTTTTCACTATGTCTGCATTGGCGGGGTGAAGAAGGTCGTCACCATCCATGGTGGTTAGGATCATGGCTCCTCTTGAGAACACATGCTTAACCACAAATGGTCCTTCGTACGTAGGGGTCCATTTGCCCCGGGTATCACTTTGAGGAAGGATGATGCGTTTGATTACCAGGTCCCCAACTTGATACTCTTGTGGTCTAACTTTCTTGTTAAATGCCCTGATCATCCGTTTTTGATATGTTTGACCATGACAGATAGCAGTGAGCCTCTTTTCGTCAATCAGATTTAATTGATCAAGTCGAGTCTGGATCCAGTCATCTTCACTCAAGTCTGCATCCTTCATTATTCGGAGAGAGGGTATCTGGACTTCAATTGGCAAGACTGCCTCCATGCCATAGACCAAGGAGAAAGGAGTTGCCCCGGTTGACGTCCTTGCTGAGGTACGGTACCCATGAAGAGCGAACGGTAACATCTCGTGCCAATCTTTATAGGTCACTGTCATCTTCTGCACAATTTTCTTGATATTTTTATTAGCTGCCTCTACAGCCCCATTCATCTTCGGCCGGTAGGGAGAAGAGTTGTGGTGCTGTATCTTGAATTGTTCGCAAAGCTCAGTGATCATTTTGTTATTGAGATTGGTACCATTGTCCGTAATGATTCTTTCCGGGACGCCGTATCGACAGATCATATTATGCCGGATGAAACGTGCCACGACGCTCTTGGTTACCGTTTCATAGGAAGCTGCCTTAACCCACTTCGTGAAGTAATCGATCACCACTAAGATGAAGCGATGCCCATTGGATGCCGTCGGTCGGATCTCACCGATCATATCAATGCCCCACATTGCAAAAGGCCAAGGCGCCGTCAGGACGTTCAGAGGAACCGGAGGAATATGCACCTTGTCAGCATAGATCTGGCATTTGTGACAAGTTCGAGAGTGTTGGTAACAATCGGCTTCCATTATGGACCAGAAATATCCTGCCCGAAGGATTTTCTTAGCCATGGTGTGTCCACTGGAATGTGTTCCGAATGTGCCTTCATGCAGTTCTATCATGATCTTCTCTGCTTCAGCCTTATCCATACAATGTAGTAGAGTTGAATCATGATTCCGTTTGTAGAGAATGTCGTTGCTGAGGAAGAATTTCGCCGCAAACCTTCTCATGAACTTCTTGTCATTGACAGATGCAACTTCAGGGTATTCCTGAGCTTCCAAATACCTCTTCACCTCATGATACCAGGGTTTTTCAGTCAACTTCTCGGCCTCGAGATCGCAGCAGTACGCCGGTTCATCCAACTTCCAGATAATGATCCGGGGAGCCTCATTGTCCCATTTAACTTTGAACATTGAAGACATCGTAGCTAGTGCGTCCGCTAGCTGATTCTCCTCTCTTGGAAAGTGCTCAAAAGTTATTTCTTCAAAGTGGGGAAGCAAGGTTGACACATATTCCTTGTAAGGAATAAGATTTGGGTGTTTCGTATCCCACTCGCCTTTGATCTGATTGATCACGAGAGCGGAATCTCCGAAGACACTCAGAAATTTGATCCTTAAGTCGATTGCAGCTTGTAGACCCATGATACATGACTCATATTCTGCCATGTTGTTGGTGCAATTGAAACATAATCGGGCGGTGAGTGGAGTATGAGTTCCTTTGGGAGATATGATTACAGCGCCGACTCCGTTACCCAAAGCATTGGACGCTCCGTCAAAATGCATAGACCATCGGGATCCTTCCTCAGGTCCTTCATCCGGTCCAGGTACTTCACAGTCGATTACCACCATGATGTCTTCGTCCGGAAAATCAAAGTTCAATGATTGGTAATCGTCCACAGGTTGGTGTGCCAAATGATATGCCAGTACACTTCCTTTGATTGCTTTCTGGGTTGTATACTGGATATCATATTCTGTGAAGATCATTTGCCATCTTGCTATTCTTCCAGACAGAGCAGGCTTTTCAAATATGTACTTGATGGGATCCATCTTTGAAATCAATAGAGTAGTGTGAGTCAGCATATACTGTCTCAGCCGACGAGCAGCCCATACTAGAGCGCAGCAAGTTTTCTCAAGCAGTGAGTAACGAGACTCACAGTCGGTAAACTTTTTGCTCAAGTAATAAATAGCGTGCTCTTTTCGGCCAGACTCGTCATGCTGTCCCAGCACACACCCCATTGAATTGTCAAGTACTGTCAAGTATAATATCAGAGGTCTTCCTTCCACTGGTGGCATAAGAATGGGTGGCTCTTGGAGATATTCCTTTATCTTTTCAAAGGCAGCCTGAAATTCATCGTTCCAGCGTACTACTTGATCTTTCTTCAATAATTTGAAGATTGGCTCACAAGTAGCAGTCAGATGTGAGATGAATCGGGCAATGTAATTCAGTCGTCCCAGGAAGCCTCTGACTTCTTTCTCTGTCCTTGGAGTCGGCATCTCTTGTATGGCTTTTACCTTGGCAGGGTCCACCTGAATACCCTTATCACTTACAATGAAACCTAGCAACTTTCCGGACCTTACCCCAAAGGTGCATTTGTTGGGATTCAACCTCAGCTTGTATAACTTGAGTCGGTCAAACAGCTTCCTCAGATGATCAAGGTGTTCCACCTCAGTTTGAGACCTTGCAATCATGTCATCAACGTATACCTCAATCTCATGATGGATCATATCATGAAATAAAGCAACCATGGCACGTTGATAGGTTTCCCCAACATTTTTCAACCCGAATGGCATGACCTTGTAGCAGAAGGTGCCCCACTGAGTCACAAAGGTAGTCTTTTCCATATCCTCCGGAGCCATCTTGATCTGATTATGCCCTGAAAAACCATCCATGAAGGAGAAAACCTTGTGTTGAGTAGTATTGTCAACAAGAACGTCGATGTGAGGTAAGGGGAAGTCATCCTTGGGGCTTGCCCTGTTCAAGTCCCTATAGTCGACACACATTCTGACTTTACCGTCCTTCTTCGGTACTGGCACCACATTAGCCACCCACTGAGGGTAAGAAGTTACTGCTAGAAACCCAGCATCGAACTGCTTCATGACCTCATCCTTGATCTTTTCGGACATCTCTGGGCGCATACGGTGGACCTTTTGCTTTACTGGAGGGCAGTCTTCCTTGGTTGGCAGGTGATGAACTACAATGTCGGCATCCAAACCAGGCATATCTTCGTATGACCAGGAAAAGATCTCTACGTAATCATGTAGCATCTGGATCAATCGTTGTTTCACGCTGAGCTCTAGATTAGCCCCAATCTTGACCTCTTTCCTATCTGTCTCAGTACCCAGGTTAATTGTTTCCATCGGCTCTTCATGCGGCTGAATGGCCTTCTCTTCTTGAAGTAGCAGTCTTGCGAGTTCACCAGGCACTTCACAATCATCTTCACCTTCGTCCTCGGCCAAGTTAATCGGATTCTCGAAGTCATAACTGGTGGTAGCAGAGCTGTTACCAGTGAGATCCAGAGTGGATTGAAACCTGTATAAGTGAGTGTGTGTAAATATAGTTGTTTTGCAATATATAACACAGAAAGAAAAAGAGCACAAGATTTGAAATGCAACAAACGTCCAATGTTTTGATTGATGATATATGGAAATGTCATACAAAAAGCCCTCACAAATGGAGCTACGATGCCCCGGGTAGGGCAACGAGCCAACAAAGTTTTAACATATTGTTTGTTACAAATTGAAAATCAAAAGAATTAATTACTGTGTGACAAATGTGATAGGTGTAAAATCCTTTGCCGTCCAGTTGCTTGGTCCGTTGCTGGTAGTCGGGTAGATCCAACTGTCAAACTCTGCTTCCTCTACATCCTCCTCAACAGCATTCACCCTTGGGTTGGAGATAAACACCGGAGCCTTTCTGATCTTTTCCTTGCGCACAGCCCTCTGAGCCTCTGCAGTAAAGCCCAGCCCAAACTTGTCGTTCTTTTGAGTGAAGCCAGGAAGCTGACCCCAGTTTGCACAATTGCCTTTCTCGATTACAGCCCGGGCATCTTTCAAGGACGCCATCTTCAACGGAAAGTCTTCTTCAACCACTGTTTCAGCTGATGCCAAAGTTGGAGGTACCTCCTCGAAATGCTGAAAGGGGGTTTCAATAAACTCCCCGTCCATCTCGATATACCGGAATGAATTCAAGTGACTAACCATGTATTCCTCCTCACCCTGCACAGTAACGATCTTCCCTTTGACAGGGTATTTGAGCTTTTGGTGTAGAGTGGAAGTTACTGCCCCAGCTTTGTGAATCCAGGGTCGACCCAACAAGCAGGAATAAGATGGACGAATATCCATTACATAGAACGTTGAGTCGAAAACTTGGGAACCCACACGAATAGGGATGTCTACTTCACCGTGCACCATCCTCTTAGAACCGTCGAAGGCTCTAACAATGATGTTACTAGGTTTCAACTCCAGGCCCTCACAATCCAAGCGATCCAATGCTTTCTTGGGCAAAACATTCAGGGAAGAGCCGGTATCCACTAACACGTGTGCGAGAGTAGTGCCCCTGCATTCTATGGAAACATGCAGGGCATCATTGTGATTTTTCCCTTTGGGGGTAAGGTCGGCATCTGAGAACCCCAAGCCGTTGTCAGCCGTCAAATTAGCCACACAGTCGGTGAATTGATCCGCGGAGGTCTCCTGCGGCACATGGGCCGTTTTCAGAAATGAAATCAAGGCTTTTGCATGGGCCTCTGAGCATAGCAGTAATGATAGCATAGAGATTTTGGAGGGAGTATGCCCCAACTGTTCAACAACGTTAAAGTCACTCTTTTTGATAATTTTAAGGATTTCCTCCATTTCTTGTTGGGAGGCTTCCACAGCAGTCTTTTTTGGTGCCTCCGTCCTGGAAGGCAAATCGGTAGCAACTTCTTTGCCCCGAGTATCAGAGGACTCGGTGGCAGTAGTAGACATAGGGACTTGAATTGGAACATGCACACTTGCGGGTGTGATGGTGAGAGGTTTTCGGATAACTGGCGGTGCAATGTTAGGCGAGAAGAGCCTGCCACTGCGGGTAATCTTGGCGGGACCAGTGATGTTACTGACACTGGTATTGGTGTTGAACTCCTGCTTCACCCCAAGCACATACACGTCGGCTCCATAATGCCATGGGACCGCTTTATCAGACTCATAGGGGAGAGGCCCCGGAACAGTAATAGTAATGGGTGCAACAGACATAATTTGGACTGGTTTCTTCACGGGAGCTTTGGCAGGATTGTAAATTGTGACAACAGATACTTCTTCAACGGAAACAAACGGAACAGCAGTTTTCTTGAACAGAATTTCCTTGCTATCCATCAGGCTTTGGATGCCTGATTTCAGCAGCGGACAACCGGTAGGGATAACAGCACACAGGAGGCAACCCTTTCTACAACCCGGAAATAAACCGGCTAGTAGTAAGTTCCTCTTAACAGTCAAAAGAGGGGTAACAACTTCATTCACCGAAACAGCATACAACTCTTCCTCAATGGAATTTACTCTATGCTGGGGCATAGGAGCAGTTACAACATTCGGTCTCTCAGGCGCTTCAAACTGAATTTCCTTTGCGTCGATAAGATCTTGCACTTTGTTTCTCAAGGCCCAGCAATCATCAGTAGTGTGCCCGGGACTATCAGAATGATAAGCACGCCGGGCATTTGGGTTATACTTAGGAGATGCAGTGTTGACGACCTTAGGAGCTTCTTTGATGGTCACCAAGTTGGTTGATAACAGTTGGGGTAAAATTTGAGATAAGGTCATACTCATCCGAGTATACTGCCTCTTGGGCCTTTCGCCTCTTTGTTGATTGTACTGCTGAGGAGCAGCAGCAGGTTTTGAAATGACCAAAGCATTGACGGCTTGGCGACTTTCGGGCTTGACTTGTCTTCTAGGACCATAGACGACACTTGCTTCTTTCTTGAAAGGCCTTTTCTCAGTACTTGTGGAGGCAGCTTTTTGTATCTTTCCTGACCTGATGCCAGCTTCAATTCTTTCTCCCGTCAGAATCAAATCCGTGAACCCAGCGGAGGAGTTACCAACCAAATGATTGAAAAATGGACCAGACAAAGTCCCTATGAACATATCAACCAGCTCACGATCAGTCAATGGAGGCTGCACCCTGCCAGCCAAATCTCTCCATTTTTGTGAATATTCTTTGAACCCTTCACCCGTTCCTAGAGACATACCCTGAAGTTGGGTACGCGTAGGAGCGAGATCAGAATTGTATTGATATTGTCTGTAGAATGCGGTTTCCAAATCTTCCCAGTGTCGGATGCTAGTTCCATCTAATTGGTAGAACCATTCAAGCTGTGACCCCGAAAGGCTATCTTGGAAGAAGTGAATCCAAAGGTTCTTATCCGCCGTGTAAGGTTGGATCTTCCTTACGTACGACCTTAGATGCAACTTTGGGCAGGAGACCCCATCATACTTGGCGAAGGCAGGCGCCTTAAACTTGTGTGGAATTACTACCCCAGAAGATAACCCCAAATCTCCGAAATCCAGCCCCGGCACATTCTGAATCTCCATGGCGCTCAAGCGGTCTTCCAATTGTTTGTATCTGTCAGCAGCAGGTGGGTATTGTTCGTCGTTGTAGTCCGTCTCGTTGTCAGAGACTGCAGGACTAGGAGCTCCTCCCCCTTGGGGACTGTTTTTCTCAGCAGAAGAAGTAGTTGGATCGGCTTCATTATGGAGTGTGTTCCCAAATCTGCGTCCAGTGTTGAACAACGCAGTCCTCTTTTTCTTCTTCTTTTTCAGGAGTAGGGTCTTTAACTCTTGCTGTCCTTGGGCCAGGCTCAGGACCATTTCTTGAAACTGGGCACTTTGGGCCTGAAGGGCCCTAATTGCTTGCTCACTGGATGAGTCTGGATTCATGACGACTGTTCAAAATAAACAGCGAAGGAGATTAAGCAACCTGTGAAATAGGGTACCTGCTATGCATATGGTGCAATGGAATGCGTATGTTTTATGTTTTCAAAGACAAACAAGATTCAACTTTGTAGACAAAAAGGGAAACACACTTCATTAGATTAAAATTTTCAATTGTTCAACAACTTTCCCTTAGGCATTACAGGAATGAAAAATACTGGAAAGGAAATGAAAGCTATAAAAGGAAATATCCAAAGCCCATCAGTGCTCCCATGGCCTCCTTTTCTCAGTGCTGATGTAGTTATTCAGAACCCGCTATTCCTCCAATTGCTTAGTCAGCCTCTGGATCTTCCGTTCCTGCTCGTTGAACTTCTCCCGATAGAAATCCCGTTCTTTCTTTAGCTGCGCCCAAGATCTCTTCATTGTGTCAAAATCAGTAGGTATCTGAGGAGGGAGGACAGTTGGAGGAACCCCATCTTCATCGGGAGATTCAAGAATGATAGGTCTGACAGCTTCGTACGGCATACCTAACCTCTGAGCACGGATGCGGACCCACTTGCAATAGGGTTCCATGGGTAGAGAAGTCTTTGGCCCCAACTCAAGTGGGTCAGCTTTGTGAATTCTGTCCCAAGCTTTAATGAATCCATGGTGTAGTTTGTCACTGTCTGTCTGGAACTCAAAATGGAAGTGAGGAACCAACATTTCATGAGGCCCATCTCCCCTGGCTCTTCCAAACTGACGGAGAGCTAAGCATGGATTATAAGAGATTCCTCCTTGGATACCAATCAACGAAACATTAGGGTATTCTCCGCAACGGTCAATAACAGCTACCTCATCCAAACCTCTGAGAGTCCAGGTGATGTCATTATCTGTGAGAGACATTAACCTCCGAGCCCAACCTTTTCCTTCTTCATTCTTCAACACGAACTTAGGAAGGTGCGAAATAAACCACCTCACTAGCAAAGGAGCACAACACCACGGAGTTCCTTGTTTTCGAGCAGTACGAGCATAGAGTTGTTGCAGGATATCACCCAAAAGAGTGGGTACAGGATTCCGAGACATGAAGATCCTTATGACATGGATACTGATAAAGGTGTCAGGATTGGGAAACAATACCAGACCATAGATCAAAAGAGCCAGAATATCTTCGTACGCCTTAAAGTCCAAGTCATTCCAGAAATCATTAGCCTTGCCAACCAGAAATTTGACCAAAAAGCCCTTGACCCCACTTCTAGTTTCCCAGTTAGCTAATACCTCTTCTTTGGTCAAGGGGAGAACTGCAGCAACCTCTTCAGGCCTAGGAGTCTTTTCCAAACCAGTGAATGGAGTTTGTTCCAAGACAGGGATCCCAAGCAGGTAAGAGAATTCTTCCAGGGTAGGAACCAGCTGGAAGTCTTGAAAGGTGAAACAATGATACAGAGGGTCATAAAATTGGGTCAGAACACTTATCAGTTGTTGGTCCCACTTTGCAGTGATCAAGCCAAGGAGAGAACCATGTCTGTTGATGAAGGAAGAAGTGTTTGGAATCCTACCAACCAAATCCTTGAGCAAAGTTAATGGTTGAACAAAGTTGAGCCGGACAGTATTCCTACGCACAGGCATCATGATGTCCTACAAAACAGAGCAAAGATGAAACTTTTTGTCTTTGAAATGGGTTAGTCCTTTATACAGGATGCATGTAATGGTATGATGGCATGATGCTATGATGAGGCACACCACAAGTATTCACACAGGCAAACATGATAAGGCACACAAGTCACACAAGACACCCTTAGGTTTCAGGCCAGCATGAATTTTAGGTATTACCCTCTTTTGGTTTCGTTGGTTAAAACCTGTCCTATCAAAAGTAACCGGGTTCTAGAGGATCTCAAATCATTGACTACCCTCAATCGGTCATAACTCTAGCATCTCAATCTTTTCTTGCGGCCAGAACCATCGCGAGAGTTTAGTCTCAATGAGTGTAGCATACTGCTACTGTCCTAATAGCCAAGTTTGGTCAATTTGGGGTTCTAAGGTTGGTTGGTGTTTAATGACTCCTTAGAAGACCTATATTCTCCCCATTGCAACACAAGGGATATAGGTACAGACCAAGGTGCCACACCAATGTAGCCACTGCTTCACCCATGTCGGTCTACGCCGGACAGGTCCCTCACAGATTATGCTACCTAAAAAAGGTATTTCCCAGATCCGGGTTAGGATCTATGAAACTCCGATGCAAAGCCCACAAATATAAAAGCAAATAAAGCAAACAATTGAAAACAAAGGTGATCTAAACCCTAAGGTTACTCCACTTTTTAGTAAGTCCCCAGTAGAGTCGCCAGTTCTGTGATACGGTGGGAGAACTGACTTGAGGTTTTGCGTTTGTTTTTGCAAATGTTTCGGTTGAGCAAGAGTCGCCACCGACTTTTTATTTTATCCTAAGGAAAGGTTAAAAAGCACAGCAAAAACCTTTGAGATGTTTTCTTGGGTTCGGGGAGTAGATTATAGAAAGGGAAGGTATTAGCACCCTTTCTATCCATGGTTATCCATGGGCTCTTAGTTACTTGCTTAGATCACTTGCCTTTTATTTTCAATTGTTTGAAATGGTGCTTGTGTGTGTGTGGGTTTGAAAATGTTTTGAAAATAAGCCAATGTGGTGGCAACCTTTGTAATGATCCATGTGGGGATGTATACAAAGGTGTATGTCTTTTGAAAAGGTTTTCATTTGTTTTTGAAGGTGTTGTGAAGTGTGGTTTTAGAAAATAGGCAAGTGTTTTGTTTTTGCAAGTTTTATTCAAGTAACTAAGAGGTTATCTACTCCTAAATTTCTCAAAGATTATTGCTATGTTTTAACCCTTTTGACAAGTTTGTTCCACCATTGTATTTGGTGGACAATCTTATGTTAGGATATGAAAGGGACGGGCGCGGGTCGTCGTTTAGACCATAATTGCAATGGTGCCAAGTATCTTTGGGCATTTTCTTTAAGGGACTTGATCATTTGTTTAGGCAACATTTTGAAAGTGTTATCGAGGGATTATGATCATTTGATTTGTTTGTTTTGCCCAAAGAGACCTAACATGCAATATGGCCCAATTTTGAAAGGCAACAAGTGGAATACCCTAGGGGGTGCAAGTGTGATTTGTGTGTCCATTTTCATGCTTGTTTATCTTGAAATTAGGTCAAAACTATTTTTCGTTATTTTTCGCATACAAACCCTAATTCTAACATGGTATAATTAGAAAGCAATAAAGTGCGAAAATAAATTTACTAAGCTATTACAAAACCATATATGGGAAGGGGGTACAAATGTTCGAATGGGGATTTTGACAAGGAATTTAAACCTAAAACTATTACATCAATATTGAATTATTTACAAGGTGATTAATTTGCATAAATTAAATAAAATAGAACAAATGTGCAAGATGCCAAAAAATGGTTTTTGTATGTATGGAAAAAGGTATTTTTACATGTCAAAATAAAGAAAAGGAAAGTATTATTTTTTAGAGTTTTTTATGTTTAGGGCAAAACCCTAGTTCTATTAAATAAAATGTATTATTTATTCAACATATACAATATTTATTATTTGTGTACAAAAATAAAATAAAAATGAAGTATATTTGTAAAAAATGTTTTTTTAGTATTAAATATTAATAAAATAAAATATATATATTTTTAGTATTTTTATCCTAAGTGTATTAATATATATATATATATATATATATATATATATATATATATATATATATATATATATATATATATATATATATATATATATATATATATATATATATATATATATATATATATATATATATATATATATATATATATATATATATATATATATATATATATATATATATATATATATATATATATATATATATATATATATATATATATATATATATATATATATATATATATATATATATATATATATATATATATATATATATATATATATATATATATATATATATATATATATATATAAATATATATATATATATATATATATTTATATGTATTATTCATTAAATATGTATTATTCATTAAATATGTATTATATATACAAATTAATAATATTTAATATTTAATAAAAAAAAGTATTTTTTTCTATAAAATATTTTCAAAAAGTAAAACAAAATAAAAATGTATAAAAAATATATTTACACTATTTTAGTATTTTAAATAAAAAAATATATGTATTTATTGATTTATGTACAAACTAAAAGAAAAATCAAATAAATGCCTAATAAATTCAAAAATGGTGAGAAAAAATATTTTTATATTTTTAATATCATGAGAAAAAATAAATGAGCCAATCAAAAAAAGAAAAAGTCAAAAACATTAAAAAATGAATGAAATGGGCTCAGGGGGTGTAAAACCAAAAAGGTGGTGTGAATAAGAAAATAACTCAGGCCCAGCCCAAGAAGACATTGTCTTCAACCTTCAGACAAAACCAGTTCAAAACGCGCGCCCTTCTTCTCAAACTTCTAACTCCTGATTCCTGGCTTTTCAATGAAAACTCATAACATAAAAAATGTTCAGCATCAAGAGACGAATCCAACCATATGCAGAACTTGTCTTAACTCTCTAAGATGAGGGAGAATTTCTTCTCCCCCAAATCCTGACCTAGATTTTCTTCCAAGTTCAGACCCAAAATTCTTGCAACACACATAATATAAATAAAATCTAATTATATGGGCATGTTCAGGGCTATGATTGTGACATGTTTTCTTCACAAACCTAAAGCTAACAATGCCTAACAAGAGAGATACGAATTCAAAAACTTACCTGTTCAGTTGAAGTTCTATCTGGCAATGGAGAAGCTCTCAGTGCAAAGTGATGATTGGTATAGCTTCCTTGAGGTCCAGGGATACTATTCCAAGTGTTACTTTGCTTTGAAACCTTTTGAATCGAGCTATAGCACTCCACCTGCAAATCAGAAAAGTGAAAATGGTGGAACCAGTTAGAGGGATTACAGGTCGTGTTTTAGATTTTGGTTAGCTTGCATAGATGGTAGGGAAGGTGTATGAACTGGTTTGGGCAAGAATGCTTGAAAGGATTGAGAGTTGGAACTCAATCTGCAGAGGTTGCTCTGTTTGAGCAGTTTCAAGGTGATTCTGAGTTTTGGGAGGGATTGGAGGTGAAAGGCTCGTGCTTCAGCTTAGGATCAATGTTTGGAATGTGTTTGATAAGTTTGTTTTAGTGTTTGTAAGCTGATATGAGAGTTGGTACAAGTTATGCTATGTTTCTTCTTTCTTAAGCAACAAAAGGCAAGTTGATGTTCTAGACTGATGCAGGCCCCCATAACATGCTGCAATCCTTTGCCTTGATCAGTGTAATATGTCTCATAACTTGTGCCTAGAATATTTTGACTGTACCACTTGGATTTGCAAAATGGACATAAAGTTCTACTTTTTCAAAATGGAAATAATGCTTTATCTATAAATGGATTAGTCTTCTAGGCAATGCTTGAATACACAAAACATGGTCTTGGCACAAAGGTTTGGCATTAAATTTATGAGTGTCAAAGGGTTTTAGGACCTGTAATGTAGCACAAACTATGCTGACTTGAAAATGGCCTAAGTTATGAACATGTTCATGATCCATTCAAAAGTGAATTTTTGCCATATTGTGAAATTCGATTCTCTCAAGTTATGAGGTTGTTTGAGAAGTTCTTCGACATTTTAGAAATCTTGGAATGTTTACTACAATCCATCTTTGAAATGCAAATTGAAATTCCAAGTGGAAGTGTATGGAAAATGGCCTTGAAGTTAGGTAGAAAACCTTGTCAAAAAGGTCAAATTTTCACTAAGTTAAGAATGGTTTAGTGCCCTTATTCAAAAAATTGTAACTTGAGATACAAGCTTCATGTGGGAAAACTTTGTGAATCAAAGTTGTAGATTATGCAACAAGCTACAACTTTCATGTTTTGACTTTTGTTTGAATCCAAATGAATCTTGGTGAGAAAGTGGGGCAAAGTTGGGGAAAAAATAGGGTTTTCCATAACTTAGAAAAATTCTAAGTTATGAAAAATTCCCATTTCAAACCCTAATTTGCATTTCTTGGTTTCTTGGTGAACAAGCTTCATGATTTGGCATGTTTTGATGAAAAATGAATCTTGATTCTTGATTTTGACCAAAAAGTCAAAGTTTGACTTTTCAGTATACAGTCAAAATTGATAAATTGACTGGGAAATTCAACTGTAAATCTTGTGTACTTGGGATCTTTTGAACTTGTTGAGCATGTCAAGATAATTCCATGGGGTCCTTGAGTCCATATGTGAGCTTGGTTTGTCATTGGCTAGGTCAAACAGTCAAAAATTACCCTTGTGCAGTCAAAACCCTAAAAATGACCAATTTGCCCTTTTGATGATCTGATCAAGTTTCTTGTATAATTGTGATCCAAATTAGATCAAATGGTCCATATGAGTTCATAATGTTGATGTGGGTCAATTTTCATGAGATTTGACTGTCAATTGGCCACAGTTGACTTTTTCCCCAATACAGCTGATTTCTAGGTCATCTGTCCAATTGACTGGGCAAAACTTGGAATCAAGACTTGAAACTTGGTATGGATAAACTTGGGAGTCCAACATGAAGCATGAAAGTCATATTAGGCTTTTTAGGTCAAAACATCTTTGTTCAAACACAAACCCTAGTTTGGGTCCACAGTGCAAGGAGAAGTCTTGAGCAGAGGAAACCCTAACTGGATCTTGATCTTCAAGGGTTTTGTGATGAGAAAATGTTGAGGAAATGGGAGGGCAAATTTTGGGGTACAACACCTGGCATTCATCGTTCCAACGTACTACCTGATCTTTCTTCAGCAGCTTGAAGATTGGCTCACAAGTAGCAGTCAGGTGCGAGATGAATCGGGCAATGTAGTTTAGACGTCCCAGAAAGCCTCTGACTTCTTTCTCTGTCCTAGGAGCTGGTATCTCCTGTATAGCTTTCACCTTGGCAGGGTCCACTTGAATACCTTTTTCGCTCACGACGAAACCCAATAGCTTACCAGATCTCACCCTGAAGGTGCACTTGTTCGGGTTTAACCTCAGCTTATACAACTTCAGCCTGTCAAACAGCTTATGCAGATGGTCAAGATGTTCCTCCTCCATTTGAGATCTTGCAATCATGTCGTCGACGTATACTTCAATCTCATGATGGATCATGTCATGAAACAAAGCAACCATGGCACGCTAATACGTTGACCCAGCATTTTTCAGTCCAAAAGGCATGACCTTGTAGTAAAAGGTGCCCCATTGAGGAACAAAGGTCGTCTTCTCCATGTCTTCGGGAGCCATCTTGATCTGATTATAACCAGAGAAACCATCCATAAAGGAGAAGACTTTATGCTGAGCGGTGTTGTCAACCAGAACGTCGATATGAGGTAGAGGGAAATCATCCTTGGGGCTTCCTCAGTTCAGATCTCTATAGTCGACACACATTCGGACCTTACCATCTTTCTTCAGCACAGGAGCCATGTTGGCCACCCATTGAGGGTAAGAAGTAACTGCTAGAAAACCAGCGTCAAACTGCTTCATCACTTCAGCCTTGATTTTCTCAGACATCTCTGGGCGCATTCGGCGGACCTTCTGTTTCACGGGAGGACAGTCTTCCTTGGTAGGTAATCGGTGAACCACAATATCGGTATCCAACCCAGGAATATCTTCATAAGACCATGCGAAGATCTCAACGTAGTCACGAAGCATCTAAATCAACCGTTGTTTCACACTAAGCTCCAGATTTGCACCGATCTTGACTTCCTTCTTGTCTGTCTCAGTACCCAGATTCACTAATTCCACCGGCTCTTCGTGTGGCTGAATAGCCCTCTCTTCCTGAAGTAATAATTTTGCAAGTTCACCAGGCACTTCGCAATCGTCTTCGGCTAAGTTGATCGGATTTTTGAAGTCATAACTGGCAGTAGCAGAGTCGTTACCAGTGAGATCCAGAGTGGATGTGGACCTATATATGTGAGTGTGTGTAAAATAGCTGTTTTGCAATATATAATAAAGAAAATCAAGGAGCGCAAAATTTGAAATGCAAGAAACGTCCAATGCTTTTATTAATGATATATGAAAATGACACACATAAAGCCCTCACAAAATGAAAGCCACAGTGCCCCGGGTAAGACACTGGGCCATAAAGTTTAAAACATTGTCTGTTACATATTCAAAACAAAAAAGTTTCATTACTGGGTGATAACGGAAACGGGCATAGAATCCTTCGCTGTCCAGTTGCTCAATCCACCATTGGCAGTCGGGTAGATCCAACTGTCGATATCAAACTCTTCATCATTGTCATCTCCGATAGCATTCACCCCTGCATCTTGCTTAGGCTTTTCTGGTGCTCCAAACTCAATCTCCTTCGCATCGATCAAGTCTTGTACCTTGTTCTTCAAAACCCAACAATCATCTATATTATGCCCCGGGCTATCAGAGTGATAAGCACAGCGGGCATTAGGGTTATACTTCAGCGATGTTGTGTTGGGATTCTTTGGGGCTTCCCTTGGAATCACCAGATTGGTTTTCAGTAACTGTGGCAAAAATCTGAGACAAAGTCATGCTAAGACGGGTGAATTTCCTTCGAGGTCTCTCGTCCTTTTGTTGATTGTTGTGCTGAGGAGCACCAGCAAATTTTGAAATTACAACCGCATTAACATCTTGGCAGCGTTCAGGTCTACTCAGGCTTCTCGAACTGTAGACAGCATTGGACTCCTTCTTAAAAGGCTTCTTCTTGGTGCTTGATGAAGCACCCTTCTGTATCTTACCAGCCTTAATACCAGCCTCAATCCTCTCACCGGTCATAATTAGCTCTATAAACCCAGACGAAGAGCTTCCAATCAAGTGGTTGAAAAATGGACCAGACAAGGTCCCCAGAAACATGTCCACAAGTTCCCGATCAGCCAAGGGTGGTTGTACTCTTCCGGCGAGGTCTCTCCACTTCTGAGCATAATCTTTGAATCCTTCGCCCATTCCCATTGACATACCCTGGAGTTGGGTACGGGTAGAAGCAAGGTCGGAGTTGTATTGGTACTGCCTGTAGAAAGCAGTAGCCAAATCTTCCCAACAACGGATATTGGCTCCGTCCAACTGGTAGAACCACTCAAGCTGAGTCCCTGAGAGACTGTCTTGAAAGAAGTGGATCCATAGGTTCTTATCAGCAGTGTACGACTGAATCTTCCTCACATATGACCGGAGGTGCAACTTCAGACAAGAAACTCCGTCATACTTAGCAAAGGCCGGTGCCTTAAACTTATGGGGAATCACCACCCCAGATGATAGACCCAGATCACCAAAGTCCAGACCAGGCATTTTCTGAACTTCCATCGCACTCAACCGGTCTTCCAGTTGTTTGTATATATCCTCGGCCGGAGGATACTGTTCTTCATCGAAGTTCGTCTCGTTGTCGGAGACCACAGGGCTAGGAGCCCTCCTTTCCTATTGACTATCTTTCCCTCCAGATGAGGTGGTCAAATCAACTTCATTATGTAGCCTGTTGCCAAACCTGTACCCTGTGTTAAATAGGATTGTCCTCTTCTTCTTATTCTTCTTCTTCTCTTTCAGAATCAAGGTCTTCAGGTCTTGCTGACCCTTATCTAGATTCATGAACAGCTCTTGAAATTGGGCATTCTGGGCATGTAGGGCCTTGATTGCTTGCTCAGTTGAAGGTTCAGCAGACATGATGAGTGCTGAAATAAACAGCAAAGAAGATAAGAGACCTGTAATGGGTACCTGTTATGGAGTGCATGAGATGAAATGTGTATGACATGATTTCAAAGACAATCGAGAGATTCAAATTTGTAAACAAGAAATGAAACACATTTTATTAGATAAACTTTGAAATTTAAATTGTTCAACAAATTGCCCTTAAGGCGTTACAAGAATGGAAATACTGAAAAGTAAATAAAAACTGGAAAGGAAACAATCAAAGGACAATCAGTCCTCCCATGGCCTCTTCTTGTCGGTGCAAACATAATCATTGAGAATCCGCTCGTTCTCCAACTGCCTAGTCAACCTCTGGATCTTCTGCTCCTGCTCATTGAACTTCTCTCGGTAAGAATCCCGTTCTTCCCTTAGTTGCATCCTTGATCTCTTCAATGCCCCAATGTCAGTGGGCATATAAGGATGGAGGATGGTAGGAAGAACCCCCTCTTCATTAGCAACTTCAACAATGATAGGCCGGACGGCTTCATATGGCATACCCAACTTTTGGGCACGGATACGAACCCATCTGAGATATGGCTCCATTGGAAGTGAAGTCTTTGGGCCCAGCTCGTGTGGATCAGATCTGTGAACTCTATCCCAAGCCCTTATGAACTGCGGCGTTGCTCATCGCTATCCCCTTGAAAATCAAAGATGATACTAGGCATTAGCAGCTCATGAGGTCCTTCTCTTCTGGCTCTCCCAAACTGACGCAAGGCTAAGCACGGATTATAAGAAATTCCTCCATTGGTTCCTATCAATGGAACATTTGGGTACTCCCCAAATCGATCAATAATATCCACCTCGTCCATACCCTTAAGAGTCCGAATGATATCATTGTGAGAGAGAGACATGACCCTATAGGCCCAACCCATGCCTTCTTTGTTCTTCAGCACTGATTTGGGGAGGTGCGAAATAAACCACCTCGCCAATAACGGAGCGCAACACATCAAGGTCCCCCGCTTTCGGGCAGTACGGGCATAAAGCTGATGAAGGATGTCACCCAAGAGAGTGGGTACAGGATTACGAGAGATGAAGATTTTTACCGTATTCACATCAACAAAAGAGTCAGAGTTCGGAAACAATACCAAGCCATATATCAAAAGAGCCAGAATATCCTCGAATGCCTTGAAGTCTAAACTATCCCAGAAATAGTTAGCCTTACCAACCAAGAACTTAGTCAGAAATCCCTTTGCTCCACTTCTAGTCTTCCAATTAGCCATTACCTCCTCTTTTGTCATATGAAGGGCTGCAGCAATCTCTTCGGGCCTGAGGGTCTTCTCCCAACCAGTAAACGGGGTCTGCTCCAGAACAGAGATACCGAGCATCTCAGAGAACTCTTCTAAGGTGGGAACCAGCTGGTAGTCCTGGAAAGTAAAGCAATGGTACAGCGGATCATAGAATTGGACCAGGACACTCATCATCTGATCGTCCAATTTGGAGGTGACCAAACAGAGAAGATAACCATGTCTTCTGAGGAAGGAAGTAGTATCAGGCATCTTTGCAATCAAATCTTTAAGCAAGGTGGGAACTTGGACAAAGTTTATCCGGATGGTATTTCTACGCATGGGCATCATGATGACCTACAAAACAGAACAAAGATGAATCCCTCCTGTCTTTGAAATAGGTTAGTCCAATGCGAGATGTATGCGATGTTATGATGTCATGATGTCATTATAGTAAGCACACCACAAGTATCCACAAAAAGAAAACATGGTAAAGGCACACAAGTCACACAGAGATCCCTTAGATTTCAGGCTGGCAAGGAGCTTAGGTACTACCCTCTTTCAGTTCAGTTGGTTTAAACCTGTCCTCAAAATAGTAACCGGGTTCTAGAGGATCTCAATATCACTGACTACCCTCAATCGGTCATAATTCCAGTTTAGCAACCTTTTCTTGCGGCCGGAATCATCGCGAGAGTTTAGTCTCAATGAGTGTAGCATACTGCTATTGTTCTATGGCCAAGTTGGTCAATTTAAAGGTTCTAAGGTCAGTTGGTGCTTAATGACCCCTTAAATGACCCATATTCTCCTCGTTCCAACACAAGGGATATCGGTACAATCTAAAGTGCCACACCAACGTAGCTACTGCTTCAACCGTATCGGTCTACGCCGTACAGTTCCCTCACAGTTTATTGCTACTTACCTAAAGGGTATCCCCAGATCCGGGTTAGGATCTATAGTAACTCTGATACAAACCTACAAAGATAAATCATACAAAGCAAACAATTGAAAACACAATGATCTAATCCTAAGGTACACCCCACTTATAAGAATCCCCAGCAGAGTCGCCAGTTTTGTGATACGGTGGGAAAAAACTGACTGTTTTTGGAATGCTGGTTTGCATTTTGCGTTTGTTTTCGCAAAATGTTGCGGTAAGCAAGAGTCGCCACCGTCTTTTATTTTATCAAACAAGGAAAGGAAAAAAAGCACAGAAAAATTCCTTTTTCGAGATGTATCTCGGGTCCGGGGGGTAGATTATAGAAAGGGAAGGTGTTAGCACCCTTTCTATTTGTGGTTATCCACGGGCTCTTAGGTACTTGCTCAAAGTGTTTTCAAAATTTGCTTTTCTTTATGTTTGTGGGTTTGAAAGAAGTTTTTGTTTGAAAGGTGTAAGTGCGAAAAGTTTTGTTTTGTTTTAAAGGAGCAAGTACTTAAGAACCATCTACCTACTCGGAAAAAAAGGAATCAATTTGTGCTAATGTCCTTTAGACAATGCTATCCCACTATTGATGAGCAGGTAGCATCGTCGTAGGAGTTTTAAGGGTCAATTCGATTAAGGGATGTGTGGTCACTAAAGCAATGTTAGGACGCCTTAGCGGTAACCCTAATGTCTTAGATCATTTTTCTGAGGCAACTGTTTCGAGGCAACTATGATCTTTGGACAAGAGGGCGACCTCTAAAACTTCCTATACTCAACGACCACGTTCGAAGGCAACCAAGTGAGGTGTACCCTAAGAGTGCGCATGTGCGAGTGTGTTATTTCGGTTAATTTTATCTTTGTACATGTCATGGGTGAGCTATGTTGATTTTAAGTTCATACATTCGATCTTGTCATGCATTCCCTATTACCAAACATCTAACAGTTTATAGATTGCGGAAATTAAATTGCGGAATTTAAATCTAACTATTACAAGGTGTCGGGTATTTACATCGCCAAAAGCAACCCTTGAAATTAAAATGCGGAAAGTAAATAAAGCGGTAAGATAATTTAAAGTTCTAATTAGAGCTATTACATTCCGGGAAACAATTACATCAATATGGTAAAATGGATCGCGTGCAAGAAATTAAATCGGATGCGAAATTTTTAGGGTTTTGACCCTTTTTTGAAAGAAAGCATTTTTTTGTTATTTTTGAATTAAAAAGAAATTAAATTAAGTTAACAATTAATTTAATTAATTAATTAATTAATTAAAATATTTTTGGATTTTTGATATTTAAAGAAATAAAATAAATTTGATTTAAAGTTAGTAAAACCTAATTATCTATATTAATTTTAATTATTTGCAAAAGATATTAAAAATTATACCTAATTAAAACTAAATTAATTCAATTAATATTTATTTACAAAAATAAAATGCTGAATTTAATTTTAATAAATAAAATATATTTTTGGTTTTTTATTTTATTTTATGAGGAAAAGATTTTAATTGGTTAGTTAGAAAAATAAAAATAATTAATCAAAACAAATAACTAAATGAAATAAAAAGAAAAAATAAAGAGAGTTAGAAATAATGGGCCTGATCAGGGGGGTTTGTTTAGAACTTTCAAGGCCCATTTGTAAGCAAGCCTGGCTGACTTTTGCAATTCTCCACGCGCACGTTGACTTGAGTGTAGGATGGACCTCTCATTTGGACCACCAGATCTGGCCTAGGGCCATCTGGCAGGCATCTGGGTGATGGTGTATGATGGACCGTAATTGCTGAAACGCGCCTGAATACCTGAAACAAAATAATATAAAGCTTTTGGAGGACCTGGGATTCGAACCCAGGTCCTGTTAGTCACCAAGCACACGCCTTGTCACTGAGACAACGCCTTTCATTTGTTATTATAATGGATAACAATTATTATATAACAAAACAAATAATATGCCAGAATTATAAAAGAAAACGCGCGAGATTTGAACCAACGAATGGGGAGAGGTCATGCATTCATCTTCTTCGTTGGCCCCTGGGTATTTACATGCAGATTTATATCCGCAGCTAAATCCCTAGGTCGATCCTAAAAAACGTTCTAGGCCATGAAAACTCAAGCCACGACCATAGTCATGCTTGTCTCTTCCTCTAGAACACGTCTATGTCCATTATTGGTTCCAATTTTTCCTGCAAAGAAAACACCCAAAAACAAACTTCCAAAACCCTAGGTTCGGGTATGGCACTACAGATCACATAAACACAATCAAATGATGCAGAAAGGTTCTAAATGGAACGATAAACATGATTGTGTAAAGATTTTGCCAAGAAAATGCAAGAATAATGATATGCGATTTCAAATGTCAAGCGGTTTTCAGAGGGACTTACAGCGCGATTGGGAAGGTGAATGGCCTTGCTTTTGATTGCTACAAACTCAGTGGATGTCCAACAAGGGGTCTACGTTGAGTTTTTGCTTTGAATCGGCCTCTAGAAAGGATTTCAGTTTCAAGTTTTTTCAAGTTTTTCTCAAGTTTGGTTTTGATGTTTTTGCAGCTTCTAGGTTCTAACTCGTGCCTCTTTGCATTGTATATGTAACATGGAATGAATTAGGTTAACATTTGTGGACTCAATCTTGATGCATTGATGTTTTAGGATTTAATTTGATCCTCCATGAAAAAGCTTCCAAAATTTCCAAAAATCCAATATTTTGTCCATAACATGGCTTGATACGGATTTGATCATGTCCATAATGATATTTAAGACCTATATCAATCAAAAAGATACCAAGTGATCAATATTTGGATTTTATTTGGATTTAAATTGATTTAAAATGAATTAATTCAATAAAAATCAAGTAAAATAGAAAATTTAACAAATGGACACAAGACGGAAGATAGGACACGTGTGTGGTGTGACAAGACCAAATCAAGTGGAAAAAAGTTGGCCCATTTGACAAAATTTGAAGTTTTGGGGATAGTTGACTTTTGGCAATTTTGGAAAAATGCCAAACTTCATTAATGCATAACTTCTTCAATTTTGAACTTTTGGAGGTGTTATTGGACTTTTTAGAAAGCTTGAGATGTCCTCTAACCAACCCGTTTGGTCTCATCTCATTTTTATATTCCATTCTCAGGTTATAAGCTTTGGAAAAAAAAGGTGTTTTTGTTGACTTTCAAAAATGACCTATAATGTCCAAATTTGTAACTTTTTGTGAGTGAATTTCTTGATATTGGGGTGTGAAGATGGACTGTAGGAAATTTCATCCTCTTAAAAATGAGATTTGTATGGGTCATTTCTCATAAAGTATGAGAAAGTTATGCTTGGTCAAAGTTGAGTTACTTTTCCTGCAAAACCCTAATTTAGCAACTTTTGAATCTTGATGAATCTTGAGCAATCCTTGATGAATCATGACCAACCCTTGATCAAATGATGAAATATCCTTCAAAATGAGAATTTTGACAAAAAATCTTGAAGTTTGACTGTTTATAGGTCACAGTTGACTTTTGCCCAAGCACGGTCGATTTTTGGGCCTCTTGAGCAATTGACTGACCAAACTTCCTCTGCAAGGCTTGAAATTTGACATGGATGAACTCGAGAGCATATTAGGACATTGGGGAGCACTTGAGGTCATTTGGATGCAAGGACCTTGATGCAACACAAAACCCTAATTTGAGGTTGACTGCCTTAGGAGATAGCTTGACTGTCCAACTCTTGAGCAATCTTGAGCCACTTGGAGATTATTCTTAACATGTCTTGGGAAATATGGGAGGGAAAATTTTGGGGTACAACACCAGGCACTGCAAACAAAAAAATGTCAAAGATGTGAAAAAAATGGAAAAAAAGGTCACGTTGGGGCTTGAACCCAGGACCTCATAGTGACAGGCACGCGCTTTAATCACTGGGGTGGTGATACATCCGTTAACTTGTGTGAAAGGATAAAAATATAACACAAAATGCACCCTGATTACACTTCATCTTCAACCTCCAGCCAAAGGATATGTAACTTGCTCATTTCTCAACCATTTCCAAAAATGTAAACATGAAAATTTCTCCATTTTGTCACACGAATCCAACCATATAAATATCACAAGCTATAAATCAAAGATGAATTAGGATTTCTAAAATTACAAAATTCTGACCTAAATATTTTAGAAAGTTCAAACTCAAAATTCTCCTAGCTCAATCAAAATAAATGAAATCTATGGACATGTATAGTTTCAGGGCAATGATGTCTACATTTTATCTTCACAAATGCAAGCCTAACAATGCCTAAATATGAAGATAGAAGTTCAAGAAAAATACCTCAAAACTGGAAATTGTGAAATGGATTTGAGCTTGTTTCAGGAAGTGGTGATGACCAGGTTAGCTTCCTTGGACCTCTATGAAGCTAATGCAATGGCTGGCTTGAGCTGAGGGTGGCTGGAATGGTATGGAGAAGTCCAACTGTGATGCTCTGTTTTTGAACTTGGAAATGGATGAAGATGGTGTTACAGTCGTGTAACAGGGATAGGGATGGCTTATGTGTTATGTTTGGAAGCTTTTGGAAGAAAAAGGCCAAGAAATGCCCGAATGAAATGGAAGTTTGAAGTTCTTGGTCAGAATATGCAACAATGGTGGTTTTTGATGCAGTTCTGAGTTTTGGAAGTTTTTAGAGCTTGTGTATCCGTACGCTATGTTGCAATAGACTTGTGTTTTTGTATGGAAAAGGTTGGAGAGCTATTGCACAAAAGGTTTCTGAGTTGTAGGGTTATGGCTCAATTGCTTGATTTTGAAGAAAAGTGAAAAAATATGGTTTCAAGGCAGCAAGTACAAGCATGTAGGGTGGTTGCCAAATTTAAACAAGCTTGTCTGACTTTGTAGGGTAAGCTTATGCAAAGGGAACCAATGCAAAGCTCAATGCAAGTTGACTTTGCATAAAGCTTGCTTTATGTAAATGGCAATGGTGCCTTTGTACCATTAATGGAAAATTTACTTGGATAAAGCTTGAATCAAGTGGATAATAGCTCAAAAGCAAGTGTAATCTTCTGATTATGGAGAGATCTTGAGGTTTAGAGGCCTGCAAATCAAGATTGTGCAGCATAGGTTTGAAATTTGAATTTTGTTCATCACAAAATGACTTGTAATTTATGTTTGAAAACCTTAACTTCATCTCTTCGATTATCCTTGCTCACAAATGATCTAAAAGAGTTCTTTGACATTTTGGAAAGCTTGTAATATTCTCTACAACCCCTCTTTGAATCACTTTTGAAGATTCCCTTTGGAACTATATGAAAAAGTGCCATGAAGTTAGGTCAAAATCCTGACCAAAACTAGGGCAAAATTTCACTAAGTGTTCAATTTCAAGATCATGACTTTATGAATTAATAACTTGAGATCCAAGCATTTTTAGAAGAAGTTGTGTAAAGAAATGTTGTATACATCATGGAGATCTACAACTTTCATGTTGAAAGTTTCTTTTGAATCATCTTGCATCATGGTGAAAAATTGGCTCAAAGTTGTGAAAAAACATGAAGTTTTAAACACTTAGAAAAATTTCTAAGTTAGAAAACTTTGACTTTTCAAAATGAAATCTTGACTTTTCAATTTCTTGATGAATAAGTTTCATATTTTTACATGTTTTGATGAATTTTGATCTTTGACATTGGATTTTGACCAAAAAGTCAAAGTTTGACTTTTCAGTGTACAATTGACTTTTGATCAGTTGACTGAAAATTCACTGTCAATCCAATTGATCTTGAGCAATGTCTTGGGTCATGCCATTAGGTAAAAATGATTAAATTTAACTCTTTAAACCATTCTTCAAACCAATTGACCATTTGCTAGGTCAAAAATCAGAAATTTCCCTTTTCTCAATCAAAACCCTAATTTTGACCATTTTACCCTTTTGATGATTTGATCAAATTTCTTGAGGAATTATGGTCCAAACTTGATAAATTGATACATATGAGTTTATAATATTTATATGGATAAAAATTTATGAAGTTTGACTGTAAATTGGTCATAGTTGACTTTTTCCCTAATACAGTTGATTTTTAAGTCAACTGCTCAATTGAATGAGCAAAAGTGTGATCCAAGGCTTGAAACTTGACATGAGTAATCTTGGTGGTCCATAATAATCCATGAAAGTCATATGAAGCATTGAAAGTTCAATTATCCTTGTGAAATCTCAAACCCTATTTTTTGGTCATCAATGCTTAAGGAGGTGTCTTAAGCTAAGCAAACCTAATGCAGACTTGAACCAAGAGAGATCTTTGTGAGAAAATATTTGATAAGTGAGAGGGAAAATTTTGGGGTACAACAACTGCCCCTGTTCAATCTTCTTAAACCTGAAGAGTTAGATTGGCGGATCCGCCATTCGTGACTTGAAGGTGAAAGATGATTGGACACTAGAGTACCTAGAAATTTACACTCGAAGATGGATGGTGAATGGGCTTATAGATGCCATTTGGAGGAATGTTGGTAAACACTGGAAGAAGTATCAACACAAATTTCTTGTTGATTTATACTAAAACTTGATGTTTTACCTGTGAGAAAAAGAGTTAGTAAAATGCAAATGTCTGCATGATGTTCACCAGACGCGGTATTATGTTAAATGCATATGGTATGTACATGCTATGATGTATGAATGTGAGATATATGTTTTTTTCCGGGAAAATAAATCCCTGACTGCTGCTGAGGAAATTCTGGGGGGTTGAATCCCTAATTACCGTTGGGGATGAAGAATATGCATATCTTCAAACTTTGTTGAAAGGATGCTTTCACTGGAGAATGTCTCTTGAATGTCAGCTGTTTTCTGGTCGAATCCAGGCTTCACAATTTGCTGAGGATGAAGTCAACTTCTATCTGGTCAGATCCAGGCTTCACGGCAACTTATTGGGGGAAGAGACGAATTAATTGCTATCTGGTCGGATTCCAGGCTTTGCAGAAAATTTTCTTGAAATTGAATAGTTATCTAGTCGAATCCATGCTTCGCAACAACTTGTTGGGGATACATAAGTTAACTGTTATCTGGTCGGATCCAGGCTTCACAGTAACTTGAAGTGGTAACTACTATCTGGTCGGGTCCAGGTTTCATGGTTTTTGGAAAGTTGTACTATTATCTGGTCGAGTCCAGACCTTATAGTGTCTCTCTGGGGATCATAGTTAGTTGTTATTTGGCCGGGCTCTAGGTTTCACAATAAATTGTTTGAAAAACTGTTATCTGGTCGGGTCCAGGTTTCACCATAAACTGTTTGGGGATTTAGTTGTTATCTGGTCAGTTTCCAGGTATCACAACGAATCTCTGAGGTTATTTGCTATTTGGTCGGATCTAGGCTTCACAACAACTTGCTTGAAAAGATGAAATTGAAAACTGATATCTGGTCGGATCCAGGTTTCTCATTAATTTGTTAGGGAAGAGGCAAACTCTACTGGGGAAAAGAAGTTAAACCTTGGTCGGGTTGAGTCCAGGTTCTTCTATATCTTTGAAGAGTTAGACTATTATCTGGTCGGGTTCAGGTTTCATAGTATCTTAAAATTGAGATCCACTGTTATCTGGTCGGGTCCAGGTTTCAGATACTTAAACTGTTATCTGGTTGGGTCTAGGTTTCTATAATTCACTAGGGATAATTGAAAACTCTATTGGAGAAGAGGAGTTTTGCTAATGATTTTGTTAGGAATTAAACTGCTATCTGGTCAGGCCCAGGCTTCGGCAATTGAAGAAGTCAAACTATTATCTGGTCAGGTCCAGGCTTCAATAATAACTTGAAAATTGTGCTAATATCTGGTCGGGTCCAGGCTTCATAGTATCTTTTTGAAAATAGTAAAGGCTTTGTTGATGGCTTTACGGAGGATTAGGGCTTGTGGCCCTATGATTTTCAATAATCTGAAAGGAAAATTCAAACTGGAGAGTGTAGACTCAGTCGGGTAGGACAAACTTAGCTTAGGGAGAATACACTCAACTGGGGAGGATATACACAGCTGGGGAATAATAGGCTCAGCTGGGGAGGATGGACTATGCCTGGGGAATACAGACTCGGTTGGGGAGGATGTACTCGGCTGGAGGAATACAGACTCGGTTGGGGAGGATGTACTCGGTTGGGGAATTTTGTGGTTCCTCGATTGTTGTTGGGGAAATAAAAGCTGTTGGGGAAATAAACCCTGTTGGGGAAATAAACCTTATTGGGAAAGTGAGTTTCTTTTAGGAAGAGATCCACTAGGCTTCAACTTGTAAAAATCTACTTAGCTGGAGAGAGAGCTTCCAAGAGATTAAGACTCTGGTCGGGGATTATCCCATGCAAAGAGACTTTGTGGGCAACTCCATTGGTGAAAGGTTTATTGTAGCCGTCCTTGTGGGGATAATGATAATAAGATAACTCTGTAGGGATATTTCATATACATTAAAGAGATGCTTGTTGCTTCTTAGTAGGACACATGTGCCAAATAGTTTTAATCATGTTCATATGCATATGTTCATTCAATTTTAGTCATTGGACAAATTTGCATTCAAAACAAAGACAGAAATTTTGCACTTCAAAGTATATTTGTATTGATATTTTGCCCATGAATAAGCATTTTTGTACAGAGAGACGGAGATCCTAGTAAGAGGAAATCGTCGAAAGGGAAACAAAATTGAGAATAAAAACAAATAGCCATGTGAAATGATCTCATTTCCTTCCAACTCTACTATTTCCCCAATATCTTCGAATGTCCCTTTCCATTGATAGAAGTTGATTGGATTGATCTTGGACCGTTTGAACTTGGACCCTGGTGATAAAACTGACTGTGTTGATTCCACGAGACATAGTCATACGCCTTTAATCCTTAGCTTTTTCCTGGACCGCCCTTTCGGGTTTCAGCCCACCAGGATACCCTTTTTGCCCAAGTTGCCCTTTCGGGTTTTCAACTTGCCGGGTGTACAATATTTTGCATATATCCCTAATTTTTGCCCAAACCTTTTGGTTTTCTAGGATGCCCTTATTTTGCCTAGGTGTGTCAACCTAGCGGGTCTCTTATGCGTAGTATTTCTTAACTGTGTCTATGTTTATAGGATGTGGGAAATCTTCACCATCCATGGTAGTCAGCATCATGGCACCACCGGAGAAAACTCTCTTGACAACAAATGGCCCTTCATAGGTGGGAGTCCATTTGTCTCTGGGGTCGCCTTGTGGTAGAATGATGTTTTTTATCACCAAGTCACCAACTTGATATACTCGAGGCTTGATCTTTTTGTTGAAAGCCTTAATCATCCGTTTTTGGTACGTCTGACCATGGCAAACAGTAGCTAACTGTTTTTCGTCAATTAAGTTCAGCTGATCCAATCTCGTTTGAATCCACTCATCTTTGCCTAGGCCTGGCTCATTCATAATTCTCAGCAAGGGAATCTGAACTTCCACTGGCAAAACAACTTCCATGCCATAGACTAGTGAAAAGGGAGTTGCCCCAGTTGATGTTCTAGCTGAAGTACGGTAGCCATGTAGAGCAAACGGCAGCATCTCATGCCAATCCTTATAGGTTACTATCGTTTTCTGCACAATCTTCTTGATATTTTTGTTGGCCGCTTCGACTGCGCCATTCATTTTCGGTCTATACGGAGAAGAATTATGATGCTTGATCTTAAACTGAGTGCAAAGCTCAGTGATCATAGCATTGTTGAGGTTAGTCTCATTATCGGTGATGATCCTTTCAGGGACACCATAACTACATATGAGGTTGTGTCTGATGAATCTGGCTACCAAATTCTTGGTGACTGAGGCAAATGAGGCGGCTTCGACCCATTTGGTAAAATAGTCGATAGCAACAAGAATGAAGCGATGTCCATTGGAAGCGATAGGCTTTATCTCTCCAATCATATCAATGCCCCACATTGCAAATGGCCATGGAGCGGTCATGACATTCAGAGAGATATGAGGCACATGGACCTTGTCAGCATAGATTTGGAATTTGTGACAAGTTCTTGAATGTTGATGGAAATTAGTCTCCATCGTTGATCAATAGTAACTGGCTCTTAAGATTTTCTTAGCCATCATATGTCCACTTGAGTGAGTATCGAAGAGACCATTGTGCATGTCTTCCATGATCTCCTCCGCCTCCTTCTTGTCCACACATCGGAGTAGAGTTGAATCATGGTTGCGCTTGTACAATATCCCGTTACTTAGGAAGAATTTGGCTGCAAATCTTCGCAAGAACTTTATGTCATTGATAGATGCCCCCTCTGGATACTCTTGTGCTTCAAGGTATCTCATCACCTCATGGTACCATGGATTTTCCGCATCAATGTCAAGCTCATAGAAATGTGCAGGTTCACTGAATCTTTCAATTATTATCATAGGAGATTCGTTGTCCCATCTGACCTTGAACATTGAAGACATGGTTGCCAAAGCATCAGCCAACTGGTTCTCTTCCCTAGGGAAGTGCTCAAAAGTGATCTCTTCTAAGTAAGGAATTAGGGATAGCACAAGTTCCATGTAAGGGATAAGATTAGGGTGTTTAGTGTCCCAATCTCCTTTTACTTGGATGATCACTAGGGCGGAATCCCCGAACACATCCAAATGCTTGATCCTTAAGTCAATAGCAGCTTTCAGGCCTAAGATGCATGCTTCATATTCGGCCATATTGTTTGTGCAATTGAAGCATAGTCTGGCAGTGAAAGGAGTGTGGAAACCTTCAGGACAGATGATCACAGCACCAATTCCGTTACCTAAGGCGTTGGAAGCCCCATCGAAGACCATAGTCTATCGAGATCCTTGTTCAGGTCCGTCATACGTCCAGGTTTCGCATAGTCGATTACCAGCATGATGTTCTCATCAGGGAAGTCGAAGCTCATTGACTGATAATCATCCACAACTTGATGGGCCAAATGATCTGCTAGTACACTTCCTTTTATGGACTTTTGAGTTGTTTATTGAATGTCATACTTAGTCAAGATCATTTTCCATCTGGCTATCCATTTGGAAAGGGCAGGTTTCTCGAAGATATACTTGATTGGGTCCCTCTTAGAAATCAACAGAGTGGTATGAGTCAACATATACTGTCTTAGCCGGCGAGCAGCCCATGCCAGAGCGCAACAAGTTTTCTCAAGCAGTGAATATCTAGTTTCACAGTCGGTAAACTTTTTGCTCAGGTAATAAATAGCATGCTCTTTTCGACCGGACTCACCATGTTGGCCCAAAACACACCCCATAGAGTTCTCTAATATTGTCAAGTACGTGATCAAGGGTCTTCCTTCAACTGGAGGAATGAGAATAAGAGGCTCTTGTAGATATTCTTTGATTTTGTAAAAGGCAATATGGCACTCATCATTCCATCTAACTACCTGATCTTTCTTCAAGAGCTTGAAGATTGGCTCGCAAGTAGCAGTCAAGTGAGATATGAAACAGGAAATGTAATTGAGACGCCCCAAGAATCCTCTGACTTATTTTTCAGAATGAGGGACTGGCATTTCTTGGATGGCCTTTACCTTTCCAGGATCAACTTCAATGCCTTTATTGCTGACAACAAAACCTAGAAGCTTTCCAAATCGTACTCCAAACATGCACTTGTTAGGGTTTACCCTCAGCTTGTACTTCTTCAGCCTCTCGAATAATTTGTACAGGTGATCGAGATGTTCTTCTTCAGTTTGTGATTTGGAAATCATATCATCCACATATACCTCTATCTCATGATGAATCATGTCATGAAATAAAGCTACCATAGCTCTTTGATATGTTGCCCCTGCATTCTTTAATCTGAACGGCATGACCTTGTAGCAGAAGGTGCCTCATTGCGTAACAAAAGTAGTTTTCTCCATGTCTTCAAGAGCCATCCTTATACGATTTCGGTATCCAACCCAGGAATATCTTCATAAGACCAAGCAAATACTTCCACATAATCATGCAACATCTGAACTAACCTTCTCTTAACACTGCTTTCTAAGTTAGTGCCGATCTTGATTTCCTTCTTATCTGCCTCAGTACCCAGATTGATGACTTCAACAGACTCTTCATGCGATTGAATAGCTTTTTCCTCTTGTAATAGAAGTCTGGCTAGTTCTCCCGGTATGTCACAATATTCCTCTCCTTCGTCTTCGATTTGGTTGATAGGACATTCAAAGTCATAGTCGGCAATAGTAGCGTCATTGGCAATATGATCCAGAGTGGATGTGGACCTCCAAGAGTGTGTGTGTGTGTATGTAAGATACATGGCTATTTTTGTTTTGAAAATTGTATTTGCAAGAAAGGAAAGGCAATGAACACAAATATTTGAATGCAAAAGAGTCCAATGTACTGAATGATCATATGATTAGATGAACATAAATAAAACCCTTGACAAATGGACCAAAGTGCCCTGGTCCAGGAAAATGGCTGAAAAGTCATTGTTAAAATATTACAGACAACGTGTTCTTGAATTGAAAGAAAAGCAATAACAAGTAGATTACTCCTCAATGAAGGAGATGGGCACAGAGTCCTTTGTATTCCAATTCTTCATCTCCGTTGTAGTTGGATACACCCACTCTTCAAATGCAACTCCTTCTTCAGAATCACTCACGGCGTTGACTTCATGGCTTCCAATGCGGAGAGGAGGCTTTCTAGCACGAGCACGCCTCACTTCCTTATGAGCTTTGAAGGTGAAGCCCAAACCAAACTTGTCTGCTTTAAATGGGATATCGAGGAGTTTACCCTAAGTGTCGCAGTTTCCTTCTTCAATTGCTGCACGGGCGTCTTTGACTGAAATCATCTTTGGCGTGGCCTTAACAGCTTTAGACTCATCAGAAGAACATTTGGTAGCAGCAATCATCAGTGGTACAACCTCAAAGGCGTGACATGGGGTCTCAATGAATTCTCCGTCCATCTCTACGTACTTTAAATAGTTAAGGTGGCTCACCATAAACTCTTCTTCTCCACAGACGGTGACTATTCTTCCCTTGACTGGATATTTGAGTTTCTGATGGAGAGTTGAGGTTACTGCGCCAGCTTTATGGATCCATGGGCGACCTAACAGACAAGAATAGGAGGAACGAATATCCATAATATAAAAGGTGGAGTTGGAGATTTGGGAGCCCACTTTGATTGGAAGATCTACCTCCCCATGAGCAGTCCTCTTTGATCCGTCAAATTCCCTTACAATGATATCGCTTGGCTTCAAGACTAAACCTTCATAGTCTAGATGGTCTAACACCCCCTTGGGTAATACATTCAGAGAAGAAGTAGTGTCGACTAGCACATGTGCTAAGGTAGTCCCTTTGCACTCGATAGAAACATGTAAAGCTTTATTGTGATTCTTCCCGAGAGGTGTTAAGTCAGCATCTGAAAATCCTAAGCCATTATCAGCTGTCAGGCTAGCCACGCAATTCTCAAATTGGTTTGTTGTTGTCTCATGGGGGACATGAGCCTTTTTCAGTAACTTGATTAATGTTCGAGCATAGGCATCGGAGCAAAGCAGCAATGACAACATTGAAATCTTAGAAGGGGTTTGCCCCAACTGTTCTACAATCTTGAAGTCGCTTCTTTTTATGATCTTCAAAATCTTATCCATCTCGCGAGCGGAGGGTTCTTTATCAGCTATGTCCTTGGAGGGTACTTTAATCACATCAGGCTCAATAACCTTCTCCTTCCCTCTTGTATCGGTACTTGGCTTGGCAGCAATAATGCGGATGGGTGTCTTTGTAACCACTGGTGGTGAGATATTGGGTGAAAATATTCTCCCAGTTCTGGTTACTTTGCTTGAACCAGTTATGTTACCAACATTGTCATCTTTTTCTTCTTCGATCCAGGCATCTTGTTTAATCCCATGATAGATCACCTTAGCACCGTAATTCCATGGTACCACTTTGTTTGAAGAGTAGGGAATCGGTCTGGGATTGGTAATTATTAAGGGAGTAACAATGGGTTCATTTGAAATCCTAATAGGACCTTTGGAGGTGATCCTAAGAGGATTGTTTGAGATGGTAATAATGGAGAGGTCTTCACATTTGTTAATCAAACTCTTGGCAAGTGGAGTATTTTCAAATAGAATTTCATGGCGATCCATCAGGCGTTGTATGCCTTTCTTAAGCCCTTCACATCCATTGAGTTGTCTTATACAGCACACACATTTTACGCAGCCAGGAAAAATCCTGGATTTCAACTAATTGTTTTTTATTATATTCAGCGGAGTAGTCAATTCGTCAATAGAGGCGACAAAAATTGTATCTTCGACAACATTAACACATTTGTCATGCTTTGGAATCGGAGCGGTAATTACATTCGGAGTTGGAGGAGGATCAAACTCAATAGTCTTGTTATCAATCAAATCCTGGATTTTTTTCTTCAAGGCCCAGCACTGGTCAGTCTCGTGCCCGGGGCTTCTTGAATGGTAAGCACACTTAGCGTTCAGATTATACTTTGGTGACTAGGTGTCAAGGTTGGCGGGAGGGCCACGTAATGTCACTAAATTAGCCTTGAGAAAATGTTGAAGGGCTTGAGACAGTGACATGCCTAACCTCGTAAATTGTCTTCTTGGAGTTTCAAAACGTTGATGATTTGCAGATGGTCTTGGAGTAGGAGTTGGATTGGAGATTCAGACAGCATTGACAGACGGGTGATCGTTCTTCTTGGTATGGGCCCTTGTCCCGTACACATCATTCACTTCCTTCTTTGCAGCAAAAGGTTTCTTGATAGGATTGGGAGTGGAGGTAGATGCCACAGAGATCTTCCCACTTTTGATGCCACTTTCAACTCTTTCGCCAGTTAAGATCAATTCGGTGAAACCAGAAGAAGAGCAGCCAACCAACAGGTTAAAGAAAGGACCAGATAAAGTGCCCATGAACATGTCGATATGCTCCCTATCAGTCAAGAGAGGTTGGACCCTACTAGCAAGGTCTCTCCACTTTTGCACATATTCCTTAAATCCTCCATTCTTCTCCATGGTCATATCTTGCAACTGAACCCTCGTTGGTGCCAAGTCGGCGTTGTACTGATACTGATGGTAGAAGGCAGTAGCTAAATCCTCCCAAGTATTGATACGAGAACCATCTAACTGATAAAACCATTCAATTTGCATTCCAGCCAAGCTTTCTTGGAAAAAGTGAACCCATAGCGTCTTATCAGCAGTGCGCGACTGTATCTTGCGCACATAAGATTTCATGGAGTTTTGGACAAGAAACCCCATCGTATTTTGCAAAGATTGGTATTTTGAATTTGTGGGGAATGACTATCCCAAAGATCAAACCCAAATCATCAAAATCTAAACCGGGGACAACTTGGATTTCAACAGCTTTCAATTTGTCTTCTAACTGCTTGTATTTGATATCAGTGGGTGGATACTGCTCTTTGAAATAATCATCATCGGATACTTGATCATTGATACAGTCAGCCTGAGTACTCTTGACCTCACCAATCTGGTTCTCGTCGTCTTCAGATGAATCTCCTCCTACTGGGATTTGACGGATTGTCTCCTTGAACCTTCTACCCATGTTGAGTAGAGCTTTCTTTTTTGGCTTCTTCTTAACGGCCAGCAAAGCCATCATATATTGTTGCCCCTTAGCTAGGGCTAGTAGAGTCTCCTGAAACTGAGAATTCTGGGTTTGGAGATCCTTCACAGTTTTCTTTAGATCCATCTTGCTGAAATAAACAACAGAAAGATAAGGAAACCTGTTATGCGAAAACTTGTCATGTTATGATGCATGGAATATGTACATGCAAATGATTTCAAGGATTAATGAAATTTAAATTTGTATAGACAAAAGAATGAACAAACGTTAATTCTCATTAGACAAAACAAGAAAGATTACATCATGCCTCTTGGGCTTACCAAATAACTTTCTAAGATAAAAAGACCAAACACATCCTTTTTGGCGCGAGATAAACGTTCACACTTTTCTATTCTTGTAGCTTCTTCGTAAGCTCTAAGACCCTCTTTTCACTAGCATAGAATTGAGCCTCGAAAGTATCTCGTTCTTCCTTCAGCTAGATCCAACCCTTTTGCAAGTCTTCGAGAGAGGTAGGCATGGAGGATAGTGTAGGGAACATCTCCTTCAACCACAGGCTCCATGATGACTGGTAGAATAGAAGGATAAGGCACCACAAGTTTCTGAGCACGAGCTCGCATCCATTTAAGGTAAGGCTCGAGGGGAATGGAGTTCTTGTGTCCCCTCGTCTTGCTATCCACCTTGTTCAACATCCTCCAGGCTCGGATAAACCTTTGACGGTAACCTTGATCGTCATTCTCGTAGTCAAATACTACTCCTTGGATAAGCATCTCGTGGGGAACATCCCTCCGGGCGTAACCAAATTTTCGTAAGGCTAAGCAAGGGTTGCAAGTGATACCTCCTCTAATGCCAAGCAAAGGTACATTAAGGAATTCTCCACAACAATCGACGACAGTAATATTCTCCAAAGAGCGGGAACACCAATGAATATCTGAATGTGTGAGCGTCATCAACTTATGGGACCATCTTGAACCTTGCTCATTTTTCAACACAGATTGGGGAAGATGCGAAATAAACCATCTTGCCAAGAGAGGAGTGCAACACATGAGGATACCTCTCTTCCTCAAAGTGCGAGAGTGAAAATAATGTAGGATGTCTCCTAACAAAGTAGGCACCAGGTTACGAGACATGAAGATTTTGACGGTGATCACATCTATGAGGTTGTCAGGATTTGGAAACAAAACCATCCCATAGATGAGGAGAGCCAAAATTTCCTCAAAGGCTTGCAAATCCAAAGAGTTCCAACAGTTTTGGGCTTTCTCAAACAAGAACTTTGCTAGGAAACCTTTGACACCACTCTTTGTTTCCCAACTAGTTGTGATATCAGATGGTTGCAAGTGTAGAGCTTGAGCAATCTCTTCTGGCTTTGGATCTCTTTCCATACGGTTGAAAGGTAGTTGATTGAGAATGGGAATCCTCAAGAGTTGGGAGAATTCTTCCAAAGTTGGCACAAGTTGATAATCGGGAAATGTGAAGCAATGGTGTAAAGGATCAAAGAATTGAAAGAGCACCTTCATCATGTCTTCATCAGTGTTAGAGGTAACCAAGTTTAGTAGGCGACCATGTCTTTTGGTGAATGGAGAACTTTCAGGAATCCTTGATGCTAACTCTTTGAGTTGAGGATGGATCCTTACGACATTAACTTGAATGGTTTTCCTATGAATAGAATCCATGTCCTACGAAACAGAACAAAGATAAATCCCAAAAATCCTTGAAATGATTAGTGAGTAAGAGTATGATGTTTATGATGTTTATGATGTTATGTACAAGTAAATATATACAAACAAAACAAACAAGTCCTTAGGTTTAGGCTTTCTAGAGTCTTATAGGTAAGTACCCTCTTGAAATTTAGTTAGCTCAAACCTGTCCTAGTAATAGTAACCAGGTTCTAAGGAGCTCAATGTCACTGGTTTGTAAATCATAAATGAACTAAAATAATTTTATAAATTTTTTGGTAATTTCTTAAAGTCATAAACTATTTTAAAATATAAATAAATGGGTGAAATAAAACAAAAATGATAAAAAATAGCAAAGTCAGAAAATAAAATAAAATTAGGTCACCAATATTTGTCACAATATCATTGGATCATTCCATAATTTTTTTAGAATTTAAAAATGCATAAAAGTATTTTTAAACATTTAAACTAATTCCAATAAAGTGTAAATTTATAAAAAATACCAAAACACAAAATTAAATTGTGAAAAAATAAAAATCAGAAAGAGAATAATCAAAAATATTTTTCATACTTTTTTCAGATTTTTTGGACTAAAAATGAATTTTCTATGATTTTTTGAAGTTTAAAACAATTAAATATAAAAAAATTAGAAAAGAAAATAAAAGTAAAAAATATGTGGATCATTGGATGAGAGTCAAAACGCGTTAGTAATCAAATCCAAGAGATCTGGCGCGCTGTGCATATCATGGTCATTAGTGAATAAAGCACTGAATCAGAAATAAAATCATAATTCAAAAATAACAAGTGGCGTGCCATCATTGGTTGGAAGATGACATGTTGGTCATCTTCAACCTCCAACCAACGTGAATTGCAGGTCTCCTAAACTGTAAAATCAGAAGCTCAGACCTATGTCATTCGCTTCGTCTCTTCAAGACGAAGACAACCACACCCTCGCGCCAAATTTATATAAAATGTAGCTCAAGCAACTTGGAAAGAAAGTTTTGAAAAGGGATTTGAAATTGCATGGTCAAAACGTGTTTCCAGTAAGAAGTAAGTGTTGCAACTAGAACCAGGGAAATGAGAGCATCACAATGATATCAAAGTTTTGAAGAATTGATAAAGGAATCTACCTATTGAAGTTTAGTTGCAGAGCTCTGAAACTGGACTTCTATGGAGAAATATAGGGCACGATTCTCGAATGTAATTATATGGTTAGCTTCAGGGAAGATCAAGGAAGGTGAATTGATGAAAAAATTGGATTGAAAAAGGCTTGAGAATGTATTTCGAAGTTGCTGAATTCTGAGTTAGGGAATAAGTTTGGCAGGGTGATTCTGGCTATCCAAGCTTGAGAAAATGAATGGGATAGTTCATGTATTTATAGGATAAGAAAATGGGATCAAAAGGATGAGTGAATGATGCATTTTGGAGGGAATTCGTGCAAACCTGATGCACGAGTGAAGTGTGATCTAATTTTCACCAAAACTCATCCAATCCTTGCGTTTTGAGGTGTTAAACAAATCTGGAACTTTACTAAACATGTTTAGAGTAAAAAACGCATGGAAAACTTGTGATTAGAGGCCACATTATGGATTTCAATATTCTGACTTGGTGAGAAATTCAGTTTCAAAGTGCCAACTTCTGGCCAATGGCATTTTCAACTCAAGGGGTATTAGGGCATGATTCTTCATGCTTTAGAAAGGTGAGGTTTCAAGCTTTGCAATGGAAAAAGAATGGAATCAAATGGATGCTTGATCTGAAAGTTATGTTGAGTCAAAGTTGAGGAAAAAGGGCTGACTTTCCATACTTAGAAATATTTCAAATTTTTCTTCTAAAGTGACCTATAATGTCTTGCATCTAAACATAGCCTTCCACTTGGAATTTTCTCTTGACCAAAAAAGATGGCATGAATTAGATATCTTGAATGACATTTTGAAACTTGAACCATTCCCAATCTCCAAAAATTGAGAAAGTTATGACTTGTTGAAGTTGGAAAATTTTCATAAAATGACCTATAATCTTTAGTATCCTTAAGGAAACTTCCATCCATTTTCTCACTTTTCACATGAAAGAAGTCATAAAGTTCACATCTTCAAGATCAATATGGAAAAATAATGGGCTCAAGGTGATAAAAATTGACCAAGTTATTATCATTTGAAGTCAAACTTGAGAAATTGGGGGTTCATCTGGAGGACTTGTAATCTTTCTTCATCATCAAGTTTCTTCCACATGAAAACTCCTTGGAACTTTTGAAGTGATTTATTGATATCCCTTTGAAGAGAAGGATGTCTTTGGAATCACTAAAAAATACCAAAATATGGGCAAGATATACTCCTTTGAAGTTCAAAACCCTAGCTCTTATATTAAGAATCATGCCTTGAGGAACTTTGACAATTTTGAACAAACTTCTTATACCAAAACAAATTCTTTGTAAATATAAGTTGTTGAGGATGATAATGAGAACTCATAGAAACCACAACCACTTCTATATCTTGATAATTGAGAGAAATATGCACTTGTGACCCATGGGAACAAGACCTTGTCCAACCATGACTATTTTTCAATCAACCCCTTGTAATTTTTGGATCAAATCTTAATAACTTGGAAATGTAGTGAACCAAAATAACCTTTCCATTCCATCCCTTCCAAAACATATTCAATGGTGAGGTTTGAACTTCTCAAGCTTCATTGACTAGGTCATGGAAATAAACTCATGAACCCATGGAGCAACTTGCTGAATCTTATTGCCTTTACCTACACGAGTAACAAGCAAGACAATCCAACATTGCATTTCATTAATTAAAAGAAGAAATCAAGACAAAAATATTCATGATCACAAAAGAACACAAGTTAAGGTGCTTGGTGATTCCTCAAAGAGCAAAGCTAAGTATAGGGAGGGTAACCAAGAATTCTAATGTGATCTTATTGTGATTGAATCAAAATGGTATGATGAAGGGATCTTAGGGGAAAAAATTGGGGTACAACAGTGACATGTGTGTGAAACACTATTGATACTTGCTTATTTTTCTAACCACTTGTCTGCAAGAGTAGGATTTAAACAAGTGGGGGAGAAGATTTTGATTCTCTAATATATTTCAGGTATGAGGAGTTATGCAATGTACCGCTGATTACAAGAGTACAAATGTTGTTGAGGTGGTGTTGTCTCCCGAACCTGAAGAGAGTATGCATTCACAATTCTTATTTGCCGGTCAAGTTGGGATGTCTCTAAGGGATAACGATCAAGTATTGTTGATGTTTGCTTCTTGGAGAATAGAGAGCAATGTGATGGCTAGTGATATGTCAGTGGTTTGTAATTCCTGATGTTTTTCCTGAAGATATAGGCGACTTGCATCCAGAGCGAGAGGTCGAGTTTTCTATAGACTTGTTTCCTGATACTATTCCAATGTCTATGGCTCCTTATAGGATGTTGTGATACGGTGGCAGGACCGACTGTTTTTGTTACTACTGGTTTTGCATTTTTTATTCGCAAATGTACGGTAAGAAAGAGTCGCCATCGACTTTTATTTCATCCAACAAAGGAAAAGGAAAAAGAATAGAAAAAACCTTTTTCGAGATGTTTCTGAGTACGGGGCTAGATTATAGAAAGGGAAGGTGTTAGCACCCTTTCTATCAGTGGTTTTCCACAGGCTCTTAGGTACTTGCTCATTTTTGAAATTGCTTTCGTGTGTTTGAAAAGTTTTGAAATTGCCTTAGTGCGGCGTTTCACTTTATGGTAACCCTTGTATCAGCCCTCAAGGGTGTGATAAAGTGTTTTTGAAAACTTTAGTTTGAAAAGTTTGTTTGAAAGTGTAAGTGTAAAGATTTGTTGTTTTGAGCAAGTACTTAGGAGTTTCTACCTACTCGAAAAAGTCTGTTCGTTTTCTTATTTCTGTTAGACAGCGCTATCCTACTATTAAGGAGTAGGTAGCTCCATCGTTGGAGTTTAAGGGACAATCGAAAGGGACGATTACGATCACTAAAGTAATGGTTAGGAAACCTTAGTAGTTACCCTAGAGTCTTAAATATCTTTCCGAGGTAATATTCAAATGGGTCATTTTTTATCTTTTTGAGACTATAGGGCAACCACTAAAACTCCCTATACTTCTTGACCGTTTTCCGAAGGCAACCGAAGTGGGGATACCCTAGGGGTGCGTATGTGCGAGTTTATTTGATTTCAGATATATTAGTCTTTGTGTTTAGTTTTCTAGCAATTGGTTTTATCTTGTTCATGCAATCGTATTAGCCACACATCTAACAGTTAATATATGCACAAAAATATAAAGTGCGAAAACGTAAATTCCTACGCTATTACATGGCTTCAGGGAGAGGGATTTAATTACAAGTCTAAGACCGGGAGAAATATAAAGGAAAACAGTAAAAATGCCTTATAGTTTGGCTACATTGATATGCACAGGAATATAAAAGTGCGAAAGAGGAAAATGCGCGCTAAAAATTAAATATGGGAATTAAAGTTTAAATTCTAAGAAAACTTAATTAATGAAAGAAAATATTTTTTGTTATTTTTTTTTTTATTTTTTAGGAAAAAACATTAAGTTAAAAATGAAAGGAAATTAACTCTACACAACCTAATATTTTTGTATTTTTATTTGAGAAAAATACTTAACTTGTAATTTAAACCTAATTTCTAGCTAATTTTAATTATGGAAATAAACCAAATTATCCTAATGAAACTAATCTATTTTCAAAATTAATTTTAATAAATAAGGAAGAAAAAACTAATTCTACATTTTTTTTGTGATTTCTTGATTTTATGATGTTTATGATTTTTTTAATAAAAGGAAAATAATTGAAATAAAAGAAAATAAATAAAGCAAAAAAGAAAAATGGGTCGCGCTGCAAAAATGAAAATGAGGGGGGTGAGAAAGAAGAAGAATTAAAAGACCAAACTGGACAAAGCCCAGTTCTACGCTAGATCCAGTGTGGATAACGTCTTGGGGTGCACCACGGGGATGCGACTTTGAGGCTTTAGATCTGGCATTTTTAGATTCCTGCGTCAAAACTTAAAAGCAATGGTTCTAAAGCATTCTAAACATTAGTATGAACATGGATGAACGCTTATAAACTATTTATAACATAAGAATTGAGAGTTTGTTATTAAGAATTTTTACCCAACCAGAGCTACTTGATGCGACTGTTTTGGGCGTGGACTGGCTTCGCAAGAGGCCTGAGTAGACTCCTGGAAGTCTCAGAAATGTTATTTGCCCACTTGTTTGGACTAATAGCACCTGGCAATATAGCTGCAAACTCTTGCAACTTGTAGCAATTTTTTTGACAATTTTGTAGAGCTTTCTTGAAGAGGAATTTAGTGTCTTTCAAGCTTTTATGGCTCTATATTTATATAGGAGAATGAGGAGACAAGAAAGCATGGAAAGAATATCCCTCATAATGTTGTGTTTTAATACCATGATCAAAATTTGAAAAAATACCATATTTGATGATTCCATGCCATTTTCACATGTGGATGAACCTGGACATATTTGAATGGTTATTGCGTGAAATCAATTGACATAAACCAACATAAAACTTGCCCAAAATGGATTCACATCAAAATTTACATTATTTCTATTATTTATTTATTTAATTCTGAATTTTAATGAATAAAATATCAAAATAAATAGATTAATTAATAGAAAAATGTATGGGTGGGCTTAGAGGTCGTGGACCATGTTAGGAATGAGTTTCAAACTTGAAAAGATAGGCCCATTTGGAAAAAATCCAAGTTTGGTCAATATTTGCTTCATGCATTTTTCCAAAAATTGGCTAACTTTGACAATGTATCTCTCTCTCAATTTTAACCCTATGAGGGTGTTCTTAGACTTTTTAGAAATCTTAGGATGTCCCCTAAACAACCCTTTTGGTTTCATTTTAATTGGATATTCCATGTTAATTTATGGAGCTTTGACCCAAAAGGTGTTTTTGTTGACTTTTTAGATGGACCTATAATGTCTGAATTTATATTTTTAAATGAGTGATTTTCTGGAACTTGAGGGCTGAAAAGAAGTTGTATAGAATTGGATTCTCTTGAAAGTGAGCCTTGGTGTAAAAAATTCTGATAAAGTGTGAGAAAGTTATGCCTGGTCAAAGTTTGGTTGACTTTTCCTGTAGAAACCCTAATTTAGCAACTTTTGAGTTTTGATGAATTAGGACCACTCCTTGAGGAATCATGATCAACCCTTGATCAAATGATGGATATCACTTCAAAATGTTGATGTTGACCAAAAATCTTGAAGTTTGACTGTAAATAAGCCACAATTGACTTTTGGCCTAACACAATTGATTTTCAAGAATTTGAGCAATTGATTGAGCAAACTTGTTGTGCAAGGCATGAAACTTGGCATGGATGATCTTGAGGACATAATAGGACCATGGAAAAGATTTGAGACCTTTGGAGTTCACATATCTTGATGAAAGTGGAAACCCTAGTTGAAGGTTCATTTCCTTAGGAGAGAATTTGTCTGGTTAATTCTTGGGCATCTTTGAGCAAGTTGAGGACTTCAATGAGCATGTGTTGAGTAAAATGAGAGGGAAAATTTTGGGGTGCAACAGATGTCAATGTCATAATTGGTTGAGTTGAAGAAACAAATAGACGAGTTTTTGGAGAAGAAATTTTTTAGACCAAGTGTTTCTCCATGGGGTGCACATGTCTTATTGGTTAAAGAGAAGGATTGCAGTATGAGGTAGTGTATGGACTACATGCAGTTGAATAAGGTGACTATCAAGAACAAGTATCCCCTTATAAGGATTGATGATCTGATGGATCAGTTAGTAGATGTTTGTGTGTTTAGTAAGATTGACTTGAGGTTTAGTTACCATCATATTCGTGTTAAGCTAGATGACATTCTAAAGACGACATTCAAGATGAGATATGGTCACTATGAGTACATTGTGATTCCGCTTGACGTATCTAATTCACCTGGCGTGTTCATGGAATATATGAACTGAATTTTCCATGCGCATCTGGATAAGTTTATGGTGGTCTTCATCAATGATATTTTGATATATTCTAAGACTAATGAAGAGCATGTAAAACATCTCCAAATTATGTTGCAGGTGTTGAAGGAGAAGAAACTTTATGTCAAGTTGTCAAAATATGAATTCTGGATGAAGGAAGTGAGTTTCCTTGGCCATGTGATTTCGAGTGGTGAAATTTTTGTAAATCCTTCTAAGGTTGATGTTGTGTTGCCATGGGAGACTCTGAAGTCTACTACTGAGATACAAAGTTTTCTTGGTTTAGTAGGTTATTATTGTAGGTTTATCAAAGGCTTATCTAAGTTGGCATTACCGTTGGCTCAGTTGACTTGAAAGGGTCAAGCTTATGCGTGAGATGTTTCATGTGAAAAGAATTTTTGTGAACTCAATAAGAACTTGACTAGTGCTAACTTGAATGAGTCTTTTGTAGGATATTGTGATGCGTTGATGATGGGTCTTGGTGGTGTATTAATACAGAACAGTCAGGTTGTTGCTTATGCTTCTAGGCAACAAAAATTCCATGAAAGGAATTATCCTACACATAACTTAGAGTTGGTAACCTTGGTATTTGTTCTGAAAATTTGGAGGCATTATCTTTTTGGCTCCAAATTTGAAGTGTTCAATGATCACAAGAGTTTAAAGTATTTGTTCGATCAAAAGGAGTTGAATATGAGGAAGATAAGATAGCTCGAACTTCTGAAAGGTTATGATTTTGATTTGAGTTACCATACGGGTAAAGTTAATATGGTGGTTGATGTGTTAGGAAGTCCTTACACATGTCAATGCTTATGGTTTGAGAGTTGGAATTGCTTGAACAATTCAAAGTCATGAGTTTAGTGTGTGAAGTGACTCCTAATAGTGTGATGTTAGGGACATTGAGGTTAATCAGTAGTATTCTTGAAGAGATCAGAGAAGGTCAGAAATTTGGTTTGGGCTTGGTTGACCAATTGCTGCTAGTTAACCAAGGCAATAAGGGTGATTTTTGAGTTGATGAGAATAGGGTGATGAGGTTCAGAGATACAATGTATGTTCCAGATGTGCCAGAACTTAGTAAGATTATTCTTGAGGAAGGACATCTAATTGGTCTAAGTATTCATCCGGTGTAATGTAAATATATCAGGATTTGAAGAAATTGTTTTAGTGGTCCGTATGAGGAAGGAAATTGTTAAGTTTGCCTATGCTTATTTGACTTGTCAGAAGTCATAGATTGAACACTAGAAGCCTTTAGGTCTGATACAACCGTTGAATATTCCAGAGTGGAAATGGGACAAAATTTCCATGGATTTTGTGTCAGGTTTTCCAAACACTGCTAAGGGAAATGATTTGATTTTGGTGATAGTGGGTAGATTGAATAAATTGTTTAATTTCTTACTGATGAGGATCAATCATTCCATGCAGAGTTTAGCTGAGATGTATATCAAAGAGATTTTGAGACTACATGGAATACTTTTGAGTATTGTGTCGAATAGAGATCTAAGGTTTATGTCATGGTTTTGGGAAGTTTTCATAAGGCTTTTAGTACTAAGTTGTGGTTGAGTTATTCTTATCATCCGCAGACGCACGTTCAGACAGAGCAAACCATCCAGTCTTTTGAAGATCTACTAAAGGCTTGTGTGTTAGAACAAGGAGGTGCTTGGGATAACCATTTTCCATTGATTGAGTTTACTTACAATAACAGTTTTCATGTTAGTATTGGAATGACACCATATGAGGCATTGTATGGTAGGAGGTGTAGGACTCCATTATGTTGGTATGAGTCAGGCGAGAGTGTTGTGCTAGGACCTGAGATTGCTCAGGGGATGATCGAAAAGATCAAGATTATTCAAGAGAAGATGAAAGCTTCACAGAGTCTTTAGAAAATCTATCATGATAAGAGGAGAAAAACACTTGATTTCTAAGAGGAGATCATGTGTTCTTGAGAGTTACTTTAGTAACTGGTGTTGGTATAGTTCTGAAGTCGCGTAAGTTCACACAGTACTTTGTTGGCCTATACCAGATTATACAGAGGGTAGGTGAGGTTGTCTATTAGATTACTTTACCGCCTTCGCTTGCTAATCTTCATGATGTATTTCATGTGTCTCAGTTGAGGAGATACATTTTGGATCCTTCTCACGTGATCCAAGTGGATGATGTACATATGAAAGATAACCTGTCAGTTGAAGCATCACCCATATGGATAGAGGATCAAGAAGTGAAGAATTTATGGGGTTGTTGTACCCCAATTTTTGCCCCTAAGATTCCTATATCATATCATATCAACTCGATCATAACAAGATCACATTAGGGTTGGTTCTTCCTCTTTTTTTCCTATCTTTAAGTTTGCTCTTGAGGAATCTCCAAGCACCTTGGTTGTGTATTTTGTATATGTGTTGTTGACTAACTTCTAATCAAAATACAAAAAATATTTATCTTTGTCTTTGTATATTTTTGTTTTGTAGGTACCAAGTCGAAGCATCTGACAAATAAGGATTTCTGGTATTATTTTCCTAAAATCTCTATTTTGCAAAGAAAAAGAATTAAAAAATTTCATTTTTTTCACTGATGCAATCGATTTCTCTTAAAGTGCAATCGATTGCACATAGTGTATTTTGCGCCATTTTTGAAAAAAATACACTGTGCAATCGATTTGCACTGTAGTGCAATCGATTGCACAGCGTGAAAATTATAAAAAAAATCAGCATTTTAAACTTGTCAAATTTTGGCTCCAATTTTCCTTCACTTTTGAAAGATGTATCATTAATTCAAATTTTAGTGTCAATCTTCATTTTTTTTTAAAATAATTATCATTAATTCAAATTTTGGCTCTAATTTTTGAAAGAATTATCATTAATTCAAATTTTGGCTCTAATTTTTGAAAGAGTTATCATTAATTCAAATTTTAGCTCCAAGAATCAATTACCAAATTACCACTAATTCCAATCCTAAAACTCTATAAATAGAGCTCTCATTTCATTCAAATTTCAAGCTTTTGATAGCCAAATCCACCTTGCTAAAAAATCTCTCAATTCTCTCCATCTACCAAATTCACTCAAAGCTCCATTTTCAAAAAGTTAGTAAGCTTTGCATTGAAGCTTACTAATCTTTGAGCTAAACCTTCATCCAAACACTTTTCTCCATCAATTCTCTACATCCAAGCTTGGTCAATTGATTCTTGTGGTTGAATTGAAGCAAATTCTTGAAGTTGTTTTGATAATTCTCTAGATCTACCTTTGGTAAGTTGGATAATTCATCTTTCACAATGTGATCTCTTTGTGATCTTTGGGATTGATTCTTTGAGCATTTTTTTGTGATTTTAATGGTGTTATTTTCTCATAATTTGATGGAATTTTTATGTTCAAGTGGATCCATGATCATAAGGTGTTTGATGGAAAGTTTGAACAAGAAATTGCCCTTTTAAAATGATGTTTTTGCTACTGTAACTGTGTGCAATCGATTTGCACTATAGTGCAATCGATTGCACAGAAGCAATTTTGCACAATTTTTGGAAAACTGTACTGTGTAAATCGATTTACACAATAGTTCAATCGATTTACACAGGGACAGAATGCACTTTTTTCCTTGTTTTGGGGCAGCTTTGATCCAAAATGCTTTTTCTACTCACTCCTTTTGATTGTTGGTTTGGATTGCAATTTTAAATGTCCAATTTGTCTTTAAACTCAATGGACTTTATGATGTAGATGAAGTTGGATAAATGTTCATAAATTCAAATCTACCTAAGAGTGAATTATTTAATTCATTTTTGGTGCTTTGGATTAATGATATGTTTAGTGCTTTAATCCATCTAGAGGAGTGGTTGAATTTAAAGATGAAAGAATTTTGAAATGGTGATCCAAATTAGCTTATCATTCCCCTCCCTCTTCATCTTATCCCTTTCTTTTTTAATTGTGCTACATGTTAAGGGATGGTGATCTCTATATCATTTATCCAAACATGAAGTACATAGATTTCTATTGACCGGCCTCAAAATATGTGTGACTTCTATATAAGTCCACTTACGATTGCTTAATATAGCGCTAAATTTTGTCCCTATTCGAATAAATGATCATTCGTGGCCCAAACTTATAATTGCAAGCCCAAGTATGTTAATTTGATCTCTTTGACCCAATAACCTTGAGATTCATTGTGTAGAGGCTTTGGTTCTACCAATCCTCTAATGGATCTACAACACCTTTGGTCAACGCGGATCACTTAAACATCGTTGATCATTACATGTTGCCTTGTGAGAATTCCAAAATGGATGATATACTTGACAAAAAGCAAATGCAACTTGTTGTGTGGAGGCTTTGGTTCTACCAATCCTCTAATGAGTTCCAAATGCAAGTTTCAAGATGGTCATCCAACTAACCACTAATTACTAACAATTAACTTTACTTTAAGCTTTTATTTCCATGCTTTATGTACCATTTACTTTTAGCATTTTACATTTCATGCTATTTTCATCTTTGCTCACTTGAGCATTTACTTTTATGTCATTTTTATTTTGCTCACTTGAGCTTTTCTTTCTTTTTAAAGACACCTAATAATCAACATGAACCATAAAAATCATTAATCATACTTGGACTACATGGTTACTATCCTTTGCATTATGGAGTGATGGACTTCTTGGACTTAGGATTAGAGACCTTGGCCTATCTTGGAGACTTTTTGTGACTTTATTTGATATTTTGTCTGGAGTTCTTGAGGTTTACCTCAAGACATTGGGTTGTTTGTTTGTTTTGTGTGCAGGTTATTGGGATTACGATCTTTGTTTGTAATCTAGAATTTACCCGTATACAGTCGTTACTCTGCCTAATTTTTGCGAAGACTTAAAACACTTGAAGTTTGGTTCTCTCAAGAGGTCTAGTATCTTTGCTTGCTTGGTTTCAATCCGAAGAATGGGAATTCTATATTGACTCATAATGTCAAGTATTGGCTTCTTGTTGGTTAGATGGTTCTTATCCCTAGGTTTTACCTTATGCTTTAGGATAGCCTCTTCTTCTCCTCCCATCCTCTTTAATTTCAAAAATATTCTCCCTCCTTTAAAAAAAACTCTTCTTGTTTTGAAACTTGAAACATTTTCATAATAAACTTGGACTTAGGTCCATGCATCTTCGAAACATTTTCATAAATAAATTTCAATCAATTTAATAATACCTTGACTTTTTTTTGTGAGAAGACTAAAAGTCAATCAATCTCATTTCAAACCATTTTGCCACTTTGGCTTTTATCTTTAAAGTTTTCTCAAAAGATTATACCCTTGTCAATCCTTGTAGTGATGCAAACAACTATACTTCTACAATATGTAGTGAAGTGAGATATTTTCCACTTGGGTGTTGAGTGGGACATTGTTTATTTTAAAATCTAAGCCATATCCTCCACTTTGAGATGATGCAAATTCTCATTTCTCATGATTGTGGGTAGTAAGTATGTTTTTCACACGGACAATTGCAATGATGTCTTATCTCATAAAATCAACCAACACACTTGTGTTTCAAATTTTAAAAAGAGGAACTACGTGTACCCTGATCCCCTATTGCACGAAAGGTGGTACGTAGGCACTAAAGGTTCGCAACCGCGGCGGGTGCAAAAATCATAAAAATATTTCTTTTCTCACCTCCACCATCCATTTTATATACAACACATTTTTATAGCCAAAATATACAGATTTTTCAAAGAGGTTCCTGCGGAGTACCGTAGATGTTTAGGGTGCTAATACCTTCCCTTTGCATAACCAACCCCCTTACCTTGAATCTTTCCCCCTCTTTTTGGGTTATTCTCTCTTTTCCCATTCCTTTGGAAACAATAAAGCACGGTGGCAATTTTTATTTTGATTTGTATAAAGTCTAGTCAATCCAATGGCTTAGTCTTGCATATTTCTACCACCACAGGTGTAAATAGATTTCTTTGGTGAAGGTAGTGTGGGGAGGACCAGCTGGTGAGAGTATGACTTGGGAGAATAAGGATTAGATAAGAGAGTCTCACCCGACTCTGTTTTCATGAGGTAATTTTCCGGGATGGAAATTATCTAAGTGGGGGACAGTTGTAACACCCCAAATTTAGAATTATGATGCTTATGTGTTTATTTATAAATATTATTGATTTATTGTGTTTATTCATGAAATATTTGTGATTTGTTGTGGTGATTGGATTATTGGTGGAAATATAAGTTCTTAAGTTAGAATTATTTAGAATAATTAAATAATACATTTATGTGATTTAATGATGAAATATTAAGGAAAATAAAATAATTAGAAGTGTAGAGATTTAAGGGGGAATGAGGTGATTACAAAAGAATAAGTGATGGCATAAGAGGAAAAACATAATAAGGATATAGTGATACTAAATAAAAAGGGAAAATAGGGAAAAGTGAGATCATTCTGTTGGTACGTGAAAAGTTGAGAGAAGGGAGAAAGAAGCTAGGGCATAAAATAATCAAGGGGATATCCATCGGTAGAATTTGAAGAAGCAATTTCTATAAGAATTCTAAGGTAGAGGTGGATAACGATTCTCAATTATGATGGATATAAGGGAAGGGTGGATGTAGGGTTTTAGTAATTTTTTATTGATATACATATTGATGAAAGTGGTGAAATCTTTGATGTTGATGTTATGCATATGTTGTATTGTGAAATCTTTGATGATATTGCTGTCGTAAGTTGATTATTATATGATTTAATTTATGTCAATATGTGATGAATCATAAATGTGATGTTTTAATTATGGGATAGTTGTTGGGTTTCAAATTCTGAGATCAGACCTATTTACAGAATTGAAATTGGCGGTCCGAAAGGCCTCCAACAATTAAAAAAACAGAAAAATATGTGTTAAGCTTGTCGCAGACGCGCTCAGCTCAGGGGGCGCATGCTCAACACGGAGGCTGTTGTTCTTGTTTTTTGGCCGAAACTGTTTTGGCCATAACTTTTGATCTGTAAGTCCAAATGTGGCTTCGTTTGAAGTGTTGGAAAGCTAACTCAATTGACCATCAAATGGAATTAGTTTTAGGGGCTGAATGTATCGTTATAACATGAATAATTTATGATAATTATGCGTATTTGTTTATGTTATCTTGGGATGATGTTTATCATGTTGAAAATGTTAATTATAATTGGATAAAAATGTAAATGTTATTGATGTTATAATAAAATAACATGACTACAGGTTTATGAATATGCATATGTTGAGTAGCTGAAGTTGATGTTGTTATTGGTTGTAGTAATATTAATTGATGTTTGCGTATGGTATGTGATGTTATTTTATGATGACTTGTTATGATGATGAAGTTGATGATTTTGTTGGTTGTAGTAATATTAATCAGTATTGTTATGGTGTTGATGCTGATAATGTTGTTATGTTGATGTTACTAGCTATGATGGTGTTATTAAGATGAATTACATTACTGTGTTGTGATGATGTTGGCATACACGGCCAAGAGTGGACCAATTTGTATGTGTGTCATTGATGACGATGTTGTTGCATGTTATAAATCATGATCCATGATGTCGTGACTTCAGTTCTATTTATGATGTAGCCTCGTTTCCTATGTGTAGCGGTAGAAATGTTAAGACTAAGCCATTGGAGTGACTAGACTTATATAGATCAAAATAAAAATCATCACCACGTTTTATTGTTTCCAAAGGAATGGGAAAAGAGCGAGTAACCCAAAAATAGGGGGAAAGATTCTAGGTAAGGGGTTTGGTTATGAAAAGGTAAGGTATTAGCACCCTAAACATATACGGTACTCCACATGAACCTCTTTGTAAAATCTGTATATTTTGACTATAAAATGTTTTATAAAAATTGATGGTAGAGGTGAGAAAATAAATATTTTTTATGATTTTTTCACCCGTCGTGGTTGCGAACCTTTAGTGCCTACGTACCACCTTTCGTGCAATAGGGGATCAGGGTACACATACTTCCTCTTTTAAAATTTTTAAAACATAAGTGTGTTGGTTAATTTTATGAGATAATACATCATCGTCATTGTCCGTGTGGAAAACATACTTACTACCCATAATCATGAGAAAGGTGAATTTGCATCATCTCAAAGTGGAGGATATGGCTTGAATTTTAAAATCAACAACGCCTCACTCAACACCCAACTGGAAAATATCTCTCTTCACTACACATTGTAGAAGTATAGTTGTTTGCATCACTACAAGGATTGACAAGAGTCCAATCTTTTTGAGAAAAGTTTTAAAGTAGAAGCCAAGGTGGCAAAATAGTTTGAAATGAGATTGATTGATTTTTAGTCTTCTCACAAAAACTGTCAAGGTATTATTGAGTTGATTGAAGTTTTCTTATGAAAAGGTTTTGAAAATGCATGGACCTAAGTCCAAGTTTATTATTAAAATAGTTCAAGTTTAAAAACAAGAAGAGTTTTCAAAAGGAGGGAGAAGATTTTTTGAAATTAAAGAAGATGGGAGGAGAAGAAGAGACTATCCTAAAGCATAACATTAAATCTAGGGATAAGAACCATCTAACCAACAAGAAGCCAATATTTGACATTATGAGCCAAGATAGAATTCTCATTCTTTGGATTGAAACCAAGCAAGCAAAGATACTAGACCTCTTGAGAGAACCAAACTTCAAATGTATTAAGTCTTCACAAAAATTGGGCAGAGTAACGGCTGTACACGGGTGAATTCCGGATTACAAAAAAAGTAAGTAATCACAATAGCCTTCACACAAAAAAAAACAACCCAATGTCTTGAGGTAAACCTCAAGAACTCCAGACAAAATATCAATCAAGGTCATAAGGTCTCCAACATAGGCCAAGGTTTCTAATGCTAAGTCCAAGAAGTCCAATGCTCCATAATACCAAGGATAGTAACCAAATAATCAAAGTATCATTAAGGCTTTTTATGGTTCATGTTGATTATTAGGTGTCTTAGAAGAGAAAAGAAAAACTCAAGTGAGAAAAGTAAAAATGACATGTAATGCTTAAAGTAAATGGTACATAAAGCATAAAAAATAAAAGGGCACAAAGTAAAAACAATTTAATAATTAGTGGTTAGTTGGATGACCATCTTGAAACTTGAATTTGGAACTCATTAGAGGATTGGTAGAACTAAAGCCTCCACACAACAAGTTACATTTGCTTTTTGTCAAGTATATCATCCATTTGGAATCCTCAAAAGTACCATTTAATTATCAACGGTGTTTAAGTGATCCGCGTTGACCAAAAGTGTTGTAGATCCATTAGAGGATTGGTAGAACCAAAGCCTCCACAATAAACTCAAGGTTATTGGATCAAAGAGATCAAATTAACACACTTGGGCTTGAAAACATAGGTTTGGGCCACGAATGATCATTTATTCGAATTGGGACAAAATTTAGTGCTATGTTAAGCAATCGTAAGTGGACTTATATAGAAGTCGCACCTATTTTGAGGTCGATCAATAGCAATCTATGCAACATTTGTTTTGAGACATGATATAGAGATCATGCTCCAATAACACTTAGTTCAATAAGAAAGGGATAAGATGGAGAATGGTGGAGAAGAATATATAAGCCACATTTGAATTAAAATTTAATCAAACTATTATTAAAATCATTCATCCATTTTTGTGGAGTTAGACTCAACACCATGGATCCAATGATGTTAATAAAGTTGATGATTAAAAATTCAACCCAAGATTATTCAGAAAATAATCATAAAATAATATTGCACTTAATATATACATAAAAAAAGGTTTTTAGAAATTTTTAAAATAGAAATAAAGGAGAAAAATATCAACTATATTCAAATTAATCAAGAAATAAAAACTGAGACCATAGAAAAATTAGAAAAGGGCTCAAATATTTTTACAAAATTTTTGGTAATTTTTTAAAGTCAGAAACTATTTTTAAAATTAAAAGAAATGAGTAAAATAAACCAAAAATGATTAAAAAAATACCAAAGTCAGAAATAAAAAATATATGAGGTCTCCAATATTTGTCACAATATCATTTGATCATTCCATAATTTTTTCAGAATTTAAAAATGTATAAAAGTATTTTTAAACATTTAAAACAAATCAAATAAAGTAAACATTTATAAAAAATACCAAAACAAAAAATTAAATTGTGAAAAAATAAAAATCAGAAAGAGAATAATCAAAAATATTTTTCATAATTTTTTTCAGATTTTTTGGACTAAAAATGAATTTTCTATGATTTTTTGAAGTTTAAAGCAATTAAATATAAAAATCAGAAAAGAAAATAAAAACCAAAAAAATATGGGCCATCTGATCAATGTCAAAATGCGTTAGTAAACAGATCAAGTGGACCTGGCGCGCTGTGTATGTTATGGACTTTAATGGATAATGCATTGGATCATTAATTAAATCAGATTTTATAAAAAACACAAGTGGCGTGCCATCATTGGTTGGAAGATGACAGATTGGTCATCTTCGACCTCCAGCTAACGTGAATTGCAGGTTTCTCAAACTGTAAAATCAGAAGCTCAGACCTATGTCATTCGCTTCGTCTCTTCAAGACGAAGACAACCACACCTTCGCGACAAATTGATATAAACTGTAGCTCAAGCAATTTGGAAAGAAAGTTTTGAAAAGGGATTTGAAATTTCATGGTCAAAACGTGTTTCTAGTAATAAGTAAGTGTTGCGACTAGAACCAGGGAAATGAGAGCATTACAATAATATCAAAGTTTTAAATAATTGATGAAGGAATCTACCTATTGAAGTTGAGTTGCAGAGCTCTGAAACTGGACTTCTATGGAGCAATATAGGGCACGATTCTTGAATGTAATTATATAGTTAGCTTCAGGAAAGATCAAGGAAGGTGAATTGATGGGAAAATGGATTAAAAAAAGGCCTGAGAGTAGATTTTGAATTAGCAGAATTTTGAGTTATAGAGCAAGTTTGGCAGGGTGATTCTGGCTATCCAAGCTTGAGGAAATGAATGGGGGATGACCCTCTATTTATAGGGAATCAAATGGAATGTCTAAGCGTGTGAAATGATGAAGTTGGGAGGGAAATCGTGTGAAGTTGCAAACAAGAAAAATGTGACTTCTAATTTGATCAAAACCCATCCAAAACGCGTGTTTGGTTGTGCTAATCAATTCTGGAACTTCACTAAACATGTTTAGACGCAAAAACGCGTGGAAAACTTGTGATTAGAAGCCAAAACAAAGATTTCAAATTCTGACTTATGGAGAAACTTCAGTTCCAAGTTACCAAGTTCAATCCAATGGCATTCTTAGCTCAAGGGGTCTTAGGGAATGATTCTTCATGCTTTAGAAAGATGAGGTTACAAGCTTTGCAGTGGAAAAAGAATGGAATCAAATGGATGCTTGAGCTGAAAGTTGCATTGAGTCAAAGTTGGGAAAAAGAAGTTGACTTTCCATACTTAGAAATATTTCATCTTTTCCTTCAAAACTGACCTATAATGTTTTGCATCCAAACATGGCCTTCCACTTGGAATTTCCTCTTTACCAAAAAAGATGGCATGGAATAGACCTCTTGAATGACATTTTGAAACTTGACCCATTCAAAATCTCTAAAAATTGAGAGAGTTATGAGTTGTTGAAGTTGGCAAAAAATCATGAAATGACCTATAATCTTTTGTATCCTTAGGGAATCTTCCGTCCATTTTCTCACTTTGCATATCAAAGAAGGCATAAATTTCACATCCTAAAGATTATTATGGAAAAATAATGGGCTCAAGGTAATAAAAATTGACCAAGTTATGATCATTTGAAGTCACACATGAGAAATTGGGGATTCATCTGGAGGACTTGTAATCTTTCTTCATCATCAAGTTTCTTCCACATGGAAACTCATTGAAACTTTTGAAGTTATTTATTGATAACCCTTTTAAGAGAAGGATGTTTTTTGAATCACCCAAAAATACCAAAAGATGAGCAATATATTCTTCTTTGAAGTTCAAAGCCTTAGCTCCTAGATCAAGAAAATGCTTTGAGGAACTTTGACAATTTTGAACAAACTTCTTGTACCAACACAAATGCTTTGTAAATAGAAGTTGTTGAGGATGAAAATTAGAATTCATAGCCACCAAAACCACTTCCATATCTTGAGAATTGAGAGAAATATGCACTTGTGACCAATGGGAACAAAGCTTTGTCCAAGCATGACAACTTCTTCAATCAACCCCTTGTACTTTTGAATCAATTTTGATAACCTTGAAATATGGTGAACCAAAATAATCTTGTCATGCCATTTCTTCCAAAGCAACTCCAATGGTGAGGTTTGAACTTCTCAAGATTTATTTCCTAGGGCATAGAAATAAACTCATGAACTCATGGAGCAACTTGCTAAATCTCATTGCCTTTACCTACATTAGTAACAAGCAAGACAAACCAACATTGCATTTTATTAATTAAAAGGAAAAATGAAGACAAAATATTCATGACCACAAAAGAAAACAAGTCAAGGTGCTTGGTGATTCCTCAAAGAGCAAAGCTAGAGATAGGGAGGAGAACCAAAATCCCTAATGTGACCTTGTTGTGATTGAATCAATATGGTAATGATGAAGGGATCTTAGGGGCAAAAATTGGGGTACAACAGCTGCCCTTATTTAAGTTTCTTCTATCTAGAGATACGAAGGTTAAAAGTATTCGTGTCGACGCGATCGAAGATACTTAAATATAAAAAAAAAACCTATTTTTGGCCCTAAGATGCCATGCAATGTTTATGAATATGAGTGCACATGGACAACTCCAAAAGTACGGAAAACACCACTGGGGATGTAACAAAATAAAGAAATAAGAGAGCAACCCGACCAGGAAAATAAATCACTGGTGGATCAAAAGACCCGACTTAGAGAGGATGGTAAAATGATCAAGGATACACCAACTCCTGCTGAAGGAGAAACTACCAACATTCACTGAAGGTAGAAAAAGGAAAGAGATAACAACACTGACGTTCACTGACGGTGAGCTACCAATGTTCACTGAAGCTAGAGAGAAGAAATCATCGACGTTAACTAACGATGAACCACCAACTTTCACTGAAAGTTACCTACCAACTTTCACTAAAGGTAGAAAGAGAATATATATCATAGTATCTTCGTTCACTGTCGATGAACTACCAACGTTCACTGAGGGTAGAAAAGAGATAACAAGCACCAACTTTCACTGAAGGTGACCTATGAACTTTCATTGAAGGTAGAGAGAAAATATATCATAGTATCACCGTTCACTAACGATGAACTACCAAAGTTCACTAAGGGTAGCAAAAAGATAACAATCACTGACATTCACTGAAGGTGACCTACCAACTTTCACTGAAGGTAGAGAGAAAATATATTATAGCACCGTCGTTCACTGACGATGAATTACCAACATTCACTGAGGGTAGCAAAAAGATAACAAGCACCAACTTTCACTGAAGGTGACCTACCAACTTTCACTGAAGGTAGAGATAAAAATATATCATAGCACCGTCGTTCACTGACGATGAACTACCAACGTTCACGGAGGGTAGCAAAAAGATAACAATCATCGACATTCACTGAAGGTGACCTACCAACTTTTACTGAAGGTAGAGAGAAAATATATATCATAGTATCATCATTCACTGACGATGAACTACCAACGTTCACTGATGGTAGAAAAAAGATAACAAGCACCAACTTTCACTGAAGGTGACCTACCAACTTTCACTGAAGGGAAAGATAAAACATATCATAGCACCGCTGTTCACTGACGATGAACTACCAACGTTTACTGAGGGTAGCAAAAAGATAATAATCACCAACGTTCATTGAAGGTTACCTACCAACTTTCACTGAAGGTAGAGAGAAAATATATATCATAGTATCATCGTTCACTAACAATGAACTACCAACTTTCATTGAGGGTAGCAAAAAGATAACAATCACCAACATTCACTGAAGGTGACCTACCAACTTTCACTGGAGGTAGAAAGAGAACATATCATAGTATCGTTGTTCACTGATGATGAACTACCAACGTTCAATGAGGGTAGCAAAAAGATAACAAGCTTTTCCCAAAATTCTGGCGTTTCACCTAGAACGGGTTTCAACTTCTTTTTTAACCAAGGTACTTCGCCTGGAAAGGGTAATATATAAGCTATCTCAAATAAAGAGACTACCACTTGCAAAGATTTCACAATGAACTATCTCTGTGATATTGAAAGTCTTGCCATCCCCTGGAGTAATTTGGCAATAGACTGCAAACAATCCACTCATAGAGAAGATAGAAAAAAAGTAACGTCGACATTTACAGAGAAGTACAAGTTTCTCAAATAAAGAGACCTGCTACTTGTTGTTATGGAGGATTGCAAAAAATGACTTTCTGGGGAGAACAATATGGCTTCCTGGGGAAAGAAATATGACTTCCTGGGGAAATGCCAATATATTCCTGTTGAAGAGATAAAATCTTCTCGTGCAAAATAAAAGCACATTCTCAAACCAATGCTCGAAGCTCGCAGAAATCTAAAGTAATAATATTGTCGAGGATCAAGGATTCAAACCATAAATAAACTGGAATAAAACAGTCTACTAAAATACATTCCTTTGAGAAATGAACTCAAGAGGGAAACCCAAATCATCCAGACAAAGAGTTGTACAGGAAGGCTAAAGCAAAAATCTTCCACGAGGGATAACTCAGTCGGGAAATTGAAAGGATGTTCACTTTCTGCTTAAGGCCCATACTCTATTGGAGAGAGGACAACATAACTCTGCAAAACAGGGTTATATGTCAACAAAATGTGAATGAGCGATGATTTGCCAATTTTATCTATGCATGATATATGTGGGAATGTATGAGTGTTATCGCGCATATGCTGACAAAATAGATATATAACATTGGGAGTAAACATGCCAAACCAACTCGAGCACAGTCAACACTCAGCTAAATTACATCCAAGATGAACAATCCAAGAAAAAGTAAGCGCCAACTGAGGAAACAAAACCTACTTCCCAGTTTAACTTTACTAGGGAGAAACGTAATTCGGAAGTAAACAAAACATAGCGACCAAACAGTATAGATACAGAGATACAACATCCTCTCCCAGGCTTTTCCAGGGGATAGCACTCAGACTCCAACGGGATCAAATATATCAAAAGTAACGCTTCTATCGGGGATTTGAAAAATTAATTTCAAGTAGGGCAGACGGACATCAAATCGTCAAAACATTTACTGGGGTATTTGCGTCGACTTCATTGGGGAGGTCAACACCATATTCACAAAGGGAAAATTAATATACATTCTTCACTGGGGGAAACAGAGGCCCGTATTCTTCGAGAGTAATCATTGTACCAACTTCTCTGGGAAGAAATAACTTTTATTTAAACAAACGAAACGTTCACTAGAGAAATCTTGGATTGAATCTTCATATCATGCAAAATCAGAAAAGAGAAGAACTGAACCAAAACTTAACCGGGGGTACTGGAGTTACAAACCCTATATGGAAAACATTTTGAGAAAAACTTCTCCGGGAAACAAAACTTCTTAAAAGCAACTGGAGTTCGTCCCTTCCTGGGATCACCATTTTTGTTTTTCTCTTGGGTCACAAGTCTTGAAGTAAAAGCAATTTGTAAGTTCTTTTTGAAAATCAACTTTGTTATTTAATCTTTTCGCTTTGAAAGTTATTATCAATAATAAATGGAGTCTTTTCAAGCTAAATGAAATAAGAAATACAAAGAATTGGGTAAAATCTCAAATTTCATTAATAGAATGGTAGTCTGCGAATGGCGAGACTCCATGGATAATTACAAAGTTCGGAAAATGGTAATATATAATGGAAAAGATACATTGAGATACAATGACCACTATCCCCTCTAACAACTTTTGAAATCCTGAGCAGCAGCTTCTGTTGAAGTATGATGAGGATCCGAGAAGATTGTTTTCAACGATCAAGTCTTGTCTGATGTAGTTACTTGACAAGAAAGTCCCTAAATTTTGCCTAAGCTTCCCTTGCGGGTTTTCAACTTAGCGGGAAATTTATTCTGTTTATGTCTCTAATTTTTTCCTAGACCGCTCTTTCGGGTTTTCGGCCTACCGAGATGCTATTTTTTGCCTACGCCGTCGTTTCTGGTTTTAAACTTAGCGAGCTGTTTTTTTATTTCTTTAGGCGAAGTATTTCTTGACCGCATCAGTATTCATAGGACGTGGGAATTCCTCGCCGTCCATAGTTTCAAGAATTAATGCAACGCCAGAGAAGGCTTTCTTGACAACATATGGGCCTTCAAAATTGGGAGTCCACTTGCCCCTAGAATCAGCATTAAAAGACATGATCTTCCTGGGCACGAGGTCGCCTTCTCTGAATTCACGAGGTTTGACCTTTCTATCAAAATCTTTCTTCATCCTTTTCTGATATAACTGGCTATGACACAAAGCCATCATTCTCTTTTCTTCAATCAAATTCAATTGGTCAAACCGATTATGGACCCATTCAGCCTCTGACAACTTGGTTTCCATTATCACACGCAAAAAGGGAACCTTAACCTCGATTGGGAGTACAACTTCCATTCCATACACAAGGGAGAATATGGTTGCTCTTGTTGAAGTGCAGACAAATGTTCGATATCCATGCAAAGTGAAAGGGAGCATTTCATGCCAATCCTTATAAGTAACAACCATCTTCTGGATGATCTTCTTGATATTCTTATTAGCAGCTTCAACAGCCTCATTCATCTTTGGCATGTACAGAGATGATTTGTGATGCACAATCTTGAATTCTTCACAAAGTTCCGTCATTATCTTATTGTTCAGATTTGAGCCATTGTCGGTGATAATTCTGCTTAGCACACCATGCCGACATATGAGATTATTCTTAATGAAGCGCACAACCACCTGCTTAGTGACGTTAGCATATGAAGTTTCCTCCACCCATTTGGTGAAGTAATCAATTTCTACCAAGATAAAATGGTGTCCATTCGAAGCCTTGGGTTTTATCATCCCAATCATGTCAATACCCCACATAGAGAAAGGCCATGAGGAAGAAATCACATTGAGAAGTGTTGGAGGCACATGAACCTTGTCCGCATAAATCTGGCATTTATGACACTTCTTTGCAAATTTGTAACAATCAGATTCCATTGTCAGCCAATAGTAACCTTCCCTTAACATCTTCTTAGCCATCGAATGTCCATTGGCATGAGTGCCAAATGAGCCTTCATGAATCTCATTAATCAACATGTCTGCTTTGTGTTTATCCACGCATCTGAGCAAGACCATGTCATAATTTCTCTTGTGCAACACATTTTCACTGAGGAAGAAACTGCCATCCAATCTTCTCAATGTCTTTCTATCTTTACTCGAAGCACCAATTGGGTATTCCTGAGTTTGAAGAAAATGCTTGATATCATAATACCAAGGTTTCTCATCTACTACCTCCTCTGTTGTAAACATATGAGTCGGCATATCCAGTCGCCGAACCATAATTTGAGGTATATCATTCCAAGTATTCACCTGATACATAGAAGCCAGAGTTTCCAGAGCATCCGCCATTTGATTTTAATCTCTAGGAATGTGATGGAATTCACCTTTATTAAAGAAGGGTAACAATCTTCTAGCATAATCTTTGTAAGGGATCAAGCCAGGGTGACGAGTATCCCATTCTCCTTTAATCTGATTTATTACCAAAGCTGAATCTCCATACACGTCTAGAACTTTAATTATGGGATCAATAGCTTCCTCAAGACCCATGATGCAAGCCTCATATTTTGCCATATTATTAGTACAATCAAATGTCAACCTTGCAGTAAAAGGAATGTGCGATCCATGTGGAGTGACAATCACAGCACCAAATCCTTTACCATAAGCATTCACAGCTCCGTAAAATATCATACTCTAATGAGATTCACGATCAGGACCTTCCTTAGGAAATGGTTCATCACAATCTTTCACTTTCAGAAACATCACATCCTCATCGGGGAAATCATACTTCACAGACTGATAATCATCAACTGGTTGGTAAGCAAGATAATCTGCTAACACGCTACTTTTAATGGCTTTTTGAGTGCGGTATTCGATATTATATTTAGATAACAACATCTGCCAACGGGAAGTTCTCCCCGTAAGAGCAAGCTTTTCAAAAATGTACTTGATTGGATCCATTTTGGAGATCAACCAAGTGGTGTGATGCAACATATACTGCCGCAAACATTTTTTCGCCCAGGCCAGAGCACAACATTTATTTTCCAGCATGGAATACCGTGACTCACAATCAGTAAAAATTTTACTGAGATAATAAATGGTACTCTTTCTTCCCCATTTCATCTTGTTTTCCCAGAATACATCCCATGGAATTATCCAACACTGTCAGATACATAATCAATGGTCTTCCTTCAACAGGAGGGAGAAAGATGGGAGGTTCAAGCAAATATTCTTTAATACTTTCAAATGCCCTTTGGCAGTCATCTGTCCACACACAACCTTGATCTTTCTTTAACAACTTAAAGATTGTTTCACATGTTGCAGTCATGTGGGAAATGAATCTGGAAATATAATTCAGACGCCCGAGGAACCCTTTAAATTGCTTTTCAGTTCTTGGCGCTGGAATCTTTTGAATTGCTTTGACTTTATCAGGGTCAAATTTAATTCCTTTCTGGCTAACAATGAAACCCAACAATTTCCCTGACCGAACACCGAAGGTACATTTATTTGGATTCAAGCGGAGACAATACTTCCTTAAATGCTGAAATAACTCCAACAAATCTTCTACGTGCCCTTCTTCAGTCCGGGATTTAGCAATCATATCATCAACATATACTTCGATTTCCTTGTGCATCAGATCATGGAATAGGGTTGTCATAGCCCTCTCGTACGTTGCACCAGCGTTCTTCAACCCAAAGGGCATCACTCTGTAACAGAATGTTCCCCAGGGTGTGATAAACGTTGTTTTTTAAATGTCCTCTGGAGCCATTCTCATTTGATTATACCCGGAAAATCCGTCCATGAACGAGAAAACCTTGAATTTTGTTGTTCTATCCACTAACATGTCAATGTGTGGCAATGGAAAATCATCTTTTGGACTAGCTTTATTTAGATCTCTGTAATCTACGAACATGTGGACTTTTCCGTCTTTCTTCGATACTGGGACAATATTGGCGATCCATTGAGGATACACTGAAGTCACAAGAAAACCGACATTAATCTGCTTTAGAACCTCCTCTTTGATCTTCACTTACATATCTGGGTGAGTTCTTCTCAACTTCTGTTTGATTGGCAGACACTCTGACTTCAACGGAAAACGGTGCTCTACAATATCTGTATCTAGACCAAACATATCTTGATAAGAACAAGAGAAAATATCCATATACTCTTTCAACAACTCAATCAACCTGCTCTTCACATCAGGATGCAGCAATGCTCCAATCTTGACTTCTTTAGGATCTTCTTCTGAACCCAAATTGATTACTCCCAATGGTTCTTTATATGGATGATTGGCACTCTCCTCACACTCAAGCAACCATGAAACCTCTTTTGGAACCTCATCATAGTCTTCTTCTACCGCATACACAGGACATTCAAAATTGGGAGAGGGTGGAGTGTCATTGTATTCAACGTGTTTTTTAATTAATCTGCACATATGATTTAGGATTTTTTAGAAACTGACACATATAACAAGTGATCATGCAGATTGAATTTCAGTTATTATTTATTTTGAAAGGTTTTTTCTGATTACCATTTTCCAAGAAAAAGCAAAAAATAAAGACATAACTTGGGAAACAAAGACAACTTTTATTATTGATTTTAAAAGTCACAGCAAACAGATAAGCCCTACAATATTAATACTTCCACCTTGGGCAGAGTGAAAGCTTTTCAAAAAGATTAACAAAACAAATTACTTTGAAACATGTATGCAAGAGGGAACATCAATGGTGATCCAGTTCTGAACCATAACTCTATGCGTCACATAATTTGGCATTTTCCGCTACGGAAGATGTCTTGATACTTGCCTACAGCAGACTTCCGCTTCATGCTTTTACTTTTGTCATTCTTCAAAGAGAATCCCAAGCCAACTCTGTTCTATTTTTGCAGGTGGATCCACAATCTGTCCCCATACTTCACTATGACCCTTACGCATAACCTAATGCGCATCCTTAAGCGAAACCATAGAATTCTCATTTCCTCTTATGTTGTCAATGGATAAATCTTGGAACTAGGTTCCAATAGCAGCTTCATCCGCCTCCACAATGCTGAAAGAGGACAAATGAGATATCAATAATTCTTGTTCTCCATTTATGATCACCACTTTCCCTTCACGTACAAACTTCAGTTTCTGGTGTAAAGTTGAAGTGACAGCCCCTGCCTCATGTATCCATGGCCTTCCTAGCAAACAGCTATAAGCGGGTACAATGTCCATGACCTGGAAATTAATCTGAAACAAATATGGGCCTATATGAATAGGCAAGTCCACTTCACCGATAACAGATTTCCTTGATCCATCAAACGCTTTCACAATAGTGCCACTTGGGCTAATGGGCGTTCCTTGATATTTCAACTTCATAAGCGTGCTCCTCGGTATGACGTTCAATGCAGATCCATTATCAATCATCACATTGGATAGTGAATCATTCTTGCAATTCATAGAGATATGGAGGGCCAGGTTGTGATTCCTTCTTTCATCTGGCAATTCATCATTGCAGAAACTTAGGTTATTACATGATGTAATATTCCCTACTACACTGCTGAATTGGTCTATAGGCATGTCACTTTCCACAAAAGCTTGATCCAGTACCCTCATCACGGATTCTCTATGAGCATAGAAGTTCATCAATAAGGCCAAGATAGATATTTTTGAAGGAGTCTACAGTAGCTGATCTACAATTATGTAGTCGATCATCTTGATTATCTTTAAAATATCATCCACTTCTTTCTCTAACATAGCTCCACTAGATTCACCCGTAGCCTTCTTGGGTTCAACATTCTCAGCAATTTTCTTTCCAGCACTAACATCTCCTCGAACAATTGGTGCAAATACACGACCGCTTCCGGTCACCCTGCTAGTTTCAGCAATATTTATAACATCAGGCATTGGATGGATGGGAACTTCCACACCATCCTCTAAGATTGTAGCGTTATATTTTTAGGGTACATCCTTATCTGACTTGTAGGGACAAGACCCGGTAAACTAATCACCAATGGGGTAATAACTGGCTTGCTATAATACTCAACTTCGAAATGGGCGGGTGCACCAAAACAAGGCACAATGACGTTTACCCCTTGTTTAACATAGTCAGTCTTTATTGAGTCATTTCTGGAAAACAAATCCTCATCTGAGGAGAAATACTCATCTCCAGAGGCCTACTCATCATCCGACTCTTCTTCAGCCAAATAAACCTCAATCATATCAACTTCATGGTAATCATCCCTTTGACCCGTAACCTTGATAGTTCCATTATCCAACACTAACTGAACACCTTCCTTTACAATAAAACATCCTCGGGAGTCTTGATAGCAAATTCGGAAAGATCCATACTGATGTTCCACCTGACCAGCCAAGTGGCAGAAAGTAGCACGCAATTGCACAAGGTATTCATTTACATACTCCACATCAAAAATCATGAAATCTATAGGACATCCAAAAACCATATTCACCTCCTCTTCATACTCTTCCCTAGGCCTAATTATGTGGATGAGGCCCTCATCCATCATCTCCTACAAATCAATCTTTATCTTGTCGCAACCACGTATGTTTGTACTGCAAATAGCACAACCGGAATGGTCATGCGTATAGTAGCTAAATTCAGAGGTCTGCATGCATTTTCACCAAATCTCCTCTAATTAGATGAATATCAAAAATTCGGAAGTCGCCTGGACAACCGGCCACCATATTCACAGCATTTTCTCCTCCATGCTTGGGTAGAGGATTGTCTTTCACATTAGGACCCACATCCTTGAAAGATAGAATACCAGACTTCACCAATTCCTGCACCTCAGTCTTCAAAGGATGACAATTCTCAACCTTACACCCTGGTGCTCCCTGATGAAAAGCACATGTTTGATCTGCCTTGTAATACCAAGGCAAAGGTGATGGTACAGTGGGAGGTGGTTGGGTCTGAACCAACTTCTTATGAATCAATTCCGGTAGTAACTCTGTATATCTTATAGGAATAGGGTCATAATTCTCCCTTCTCTAATGATGTCCTTGATTCCCCTGCTGGGATGGTCTCTAATAAGCAACAATGGTTGGAGCTACACTAACAACTAGAGTAACTGAGGCGACTTGCTGATGACGCTGATAATTTCTTCTATGAGGATTAACCCTCCTCTCTTGCATAACAACATTTGCACCCCCTTCCTTCTTCTTGGTAAACCCATAAGATGGCTTCTTCGCACCTCCAGATCCTTCACTCTTTGTTAAACGGACCTCTCTTACAGCCTCTTCTAAACGAATACCCATGCCTACCATTTCAGTAAAGTCACTTGGCGCAATTGCTACCATGCTTTCATAGTAGAAAGCACCCAGAGTCTTCAAGAAAATCTTAGTCATCTCCTTCTCTTCCATGGGAGGAATCACTTGGGCGGCTACCTCACGCCATCTCTGTGCATAATCTTTGAATGATTCCATCTCCTTCTGAACCATGGCCCTGAGTTGATCACATTCAGGTGCCATGTCCATGTTGTACTTGTATTGTCTGATAAATGCTTCTCCCAAGTTTGTTGACATCAATTCTATCAGGATCTTCATGATTGGAAACCTAGTTCTTACCTTGTTGGGTGATGCTTATTACTCTATTCATCTTCGGAATTCTTATCACGAGGAGATGATTATTTGTTGCATGCCTATGTTGTACCGGTGTTTCATCTCTCATATGCCTTAGTCAGATGCTTTTTGGGATGTCAAGAAAGAATCTCGTTGGGCTCCTAAGATCATGGAAATTACTCACTCGGATATTGATTATTATCATTGAGCTTACCAGGATATATAGATTATTGACAGTTGTGGTAGTTTCCCCAATGTACCTCTTCTTGGTACAAAGGGAGGAATTAACTATAACCCTATTCTTGCATGAATATAGCTTGGTTATCCGATGAGGGATAAACCAAATAGTATTCATTTGAGTAGTTTCTTTCTGAAGGAAGGAGAAGACCATATGGATGCTAGGGAGTAGATTGCGAAGGCCTGGCGTCACATTCATAAGAAGAGTAGGAAGGATTTGGGACCTAGGGGTGTTGTTTCTTTGGAGCCATATCTTAAGTGGGTCCAAATGAGAGCTATTCAGTTGAAGATGTCGTATTCCTGGGAAACACCTATGCCTGATCTATTTGTGAAGACCACTCCTCCCTTATTAGATGATCTAGAAGAGCTGCAACTTGTTTTGGTTAGGATGCAACAGGAAAAGGATGCTTAGAAGAACAAGTTCTAAACTTTAAAGATTTCCTATAGAGCAGGCTTGAAGGAGAAAGATGACTTAATTGAGATCCTTGAGAGTCGAGCGGTAGAGACTATGGAGAGGCAAGGGGATTTATTTTCTCCTAAGCCTCAATCAGCTGCTGGTAACTCACTTCCTGATTCAGGCGATTTGAAGGAGGTTGCAATCAGACATGCGGAAGAAAACCAGAGGTTGAAGGCTCAGATTGCCAGGCTCATAGGAAAGCGCCAGCCTATAGAGTGATCTCCATCAGTTTTACTTCTCAGGGTTTTAGATTTTTATTTCATCTTGTACTTGGGATCATTGAAACTTGTAATCCATTTTGGAATTGTTATAATAAAATTTTTCAGTATTTCAAATGCGATATTACTTTGATATTTGCAATATGTCCACAAATTTTAAATACCTTGAAATATTAAATAAAATCATGTGCATTGCATATCATGCATCATATTCACATATTTCTTGCATTTGTTATGCATATCCAGGTGTCTTACCAAGCTTCTTTACTTCGTTTAGCAAGCTGACTCACCACTACAACACTCGGGCTAATTTTAGAAAGAAGATGGACAACCTAGAACAAGAGAATCGCAAGTTGCGCGAGGAGGTTTCTGCTTTAAAGGTTGGCATGGCCAATTTGACTACTCTGATGGAAGCTCTGGTGGCTGCTCAGAATCAGCCACCGAGTGTTCAACCTCAACCAACAAGGGCAACTACTGAAGCTCCAGTTGTTCCCGTATCTGGTACTCCAGCTGCTGTTCAGAATCACATGCCTCAAGGTTATCCATGGGGAATGCCAGAGAATTTTTCACCTGAAGGTTTTAATCTTGGTCCTCAAGATACTCCGATTGTTCAGACTATTGTTACTTCGGCACCTCCTGTGGTGCATGCTGCTCCTGCTGCGCCTCTGTCGGTGAATATGGTTTCGTTTATTAATGATGATGTGTGTCTTCCTTTCCCTCCACTGAGTGAAGACTTGGGTCTTTATGACATAATGGATGATTTTAAAGAGCAGTTTGACAAGATGCAAAGAGAGATGAAGGCCCTCAGGGGAAAAGAGTTATTTGGACAGAATGTGAATGAGCTATGCTTGGTCCCGAATGTTAAGATACATGCTAAGTTTAAGGTCCTAGAGTTTGAGAAGTACAAGGACAACATTTCCCCTCGTGCTCATCTGGTGATGTACGTGAGGAGAATGTCTACCCATACTGATGATCAGCATCTACTGATTCACTTTTTTCAGGATAGTTTGACCGGTGCTGCGCTGAAGTGGTATATGAGTTTGGACAGGGCCAATATCCATACTTTCACTGATTTGGGAGAAGCATTCATCAAACAATACAAGTAAAACATGGACATGGCGCCTGACCGTGATCAACTCAGGGCCATGGTTTAGAAAGACAGGGAATCATTCAAAGAATATGCACAGAGATGGCGTAAGGTAGCCGCCCAAGTGATTCCTCCCATGGAAGAGAAGGAGATGACTAAGATTTTCTTGAAAACGCTGGGTGCTTTCTACTACGAAAGGATGGTGGCAAGTGCGCCAAGTGACTTTACTGAAATGGTAGGAATGGGTATCCGCTTAGAAGAGGCTGTAAGAGAGGGTCGTTTAACAAAGAGTGAAAGTTCTGGAGGTGTGAAGAAACCATCTTATGGGTTTACCAAGAAGAAGGAAGGGGATGCAAATGCTGTTATGCAAGAGAGGAGGGTTAATACTCCTAGAAGGAATTATCAGCATCATCAGCATGTCGCCTTAGTTACTCCAGTTATGGGTGAAGCTCCAACTACTGTTGCTTATCAAAGACCATCCCAGCAGGGGAATCAAGGGTATAATCAGAGAAGGGAGAGTTATGACCCTATTCCTATGAGCTATACAAAGTTACTACCGACATTGATTCAGAAGAAGCTGGTTCAGACCTGACCACCTCCCACCGTACCATCACCATTTCCTTGGTACTACAAAGCAGATCAAACATGTTCTTTTCATCAGGGAGCACCAGGGCATGATGTTGAGAATTGTTATCCTTTGAAGACTGAGGTGCAGAAGTTGGTGAAGTCTGGTGTTCTATCTTTCAAGGGTGTGGGACCTAATGTGAAAGAAAATCCTCTACCCAAGCATGGGGGAGTAAATGCTGTGAATATGATGGTCGGTTGTCCAAGCGACTTCCGGATTTTTTATATTAATCTGGTTAGAGGAGATTTGGTGAAAATTCATGTAGACCTTTGTGAATTTAGATACTATACGTATGACCATGCCGGTTGTGCTATTTGCAGTATAGATATACAGGGTTGCGATAAGATAAAGGCTGATTTACAAGAGATCATAGATGAGGGCCTAATCCACATAATCAGGCCTAGGGAAGAGTATGAAGAGGAGGTGAATATGGTTTCTGGATGTCCTGGAGAATTGAGAATTTTTGATGTAGAGTATATGAAGGAGGACCTTGTGCAATTGCATGCTACCTTCTGCCATATGGCTGGTCAGGTGGAACACCAATATGGATCTTGCCGAGTTTGCTGCCAAGATTCCCGAGGATGTTTAATTGTAAAGAAGGGTGTTCAGTCGTTGTTAGATAACAGAATTATCAAGGTTATAAGTCAAAGGTATGATTACCATGAAGTTGATATGGTTGAGGTTTGTTTGATGGAAGAAGAGTCGGATGAAGAGTATGTCTCTGCAGATGAGTATTTCTCCTTATATGAGGATTTGTTTTCCAGAAATGACTCAATAATGACTGATTATGTTGAAGAAAGGGTAAGCGTCATTGTACCTTGTTTTGGGGCACCCGCCCATCTTGAAGTTGAGTATTATAGCAAGCCATTTATTACCCCATTGGTGATTAGTTTACCGGGTCCTATCCCTTACAAGTCAGATAAGGATGTGCCTTACAAATACAATGCTACAATCTTAAACGATGGAGTGGAAGTTACCATCCAACTAATGCCTGATGTTGGGAATATTGCTGAAAATAGCAGGGTGACCCGCGGCGGTCGTGTGTTTGCACCAGTTATTCGAAGAGATGTTAGTGCTGGAAAGAAAATTGGTGAGAATGTTGAACCCAAGAAGGCTACGAGTGAGACTAGTGGGGTTGCGTTAGAGAAAGAAGTGGATGATATTTTGAAGATAATTAAGATGAGCGATTACATAATTATAGATCAGCTACTGCAGACTCCTTCAAAAATATCTATCTTGGCTCTATTGATGAACTCCTCTGCTCACAGAGAATCCTTGACGAGGGTATTGGACCAAGCTTTTGTGGAGAGTGATATGCCAATAGACCAATTCAGCAGTGTAATAGGGAATATTACATCATGTAATAACTTGAGCTTATGCAACGATGAATTACCAGATGAAGGAAGGAATCACAACTTGGCCCTCCACATCTCTATGAACTGCAAGAATGATTCACTGTCCAATGTGTTGATTGATAATGGATCTACTTTGAACGTTATACCGAGGAGTATGCTTATGAAGTTAAAATATCAAGGAATACCTATGTGCCCGAGTGGAATCATTGTGAAAGCGTTTGATGGATCAAGGAAATCTGTTATTGGTAAGGTGGACTTGCCTATTCATATAGGACCACATTTGTTTCAGATTACTTTCCAAGTAATGGATATTGTACCCGCTTATAGCTGTTTGCTAGGAAGACCATGGATACATGAGGCAGGGGCTGTCACTTCAACTTTACACCAGAAACTGAAGTTTGTACGTGAAAGGAAAGTAGTGATTGTAAATAGGGAACATGCATTATTGATATCTCATATGTCCTCTTTAAGCATTGTGGAGGCGGATGAAGCTGCTGTTGGAACCCAGTTCCAAGCCTTATCTATTGACAATATAAGAGGAAATGAGAATTCCAGGGTTTCGCTTAAGGATGTGCAGCAGGTTGTGCGTAAGGGTCATAGTGAAGTGTGGGGACAGATTGTGGATTCACCTGTGAACAAGAACAGAGCTGGGTTGGGGTTCTCTTTGAAGAATAACAAAGATAAGGGCAGGAAGCTAAAATTTTCTACAAGCAAATATCAAGACATCTTCTATAGCGGGGGTTATCTTCATCAACCTGTTTCCAGGATCAATGCCATTTTGGAAGATAAAGTAGAGCAGGAAAGGCCGGATTATGTGACGCACGGAGTTAGGGTCCAGAATTAGATCACCATTGATGTTCTTTCTTGCATACATGTTTCAAAGTAATTTGTTTTGTTAATCTTTTTGAAAATCTTTCACTTTGCCCAAGGTGGGAGTATTAATGTTGTAGGGCTTATCTGTTGCTGTGACTTTTAAAAATCAATAATAAAAGTTGTCTTTGTTTTCCAAATTGTGTCTTTATTTTCTTCTTTTTCTCGGAAAAAGGTAATAAAAAAACCCTTCAAAATAAATAATAACTGAAATTCAATCTGCATGATCACTTGTTATATGTGTCAGTTTCTAAAAGCAATCATAAATCATATGTGCAGATTAATTAAAAAAACACGTTTAATACAATGACCCTGCACCCTCTCCCAACTTTGAATGTCTTATGTATGGGGATGAAGAAGAAGATTATGATGAGATTCTAGAAGAGGTCTCATGGTTGCTTGAGCACGAGGAAAATACCATTTAGCCATATAAAGAGCCATTGGAAGTGATCAATTTAGGTTCAGAAGAAGATCCAAAGGAAGTCAAGATTGGAGCATTGTTGCATCCTGATGTGAAGAGCGGGTTGATTGAGCTATTGAAAGAGTATGTGGATATTTTTGCTTGGTCTTATAAAGATATGCCTGGTCTAGATACATATATTGTGGTGCACCATTTACCATTGAAGCCAGAGTGTCCGCTAATTAAACAGAAGTTGAGAAGAACTCACCCAGATATGGCAGTGAAAATCAAAGAGGAGGTTCTAAAGAAGATTAATGCTGGTTTTTTTATGACGTCAGTGTATCCTCAATGGATTGCCAATAATGTCCCAGTACTGAAAAAAGACGGAAAAGTTTGCATGTGCATAGATTACAGAGATCTAAATAAAGCTAGTCCAAAAGATGATTTTCCATTGCCACACATTGATATGTTAGTGGATAGCACAACAGAATTTAAAGTATTCTTGTTCATGGACGGATTTTCCGGGTATAATCAAATAAGAATGGAAACTGAGGACATGGAAAAAAAAAGTTTATCACACCCTGGGGAACATTCTGTTACAGAGTGATGCCCTTCGGGTTGAAGAACGATGGTGCAACGTACCAGAGGGCTATGACAACCCTATTCCATGATCTGATGCACAAGGAAATCGAAGTATATGTTGATGATATGATTTCCAAATCCCATACTGAAGAAGGGCATGTAGAAGATTTGTTGAATTTGTTTCAGCGTTTGAGGAAGTATCGTCTCTGCTTGAATCCAAATAAATTCACCTCCGGTGGGTTTCATTGTTAGCCATAAAGGAATTGAAGTTGACCCTGATAAAGTCAAAGAAATTTAAGAGATGCTAGCTCCAAGGACTGAAAAAGCAAGTCAGAGGTTTCCTCGGGCGTTTGAATTATATTTCCAGATTCATTTCCCACATGACTGCAACATGTGAACTGATCTTTAAGTTGTTAAAGAAAGATCAAGTTTGTGTGTGGACAGATGACTGCCAATGGGCATTTGAAAGTATTAAAGAATATTTGCTTGAACCTCCTATCCTTCTCCCTTCTGTCAAAGGAAGACCATTGATTATGTATCTGACAGTGTTAGATAATTCCATGGGTTGTATTCTGGGACAACAGGATAAAACAAGGAAGAAAGAGTTCGCCATTTATTACCTCGGTAAAAAGTTCACTGATCGTGAGTCACGGTATTCCATGCTGGAAAAGACATGTTGTGCTTTGGCCTAGGCGGAAAAGCATTTGCGGCAGTATATGTTGAATCACATTACTTGGTTGATCTCCAAAATTGATCTAATCAAGTACATTTTTGAAAAGCCTGCTCTTACTGGGAGAATTGCCCGCTGACAGATGTTGCTATTTGAATATGATATTGAATACCGCACTCAAAAACCTATTAAAAACAGTGTATTGGCAGATTATATTGCTCACCAACCAGTGGAGGATCATCATTCCGTAGAGTATGAATTCCCCGATGAGGATGTGATGTTCCTGAAAGTGAAAGATTGTGATGAACCATTGCCTGAGGAAGGTCCTGAACCTGAATCTCATTGGAGTATGATATTTGATGGAGCTGTGAATGCTTATGGTAAAGGAATTGGTGTTGTGATTGTCACTCCACATGGATCGCACATTCCTTTTATCGTAAGGTTAACGTTTGATTGTACTAATAATATGGAAGAATACGAGGCTTGCATCATGGGTCTTGAAGAAGCTATTGATCTCAAAATTAAAAATCTAGATGTGTATGGTGATTCAGCTTTGGTAATAAATCATATTAAAGGAGAATGGGATACTCATCACCCCGGCTTGATCCCTTACAAAGATTATGCTAGAAGATTGTTACCCTTCTTTAACAAAGTTGAATTCCATCACATTCCTAGAGATGAAAATAAAATTGCGGACGCTCTGGCAACTCTGGCTTCTACGTACCAAGTAAATACTAGGAATGATATACCTCGAATTACGGTTCGGCGACTGGATAGGCCCTCTCATGTGTTTACAACAGAGGATGTAGAAGATGAAAAACCTTGGTATCATGACATCAAGCATTTTCTTCAGACTCAGGAATACCTAATTGGTGCTTCAAAGAAAGATAGAAAGACACTGACAAGATTGGCTGGCAGTTTATTCCTCAGTGAAAATGTGTTTTATAAAAGAAATTATGACATGGTCTTGCTCAGATGCGTGGATAGACACGAAGCAGACATGTTGATGCATGAGATTCATGAAGGTTCATTTGGCACTCATGCCAATGGATATTCGATGGCTAAAAAGATGCTAAGGGCAGGTTACTATTGGCTGACAATGGAATTTGATTGTTACAAATTTGCAAAGAAGTGTCATAAATGTCAGGTTTATGCAGATAAGGTCCATGTGCCTCCGACACTTCTCAATGTGATCTCTTCCCCGTGGCCTTTCTCTATGTGGGGTATTGACATGATTGGGATGATAGAACCCAAATCGTCGAATGGACACCATTTCATCTTGGTAGCAATTGATTACTTCACCAAATGGGTGGAGGTTGTTTCATATGTCAATGTTACTAAGCAGGTGGTTGTGCATTTCATCAAGAATAATCTTATATGCCAGTATGGTGTGCCGAGCAGAATTATCACCGACAATGGCTCGAATTTGAATAATAAAATGATGATAGAACTGTGCGAAGAATTCAAGATTGTTCATCACAATTCATCTATGATACGGTGGCAGAACCAGACTGTTTTAGGAAAATGCTGGTTTGCGTTTTGCGTTTGTGTTCGCAAAATGTCGCGGTAAGCAAGAGTCGCCACCGACTTTTATTTTATCCTACTGGAAAGGAAAAAAGCACAGAAAAATTCCTTTTTCGAGATGTTCTGAGTACGGGGGGTCGATTATAGAAAGGGAAGGTATTAGCACCCTTTCTATCCGTGGTTTTCCACGGGCTCTTAGTTATTTGCTCATCATTTTAAAAATTGCTTCCGTGTTTGTGTGTTTTTGAAAAGTTTTTGTTTTACTTCATTTTAACCGTTGCTTCAGTCTTCAAGAGTGTTACGAAGTGTTTTTGAAAACTTTGTTTGAAAAGAATGTTAGTGTGAAAAGTTTGATTTTGAGCAAGTACCTACTAGCATCTACCTACTCGAAAAAAGAATGTTTATGTTCTTATTTCCTTTAGACAGTGCTATCCCACTATTAATGAGTAGGTAGCACCGTCGTTGGAGTTGTGAGGGTCAATTCGAAAGGGACGTACGATCACTAAAGAAATGTTAGGACGTCTTAGTAATAACCCTAATGTCTTAAGATCATATTCGAGGCAACATTTCCGAGGCAACATTTCTGAGGCAACATTTTCGAACGGGACATTTGATCTTTGTTTAGACAAGAGGGAAATCACTAAAACACCCTATACTTAATGATCATTTACTGAAGGCAACCGAAATGAGAGTATACCCTAGGAGTGCGCATGTGCGAGTGATTTGATTTCAAGTTATTATCTATGCATATTTAGGGTTTGCTAACCATTTTAAAATTAACATACATTCTTGTCATGCAATCCTATTATCATACATCTAACAGTTAATATTTGCGAAATTTAAAATGTGAGAAATAAAACTACGCTATTACAAGGCTTCGGGGAGGGGGATTAATTACATAGCCAAAAACCCGTAAAACGATAAATAAACGAAAAGTCCTAATTAAACTATTACATCCCATGAGCAATTACATTAATATTTGCAAAAATATAATAAACGCGCGATGAATCGGGAACGAAAAAGAATTAGGGTTTTGACCCAGTCTAAACCTAGCTAAAAGAAAAAAAATCATTTTTTGTTGTATTTGATCATTTTTTTTTGAGAAAAATAAGGTTTTAATTAAATAAGTACAAACCTAATTACCAATTAATTTAAATTAAGAAAAATAATTTATTTGACCTATTTTTGTATTTTTGGTTATTTTAAGAAAAGAAAATAAAAATTAAATCAAACAAATCCTAATTTTCTAATTGATTTTAATTTATTTACAAAAAGGTTAAAATTACCCTAAAATTAAATAAACTAATTAAATTAAATTTGATAAAAATAAACCTAAATCTAATTTGATGAAAAATTGATTTTATGAGTTTTTATGTAAAAAAAAAAGAATTAAATTTGTGTGAGAAAATAAATTAATCAAAATAATTAAATAAAAGAAAAGAAAAGAGAATTGGGCCTGGTGTCAAAGTAGAAAGGGAGGTGTCAATCTGACTTTCAAGCCCAATAAGCCTTGGTCCATGTTTGACTTTTCATGATCCTGTGCATTGCTTGACCAGGGTGCATCATGGACCTCCAATGAATGGGCGTTAGATGTGGCATTCTGGAGATCTGGTGATTGAACATTGATGGCATATGGTAGGCTTCATGACACGTGGGGTACAAGATCTGTAAAGAGGAATTGAGAAAAATTGCAAATGTTGGAGGAAGGGGTCGAACCCCTGACCTCATGCCTGCAAAGCCTTAACGCCTTCCTTGGCTACCACTAGGCCACTTGAATTTATTTGTTTGTATATGAAATAATAATAATATAATGAAAAATAATGCCAGCTATCAAACAAACGCTCCAGAATTCAAACGGACGAATGGTGTGTTGCCACGCAGTCGTCGTCTACCTTTGTCCGTCGTTTTAGGTAAAACGACTTTTACCTACAGACGTTCTCTGTAGGTATAGCCCCTGTGATTTTCCAAAATCCATTGCACGCGTGATAAATCAATTCCAGTGGTACCAATCAACTCGCAGCAACCTCACGAGCATCATGGTACCACTCTTCATGGCCAATTGTCCCTGCAATAAAAACCCCTAAAAACGAAACCTAAACCCTAATCATGGCAAATCTCTGTATGGCTAACAATAACGCAATTGAACACTATCATTAGCTTGCAAATGTTTCACTGAACAAGAATATGTAAAGAATTCATGCTACAAATGCCAGAATCGTGAGATTGAATTTCAAGAAAATACCAATGTCGTGAGATACTCACAGTGGGTTTTTGGGCACGAAAACACTTGTTAATGATTGGGATAGAGTCCTTAGATGTCCAACAAGTGAAAGGTGTGCTTGGAATGGCTTGAAAGCGCCTGGAACTATGAAATCAGATTGCCACTTTTCTGGAGTTTTTGCAAGTTTTTCCTCAGCTTCTCACGCCTCAAATCCCTTATGAATTTGGTCTGGATTTGTTCTATATGTACCCTTGAGTGAATTAGGTTTACAAGTTTGCATCAAATCTTCTCTAATAATGATCTTTGATCATGATTTAATTCTCATGTAAATCTTTCCAAATTAAGCCAAAATCCAATATTTTTGTGTACAAACAAGCCTTGCACGATTTGATCTCATTGCCAGCTATCCATGGACCTGAAATATGCACAAATCTCAAGGTTTAAATGATTTTTGATATTTACATTATTTATTATTGATTTTATTTGATTTAAATGAAATAAAAATCAAAATAAATGACAAAAATAAAATAAAGGAAAATGGGAAGGATCATGGGTCGTGGACCATGTTACAAACTCAATACAAGCACAAAAATTTGGGCCCATTTGACAAAAATTGCAATTTTGGCCACTTTTGACTTTTGGCAATTTTACAAAAAAGGTCAACTTCACCAATGCATAACTTCCTCAATTTTGACCCTAGAGATGTGTTCTTTGGCTTTTTATAAATATCAAGATGTCCTCTAAGCAACCCGTTTGGTCTTATCTCAATTGAGTCTTCCATGTTCATGTATGAAGTTTTGACAAAAAAGGTGTTTTTGTTGACTTTTCAAAATGACCTATAATGTCCAAATTTGTATCTTCTTGTGAGTGCATATTTTGAACTTGGTAGATGAAGATGAATTGTAGGTAATTGCATCCTCTTCAAAATGAGCTTTGGATGGGTCATTCTTGATAAAGTATGAGAAAGTTATGCTTGGTCAAAGTTGAGTTGACTTTTCCTACAAAACCCTAATTTAGCAACTTTTGGGTTTTGATGAATTGTGAGAAATCCTTGAGGAATCATGATCAACCCTTGATAAAATGATGAATAATACTTCAAAATTAGGATGTTGACCAAAAATCTTGAAGTTTGATTGTATGTGGGCCACAATTGACTTTTGCCCTAGCAAAGTCGATTTTTAGGCCTTTGAGCAATTGACTGAGCAAATTTTCTCTGTAGGGCTTAAAACTTGACATGGATGATCTTGAGAACATATTAGGGAAATGGTGAGAATTTGGGACCCTCTTGATTCAAATATCTTTATGCAACATGAAACCCTAATTTGAGGTAGACTGTCTTAGGAGAGAGTTTGTCTGGTGAACCTTTGGACTTCCTTGAGCAATTTGAGGACCTCACTTGAGAAGTATGGGAGGGAAAATTTTGGGGTACAATAATGGTAATAAATGATTGTAGTAGTACAGAGGCTTTAAGGCTTTAAGGAAGTTGATACTTTATAAATGATTGTAGTTTGCAAATGAAGCAGTTGATACTTTATAAAGGCTTTAAGGAAGTAGACCATTGTAGTAGTACATACGTCTGTTTCATCTTGCCAGCTACCAATGGTAATAAATGATTGTGGGAGACAAATTGTACACAGTACATCCATTTGAGTGTAATATGTAATTGTGCCTTTGTACTAACTCTTCTAGCGCATGTTTCTGATGATATTGTCTTCTTATGAATATTACTTATGATAAAGTAGATTGGCTTGAGAGTATATCATCTTATGATCTTGTCTTTTGATGGACTATATGATGTAAAATAGTAATGAGTTGAAAAGATCTAACTTTCCTTGATTTGTCTTCTGATAGAATGTTTGTGATGTGAAGTAATGTATGCATATTCCACGAAGTATCCAAGTCTTCCGAATATTGACTTTGTCTTTAGAATTAGAAGCAACAACTTTTCTGATGAACAAATATTGACTTCTGATTCAGAAGTAGAAGCTTTACTTTGATGTGTTCAGAATATTGACTTTGTCTTCAGAATTAGAAGCAGCAGCTCCTCTGACGAAAAAATATTGACTTCTGGCCTTTGAAGAAAATGCTTGTTTCTGGTGCAATCTTGTTTTCTGATCTTGGAGCAGCAGCTCTAGCAAACATTCTTTCTTCTTGAATACTTGTGACTTCTAAAGCAGCAACTTATTGAGAAGTACACGTTGAGATCATTTTCTGGCGAATATTCAACATTCTTTTAAACTACTGATGTTACTTCAGATGTGGATGCAATAGTCTTTCTGATGCGTGCTTGGTATATATCTGATGATTCTTCTGACAACAGTCCTGAATCAATTAGAACTTCTAATATGCACACTCCAGAAACTATTAGAAACAAAATTGTTTACATATAAAATCTATGTATTGTTATCATCAAAATCCAAAGATTAAATGTAGAATCTAAATCTTATTCTAACAATCTCCCCCTTTTTGATGATGACAAAACCATGTATTTTGATGTAACAATTTTACAAGGTAATATCATAATCAAATTAGAGTTAAGAAGAAAACGCCCCTCTGAGTCTAAGACTTATAGTTTTTAGAAGGAAGGGATATCTGAGCATTGTTTAGAAAACTCCCCCTGAGTTAAACAATCTCCCACTAAATCTAAAACTTAAGATCATATCTGAAAGTAGGGTTTTTTGACCTTGATTAACATTTTCTAAAAGTGAATATGGGTTAGAAGACGATGGAAGTTTCTAAAGAATTTTCTTGAGCATATCCGAAATACTTATGTTGAAAGCTTCTTGTTTATCAAAATTTTCATTTACTCGCACTTGTTCCTTTTCAGTTCTTCAATAGTTTGTAGAACAATGGAAGTTTCTGGAGCCTTAGAAATATATATACTAGCTTCTTCAGCGGCTGCTTTTCTAGCAGCTTCTTCTTCAGCCTGTTTCAGAGTAGTTTCTTCTTCTTAAGTTCTTTTCTTAGCAGCTCCCTCTTCTGCCTTTTTCTTAGCAGCTTGTATTTCTAGATATCTTTCTTCTGCTTCTTTGGAAAAAATTCCTTGTGACTTCCAAACAAGTTTTCTGATTGTGAGAAACTTATCGCCCATCTATTCTTTAAACTGATCCTAGTTGAAGTTCAGGTGAGAAGAACCCGTGCATGAATTAGATTCTTCTTTGATCTCGTTGACTCTCCTTATTGCATCTTCCTTGAAGATGGAGAATATTTCTTCCAAATTTAGATTCATAGGAGGAAGATAAGAGGATTAGGAATTGTTTTCCTTTTCAAAACTAGTTTCATCAGAAATTGTGTCATCAGTGTTATCTGAGCCATGGGTTTCATCAAGAATGTTGTTGTTTTTTTTATCAGAAGGAGTTGGTGATGGTAGAATGTTTGAGGTGAAAAGGGTTTCAGAGGTGACTGAATCAGAAGTAAGAAAAATTTATGATATTTGAGCATCAGAAATTTGTAAGGATGTAATGATGTGTTCAGGAATTTCGGTGGTGTTTGTGATTTTTGACAGTGAGATGGTAAAAGAGAAATATGGAAAAGAGGTGGTAGTGGTCAATTTGGATTTTCCAGTGGAAGCCAAAATAGGCAAGGATGGAAATAGTGTGGATGAGGTATTAATTGTGGTAGATGTTTGTTGATGTGGCATAGTCGTAAATGTTTGAGACACAAAGATATTGATGTAGCAAAATCTCCTTTCTCTGGAGTTTTCTGCTTCTTCTTCTTCTTCTGGGTTGAATCATACTTCCTATTGAGATTATATGATTTCTTATCATTGATTTCAATTTGAGAGTTATCAGTACGCTCTTCTTAAATCCCCTTGATATAAGCATCTAGGGATGTGGGTGAGTCAACCTCTGTAAATAAAGGATATCTGACAACTGGTATCCTAAGAGTCTTAATATTTTGTAGATCCTCAGGAGTGCTTGGTTTAATCACTTCCCATGAATTTTCAACAATATTCAAGGTTTTAAGATTATTACCATTGAAATTTTTTCATGTATATGCCTCAATACCTTCCATATGATTCTAATTAGTGATATGTTCTATGAGGACATTTTTAATCAGAATATCTAAAATCAGTCTCCCCATAGGAATGTAAATCTTCTTGGACTTCCCAGATTTGATTTCTCTAGATGATATGACAGAATCTCTTAGGTGGTTAAAGAGAAGATATGAAATATGCGCCTTGATTCCTTTCATCAGATAATACATTATGCATTTTTTATCGTTGTTGACATAATCGGATGAGCTAATTGCTTTTCTGTGATGAATAGAACTTAAAATAATCTTAAACCTCACTTTCATATTTTTGTGTAGATCTGTGTATTTAAAGGATGACTTTCCTTCAGAAGTTCCTTGCTTACCTTCTGTAGAAATTTCAGGGGTTACTACATCAAGCACAAAAGGGGATTTTGAATCTGTTCGATAAATCCTTTTTCCTCTTTCTTTTCCCATTCCGAGTAGGGTTGCTATGGATCTTTCCGTAATGACAACCTTTGAACCCAGAACATGGGATACAATATACATTTCTCTAGCTTCAATATATATCTAGAATTCTCTTACAAGTTTAGTGTAGATGGGAACATGGAGTCGTTTGGAATAGATTTCTCATCCTTAATTGTTGATTTCTTTGGTAATATCCAACCCATTTAACTTTAGATTTTCAAAATCTATAAGAGGTTCATAGATAACATCCAGTTCATCAGGACAAGTAGAGAGATGAACAACATTAGGGCGATGAAGGATATAGAGTTCTTGAGTTTGTTGATCAGATGAAGATCTTGGTTTAAGAGACTATGTACCCATTTGTTGTGAAGGATTCTCTTGTTGTTGAGAAGGCATAGTTAATGAGGAGAGAATGATGAAGTCGGATATGAAAGGGTTTAGGTTAAGTAGGAAAAGGTGTATAAGTGAGATAATGTAGTGTGTGAGTGTGAGAAACGTGAGTATTTATAGAAAATTTTAAATGATTAAGAGTCGTTGTAACTTTACAAAACAGTGCAGTACTGATGATTTCAAAACCCAATCTTAAGACGTCACATTGCTCAAGATGTCATCCAAAAGGCGTGTTCTGACAGATGTCATGATGACTGATAGCCACATGTTTGAGGAGACACATTTTGATGTTCTTAGAGTCAAGAACGCCAAAGGGTTTCAGACTTGTGATGTTTCTGATTAAGACATCTTATAACTCTTAGAAGTATCTAGACAAAACAAATAAAATAATCATATCAGAAAAAAATAGTAGATTATAACTCGATGTTCGTTGTTTCTGATAGTTTTCTTTTTCTTTTTAATTTATTTATTTCTGAAGACATTCTTCATTTTTAAAATGTGGTTCCTTTTAAGTCTAGGCACGTTGCTCAGAATCATCATTTCTAGGCACTGTTTTAGTTCTTCTTAATTCTTCAGAATCCAATTATTATTCTGACAATTTTGCTTTCTCTTTCAGTCTTCAGATAAGACTTCCTTATGTCTTTCTTCTGACTTCTTCTAAAAACTCAAACATTTTTACCAAACTCATATTCCAGGTTTTGGAACGTAGGCCTCTTTCCCATCATGTAACATATGTATCCAGAGTTTAGGTGTTGGTTCACCTTTTTTGTCTAGAACATCTGCATATTACACAATCTTATATTTAGGTGCCCATAATATTTTAGGTCCTTTAACGTTAGTTTTCCCAGAGTTTCTGACCACTTTGGGTTTCTGTGCATTGATACATTTTTGTGTTTGTGCAAGAGGATATAGATAAGAAAATGGTGACATAGGTTGGTCTCCTTTAGAAGAGTTCTGATTTGTTTAATCAGAAACATAATCGATTCCTCTTTTCCCATTATGACTGACACCATAGATCATAGAAGCCGTCATGCTTCTGTCTATATTATCGTTTAGGAACTTCTGAAAAGCTTTATCATGTTTGTAGATGACAATTTCAGAAGGTAAAGGAGATTTAGAAAGAACTTGTTCATGTTTTGAACATTTTTATTTAGAAACACATTTTCATTTTTTAAAATCAAATGATCATTTTTTTGTTCAATACTTTCTTTCTCTAGCATACCATATTCTTCAATTTCATATTCATAAACCTTCTGAAGATTCTTTAATTTTCATTGAAGCTTCTGATACTTGTTCAGAGTTTCTAATAAACATAATTCTAATTTAGCTCGAGAGAATTCAGAAAATTCCTCTTCAGAGTCGGACTCTATTTCTGACGTGTCTTCTTCTAAACTGATACCCATGAGTGCTACATTTTCACTTTCTTCTTCTGATTCTGATCCTTCAGAGTCAGAATCATTCCATGTTGCCATGAGACTTTTCTTATTTCCTTTGAAAGTGTTTTTCTTGAAGCTTTCTTTTTTGTTTCTCTCCTTCTTGAGATTTGGACATTCATTTATGTAGTGTTCAAGTTTATTGCATTCAAAGAATGTCACTTCATTACTAACTCTTCCTTTATCAGATGCTTCTAGACAATCGCCTCTGTTTTTTAATCTTCGACCATTGTTTTGTTTTTTCTTCTAGAGTTTCTTAACTCTTCTGAATAAAAGTGACAATCCGTCTTCATCATCAGAATATTCATCATTAGATTCTTCAATTTCTTTAGCTTGGAAAGCCTTACTCTTTTCTGATCTGGTTCTTTTTATTCTGGATTTTAGAGCAATAGATTTATTTCTTTTCTGAGGCTCATCTTCTTCCAGCTCCATCTCATGACTTCTAAGCGAACTGACTAACTCTTCAAGAGTTATACTATTTAGATCCTTAGAGAGATTCAAAGCAGTAACCATAGGTCTCCATCTTTTGGGAAGACTTCTGGTGATCTTCTTAACACGATCAGTTGTGGAGTAACCTTTGTCCAGAACCTTAAGTCCTGCTACCAGGGTTTGAAACCTTGAGAACATAGTTTCAACTGTTTCTTCATCTTCCATTATGAAGGCTTGATATTTCTAAATTAAGGCCAAGGCCTTAGTTCCTTTGACTTGTGCATTTCCTTCGTGTGTCATTTAAGTGAATCAAGAATATCCTTTGATGTTTGTCTGTTTGTGATCTTTTCATATTCATTGTATGAGATTGTGCTGAGAAGGATAGTTCTGGCTTTATGATGATTCTTGAAGTTGCGCTTTTGATCTTTGTTCATTCTGCTCATGAGAATAGGAATACCAATTGCACTGACAGGTTATTTATAACCATTTGTAACCATTTCCCGTAGATCAATATCATAGCCTAGAAAGAAACGTTCTATTTTATCTCTCTAATAGTCAAATTTATCTCCATCAAATATGGGAGGTTTAGCAATATATATATATATATATATATATATATATATATATATATATATATATATATATATATATATATATATATATATATATATATATATATATATATATATATATATATATATATATATATATATATATATATATATATATATATATATATATATATATATATATATATATATATATATATATATATATATATATATATATATATATATATATATATATATATCTTTTGTGTTAGCAGCAGCCATTTAAAAGGTTTTCCTCACACTGGATCTCTCTACACGGTTAAGTATTTGATTAGAAAATCAATGATAGAGTCGGAGACCTGATACCAATTTAAGGTTGAGAAACACACAAGAAAGGGAGGTTTGAATTGGGTTTTCAAAAAAAAATTCATTTAGAAGTGCTTTACACAGACAATCAGAATTAATGTTATAGAGAGAAATAATTACACTTTCAGTTTATATAGGTTCACCTTAGAAAAGGTTAATCATGTCCACCCGCCAAAGTGATTTCGCCTTAGAAAATGACTTAATCCACTAATCTTGAAAGATTATAGATGTACGAGCTACCCACCGGTGACCAATAAAAAATAAATGATAACTTGATAGTGATCCCTTAAGAATTCTGACCTACATGATCCCCTAAGAGATATAATGATCACTGACTCCTTAAGGCTTCTGACCTACCCGGTCCCTTGAAGGAGATTTCTCTAAATGCATGGGCTACTCGCCGGTGACTAACAATAAAGCAATGATACCCTGTTAGTGACCCTTTAAGAATTCTGACCTACTCGGTCCCCTAAGATATATAACAATTACTGACTCCTTAAGGCTTCTAATCTACCCGGTCCCTTGAATGATATTTCTCTAAATCTTCTTAAGAATTATGACTAACACCTTAGTCACTCAAGGAACAATAAACTTAAAGTTTAATAGTGTGTTTACAAGATTGCTTCTTACAAGTGGATTACATAAATGTTTAAGTACATATTGTTTAACACAAATATGAGCAACAACTTTTTTGTTCAAACAAATTACAATAGTAACAAATTAATGAGCAACAACTATTGTGTTCTAGAAAATAATATCAACACAATAATGAGCAACAACTCTTGTGTTATGATCTTTTTATTTAATGAACTTTACGTATTGATTTTAGCAGAGTTATATTTCTTGTGTTCTTGTCTTATAGTTTGCAAATGAAACAATTGATCCTTAATATAGGATTTGAGGAAGTAGACCGTTGTAGTAGTATACACGTCACTTTCATCTTGTCAGGTGCCAGCGTCAAGAAACGATCCTGGGAGACAAATAGTACACAGTGCATCCATTTAATTGGAATGTGTAATTGTACTTTTGTACTAACTCTTCTAACGCATGTTTCTGATGATATTGTCTTCTGATTAATATTACTTCTGATGAAGTAGATTGGCTTGAGAAGATATCGTCTTTTGATCTTGTCTTCTGATGGACTATATGATGTAAAATAGTAATAAGTTTAGAAGATCTAACTTTCCTTGATTTGTCTTCTGATGGAATGTTTCTGATGTGAATTAATCTGCGTATATTCGACGAAGTATCCGAGTCTTCAGAATCTTGACTTTGTCTTCAGAATTAGAAGCATCAACTTTTCTGATAAACAAATCTTGACTTCTGATAAGGAAGTAGAAGCTTTAATTTGATTTGTTCAGAATCTTGACTTTGTCTTCAGAATTAGAAGCAACAGCTCTTCTGACGAACAAATATTGACTTCTGACCTTTGAAGCAAAAGCTTGTTTATGGTGCAATCTTGTTTTCTGATCTTGGAGCAGCAGCTCTAACAGACATTCTTTCTTCTAGAATACTTGTGACTTCTGAAGCAGTAGCTTATTGAGAAGTACATGTTGAAATCCGTTTCTAGTGAACATTCAGCATTCTTCAGAACTACTGATGTTACTTCATATGCGGATGCAATAGTCTTTTCGATGCGTGCTTGGTATATATCTGATGATTCTTTAGACAACATTCTTGAATCAATTAGAACTTCTAATCGGCACACTTAAGAAACTATTAGAAACAAAATTGTTTACATATAAAATATATGTATTGTTAATATCAAAATCCAGAGATTAAATGTAGAATCTAAATCTTGTTCTACCAATTTTATAGTCGTTTGAGAATGCCTTGAAACAAGTGAAAGATTTTCACCATCCTTTGATTGTCTCACGGGGAATTTATTGTTGTAGTTGCACGAGAAAAGCGTCTGCGACAACACCCCCGACTTTTGATGGGGAATTGATTGTTGTAATCGTACGCACAAAGTGTTTGTGCCAGTACCCCTAAATTTATTTGTGTGTTTTATATGTTGTGGAGAATTGATTGCTCTAGTAGCATATTCAAATAGTTTGCAATAACACTCCTGAATTTCTCTGTGTTGGGCCTCCATCTCGTCACTCGTACCCTAGACTCATTGTTACTATGCATTATGACAAAGAAACAAATATTCTGAATATGTCATATTTCATTTATAATTGTAGGTTACCCATGTACATCAGGATAATAATTATATAATCACAATATGTAAAACAAATGTTAAAGGAAATATAACCAGGAGGGATAGACACCGCTTATTCTTCTTGTTCGTCTTTGAAAGTATAGCCACTTCTTGGGGGATGGATGCCTATCCTACTGAGTTGGCCGGTGAGGAAAATACATTAATCTCCATGGCCACACCTTTTCCTTGTTCTTTCTAGAGTGCTTGATAGATTTTTTTTGCTTCCTCGAGGTCGGCATTAATGGTGATCTGATCTCCCTGAAGGTTGTGGTCCTTGAGTTTGAGATGCACCTGTGAGGCTACAATGTCTAAAGTGGTTTCGAAAGTAATTTCCATGATGAAGTTATAGACGCTCCTCCAAGGTATGAAAAGGAATTTTGAATTAAGTGCTCATATGTCCTTCTCGTTGCCTACTAATATCATCATCTTAACGTATCCTCTTGGACGAGTTGTTTTTCCATTGAATTCCTTCAAGTCATTTCATTCGTATTTCCACAAGCTGCTTTTGTACAGGCCCATCTCCTCAAACAAATCTGAGTACATAATATCAAAGGATATGTCATTGTCAATAAGGATATGGTAGACATAAAAATTCTCGATTGTAGCTGTGATCACCAAGGGAAAAATTTAATTGGGGAACCCTCCTACATTCTTTAAGTCCTGGAACCCCAACATAGGCTGATTAAGGGTCTTTGTCGACATCTCAACAATTTTACACTTCATGGTTCCCTTGGAGGGGAAATTTTCTCGGGGTGCTCCTCTAGTGATAACGGTAATGTACAGGTGTTTCCCATTGTTGTCTTCCTTGATCTTGCCTCTGGTCCCTAAGCTTGTCAGTATGAGATGTCTCTCTAATGGATAAGGGGGTCAGATTCCTCCTTTATAAATTTTGTGTTTGCATAGTTGTGGTAGATCTTTTTACGGGAAACAATTAAAGGAGTGTACTTGTCGCACCACCCTTGAATTCCCCGGTAAGAATCCTCATTTTGCTAATGAGACTCCTTCAAGATCGAGTGACTAGAATTTGCGGACGCTAAATTATCAAATAGAATATTCAACTTCTTTTCTAGGATCATGTGAGACTGAGCGATGCTCAACATTTCTTGGGTGGTTCATATCTTCTTCCTTATGATCTTCAACTTGAAGAGATGGTTCCACAGAAGGCCATTTTCGAAGATTCAACACTTAAGACCTTCTTCAACTTCTTCAACTTCAACTACAACATGCATAAACTGATCAATATAAGACCACAAGCATTCCTTCTTCCATGAATAATTCCTCCCAAAGAGGCTACAACAACTAGTTATATATTCTAGGCGGTAAACTCCATTATTTAATGCTCCCGTCTAAATGACCATTGAACCACAACTTGGGTGACCCGACCAGGGTTAATGCAAACAACATGCATTTGGAAGCGTTGTTAGCAGTAAAGTAGTTCATTCGATCATTGATGAGTTCCACATACCTATATGGATCTCCCTTCCACCATACTCACCTAGCTTGGGTGATTTCTCTATGTATTTTGGTATTTTGCTTTCCAAAATCTTGGTGCATAGTGGATGTTTTTGTTGAACCTCTAACGATTAGTTTTCTGCTTGATCTAGGGTATGAGCGTGACTGGCTCGTTATCCCTCGGGGCTTTGGGGAAGACTTTGATGTTTCTTGCTCCAATGTTGATCTTTGGATTTAGGATCTTTGTCTCTCTTTGTCGAGGTCGGATCAGGGACAACGACTTGAGTTCTCCTTAAGATGGATTTTTGAACATTATTTCCTCGCCGAAGAGCATCGTTTCCTCTAATGCTTGCAAATTTAGTTGACGAACAATATTTTACATGTTGTTCAACAGTTCGCTAGTGCCTTAAAATCCAAGGTTTTCTCGAAGCAATTGGAAATCATGTAAGACTTCAGGTTGTGCAACTGGTGGTGGAATATGAAGTCCAATAGGAGGCAATTGGACAAACCTAACTATCTGAAAAGTATGGACTAGATTTGGATGCATTGAAACTTATGTTTCTAGATTCGCAATAATTCATAGAGAAGGTGGATGTGGTTGATTGATCTCTGCTTGAGCTTCAATAATGGTGATAACTTCTTGCGTTGTAGTGGAGCGAGTAGATTTGGATCCAGCAGTTACTTGGAAGTGTATGAATCAGAGATCTAGAGTTTCAGAGAATCAGAGATTAAGCAATGCTTAATTAGATCAAACAGGATGGATCTTCGTGTTCAATTTCAAATGTTCTTGGTTCGATGACCTAAGAAGGTTTTGAACTGAAAAAATCTGAGACCGATTGTGAAACCGTGAAGAATGTAGGAATTAGAAGTCGATTACCACATACAACATCAACGTTTCGTTCTAGAACCAAAAATGGAGTATGAAGCAGTAATAACGGAGAATCAAAGCATCAGGTGCGGCGGAGAGGCGAATGACATGTAAGATTATCACTGCAGCGTCCAAGTTACTATGTGAGAGATGCTAGTGAATTGAATTTAAATTTGAAACTTAGTACGTGAATTTGATGCATTCTCTATATAATAGAAAAGGAATAACATACTCGTTATTTATTATGAGATATTACAGAGAGCTGCTGAATATATATGTAGGTTAAATTCTTTATGATCATCAAGAGAAGAGTCTTCATAAACTAATAAGATTTTAAAAGGATTATAATTTTTTTAAAGTAGTTGTTGACCAGAGTCATTATAGTCGGCCCATAACCTACTTTATTCACTACGCCAAAAAAGACTTGCGAAAGCGCTTTTTTTGGCCTTTAAAAGCGCTTAAAAGCGCTTTCTAAGGTGGCGTTGCTATAGGTTTTAGCAGCGCTTTTTGTTTAACGAAAAGAGCTCTCTTAAGTAGGTTTTTGGCAGCACTTTTTTATGAAGAAGCGCTTTTATAGGTCTACCTAAGGCAGTGCTTTTTTCTGGAAAAGCGCTCTCATAAGTTTTCTTTTAGCAACGCTTTTTTCTGGAAAACGTTGTCTTAGGTAGGCTTTTAGCAACGCTTTTTTTAGGAAAAGCGCTTTCATAGGTGGTTTTTTAGCAGCGCTTTTGCCTGGAAAAGCGCTGTCATATGTTTACCTTAGACAGCGCTTTTTGTGAAAAAGCGCTTTCATAGGTTACCTAAGGCAGCGTTTTTCTTGAAAAAACGCTTTCATAGGATGTTTTTTTAGAGGTATAATTTATATAATTCATATACCTGCATTGTTTGCAGCATATTATTTATATAAACCAGTTTCCATAACCTGTAATTCATAAACCGCGATAATGCATTGTATACCATTGTAATGCAAAATATATATACACCATTTTTGTACCTCAAAATATATAAAAACCATTGTTATCAGCATTGTAACTCAAAATCAGTCTTACAAAATCAACTCTAACAACAACTAAACCAGTCTTACAAAATCAACCCTATCAAATAGCATAAATATTATAAGCAAAATAGTGGAAATTAATATCCCTGCACTTTGATCCAATTAATGTTGTTTGATTTAGACTGTCGTACCCGAGCTTCTCTTTGACACCGGAATACTTGTATCGCTCTAACAAAATAAAAATATATATTTAGAACAATGTCACAGAAATAATTAAATATATAAATACACACAAATTTTAGAATAATCTCACTTACGTATCAATCATTAATTTCATATCCAGATAATTTGTCCAATCACCGTCAACCGAACTCAGATAATAGACCACTTCTTTTATAGGATCGATAGCAACCAACAACCAGTGACGTCTATAAATTAAAACAACAGTTTAGAAAAAAAAATTCTACGCAAAAATTACAAATATTAAAATGAACTTAGAATGAAAATCTAACCCTGTAGGAATAGTATTATACTCCCAAAGATATAAGCTTTCTATACTGCCAGTTGCCATGAATCTTTCGACTAAGTGCTCTCTTACTGAATCCGGTTCCCTACCAATTGTCGCTCCACTGACACGGGAGGAAGACACGAAATGGAATCTGTTTGACAATTGATTCTCGCGCATCAATTTGTCATATAACAACCTTAAATAAAAACATAATTAATATTAGACTATATTCATTGAAATGTTTTAAAAAAATTTCAGCTAATTACATAATATAAAGATGGGGTTACCGGATGTATGCGTGCATAATACTGACGCCTAATTCTTTATGACGGAAAATCTCTTCCACGTCCTCATGTCCAATTATTTCGGTGAAAGAAAAACCAAAGATACCTTGATCCATATCCATTTGACGAATACCACCATCCATCAAATCTGTTGTTCCCACTATTGTTTCAAGACACTGCCGGTATCGAGGGAAAAATCTAGTAGGAACCCTTTTCTTGGGTGGTACGCCAATAATTTTCTGGCTCACTTGTTGTGACCCTTGAAAAGGTACCTAAAAATCATATAGACTCAGTTAAATTATAAAATTATGCAGTTTTTAATTCGGATCATATAATTAACACTTTAAACGTACCTCTTTTTGTGATACATCAAAGTATATATACAATACAACAACAATAACCAAGGGATATGCAATTTAAGAATTAAAGGCCAAAGGATTTTGAATAGAAAAAATCATGAATCCTTTTTTTAAGGGAAGTAAGAATCTAATATAAAAATAAAAGTCTTCATAGTAATTACTAATTGTACTTCTATGCATCAGCAAGCAAGTGTACCATCAAAAAGGCTTTGTTGGATATAGGTCCACATTCAATGTAGTTTTGATTCCGTATACAACATGGAGAATAAGATCAATTAATTTCATGGGATAGAGATAGTTTGATAATTACATCAAGGAAATTTTATTTCACAATAATCCTTGTAATCTTTTTTTTGTAAAAATGAAACATTATGTCAGATGTTGATCATAAAAGGAAAATTTAGAAAAATCAAGTTAAACAATACAATACACACACAAATTTCCAATTGCGGGTTTAATGTTAACTTTAGTATGACTATCCAACAATATATTACAAACATATCCTCGCCTTAATTTGATTGATGTATATTCCAAGAGGTGAATCAAAGCAATTTGGATTATAAGCATCGAGGTATCCTTTGACATGTGTATGCTGAAAAAGAAGATAAGCATTGAGGAATCATTACGTTCAAAAACTTAACAAAATCAGCCATAAAATTGGCATCAACTGATACTTTTTTAGCCTCTTTGGATGTTTCACACAATCTAAATGCCACTTTTAAAGCCAGCTCTTGAATTAAAACTCTCCCGTTTAAAACATAATATAGCAACCGATCCCCAAAAAATAACTTAGTAAAATACTTGAAAAATTAGATGAAGTAAAAAAACAAACTCTAAATATGCCTCAATACAATTTCTTTTGTTATTAAAGAATAGAGCCTTTTAGGAACTGGAAACAAAAGTGGCTACAGATCTCAACAGAAAAAGAAGACACACCCCTAAATTAAACTACAGAAATAATGTTTAAAATATCTATGAAAGTATCTAAACGTACATTAATACTATGTGCACTTTAAATATTCATACATCCTAAGCTATTCCATGGTAGATTATACCACAACATACAAACTTAACATTGCAATTCAAAACCAGTGGACCAAAAAATTCACAACTCAACGTACTAAATAGAAAAACAAGTTCAAAATCAATTGCCAAAGATATATTGAGGATTTGATCTTAGGGTTTGTTAAATAAGATTATGTTTTCCTCAAATCGCAAGACCAAATGCTCAAAAGTTAGAGGAGCGATTTCAATCAAAATAGATAAAAGCAAAACCCTAACTTTACCTCCAGAAATTTGCTCGCACGTGCATAGGACTTTTGAGTTCCTAGCTTTCTCTTCCAATCCAATCATATATAGTATGTTAAGAAGGCTCCTTTTTGTGGAGACTAAGTGATGACTAAAAGGTGATGGATCTGTAGATCGGAGAAGGAGAAGATAAGAAACAAAACGAACAAAGAAGAATATTGAGGCGAAAAAAGGGTTTTGGAGCGGAGAGAGAGATGAGGGACAAAGGATGAATGTAGGAAGGAAAAGAGTTACTGCTAATATCGTGAGTAGGAGACAAACGACAAAAATGAAACCTGATACGAATTGCAGTTGGCCGGAGAAGTGGGGCGTCGTTGACCGCCGTGGAAGCTCTGGTTTAGGGTTTTTTTCGTGAAGAAAATCTGACTGAGAATAGAAAAGTGATACGAATTGTGTTTTGATATTTATTATAAAACTACCTACGAAAGCGCTTTTAAAAGCGATTCCTAAAGGTCATCTATAACAGCGCTTTTACATCAAAAAGCGCTTTCGTAGCATATCCTATAGCAGCGCTTTTAAAAGCGCTTTCTAAAGGCCAACTTTAGCAGCGCTTTTGAAAAGCGCTTTCTTAAAGTACCCTCTGAAAGGCCAGCTTTAGCAGCGCTTCCCAAAAAGTGCTTTCTAAGGGTGACCTTTAGAAGCGCTTTTGAAAAGTGCTTTCTTAAGACACCCTTTAAAAGCGTTTTTTTAAGCGAATTTATTTTAAAATCTACAGCAGCGCTTTTTTCCAAAAACGCTTTCTTTTATGTGCTGCTAAAACTTATTTTTGGCGTAGTGATTGTATTTAACAAAATAAATCTTCATAAAAAGTATTATAAAGAAGGGAAATGTTGATTATCGGGAGAAAAAAAATGATATCACGATTTTTAGCAAACTCGTATATATATTACTGTATAATTAATCAATTTTGTCATTCTAAAATGATGACTTTAACCTCTCAAATATTATTTCTTATTGAATCACAATTTATTACCATTTCAATTCACTGAACCTCAATTGGATTCAAATAGCTAGAATGGTGCAATCTTAAAAGAGATTATTGTATTGTAGGAATGATTTCTTTCTTTCTTTTAATAAAACATGTGGTCCATTTTAATAGTAGTAGGCGCAGTTAAGAATGTAATAAAAATGTATTATATAAGAAGAAAAAAAGTATGAAAATACTAGTTGTGAAAATTTCTTTGAAATTTTTTCGCCACATATAGCATAAATCATTTAAAAATTCTGATATATATGAAACATAAAAATAACTATAATATAAAAAAAATTAAAGTATTGTGAATACGATTTAAAACTTTAATCAAAGATAATATGAATTAATATTTTAACAAATGATATTGTCTAATTTAATATTTTAACAAAATATGTGTTAGTTTATATTGCTCCTAATTTCTTATGCCAATATGTATCTCAACAACTTCTTCTGTCCAATTTCTTCTGAAATATCAAACTTGCACCCAACTTGTCGTGTAAACGTATAATTAATTAATTAATTAATTTCTATTTTCACATGTCTACTTTCTTGCTTACTAAGCTTACAATGTTTTTATCTTAATATATTAGTATTATGGACAACTTGATCGAGTATAGTTGTTAACTGCTTTATATTAAAATATTGATCGAGTATATAGTTTTTATCTCAATGTATTACTATATGTCAACCAACCAAGTGTTTTAGAGAGAGGGGTACCTTTATTTTGCTTAACTTCACCTACTTCGACAAAAACTAGAGTAAGCATTAACCAACTGGTTGGTTCAAAGTTCAAACACGTAACTTAGATATTACTTTCGTGCATGTTTCGTACATTTACGAAGTCTTGTACAAATTTTCTGAAATTGTTGCAGCCAAAATAATAAATTTTAGAAACAGGAGAATGCAAAAATAGTGAAACAGCAACCAATTTGATTAGTTTAAATACATGTCTCACAACAAATCAGCATCGTATGGGACAAGTTAACAGCTTTAAATATTAAGTGCAACTGATTTTTATTCTTGAGAAATTTATTTACTAACCTAAGTGTATTTGGATTGACGGTGAAAATAGTTGATTTTAATAAAATAAATTTAAAAGAATTGATGTTAACATAATTAAGTTTATCATAATTAGTTTATATTTGAATATATTTATATAAAACCGAGATGAACAATAAAATTTCAGTGTAAAAATTACGTTTATATTGATAAGCTACAAATCATAGCTTATAGTAAAATCAATTTTGAAGAAATAATCAATTCTATTTTAAAAGAATTAAACACTTCAAAATCACTCAAGAATCAATTCAACACTTTTAGAATTGCTTTTGACACTTTCAAAAGTCAAAAAAATATGTGTTGGAAATCCATCATAACTTAGGGAGCATTTCTATCAATCTTGATGAACAAAATTATTATCGATACACAATAACAATGAAAAAGAATTAGGGTTTGCGAAAAATAAGGGAAGAAGATGGTGATTTCTGCAAAGTTTCTCTCTGCCCACAAACTGTGGAAAACCTTATTCACTTGTAACTGCAAATTATGTGAATACAAGTTATTACAAAATACGGATTACTCCTTCTATTTATAGTTTTAGGTTAGCTTGCTCCCTAAGCCAAAAGTCCAAAACACAAAAGCTCAAAATATCTATTTTGCTCTAAATCGAAATACTATATCGAGGCTACCTCTTTCGAAACTCCGACTACTAAACAACTCAACACACACACAAATTTTGACATACACATGGTTTCGACACAAAGAATTACATTCTCAACACACCACATAATTCACTGTGTCTAAACTATCTATATTGATCATTGCTCTTAATTTCATGAAGGCTTCGACCTGCACACCTTTCGTCGTGATATCTCATTTTGATGTGCTTGCTTCTGTCACGTGCTATCGGATTCTTCGCCAGAATGATAGCTGACATGTTGTCTATCTTCATGGTAATTTCTCCATTATTCTTTCATGTAATCTCTTCGACCAGATTCTCCATCCATGTTGCTTGACATGCACAAAGAGAAGCAGATGTGTACTCTTTTTCACACGATGATAATGCTACTACTGGCTCTTTTCTCGAACTCCAAACAACTGGTGCACCCCCTAAAATAAACACATAACCAGCTATAGATTTTCGATCCTTATCATCATTACACCAACTTGAGTCGGTGTATCTCACTAACTTGTATTCTTTTCCTTTATCAGCTACTGGAAACAGAATGCCATAGTCGAGATTTCCTTTGAGATATCTTAGTATCCTCTTCGTCGCTGCTAGATATGATACCTTCAGCTTCTGTATGAATTTACTCACCATACCTACATTGTATGCTAGATCAGGCCTTGTATGGAAAAGGTATCTTAGTGGCCTAATAAATCTTTTGTACTGGGTTTGGTCGACATCATCTTCATCTGAATCTTTTGACAATTGCAGTCTTGGTTTTGTAGGTGTCGAAGTCGGGTTGCATTCTTCCATCTCAAATCTCTTGATAATTTCACTTGCATATATTCTTTGATGCATCGTCAAACCTCTATTTCTCTTGTAGAATTCGATTCCAAGGAAATATGAAATGCTGTCCATATCAGACATTTCAAATTCCTTGCTAAGATCAACTTTGAAGTCTTCGACCTCTTTTTTGCAGCTACCTATTATCAACAAGTCATCGACATAGAGACATAGTATAAACAATTCACTATTACTTCTTATTACATATACTTCATGCTCATCTGTGCACTTCACAAATTCCTTCTACCTTAAGAAACTGTTAATCTTCTTATTCCAAGCTCTTGGAGCTTGTTTAAGTCCATACAGGGCTTTATGCAACCTGTACACCTTTCTTTCTTCGACATGCTTCACAAAACTAATTGGTTGTGAAACATTAACTTATTCATCTAAGGTTCCTTTTATGAATTCATATTTCACGTCCATCTGTCAAATATGCCAACGGTTCATTTCTGCTAGACCAACAATCAACCTGATTATTTCGATCCTAGCCACAGGTGCAAAAACTTCATTGAAGTCGATTCCTTCCTTCTGAAGAAATCCTTTCGCCACAAGTCTTGCCTTGTGTCAAGTTACTTCCCCTATGGGATTCATCTTCACCTTGTATACCCAATTGACATCAATTTCCTTCTTGCCTTGAGGCAGTTCGACAAGTGACCAAGTGTTTTCGACTTCGATGGACTTTAATTTCTCATTCATTGCTTTCACCCACTTTGAATCCTTCAATGCCTCAGTTGCGTTGACTGGTTCGACATTTGGATAGAAAGCATAATGTACTAACTCAACTTAATTATCGACTATATCATCTGATATAATCACACATTCTTGCAACTTTACAGACACGTGTCTTGTTCTTTGAGGCTTGCTTGGGCCTGCATCACCTCCCACTTCTTCTTGTCGAACTTCCCTTTCGACTTTAGTTGTTGGTTCTTCACACAAGACTCTCATTGAATATTTCTTTACATTTTCAGTACAATCCCATTCCTTAAGCTCATCTATGATCACATCCATGCTGATCACTACTTGCATGTTCAATGGGTCAAATAACTTGTATTCTCCAGTCGAATGATATCCTATTAGGATCATTTGACTCGAGGTGTCATCAAGTTTTCTTCTCAACTGATCTGGCACATGTCTATGTTCTATAGATCCAAATACTTTCAGATGACTCAAGCTAAGCTTCACACCAGACCAACATTCTTCTGGCGTAATTCCTTTTAGCTTCTTCGTTGGACATCTGTTCAGTATGTTTGTGGTAGTCGACACAACTTCACCTCAAAACTTTTTAGGTAAATACTTGCCTTTCAACATATTTCTCACCATATTCATGATGGTTCGATTCTTCCTTTATGTAGTTTCATTCTGTTGTGGAGTGTAGGGTGGAATCACCTCATGCACAACCCTTTATTTCTCATATAACATGTCAAACTCTTTCGACACATATTCTCCACCACCATTAGTCCTCAGAATCTTAAGCTTTCGACCACTTTATCTTTCGACCATATATTTAAACTTGAAAATACCTCGATCACTTCACTTTTCTTCTTGATCAGGTAAGTCCACAGTTTTCGACTGAAATCATCTATGAATGTGACAAAGCACCTGTTACCTCCAATCGAATCCACCTGGATTGGACCATATACATCAGAGTATACAATTTTAAGAATATCATTCGACTAGCTTCTTGCATCCTTACTGAAGTTATTCTTATGTTGCTTTGCCTGCACACCTGCCCCACACACTACGTTTGGAATGTCGATATCTGGAAACCCTAGAACATATTCCTTCTCTTCAAATATATGATGTCTTTGCAGTTTAGATGGCCTAGTCGATAATTCCATATTCATTCATCTCTACTAGCTGCAGTCGCAAGGAACTTGAGCTCTATCACATTTAGTTCAATCTTGAAGGTTCTATTCTGAGACATGTGAGCCTTCAAGATTAACCTTTCTCTTGCATCGACGAATCTTATCATCTTGTATTTGATCTGTACTTTATAATTCTTTTCGAAGAACTGCTCTATACTGAGCAAATTGGTCTTCATTCCTGGTATATACAACACATTGGAAATTACTGACCTCTTATCATCTTTCATCGTAATCAGAACGTCGCCAATACCTTCAGCTGCTAGAGTATTATCATTTGAAAATTTTACCATGTTCTTCATCGAGGTGTTTATGTTGACAAACCAATCTTTCCTTCCAGACATGTGTAATGAGCATCCTGAGTCCAAGTACCATTGGTCCTTAAATCTCTCTTCATCATTTGTTATGACCATCAACATCATCTCTTATTCTTCATGTTTTGCAAACTTTGTATCACTTTTTTAATTATTTGTTTTTTTGGATAATCCCTAGAGTAGTGACCATGCTTATGACAATTGAAACACTGAATGTGACTCTTGATCGGTTTTCAACAACCACCTCTTCCTCTACCTCTAGCACCACCTCTTTGGTTGCCTTGGTATGGGGGTTATCTACGATTCGACACAATTTCTTCCTGGTGGTCTCCTCTACCATTAAAATTGTTGTATCCTTGTTTACCTTTGTTTTCAAACCACTTTCCTTTGTCTTTCTTTTCTCTTGCTGAATGCACCTGCAAAGCCACATCACTCTTTGACTTGCCTATAGATTTTTCAACCATTCTTTATTCATGAGATTCAAGCATCCCTTGAAGCTCTTCCTTTGTCAATTTTGACAAATATTTCGACTTTTCTATGGCTACCACCATGTGGTCGAACTTCGGAGCCAAAGATCTCAAGATCTTTGCGACAATTGATCTCGACGTCAACGCTTCCTCACATAATTTGATTTGATTTACTAGTTTCGTAACCCTAGTGAAGAAATATGTTATATTTTCACTTTCTTCCACCTGAAGCAATTCATATGTTCTTTTGTGAGTTTGTAACCTCACCTCTTTCACCTTTTATGCACCTCCAAAAAAAATTTCCAGAATTTCCCAAGCTTCTTTCGCAGATTCTATATCACTCACCTTTTCTAAATTGTATGAACTTGGACATTGATGAATTATAAAGAGAGCTTTATAATTCTTATTCTTCAAGTCTTTGTGTGCAACCTCTTCTTCTTCTGTTGTGTTTTCTTTAAGCGATTCTAACCCTTCTTTCACAAGATCCAAAATGGAAAATGCCAATTTGGATAATTCATTGCCATCATAATTTTCTTGCATTGAGTCGCTCAATCGGAGTTCTAGATACCAGATGTTGGAAATCTACCAAAACCTATAGATAATTTCTATCAATCTTAATGAACAATATTATTATCAATATACAATAACAATAAAAAAGAATTAGGGTTTACTAAAAATAAGGGAAGAAGATGATGATTTTGTTAACCATGGTTGAGAGTGTTTAGGTGTAGGAGTGGAGGGTGACAGCGAGTAAGGTAATAGTGATGAATATGTGCGGCCCAGGTTAGTTTTATCGGGGCTCCGTGATGGGTGTCATTGTAATGGTCAACAAGTACATGTGTGTGTTTCCCCTGTAAGGGTGGAGATACTCAGAGGCCTTAGTGGATATATTATCTTCTATGGTGGTTAGGGCTTTCCCACGGAGGCAAAAAGTCTTGTATGGTGGTGTTTGGTGGTGGTTTATAGGACCTACTCACGTGATGTGAGAGGCTCTGTGCATGAATGGTGTACTTAGATATAATCATATGTAGTGTGTGATATGTATGACTTAAGATATATCCCTCATCCATTTGGGGGAGGTGGGCCTATGGTTCTCTTGAAAAGGGCCACCTCCCATCTAGTCAATGGTGGATCATTGAATCCCTATTTCTAAGGGGGTGTGGGTCAGTTAATGACACTAACTTATCTCTATATGAGAAATGTCTTATCTCATTTTTCCCCATGACCGGGTGATAGAAAATCCTTGGGACGAGGCGATATCTTTCATGGGGAGACATGTTATCGTCACCTCTCTTGGGGGCGACCTATAGTCATCTCCCTAGCCAGGTCCTTTTACAAATATAACACTAAGTGTTTATAGGCCAAATAGACATTATCAAGTAGAAAATTCTCAAGGTCCTCCTTAATGGTTAAGTGAGATGCCTTTATAGCAGATAACAAACATTAGCAAAAACTAGAGCTTTATATTTCTTTTCCACTTCTCTCTCCAGTAATTATACCTGGTCAACTAGGGAGCCATGAAGATTGAAAGTGCAGAAGGCACCATAATCCCATTAAGAGATACATAAGCATTTTGTACTTCTTGTAGGCATGTATTACATTGAAGTGTCATATCACAAACATTTCCTTAAAATATTTGTCTTTCTTTACATTGTCGATCAACTAAAAGAACATTCCTATGACCGACCCCTCTAATAGCCAAAATGGTATAATCTTGTTAGGTGTAATGTGCCAAGGTCGACAACTCCTCCTTGAGAGCTTCGTCATTTAGACTGGAGAGATAAGAGCAATCCTCTTCCGAAGTAGACACTCGGTGCTCTTTTAGATTACGAGGATTCGGTTGATCTAATAAGACAGGGGCTCGCGACACCCCTCGAGCATCACCAAGAATATAGACATCAAGGGTATCCCTGGAGGAATTCCCTCCTTGAGACCACGAAAAGTTTGTTCGATAATATCTTCTTAACCTCATTGCCATCCCAACTAGAGCAAGAATGTTCACCAGCATTAGAGAATTAGAAGGGCTAGCAATTGTCGACACAGTTCAAATTCTCCTTTTCTTTTGGTGAATTACCTTCTCACACTTTATTGAATATGTATATCACAGTTATCAAAATATCAAGAATTGAAGGTTAAAATAACAGATGTCATGGAATAGATGCATTGGGAGCTCATCGAAGATAACCCTCCTCTATTCCTAGGTAGGGGTGTTCGCGGTTCAGTTTGGATCGGTTCTAAGACAAAAAATTATCCGATCCAAAGATAAATTTACTTTCGGTTCGGTTCAGTTTTGGATTATATATTAAAAAATATAATCCGATCCGATCCAATTTTATGTGGCTTAATTTGGATCCGTTTTTAGATATTCAAATTACATAATATATTTTTATTAATATTATAAAACTACTAATAAATCATAGATTTGATATAATATATAACACATAATATATTAAAAGTTAATATTACAAAATGAGAGTGGTTGATTACGATTGAAATAATATAAATAAATAAATTATACCAAGCTAATAACTATTATTTAAAAAATCATTATCATCTAATAATAAATTCACGTAACATATCATACTAATAAAAAGTAAGTAAGTATAAAAATATATGTATGCAGTTTTGTTTGGTTTGGATCGGTTTTGAAAAATTAATCCGAAATCTGATCCGAACAGATCGGTTTTCACAAAATGACATCCAAACACATCCAATAAATTTCTATTTTTTGCGGTTTTTGGTTTTTTGGATCGGTTTTCGGTTTTTTATTTGGATTAGTTTGGATTTGAACACCCATATTCCTAGGTATTAACGTCCATTAAGAAGCGAGTTTCAATGTACTGCTTTAAGCATTGCTTTGAGGCTTCATCCCGAGGGATAATTCCCTCGACATAGCCCAACTATTTGAATAATGTGATTAAATATTTATTTAGGTAAATCTCCTCTTGGGTCATATCACTTTAGATGTATGATTCAATCCCCATAAAAAAGTTCCTTGGTTCTAAAGCTTACTAAAGAAACCCTTACATCGATTTTTCGTTTTGATTCCTATGACATAGACCTGCTATAATACGGTGCGAGAACTGACTTGTTTTATGTTTTATCGTAAATATTGCGGATAACTAGAGTCGCCACTGACTTTTCTTTTATCCAATAAGGAAAGGGTGAAAAGAACAGGAAAGACCTTAAAGACTTTGAGTTCGAGGAGTAGGTTATGAAAAGGGAAGGTGTTAGTACCCTTTTCATCCGTATTTATCTACGGGCTCTTAATCACTAGCTCACTTTTGAAAATTTGCTTTTTGTGTGTGTTTGGAAAATATTTTGAAATTTTCCAATGTAAGGTGAAATTGTAATAATTCTTGTATCGGTCCTCAATAATGCGTACAAAGTGTTTGAAGATATCTTTGAAAGTGTTTGTGTAAAATGTTTTTGTTTTGAAAGGCTTATGAGCAAGCGATTAACAGTTCTACCCACTCAAGTTTGTTTGTGTCATTTTCCTCCTCCTTTAGAGACAGTGATATTCGTACCATTAGTTGGTAGGAAGCCCTACCCTTTGGATGTGAAGGGACGGGAGAAGGTTCATTGTTAGGTCATTGAAGGCAACATGTAAGGATGCTTTAGCAATCTCGTAAGGGACTTGATCATTTTTTCAAAAGGCAACGTCGAAGGGTCATTGAGGGACTATGATCTTTTATTCTAAGGGACTTTGCTAAAGCATCCCTATGTTCGAGGGACATGATCATTAATCGTAAGGCAACAAGAGGTTACCCTAATGGTGTGAGTGTGAAACTGTGTTGATTCGATTATGCTTAACTTGAGACTAGGGTTTTCTAGCGTTCATTTTTATCTTTCCATACAAACCCTAATTACTAAGCAGTAATATAGCAAATATAGTAGCAGGAAAAAAAAGGTGCGGAAACGTAAACATATACTATTACAACGCTTTGGGGCATATACATAATAAAGGTGCGAGAAAATAAAATGCGGAAATTAAAACCTACAACTATTAAATCCTGGAGCCATTACATGATAATTATAAAAAAAAAACAAGCGGGAAATAAAGATTACATTCGTGAAACCTATACAATTTGATATATGGAATAAGAAAAGGGAAAGAGGAAAATAAAAATGTTTGTTTTTGGAGATTTTGGTATAAAAAGAATAGTTTTTGATGATGATTAAAATAAAATAAAACCTAATTAATTTTAATTAATTAAAAAGTTGATTAAAAAACTTAAAATCTAATTAATTTTAAAATTAAAAAACATAAAACTAATTATTTTTTTTATAAAAAAAGTGTTTTTAACATTTTTTGTATTTTAATTAAATAATAAAAAAATGAGTAAAAGAAGAAAAAAAAGAAAATATAAGAGAAAAAAGAGAATTGGGTCTGAATTAGCCAAAAAGAGGGGGTGTGGATTGCAATGAAGTTTAGGCCCAACTAAGGCTCCAGCGTTGGATCCGGTGTGGTGGCTGAAAGGAGCATATCACGGGTTGTGCATCTGGAGGCGTCAGATCTGAATCTGAGGGCTGTGAAACTTGAGGGTTCCCAGTTGATGTACGAGGACATGCTGCACACGACCTGTAAAAAAAATGAAAACGACCAAAAGGAAGGGATCGAACCCACACCCTTCTATACCAATGCTTTTGCGTGCGCTTCCTTGCCACTGGGGTGGCTGTTTTATACAGTCATTAAACAAAATCAATTAATTATATAATAAACTTAATAGACTGGGACGGAGAAGCGTCGGATCCCTAGCTCTGGTCGTCTTCCCCGGCGAGCTCGTTTTTCATTCCTGAAAAATAAACACAGCCAGTGATTCAATGGTACCCTACCCCCCTAATTTGAGCCTTGCGATTTCAATGGAACCCTTAGTTTTGGATAATTCCCGCTATATTATGAGATACAACGTAAATAACCTAAAACGGTGTAAACATGAAAAACCCTTGATCGGTCATTATGGGACTCATGTGATGGGTTTATCCTGCATAATCATACCTTAGAAGAACATTAGTGATGTTAGTATGCATCAAAACATAAAGAAAATAACAATGAGAATTTCATGCAAAAAACAAAACCGACGAGGCATATACGCGATTCTGAGACCTCTTGGATCATCAGAGATGATCAAATATTACCTTACAATGCTTCTGGAAGTGATTTGAAGGATTGTCTTTCTTGGAAAGAGGTTGTAACTACGGTTTTTGATTTGCCCTAATTTTGAGAGTTTTGGAATAGTGATCCTGTGCAAAGTTTTGCGTGGCTTTCTTGTCTGAAATAAGAAAAATTTATATTAATGAATTAGGTCAAACAAGAGTGGGCTTGGACCTTTGTAAGAAAGCCTCTCATTTTATCTAATTTATTTTGAATTTTAAATAAATAAATAAAAATAGAATAAAAATCCAAGGGGTGTATGAATAAGTTCAAAGGTTCTCTATGAGGCCTTATGCACGTTTGGACCTTGAAAGATCATCCCATTAACCCAAAATTCCAAGTTTGCTCACTTTGGGTTTCATGCATTCTCTCAAAATTGCCTAACTTGCACCAATCATAACTCTCTCAATTTTTATCATATGAAGGTGATCTTAGACTTTTTGGAAATCCAAAGATGTCCTCTACAATCTTTATGCTGGTAATTATTTTATTTAAATAATTTATCTTGATGTACATTGCTTTGACAAAAAGTGTCTTTTTGTTAACTTTTGAAATGACCTGTAATATTTTGGCCCATATCTCTCAAATGAAGCATTTTTTGGACTTGAGTTTAGAGAGAAAAAGCTGTAGAGAATTGAATTTCCTTCTAAATGAGCTTTGGTTAAGGAAAATATGATGAAAAAGTTTTCTTGATCAAAGTTTAATTGACTTCTCCTTAAGAAAACCCTAATTTAGTAACTTTTGACTTTTGATGAATCTTGAGTTTTCTTGATGAATCATGATCAACCCTTGATCAAATGATGAATGTGACTTCAAAATATTGATGTTTACCAAAAATATTGATGTTTGATTGTATGTTGACCATAATTGACTTGTTACCCAATATAGTTGATTTTTAGTCATCTGAGCAATTGATTGAGCAAACATGTTATGCAAGGCTTGAAATTTGGCCTGAGCATTCCTTGAGACATATAAGGAACCATGAAATCCACTTTAGGCATTATAAGCTCAAATTTCCTTGAGAAAAGTGAAACCCTGGTTGTAGGTTAATTACTTAGGAGGAGAATTTGTCTGATCAAACATTGAGCAGCCTTGAGCAATTGAAACCCCTAGGAGCATAAGGAGGTGTCTTGAAGAAAATTGGAGGGAAAATTTTGGGGTACAACAGCTTCCCCTATTCAGTATTTTTAAACCTGAAGAGTTATATTGGCATGTCTGTTGTTGTACCCCAAAATATTTCCTCTCATTTTATTCAATACATACTCATAGAGGTCCCCAAATGCTCAAGGTTGACTAAGAATTGACCAGACAAATTCTCCTTCTAAGCAATGGACTTCCAACTAGGGTTTCACTTTTCACAAGGAAGTTTAGGTTTCAAAGGTCTCAATTGATTTCCATGGTTCCTGATATGTCCTCAAGAATATTCAAGCCAAGTTTCATGCCTTGCATCACAAGTTTGCTCAGTCAATGGCTTAAATGTTTAAAAATCAACTATATTGGTAAAAAAAGTCAAATATGGTCAATATACAGTCAAACTTCAAGATTTTTAGTAAACCTCAACATTTTTAAGTGATATTCATCATTTGATAAAGGGTTGATCTTGATTCTTCAAGTAAAGTCCTCAAATCATCAAAAGTCAAGAATTGCCAAATTAGGTTTTTCTTAAGAGAAGTCAACTGAACTTTGACCAGGCATAACTTTCACATGATTCATCAACTTTTCCAAAAACAAAGCCCATTGTGAAGAAAATTCAATTCCCTACAACCTTTATTTTGTCCTCGAATTCAAAAAATGTATCATTGGGAAGATATGAGCCAATACATTACAGGTCTTTTTGAAAGTCAACAAAAAGGCATTTTTTGTCAAGGCAAGTTACATCAAGATAATTTCTCCAAATTCTAAAATGGTCAACATATAGATTGTAGGGGACATCTTGCGATTTCTAAAAAGTCCAAGATCATCTCCAAAAGATAAAAATTGGGCAAGTTATGACTAGTACAAATTGGGCAAATTGGTGAAAATGCGAAAAAATCAACTTTGAGCAAAAACGCATTTTTAAGTTCATAGACCTATTTTGTGGGATTCAAATATGTTTATGACTTACTCAAGGACCCCTAAACTCACTCTCACCTTGCTTTACATTTTTTTCTCTATTTTATTCATATTTATTTTGTTTTCATTCAAATAAACACAAAATAAATTGCATAAAATAATAAATAAAATGTATGGACACATGGGCTGATTATTTGGGTTGATATTGGGCCTTAGAATTCGTGCAAGTCATGAGGAAAAAGACCAGGTTCATTGCATCTCAAGTAGGGTAAGTTTTTCATAATTTTGGAAGTATTTTAATATGTTTGATATTGCTTTGAACGGGGGCCATTATGTGTGGATTCTTGCCATGTTTACTCACTATTCCATCCCTCTATAAATACAAAAAAAAAAAGCATAAGCCATGAGCACTAAATCACTCTTCAAAAATCTCTCCATTTTTCTAACAAAAGCTCTACAAAATTTTCAAAAAAAAAATCTCAAACTAGTGCAAAGTCGTATCTGCATTTTAAAGCCCCAACTATCCAAACAAGTGACCGAATCACCTCTCTGAGGCATCCAGGAATCAAATCCAACTCATAAATGAGTCCCTTCACGTTCAAAACGATCACTACGATCATCACCAGTTTGGTATAGTTTCCTTGGATTCGATCTGTTAATATATATATATATATATATATATATATATATATATATATATATATATATATATATATATATATATATATATATATATATATATATATATATATATATATATATATATATATATATATATATATATATATATATATATATATATATATATATATATATATATATATATATATATATATATATATATATATATATATATATATATATATATATTGTTAAATATAACGCATGCATATATGTTTATGGAAATGATTAGAGCAGGTTTAACGTATCACATGTGAGTTTAAATGATTAAATCACATGATGTCATTGTTAGGGCTCAAGAACTTTTGAGCTTCGTAATTCAAAATGCAGGGACTTTCAGGCCAAACTAAAGCTAGATCTAAAAACTCAAAGGCGTGTTCCCACCATACATCCTTCAAGGCCATACGTATAGGATCCTGTGCAAATACCTGAGCTCTGATTTATTGGGCTTGGGACATTTTCAGATTCTCACCCCATATTTGCTTGTTGCAAAATGGCCCATATTATCCTTTGTCTTATTTATTTTCTTTTGTTTTAATTAATTCCTTTTTCTTTTTATAACAAAAAAAATCGTAAAATCAGAAAATCACCAAAAATTTAGATTTAGTTTCTTTTTATTAAATTTAATTTTCATGAATCAATTAGTTAGTTACTTTGACTTATTTCTGTAATTATAAAATCAATTAGAATTTAGGATTTAATTAATTTCAATTCTTTTTTTTTAAATACAAAAAAATATAGAATTAGTTTTCTTTTTATTAATTTTAATTCTCATTAATAATTAATATTTGTCTTTAAGATTACATCTAGTTTAGTTCTTTTTTTTTTATTACTTAAACATTTTTCTTAAAATAAAACAAAAACAGTAAAAAAAATTTCTTAAATTACTTAGACCTTTCTTATGGTTTCGAACATTCTTTTAACCCTCACACGTTCATTTTACTTCCCGCATTATTATTTCCTTATTATTGTATCTTCTTATTATTTGTAACAGTTAGAAATTAGGATTTTATTTACCGTTTTTATCCCCAATTTTTGGACTTGTAATTTTCCCCCTCCCCGAAGCCATGTAATAGTTAGGTTTAATTTCTGCACTTTAATTTTTCGCACTGATATTAAACTGTTAGATGTATGCCTAATAGGATTGCATGACAAGAACTAAAAGCAAATGTTAGCAAACCTAACATCAAAGATAAATAACTGAAACACAACGCACTCGCACATGCGCACCTCTAGGGTATTCCCACTTTGGTTGCCTTTTCAAAGACATTTTATATACGTTCTCCATGGCACGAGAAACATTACAAAGTTCGCCGCACTAAGGCGTATTTTCAAAATATTTTTTTTCAAACACACAAACACAAGGTATTTTCAAACGAGCTAGAATCTAAGAGCCCGTAGATAACTACAGATGGAAAGGGTACTAACACCTTCCCTTTCCATAATCTACCCCCATACTCAGAAATAATCTCAAAAGATATTTTTCTGTTCTTTTGACCCTTTCCTTTGTTGGATAAAAGAAAATTCGGTGGCGACTCTTACTTACCATAACATTTACGAATAAAAATATAAAACTAGTATAATAGTCAGTTCTCCCACCGTATTACATTCGCCATTCGTGATCTGAAGGTGGAAGAGGATTGAACACTTAAGTGCCTGGAAATTTGCACTCGTCGGTGCATGAAGTAACTTTGTTGGTTGATAGTATTTCTTGAATGGGCTTGAAGATGCCATTCAGAGATATGATAGAATGTCGACGAGGATGGCCTTACAGATGCCATCCAAAGTAACTGTTGATAGGAGTATCAGAATGAGTCTATGCCTGACTGTGAAGAATGTTTTTCAGAAGGAAAGTGCTCGCCATAATTCATTCTCTAGGGGGAATGCCTTTCAGAATAAACTTTTGAAGAGGAATGCTCGTCAGAATTCAGTCTCTGAAGGAAGTCATTTGCTCATGCAGATAGTCGCCCCATCTTGTTTCAGGAATTCATCTACAATTTGTTTTTCATTGGTAAATTTGCCATGTTTCAGGAATTCATACCGCCTGGTCATATAGATAGTTGCCCCGTCATGTTTCGGGAATTAATCGGCGACCCACTTTTGTGTTGGAAAACCCGTCCTGTTTTGGGAATTCATACCACTTGGTCGTGTAGATAGTTGACCCATCCTATTTCAGGAATTAATCTCTGACCCGTTTTTTTGTTGGTGAACCCGTCCTTTTTCGGGAATTCCTACCGCTTGGTCATACAGATAGTTGCCCCATCCTGTTTCGGGAATTAATCTCATGCCTGTTTTCTTTTTGATAAACATGTCCTATTTCAGGAATTTATACCGCCTGGTCATATAGATAGTTGCCCCGTCCTGTTTCGGAAATTATTCTCTGGCCTGTTTGAAAATTGCTGATGATATTCGTCTATTTGCAAACTTTACCTGAAAAGACAAAATTAGCTTTATGTAATATCATGATGCATGTAATGTATTAATGATGCTCTCAAGATAAATGAGAATGTTATATGTGTTTCAATATGCATATTCTCTGATGTATTGCAAAATGATGCGTGGATGCAATATGTTGTTGAAACCTATCGGTAGCTCCTTGTAACAATGTATACCTGGGGAAAATAAATCTCGGATTATTCCTAGGGATGAAGAGAGTGATTCTTCAATATTGTTTAGAATTTCTTCGCTAGGTATTCTTGCTTTCTGTTTGAGGATATTCTGCTGGGGACGTTCGACTTCTGCTTGGGGATAGAAGAATTCATAAACATTTGTCGTTCATCCTTTTCTTGGAGGATTTAGTTCTTATATACCCTGACTGGGGATAAAAGAGATGGATAACCTTCGGAGGTGCTGTTTGACCAAGTTTTAGATATGGACGTCAACTCTTCTAGGGAGGACAAAGTTAAATGATATTTGGACCGAGAAGAGAATCCTGTCGGGGAATTGCGATAATCGGAGAAATAACCTTCGTTTGGAAAGTAAACCCTATTTGGGAAATAAACCCTGCTGGGGAAATAAACCCTGTTGGAGAAGAGAATTCTGCCGGAGATTTCAGTGTTGGAGAAATAAACTCTGCTTGTAGAATTAAATTCCTGTAAATTATGTTGAGGACATAATATTTGATGGGGATTAGGAGTTTCATAGGTTGTGTTGAGGAAGTTTCCACCGTATATTGGGGAAATGATCAAACTTCTTTATATTCTAGGGGACCTATTGGGGAAGATGATCGTGCCAAGCTATCCCTCATGGATATAGAGGCGAACTGTTGGAAGATGCCACAATTTTTGTCTGAAGGCATATTAGACTCGTTGAGGAATATATCTCTGTCAGGAATGAGCTTATGAAGGTAGCTCTGCGGGGATTATTCCATGGAGATTGCTCTATGGGGATTTCTTTGTATGGATTTATGGATGGCTTGAACATTATCCCAACTTCTAAAGTCTTTAGTAAATGCTAATCCTGTTTTTATGCATATATTTGTTAACAATAATCATATTCAAATGCATATGTTCATTCATTTTAGTCATTGGACGTTTTTGAAAACAAAGTAGAGAAAGTAAAACAAAGTTGAATTTTGAATTTGACTTGTATTGATAATTTTCCTATAAACATGCGGTTTTATAGAAAGAGACAGGTATCCTAGTAAGAGGAAATCATCGTGAAATGAAAAAATGTGTACAAAGAGAAACAAATAAAAAAACTATGTGGGAATGATCCCATCGAGTTTCAACTCTACTATTGCCTCTATGTCTTCGAGCATCTCATCCCTTGCTACCGAAAGAAGTTGACTGGATTGAGTTGTACCATTTGAACTTAACATTGATAACAAAGTTTGTTGTAAGTAGATGATCCAACGGGACATAGTCGTACGCTTTAATCCCTAACTTTTGCCTAGACCTCCCTTTCGGGTTTTCAGTCCACCAGAATACCCTTTTTTGCCCAAGCCTCCTTTTCAAGTTTTCGACTTGCCGGGTGTATAATTTTTTACATATATATCCCTAATTTTTGCCCAAACCCTTATGGTTCATCGGGATGCCCTTATTGTTTCCTAGGCCAGTCAACCTAGCGGGTCTCTTTCATGTGTAGTATTTTTTAACTATGTTTGCATTCATAGGGTGCGGAAAATATTCACATTCCATGGTGGTAAGTATCATAGCGCCGCCAGAGAATATCTTCTTAATCACAAATGGCCCTTCGTACATGGGAGTCCATTTTCCCCTAGGATCACCTTATGGTAAGATGATGCGCTTTATTACCAAGCCGCCAACCTGATACACATGAGGTTTGATCTTCTTGTTAAAGGCCTTGATCATGCGCTTCTGATACATCTAACCATGAAAAACAACCGCGAGCCTCTTCTCGTCAATCAAATGTATCTGGTCAAGTCGATTCTAAATCCATTTGTCTTCATCCAAACCTATGTATTTCATAATACTTAAAGAAGGAATCTGGACCTCGACAGCAGGACAACCTCCATACCATAGACGAGAGAGAATAGGGTTACTCCAGTTGATGTACATGCTGAAGTGAAATAACCATGAAAAGAGAATGGTAACATCTTATGCCAATCTTTATATGTCAATGTCATTTTCTGCAAAATATTCTTAATATTCTTGTTGGTGGCTTCCACTGCACCATTCATCTTTAGCCGATACGGAGAAGAATTATGGTGTTTAATCTTGAAATACATGTAGAGTTCCGTGATCACATTGTTGTTAATGTTGGTACCATTATTAGTGATGATCCGATTGGGTATGCCATACCGACATATGAGATTATGCTTAATGAACCGGGCCACAACATTCTTCGTTACAGAGGCAAATGAGGCTGCTTCAACCCACTTTGTAAAATAATCGATAGCGACCAGGATGAAACAGTGCCAATTGGAAGCAGTGGGCCTAATCTCTCCAATCATATTAATGCCCCATATTACAAACGACCAAGGAGCAGTCAATACATTCAGAGGAACCAGCGGCACATGTACCTTGTCAGCATAAATCTAGCATTTGTGACAAGTTCTAGAATGGTGATGGTAATCAGTTTCCATGGTCGGCCAATAATAACCCGCTCTTAGAATTTTGTTAGCCATCATATTCCCACTGGGATGAGTATCGAAGACTCCTTCGTTCATATCTTCCATAATATTATCGGCTTCCTTCTTGTCTACACAATGAAGCAAAGTCAAATCATGGGTGCGCTTGTATAAAATTTCGTTACTTGGAAAGAACTTGGCAGAGAACCTCTGTAGGAATTTCTTATCGTTAATAGATGCTCCTTCAGGATACTCTTGAGTCTCGAGGTATCTTTTCACTTCATGGTACCAAGGATTTTCCTCTACACCATCAGTATCCACTTCGTAGTAATATGCAGGTTTGTGCAATCTCTCGTTAGTACTTTGAGGAGCTTCATTGTCCCATATGACTTTGAACATGGACGACATGGTAGCTAATGTGTCTGCTAATTGATTCTCTTCTCGTGGAATATGCTCAAAAGTGATTTCCTCGAAGCACATAATCAATTTCAATACGTGCTTCCGATAAGGAATGAGATTTGGATGTTTCGAATCCCATTCTAACTTAATCTGATTGATCACCAGGGCTGAGTCCCTATATACATCCAAGAACCTGATTCTCATATCAATAGCAACCTTGATACCCATGATGCATGCTTCATACTCTGCCATGGTGTTGGTACAATCAAAACATAATCTAGCGGTGAAGGGAGTATAGAAACCTTTGGGAGAGACAATTTCAACAACAATTCCATTACCAAGTGTATTAGAAGTTCCGTCAAAAACCATAGTCCATCGGGATCCCGGCTCGGGTCCTTCATACGGTTCAGGTTTTTCATAATCAGTAATTATCATAATATTCTCATTCGGGAATTCAAAATTCATAGACTGATAGTCATCTACGGCTTGATGAGCAAAATGATCTGCCACTACACTTCCTTTGATTTCCTACTGAATAGTATACTGAATTTCGTATTCTGTCAAGACCATTTGTCATCTTGCTATTTGTAATACGGTGGGAGAGCTGGCTTGGGATGTTTTGCGGTTGATCGCAAATGTTGTGGTAAGCAAGAGTCGCCGCCGACTTTTCTTTTCTCCAAAAGGAAAGGTTGAAAAGAACAGGAAAGACCTTTGAGATTATTTCTTGAGTTCGGGGGGTAGATTATGAAAAGGGAAGGTGTTAGCACCGTTTTCATCCATAGTTATCTATGGGCTCTTAGTTGCTTGCTAGATCACTTGATTTGTTTGAAAATGTGCTTTGTGGTGGTTTTTGAAGGTATGTTGAAAAGGCGCCTTCGTTTAGGAAAACTTTGTAATGGTTCTCGTGTCATAAGAATGTATACAAAGTGTTGGACTTTTGAAAATATTTCATGTTTTGAAAGTGTTTGGTGTTTGTTTTAGAAGTGTTTGTTTTTAAAATGAGCAAGGATGTTTGTTTTGAAAGTGGGCAAGCAACTAAGAACGTTTCTACCTACTCAAAAGTCTTTGTTCTTTTCCTCCTTTCCTTTGATATTGCTATCTTACCATTGATTGGTAAGAAGCCTTATCTTTGGATGTAAAGGGACGGGCGTGGATCATCGTATAGTCATGATAGCAATGTTGTGAGATATCTTAGCATTTCTCTTTGAGGGACTAAGATCATTTGAAAGGCAACATTTGTAGCATCATCTAAGGACTATGATCTTATATTTTTGATTGTTTTTGCTAAGACATCCCACATGCATAACATGACCATTTTTTAGGCAACAAGTGGAGTTAACCTTAAGGGTGCATGTGTGAATAGTGTGTTTGATTTGCATGCATTTAATATTTGATTAGGGTTATCTACTTGTTGATTTTATCTTTCCATACAAACCCTAATTACTAGCATTTATATGAAAGCGATAAATTGCGGAAAGTAAAATTACTACGCTATTACATCATTAGGGGGTTTGGGTATACAAATTTACAAATGGGGATGGCAAGAAATTAAACCTAATTATCTATTACAACCATATTGAATAATGTATAAGAAATGAATAAATATAATGTACAAGGATATAAATGGAAAATAAATGGATTTTGTTTTTTGAGGAAAGGGTTTAGTTTTGACCTAATTAACTAAATAGAATAATTAACTAAATTAAGAAAGTTAAATCTAAATTAATTAAGAAAAGAAATTAAATTAGAAAGCATTTATTAGGTTTTTTTAGAAAAGGTTTTAAGTTTAATAAAATAGTATGGAAATTAATTAAATTAAAAGAAACCTAAATTCTAAGTTAATTTTAAATAAAAAGAAAATAACTAAACCTAAATCTTATTATTAATTTATTAAGAAAAAGAATTAAATTTGTTTAAGAAAATATTTTTTTTCTTTTTGTTTTTTAGAGGAATAAAATATAAGTGAATAAATATATTAGATATATAAATAAATAAACTATTTTTTGGACTTTTATTGTTAATAATAATAATAATAATAATAATAATAATAATAATAATAATAATAATAATAATAATAATAATAATAATAATAATAATAATAATAATAATAATAATAAATAAACATAAAATAAAATAAAATATAAAAATAAAAGTCAGGGGGTTTGAAATAGAATTTAGGAGTTTGTTAGAAAGAAAACAGTTTTGAAGCCTGGCCCAAAGGTTTTTTGTAAACAGAAACAAGAACAAAATAAAATGAAATGGGTTGCATTGTAACAAGCAGGTAGGGGGTGAGTCTCAGTAAAAAGACAAATTCCAATGGCCTTAGGCCCAAGCGTGCATAGTTGTGCCAAAAGAGAGAAATGTTAGAAAAAGAAAAAAAAGTGGCAGCCCTGGGGCTTGAACCCACGCCCTTGACATGAAACGTGCGTTGTCTTACCACTAGGGTGGCTATACATCCGCTAACTAAACTGAAACCATAAATATATAACACAAACCCAATTCTAGAAATGACTTCATCTTCAACCTCCAGATAGGGTTCCTGTAACTCACTCATTTCTCATCCATTACAAAACTTCCAACATCAAACTTGTTAAAAGTTTCACCACGATTCTGAATATGTAAATAAATTAAACTAATTCTCAAAGATGAGCAAGAATTTCTAAAAGTACCAAATCATGACCTAACTTTTTTCAGAGATTCAAACCTAAAATTCTCTAAGCTCAATCAATATAAATGAAAACTATGGACATGGGCAGTTTCAGGGCTATGATATCTACATTTTTACTTCAAAATGTATGCAAAAAAGATGCTTGTATCAATATTTTGAAGTTTGAAAACTTACCTCTTGCAGCTGGATTTGTGTATGGAGTTTGAGCAACCTTTGAGATGGCCTAGTTATCTCTTTATCTTGCATGGACCTCCTTGAGTGTATTCCAACTCCTACTTTGCTTTGAAGATAGCTGAAACTGCCAACTCAAGTCAAGTTGCAAGCTTCAGTTTTGAAAATAGTGGATGGTGATGGAGGGGTTACAGTCAGGAAACAGGGGCCTGGATCACCCTTGATATGATGTATATTAAGTGTTTGGATGGTTAAAACTTAATACGCACGAGTGGATTTGGAGATGGCTATGTGAGGTTCAAAACTGTCAAGTTATGGAAGATTTTAGGTTGCAGAGTGCTTGGGAGTGTTTTAGGGTGCTTGAACTCGTGTGTTTGCATGCAAATAACTTGTATAGTTATAAGCAAGAGTTCTTAGGGTTTGAAGTTAACAGACTTGTGAAATATAGAGTTATGGCTATGTTACTTGATTTTGAAGAAAAGTGGAAAACACGGTTTCAAGGGATAGTACAAGCATGGTATCCCTTTATTGGAGGCTCTATACATGTGCTTTTATCTTTGACATTGCTTGTACTCATATGAAACAAGTTGGGAGCTCAAGAAGTTGACTTTTCATAAAGGCTTGCTTTACTAGAATGGAAATGGTGACTTTCTCCCTAAAATGACAAAATGCTTTGGAAAATGCTTGAATCAACTGGACAATTCATTAATCAGTTGTGTAAAAATTAAATTAATGAGTTACAAACAAGTTTGATGCCTGCAAAGTGAGGATTATGAAGCATGGCTATGGATTTGGTTCATGTTCATCACAAAATATGCCTTGTAAATCAAGTTTGAAACTCTAACTTCTTGCCTTCGATTCTCTTAGCTAAAGTATGATCTCAATGAGTTCTTGGACATTTTGGAAATATTGTAACATCCTTTACAATATTCATGTTGGACATTTTTGAAGATTCAATTTGGAACTAGGTGAAAAGTTGCCATAAAATTAGGTCAAAATCCTGCCTAACTAGGGCAAAATTTCACTAAGTCTTTTTAGTTTCATGGACATGTCTTCACAAATTCATAACTTGAAATCCAAGAATTTATAGAAAAAGTTCTACCCTACAATGTTTTAGATCTCATTGAGATCTACAACTTTCATGTTGGAAGTTTCCCTTGAATCATATTGCATCATGGTGAAAATTTGGCACAAAGTTATGAAAAAATATGAACTTTCTAACACTTAGAAAAAATTCTAAGTCTTAGAATTTTGACTTTTCAAATATGAATTTTTAATTTTTGATTTCTTGATGAACAAGTTTCATATTTTGACATGTCTTGATGAATTGTAATCTTTGAGACTTGATTTTGATCAAAAGTCAAAGTTTGAGTTTTCAGTGTACAATTGACTTTTCATCAGTTGACTGAAATTCAATTATCAATCAATTGATCTTGTGAAATGTTTTGAGCCATGCCATTAGGTAAAAATGATTTATTTGAATCCTTGATATCATGTCTTAAACCATTAAGTCATTTGTTAGGTCAAAAGTCGAAAATTGAATCTCCTCAGTCAAAACCCTAATTTTGACTGTTTTGCCCTTTTGGTGTTCTGATCAAATTTATTGAGGAGTTGTGATCCAAACTTGATCAATTGACATATATGATTTCATGATGTTGATATGGATAAAAAATTATGAAGTTTGACTGAAAATTGACCACAATTGACTTTTCCCCAATACAACTGATTTTAGGTCAACTGATCAATTGACTGAGCAAAAATGTGATCCAAGACTTAAAACTTGACATGAGAAATCTTGAGGGTTCCTAATGATCCATGAAAGTCATTTGAATACTTTAAATACCAATTTTCCTTGTGAAAACTCAAACCCTAATTTTGAGTTGTCAGTGGTTGAGGAGATGTCTTGAGCTGATTAAACCTTGTGTAGTCTTGAATCAATGGAGATCTTATGAGAGATTTATTAAGAAATGAGAGGGAAATTTTAGGGTACAATAGCTTCCCCTGTTCAATCTTCTTAAACCTGAAGAGTTAGATTGGAGGATCCGTCATTCGTAACTTAAAGGTGGAAGATGATTGAACACTAGAGTGCCCAAAAATTTACACTCGAAGATGTATTGGGAATGGGCTTATAGATTTCATTTGGAGGAATGATGGTAAATACTGGAAGAAGTATCAGCACAAATCTTTGGTCTATTTATACTAAAATTTGATGGTTTACCTGTAGGAAAAAGGGTTAGTTAAATGCAGATGTATGCATGTCGTTCACAAGATGAATGAGATTGTGCTAAATGTGTTTCGTATGCATATGCCATGATGTATGAATGTGAGATGCATAATTATTCAAGAAAATGAATCCCTGACTACTACTGAGGAGTTCTAGGAAGCTGAATCCCGGATTGCTGTTGGGGATAAAGAATATACATATCTTCAAACTTTGTTGAAAGAATGCTTCCGTCGGGGATTATCTCTTGAATGTTAGCTGTTATCTGGTCGGATCCAGGCTTCACAACAACTTGCTAAGGATGAGGAATTCAACTTCTATCTGGTCAGGTTCCAGGCTTCACAATAACTTACTAGGGAAGAATAAATTAACTGTTATCTGGTCGGATTCCAGGCTTTGCATAAAATTTCTTGAAGTTGAAATGTTATCTGGTCGGATCCAGGCTTCGCAGTTTTTTTGAGGTGAATGAAGTTAATTGCTATCTGGTCGAGTCAAGGCTTCACAATAAACTTGTCTGAAGAGATAAAGTTGAACTGATATCTGGTTGGGTCCAGGATTTACAGTAACTTGCTTGGAACTAATTGTTATCTGGTCGGATTCCAAGCTTCATAATGAATTTATGAGGGAATAAAGCTAATTTCTATCTGGTCGGATCCAGGCTTCACAATAACTTACTTGGAAATATGAAGTTAAACTGATATCTAGTCAGATCCAGGCTTCACAATAACTTGTTGGGGTAGAGGCTAACTCTACTAGGGAGAAGAAGTTAAACCCTTGTCTGGCTGAGTCCAGGTTCTTCAATATCTCGAGGAGTTAAACTTTTATCTGGTCAGGTCTAAGCTTTAAAGTACTTGGAGAAGTTACAGTATTATCTGGCTGGGTCCAGGCTCCAAAGTTACTTCAGAGTTGTATTATTATCTGGTCGGGTCCATGCTTTATAGTGACTGAAAGTTGTACTATTATCTACTCGGGGCCAGGCTTCATAGTATTTGAAAAGTTACATTATTATCTGGTCGGGTCCAGGCTTCATAGTATTTTGAATGAATGAAGTTGACTGTTATCTGGTCGGATCCAAGCTTCATAATAACTTACTGGAGCTAAAACTGTTATCTGGTCGGATTCTAGGCTTCACAGTAACTTTTGGAGATAACAAAGACTTTGTTGGAGAATTCACTGGGGATTATGGGTTTGTCCCTCTAATTTGTAATAGTCTGAAAGGAAAACTCAAGCTAGAGAGGATAGACTATGTCAGGGAATTTTATTGTTTGTTGTATGTTGTTTGTTGGGGAAATAAACCCTGTCAGGGGAATAAATCCTATTGATGATTACTTGACGAACTGCTGATGGGGTGAGTTCTTTGAGGAAGAAATCCGCAAGGCTTCTTATTTTAGGACCAACTTAGCTGGGGAGAGAGCTTCCAAGAGATTGAGACTCTGGCTGGGTGTCAACCTCTTCAAAGAGACTTTGTGCGTAACTCTGTGGGGATTGGTTTATTGTAGCCGGTCTTGTGGGGATAATGTTAATGAAATAACTCTGAGGGGATATTCCATATACACTAAAGAGATGCTTGTTGCTGCTTAGTAAGACACATGTGCCAAATAGTTTTAATTATGTTCACATGCATATGTTCGTTCAATTTTAGTCATTGGACATTTTTGCGTTCAAAATAAAAACAGAAAGTTTGCACTTTAAAGTATATTTGTATTGATATTTTGCCCATGAATAGACGTTTTTGTACAAAGAGACGGAGATCCTAGTAAAAGGAAATCGTCGAAAGGAAAACAAAATTGAAAACAAAGATAATAGTCATGTGGAAGTGATATCATTGCATTCCAACTCTACCATTGCCTCAATGTCTTCGAATGCCCCTTGCTGTTGACAAAAGTTGATTGGATTGATCTTGGACCGTTTGAACTCGCACCTTGGTAATAAAGTCGACTGTGGTGATTCCACAAGACATAGTCATACGCTTTCAATCCTTAATTTTTTCCTGGACCACCCTTTCGGGTTTTCAGCCCACCAGGATACCCATTCTTGCCCAAGTCGCCCTTTCGGGTTTTCAACTTGCCGGGTGTATAATCTTTTGCATATATCCCAAATTTTTGCCCAAACCTTTTGGTTTGTTAGGATGCCCTTATTTTTTCCTAGGTGTGTCAACCTAGCAGGTCCTTTATGCGTAGTATTTTTTTAACTATGTTCGCGCTCACAGGATGTGGGAAGTCTTCACCATCCATGGTAGTCAGTATCACGACACCACCATAGAACACTCTCTTGACAACAAATGGCCCTTCGTAGGTGGGATTCCATTTGCCCCTGGGGTCGCCTTGTGGAATAATGATGCGCCTTATTACCAAGTCACCAGCTTGATATACTCGAAGCTTGATCTTTTTGTTGAAAGCCTTGATCATGCATTTTTGGTACATCTGACCATGACAGACAGCAGCCAGTCGTTTTTCATCGATCAAGTTCAACTGATCCAATCTTGTCTGAACCCATTCATCTTCTCCTAAACCTGCTTCATTCATAATCCTTAGTGAGGGAATCTGAACTTCTACTGGAAGAACAACTTCCATGCCGTAAACCAAAGAAAAGGGAGTTGCCCCAGTTGATGTCCGAGCTGAAGTACGGTAGCCATGAAGAGCAAACGGTAACATCTCATGCTAGTCCTTGTAGGTTACTATCATCTTCTGCACAATCTTCTTCATGTTTTTGTTGGCCGCTTCCACTACACCATTCATTTTAGGTCTATAAGGAGAAGAATTGTGATGCTTGGTTTTGAACTGAGTGTAAAGTTCGACAATTATAGCATTGTTGAGGTTAGTCCCATTGTCGGTGATGATCCTTTCGGGGATACCATAGGAACAAATGAGGTTATATTTGATGAATCTGGATACCACGTTCTTTGTGACTGGGGAAAATGAGGCGGCTTCGACCCATTTGGTGAAATAATCAATAGCGATAAGAATGAAGCGATGTCCATTGGAAACAACTGGTTTGATCTCTCCAATCATATCAATGCCACACATTGCAAATGGCCATGGAGCGGTCATGACATTCAGAGGGATAGGAGGCACATAGACCTTTTCATCATAGATTTGGTATTTGTGGCAAGTTCTTGAGTGTTGATAGAAATCAGTCTCCATCGTTGACCAATAGTAGCCAGCTCTCAGGATCTTCTTGGCCATAGTATGTCCTCTAGAGTGATTCCCAAAGAGACCATCATGCATGTCTTCCATAATTTCCTCTGCCTCCTTCTTGTCCACACATCGGAGTAGAGTAGAGTCATGGTTGCGTTTGTACAAGATTCCATTACTTAGGAAGAATTTGGCTGAGAATCTTCGTAAGAACTTTCTGTCATTGATGGATATTCCTTCAGGATACTCTTGTGATTCAAGGTATCTCTTCACTTCATGGTACCATGGCTTCTCGGCATCAGTGTCAAGCTCATAGCAGTGCGCAGGTTCGTCAAATATCTCAATTGTCATCATAGGAGCTTCATTGTCCCATCTTACCTTGAACATCGAAGACATCGTTGCTAAGGCGTCAGCTAACTGATTTTATTCCTTAGGGAAGTGTTCAGAGGTGATTTATTCGAAGTAAGGAATCAGAGATAGCACAAGCTCCTTGTATGGGATGATATTAGAGTGTTTAGTATCCCAAACTCCTTTTACTTGGCTAATCACTAGAGTGGAATCCCCAAACACATTCAAATGCTTGATCCTCAAATCAATGGCAGCCTTTAGACCCAAAATGCATGCTTTGTACTCAGCCATGTTGTTCGTACAATCGAAGCATAATCTGGAAGTGAAAGGAGTGTGGCTACCTTCAGGGGAGATAATCATAGCACCAATTCCGTTACCCAAAGCGTTGGAAGCCCCATCAAATACCATGGTCCATTGGGATCCTTGTTCAGGTCCGTCATACGGTCCAGGTTTCGTGCAGTCGGTCACTAGCATGATGTTCTCATTCGGGAAGTCAAAGTTCATAGACTGATAATCATCAACAGCTTGATGGGCCAAATGATCTGCTAACACACTTCCTTTGATGGCCTTTTATGTTGTGTATTGAATATCGTACTCAGTCAAGATCATTTTCCATCTAGCTATCCGTCCGAAAAGAGCAGGTTTCTCGAAGATGTACTTGCTAGGATCCATCTTAGAAATTAGTAAAGTGGTATGAGTCAACATATAGTGTCTTAGCCGGCGAGCATCCCATGCTAGAGCTCAGAAAGTTTTCTCTAGCAGTGAATATCTGGTTTCACAGTCGGTAAACTTTTTGCTCAGGTAGTAAATAGCATGCTCTTTTCGGCCAGACTTGTCATGTTGGCCCAAAATACACCCCATAGAATTCTCTAGCACCGTCAAGTACATGATCAAGGGTCTTCCTTCAATTGGAGGCATGAGAATATGAGGTTCTTGCAGATATTCTTTGATTTTATCGAAGGCAGCTGGCATTCATCATTCCATCTTAGTACTTGATCTTTCTTCAAGGGTTTGAAGATTGGCTCACAAGTAGCAGTTAAGTGAGCTATGAAGCGGGCGATGTAGTTAAGACGACCTAAGAATCTTCTAACTTCCTTTTCATAATGGGGGACTTTCATCTCTTGGATGGCCTTTACCTTGGTAGGATCAACTTTGATTCCTTTACCACTGACAACAAAACCTAGAAGCTTTCTATATCGTAATCCGAGTGTGCATTTATTAGGGTTCAACCTCAACTTGTACTTTTTCAGCCTCTCGAATAGCTTGTATAGGTGACTGAGATGCTCCTATTCAGTTTTTTATCTTACAATCATATCATCCACATATATCTCTATTTCATAATGTATCATATCATGAAACAAAGCTAACATATCTCTTTGATATGTTGCCCCTTCATTCTTTAATCCGAACGGCATGACCTTGTAACAAAAGGTGCCCCATTGCATAACGAAAGTGGTCTTCTCCATGTCTTCAGGAGCCATCCTAATTTGATTATAGTCGAAGAAACCATCCATGAAAGAGAATACTTTATGTTTAGCAGTGTTATCGACCAAGACATCAATGTCAGGTAGAGGGAAGTCATCCTTAGGGCTTGCCCTATTCAGATCCTTATAATCTACGCACATACGAACTTTTCTGTCTTTCTTCGGCACTGGCACCACATTTGCAACCCATTTGGGATAAGATGTTACATCTAGGAATCCTGCATCAAATTGTTTCATCACTTCAGCTTTTATCTTTTCAGACATGTCAGGCCTCATGCAAAGAACTTTTTGCTTGACAGGAGGACAGTCTTCCTTTGTCGACAGATGATGAACTACAATGTCGGTATCTAACCCTGACATATCCTCATACAAATAAGCAAACACTTCCACATAGTCATGCAACATTTGAACCAATCTGCTTTTGACACTGCTTTCCAGGTTAGCGCCAATCCTGACCTCTTTCTTGCCTGTCTCGATACCTAGATTGATGACTTCAACTGAATCTTCATGCGACTGAATAGCTTTTTCCTCTTGTAATAGAAGTCTGGCTAGTTCTCTCGGTATTTCACAATCTTCCTCACCTTCTTCTTCGGCTTGGTTAATTGGACATTCGAAATCATAGTCGACAATAGTAGAGTCATTGACAATGAGATCCAGAGTGGATGGGGACCTGCAAGAGTGTGTGTGTGCATGTAAGATACATGGCTATTTTGAAAAATGTATTTGAAGAAAAAGAAAGACAATGAGCACAAAAGTTTGAATGCAAAAGTCCAATGATTTGTATTAAATGATCATATGATAAAATGAACATAAATAAAACCCTTGACAAATGGATCATAGTGCCCCGGGCCAGACACATGGCTTAAAAGTCATTGTTTAATATTACAGACAAAATTTTCTTGAATTAATAGGAAGCAATAAACAAGTAATTAATCCTCAATGAAGGAGATGGGAACGAAGTCATTCGCGTGCCAATTGCTGAGCTCCGTTGTAGTAGGATATACCCAATCTTCAAATGCAACCTCATCATCAGAATCACCCACATCGTTAACTTCATAACTTCCAATACGGAGAGGGGGCTTCCCTGCACGAGCGCGCCTCACTTCTTTCTGAGCCTTGATAGTGAAACCCAAACCATATTTTTCTGCTTTGAATGGGATCTCGAGGAGTTACCCCCAAGTATCATAACTTCCTTCTTCGGCCGCGACACGAGCATCTCTAAACAAAACCATCTTTGGCAAGACCTTAACAACTTTGGACACATCAGAGGAACATTTGGCAGTAACAACCTTTGGTGGCACAACTTCAAAAGCCTAACACGAGGTCTCTATAAATTCTCCATCCATCTCCACATATTTGAAAGAGTTGAGGTGGCTTATCATGAACTCCTCCTCACCACAGACAGTGACAATTCTTCCTTTGACCGAATACTTGAGCTTTTGATGAAGAGTTGACATTATTGCCCCTGCTCCGTGGATCCAAAGGCAACCCAACAAACAGGAGTAAGCAGGATGAATATCCATGATGTAGAAAGTAGAGTTGAAAATCTGTGAGCCCACATTGATCGGGAATTCCACCTCTCCATGAACTGTCCTTTTGGACCCATCGAAAGCCCTCACAATAATATCACTTGGTTTCAAAACTAGTCCTTCACAGTCTAAACGGTCCAAAGCTCCCTTGGATAGCATGTTTAAAGAAGATCCGGTGTCAACCAGAACATTTGCTAGGGTAGTCCCCTTACATTCAACAGAAACATGCAGAGCTTTGTTATGGTTCTTTCCAAGTGGTGTCAGATCAGCATCCGAGAACCCCAAACCATTATCGCCCATCAAGTTTGCCACAAAATTTTAAAATTGATTTGTTATGGTCTCATGAGGGACATGAGCCTTCTTCAAGAATTTGATTAATGCCCGAGCATGAGCATCGGTACAGAGTAGCAAAGATAACATGGAAATCTTGGAAGGGTTTGCCCCAACTGCTCCACAATCTTGAAATCACTCCTTTTTATAATTTTCAAGATCTCATCCATTTCTCGAGTGGAAGGCTCCTCAGCATCAATGTATTTTGCGGGTATTTCTGTCTCGACAAGCTCAATGACTTTCTCTTTTCCCCTTGTATCAACACTTGGCTTAGCAGTGGTGATGCTGACAGGTGTCTTTGTAATAGTTGGTGGTGAGATGTTGGGTGAAAAGATTCTCCCAATTCTGGTCACCTTACTAGAGCCAGTAATGTTACCAATGTCATCAGCTTTGTTTTCTTCAATCCAAGCGTCTTGCTTTATTCCATGGTAAAATAACTCAGCACCATAGTTCCATGGCACTTCTTTGTTGAAAGAGTACGAAATTGGCCCAGGGGCGGTAATTATCAAAGGAGCAACAACCGGTTCATTTGAAATCTTGATAGGACCCTTGGAGGAGACCTAAGAGGATTGTTTAAGATCGTTATGATGGAGAGGTCTTCAATCTTATTGGTCAAACTTTTGGCAGGCGGAGTCTTCTCAAATAGGATCTCATGGCTATTCATTAAGCGTTGAATGCCTTCCTTCAGCCCTTTGCATCCATTGAGTTGTTTGGTACAACAAACATAGTCCTTCAAACAGCCATGGAAAATACCAACTTTCAACAGATTCTTTTTGATGACGTTTAACGGAGTAGTCAAGTATTCGACGGAGGAAACAAAAATGGTGTCTTCAACAACATTGACACCCTTGCCATGGTTTGGCATAGGCGTGGTGATTACATTCGGAGTTGGAGGAGGATCAAATTCAATGGTTTTGTTGTCGATTAAGTCTTGAATTTTATTCTTCAGTGCCCAACATTGGTCAGTCTCATGCCCGGGACTATTTGAGTGATATGCACACTTGGTATTCAGATTGTACTTAAGTGGCGTTGTATTTGGATTGGCCGGAGGATCACGTAGTGTCACCAAATTAGCCTTTAGTAGGTGTTGTAAGGCTTGGGATAGTGACATGCCTATCCTTGTGAATTGTCTTCGTGGAGTCTCAAATAGTTGATGATTGGCAGATGGTCTTTGAGCAGGAGTCGGATTGGAAATCCGGATAGCATTAACGAACTGGAAGCCATCCTTCTTTGTACGGGCCCTTGCCTCATACACAACACTAGTTTCTTTCTTCCCGGTAAAGGGTTTCTTTACGGGATTGGAAGTGGAGGAAGATGCTATGGGAATCTTCCCGCTTTTGATGCCGTTTTCAACCCTTTCGCCGGTTAAGATTAGCTCGGTGAAACCGGATGAAGAACAACCAACCAACAAGTTGAAAAAGGACCAGATAAAGTTCCCATAAACATATTAATATGCTCCCTATCAGTCAAAGGTGGTTGAACCCTATTGGAAAGGTCTCTCCACTTTTGGGCGTACTCTTTGAACCCTTCATTCTTCCACATTGTCATGTCTTGCAACTGAACTCTTGTCGGTGCCAGGTCGGCATTATACTGGTATTGTTGGTAGAAAGCGGTAGATAAGTCTCTCCATGTATGGATACAGGAACCCTCAAACTGGTAAAACCACTCTAGTTGAGTCCCAACCAAGCTTTCTTGAAAAAAGTGAACCTAGAGTTTCTTGTTAGCGGTGTGCGGTTGAATTTTGCGCACATAAGACTTCGGGTGAAGTTTTGGGCAGGAAACCCCGTCATATTTAGCAAAGACTGGTATCTTGAATTTGTGGGGAATGAAAACCCCATATGTTAAACCCAAATCCTAAAAATCCAAATCGGGGACGGCTTGAATCTCAACATCCTTCAATTTGTCTTCTAGCTTCTTGTACTTAACATTGGCAGGAGGATATTGCTCGTCAAAATAATGTTCATCATCAGACGCTTGATCATTGATACACCCAGCCTGGGTACTCCTTGCTTCTCCAATCTGATTCTCATCTTCCTCCGATGAGTCTTCCACTCCTAGTATCTGACGGACCGACTCTCTGAATCTTCTTCACATGTTGACTAAAGCTTTCCTCTTTGGTTTCTTTTTGGCTGCTAGCAACTCCATCAGATTTTGTTGCCCCTTGGCCAGGGTCAGCAGAGTCTCTTGAAACTGGGAGTTTTGTGCTTGTAGGTCTTTCACTGTTTTCTCGATATCCATCTTGCTGAAATAAACAGCAGAAAGATAAGGAAACTTGTCATGGAAAACCTGTTATGTTATGATGCATGGAGAATATGTATGCAAATGATTTCAAGGATTTATGAAATTTAAATTTGTATAGACAAAGAATGAACAAACGTCAACATTTCATTAATTAGTTCATAAATGACTACAACATGCCTCTTGGGCTTACAAAATAAATCTCTAAGATAAAAAGGTCGAACGCATTCTCTTCGGCGCAAGGTAGGCGTTCACACTTTGCTCTTCATGTAGTTGCTTTGTAAGCTCCAAAACCCTTTTCTCACTCGCATAACACTGAGCTTCGAAAGTGTCTCGTTATTCCTTTAGCTGAATCCAACCTTTTTGCAAGTCTTCAAGAGAAGTAGGCATGTTGGGATGGAGGACAGTATACATGACTTCTTCTTCAGCAACAAGTTCCATGATAACTGGTAGGATGAAGGGGTAAGGCATCATGAGTTTCTGAGCACGAGCTCGCACCCACCTAAGTTAAGGTTCAAAGGGAATAGAATTCTTGCGTCCCAGTGTCCCACTATCTTCTTTATTTACCATCATCCAAGCTCGTGCAAACCTTTGCGCTAGCCTTGATTGTCGCTCTTGTAATCAAATACCACTCCTTGGATGAGCATATCATGAGGACCATCTCTTTGGGCGTATCCAAACTGTCGCAAGGCTAGGAAAGGGTTATAAGTGATACCTCTCATAATTCCAAGTAGAGGGACATTAGGGAATTCCCCACAACAGTCAATGATAGAAGTATCTGCCAAGGATCTCGAACACCAATGGATATTAGAGTGGGTGAGGGACATCATCCTTTGAGACCATGTCAATCTTTGCTTGTTCTTCAATGTCGATCGAGGTAAGTGTGAAATAAACCACTTGGCAAGTAGGGGAATACAACATAAGAGAGTACCTCTTTTCTTCATGGTACGGGTATGGAAAAAATGCAAGATGTCTCCCAGCAAGGTAGGTATATGATTACGAGAGAGAAAGACTGTGACGGAATTCACATCTATGAATTGGTCCGAGTTGGGAAATAGAACCAAACCATAGATGAGAAGGGCTAGGACATCCTCAAAGGCTTGAAAATCTAAATCTTCCCAAAATGAGCAAGCCTTCTCCAATAAGAACTTGGCTAGGAACCCTTGAACTTCGCTTCTTGTCTCCCAATTTGCTACAATGTCAGCTCTCTTCAGATGCAAGGCTTCGGCAATGACTTCAAGTTTTGGAATCCCTTCTAAACCGGTGAATGGTGCTTTATCAAGCACGGGCACCCCTAATAGCAAAGAGAATTCTTCTAGTGTTGGCACTAACTGATAGTCGGGGAAGGTGAAGCATTGATGCATGGGATCAAAGAATTGGAATAGCACGCACATCATCTCTTCTTGGAAATTGCAGGTAGCCAAATTTAGGAGTCGACCATACTTCTTGGCTAAAGGAGAGTCTTCAGGTACCCTTGATGCTAACTCTTGGATTTGCGGGTGTGCTTTCACAAAGTTGATTCTAATGGTATTTCTTCGAACGGAGTTCATGGCCTACAAAATAAAGACAAAGATAAATTCCTAAATCCTTGAAATGGTTAGTGAGAATGTGTATGATGTTATCATGTTTATGATGTTATGTAGAAGTAAGCAAGTTGTTATGTACACACAAAGCAAACAAGTCCTTAGGTTTAGGCTTTCATGGAGTTTGTAGGTAAGTACCCTCTTGAAGTTTTAGTTGGCTCAAACATGTCCTAGTAATAGTAACTGGGTTCTAAAGGGTCTCAATATCACTGAACTTTCTTTTGGGAATTATCTCAGCACAATCAATCTTTTCTTGCGGCCAAGATATCCCAAAAGTCCAATCTCAATGAGTGTAGTATCGAGTATCAACCAATTTTTAGCTTTCCACCGAAACCGGTCATCTCACTATGTCCTAATGGCCAAGTTGTTAAATTAAGGTTCTAAAGTCATTTAGTGCTTCATGACGCCACTCAGCGGCCCCATATTCTCCTTAATTCAACACAACGGATATCGGTACCCACAAATGCGTCACACTAACGTAGTCATTGTTTCAACCATATTGGTATACGCCATACCGTTTCCACAATCTATTGCTACTTACCTAAAAAGGTGTCCCAGATCTGGGTAGAGGATCAAAGTAAGCCCAAACAAGGAACCAAAATGTAAAGCAAACAAGTTAAACAATGAAAGCAAGTAAAGGTGATCTAGACCTAAGGTAACCCTACTTTTGAGTAATCCCTAACAGAGTCGCCAAATCTGTAATACGGTGGGAGAACTGACTTGGGATGTTTTGTGTTTGATTGCAAATGTTGCGGTTAGCAAGAGTCGCCACCGAAGTTTCTTTTATCCAAAAGGAAAGGCTGAAAATAACAGGAAAGACCTTTGAGATTATTTCTTGAGTTCGAGGGGTATATTATGAAAAGGGAAGGTGTTAGCACCCTTTTCATCCATAGTCATCTATGGGCTGTTAGTTGCTTGCTAGATCACTTGATTTGTTTGAAAATAAGCTTTGTGGTGGTTTTGAGAGTATTTTAAAAAGGCGTTTTCGTTTAGGCAAACTTTGTAAAGGTTCTCGTGTCGTAAGGACGTACCAAAAGTGTTGGACTTTTGAAAATATTTCATGTTTTTAAAGTGTTTGGTGTTTGTTTTGGAAGTGTTTGTTTTGAAAATGAGAAAGGATGTTTGTTTTGAAAGTGAGAAAGAAACTAAGAATGTTTCTACCTACTCAAAAGTCTTTGTTCTTTTCCTCCTTTCCTTTGATATTCCTATCTGACCATTGATTGGTAAGAAGCCTTATCTTTGAATGTAAAGGGATGGGTGTGGGTCATCGTATAGTCATGATAGCAATGTTGTAAGATATCTTATCATTTCTCTTTGAGGGACTAAGATCATTTGAAAGGCAACATTTGTAGCATCATCGAGGGACTATGATCTTGTATTTTTTATTGTTTTTGCTAAGACATCCCACATACATAACATGACCATTTTTTAGGCAACAAGTGGAGTTAACCTTGAGGGTGCATGTGTGAATAGTGTGTTTGATTTGCATGCATTTAATCTTTGATTAGGGTTATCTACTTGTTGATTATATTTTTCCATACAAACCTCAATTACTAGCATTTATATGAAAGCGATAAATTGCGGAAAGTAAAATTACTACACTATTACATCATTAGGGGGATGGGGTATACAAATTTACAAATGGGGATGACAAGAAATTAAACCTAATTATCTATTACAACCATATTGAATAATGTACAAGAAATGAATAAATATAATGTACAAGGATATAAATGGAAAAGAAATGGATTTTGTTTGTTTTTTGAGGAAAGAGTTTAATTTTGACCTAATTAACTAAATGAAATAATTAACTAAATTAAGAAATTTAAACCTAAATTAATTAAGAAAAGAAATTAAATTAGAAAGCATTTTTTAGGTTTTTTTAGAAAAGGTTTTAAGTTTAATAAAATAGTATGGAAATTAATTAATTAAAAGAAACCTAAATTCCAAGTTTATTTTAAATAAAAAGAAAATAACTGAACCTAAATCTAATTATTAATTTATAAAGAAAAAGAATTAAATTTGTTTAAGAAAATATTTTTGTCTTTTTGTTTTTTAGAAGAATAAAATATAACTGAATATAAATATATTAGATATATAAATAAATAAACTATTTTTTTGGATTTTTGTTAATAAAATTAATAATAATAATAACAATAAAAATAATAAATAAAAATAAAATAAAATAAAATATAAAAACAAAAGTCAGGGGGGTTTGAAATGGAATTTGGGAGTTTGTTAGAAAGAAAACAGTTTTGAAGCCTGGCCCAATGGTTTTTATAAACAAAAACAAAAACAAAATAAAATAAAATGGGCTACATTGTAACAAGCAGGCAGGGAGGTGAGTCTCAGTAAAAAGACAAAGTCAAATTACCTTAGGCCCAAGCGTGCATAGTTGTGCCAAAAGAGAGAAAATGTTAGAAAAAGAAAAAAGTGACAGCGCTGAGGCTTGAACCCACGCCCTTGACATGAAACGCGCGCTGCCTTACCACTGGGATGGTTATACATCCGTTAACTAAAATGAAACCATAAATATATAACACAAATTCAATTCTAGAAATGACTTCATCTTCAACCTCCAGCCAGGGTTCCTGTAACTCACTCATTTCTCATCCATTCACAAAACTTCCAACATTAAACTTGTTAGAAATTTCACCACAATTCTGAATATGTAAATAACTTAAACTAATTCTAAAAGATGAGCAATAATTTTTAAAATTACCAAATCCTGACCTAACTTTTTTCAGAGATTCAAACCTAAAATTCTCTAAGCTCAATCAATATAAATGAAAACTATGGACATAAGAAATTTCAAGGCTATGATATCTACATTTTTACTTCAGAATGTATGCACAAAAGATGCTTGTATCAAGATTTTGAAGTTTAAAAACTTACCTCTTGTAGCTAGATTTGTGTATGGAGTTTGAGCAACCTTTGAGATGGCCTGATGATCTCTTTAGCTTGCCTGGACCTCCTTGAGTGTATTCTAACTCCTACTTTGCTTTGAAGATGACTGAAACTCCCAACTCAAGTCAAGTTACAAGCTTCAGTTTTGAAAATGGTGGATGGTGATGGAGGGGTTACAGTCAGGAAACATGGGCCTGGATCACTCTGATATGATGTATATTAAGTGTTTGGATGGTTAAAACTTAATACGCACGAGTGGATTTGGAGATGGCTATGTGAGGTTCAAAACTGTCAAGTTATGGCAGATTTTGGGTTGCAGAGTGCTTGGGAGTGTTTTTGGATGCTTGAACTCGTGTGTTTTCTTTCAAATAACTTGTATAGTTATAAGCAAGAGGTCTTAGGGTTTGAAGTTGACAACTCTGTGAGATATAGAGTTATGGCTATGTTACTTGATTTTGAAGAAAAGTGGAAAACATGGTTTCAAGGCATAGTACAAGCATGGTATCCCTTTATTGGATGCTCTAGACATGTTGCTTTTATCTTTGACATTGCTTTTACTCAGATGAAACAAGTTGGGAGCTCAAGAAGTTGACTTTGCATAAAGGCTTGCTTTACTAGAATGGAAATGGTGACTTTCTCCCTAAAATGGCAAAATGCTTTGGACAATGATTGAATCAATTGGACAATTGATCAATCAGTTGCGTAAACATTAAATTAAGGAGTGACAAACAAGTTTGAGGCCTTCAAAGTGAGGATTATGCAGCATGGATATGGATTTGGTTCATGTTCATCACAAAATATGCCTTGTAAATCAAGTTTGAAACCCTAACTTCTTGCCTTCGATTATCTTAGCTTAAGTATGGTCTAAATGATTTCTTAGACATTTTGGAAAGCTTGTAACATCCCCTACAACCTTCATGTTGGACATTTTTTAATATTCAATTTGGAACTAGGTGAAAAGTTGCCATAAAGTTAGGTCAAAATCCTGCCTAACTAGGGCAAAATTTCACTAAGTCTTTTTAGTTTCATAGACATGTCTTCACAAATTCATAACTTCAAATCCAAGCATTTATAGAGAAAGTTCTGCCCTACAATGTTTTAGATCTCATTGAGATCTACAACTTTTATGTTGGAAGTTTCCCTTGAATCATCTTGTATCATGGTGGAAATTTGGCACAAATTTATGAAAAAATATGAACTTTCTAACACTTAGAAAAAATTCTGTCTTAGAATTTTGACTTTTCAAAGATGAATTTTGACTTTTTGATTTCTTGATTAACAAGTTTCATATTTTGACATGTCTTGATGAATTGTAATCTTTGAGACTTGATTTTGATCAAAAGTCAAAGTTTGACTTTTCAGTGTACAATTGACTTTTCATTAGTTGACTGAAATTCAATTATCAATCAATTGATCTTAAGAAATGTTTTGAGCCATGCCATTCGGTTAAAATGATATATTTAAGTCCTTGAGATCATGTCTTAAACCAATAAGTCCTTTGTTAGCTCAAAAGTTAAAAATTGAATCTCCTCAGTCAAAACCCTAATTCTGACCATTTTGCCCTTTTGGTGTTCTGATCAAATTTATTGAGGAGTAGTGATCCAAACTTGATAAATTGACATATATGAGTTCATGATGTTTATGTGGATAAAAAAATTTGAAGTTTGATTGAAAATTGACCACATTTGACTTTTTCCCCAATACAGTTGATTTTAGGTCAATTGATCAATTGACTGAGCAAAAATGTGATCCAAGACTTGAAACTTGACATGAGAAATCTTGATGGTTCCTAATGATCCATGAAATTAATTTGAAGCCTTGAAACTCCAATTGTCCTTGAGAAACTCAAAACCTAATTTTGAGTTGTCAGTGGTTGAGGAGATGTCTTGAGCTGATCAAACTTTGTGTAGTCTTGAATTAATGGAGATCTTATGAGAGATTTCTTGAGAAATGAGAAGGAAAATATTGGGGTACAACATTATTCTTCCAGAGATAGCGGGTTTCTCGAATATGTATTTGATTGGATCCATCTTAGAGATCAACAAGGTGGTATGAGTCAGCATATATTGTCTTAGTCGGAGAGCAGCCCATGTCAAAGCATAGCAAGTTTTCTCGAGCAGTGAGTATCTTGTTTCATAATCGGTAAACTTTTTGCTAAGGTAGTTATGATACGGTGGGAGAACTGACTTGGTTGTTTTGTGTTTTATCGCAAATGTTGCAGTTAGCAAGAGTCGCCACCGACTTTTCTTTTATCCAAAAGGAAAGGCTGAAAAGAACAGGAAAGACCTTTGAGATTGTTTCTTGAGTTTGGGGGGTAGATTATGAAAAAGGAAGGAGTTAGCACCCTTTTCATCCATAATTATATATGATCTCTTAGTTGCTTGCTAGATCACTTGCTTTTGTTTGAAAATATGCTTTGTGTGGTTTTTGAAAGTATTTTAAAAGGTGTCATCGTTTAGGCAAACTTTGTAATAGTTCTCATTCGTAAGAATGTATACGAAGTGTTGATCTTTTGAATATGTTTCAATTTTGGAAAGTGTTTTTGAAAGTGTTGGTGTTTGTTTTGAAAAATAAACAAGAGTGTTTGATTTGGAATTGAGCAAGCAAAAGGAACAATCTACCTACTCAAAAGTCTTAGTCCATTTCTTCCTTTCCTTTGATATTGTTATCTTACCATTGATTTGGTAAGAAGCCTTATCTTTAGATGTAAAGGGACGAGCGTGGGTCATTGTATAGCCATGATAGCAATGTTGTGAAATATCTTAGAAATTCTCTTTGAGGGACTAAGATATTTTTGAAAGTCAACTTTGATAGCGTCATCGAAGGACTATGATCTTGTATTTTGATTGTTTTTGCTAAGATATCCCACATGCATAACATGGTCATTTTTGTAAGGCAACAAAGTGGAATTACCCTAAGGGTGTAAGTGTGCAAGTGTGTTAATTTACATGCATTGTTTTGTCTTGAATTAGGGTTTGCTAACTTGTTGATTTTAATATTTCCATACAAACCCTAATTACTAGCATTTATATAAAGAGATAAATTGCGGAAATTAAAAATACTAAGCTATTACATCATTAGGGGAGGGGTGTACAAATTTACAAATGGGGATTTTGCAAGAAAATTAAATCTAATTAACTATTACAACCATATTGAATAAATGTATAAGAATTGAATAAATAATAATGTACAAATGCAAATGAAAAAGAAACATGATTTTTGTTTGGATTTTTATGAAAGGGGTTTTAATCTAAACCTAATTAAAAAAGGATTAGTTAAAAAATTAAATAAAACTAATTAAGAAAGCATTTAAATTAAAAAAATCTTTTTTAGGGTTTTTTATGAAAAAAGTTTTTAATTAAGGAAAAATGAAAGTTAATCAATTAAAATAGACCTAAGTTCTAAATTTATTAATTATGAAAATAATAATATAATATAATAACTAAACCTAATTATCTAAATATTAATTACAAAAAGAGATTAATTTATTTAAAGAAAAATATTTTTTAGTCTTTTTTTGTTTTATGAGAATAAAATAAGTAAGTATAAAATTTTTGGATTTTTTTATTAATAAATAATAATAATGATAATGATAATAATAATCATAATAAAAATATAAATAATAAAGAAAATATAAAATTCCAATAAAAAATAATAAATGAAATAAATAAAATAAATAAAAGCTGGGTCAGTGGTGTCTGAGCAAGCAGGGAGTCACAAATTAGCAAACAAAACAAGGCCCAAAGGGGGGAGGCCCAGCGCCTGTGTTCAAACAAAAAAGGTGAAAACACGAAGAAAAAAATAAGCAAAAGGGTACCATTGGGGCTCGAACCCAGGTCCCTAAGGTGACATGCGTGCGCTTTAACCACTGGGGTGGTGATACATCTGTTAACTTAAATAAAACAACAAATATATGATACAAGTCTTGTCCTGAATATTCATCTTCAACATCCAGCCAAAGTATCTGTAACTTATTCAATTCTCATCCATTTACAAAACTTCCAACATCAAACTTGTTAGAAATCTTCTCACGATTCTGAATATGTAAATAACTTAATCTAATTCTCAAAGATGAGCATGAATTTTAACATTACCAAATTTTGACCTAAATATTTTCAGAGGTTCAATTTCAAAATTCTCCCTACTCAAGCAACATAAATGAAATCTATGGACATGTATAGTTTCAGGGCAACAATATCTATATTTTATCTTCATAAATGCAAGCCTAACAATGCCTGAATAATGAGATAGAAGTTCAAGAAAAATACCTCAAAACTAGAAATTGTGAAATGACTTTGAGCTTGTTTCAAGTGATGGTGATGATGAGGTTAGCTTCCTTGAGTCTCTAGGAAGCTAATGCAATGCTTAGCTTGAGTTAAGAGTGGCTGAAATGGCCTGAAGAAGTCCAACTACAAAGCTCTGTTTTTGAAAATGGAGGTTGGTGAAGATGATGTTACAGTCTGCAAACAGGGGTTGGGATAGCTTTTATATGTGTATTAGAAACTTTGTGGATGGTTTGGCCAAGAAACGCATGAGGGGATTTGGAGATTGGATTCAAAAATCAGAAATGACAGGTTTTTGTGCTTATATGGCAATTTCTAGTTTTAGGGAGTTTGAGAGCTTGTAAATTCGTGTGTTAAGTTGCATAAGAGTGTCTTGATATAAAGGAAAAGGTTTGGAGACTTGAGATGGTCAGAATCACAAAAGCACAAGTTATGGGATTTTTGCTTGTTTTTGAAGCAAGCTTGAAACATCTTGTTCCAATGTGAAGTACAAAGCTTGTAGGGTGGTTGTAACCTTTAAACATGCTTGTTATAATTGTGTAGGGGATGCTTGTGCAGAAAGAACAAGTTCAATGCTCAAGACAAGTTGACTTTGTGATTAAAGCAACTTTACTAGAATGGAATGGTTACTTTCTTCCCAAAATGGCAATTTGGTTTAGATAATGCTTGAATCAATTGGACAATTGATCAATCAGTTGTGTAAATATTAAATTATGGAGTGATTAACAAGTTTGATATCTTCAAAGCAAATATTATGCAGCATGGCTATGAATTGGTCAAGTGTTCATCACAAATTCCGCCTTGTAAATCAAGAATAAAACCCTAACTTCATCTCTTTGATTCTCTTAGCTCAAGCATGATCTCAAAGAGTTCTTGGACTTTTGGAAAGCTTGTAACATCCTCTACAACCTCTATGTTGGACATTTTTGAAAATTCCTCTTGGAACTATGTGAAAAATTGCCATGAAGTTAGGTAAAAATCCTGCCTAAACTAGGGCAAAATTTCACTAAGTTTTCAAGTTTCATGAACATGTATTCACAAAATCATAACTTGAAATCCATGAATTTCTAGAAGAAGTTGTGTTCTAAAATGTTTTAGATCTCATTTAGATCTACAACTTTCATGTTTAAAGTTTCCTTTGAATCATCTTGCATCATGGTGAAAAATTGGCTCAAAGTTGTGAAAAAATATGAATTTTCAAACACTTAGAAAAATTTCTAAGTTTAGAAATTTTGACTTTTCAAAATGAAATATTGAATTTTTTATTTCTTGATGAACAAGTTTCATATTTTGACATTTTTTGATGAATTGTGATCTTTGACACTTGATTTTGACCAAAAAGTCAAAGTTTGACTTTTCAATGTACAGTTGACTTTTGATCTGTTGACTGAAAATCAACTATCAATCAATTGATCTTGAGGGAAGTTTTGAGTCATGCCATTAGGTCAAAATAATTCAATTGAATCCTTGATATCATGTCCCCAACCAATCAACCATTTGCTAGGTCAAAAATCAGAAACTGCACTTCCTCAATCAAAACCCTAATTTTGACCATTTGGCCCTTTTGATGATCTGATCAAATTTCTTGAGGAATTATGATCCAAACTTGATTGAATGACATATATGAGTTCATAATGTTGATATAGATAAAAAATTATGAAGTTTGACTGTAAATTGACCACAATTGACTTTTTCCCCAATACAACTGATTTTAGGTCAACTGATCAATTGACTGAGCAAAAATGTGATCCAAGACTTGAAACTTGACATGAGAAATCTTGAGTGTCAAAAATGATCCATGAAAGTCATATGATGCATGAAAAGTCCAATTGTCCTTGTGCAATCTCAAACCCTAATTTTCAGTCATCAGTGCTTCAAGAGGTGTCTTGAGCTGATCAACCCTAGTGCAGTCTTGAACCAAAGGAGATCATGTGAGAGATTACTTGATAAATGAGAGGAAAATTTTGGGGTACAACATTAGTATATTGCATGCTCTTTTTGACCAGACTCATCGTGTTGCCCTAGTACACACCTCATTGAGTTCTCTAACACTGTTAAGTACATGATAAGAGGTCTTCCTTCAACTGGAGGTATCATAATGGAGGTTCTTGGAGGTACTTCTTGATTTTGTCAAAAGTTGTCTGACAGTCATCGTTCCACTTCACCACTTGATCTTTCTTTAGAAACTTGAAGATTGGCTCACAAGTAGTAGTCAAATGGGAAATAAATCTGCCAATGTAGTTCAATCGTCCCGGGAAACCTCTGACTTCCTTCTCAGTACGGGGAGCTGGCATTTATTGAATGGCTTTGACCTTGTTAGGATCAACTTCAATACCTTTACCACTAACAACGAAACCCATGAGTTTACAAGATCTCACCCCAAAGGTGCATTTGTTCGGATTCAACCTTGGCTTGTACTTCTTTAGTCTCATAAATAGTTTGTATAGGTGGTCGAGATGTTCTTCTTTAGTCTGAGATCTAGCTATCATGTCATCAACATAAACCTCTATCTCATGATGGATCATGTCATGGAACAAAGCTAAAATAGCACGTCGATATGTTGCACCGGCGTTCTTCAAATCAAAAGGCATAACCTTGTAATAGAAAGTGCCCCACTGTGTGATAAAAGTAGTCTTCTCCATGTCTTCAAGTGCCATCTTGATTTGATTATACCTAGAGAAACCATCCAAGAAGGAGAATACTTTATGTTGAGTAGTGTTGTCAACTAGGACATCAATATGTGGAAGCTGAAAGTCATCTTTAGGGCTTGCCCTATTCAGATCCTTGTAGTCTATGCACATATGCACTTTTCTATCCTTCTTAGATACTGGCACCACATTTGCAACCCACTCAGGATAGAATGTAACTGCTAAGAAACCTGCATTGAACTGTTTCATAACCTCAGCTTTGATCTTTTCGGACATCTCGGAACGCATATGGCGAACCTTCTGCTTTATTGGAGAATAATCTTCTTTCGTTGGTAGACGGTGAACCACAATGTCAGTATCAAGCCCTGGAATGTCTTCGTACGACCAAGCAAAGATCTCAACATAGTCACGCAACATCTGAATTAATCTCTTTTTGACACTGTCTTCTAGGTTGGCACCTATCTTGACCTCTTTCTTGTCCTCTTCAGTACCCAAGTTCACAACTCCGACTGGCTCTTCATGCGGTTGCATGGCTCTTTCTTCCTGCATTAACAACCTAGCAAGCTCTCAAGGTACTTCACAATCTTCCTCACCTTCATCCTTAGCTTTGTAGATTGGATTTTCAAAGTCATAATTGGCAATGGCATAATTGTTATTAATGGGATCCTGGGTAGATATGGATCTGCAATTTGATGATGGGTGTGTGTAAGAACACATAGTTATTTTGAAAGCAATAAAGTAAAAGAAATACAAAGAGCGCAAAATTTGAATACAAACTTCCAATGATTTATTGAATGAAAATATGCTAATGAAATATGACAACCCTAACAAATGAACCGTTGTGCCCCGGGTAAGGCACAAGGCTTAAAGTTATTATTTAAATTACATAACCCAAAACTTGAAAGCAAGAAAACAGAAAATAGCATTTACTCCTTACTAAATGAGATTAGTATATCGCCTTCAGTCTTCCAATTACTGAGCCTGTTGCCGATGGTAGGAAAAATCCAATTGTCTAGGTCAAAGTCACTATCAGCATCTTCTACAGCATTGACTCCATTGTTACTGATGCAGAATAGTGGACTTCCATCACGAGCGCGAAGAGCAGCCCTCTGAGCCTCTACAGTGAAACCCAAACCAAAATTTTCAGACTTGTAAGGAATATCGGGAAGCTGACCCCAAGCGGTGCAACCACTTTCCTCTACCACAACTCTAGCATCCTTTAGAGAAACCATTCTGGTGGCACCTTGGTAACCTTGGGAATAGCGGAAACATCTTCATTAACGATAGTTGTCCGAGGAATAACTTCAAAAGTCTGGCAGGGAGTTTCGATGAATTCACCCTCCATCTCAACATACTTGAATGAGTTCAAGTGACTCACCGTGTACTCTTCTTCACAATAAACTGTAACAACTTTTCCTTTCATGGGATATTTTAGCTTTTGATGTAAAATGGAAGTAACGATGCCTGCCCCATGAATCCAAGGGCGCCCAAGTAAGCAGGAATAAGTTGGACGAATTTCCATCACATAGAATGTAGAGTCGAGACCTGCGAACCTACTTTGATCGGAAGATCCACTTCTCTGTGTACCATCCTTTTTGAACCATCAAAGGCTCTGACCACAATGTCACTGGGTTTCAGCACAACCCATTCACAGTCAAGCCTTTCGAGAGCACCCTTCGGTAGAACATTCAACGAGGAACCCGTGTCAACCAACACATGAGCTAAAGTAGTGCCCCTACACTCAATAGAGACACACAAGGCCTTGTTATGGTTTCTTCCTTCAGGAGTTAAGTCAGCATCAGAAAAACCTAGCACATTATCAGTCGTCAGGATAGAAACATAATTTTCAAATTGATTGGTAGATATTTCTTGTGGTACATGCGCAGATTTTAAGAACTTCACTAAAGCCTGAGCATGGGCTTCTGAACATAACAGCAGGGATAACATGGAGATCTTGGAGGGAGTATGTCCCAGCTGTTGAACAATCTTGTAGTCACTTTTTTGGATGATCTTTAGTACTTCCTCCATTTCTTGTCAGGAGGTATCTTCAGCGATAACTTCTTTAGGTGCCTCAGTCTAGGTGAACTCAGTGATCTGTTCTTTACCCCGGGCCTTAGTAATTGACTCGGTAGCGGTAACACGAACTGGTGTGGCAACAGTCTTAGGAGATATTTATGGAGAGAAAACCTTTCCACTTCTAGTAACTTTAATGGTCCCATCAATATTATCCATGTTGGAATAAGTAACTTCAATACCTTCACTCTCTGTAGTCAATGGTTCTTGCTTGATATTGTTGTAGTAGACGTCAGCCCCATAATTCCAAGGGATAGCTTTGTCCGAGAAATATGGGATAGGTGATGTGATTATTAGAGGAGCGACTCTAGGTTCAGCTGTAATTTTTACAGGGCCTTTGGCAATGATCCTGATAAGAGTGCCGGAAAGTATAGATACCTCTTCAAGCTCCAGGTCTTGAAATAAATTCTCAATAGAAGGAATATTCTCAACTAGAATTATATGGTTATCCATCAAAGTTAAACACCTTCTTTCAGCAACTTGCAGCCATTGGGTTAGGTTGCGCAACAGTAGCACCTTTCAATGCATCCTAGAAATAAATTGGCCTACAACAGATTCTTCTTGATAATCAGGAGGGGAGTAGTCAATTCACTTCCAGTAAAAACATACGAAACATCATCAATAGCACTTATGCCTTTGTTGCGCTTAGGAATGAGTACATTAATCACATTGGGGGTCTCAGGAGGATCAAATTCAATCTCTTTGGAGTCGATCATATCTTGAATTTTATTTTTCAAAGCCCAACAACTATTTGTGTCATGTCCAGGACTATTGGAATGATAGGCACGTCTTACATTAGGATTGTACCGAGGAGAAGAGGTGTTGGGATTATGAGGGGGATCTCTTAACTTTGTTAACTCCACCTTCAATAGATGTTGCAATGCCTGAGACATTGGCATATTGATCTTGTTAAATTGTCTTCTTGGTGCGTCTGACCTACGATGATTGCTTTGTTGATATTATTACGCTGGCACATGATTAGAAGTTAGCACAACTCCTACATATTGGTTACGATCACCTCTAGCACGACCTTTCTGTCCATACATAACATCAACTTCCTTTTTACCATTGAACATCTTCTTCACAGTACTCGAAGACGCAGCCACTTGAATTTTTCAACTTCTGATTCCACCTTCAACCCATTCCCATGTTAATATTAGCTCGGTGAACCCAGATGAGAAGCTCCCAATCAAATGATTAAAGAAAGGACCTGTCAAAGTTCCCATAAACATATCAACCAACTCCCTATCAGAGAAAGGAGGTTGAACTCTTCCCGCCAGATCTCTCCACTTGTGGGCATACTCTTTAAAGCCTTCATTTGAGCCCATAGTCATACTTTGTAATTGCACACATGTCGGTTCAAGGTCACCATTGTACTGGTATTATTTGTAGAAAGTGGCAGCCAAGTCTTCCCAAGTACGAATATTGGTCCCTTTCAGCTGGTAGAACCATTCCAGATGTGTTCCAGATAAGCTTTCTTGAAAGAAGTGCACCCATAACTTCTTGTCAGCAGTGTGGGGTTGAATCTTCCAGACATAAGACCTCAAATATAGCTTTGGACAGGAAGAACTATCATACTTTGTGAAAGTAGGAATCTTGAATTTGTGAAGGATAACAACTTCTGAAAGTAGACCCAGCTCTTCAAAATCCAGCCCAGGAACTCTCTGGATCTCCATAGCATTCAAACAATCTTCCAGCTATTTATATTTTTCATCAGCGGGAGGATACTGTTCATCTGAATAGTCTTCTTCATCAAGAATTTTGCCAGAACCAAAGTTGCTTCCCCCCTCAGCTTTGATACTTTTACCGTCTTCCTCCTGATTGTCGTCTTCATTTGATGGGATGTCAAAAGTTTGAACCTGTTTGGAGAGACCTCTGAATCTTCTTCCCATGTTAAAGATACCGACCAGTTTCCTAGTCTTTTCTTATTAGCGATGAGCGCCATAAGCTTTTTTTCCCCTTTGCTAAGTTCAGGAGCGTCTCTTGGAATTGAGAATTTTGGGTCTGAAGATCTTTGACGGTTTGTTCGAGAGCTATCTTTTACTTAAATAAACAGTAAGAAGATGAGAAAACATGTCTATAAAGTACCTGTTATGTAATGAGATGGTATGTAGATGTGTATGCAATGTTTTCAAGGATCTTTAGGGATAAACAAGAATGAAATGTCGAAAATTGAGTTTGGCTGCAACTTTGTCTGAATAACTTTGTGCCTTTGTTTTTGAACATCCTTCTATAAGAATCGAGCTCACCATATCAAGTGGGTCTTGGCTTCTGACTCAAAAGAATGTACTTCGGTCCTTGACGACATTTGGTTAGAGTAAAATAAATTCACTTGCCCCCTTGCTAGCAATCTAGCTTATGATAACCCTGCATCAAAGGTCCCTAAGATCCTTGAAATGGTTAGTAGAATTCCATGTCAGATGTTATGATGTCATGATGTTATGTTTATGTTTAAACAAATAGAAAACACAAACAAATCACACAAGAGCCTTAGTTTTAAAGATTTGCATGGGGTCCATAGGTAAGTACCCTTCTCTATTGAAGTTAAGTTGGCTCAACCTATCCTAAAATAGTAATCGGGTTCTAGGAATCTCATATCACTGATTTTCTTGAAGGTTTTATTTTAGTACAACAACTGACTTGCCACCAAAACATCCCACGAGTTGAATCTCAATGAGTGTAGAATCGAGTATCAACCAACTCTGGAGTGCACCAAATTCGGCTATCTCACTACCTTCTAATGGCCAAGATGGGTCAATTAAGGTTCTAAAAGCCAGTTAGTGCTTATGACACCACGCGGCAGCCCAATGTTATCCTCGACTGACTCAAGGAACATCAGTACAAACCAAAGTGTCACACTAACATAGCCATCACTTCAACCATATCGGTCTATGTTGTACAGTTTCCATGATCTATTTCTACTTACCTAAGGTGTCCCTAGATCCGGGTGTAGGACCTTTGCAAGAAATTAAATCCAAACAACCCTCAATTTTAAAGCAAACAAAGCAGACAAGTAAAGCACGTAAAAGTGATCTAAGACTCTAAGGTAATCCATCTTTTTAAGTACTCCCCAACAGAGTCTCCAGTTCTCTAATACGGTGGGAGAACTGACTTGTTTTGTGTTTTATCGCAAATACTACGGATAGTTAGAGTCGTCACTGACGTTTCTTTTATCCACAAAGGAAAGGGTGACAAGAGCAGGAAATACCTCGAAGCTTTTGAGTTCGGGGGGTTGGTTATGAAAAGGGGAGGTATTAGCACCATTTTCATTCGTAGTTATCCACGGGCTCTTAATCTCTAGCTCACTTTTGAAATTTTTCTTTTTGTGTGTGTTTGAAAAATATTTTGAAATTTGCCAACGTAAGGCGAAACTTTGTAATGATTCTTGTATCGGTCCTCAAGAATGCGTACAAAGTGTTTTGAAGATATCTTTGAAAGTGTTTGTATGAAATGTTTTTGTTATGAAAGGTTTGTGAGCAATCGATTAACAGTTCTACCCACTCAAGGTTGTTCTTTTCATTTTCCTCCTCCTTTAGAGACAATGCTATCCATACCATTAGTTGGTAGGAAGCCCTATCCTTTGGATGTGAAGGGACATGCAAAGGGTTATCGTTCGGCCATTTAAGGCAACATGTAAGGATGCTTTAGCAATCTCGTAATGGACTTGATCATTTTTTTGAAAGGCAACGTCGAAGGGTCGTCGAGGGACTATGATCTTTTATTCTGAGGGACTTTGCTAAAGCATCCCTACGTTTGAGGGATATGACCGTTAATCGTAAGGAAACAAGAGAGGTTACCCTAAAGGTGCGAGTGTGCAAGTGTGTTGATTCAGTTATGCTTATCTTGAGATTAGGGTTTTCTAGCATTCATTTTTATATTTCCATACAAACCCTAATTACTAAGCAGTAATATAGCAAATATAGTAGCAGAAAAAATAAAGTGTTGAAACGTAAACCTAGACTATTACAACGCTTTGGGACAGATACATAATAAAGGTGAGAGAAAATAAAATGCGGAAATTAAAACCTACAACTATTACATCCCAGAGAAATTACATGATAATAAAAAAAACAAGCGGGAAATAAAGATTACATTCGTGAAACCTATACAATTTGATCTATGGAATAAGAAAAAGGAAAGAGGAAAATAAAAATGTTTTTTTTGGAGATTTTGTTATAAAAAGAATAGTTTTTGATGATGATTAAAATAAAATAAAACCTAATTAATTTTAATTAATTAAAAAATTTGAGTAAAAAACTTAAAATCTAATTAATTTTAAAATTAAAAAACCTAAAACTAATTATGTTTTTTATAAAAAAAAATAGTGTTTTTAATATTTTTTGTATTTTTAATTAAATAATAAAAAATGAGTAAAAGAAGAAGAAAAAAAATAAGAGACAAAAAGAGAATTGGGCCTGAATTAGCAAAAAAAAAGGGGGTGCGGATTACAATGAAGTCCAGGTCCAACTAAGGCTCCAGCGCTGGATCCAGTGTGGTGGCTGAAAGGAGCATATCATGGGCTGCACATCTGGAGGCGTCATATCTAGATCTGAGGGCTGCGAAACTCGAGGGTTCCCGATTGATGTACGAGGACATACTGCATATGACCTGTAAAAATAAGAAAAAATATGAAAACGACCAAAAGGCAGGGATCGAATGCACACCCTTGTATACCAATGCTTTAACGTGTGCTTCCTTGCCACTGGGGTGGCTATTTCATTCGGTCATTAAACGAAAGAAATTAATTATATAATAAACTTAATGGACTCGATCGGAGAAGCGTCAGAGCCCTAGCTCCGGTCGTCTTCTCCGGCGAGCTCATTTTTCATTCCTGCAAAATAAACACAGTCAATGATTCAATGGTACCCAACCCCTTTAATTTGAGCCTTGCGATTTCAATGGAACCCTTAGTTTTGGCTAATTCTTGTTGTATTATGAGATACAATGTAAACAACCTAAAATGATGTAAACATGGCAAAGCCTTTTTCGGTCGTTATGGGACTCATGTGATGGATTTATTCTGCATAATCATACCTCAGAAGAACATTAATGATGTTAGTATGCATCAAAACATAAAGAAAATAACAATGTAAATTTCATGCAAAAAATAAAAATCGGTGAGGCATATACGTGATTCTCAGGCCTCTTGGATCATCAGGGATAATCAAATCTTACCCTACAATGCTTCTGGAAGTGATTTGAAGGATTGACTAGCTTGGAAAGAGGTTGTAACTAGGGTTTTTGATTTGCCCTAGTTTTGAGAGTTTTAGAAGTTTTGGAATAGTGAACTTGTGCAAAGTTTTTCATGGCTTTCTTGTCTGGAATAATGAGAATATATAGTGATGAATTAGGTCAAACAAGAGTGGCTTGGACCTTTGTAAGAAATCCTCTCATTTTATCTAATTTATTTTGAATTTTAAATAAATAAAATAAAAAATAAATAAAATAAAAATCCAAGGGGTGTATGAATAAGTTCAGAGGTTCTCTATGAGGCCTTATGCACGTTTGAACCTTGAAAGATCAGCCCATCAGCCCAAAATTCCATGTTTGCTCACTTTGGGTTTCATGCATTTTCTCAAAATTTCCCAACTTGCACCAATTATAACTTTCTTAATTTTTATCATATGAAGGTGATCTTGGACTTTTTGGAAAGTCCAAGATGTCCTATACACTTTCTATCTTGGTAAATTTTCCATTTGGATACTTTATCTTGATGTAAATTGCTTTATCAAAAAGTGTCTTTTTGTTGACTTTTGAAATGACCTATAATGTTTTGGCCCATATCTTTCAAATGAAACATTTTTTGGACTTGAGCTTAGAGAGTCAAAGTTGTAGAGAATTGAATTTTCTTAAAAATAAGCTTTTGTTGAAGAAAATGTGATGAAACATGTGGAAGTTATGCTTGGTCAAAGTTAAGTTGACTTCTCCTTAAGAAAATCCTAATTTGGTAACTTTTGACTTTTGATGAATCTTGAGTTTTCTTGATGAACCATGATCAAACCTTGATAAAATGATGAATGTGACTTTAAAATCTTGACTTTGACAAAAAATCTTGAAGTTTGACTGTATGTTGACCATAATTGACTTTTTATCCAATACAGTTGATTTTTAGTCATTTGAGCAATTGACTAAGCAAACTTGTGATACAAGCTTGAAATTTGGCCTGAGCATTCCTTGAGACATATGAGGAACCATGAAATCCATTTTAGGAATTATAAGCTCAAATTTCCTTGATAAAAGTGAAACCCTAGTTGTAGGTCAACTGCTTAAGAGGAGAATTTGTCTGATCAAACATTGAGTAGCCTTGAGCAATTGAAAATCCTAGGAGCATGAGGAGGTGTCTTGAAGAAAATGGAAGGAAAAATTTTGGGGTACAACACCTGCACATGAGCCTTTTCGTTGAGTGGATTTATGAAAAATAACTAATTTTTAAAAGGATTCACACCATCATAATACTCTTCTAAATAACGGTAACATGTGCCAGTGTAATTAAACCCTAACACGGTGCATGGTTTAATATGCTATGTTGCACCCAAAAAAGGATAAAGAAAAATGAAAAATATGGCTCCCCTCCCCAATAATCACACCAATATTGGAAGACTTTAATGTAGGCCTAGCTCACATGGTTAAATTGTAAAGGAGAAATCATCAGATGGTATAGAATCTTTACTTCGAAACTGTTGAAGGGCAAGCAGAGACCTATAATCGAAAAAAGTACACCCATGAAAAGTAATAATGCGTTCTCCATACTCACTACAAATCCTTTTATATTCCTTAGGAAACAATACGCCCCAGTCAGAAGAAGGACCCACGTCAAGGAAAGCACTTTCGAGACTACCTTCGTGAGCAAATATAGAAACAATTACCGAAATTGTGGGATCTACCCAAGAGACAGAAGTATCCTCTTTTGGTTTTTGACACATGATGGGAACCACTTCCATTGATTAAGAAAATAATATGTTTCTATATTATGGATGACAAAAAGAACAAAGGTAACGTCCCAAGAAACTATATAATTGATTCCACAAAAACCGTGCAATGTCTTATTGAAAGCGGGATGATAGGCGTCATCAACAACCCAAATTGCCTCAGAAAAATGTTTAAGTACTTTAGTTTCCAAAGGTCATCATGATAGAGCACATGAAAAGACATCTAAAGCATGAAGCGTATTTAAAAATGACAACGATGTCACATCTTGACCTTCCACTCAAACCGAGCTACTACCGGCAGGAAAAGACAAACACAACAAAGCCCTCACCCTACAGAGTAAAGGTAATGGCTTCAGAGGCAACTGTTATATGGAGATCAAAATACTCAATAGTTGTGACCTAAAGAATACATTGATTTGTTGTGTCAATCACATAGCACGTGTGCTATTTTGGGTTAGAGGGCACATGATCTAAATCCATATACATCCAACGAATCCCCTCATCCTACGCTTAAAGATCATCAAGCTATTGTAACCACTCTAATATATAAGGATGAAGCACGTCATTTTTTAGGTAGAATTCAAATTCAAACTTCATTCATTCTTCTTACTCTCATAGTAACTTGAGTGTTAGATTTTTAATCTTGTATATCAGCCCCTTTTCCACCTTACCAAAAACTCAAGTCTATTGTTGCAATCCACAACCTCAAATCTTCGATCAATTCTAGTTCCTTCGTCGAACAAATTTAATATTAAAATTTCATATTATTGAATAATAATATTGGAAAGTGTTATTATATATAATTAAAAATAGTTTTCAAATTTTACAAAATAACTAGAATTGGATCTCTATTTTTAACAACACATATCTCTTTTTTAAAATTTAAAATACTACTATTTCATTTTTAAATTATAAGTATTGTATGCAAAGGAGAAATTATAAGTACTCTTATTAATTTATCCTTCAATTAATTTTATAAGAAAAAGAAATAATACAATAACTAATATTAAAAGCATAAAAAGTATTAATTTAAAACATTTAGATTTTACTAGAATACATATAATTTGAGACAGCCAATAAAAGATTAAAAGAATGGAAAAACCAAAGACTCTTTAAAAGAAATTAAATTCGATGTATATTACTAGTAACTCAAGAAACGAAAATTAAGAGATTATATGACTGAGAGAGAATGAGTGGGAAAAAAAGGCAGAATTAACATCAAAACGCCGCGCCAGGTAGGGGTCGAACCTACGACTTTCTGCTTAGGAAACAGACGCTCTATCCACTGAGCTACAGGCGCTACTTGTTGTTAGCTCTATAAGTTTAACTTAAATAAAATATAAGAAGGTGATATGATAACGTAATCTATTCACATGCAAACGTAATAAATCTACTTTTTAATCTCGTTTTGAAATAAGCGACTTTCATTATGATGTCATACCCTCCTTATGTTCAAGATAATACACTTAAATTAAAACATAGCAATAGCCATAAATGGAACTAAACAACTGATCTTCTCCATTTTCTTTTAATACTGTCTTGTTTATTTTCAACTGTTGTAAAATCAAAATATGACTTTTTTTTGTGACATTTGTAAATATATTCCACAAGCATCACTTTTTTTGTGACATTTGTAAATATATTCGACAAGCATCACTTTTTTTATTTACACATTCCACCCATTTAAAATTTGGACACACTTAATTCTCAACACACTATATTTATGTTCAATCTCAAAATCACATAATTTAAAATTATTTTAGATTTTAAAGTTTAGATTTCATATTAAAATTGGAATCTGAACGTAATTGTTTAAGTACTAGTTGGAATATATGTGCAATATACGGGAAAAAATCACAAATTAAAATTTTATTTATCAATATATTAATTACTGCAATATATAAAACAATTATAAAATACAATATATATTATTAAATATAAATTTATCATTATAAAATATAATAAAATTCTCTAATATAATACAATACTAAATTAGTTGAAAATTGATTAATTTTATTTTAAGAAAAATGTACTATTTGCAGTCATTAATATATTATATTTTTATGTAAATCAATAATTATGTGTAATATGATCTTATAAAAATTATATCAAATTTTTATGTAAGTAAAAAAATAAATTGAAATATATGGAATAAATAGTGGGCCTTGATGGAAAACAAAAGAAGGATAGGATCCAATAGCAATGAGTTTCAAAATTATAAAAGTATGTTATGGAAGGTAAAATCGACTTCAAGATGAATAGCCAAAAGATAAGCGGCGTTTCTCAGATAAAAGTTTCATGTAACACGTTAGTGTTAGTGTATTTTGTTGATACGAATGTTAATTTGTTTGGTTTCATGGTTTTTGTGAAAGAGTATTGTGTTTTGTCATTTTTATTTGTGATATATGGTATCGAGTTCAAATATTGTATCGAAAGTTGAGTATGAAGCTAGCGCACGGTTGCTGGAGTTAGAGTTGCATACGGATTAAAACAATCATAGTTATTTGTTATGCTTAACGTACAATTATGCTTGACGTACAATTATGATGGTACTTTTATTAGACTAAAATTATGCATGAAGTAAATATCACTTTTGCCTTTTTTGTTTTGTTTTAAATCTCTACACAAAATGTATACAAAATTGAATATATCACTTATAAACATTACCAAAAAAAATATTTTGAGCTTACATCAATTATATTGCAATTTATAATAACAAACTTAACAAAAAAATTGAAATTATTCTAGATTACCAAGTGTTTTCCTTTACACGACATTGATTATTTATTTATTTTTAATTTTAAATCGAAATGCTTTTAAATCTAATATAAGACATATTACATTATAAAAAAACATATATTTAGTCTAAGTTCTATTTTGAGTCCAACACTTTCTTAAATTTAATTACTGGTGCATTAAATAAAATAAGTATATGGGAACAAGAAATAAATTTAATTATGGAAGTATTGACAGTAAAAATAAATTAATTAGGGTTTTAGGTTCTCAAAATATAACATCATTGAAAGTATTCTCATATTAGATTATTCTTTTCAATGTTATGAAAAAATACCATATATTATCATTGTCAAATGTTTCAATATGTCATGTGGATTAGGGTTACCCAACTATTTATGGGCATGCGGGTCAATACCCATATTCAAGCCCATATAGCTATTAATATATAGTTTGTTGAATAGGGTTTCATGTTCACGATTATACTGCCATTGGAAGTGTTGACAGCAAAACAATATTCAGAAAACCTATGACATGTACTCTTCGTGTTGGCAGCAAATAATGTTCAGCAACATCTATGGCGTGTATTATTTATGAAGGTATGTTTGTTGGAAGAAATTCGGAGGGTCAACACGAGAGAGCATTTAACATTGAACTAAGAGTAACACATAAGTGTGAGAGACACCACATATTCACCCAAAATCTTAAGGTGATAAGTGTATGGGTTCTTCCACTTATAAATGCTCAACTCTCTATATTTATAATCAATATAGGACTACAACTCACACTTGGCTTTATTATTCTCAACACTCCCCTTCAAGTGTGAGTCAATAATGTTCTCCCTCAAGTGGAAACTCTTTTTTTTTCCATTGCACTTGTACCGTCATTGACACCTATTCCTGAGCATTTCAATACCCCTCTTCTTGGGTATTTCGATTTCAATGGGACACCTCTTTTTGGATATTTCGATACAAGTAAGTCAGTATTTTTACTTGAACCAAATGATCATGATACCATTTGTTAGTTCATGGGGAAATATTGGGCCAAGTGTAACACACGAGTGATAGAGACACCATATATTCATCCAAAAACTTAAGGCAATAGGTGTATGGATTCTCCCACTTATAAATGTTCAATTCTCCATATTTATAACCAATGAGAGACTCCAACTCACACTTGGCTTTATTATTCTCAACAATGTCCTTATTTTATTTTTGAATTTGTAAGTTTGGATTATTCATACCAATTTTCAGAAACCATAGTAAATGGTTTGTTTCTATAAAAGTTTGGCATGAATATGATTTTATGTGCTGTTACTAAGATTTTTAAATCTTATGGTTTCAACTGGATTTATATCTTTTATTATATGGACAATAATATACTTTCTTTGTACGATTTGTTTTATTGTATCAATTGTATGATTGTTGTATTATAATTGTATCTTAATCTTAATATATATAAATTCAAGATTGTCATAATGCAACCCTAGCCACATGTCAATTCAATAGTAAATCTAAGCACAAATCATAATTCTAATTTTACTAATTTAACCTTACATAAAGAATAAATAATTATAAATATGATATAAATAAAAATAATAATAATAATAATAATAATAATAATAATAATAATAATAATAACAATAATAATAATAATATAAATAATAAGTAATAATCTAAATAATAAATAATAAATTATTTAATAATTGACACAATATTAATAATTAAAATAATAATAATAACAATAAATAATAATAATAATAATAATAATAATAATAATAATAATAATAATAATAATAATAATAATAATAATATTAAGCCATAGCAATAAAAAATAAAAATAAATAATCACAATCATAATAATAATAAAGACCAAATTATACAAAAACATTTTAACAATCAAATTAATTTATAATAGAGAAGAAGTAAATAAAACATAAATACAATTTTATAATAAGTAATATATTATTTATTAAATTGACACAATATTAATAATTAAATTAGTAATAATAATAATAATAATAATAATAATAATAATAATAATAATAATAATAATAATAATAATAATAATAATAATAATAATAATATTGAGCCATAGCTATAAAAAAATAATTAATAATAATAATAATAATAATAATAATAATAATAATAATAATAATAATAATAATAATAATAATAATAATAATAATAATAATAATAATAATAATAATAAGGATTAAATTATACAAAATAATTTTAACAATCAAATTAATTTATAATAGATAAGAAATAAAAAAAAAAACATAAATAAGATTTTAATATATATATTTTTGGATTCAAATATATTAAAATATTATTACTCTCACAACTCAACAAGAGATTTTAATACACGCAATTTTTTTTATTTTTTTTAATTAACTATTTTTTTCTATTTTTAATTATTGATAGAAAGTCTTTATTACTATTTTTTTTCTTTACTTCATCTAAGTTACAAAATTAAAAGGTTATTAGACTATTAACTTCATTAAAGTTATATAATAAAATAAGTTATAAGAAACTTTTTAAAATTTAATAAATATAATATTTGAGTTTAGTCTCTTGTTAGTATCAGTTACATAACTGTTCCCAGATTAGATGGTTATGGTGTCAAAAATTTCAAGTCTGCTTCGGGAATTATCAATGAGGATGTGGTAAAAGTTGTCTAAGAGTTTTTTGAAAAACGAAAAATCTACAAAGCTATAAATTACACTTTAGTGACCCTTATCCTCAAAACTAATGCAACTAAGATGGTAAAGGACTTCAGGCCAATATCATATTGCTCTATTACTTACAAAATTATTTCCAAGGTCACGACTAGGAGACTTAGTAAGGTGCTGAAGAGTGTAATTGATATTAGCCAAATTGCCTTTGTGTCGGGTCTTCACATCCAGGATCACATTCTGCTTGCGTATGAACTCATTTAGGGCTACAGTAGGAAGAGGGATCCTCCCAGATGTATGCTTCAGATGGACATTCAGAAGGTCTATGACATGGTGGAGTGGTGTGCCCTTGAAAACATTCTGAAAAAGATGAGTTTTCCGAAGAATAAAGTTATAAATAGACATGTGTATACCTAGTATTAGACAGAACTTACATGTGTATTTTAGGGTTGTAGAATTCTTATTTTCTGTGCCTTTCTAATATCATCTTGATAGAAGAGTAGAATTGTTTTGTTGGGTTGTAAGTTCTCTATTAGATGTTCATAAGCTTTTAAGCATTGAACATATTGTGTTTCAATTCTCATAAGCTTTTAAACATTGAGTCTTGCGTGTTTTGGAAGTATAGCTTCCAATTGTTTTTTGTTCTTTACTTGTGTTTAGAGTTTCTCCAATTGCTGAGTTTAATTGAAGAGGGTTTTGAGGATGGCCTTATACTTAGGTGTGTCTTAGATAGAAGTTAAGCAAAGGGTAGTGATTAAGTGCGTAGACTGTAAACTGGAGGTTTACTGTAAGGTCTGGAAATTGATACTATCTAGTTGATTTCTCCCTGGCTTGGTAGCCCCTAGAGTAGGAAGTTTGTTCCGAACTTGGAAAATATTTCATGTGTTATTTACTTTCAACACTGTTATATTTTTTTGATACATCTTATTATTGTGTGTGAAGTCGGATTCGGTGTCTTGACATCTCTTAGGACATTCGGGATCTGATATCCAAAATTTCAGTTGGTATCAGAGCCGATATCCATCTCTGACTATGAGTGAGATTCAGGGAAGATAATTTCTGGTGTAATGGACAAGTATGGAAGAACTGTGGTTAAAATACCGATTCTGGATGGTACTAACTATGATAGTTGGTAAACTCGTATGGAAACCTTTGTAAAGTCCTTTGGTGATAAGGCTTGGAAAATGTTGTCGAAGGTTGGGATCCACTGAAGGTTGTGGATGCAACAGGGAAAGTCACTGATGTGCTGAAGCCTGAAGAAGACTGGGATGATAATGATGAGGCGTTATCTCAAGGAAACTCCAAAGTATTGAACTCCATATTCAATGGAGTTGATAAAAATATTTTCCAGCTGATAAAGAATTGTAAGCATGCAAAAGTTGCATAGGAGAGACCCTGAAGAAAGTTCATTAAGAAAATTCTAAGGTTAAATTCGCAAAGCTTCAGCTTCTCTCCTCCAAATTTGAGAACTTAAAGATGAATGAGGATGAAAGTGTCCAGGACTATCACATGATTGTTCTATATATTCCTAATGATTCAGAAGACCTGGGAGAGAAGATAACAAATGATAAGTTGGTCAGGAAGATTCTTAGATCTCTTCCTAAGAGATTTAACATGAAGGTGATTGCTATTAAAGAATCCCAAGATTTAAGCACGATGACAGTAGATGAACTTGTAAGTTCACTTAAGACTTTTGAGTCTACTATCAATGAAAGATTTGAAAAGAAGAAGAGTATAGTTTTATCTTTGAGTGCTATAGACTCAGAGGACAAAGGAAACATGAACTTAGAAGGAATATCTTATGATCTCGTGCTGCTGGGAAGACAGTTTAGTATGGTGCTGAGGAAGTTCAGGTTGGGTGCTAAGAACATGTCATACGACGTCAACAAAAACCAGGACCTGCAAAGAAAGCTAAGATTTGAAGAAAAGCCAAACCAAGGGAAATATGTTCAATGTCATGAATGTGATGGATATGGATACATAAGAATTGAATGTGCCACCTATCTCAAAAAGTAAGGAAAGAATTTGTCTGTGTCTTGGTCTGATGGAGAATCTGAAAGTGATCATGATGAAGATTCAGCCAAGCTGGTGACTGCCTTGACTGGAATTTGTGGATCTGATAAAGAATCTTGTGAATCAGATAAAGAATCATATGTTAGAGAACTCACTGTTAGTGAACTGGCTGATGGGTATTCGGAGTTGTGCCTCAAGAATGAAAGATTGTGTCAGAAAGTATTGACACAAAAGTTTGTCATTACTCAACTGGAGGTTGAGAAAGAAGAGCATCTGTCTATCATTGCTAAACTTAAATAGGAGAATGTTGGGAGTGTGAAGAGTCTTGGTTTTAATAACCAAAATGTGAAGAACACCAAGTAAATATTAGAATTCGCTCATCAAAAGATGAAACATGATCTGAAGATGTCAAGGAACATGTTCCAACAACAGTCACGACATCAGGGAAGATATTATAGTCCCATGTATCAGCCATGGAGGTGTCACTATTGTGGAGGGTTTAGACATTTAAAGTCCTCGTGCTACAAATTGTATGGATATAATATCCATAGATTCCCTTACAGAAGTAAAGATGATAACTCTAAGGCAATGTCAAGAGGAGCTTTTCACCATGACTCATATAGACTCATAGCTTACACTTCTCTCAAAGACTCAACTCGAGAAGACTGGTATTTTGATAGTGGCTGCTCCAGACACATTATTGGAGTTAAGATATTTTTAGCGGACATCAAACCACGTGCCACTAACTATGTCACTTTTGGAGATGGGTCAAAGAGTGAAATCAAAGGTGTTGGAAAGGTGGATTATGTTGGACAACCTAGTCTAGATAATGTGTTGTTTGTAAAAGGGCTAGCAGCAAATCTGATAAGTATCAGTTAACTTTGTGATCAAGGTCTCAAAGTTAACTTTACTCAATCCGAATGCCTGATTACAAATGATAAGAATGAAATGGTCATGTCTGGAACCATTTCAAAGGACAACTTCTACCTATGGAATTCTCCAAAATTTCCATCAACATGCTTATTATCAAAAGATGATGAAGTAAGCATATGGAATCAAAAGCTCGAACACCTACATCTGAAGGGAATAAAGAAGATCCAGACGAAGGAAGCTATCAGGGATATTCCCAAACTAAAGATTAATGAAGGGAGAATTTGTGGAGAATGTCAATTTGGGAAACAGACAAGGATGTCCCATAATAAGATTCAACATCTTGTTACCTCAAGAGTTCTAGAACTCCTTCACGTGGACTTGATGGGGCCTATGCAGGTGGAAAGTCTTGGAGGAAAAGGTATGCCTACGTTGTGGTTGATGACTACTCGAGATTCACTTGGGAGAAGTTCATCAAAGAGAAAAAGGTTGTGGTGTTATCAGAATCATAAGTGACCACGGGAAGGAATCTGAGAACAATAAATTTGAGGAGTTCTGTGAATCTGAGTGGATTAGTCATGATTTTTACTCACCCATCACTCCTCAACAAAATGGTGTGGTTGATCGAAAGAAAATGGCTATTCAAGAGTGTGAAAGAGTTATGCTTCATGCAAAGAAATTACCCATTTACTTTTGGGTTTAAGTCATGAACACTGCTTGCTATATTCATAACAGGGTGATAATCAGAATTGGAACCTCAGTTACTCTGTATGAATTATGGAGAGGAAGAAACCCAAATTTCAAGTACTTCCATGTCTTTGGAAGTAAATATTATATTCTGGATGACCGTGATCCAAGAAGGAAGTTGGATGCCAAGAGCGATGAAGGAACTTTTCTGGGATACTCTATTAACAGTAAAACATATAGAGTATTTAACTCCAGAGCCAAGGTAATGATGGAGTCTTCAAATGTTATTGTTGACGACTCAACTAAATAAGATGATGCCCCAGAATAAGTTGAGATAACTACTCCTATAGGAGGTGAAATTGCTGAAGAAAATGTCACAACATCTTCCACAGACGTTGCAAGTCCAAGTGTTTATACTGAAGTTGAAGAACCTCAGGTAACTAAAAAAGGACCCTCTCTCAGAATTCAAAAGGACCATCATAAGGAACTGATAATAGGATATCATAGACAATGGGTAGTTACCATATCAAGGGAAGTTGTATCAATGCTTGTTTTGTGTCAAAGATTGAGCCTAAAAATGTGAAAGAAGCTTTGACTGATGAATTCTGGATCAGTGCTATGCAAGATGAGCTTGGTTATTTCAAAAGAAATGAAGTTTAGGACTTGGTACCAAGACCTGAAGGGGTGAATATCATTGGTACAAAATGGGTGTACAAGAACAATACTGATGAACAAGGTGGTGTCATAAAAAATAAAGCCAAACTGGTTACTCAGGGGTACACTCAAATTTAGGGAATAGACTTTGATGAAACATTTGCTCATGTGGCTCGCTTAGAGTATATCATATTGCTTAGTAGCTTATCACCTCAAGTTTAAGCTGTATCAAATGGATGTAAAGAGTGCCTTTCTAAATGGGTACTTGAATGAAGAAGTTTATGTTGAGCAACCAAAAGGATTTGTTGATCCTTCTTTTCTAGATCATGTGTTCAGATTATAGAAGGCCCTGAACAGACTGAAACAAGCTCCAAGAGCTTGGTGTGAAAGATTGACTGAATTTCTAGTCAGTCATGGATATAGAAAGAGTGGAATTGACAAGACTCTCTTTGTTAAAGATGAAGATGGAAAGTTGTTGATAGCTCAGATCTATGTGGATGACATTGTTTTTGGAGGAATGTCAAATGACACGGTCCAATATTTTGTCAGACAGGTGCGATCTGAATTTGAGATGGGCTTGATAGGTGAAATGACTTACTTCCTTGGATTGTAAGTCAAGCTGATGGAAGACTCAATTTTTCTTTGTCAGAGAAAATATGCAAGAAATGTTATGAAGAAGTTTGGGTTGGAAAACGCCAACCATAAAAGAACTCCAGCTCCTACACACCTGAAGCTAACCAAATATGAAAAAGGAGTTAGTGTTGATCAAAGTCTGTATAAAAGCATGATTAGCAACCTTCTATATCTTAATGCTAGCAGACCAGACATCACATTTGTTGTTGGAGTATGTGCAAGATATCAAGCAGAACCTGAGGTAAGTCACATTAATCAAGTAAAGAGGATTCTGAAGTATGTGAATGGAACATGTGACTATTGTATGTTGTACTCCCATGATACAAGTTCCTTGTTTATGGGATTTTGTGATGCTGATTAGGCTGGAAGTGATGATGATAGGAAGAGTACCTATGGAGGGTGTTTCTTTATGGAAAACAACTTGATCTCTTTGTTCAGTAAGAAGCAAAATTGTGTTTCTCTTTCTATTGTTGAAGCTGAGTACATTGCAGCATGAAGCAGTTGCTCTCAACTGGTATGGATGAAGCAAATTAGGTCTGAATACAATGTCACACAAGATGCTACGACATTGTTTTGCAAAAATTGGAGTGCTATAAATATTTCCAAAAATCCTATTTAGCATAGTAGGACCAAGCACATTGACATCTACATCACTTCATCAGAGAACTTGTAGAGGATAAAATCATTAAACTTAAGCATGTCAAAAATGAGAATCAACTTGTTGATATCTTTACAAAAGCTCTTGATGCTGCTTGTAACACCTCGAATTCTAGATTAATTATTTAATTAATTAATTTAGCGTGGTTACATGAGTTAATGTGAAGTGTTTGATGTTTTGATGATTATATGTGAGTCTTTATGGTGATTTGTGAAATTATGATGAATATGAAGTGTACCATGATGATTGAGATAAACATGATGTTTGAATATGATGATTTGATGAATATGATGTGTGATGGGTTAATATGAGTAGTATAGAGGAAATTAAGTGATATTGACCAATTGTGTATTTTTAGAATAATTAAAGTAATTATTTAGAATGATATTAATTAAGATAAATAGAATAATATATGATGTAGATGAATTAAGGGCATTGTGGTTATTAATGGATAATAAGTAAGGACAAGGTGGGAAGTTTGATATTAAGGTTCTAAAGGTTATACAAGGAATTAGGGGAAAATAAAGTCATTGTGGAACGATTGTAGAATTGGGAGAAAGAAACTGACGTTGTGGACAAGAGATTTCGGTAGAGAACCAAAGAGAAGTTGAATTGCTGCTATAATCTTAAGGTAAATGGAGTTTTATCATTTTTATTATATTTGATTTAAGGCTTAGATGATTGGTAGACTGCCTTAGGTTTTGGTATATGGTGATTTGGTGTTGTTTGATGAGAAATTGATGAATTGGTGATGAATAATGGTTTATAATTGATGTATAATGACTATAGAATTATAGGTCGTTGATAGATGAACAAACCATGTGATTAAATGGTGTTTTAGGACCTATAACATAATAAAATTGCAATAGAATTGGACTAGTTTATGCAGGAAAATCCTGTTTGCACTGTGTTACCAGGTGATGAAGGTAGTGTCATCAGGCGAAGATATATTCCCAATACTTAATATAGAATGAAGTTAAGTTTCCCATGTTGGATTACGAAAATACTTGTTTATTAAGATGATTAGAAGATGAATAAGGGATGATTAGGAGACATTATGATGATAACTTATATAATATAATGACATGAAGATATGTTGTGTGATATGATGATGTTTGGATATTATGATGACACGATGATGATTACTATGATGATGCTTTGTTTATGATGATGATGCTATGAAGTTGTGTTGATTACTATGATGATTCTATGATGTTGTGTTGATTACTATGATGATTCTATGATGTTGTGTTGATTACTATGATGATATGATGATATGATAATGTAATCATGAATGATGATGCATGTTGACTAGTCATGGTCGTGTTTATTATGTTTTTGTGCATCATGAATTCATGGCATATGTTAGGACTTTAGTCCAGTGAAGTTAGGACTTCGGTCCAGCGAAGATGATAGGATTATTGTCCAGTGAAGGCATCAATCCCATAGTGTGGATTGGGTGCAACAATGAAGTGCTCTAGTTCCAAGCGGAAATCAATCCTATGGTGGGGACCTTTTGAGATAATGATGACTAAGTCATCAGTGAAGTTTTGGTACCATATTCATTAGTCTATGACATTGCATAATGATTTGTTTGTGACACTTGATGATACATTGTGTATGATGATGTTGTGTTCATGTATTGATGAAGTTGTGAAGGTGTGAGCATAACATTAAGATATGATGATGTGTGATTCCTTGCTTATGTGAATATTTACTATGTCTATTCCTTATGTCTTATATAATGATTATGATTTACTCACCCATTCTGTTTGAATGTTGCCTCCACGTCGGTAACACGCAACTGATCAAGAATAGTCCGTAGAAGCATTAGAGGATAGCTTCGGAGTGCACTTATTTGCTTTTGTTGAATAAAGGGAGTCTTTCTATGATATGTAACATCGGAGTTGGGATAAAATGATTGGAACTTATGTTATTTGTTTTGTTTTAAGATGTTGAGTCACCCTACGTGGTAATCGAGATGTTTTTATCTATAAGTATGAATTATGAAGCATGACTAAATGTTATGAAGAATATATGACTTATTAATTCCACTGCGAATTTTGAAATGATTATTTGATGAGACCAAAGTGTTATATGATTTTAAGTGTTTTTGCAACCCGTGTTACAAAGCAGGATGTATTATTATGATGTTTTATATGAATATGTGACACCTTTGTTGATGATATACTCTGATTTTTTTATTAAAATAATTATGAATATTATTTGGGGTTTAGTGGGGTGTTATATCAGTGGTATTAGAGCAGGTTGGTCTGTCCAAGTAGACTATTGAGTCTGTAGTGTGTGACAGTTGAATGTTGTCGAGATAGTTTTTAACCATTGTGAATGTTATTAATATGAAACAGAGAAATGGATGGAAGGAACAATGCTGCACTTTATGCTGCTTTGCAGGTTGTTGCTCAAGCTGTGCAACATTAGCCTAATGATGAATCACATGTTTTGGAGATGTTCCAGAGGAATCATTTGCCTGTTTTCAAGGGTAGGTTCAATCCTGATGGAGCAGAAGTTTAGCTTAAGGAAATTTAGAGAATCTTCCGAGTCATGGATTTCTTAGAGGCGCAAAAGGTGTGTGTGATACGGTGGGAAAGAACTGACTGTTTTTGGAATGCTGGTTTGCGGTTTGCGTTTGTTTTTGCAAAATGTCGCGGTAAGCAAGAGTCGCCACCGACTTTTATTTTATCCAACAAGGAAAGGAAAAAAGCACATAAAAATTCCTTTTTTCGAGATATTTCTCGGGTTCGGGGGGTAGATTATAGAAAGGGAAGGTACTAACACCCTTTCTATCCGTGGTTATCCACGGGCTCTTAGGTACTTGCTCATATTGTTTTCAAAATTGCTTTTCTTTGTGCTTGTGGGTTTGAAAAAAGTTTTTGTTTTGAAAACTTTGATTTAACTCTTGCTTCTGTCCTCAAGAGCGTATGAAGTGTTTTTGAAAACATTGTTCGAAAAGTGTAAGTGTGAAAAAGATTTTTGTTTTTTGAAAGAGCAAGTACTTAAGAACCATCTACCTACTCGAAAAAGGAATCGTTCTATGTTATCTTCCTTTAGACAATGATATCCCACTATTGATGAGTAGGTAGCACCGTCGTTGGAGTTTAAGGGTCAATTCGAATTTAGGGACTTATGGTCACTAAAGCAATGCTAGGACGCCTTAGCGGTAACCCTAATGTCTTAGATCATTTGTTTTGAGGCAACAATATTCGAGGAAACCGTTTCGATGCGACTATGATCTTTAGACAAGGGGACGACCTCTAAAGTGACCTATACTCAATGACCGTTTACAAAGGCAACCAAGTGGGGTGTACCCTAAGAGTGCGCATGTGCGAGTGTATCGTTTTCAGTTATTTTTATCTTTGTACATGTTAATGGTGATCTAATTTGATTTTAGGTTAAAATATTCAGTCTTATCATGCATCCCCTATTATCAAACATCTAACAGTTTATAAGTTGCGGAAATTAAATTGCGGAAATTTTAACTAACTATTACAAGGCGTCGGGTATTTACATCGCCAAAGACAAACCCTTTAAAAATAAGTAAAGCGATAAAAAATAAATAAAGGCCCTATTAAGCTATTACAATCCGGAATCAGATACATAAATGGATAAAAGAAAGTAAATTGCATGCGGGAAATTAAATCGAGCGCAAAGTAGGGTTTTGACCCTTTTTTGTTAAAGAAAAGATTTTTTTGTGGTTTTTATTTTAAGAAAAAAAAATGAAATTAAACCTAAATTAATTACTAAATTAAATTGATTAAATTAATTAATAAGAATAAATTGTTTTTGGATTTTTGGTATTTTAAGAAAGAAATCAAAATTAATGTTAGTAATTAAAACCTAAATTAATTCTAATTTAATTTTAATTGTTTACAAAAGAGTTAAAGTTATTCTAATTAAAAAAAACTAAATTAATTTAATTAGTGTTTATTAATAAAAATAAAAATAAAAATTTTGATTTGATAAAGAAAATATTTTTGTGGTTTTAATTTTATAAAGAAAAGAATTTGATTGGTTAGTATTTAAACAAAAATAGTAAAAAGCAATTAAAATAAACAAAATAAATAAAATAGAAAGAGAGAGAGAGAGGTTTGGGCCTGAAAAGGGTGTTTGAGAAGCAATTCTGAAGCCCGTTAAGCACTGGCCTTTTGTTGACTTTGCAGATCTGATGCTTGCACGCTGACTTGGACTATGGTGAACCATCATCTCTTGGCCACCAGATTTGGCCTTTGACCATCTGGCAATTAATTGAACGATGGTGCATGGTGAGCTGCTGACTTGAACTAACACCTGATTACATGAAAAGCAAAGGGAAAATGCAAGGCGCTGGAGGCAGGGATCGAACCCCTGACCTCCAGCCACTAATGCTTTGGAAGGGAACACGCTGGCCACTGGGACACGCTGTTTCAATTGTTATAAGAATACAAACAATATATATTATATAAAAACAAAATCATGTGCCAGCAAATAAAAAAATGCGCGCTAATTTTGAATGGACCTATGGGCAAGGGACACCTCATCATCCCTGTCCTGAAACCTGCAAATGATTTACCTACGGATTTGAATTCACAACTAAAAACATAGGTCCATCATAGAATCCATCTTAGGCTACATAAATTAGTTCCAAGGCCATGGTTGCATTTGTCTTCCTCTTCCGGTCACGCCTATAGCCACCACTAAGGCTAATTTTATTTGAAATAAAAAACCACAAACCAAGATGCAAAACCCTAACAATGGTGCTTCACGTTAAAGGTTAGATAAATAAAATTGAATAATGCAAAAAGCTTAGAAACATTGTGAGCATTACAAATATGCAAGCAATTTGTATAAAGGATGCAAGAATGATGATTTACGAATTCAAATACAGAGCTAGGTAACGTGATGCTTACAGCGTGTTTGGGCGTGTATGGAAGCCTGCTTTGGATTGGTTTCGCCTCAGTGAACATCCAAGAATCGATTGGGATGCTTATTGGCTTCTGAAAACACATATATGCACGATTTTGATCTCATACTTTTTACCACTTTTTTCAAGTTTTGTTCTCTCTATGCTTGCAGCCTCCAACCTCTATTTTCGTGCCTTTGCCTTCCTTATGTAATGTATATTGCATTAGGGTAAGAAACTTGGTACAAATCTCTCCATATCAATGCTCATGAATTGGATTTGATTCCACCATTACAACCTTCCAAATTTGGCCTAAATCATATCTTCTTGTAACCAATGCACTTGATGCGAATTTTATTCACATAATAGCTGTATTCAAAGCCTAAAGCAACCAAAAAATCATGAGTTATAAATACTTTTGATTTTATATGATATTATTTGATTTAAAGTGAATAAATTCAATTAAAAATCAATTTAAATAATAAAAATAAGATACGGGCTCATGGCTGAAGCTAGGACACGTGGGAAACCATGCAAGCTCAAATCAATTGAAAAAGAATGGGCCCATTTTACAAAATTTGAAGTTTTGGGGATAGTTGACTTTTGGCAATTTTGCAAAAATGTTCAACTTCAACAATGCATAACTTCTTCAATTTTAAACTTTTGGAGGTGTTCTTAGACTTTTTAGAAATCTTGATATGTCCTATAACCAACCCTTTTAGTATCATCTCATTTTGGTATTCCATGCTCAAGTTATAAGCTTTGGCAAAAAAAGGTGTTTTTGTTGACATTCAAAAATGACCTATAATGTCCAAATTTATAACTTCTTTTGAGTTCATTTTATGATCTTGGGGTATGAATATGGATTGTAGGAAATTGCATCCTCTTCAAAATGAGCTTTGTATGGGTCATTTCTCATAAAGTATGAGAAAGTTATGCTTGGTCAAAGTTGAGTTGACTTTTCCTACAAAACCCTAATTTAGCAACTTTTGGATCTTGATGAATTTTGAGCAATCCTTGATGAATCATGATAAACCCTTGATCAAATGATGAAATAACCTTCAAAATGAGAATTTTGACAAAAACATCTTGAGGTTTGACTGTTTGTAGGTCACAGTTGACTTTTGCCCTAGCACAGTCGATTTTTGGACCCTTTGAGCAATTGACTGAGCAAACTTCCTCTGCAAGGCTTGAAACTTGACATGGATGATCTTGAGAACATATTAGGACATTGGGGAGCACTTGAGGTCATTTGGATTCAAGGATCTTGATGCAACACAAAACCCTAATTTGGGGTTGACTGCCTTAGGAGATGACTTGTCTGACCAACTCTTGAGCAACCTTGAGCCACTTGGAGATTTTTCTTACAATGTTTTGAGAAATATGAGAGGGAAAATTTTAGGGTACAATAGCTGCCCCTGTTCAATCTTCTTAAACCTGAGGATGTAGATTAGCTTTCGTGCCTTTCGTGATCCGAAGGTAGAAGATGATTGAACACTAGAGTGCCCAGAAATTTGCACTCACATGAAGTGGTATCAGCCTTGTGATGTTGGGAATGGGATTTACACATGCCATTTGGAGATTTTTGGCGGGAGGATGGGCTTAAATATGCCATCTGCATGAGTTTTGACCGCATAAGAGATTCCTTAGCGAGAACTTGCATACCTGTTGTTGTAGAAGATTCTGCTGGGGAAGTCTAACTTTTATTGAGATTTAGGAACTTGCCTGTACCTCAGCTGAGAGAACATCTTTGCTGAGTTTTAAGAACTTGCCCGTAATTCAACTGGGGGAAACATCTTCATCAAGATCTAGGAACTGTGTGGTCTTCACCAGAGTATAATCCTGTTGAGATTGTAGAACTCGTCCACACTTCGACGAAGGAAAATTGTCGAGATTGAGAACCTTATCTGAAATTCAACCAAGGATAATTCAGTTGAGATTTAAGAACCGGTCAGGTCTTCGACTGAGGGAAACATCTTCATCAAGATCTAGGAACTGTCCGGTCTTCAACGGAGTATAATTCTGTTGAGATTGTAGAACTCGTCCACACTTTGACGGAGGAAAATTGTCGAGATTGAGAACCTTATCTGAAATTCAACCGAGGATAATTTAGTTGAGATTTAAGAATCGGTCAGGTCTTCGACTGAGGGAAACATCTTCATCAAGATCTAGGAACTGTCTGGTCTTCAACGGAGTATAATTCTGTTGAGATTGTAGAACTCGTCCACACTTTGACGGAGGAAAATTGTCGAGATTGAGAACCTTATCTGAAATTCAACCGAGGATAATTCAATTGAGATTTAAGAATCGGTCAGGTCTTCGACTGAGGGAAACATCTTCATCAAGATCTAGGAACTGTCTGGTCTTCAACGGAGTATAATTCTATTGAGATTGTAGAACTCGTCCACACTTCAACGGAGGAAAATTGTCGAGATTGAGAACCTTATCTGAAATTAAACCAAGGATAATTCAGTTGAGATTTAAGAATCGGTCAGGTCTTCGACTGAGGGAAACATCTTCATCAAGATCTAGGAACTGTCTGGTCTTCAACGGAGTATAATTCTGTTGAGATTGTAGAACTCGTCCACACTTCGACGGAGGAAAATTGTCGAGATTGAGAACCTTATCTGAAATTCAACCAAGGATAACTCAGTTGAGATTTAAGAACCGGTCAGGTCTTCGAATGAGGGAAACATCTTCATCAAGATCTAGGAATTGTCTGGTCTTCAACAGAGTATAATTTTGTTGAGATTGTAGAACTCGTCCACACTTTGACGGAGGAAAATTGTCGAGATTGAGAACCTTATCTGAAATTCAACCGAGGATAATTCAGTTGAGATTTAAGAACCGATCAGGTCTTCGACTGAGGGAAACATCTTCATCAAGATCTAGGAATCATCTGGTCTTCAACGGAGTATAATTCTGTTGAGATTGTAGAACTCGTCCACACTTTGACGGAGGAAAATTGTCGAGATTGAGAACCTTATCTGAAATTCAACCGAGGATAATTCAGTTGAGATTTAAGAACCGGTCAGGTCTTCTACTGAGGGAAACATCTTCATCAAGATCTAGGAACTGTCTGGTCTTCAACGGAGTATAATTCTGTTGAGATTGTAGAACTCGTCCACACTTCGACGGAGGAAAATTGTCGAGATTGAGAACATTATCTGAAATTCAACCAAGGATAATTCAATTGAGATTTAAGAACCGGTCAGGTCTTCGACTGAGGGAAACATCTTCATCAAGATCTAGGAACTGTCTGGTCTTCAACGGGGTATAATTCTGTTGAGATTGTAGAACTCGTCCACACTTTGACGGAGGAAAATTGTCGAGATTGAGAACTTTATCTGAAATTCAACCGAGGATAATTCAGTTGAGATTTAAGAACCGGTCAGGTCTTCGACTGAGGGAAACATCTTCATCAAGATCTAGGAACTGTATGGTATTCAACGAAGTATAATTCTGTTGAGATTGTAGAACTCGTCCACACTTCGACAGAGGAAAATTATCGAGATTGAGAACCTTATCTGTAATTCAACCGAGAATAATTCAGTTGAGATTTAAGAACCGGTCAGGTCTTCGACATGGCTGAGAATTCTAACTGTATCTTTCCTGAAAAGTAAAGGTCAGTCGTATGCAATGCATGATATATATCAAATAATGATGTTCTCAAAATAAATGAGATTGTATTGTATGCTGCGTATATGCATGTGTCATGATGTATGGAAATGTAATGTTTTAGCTGGGGAAAATAAATCCCGGATAACTGTTGGAGAAAAGAGTTGAATTCTTCGCTTCCGCTGGGGATGACGAACGAAGATGATTGTGAGAATAGACCTGCAGGAGAGGATAACTCCGTTGGGGAATATACTGATGAGGAGATTACTCTGTGGGGAAGAGATGCTCTGCTAAGGATTCCACTGATAAATTCCGTCGGGGACGAATTACCATTGCTGGTGATACTGAATCCTGTTGGGGATTGAATTCCTGTTTGTGAAAGGAAAGAACTCCGCTGGGGATGATCTTTCAGTTGCGAATTCACTGGGGATAACCTTTTAGGCTCTAATGGGGATAATCCTTCGAGCTTTACTGGGGACAATCTTCCTTTGAACTCGGCTGGGGATATTTATTTTTATACTTCGCCGGGGACGGACTTCCAGAGTCTACTGGGGATGATTCTTCAACTCCACTGGGGAAGCTTTTTTTTTTTAGACTGCGCTGGGAAAATTTTAACTCCACTAGGGATATCTTGTATTCTGCGGGGAATATTCTTATACTCCGTTGGGGAATATTAAGACTGTCGGGGATATTAAGCCTTTTCAGTGTTGATGGTAGATAAACTCTGCTTGGGGAGAATATTACCGACTCACTCACAGTTGCAAGCCTCAGCTGGGGAGAGCTATCTTTACTGTCTTACTCTGCGAGGAGTGAATGTTACTGGGACGCGTGCTAAGGATATGACGATGGCTTACATCGAGACTTTTTTTCCCTTGTTTCTGCGGGAGAAGGTGCCTGCGGAGGCCCTGTGGATCGAGTATTATCCCCACCTATGAGGTGCTTGGTATCTTTCGGTCAAAATGACAAGTCTTCTTCTGGTAGGCCAGTGACAAGATGACGAGACATAGTCGTACGCTTTGATCCCTAATTTTTTCCTGGACCGCCCTTTCTGGTTTTCAGTCCACCGGGATACCCTTTTTTGCCCAAGACGCCTTTTCAGGTTTTCGACTTGCCGGGTGTACAATTTTTTACTCTCATCCCTAATTTTTTCCCGAACCCTTTTGGTTCGCCGGGAAGCCCTTATTTTTGCCTAGGCCAGTCAACTGAGCGGGTCTTTATTCATGTGCGGTATTTTCTGACTATGTCCATGCTCTCAGGATGTAGGGAGGTGTCACTGTCGGTAGTGTTGTGTTGCCATACTACCAGAAGATCTTCGTTTGATCATGCAAGATTCGTTGCTGGAATTCATGTCCAATGCCCCAATTGATTCAGATGGAGATTTGCCCCTGGCTATTTGGCATTTTGAGAGATTCCTTGAATCTTGACTTAACTGCCCTAGATGATGGACAATGCTCATGCCGTGCCCCTTGGTTGGAGGTGTTTTTTCCACTTGAGGTGACCCTTTTTATTGAAAAGGTTTTTGTTCACTAGATATTCGTCGTGCGAATTTCTCTGCTGTTTGAACAAATAGTCATATGCAAACAATGTTATTTTAAGAATGCAAAGCTTATGTCTGTCTTGAAGTTTTTGAAAATGCATTTTTTCAGTAAGATAGGAAAATTTTGTAAAATGTGACGTCAACTCAGGATTTACAGCAAGCCCTACAGGAGTCAGGATACCTTTTGTAACAGTATGCTTTCGGACTAACCCATGCTTCAGCTAGGAATTTTTAAGGGTTATAACGTGGCGTGGTTCACGGTTTAAGAAACAAAGGATAAAGGCTCAAATTTTATTTGTACCCACCCGTTCTTTGTGATGTTCTTCAATCCTAAACTCAGCTAATCGTGCATTAGATCTTGTTTGAGTCTTTGCTCTGATAGACCAGTGATGGTTCGGATACTGACAATTTATTTTGAACAGGCAGTCATTTTGTTGAGAGTTTGCAGGATCTCTTTCCTTTTGGTTTTTATTACCCCTGTTTTTTGCATGAACTGTTTCTTTTTGTGATTACAGTCAGCGGGATGCCCCAGTTTTTCTTAAGTCTCCTTCACAAGTTTTAACTTATTGGGCTTTTATTTTGAAAGATAATGACTGCCTGTCCTTACGATTATACGGAACCAACACCGTCTTTTGTTTCGGAAGGACTTCTTTGATGCCATTCATTGTGCACCTGAATCAACTTAGAAAACTACCCTGCCCCAGGTTATAATTAAGGGTTTTAATTTGTGAAAAGAAAAACTCCAACTTCTTTGGCTCAAAGGGGTTGACTAGGGATTATCTTCCTTATAACTCCACTGTTTAGGATTTGAAACAATGCCTGTACCTCGTCAGCGGGGTCTGTTCAAAAGCATACTGTAGAGATTTTGATATCATTTTCGTTATCCTCCCTCTAAAGGCTTAGCATTTATTTAATCGAGAGTTGATCATCACAAAAAATGAAAGCAATTTGAATATAGTGAAATACGAATGGATTGATTTAAAATAGACATATGCAATGCATTGATAAAGTAATAAAGTTTGACATGAATAAATGTTCGAACAATCAAAAGAAAATTACAACTTGAAAATTCTAATGAACAAAAAGTCTTCTCATCTCAGTACTTGTCACTTCAAATGGTGAACCTTGGGGGGATGGCAAAAGAATTCAATTTGACCGTCTTGTGTGAGTTCCAATGCTCCTTCATGAATCAGGTCTTGAATTTTGTTGCTCAAAGCCCAACAGATGTTAGTATCATGCCCTGGGCTGTTGGAGTGATATGCACACCTTGCATCAGGATTGTACCTTGGGGAGGCTATGTTGGGATTCTTAGGAGGGACCCTTAACGTCACCAGATTCAATCTCAACAGGTGTTGTAAAGCCTGAGACAACGACATGTTGAGCTTGGTAAATTGCCTCTTGGGCCTATTTGGCTTACTCTGATCAACCCGTTATTTATGGCAAGGTTGTTGTAGGACCCGTGAGGTAGTAGCAACTTGGAGAGGTATATTCTTCATCAAACCAAACCTTTGACTTCTCGGAAGTTGATTAATGACTTGGTCCCCGGCCTTGACTGTTTGCTTCATGTTGTTGTATCTGTCTTGATGAAGCTGGTTGATAATGGTTCTCAGCTCTTCTTGTTCCCGGGCTAAGCCTTGGATAAGAGCCATCTGCCCCAGCATCTGGGTTTTCATGGCACTGAACTCAACTTGCAGTTGTTCCAGCCGTTCGTCCTTATTGTCTTCAGGACTTTTCTTGACCATGTTCCCAACGAGGAGTGTTTTTAATTCTTCCTGTCCCTTGGATAGGTTTAGGAATACGTCCCTGAACTGAGCATCTCGAGTTTGAATATCTTAGTTGTCTGGTTGGAACGCCATTGCTGAAATAAACAGCGAGAACATGAGAGACCTGTACTAGGAGACCTGTTATGCAATGATATGTATGTATGCAATGTTTTCAAGGATCCCGCAGGGTAAACAAGAAACTTGTTAGAATTTGAACTTTGCAGCTTTGATTGAAGAAACTTCATGTTATTAAGAGTCCTTCTTCAAGAGTCAAGCTCACCATATCGAGTGGGTCATAGCCACCGACCCAAATCATCATGTTTTTATCTCTAGACGACATTGGTTAGAGGAAAATAAATCCCCTTTGCCCCTTGCTAGACATTTGATTTATCATAACCTGCATCACAAACCCTTGAGATCCTTGAAACGGTTAAGGAAATGTTAAGGCATGATGTTATGATGTGTATGCTATGCGTTTAAGCAAAAGTGTGAGGTGCTGTAAGTGAACCCTGCAATAAATCTAGATTATTGGATAAGGACTGTAAACAAAACCTGCAAGGAACTCATGTTGTCAGATAACAAGAATGTGCAAGTAGTTCAAGTTTGAAAGCACACAAGTCACACAATAACCCTTAAATTTCAGGCTGGTATGGAGTTTAGGTATTACCCTCTTTTAGTTTAGTTGGTTCAACCTGTCCTAGAAATAGCAAACGGGTTCTAGAGGATCTCAATATCACTGACTACCCTCAATCGGTCATAATTCCAGTTTAGCAACCTTTTCTTGCGGCCAGAATCATCGCGAGAGTTTGGTCTCAATGAGTGTAGCATACTGCTACTGTTCTATGGCCAAGTTGGTCAATTTAAAGGTTCTAAGGTCAGTTGGTGCTTAATGACCCCTTAGTAGACCCATATTCTCCTCGTTGCACCACAAGGGATATTGGTACATACTAAAGTGCCACACCAACATAGCTAATGCTTCAACCGTATCGGTCTACGCCGTACAGTTCCCTCACAGTTTATTGCTACTTACCTAAAGGGTATCCCCTAGATCCGGGTTAGGATCTATAGTAACTCCGATACAAGCCCACAAATATAAAGCATACAAGTCAAGAAATTGAAAACATTATGAACTATTCCTAAGGTACACCCCACTTATTAAGCGTCCCCAGCAGAGTCGCCAGTTCTGTGATACAGTGGGAAAGAACTGACTGTTTTTGGAATGCTGGTTTGCGTTTTGTGTTTGTTTTTGCAAAATTTCACGGTAAGCAAGAGTCGCCACCGACTTTTATTTTATCCAATAAGGAAAGGAAAAAAACACAGAAAAATTCCTTTTTTCGAGATATTTCTCGGGTTCGGGGGGTAGATTATAGAAAGGGAAGGTGCTAGCACCCTTTTTATCCGTGGTTATCCACGGGCTCTTAGGTACTTGCTCATATTGTTTTCAAAATTGCTTTTCTTTGTACTTGTGGGTTTGAAAAAAGTTTTTGTTTTGAAAACTTTGATTTAACTCTTGCTTCTGTCCTCAAGAGCGTATGAAGTGTTTTTGAAAACTTTGTTCGAAAAGTGTAAGTGTGAAAAAGAATTTTGTTTTTTGAAAGAGCAAGTACTTAAGAACCATCTACCTACTCGAAAAAGGAATCGTTCTATGCTATCTTCCTTTAGACAATGATATCCCACTATTTATGAGTAGGTAGCACCGTCGTTGGAGTTTAAGGGTCAATTCGAATTTAGGGACTTACGGTCACTAAAGCAATGCTAGGACGTCTTATCGGTAACCCTAATGTCTTAAATCATTTATTTTGAGGCAACAATATCCGAGGCAACTGTTTCGAGGCGACTATGATCTTTAGACAAGAGGACGACCTCTAAAGTGACCTATACTCAATGATCGTTTACAAAGGCAACCAAGTGGGGTGTACCCTAAGAGTGCGCATGTGCGAGTGTATCGTTTTCAGTTATTTTTATCTTTGCACATGTTAATGGTGATCTAATTTGATTTTAGGTTAAAACATTCAGTCTTGTCATGCATCCCCTATTATCAAACATCTAATAGTTTATAAGTTGCGGAAATTAAATTGCGGAAATTTAACTAACTATTACAAGGCATCAGGTATTTACATCGCCAAAGAAAAACCCTTTAAAAATAAATAAAGCAATAAAAAATAAATAAAGGTCCTATTAAGCTATTACAATCCGGAATCAGATACATAAATGGATAAAAGAAAGTAAATTGCATGCGGGAAATTAAATCGAGCGCAAAGTAGGGTTTTGACCCTTTTTTGTTAAAGAAAAGATTTTTTTGTGGTTTTTATTTTAAGAAAAAAAAATGAAATTAAACCTAAATTAATTACTAAATTAAATTGATTAAATTAATTAATAAGAATAAATTGTTTTTGGATTTTTGGTATTTTAAGAAAGAAATCAAAATTAATGTTAGTAATTAAAACCTAAATTAATTCTAATTTAATTTTAATTGTTTACAAAAGAGTTAAAGTTATTCTAATTAAAAAAACTAAATTAATTTAATTAGTGTTTATTAATAAAAATAAAAATAAAAATTTTGATTTGATAAAGAAAATATTTTTGTGGTTTTAATTTTATAAAGAAAAGAATTTGATTGGTTAGTATTTAAACAAAAATAATAAAAAGCAATTAAAATAAACAAAATAAATAAAATAGAAAGAGAGAGAGAGAGAGAGGTTTGGGCCTGAAAAGGGTGTTTGAGAAGCAATTCTGAAGCCCGTTAAGCACTGGCCTTTTGTTGACTTTGCAGATCTGATGCTTGCACGCTGACTTGGACTATGGTGAACCATCATCTCTTGGCCACCAGATTTGGCCTTTGGCCATCTGGCAATTAATTGAACGATGGTGCATGGTGAGCTGCTGACTTGAACTAACACCTGATTACATGAAAAGCAAAGGCAAAATGCAAGGCGCTAGAGGCAGGGATCGAACCCCTGACCTCCAGCCACTAACGCTTTGGAAGGGAACACGCTGGCCACTGGGACATGCTGTTTCAATTGTTATAAGAATACAAACAATATATATTATATAAAAACAAAATCATGTGCCAGCAAATAAAAAAAATGCGTGCTAATTTTGATTGGACCTATGGGCAAGGGACACCTCATCGTCCCTGTCCTGAAACCTGCAAATGATTTACCTACAAATTTGAATCCGCAACTAAAAACATAGGTTCATCCTAGAATCCATCTTAGGCTACATAAATTCGTTCCAAGGCCATGGTTTCATTTGTCTTCCTCTTCCGGTCACGCCTATAGCCATCACTAAGGCTAATTTTATCTGAAATAAAAAACCTTAAACCAAGATGCAAAACCCTAACAATGGTGCTTCATGTTAAAGGTTAGATAAATAAAATTGAATAATGCAAAAAGCTTAGAAACATTGTGAGCATTACAAATATGCAAGCAATTTGTACAAAGGATGCAAGAATGATGATTTACGAATTCAAATACAAAGCTAGGTAACATGATGCTTACAACGTGTCTGGGCGTGTATGGAAGCCTGCTTTGGATTGGTTTCGCCTCAGTGAACGTCCAGGAATCAATTGGGATGCTTCTTGGCTTCTGAAAACACCTCTAGGCACGATTTTAATCTCAAACTTTTTACCACTTTTTTCAAGTTTTGTTCTCTCTATGCTTGCAGCCTCCAACCTCTATTTTCGTGCCTTTTCCTTCCTTATGTAATTTATATTGCATTAGGGTAAGAAACTCGGTACAAATCTCTCCATATCAATGCTCATGAATTGGATTTGATTCCACCATTACAACCTTCCAAATTTGGCCTAAATCATATCTTCTTGTAACCAATGCACTTGATGCGAATTTAATTCACATAATAGCTGTATTCAAAGCCTAAAGCAACCAAAAAATCATGAGTTATAAATACTTTTGATTTTATATGATTTTATTTGATTTAAAGTGAATAAATTCAATTAAAAATAAATTTAAATAATAAAAATAAGATATGGGCTCATGGCTGAATCTAGGACACGTGGACAACCATGCAAGCTCAAATCAAGTGGAAAAGAATGGGCCCATTTTACAAAATTTGATGTTTTGGGGATAGTTGACTTTTGGCAATTTTGCAAAAATGTCCAACTTCAACAATGCATAACTTCTTCAATTTTGAACTTTTGGAGGTGTTATTTGACTTTTTAGAAAGCTTGAGATGTCCTATAACCAACCCTTTTGGTATCATCTCATTTTTATATTCCATGCTCAATTTATAAGCTTTGGAAAAAAAGGTGTTTTTGTTGACTTTCAAAAATGACCTATAATGTCCAAATTTATAACTTCTTGTGAGTGCATTATTTGATCTTGGGGTATGAAGATGGATTGTAGGAAATTTAATCCTCTTCAAAATGAACTTTGGATGGATCATTTCTCATAAAGGATTGGAAAGTTATGCTTGGTCAAAGTTGAGTTGACTTTTCCTACAAAACCCTAATTTAGCAACTTTTGGGTCTTGATGAGTTTTGAGAAATCCTTGATGAATCATGATCAACCATTGATAAAATGATGAAATAAACTTCAAAATGAAAATGTTGACAAAAAATCTTGATGTTTGACTGTTTGTAGGTCACAGTTGACTTTTGCCCTAGCATAGTTGATTTTTGGACCCTTTGAGCAATTGACTGAGCAAACTTCCTCTGCAAGGCTTGAAACTTGACATGGATGATCTTGAGAACATATTAGGACATTGGGGAGCACTTGAGGTCATTTGTATTCAAGGATCTTGATGCAACATAAAACCCTAATTTGGGGTTGATTGCCTTAGGAGATGACTTGTCTAACCAACTCTTGAGCAACCTTGAGCCACTTGGAGATTTTTCTTGCAATGTTTTGAGAAATATGAGAGGGCAAATTTTGGGGTACAAAAGTGTGGTTTGGTATGTGTTGTACCCCAAAATTTTCCCTCCCATATTCTCAAAGATTTGCCAAGAGCATACTTCAAAATCTCCCAAGAGTTGCACAGTTCAAGGGCCTCCTAACAGTCAAAAACTAGGTTTTTGGTTCTGACAAAGAAGTTGAAGTTTTCAAGGATCCAAACAAGTCCCACATGCCTATAAACATTGTCAAGCATCCTTATGTTAAGTTTCAAGACTTACAGCACAATGTTGCACAGTCAAAAATCCTAATTGCCCTACAGTCAACTACAGGGGCAAAATGGTCATTTGACAGTCAAAAGTCAAAATTTTTGGTCAACATCTTATTTTGAAGTCACAGACATCATTTGATCAATTCTTGATCATGATTCTCAAGGCATGGCTCAAAAAGTCTCAAGATGCAAAAGTTTCCATATTTGGACAGTTGAAAAAGTCAACTATAATTTGACCAGGGCATAACTTCCACATGGTTTATCAGAAAAATTCCATCCAAAGCTCCTTTTGAAGAGAATGACATTTTCTACAACTCATCTCCATACTTCAAGTCCAAGAAATTCTCTCACAAAAAGTTATCAATCTCAACATTATAGGTCATTTTCAAAAGTCAACAAAAAGGCACTTTAAGTCAAAGACCATAACTTGAGATTGGTAAATAAAAATGACATGGGACCAAAGGCATTGGTTAGAGGACTTCAAGACATTTCCAAAATGCCCAAGAACATGATCAAAGCTTAAAAATTGAGCAAGATATGCCTTGTGGAAGTTGGGAAATTTTTGGGAATTTTGAAAAGTCAACTTTGCTTCAAATGCCTCAAAATGGCTAATGGGCCACAATTTCTCCCAAGAATCATCATCCAAAAGCTATGCACGACCCATTGGCCCAAAGGGAAGTTGTTTTCTTATTTTTAATTTATTAATTGAATTTTTAAATCTATTAATTCATTTAATTCAAATTAAATATGAAAAAATACTACATGCCACCTTGCAAATCTTTTTATGCAGCATTTCTACTCATCATAACTCCAAGATTTCGTGCATACTCAATATGGAAAGAATTGGCAATGATTGGCATGATCTTCACATGGAAAAGATTGGAAAAGATACCATTAAAGATCAAATATTTGATTCATGATTACAAAGGTTTTGGACTTGTTTTGCAAACCTAAAACACTCCTCATAAAAGCCAGAAGACAACCCTAATGCTCAGAACCTGGAAGCTGCGCCTCAGACCTCATACAAACTTTGCATTTTTTGTCAAAAAGTCCAAAACTGAAAACGCACTTAGAGTTGGTTTCAAAGCAAAATAACCATTCCAATAGCTTGCCAAGGCATCCAGGAAGCTACTCCAATCAAAATCAACTCTCCAAGCGCAAAGAATTGGTAGATAGGAGTCTAATTTTTCTGTAAAATTTTGATAATCGTGTTTGCATTTTCATACGTTATTCATGACTTTTAATATGTGATTTATACTAACATGATGATTCTAAAGCCATTGGTACAATTCAATTGAGTTTTGGACGCCTGTATGCAAAGTTACCATGAACACGCATTAGGGTTTCAGAAGCTTAAAAAGAGGGCTTCATTCATATGGAAAAATTGAACCATAAGACCTGTGCCATTGGACTTAGGACCTCAAAACGAATCAAACTCACTAGTCGCGCCCTATTTATATTTGCATATGAGCTATTCGTTATTTTCCAGGTTTGAGTTAGTGGGGGTTTAAAACCCCCGCTATTTGATGTTATTTTTCAGGCAAAACGAAAGACCAAGGAAGAAGATGCTTGCGTGTGGAACCATGGTTGGTTGGTTTGAATAAATGGCGCCTTTTTTTGTTTTTCCAGCATAATCCTGATTTTCCAAATATATTAATTGCGCCCCACTATAATAACAAAGAAGCTTGAGTGGTTCAGTGGTTAGTGCGTTTGGCTTGCAGGTATTGGGACCTGGGTTCGATTCCCAGGTCCCCTCCCTTCTCAATATTATTTTGCTTTCCATATTTCCATGCAGCGTCCCCTTCAGTGGTCTACCATACACTCAATGCCATAGCTTGCCAAATGTCCCAAAAGACGAATCTGAAGGTCAGGATCTGGAGTCCACCATGGACATCAGTCAAACGTTCCACACGCATCCCAGAAAAGTCAAAAGGGCCTTCCTCAAATGGGCCAAATTACTGCTGATAATACCTCCAAAATTGGGTCTACCACCCCTATTGTTTGTATCTCTATCCCTTTTCTTTCCTTTTTTTATTTATTTGTTTCAATTTAATTATTTTATTTTAATTATTTAAATTAATTTTGAATAATATAAAAATACAAAAAAATCAGAAAAGTCAAAATAAAAATATATTTTATTATTTAATTCATTAATATTTCATTTTGTAAATAAATTCTAAAAACTAATTAGTTTAATTTTAAGTTTAATTTTAATATTTTTTTGAATAAACTAAAAAAGGTAGAAATTAGGGTTTTTATACTTTTATTCTTTTTTCCTTTTTTCACTATATTTAATTATTAACTATTTTTTTGTAAATAAATTTATAATTAGGTTAAAATTAGGTCAAGATCAAACATTTTGTATATAAAATAAAAACAACTAGAATTAGGGTTTTGTTTAATTTTTAATTTTAATCCATTTTTCTCTATTATTATTAAATACCAAAAACCCAAAAAAAAAAATTTCTTTTTTCTTTAATCATTAATTCCAATTTAATTTCCTTAAAAGGGTCCAACGCCCTCGCATTCCCGATTTTATTTCTTTTCGCATTTACTTTTATTTCCTTTTTTTGAATTTCATGTACTTGCCCCAAAGCCTTGTAATAGATTAATTAGGGTATTTACTTTCCGCATTTTATTTTATTCAAATCGGGTCTTGGATTAATTTGGCGATGTAGACCCGCGCCTTTGTAATAGCGTAGGACTTTTATCTTCCCGCACCTTTTAACTGTTAATAATTTGCATGAAAGAATGAATGCCAAAAATAAAAAAAATAAAGCGTAGATCACCAATGCATGACAAGATAAACATAATTGAAAATGACACACAATTCACACACCACCCCTAGGGTACGCCTCACTGTTGCCTTGCCCCTCGAAAAGTGGTCGTCGAGTAGAGGATGTTTTAGTAAGTCCTCATGTCCATGAACATGGCATGAGGGTAGCTTCTAAGGTGTCTTCCTATTGCTCTGGTGATCACAATGTCCCGAACCCTCGAATTGACCCGAACACCTCCAACGGTGGTGCTACCTACCTCTCAATGGTGGGATGGCACTATCTTAAGGACATTTACACAGACGAATTCCTTAGGGTAGGTAGACGACTCATAGATACTTGCTCTAACTCAAAACAAATCAAAACTTCTTTTCACACAGACACTTTAAAAAAAAAAAGCTTTTAAAACAACTTTTCAAACACTCTTGAGGACTGATACAAGAGTCGAACTGAAATTTTAAACGAAACTTTTTCAAACCCACTCTGAAAAGCAAACAAACAATTTTGAAGACACAAATGAGCAAGTATCTAAGAGCCCATGGATAACCATGGATAGAAAGGGTGCTAACACCTTCCCTTTCTATAAATCTACCTCCCGAACCGAGAACTAATCTCAATAAGGAATTTTTCTGTGCTTTTGTCCTTTCCATTTGGAGAAAATAAAAGACGGTGGCGACTCTTGCTTCCGCGACATTTTGCGAACCAGCGTTAAACAGTCAGTTCCAGATCCACCGATCACAGAACTGGCGACTCTGCTGGGGACTCTTTTAAAGTGAGGTGTACCTTAGGATAACTCATACTTGTGTTTTCAATTGATGTGTCTTGTTTGCTTTAAATTGTGGGTTGCATGGGAGTTACATAGATCCTAACCCGAATCTGGGGATACCCTGTTTAGGTAGCATAAGCTGTGAGGGACCTGTCCGGCGTAGACCGACACGGGTGAAGCAGTGGCTACGTTGGTGTGGCACCTTGGTCTGTACCGATATCCCTTGTGTTGCAACGAGGAGAATATGGGTCTTCTGAGGAGTCATTAAGCACCAACAGACCTTAGAACCTTAAATGACACAACTTGGCCATTAGAACAGTAGCAGTATGCTACGCCCATTGAGGCTAAACTCTCGTGATGGTTCTGGCCGCAAGAAAAGATTGCGATGCTGGAGTTATGACCGATTGAGGGTAGTCAGTGATATTGGGATCCTCTAGAACCCGGTTACTTTTGATAGGACAGGTCTTAACCAACGAAACTGAAAGAGGGTAGTACCTAAACTTCATGCTGGCCTAAAATCTAAGGGCTCTTTTGTGTGACTTGTGTGCCTTCATACTTGAACTACTTACATACTTGTTATCTGACACTTGAGTTTCTTACAGGTTTTGTTTACAGTCCTTAATCTGGACTCATAACAGAGTTTACCTACATTACTCCATGCATAGCATAACATCATACCATTGCATGCATCCTGCATAAAGACTAACCTGTTTCAAGGATCTCAAGGGCTTGTGATGCAGGTCATGATGAACCAACTGTCCAGCAAGGGGCAAAGAGGATTTATTTTCCTCTAGACAAGGTTGTCAGAGGCTATGACCCACTGGATATGGTGAGCCTTTGACCCTTTGAAGAAGGACTCTCAATAACATGAAGTTCCTTCAATCAAGCCACCAGATTCAAGCTCTAACAAATTTCTTGTTTACCCCGCGAGGTCCTTGAAAACATTGCATGCATATCATACATATCATTGCATTACAGGTACCCTTTTGACAGGCCACTTACCATCTGCGCTATTTATTTCAGCAATGGCTTCCCGACAATACAACCAGGACCTTCTTGCTCAAGAGACTCGGTTCGAGGAAATCCTCCTGAATCTATCCAAGGGGCAGGAGGAGCTGAGAACACTTCTCAGGGGGACTTTGGTCAGGAACAACGCTGAGGACGAACGATTGAAACGTCTGCAAGCTGAAGTGGATGCAATGAAAGCCCAGATGCTAGGGCAGGTGACTGCCATTCAAGGTTTAGCTCAAAGATAAGAAGAGCTCGGAGTTCTCATCAACCAACTGCTTCAGGGTAATCAACTGGGGCAAACGTCTAAGGGTAAAGAGCCAATCATCACTCAACCATCTTTGAGACAAGGAGATAAGGGGAGAGCTCCTCAAATGGCTCCAGTGTCACAAATTCAGCATCAACCTCACCAGCTTCAGCCAGACAAGCCCAGGAGGCAATTCACCCAGCTCAATATGTCGCTGTTTCAAGCTCTACAACGCCTGTTGAGATTGAATCTGATCACATTAAAGGCTCATCCCCGGAACCCCAACACAGCAGCTCCTACCTATCATCCCAATAAAAGGTGTGCCTACCACTCTGCCAGTCCAGGACATGATACAAATGAGTGTTGGGCTCTGAAGAACAAGATCCAGGACCTGATTGATGAAGGAGCATTGGAGTTCACACAAGATGGTCAGGCTGGGTTTTTCTACCATCCCTCCAAGGCTCACCATTTGAAGTAACAAGCCCTGAAGATGGAAAGACTTTTGTTCATTAGGATCTTTCAAGCTGTAATTTTCTTTTGACTGTTCAAACATTTATTCATGATTAAACGTTGTTATTTCATTAATGCATCGCATATGTCTGTTGTGAAGTAATATATTCGTATTCACTATATGCAAACTGTTTTCACATTTTTTGATGTCAACTCTCAATTAATAATTCTAAGCCTCTTGAGGGAGGATGACGAAAACGATACCACGATCTCTACAATATGCTTTTGAACGGACCCTGCTGATGAGGTACAGGCATTGTTTCAAATCCTAAACACTGGAGTTATAAGGAAGATAATCCCTCGTCAACCCCTCTGAGCCAAAGAAGTAGGAGTTTTTCTTTTCGAAAATTAAAACCCTTTATCATAACCTGGGGCAGGGTAGTTCTCTCAGTTGATCCAAGTGCATAACAAATGGCACCAAAGCGGTCCTTACAAAAAAAGAAGACAATGATGATTCCGAATAATCATAAGGATAGGCAGTCATTATATCTCAAAAATAAAAACCCAATAAGTCAAAACCTATGAAGGAGACTTACAAAACTGGGGCATCCCGCTGACTGTGATCACAAAAGAAACAGTTCAGGCAAAATTTAGGGATAGCGAAATCAAAAAGAAAGAGGTCCTACAAACCCTCAACAAAAAGGAAATGATTGCCTATTCCAAATAAACTGTCGATATCCGAATCATCACGGGAATATCAGGACAAAAACTCAAACAAGGTCTGACGCACGATCAACTGAGCTTAGGTTTGGAAGAACATCACGAAGAACGGGTGGGTACAAATAATTTGAGCCTTTATCCTTTGTTTCTTAAACCGTGAACCAGGCCACGTTATAACCCTCAAAAGTCCTAGCTGAAGCGTGGGTTAGTTCGAAGGCATACTGTTACGAAAGGTATCCTGACTCCTTAAGGCTTGCTATAAAATATTGAGTTGACATCACATTTTACAAAATTTGCTTGTTTTACTGAAAAAATGCATTTTCAAAAACTTCAAGACAGACATAAGCTTTGCATTTTTGACATAACTCTGTTTGCGTATGACCTTTTGTTTGAACAACATAGAAGTTCGCACGACGAATGTCTAACGAACAAAAGCACTTCCAATCAAGGGGCAGACATGATCATGGGCTACCATCTGGGGCAGTTAAGTCAAGATTCGGAGAATCTCTCAAAGGCCAAATAGCCTGGGGCAAATCTCCTCCTGAGTCACTTGGGGCATTCCAGCAACGAATCTTGCTTGATCAAACATCTTCTGGGGGTATGAAAAAACACTTCTAACAGGGGCAAATCCCTACATTCTGAGAGCGTGGACATAGTCGAAAAATACTACGCATAATCAAAGACCCGCTAAGTTGACATACCTAGGAAAAAATTAGGGCTTCCCGACGAACCAAAAGGGTTCGGGCAAAATAAGGGATGAAATGGAAAAAATCTGTACACCCGGCAAGTCGAAAACCTGAAAGGGCGGCTTGGGCAAAAAAGGGTATCCCGATGGACTGAAAACCCGAAAGGGCGGTCCAGGCAAAAATTAGGGATCAAAGCGTACGACTATGGCCTGGCATCTCGTCACCCGTCCACCAGAAGATTTGTCAATTACCCCCACAGGTGCCTTCTCCCACTGAAACTGGGGAAATAATGAGTGGTCTAAGCGATCTAATGGTTCGGTCCACCAAGGTACCAAGATAGGTTCAGCTGAAGAACGTAACCAGTATATCTTAACTCCTCAGAGAGTGAGCCAGCAGGTCAATACACTCTCCCCAAGCAGAGTTATCCTGTCAGCCTTAAGGAAGTTGGGTATCCTCCAGCAGATCTCAACATTCCTCAACAAGCGTCCCCGGCAATCTTGATCTAAGATTGTTCCCCGGCGGTATACCAGACATTCAGCGGAGCCACTTCCCCAATGCATCTCAAAGTTTCCCCAGGAGGGTCCAACATAGTTCAAGATTTCCCCAGGAAAGTTTGAATCCATCTCCCCAGCAGGAAGCTTATCCCCAATAGATTCTGGAAGCTTATCCCCTGCAGAGCACGAACGCGTCCCCCGACTTTATTCAGAAAGTTATTTCCCCACCAGGATATAACTGGGTTATCCGCAGCCAAAAGCCACGGAAAGATCATCCTCGACGAAGTCTCCTTATCCCCAACGGAGTCTATTAACACTTCCAACATAACAAACGGTATCCCCAGCGGAGTTATCATCAACATCCCAGTAACATACCTCTCTTCCCACAAAGTACTGTTCCCCAGCAAGGTAGCTAGAGTAATTTTTCCCCGCAGAGTAATCCATTCGCCAAGTTTATTCCCCAACGGAGTTATCTTCTCCTACCGGTATTCTTGCAACTATCATCCCCAGCAGAAACAACAAAGCATTATTCTCCAACATCAGCCCAGGATGTGACTTCCCGGCACCCGTCAAGGATTTACTTTCCTAGGCAAAAACATACATTCATAAACATCACATACATCATGATACATACATGAACGCATCGCACAATCTCATTTATGATTGAGAACATCATGGCTTGATTCATATCATGCATTGCATATGACTGACCTTTACCTTTCAGGAGAGATCCAGTTAAGTTCCCAGCTATGTCCAAGACCGCCTCTGGTTATGCTAAATCGATTCCTAAAGATTTTTCTGATTCTTATCCAGTTGAAGTTATTTCAAGACCTTGTCTGGTTCGGTTAAATCGACTCCTAAAGATTTTTCTAACTCTTATCCAGTCAAAGGCCTTCTCTGGTTCAGTCAGATCGACCCTAAGATCTCCCTGATTCTTATCCAGTTGAAGATGTTCCAAGACCTTGTCCGGTTCAGTTAAATCGACCCTAAGATTTTCCTGATTCTTATCCTGTCAAAGGCCTTCTCTGGTTCAGTCAGATCGACCCTAAGATCTCCCTGATTCTTACCCAGTTGAAGATATTCCAAGACCTTGCCTGGTTCAGTTAAATCGACCCTAAGATTTTCCTGATTCTTATCCGGTCAAAGGCCTTCTCTGGTTCAGTCAGATCGACCCTAAGATCTCCCTGATTCTTATCCCAGTAGAAGACATCCAAGGTTCTCTCAGCGTTCCTGTTGAGGTGGTAATCGCCCCAAGATTCTCTCAGCGTTCCTGTTGAGGTAGTAATCGCCCCAAGATTCTCTCAGCGTTCCTGTTGAGGTGGTAATCGCCCCAAGATTCTCTCAGCGTTCCTGTTGAGGTAGTAATCGCCCCAAGATTCTCTCAGCGTTCCTGTTGAGGTAGTAATCGCCCCAAGATTCTCTCAGTGTCCCTGTGGAGGTAGTAATTGTCCAAGGTTCTCTCAGCGTTCCTGTTGAGGTAGTAATCGTCCAAGATTCTCTCAGCATTCCTGTTGAGGTAGTAATCGCCCAAGGTTCTCTCATCGTCCCATTGAGGTAGTAACCATCCCGGATTCATTCATCACCGTTTGAAGCTCCAGACCCGACTCCTGTAACCAACCAGGGTGCATCTATACAAAGTTTGAAGACCAGTTCCTGTAACAGGCCAGGTAACCATTTTCTTTTTCAGGTACGCAAGTTCTCGCTAAGGAATCTCTTACGCGATCGACGCCTAAATGGCATCTATAAGCCCATCCACTTATCCATCATCTCTTAGCATGGCATCTATAAGCCCATAATCCTATCCATCAATCTCCAAATGGCATCCATAAGCCTATTCCCACCATCACACTGCTAACTTGTGAGCGCAAATTTCTGGGCACTCTAGTGTTCAATCATCTTCCACCTTCGGATTAAGAAAGGCACGTCAGCCAATCTGCACCCTCAGGTCTAAGAAGATTGAACAGGGGCAACTGTTGTACCCCAAAATTTGCCCTCCCATATTCTCAAAGATTTGCCTAGAGCATACTTCAAAATCTCCCAAGAGTTGCACAGTTCAAGGGCCTCCTAACAGTCAAAAACTAGGGTTTTGGTTCTGACAAAGAAGTTGAAGTTTTCAAGGGTCCAAACAAGTCCCACATGCCTATAAACATTGTCAAGCATCCTTATGTTAAGTTTCAAGACTTACAGCACAATGTTGCACAGTCAAAAACCTTAATTGCCCTACAGTCAACTATAGGGGCAAAATGGTCATTTGATAGTCAAAAGTCAAATATTTTGGTCAACATCTTATTTTGAAGTCAAAAATATCATTTGATCAATTCTTGATCATGATTCTCAAGGCATGGCTAAAAAAGTCTCAAGATGCAAAAGTTTCCATATTTGGACAGTTGAAAAAGTCAACTGTAACTTGACCAGGGCATAACTTCCACATGGTTTATCAGAAAAATTCCATCCAAAGTTCATTTTGAAGAGAATGACATTTCCTACAACTCATCTTCACACTTCAAGTCCAAGAAATGCTCTCACAAAAAGTTATCAATCTCAACATTATAGGTCATTTTCAAAAGTCAACAAAAAGGCACTTTAAGTCAAAGACCATAACTTGAGATTGGTAAATAAAAATGACATGGGACCAAAGGCATTGGTTAGAGGACTTCAAGACCTTTCCAAAATGCCTAAGAACATGATCAAAGCTTAAAAATTGAGCAAGATATGCCTTGTGGAAGTTGGGAAAGTTTTGGGAATTTTGAAAAGTCAACTTTGCTTCAAATGCCTCAAAATGGCTAATGGGCCACAATTTCTCCCAAGAATCATGATCCAAAAGCTATGCACGACCCATTGGCCCAAAGGGAAGTTCTTTTCTTATTTTTAATTTATTAATTGAATTTTTAAATCTATTAATTCATTTAATTCAAATTAAATATGAAAAAATACTACATGCCGCCTTGCAAATCTTTTTATGCAGCATTTCTACTCATCATAACTCCAAGATTTCGTGCATACTCAATATGGAAAGAATTGGCAATGATTGGCATGATCTTCACATGGAAAAGATTGGAAAAGATACCATTAAAGATCAAATATTTGATTCATGATTACAAAGGTTTTGGACTTGTTTTGCAAACCTAAAACACTCCTCATAAAAGCCAGAAGACAACCCTAATGCTCAGAACCTGGAAGCTGCGCCTCAGACCTCATACAAACTTTGCATTTTTTGTCAAAAAGTCCAAAACTGAAAACGCACTTAGAGTTGGTTTCAAAGCAAAATAACCATTCCAATAGCTTGCCAAGGCATCCAGGAAGCTACTCCAATCAAAATCAACTCTCCAAGCGCAAAGAATTGGTAGATAGGAGTCTAATTTTTCTGTAAAATTTTGATAATCGTGTTTGCATTTTCATACGTTATTCATGACTTTTAATATGTGATTTATACTAACATGATGATTCTAAAGCCATTGATACCATTCAATTGAGTTTTGGACGCCTGTATGCAAAGTTACCATGAACACGCATTAGGGTTTCAGAAGCTTAAAAAGAGGGCTTCATTCATATGGAAAAATTGAACCATAAGACCTGTGTCATTGGACTCAGGACCTCAAAACGAGTCAAACTCACTAGTCGCGCCCTATTTATATTTGCATATGAGCTATTCGTTATTTTCCAGGTTTGAGTTAGTGGGGGTTTAAAACCCCTGCTATTTGATGTTATTTTTCAGGCAAAATGAAAGACCAAGGAAGAAGATGCTTGCGTGTGGAACCATGGTTGGTTGGTTTGAATAAATGGCGCCTTTTTTTGTTTTTCCAGCATAATCCTGATTTTCCAAATATATTAATTGTGCCCCACTATAATAACAAAGAAGCTTGAGTGGTTCAGTGGTTAGTGCGTTTGGCTTGCAGGTATTGGGACCTGGGTTCGATTCCCAGGTCCCCTCCCTTCTCAATATTATTTTGCTTTCCATATTTCCATGCAGCGTCCCCTTCAGTGGTCTACCATACACTCAATGCCATAGCTTGCCAAATGTCCCAAAAGACGAATCTGAAGGTCAGGATCTGGAGTCCACCATGGACACCAGTCAAACGTTCCACACGCATCCCAGAAAAGTCAAAAGGGCCTTCCTCAAATGGGCCAAATTACTGCTGATAATACCTCCAATATTGGGTCTACCACCCCTATTGTTTGTATCTCTATCCCTTTTTTTTTCCTTTTTTTATTTATTTGTTTCAATTTAATTATTTTATTTTAATTCTTTAAATTAATTTTGAATAATATAAAAATACAAAAAAAATCAGAAAAGTCAAAATAAAAATATATTTTATTATTTAATTCATTAATATTTCATTTTGTAAATAAATTCTAAAAACTAATTAGTTTAATTTTAAGTTTAATTTTAATATTTTTTTGAATAAACTAAAAAAGGTAGAAATTAGGGTTTTTATACTTTTATTCTTTTTTTCCTTTTTTCACCATATTTAATTATTAACTATTTTTTTGTAAATAAATTTATAATTAGGTTAAAATTAGGTCAAGATCAAACATTTTGTATATAAAATAAAAACAACTAGAATTAGGGTTTTGTTTAATTTTTAATTTTAATCCATTTTTCTCTATTATTATTAAATACCAAAAACCCAAAAAAAAAAAAATTTCTTTTTTCTTTAATCATTAATTCCAATTTAATTTCCTTAAAAGGGTCCAACGCCCTCGCATTCCCGATTTTATTTCTTTTCGCATTTACTTTTATTTCCTTTTTTTGAATTTCATGTACTTGCCCCAAAGCCTTGTAATAGATTAATTAGGGTATTTACTTTCCGCATTTTATTTTATTCAAATCGGGTCTTGGATTAATTTGGCGATGTAGACCCGCGCCTTTGTAATAGCGTAGGACTTTTATCTTCCCGCACCTTTTAAATGTTAATAATTTGCAAGAAAGAATGAATGCCAAAAATAAAAAAAAATAAAGCGTAGATCACCAATGCATGACAAGATAAACATAATTGAAAATGACACACAATTCACACACCACCCCTAGGGTACGCCTCACTGTTTCCTTGCCCCTCGAAAAGTGGTCGTCGAGTAGAGGATGTTTTAGTAAGTCCTCATGTCCATGAACATGGCATGAGGGTAGCTTCTAAGGTGTCTTCCTATTGCTCTGGTGATCACAATGTCCCGAACCCTTGAATTGACCCGAACACCTCCAACGGTGGTGCTACCTACCTCTCAATGGTGGGATGGCACTATCTTAAGGACATTTACACAGACGAATTCCTTAGGGTAGGTAGACGACTCATAGATACTTGCTCTAACTCAAAACAAATCAAAAATTCTTTTCACACAGACACTTTAAAAAAAAGCTTTCAAAACAACTTTTTAAACACTCTTGAGGACTGATACAAGAGTCGAACTGAAATTTTAAACGAAACTTTTTCAAACCCACTCTGAAAAGCAAACAAACAATTTTGAAGACACAAATGAGCAAGTATCTAAGAGCCCATGGATAACCATGGATAGAAAGGGTGCTAACACCTTCCCTTTCTATAAATCTACCTCCCGAACCGAGAACTAATCTCAATAAGGAATTTTTTTGTGCTTTTGTCCTTTCCATTTGGAGAAAATAAAAGACGGTGGCGACTCTTGCTTCCGCGACATTTCGCGAACCAGCGTTAAACAGTCAGTTCCAGATCCACCGATCACAATATGCATCAACTAGCAGAGGAAACAAGTGACTGATGGGTTGGTACTCGTCAGAGACTGACAACACTAGGTGACCTGCTTACTTGGGCTATGTTCAACAGGGACTTTTTGAGGAAGTATTTTTCCTGAGTATGTGCGCAGGAAGAAAGAGATTGAGTTTCTGGAGTTGAAGCAAGGGAATTTGACTGCGAGTGAGTATGCTTCGAAGTTTGTGGAACTAGAAATTTTTTATCCATATTACAATGAGGCAACTGCTGAGTTCTCAAAGTGTATCAAGTTTGAGAATGGGTTGTGTCCGAAGATCAAGTGGGCGATTGGGTACAAATAGATATGTGTGTTTTCAGAGTTGGTGAATAGCTGTAGAATCTAGGAGGAGGATAATAAAGCTCTTTCAGCTCACTACAATAGTTTGAATGAGAAAAGAAGAAAGCAATATCAAGACTGTAAGAAGCCTTATGATGCCCCGACTGATAAAGGGAAATATAAGGCTTATAATGGGAAGAAGACAAGTGGGGGAGGAGTTCCCGATTCTATCAAAACCTATAGGTATGGTGAATAAGGTCAACAATCCAATGAATGTGAGAATAAGGTGTTTAGGTTCTACAAGTATGGTAAGTCTGGTCATCGTTCTCCTGAATACAAGAACGATGGTCTGACTTGTTTCAATTATGAAGAGCAAAGTCATATCAATGCCCAGTGTCAGAAGCCGAGGAAGGATGCTACTTCCCAGACTAATGGTAGAGTATTCACGTTAAGTGAGTCAGAAGAACCTTAGAAGGACAACTTGATTCGAAGTACTTGCTTTATTAACAATGTTGAATTAGTTTCTATTATTGATAATGGTGTTACCCATTCATTTATTTAGATTGAATGTGCTACTAAGTGGTAATTGAACTTATCTAATATGAATGGTATTATGGTAATATATACTTCTGCTAGTTGTTCTGTTACTACTAATGATGTTTGTTTGAAGTGTCCTTTGACTATTTATGGCAAGAGTTTTGTGATGGATTTGGTGTGTCTTCCCTTACACCAAATCGATGTGGTTGGAGTTCAACTATGTTCATATCAATTATTATAATAAGACTTTGAGGGTCCTTAAGTTTGGTGATAATGGAGAATTATTGTTGTTGACCGCTAAGCAAGTGAATGAACTTTTAGAAGATGAAGCCTTGATGTTTGTGATGTTCACGTCGTTATAAGTGGATGGTAAGGATGCTGTTGTACCCTAATTTCCCCCCTAAGATCCCTCATCATACTTCGTACATTTTGTACATAGCATCGGTCTCATGGTTATAAGATCGAAGAGCTTTGGCATTGGGTTTTTCTCTCTGAATAGAGGTGGGTCGCTTCAAATGAAAAGTGACTAGAATCTATGGATTTAATTGAGATTGAGGTACATAACCTTCATTAGGTCATCTGTTGCATCATGCATCATTAATCAATAGTTTGGCTTGAGATCGGGGATTTCGGGGAATTAGGTTTGTTGAATGGCTTTAAGGCTCTTATCTTTGCACAAGCTTGTCTCGGTTGATTTCTCCATCAATCATTCGTTCGAATTAGGATTTTATTTCCTGGACTTCTTTATCATCAAATTACAGGGATATTCTCTCTCCTTAGCATCAGGTTACAATCCTTCTTCAATGCTTAAGAATTAGGGTTTTCTTCTATTATGCTTCAATTGGGGATCATTGGATTAGGGCTCGATCTTATGGTTATCTTGGGTTTCTCCTTCTTCAACATCGTGGACTTGTTTTAAACGATACAATTTTTGGTTCTCATCAAATATTTGTTACTTCAATTGCAAGTTAACTTGGACTATTGAGAGAAATGACTAGTGATCTGGATTCGTTGAGACTTCTAATCATGCTCAGAGTTAATATTGATTCAAGGGCTTATTAAGTTCATGACTTTGTTAACGGTTGATTCAAGATAGGGCCGGGAGCTTATTTAGCTCATTTTATCAAATAAAAGTTGGTCGCTTCAAATACAAGATGACTAGAATTTATGGATTCAATTGAGATTAAGGTTCATTTACCAAGCATGCCATTTGAAGTCAACCGAGTTTCGACTTGTCATGAACGCTTGAGTTACATTAAATATCGATTTAAGATGAACATGGAATAGAAGTTTTTAATGTGATTCAAAGATAAGTCATTTAACTTGCTTGAAGAACAAGATATATGCGAGAGATGTTACAAGAATTGTGGATAATTTTCCTGGTTTTCTTGTACTCATAATATAAGTGATTCATCAATTGGCTTTGTTTAGAATTTGGATTATGTTTGAGATATAAAAATAAGATTTTGAACTTAAGGTTAAAGAAGGGATCACGATTCATTCAAGGTACATTTTGAGAAGATGTAAGCATAAGAGAATAAATTCAAAGACTCTTTTCTTGATTCAACCATGGCTATTACAGAATCAAGAACTAGAACATATACATTTTCAACCATTTAAAATTACATAAAAGTGACAATTTTTTCAATCCAACTTATGAATATATTACATCAAAGTCCATAGACCAAAATTCAATTACATAAAAAAAAACCCATACTCTCCCTTCACTCCCTCCAAGAATCGTGATGCTCAGGCCTTGCTTCCTCTGACGATCAAGCAGATTAACGATTCTTATCAAGCAAGTGATGATAAAACCAATATGAATATTGATGGTGTTGAAGTTGGCACAATTTCTCTTCTTGGTAGGGTGTGCAGCAAAGCTGGACAAATCACTGATGTTAAATTTGTACTTGATGATGGTACTGGAATGATTGAGTGCACTAAATGGCTTCAAGAACCTGCAGATTCAATTCCAATGGAGAGTATTTTAAATGGAATGTATGTGCGAGTTTATGGACACTTGAAAGGCTTTCAGGGTGAAAAAAAACTTGAATGTTTTCTCTTTTAGGCCTGTGACCGACTTCAACGAGATTGCCCACCATTTCCTTGATTGCATATATGTTCATCTATATAATTTGATGTTTCGGGCTAGCAATCCCCATCAACAACATGTTCCTAATTCCACACAAATCACTCCCACGAGAGGTCATCAATTTCAAGCTGTATCAGCAAATCAATTCTTAGGTCAAAATAATAATGATCAGAAGAGTGTTGAACAATTGGTGTCAGATTTCTTGCTTCTTCCCCAAAATAGGGAAATAACTGAGGGAACCCCTCATGATGTTATTAGAGAACATCTTAGAATTCCCCTAGATAGACTTAAGCTGGCTATTGAAAATCTTACATATGAAGGTCAAATATATGAAGGTGTAACTGATAGATATAAGTCAGCTATCGATGGTTGACATCTTAGTGGTGGAGAATGAGCAGAACAAACTGAATAAAGAATGGGTAGATTTTGTACCTACAGATGAAAATGTTAATGCCACGATATCTGATACAACTCGCGGTTTGGAAAATTGTGAAACTGCCTTGAATGAGTTAGAAGGATCTGAAGTTCAAATTGTATCTCAACTTCAGGAGCATACACCAGTTGGTGAAGATTATCTTCAAATGGTTATTAATTCAAATTCACCCATCATTGTTGGTGAAACTAGTCATGTTGAAGATGAGATTGATGTCAATAAGACACTTAGCCAAAATAGTCGATCATGCAGTATTGATACACTTGAGGAGACCATTGATGAAGCAAAAACTAACAAGAAAATGTTGTTTTCATCAACGGAATCTCTCATCAATTTGATGAAAGAAGTGGAACTTCTGGAGAAAGCTGATAAGGCAAAGCCTACTGCCAAAACAAAGCCTACTGCCAAGCCTATAGCCAAGCCAGCTCCAAAGGCTAAACCAGCTGCCAAGACTTAGCCAGTCTTAGACAGCTGCCCCACCCTTTTACCGATCCTGCAAAATCACGTCAAAAAATAGTTAATTCAACAACCTTCTAACAGAATCCAACCACCTGAACAGAATTCCCTAACTGCTCTAACTGTTAACAAAACTTTAAACCAACCTATAACCAACTTGTAACAAATTTCCAAAAATTCCTAACAGATTCTAAGAGAAATAATAGAAAGGGAGGGGGGATTCAGATTCATCATTTTTTCAACTCTACAGAAGAGATTAAGACAAAAACTTACCAATGGAGATTCACGCTATAATTCTGTAGAAGAATCTTCATCTTTCCCTGCTCTGATCTCATTCTCCCCTACCTAATCATCCTTCTTCCTTCTCTACAACAACCACATCTCACATCTTCAAACACCTTCTTTAACCTTCAATTCTTTATAACTACTTCATAATCACCTATATCGCTTCTTGAACCTCACACTGTATCTATGCACCATTCTTCATCTCATCATTCTCTGCACCTTTCTCCAAACACCATTATGCACCACAACCATATCCTCAACCTTTATCACCTCACAATCTTAATGATCACCATCACGCAAACTCTCTTCAATATTCAAGAATAATTGTTTTGTACTTCCTCTGCGACTAGACCTTCACGCAATTCATCACCAGCATCAACGTCACCACCATGTGATTTCATCGTCAAAGCTTCAACGTATCCACATCTGTTTCAACACAACACCAGGCGAGTTTGAGAAAAATCAGAAGAAAAGAAGAACAAAGAGATTCATTGTTGTTACTTGATTATACGCATCTGGAACGGATTATCACTGAGGCGAGAACGGATTAAGATCGGAGATGAGACCGAAGCTATGGCGAAGGGTATGTCTAGACAAAGATATTTGAGATGAGATCGATGTAGTCATGTAAGTGAAGCTTGAGAAGAAGAAGACTGAGCTCTTGCGGCACCATGCCGTGTTGAGAGAAAGTGATTTAAGATTAAAACAGAGATGGAATATGGTGGTGGCACTGGCGTTCATCACCGGAGAAGAAGGAGTTGATCGGAGTCTCTGCCAAGTTAAAGAGGGAGAGAATGGGCTTTGGGTTATCTCGTGAAGATGATCAATCACAAAGACCAAACCCTTATCTCAACAAACGCCGCCGTTTAGGATCCCTTTTGTTTTTCTTTCAGTATTTTCTTTTTTTGTTTTTAAATAATCATAATATTGGGCTGAAGCTGAATTTGATTTGGGCTTGGTTTCTGTTGGTTAATGGATCCATTTGTATTTTAAATAGGCCCAACGTCATCCTTTTTGTTGATTTAGCCTTACAACAAAAAACCTCTTCTTGGATCTGCATTCAGTGGGCATAGCGCCTGAATCTTGCTTCTGCAAACCACCCAGATTCAATGTACACCCCCCGAGCTTTCTATTTTCTTTGTTAGATTTAGGACTAACCTTTGAATTTTTCTATTTTTTATATGATATAAAATCACAAAATCAATAAAAAATTTAGGCTTTTTATTTGATTTTAGGAAATTTGTTCACAATCTTTCGGTTACTTGAAAATTGCGATTCACCTTTGTTTGTTGACCTGAGTCTTATGCAGGTTCATTATTTTATATGCGGATGTGTTTTGGATTCCGATTGTGATTTATTTTCACATCGACGAAGTTTCGACACCTATTCCAAATATTCGATCTCTTACTGTTTGTTTGTTGATGCCAGCTCGTGCGAAGTATCTCATATTTCTCTCCTTTGGTTGCGCTTTTTGCAGACTTTGTTGTTTGTTTGGTATTATACTGCTTCCAAGTTATGCTCCTTCATTTATTGCTTTCTAGATATCATGAGAAGTAGGAAATAAAGAGCGTGCGCTCGAAGTCACTGTTTAAAGACCTATAGCAGGCATTCCGCACTTCATTTGCTATATGTGTTGTGATTGTGTTTGTTTACTTTCTTGTTGATCGATGAGTCTCTCAATTTAGAAATTGAGATCACGACTTCGATCTCAGTGCATGCTCCCTATAGGATTTTATCGCTTTCCTTTACTTCTGGTTGATCGATGAGTCACTCAATTTAGAAATTGATATCACGACTTCGATCTCAGTGCATGTTCCCTATAGGATAGTTTTGGTAGACTTTATTTAGCATGCTAACTTAGATAGGATCCCTCATTGTTTGATAACATTAGGGTAGAGATAAGTTAGTCTCCCTTATATGTTTTCTTCCCGTTTTTGCATAATTGCATTTAAAACTAAAACTTCTCTTTTCTTGGCAAATGTATAAAGAATGCTAAGCAAAAATTCTTTTCATGGTAAAAAATACCAACCAACCCATTTCTTTTTGCCATTCGGCTTTTCTCTTCTAAGATCATGTTAGATCCTTTCCACTACAGGTCATAAGTCTCCAAAGGTCGAGCAGCGGTGGAATGATCGAATGCAACATTGTTCATTTAAAAAATACAAACAAACAAAATATATAAGTCGAACTACGGTAGCTCTGATTCCTCAAAAAGGATACGTAGGCATTGGGGTAGGGCCCAAGCGAGTACAAATTTATTTTCCCTACATTCTTTCTCCTTTATTTGCATGCATTCTCTCTTAGTTTATAACCCTTAAGCATTAGATTGAACACACCCTTTGATTAGAATAACGAGAGTGGATCCCGTAGAGTACTATGGACGCGTGGGGTGCTAATATCTTCCCCTCGCGTAATCGACTCCCTTACCCAATCTCTCGGTCACAAGACCTTGATTTCCTCTTTAGGTTTTCTTCGATGATTTTCCTTTCCCTTTCATATGGGATAAATAAATACTCGGTGGCGACTTCATTGATTTTAGCGCTACATAAAAATGGCGACTTCACTGGGGAAATGTTCTATCCCGTGAGTCACTCCTAGCTCCCGTTTTTCCTTTCTTAGGGTGTTTGTCTTTATGTTGTTATGTCTTATTCATTTGTATATGTTTGAGCATATGTTTGCATTGCATCTTTATTGTTATTTGTCATATTGTTGCTGTGCTGGTTTCTCTGTCTCTTAATGGGTGGGATGTTACTATGAGGTAAAAGGCCCAATACCCAGGCCAAACAGAAACAATAGGAACACTAGGAATAGAGTGGAACATGAACGGATAGTTGACTTAGGTTTCACTATGCCGCCATGTCGTCCACGCTTAGATGAGGTACAAATGAGGGGCTATCATTTTCACGTAGGTGATATGGCGATAGTTTTTCAGGAGTAACCTCGATTCTGAGTTACCATTGACCTTACCATGACCTAGTCTTTACCCGTGAGTGGGGAGGGAATGATCTTTACAGGTACAAATGGTAACTATACATGTTCAGTTGGTGACTCTGATTATACTGGTGACTTTGACCGTTGGTATTCTGATTTGGTCCGGACCTTTGATCTTATTACATATGACAGTGGTTTTGTTATCAGTTCAGTAACTATTCAGCATTGTAGAAACTTCGATCTTATGATTATTGCACTTGCATCATGGAATACTTATTTTATAAAAGAAACAAAAAGAGGCAAAAAATATATAACTGCCTAACCTGCATTTGCATTTCATTTCCAGGATTATTCTGAGGTCTGTCGTCAGCATCAAGGATGGATAACAACATGAAGACAAGTTCAGAGCCTCTTAGAAACACTGTTGTTTATCAGTTCCCATGCTTTGGTGGTCGATTGCGAGAGTTGAGAGCTCTTGTGAAAGGACCAAATGAAATAGTTTTTAGAGGACAATATGGAAATCTATTGCCATTGGTGAATGATGATTTTGAGGAATGGGCCGTGAGAACACTTCTTCAGTTCTATGATCCGCAGCTGTGCTGTTTTACTTTCTGGGACTATCAATTGGCACCAACTCTTGAAGAGTATGCGCACATTATGGATGTCAAGGTGACCAACAGTATTCCCTTTGTTCGAGCACCAGGGATTCCAGACTATATGGCGATCGCCAGAGCTCTTTATCTGACTCATGGTGAAGTTAAAAGTAATTGGATTAACAAAAGCGACACAAGTGGTCTCCCTCTGAATTACTTGATATCAAAGGCTAAAGGTTTTGCAAAGGACATGAATTAGACAACGTTTAATGCACTGCTGGAAGCAATGATTTATGGTTTGGTCCTCTTCCCAGTATCTGAGAAGTTAGTGCATCTATCTGCATTGTATGTCTTCATGAACGGTAACCCCATACCAACTCTACTCGCCGATACTTATTACACCATCCATTGCCGACATGGAAAGAAAGGGGAAGTCATATGCTGCGCGATCGCACTTTATAAGTGGTTGATGATGCATATGCCTACAAAGGGGCCTTTTGTTCATGCTGCTGATTCATCTTTATGGTCTCAGCGTGTCATGGGACTTACTTCGTATGATATTTTTTGGCAAAGTGTGATAGGTTTAAAAGAGATCATTATAGGGTGTGGAGAATTCCCTAATGTCCCGCTTATAGGGACAAGGGGGTGCATTAATTATAACCCTATCCTGGCGCGCCGTCAATTAGGATTCGTGATGTTAGATAGACCCAATGAGCGGGAGGTGATGGATACCGTTTATTTCGGTAAAGTAGAAGATGAAGTGTTCCTTGAAAAGGTGAAGACAGCATGGGGACATATTCGCCGTAAAGGGAAACTTTCTTTCAGCCAGAATGGAAGTGTAGCCTATGATACTTATACGAGCTGGATTCAGGATCGTGTGAAGGAAGTGCGGTTACCTTACAAAAAGGGGAAGTTGCTATATCCTCAACCTGATTTCGACCCATTAGTGGATGTTCGGGAGGACAATTCTTTATTCCGTATTAATTCGTCTCCCATACAGCCGGTCCCAGAAGGATTAGAGTTCGTGCCTGTAACGTGTTTTAAGAATGTCAAGGCCGAAAACCTCAAACTCCAAGCTAGGTAGGAAGAAATGAATGTGGATATGTCATTTGCCTTGCAAGACAAGAAGAAGCTCATGAAAGAGGTTAAGCTGAAGAACCAGTTGCTAGAAAAACATGGTTTGCTTGAGTGGTCGAAAAGACCTAGGGTCGAGAGTTCTGATACTACCAGCCGACAGGTTGAAGAGCAACAGGCTAAGCATCAAGAGATAGAAAGCCTTCGATTGTCTAAAAATGAATTGGAAGCTAAGCATTGTGAGGAGGTTAAGATGCTGAAGAAAAGGTTAAGAGAGAAGGATGTTCGCTTTACTCAAGTTACGAAAGAGTTGACAACAATCAAAGCCCAGGTAGCAAATAAAGACAAGGTTCCAGCAGAAGAGGCCGAAGTGGGAAACATAGATTCTGAGGATTGGGAACTCAAGTATCATTGTTTGTTGGCGCTATTGAAGAAGAGGGGCTTTGTGACCGGAGAACCTTTTTCTGGAAATGATTAGCTGGATATTTGAGCTTAAGGGGAATTCTTTTTACTGCACTTATCTTTTATGCTTGTTTTGATCGACAATGTCACCGCCAGTCTTGTTGGACGGGGCCTATTTAATAATTGACTCTATTTGTACTAAATCACCACCATATGGATGTTTGTTCGATTATATGATATGAGCAGTTTCTACTCTGATATCTTGCCTTTGTTTTATTTTATCTTATTGTTTATCCTATTGCTTATCCGTGCTTGATGAAAAACCAAAGGATTCTCCTGGAAATGATAAGACACTTCATGCATAACCATTCATCCATGCATACCATATCATGACAAGTGGGTCACGACAAGTTTTCTTATCTTTGATTCGGGTTTCTTTATAGAGATTGCTACCGCAAATTTTCATCGTTATAATACTCGAAGTACTTTCAAGAGGCAGATGGAAAATCTCGAACAAGAGAACCGCGAACTGCGCGAAGAGGTCATTGCTTTGAGAACCAGAATGGCGAACTTGACTGCTTTGGTAGAGTAGTTGGTGGCTGCTCAGAATCAGCCACCACCACCTCCACCTCCTCAGGCTACACAACCACAACAAGCAACAGTTGTCTCTGAAATTATGACAACTCCCATCTCAGTTGCTCCAAATACTACTGCTTCTCAGCATCGCATGCCTCCTGGATATCCATGGGGAATGCCCGAAAGTTACACGCCAGAAGGATATAACCCTACTCCTCAAATTTCTCAATCTGCTCAACAAGTTATGGCTTCTGCCCCTCCTGTGGTACACGTTGCTCCTGCTGTCAACAATGAGATCCGTCATGTCGTGCCTCCAGTAATGAATGTTGTCCCTGTTGTTAATGATGTGGTTCACCATCCTACTCCACCGCCAAGTGAAGGAATTGGATTCTATGATAGAATGGATGACTTCCAAGATCAGTTTAATGATATGCGAAAGGAAATGAAAGCCCTCCGGGGAAAAGAACTGTTCGGAAAGAACGTGAGAAATCTATGCCTAGTTCCAAATGTAAAAGTACCTGCGAAACTCAAAGTGCCAGAGTTTGAGAAATATAAGGGAAATACTTGCCCCCGTGCTCATCTGATAATGTATGTGAGAAGGATGTCCACTCACACTGATGATCAACGTTTGCTGATCCACTTCTTTCAAGATAGCCTGACTGGTGCTGCACTAAAGTGGTACATGAGCTTGGATAGTACTAATATTCATACCTTCAACGACCTGGGAGAGGAGTTTGTCAAATAGTACAAGTATAATGTGGACATGGCGCCTGAGCGCGATCAACTCAGGGCTATGGTCCAGAAAGATAAGGAGTCGTTTAAGGAATACGCGCAAAGGTGGCGTGAAGTGGCCTCCTAGGTAATCCCCCCAATGGAAGAGAAGGAAATGGCGAAGATATTTTTAAAGACTCTGGGTTCCTTCTACTACGAAATAATGGTGGCGAGTGCACCGAGTAACTTCACCAAAATGGTGGGTATGGGTGTTTGCTTAGAGGAAGCCGTAAGAGAAGGTCGTTTGACGAGAGATGAAAGTTCTAGTGGTGCAAAGAAATCATCATATGGATTTTCTAGAAAGAAAAAAGGAGATGGAAATTCCGTTGTTCAAGAGAGAAGAGCTAAACCGCCTAGAAGGCATCAAGCACATCCATAACAGGTTGCTTCGGTCACTCTGGTTGTTAACGTGGCTCCGACTGTTGATGCGTATTAAAGAACACCTCAACAAGGAAATCAAGGGCAAGGTCATCAGAGGAAAATGAGCTTTGATCCAATTCTAATGACATACACATAGTTGTATCCTTCTTTGTTGAAGAAGAATCTAGTTCAAACTCGAGCTCGACCAGTTGTTCCTGAAAAACTGCCAAGAGGATATAAGGCTGACGCTTCCTGTGCCTTTCATCAGGATGCTCCTGGGCACGATTTAGAAGATTGCTTTGCTTTGAAGGTCGAAGTTCAAAGGTTGGTCTGAAGTGGTATCTTGTCATTTAAGGACATTGGCCATAATGTTCAAAACAATTCGTTAGCAGGGCATGAATGAATCTCTGTTGTTGGTAGTTCCAAAGTTTGGGAAATGTTACCTCCAATGCAAATTCAGATAAGAGAGTCATCTTAGTTTTTTTTAATCATTTTTACTGCTTTCTCGTTTGTATTTTTTCTTATTTATCATTACACTGTTTGTATGTAAGAACTTGTTTACATTTGAATGTTTAATCTTGACACAATGAGTATGTTTGTCTTGAAGAAATTCATTCGTTTCACTCGTATTTGTTTTCAATTTTAAATTGCTTTATGGTACCAACTTGTTAACCATTCTCTCGCCTAGGCAGAGATTGGGAGGAGGATGATGATATTAAAACAAAAATTTTCTGGTTGTATGCTTTTGGATAAAACCATGTTGACGATGTACAAGCAGTGTTTCAAATCCTCAAACACCGGAGATATAAGGGAGTGAAACCTTTGTTAACCCCTTTGAGCCTTGAAGTAGGAGTTTCTTTTTCTATTCAGAAAAAACCCTCATTTTTAACCCGGGGCAGGGTAGTGTTCAGTTAATCTGATTGAGTATTCAAATCTCATCAAGAGTGCGCATCTAAGGATACAATAATGGTTATCCTTCAAGAGGTTGAGGGAATTCAAAAATGTAGTGTTTGATCTCCTCATATCAGTAGTGTGCATCAAAAGAAGATGTTATCCCAATGGGTATCTCTCACATATCAGGAGATCAACAGATGACGATACAATAATGGTTACCCTTCATCTACTCAGAAATAGGGCAGTCACAATTCTTCCAACTAGTCATAAATGACTCAAACTCACGCGACATGTTTAAAAAGAAAAAGAAAAAGATGATATGAATAAAAAAATGATGATGAAAAAGAAAGAGGCAAAAAGCCCCGCTAAGTCGGAACTTGAAAAAAACAAGTCGCTTAGGCAAAAGTCATGGCATCCCGTTGCACTTCAGAGTCAAAGTCAAAAGGAATTTGTCCAGAAAGCAAGGAAGAAATGGAAAACCTGAAATGTGATAAAGGATTACATTGCGAAATCCTCAGCAAAGAACAGAGTCGCATGATAAGAAACCCAAAAGAAGAAGGAGTGAGTGACTTGTATGTCCAAAGAAAACCTTGTTTGATTCCTCAACCATCTCAAAATTTCTTTTGAGAGATGAATGTTTATGTCAGGCTAACTGAACTTAGGACTGAAGAATATCACGAACAGGGTGGGAACCAAATATTTTTTAGCCTTAAAAATATTTTTTTCTAAAACTGTGAACCAGGCCACATTACAACCCTCAAAAGTCCTAATTGAAACATGGTTTATTTCGAAAGCATACTCCAATGAAATAGTGTTTCCTTAGTCCCATTAATTTTGATAAATTATTGTGATTGGTATCATATGCTTTTGTTATCTTTCATACAAAAAATCCATGTCGCATCCTGGCTAGTGATTCGTTCACAAGGTTTTGCGACATCTTTTCAAATAAAATCTTCAAGACTTATATAATTGTTGCATTAGAATTTTCATTCTTAGGATAAACATTTTTCTGATTGTAAAACAACTGATTGATATCACGAAAGTTTACATTTTAGTATCAGCAAAAGGCATGTTGCTGAGAAGACTTACAGAGTAAAAAGGATGTAACATTCAACCAATCTAGGGCAGTTATGTCAAGATTCAACAAATATCTATAAGCCATTTGTTCTGAAAGGTTATCTTAAAAGCATACATCCAAAGGCAGGTTAGGAAAGTTACCTTGATCAGCACAGTAAGCTTGGGACACCAGATTGGTTTCCAAGGGCATATCCAGATTTCATCAAGATAGTTACTATGTCTACCCCAAGCCAAGAATCTTCCTCAAGCAGGATTGTTTCTTGTGACCTGTTTTGTAGACGTATGTTTGGATTCCTCTAACAATTGTTGGTCAATTAAAGGGTTTCCTACATGATATGTTATGGTGTTGGGTTTATAATCCCATTTTTCCAGTCTTGTTGCAGACTTCTCCAGCTGAGTGTGATTCTTTCCCCAACCAGGTGGTGATCAAACGGAGATTAAGAAGAGCTATGAAGCCTTTGCTCATTTGATTGAGTTATTTCTCCCTTTTTATTGATATGGAATCTCTTGTAGAGTATTTCTCCCTCCAGTTACGACATTATTGTTGTTATGTGCTCCCTAAGTAGCTAGACAAGGGCAATATCTTTTCTAAGAAGTGTTGAAATGGTTATCAAATCTTTGGGTTTTTCTCTCACCAATGGTGAGTTTGATTTAAAATCCCCATAATTTTGACCTCTTGCTATAACGTGAACTTCTGGATTCCCCGGGAAGGTTTTCTCAGGTCGTTTTCATTGGTATGCACGTGATTTTTGTATATTGAAGACGATACCAATTGGCGTAAGGTGTGGTATTGGGTTTGTGATCCCATTGTCCCCAATCAAGTCTTGGTTCATTTTTATTTTGGGTTTGCATGGTCTGAGGTCTCTATCCCAGATTCCCCAGCGGAGTCTTCCCTCATATGACGAAAGGTCTTGTTCCCTTGGTGCTGAGATGGAATTATTTGCAAAATGTCGCTCTTTCTGCAGTATTGGCATTATTGTTGGTATTTACTTCCCAGGAAACTAAACCAGGGAAGTATATTTTCTAAGAAGTGTTGAGACGGTTATGAACTCTTTGGGTTTTCACCTGCCAAGTGTTGGGTTTGATTTAAAATTCCCATGGGTTTGACCTCTTTCTTTGATGTTGACTTCTCGATTCCCCATGAAGGCTATCCCAGGGCATCTTTTTATTTGAAGAGGTTTGTATGATATGAAGACTCGATCTGAGATTCCCTAGTGATGACTTCACTATTTGATAAAAGTCCTTTCTCCCTGTGCATGCTGAGTTGGACTAATTTATGAAGCATCTCCCTCTCGGCAGTACTTGAATTTCCTTTGATTGCCCGATAATCAGGCAAGGGCAGTGTTTTATTTAAGAAGTGATAAATTGGTTATCAATTTTTTGGGTTTTCACTCTCCAAGTGTTGGGTTTGATTTAAAATCCCCATAAGATTGATTCCTTGATATAATATTTGACTTCTTAACTCTTCAAGTTGTTGTCCCCATGAGATTTCATACTTTTTCCCCAGAGAAGTTGGTGCAATACTTACTCTCAATATTGAAGAACGTATTTCTGGTTTCCCCAGTGAAGAACGTATCTTGGTTTCCCCTCTTCGATATGGTGTTGGCCTCCCCAATAAAGTCAGCACGAGGTCCCCAATTGATATCTCGATGATGAGCCAATATCTCCTCTAGTGAAGTTTGTATGATATTTCTCCATTGAAGTCAGCTTGAATTCCTCAGTGGATGTTTTGATAATTTGGTTTCCATCTGCCTTATTTTAAATCAGTTTTGCAATCCCCAGTAAAAGTACAGCCCGTGAAACATTTGTTTTCCCCGTTGAAGTCTATGTGTTATTCTTCGATGAAGCCTGGATAAGGATGTTATATCCCTGTATCTTTACTGTTTTGTCACTATGATTTGATTATTTCCGGATTATGTTCCTTCCCAGTGAAGTTAAGCTGCGGAATAGGATTTTGTTTCCTCAGTTGGTGCTTATTTTCTTATGGAATGTTCATCTTGGATGTGATTTAGCCGAGTGTTGACTATACCCGAGTTGGTTTTGCCTGGTTACTCCCAGTGTTATATGTCTGTGTTGTTAGCATATACATAATAACACTCACACATTCATACATACATCATACATAGTTGAATTTAGCAAATCATTGCTCATTCACATTCATTAATATTTTGTTGACATATTACCCTGTTTTGCAGAGTCGTGTTGTCCTCTTTCCAATATAGTGTCAACCTTAAGTAGAAAGTGTATATGCTTTCAATTTCCCCACTGAGTTATCCCTCGTGGAAGATTTTTGCTTTAGCCTTCCTGTACAGCTCTTTGTCTGGATGATTTGGGTTTCCCTCTTGAGTTTATTTCTCAAAGGATGTATTTTGGTTGACTAATTCATTCTGGTTTATTTCTCGTTTGAATCCTTGTTTCCCAACAATATTATTACTTTGGATTTCTACATGCTCTGGGCCTTGGTTTGATAATGCGCATTTATTTTGCACAAGAAGATTTTATCTCCTCAGCAGGAATATGTTGGCATGTCCTCAGGAAGCTGTATTTCATTCCCTAGGAAGTCATGATTCATTCACCAGGAAGTCATGATTCATTCACCAGGAAGTCATGATGCTTTCCCCAGGAAGTCATGATTCATTCCCCAGGAAGTCATATTGCTTTCCCCAGAAAGTCATTTTTACAATCCTTCCTATAACAACAAGTAGCAGGTCTCTTTATTTGAGCAACTTGTACTTCCCCATAAAAGTCGACGTTACTTTTTTGCTATCTTCTCTATGAGTGGATAGTTTGCAGTTCGTTGTCAAATTACTCCAGTGGATGGCAAGTCTTTCAATATCACAGAGACAATTCGTTGAGAAATCTTTATAAGTGGATATCTTTACAAAAGCTCTTGATGCTGCTTGTAACACCTCGAATTCTAGATTAATTATTTAATTAATTAATTTAGCGTGATTACATGAGTTAATGTGAAGTGTTTGATGTTTTGATGATTATATGTGAGCCTTTATGGTGATTTGTGAAATTATGATGAATATGAAGTGTACCATGATGATTGAGATAAACATGATGTTTGAATATGATGATTTGATGAATATGATGTGTGATGGGTTATGTGATACGGTGGGAGAACTGACTAGGGTTTTGCATTTGTTTTCGCAAATGTTTCGGTTGAGCAAGAGTCGCCACCGACTTTTTATTTTATCCTAAGGAAAGGTTTAAAAAGCACAGCAAAAACCTTTGAGATTTTTCTTGGGTTCGGGGAGTAGATTATAGAAAGGGAAGGTATTAGCACCCTTTCTATCCATGGTTATCCATGGGCTCTTAGGTACTTGCTTAGATCAAATTGCCTTGGTTTTCAATTGTTTGAAATGGTGCTTTGTGCATGGTTTTGAAAAAGATGCCTTGTCTAGGCTACCCTTGTAACAATTCTTTACTCGAATGTTTTACAAAAGGTGTTTGTCTTTTTGAAAAGATGTTTCAAGGTTTTTTGAAAGTTTGTTTTGAAAGTGTTTGTGAAGTGGGTTTTGAAATAGGCAAGTGTTTTCTTTACAAATTGGCAAGTACTTAAGAGTTATCTACCCTAAAGTTTTCTCAAAGATTTTTATTATGTTTTAAACCTTTTGACAATTTTGTTCCACCATTGCATTTGGTGGACAATCTTGTCTTAGGAGGTGAAAGGGACGGGCGCGGGTCATCGTTTAGACCATAATTGCAATAGTGTTAAATGTCTTTGGGCAATTTTTTTTAAAAGGGACTTGATCATTCATTTAGGCAACATTTTGAGGGACTATGACCATTTGATTGTTTGTTTTACCCAAAGAAGTTCAACATGCAATATGGCCCAATTGTTTGAAGGCAACAAAGTGGAATACCCTAGGGGTGCAAGTGTGAAGTGTGTTGTCCATTTTCATGCTTATTTATCTTGGGATTAGGTCTAACTACTTTGTTCGTTTTATTCGCACACAAACCCTAATTCTAGCATAGTATGTTTAGAAAGCATTTAAAGTGCGAAATTTAAATTCCTACGTTATTACAACACAATAACATGGGGAGGGGGGGTACAAATGTTCAAATGGGGAGATATTTAGACAAGAAATTGAATCTAAGCTATTACATCATTTGCTTTGAATATTTACAATATGATTAAAAGCATAAATAAAATAGAAATAAGATAAATATTCAAGAATGCAAAAAAAGAATTTTTATATGTATGAAAAAAGTATTATTTATGTAAAATAAAAAGAAAATAAAAAGGTATTATTTTTGAGGTAGTTTCAAATTTAGGGTAAAAACCCTAATTTTTAATCAAAGGGGTATTAATCAATTATTTATTATTTACATACAAAAATAAAATAAAATATGGTATATTTGTAAAAAAGGGTATTTTTTAGTATTAAATATTAAAAAAAATAAAATATGTATATTTTTTTGGTATTTTTATCCTAAGCACATTAATATATACCTATATATCCATATTATTTACAAAACATGTATTATATATATTAATTAATAATATTTAATATTTAAATAAAAAGTGTTTTTTCTATAAAATATTTTCAGGAAGTAAAAATAAGATAAAAATGTGTATAAAAATATATTTGTGCTATTTTTGTATTTTTAAACAAAAGATATATATTTATTCATTTATGTTCAAACTAAAAGAAAAATCAAATAAATACCTAATAAAATCAAAAATGGTGAGAAAAAATATTTTTAAATTTTCAATATGCTGAGAAAAAATAAATGAGTTAATTAAAAAAGGAAAAAATCAAAAATCATCAAAAATAAAGCCAATGGGCTCAGGGGGTGTAAAACCAAAAAGGTGGTGCAAAAAGGAAAGTCAACATAAGCCCAGCCCATGAAGACCTTTCTTCAACCTCTGAACAACAATATTCAAAAAACGCGCGCCCTGTTCTTCATCTTCTAACTCCTGATTCCTGGCTTATTCATGGAAACTCATAACATGAAAAATATTCAGCATCAAGAGACGAATCTAACCATATGCATAACTTGATCTAACTCTCTAAGATGAGGGAGAATTTCTCCTCCCCCAAATCCTAACCTAGATTTTCTGCCATTTTCAAACCTCAAATTCTCACAGCCCAAGCAAAAGAAATGAAAAGTAAAAACATGTACATGTTCAGTGGCATGAGTAGAACATTGTTTATTCACAAACTTAAAGCTAATGATGCATAATAAGAGAGATACGAGTTCACCAAGATACCTGTTCAGCTGAAGTTCTATCTGGCAATGAGGGAGCTTTCAGTGCAAGGTGATGATTGGAAAAGCTTCCTTGAGGTCCAGGGATGCTATTCCAATGTTTACTTTGTATTGAAAGCTTCTGAATCGTGCTAGAGCACTTCACCTGCAAAACAAGAAACTGAAAATGGTGGAAGTGGTTAGAGGGATTACAGGTCGTGCTTTTGCTTTTGGTTAGCTTGCATAGATGTTAGGGAATGTATGTGAACTGGTTTGGGCAAGAATGCTTGAAAGGATTGAGGGTTGGAACTCAATCTGCAGAGGTGGCTCTGTTTGAGCAGTTTCAAGGTGATTCTGAGTTGTGGGAGGGATTGGAGGTAAAAGGCTCGTGCAATAGCTTGGTTTTGATCTTTAGAATGTGTTTGATAAGTTTGTCTCAGTGTTCCTAAGCTGATATGAGAGTTGTCACAAGTTATGGTACTTTTCTTCACACTTAAGCAAGCAAAACCAACTTGGTGTTTTAGGCAAGTAGGGGACCCCTAATGAGCTGCATAATATCTCCTTGATCAGAGTGTTTTGCTCATAATCTTGTGCCAATTGGATTTGGTTTGTACTTGTTGGATTTGCATCATGACATAAAGTGAAACTTTTGTAAAAATGGATATAATGCTTTTTCCAATTTGGGATTAATCCTTTAGGCAATGCTTGAACTCATGAAACAAGGCCTTAGCACAATGAAAATGCATTAAATTATTGAGTGTTGGATGGTTTTAGGACCTGTAATCAAGGGGCATGCTGGTTTGAGAAGTTTGCACAAATCATGAACATGGAAAATGGCCAATTCAAAAGTGAGTTTTTGCCATATTGTGAAATTCGATTCTCTCAAGTTATGAGGTTGTTTGAGAAGTTCTTGGACATTTTGGAAAGCTTGGAATGTGTACTACAATCCATCTTTTAAATTAAAATTGAAATTCCAAGTGGAAGTGTATGGAAAATGGCCTTGAAGTGGGGTAGAAAACCTTGTCAAAATAGGTCAAAAATTTACTAAGTTAAGAATGGTTTAGTGCCCTTATTCAAAAATTTGTAACTTGAGATACAAGCCTCAAATGGGAAAACTTTGTGAATCAATGTTGTAGATTATGCAACAAGCTACAACTTTCATGTTTTGACCTTTGTTTGAATCCAAATGGATCTTGGTGAAAAAGTGGGGCAAAGTTGGGAAAAAATTAGGGTTTTTTATAACTTAGAAAAATTCTAAGTCATGAAAAATTCTAATTTCTAACCCTAATTTGCATTTTGTGATTTCTTGATGAACAAGTTTCATGATTTGGCATGTTTTGATGAAAAATGAATCTTGACTCTTGATTTTGACCAAAAAGTCAAAGTTTGACTTTTCAGTATACAGTCAAAATTGATCAATTGACTGGGAAATTCAACTGTCAATCTTGTGTACTTGGGATCTTTTGAGTTTGTTGAACATGTCAAGATAATTACATGGGGTCCTTGAGTCCATATATGAGCTTGTTTTGCCATTGGCTAGGTCAAGCAGTCAAAAATTGCCTCTGTGCAGTCAAAACCCTAAAAATGACCATTTTGCCCTTTTGGTGATTTGATCAAATTTCTTGTGGAATTGTGATCCAAACTTGATGAAATGGTTCATATGAGTTCATAATGTTGATGTGGGTCAATTTTCATGAGATTTGACTGTCAATTGGCCACAGTTGACTTTTTCCCCAATACAGCTGATTTCTAGGTCAACTGTCCAATTGACTGGGCAAAACTTGGAATCAAGGCTTGAAACTTGGTATGGATAAACTTGGGAGTCCAATATGAAGCATGAAAGTCATCTTAGGCATTTTAGGTCAAAACATCTTTGTGCAAACACAAACCCTAATTTGGGTCAACAGTGCAAGGAGAAGTCTTGAGCAGATGAAACCCTAACTGGATCTTGAGCTTCAAGGGCTTTGTGGTGAGAAATCAATGAGAAATGGGAGGGAAAATTTTGGGGTACAACAGTTTCCCTTGTTCAATCTTCTTGAATCCGAAGAGTTAGATTGGCAAGTTTGCCTTTCGTGACTCGAGGGTAAAAGTAGATTGGACACTAGAGTGCCCGGAAATTTGCACTCGTCAAAGCAATGAATGCGGGAATGGGCTTGGAGATGCCATTTGGAGATGGGCTTAGAGATGCCATCTTGAGAGGGTCACAGAGATCCTGTCGGGGATGGGCTTAGAGATGCCATCTGGAAGGGAATATCAGGAAGGTGTCCAAGCTTTGGACCATCTCTGAACTGGGGGTCTGAACAAGCAATAGATTGACATCCGTTGTTGGGAGGAATCCGTAAACTGTTTTCAGAAATTTGGAGAAGAAACTGAACAAGCGATAGGTTAACATCCGTTACTTGGAGAACCCGTAAACTGTTTTCAGAAATCTTGAGGTTTTGAATAAGCAATAGAGCAGCATCCATTGTTGGGAAGCGTCCGTAAGCTGTTTTCAGAAAGTTGCATCTGAACAAGCCGATAGATTAACATCCGTTGTTGGGAAGAATCCATAAACTGTTTTCAGAGGTCTTGAGAAGAATCTGAGCAAGTGGTAGGTTAACATCCGTTACTTGGAGAACCTGTGAACTTTTTTCAGAAATCTTGAAGTTTGAATAAGCAATAGAGCATCATCCGTTGTTGGGAAGCGTCAGTAAGCTATTTTCAGAAAGTTGCATCTGAACAAGTCGATGGATTAACATCCGTTACTGGGAAGAATCCATAAACTGTTTTTAGAAAGTCTTGAGAAGAATCTGAACAAGTGGTAGGTTAACATCCGTTACTTGGAGAACCTGTGAACTGTTTTCAGAAGTCTTGAATTTGGAAGAAGAACCGGTGTAGGGTTCCCTGATGATGAGCTCGTGTAAAATTGCATCTGGATAAATCTGGAATAAGCATTAGAATGTTGCCGTGTCTGGGTCACATCTGAACTATTCCTGGAAAGAATCTGGGAAGATAATGATTTTAGTCTTTCGACTGATCTTACCTGAAAAGGTAAAGAGTTAGTTATATGCAATGTCATGATGCATGATATAATGTATGTTATGTGATATGAATGTAAATGGATGCGCATGTAGGCTGGAGAGCTGTCTTGCAAAGGATAGATGAATCCGAGATGGCTGAAGATAAAAGTATCTTGACTGTTGCCGGGGAAAATAAATCCTTGGCTACTGCTGGGGAAGAGAATTCCTGATGACCTCTACTGGGGAGTTCCAATCTAATAGGCTCATGCTGGGGAGGTAAGATTGAGAATCTTCAGCTTGGTGGGAAGTAACTCTGGCGACTTCACTGGGGAACTCAAGATTTGTTCTCCTAAAACTCTGTGGGGAAAAGGTTCATTAGCCTGGCTCCGCTGGGGATTGATAATTTGAAGCTTTAGCTCAGCTGGGGACACTGAAACTTAAACTCTGAAGGGAATTGAATTCCGGAGGATTCTCTGGCTGGGGATAGGAAGCATTTTGGCGAGTGCGATCTTCCGTGGTTGTTAGCTGAGGATAACCCAGTTATAAGGCCTTGTGAGAAATAACTTTGAATAAAACTCGGGAGAGACGTCTGTTCTCTGCGGGGGATAAGCTTCCAGAATCTATTGGGGATGAGCTTCAAGACTTGCTAGGGATATGGATTCCAAATCTCCTGGGGGTTTCCTTTGAAAGGGTATCGGGTATCCAACTGTACTTTCGACTTATCAATAATCCTCCTTCTTGGTTTATAAGGAAATGATTATGTTTCAAATGCACATGCCTATTTAACAAAACATTGGACGTTTCTCAAAATAAAACAAATAGTGCAAGAGAAAAGAAAAAGAAATGACACAAATTTCCGGGAAAAGTATTTGTATTGATTTTCTATGAGTATATTTGTACAAAGGAGACAATCATCCTAGTAAGAGGATTCTGTCGTAAATATTGAAAGATTTATACAAAATAAGGATGGCTATGTGAAATAATTCCATGGGATTCCATTCCGCTATAGCCTTCACAACTCTGAATATCTGTCCATTCAATGCTTCGTTTGCCGATGACTGGATTGATCAGAAACCTGGAACTGGTAGATGAAGAGATTGTCTTTGAAGTGATCCGACGAGACATAGTCATACGCTTTAATTCCCTAACTTTTGCCTGAATCACCCTTTCGGGTTTTCGATCCACCGGGAAACCCCTTTTTGCCCAAGCCGCCCTTTCGGGTTTTCAACTTGCCGGGTGTACAGATTTTTTTGTTTTTATCCCTAATTTTTGCCTGAATCGCCCTTTCGGGTTTTCGATCCACCGGGATGCCCATTTTTGCCCAAGCCGCCCTTTCGGGTTTTCGACTTGTCGGGTTGTTTATGCGTAGTATCTTTTGACTATGTCTGCGTTCGCAGGGTGCGGCAAATCGTCGCCGTCCATGGTGGTCAGGATCATTGCACCACCAGAAAATATGCTCTTGATCACAAATGGTCCTTCATATGTAGGAGTCCATTTGCCCCTGGGATCACTTTGCGGCAAGATAATCTGCTTGATTACGAGATCTCCGACTTGATACACTTGACGTCTGACTTTCTTATTGAAGGCCTTGATCATCCGTTTTTGATAAGTCTGACCATGGCATATAGCAGCAAGTCGCTTTTCGTCGATCAGATTGAGTTGATCAAGTCGAGTCTGCATCCAATCATCTTCATTCAAACCTGCATCCTTCATAATCCTTAGAGAAGGGATCTGGACTTCCATAGGCAAAACAACTTCCATGCCATAAACCAGAGAAAACGGGGTTGCCCCAGTTGAAGTACGTGTCGTCGTACGGTATCCATGCAGAGCAAACGGTAACATCTCATGCCAGTCCTTGTAAGTGACTGTCATTTTCTGAATGATTTTCTTAATGTTTTTGTTCGCAGCTTCAACAGCACCGTTCATCTTCGGCCGATAGGGAGATGAATTGTGATGATAAATCTTGAACTGTTCGCACAACGCGGTGATCATTGTGTTATTCAGATTTGTACCGTTGTCTGTGATGATCCTGTCTGGAACACCATACCGACATATGAGATTTTGCTTGATAAAGCGGGCAACCACATTTTTAGTGACAGAGGCGAAGGAAGCTGCTTCGACCCATTTGGTGAAGTAGTCAATGGCAACCAGGATGAAGCGATGTCCATTGGAAGCCGTGGGCTTGATCTCTCCAATCATATCAATGCCCCACATTGCAAAGGGCCACGGAGCAGTCAAGACGTTGAGGGGAACCGGAGGAATATGAACTTTGTCAGCATAGACCTGACACTTGTGGCAAGTACGGGAATGTTGATGGCAGTCAGCTTCCATGGTAGACCAGTAATAGCCTGCCCTCAGGATCTTCTTAGCCATTGTATGCCCGCTCAAGTGAGTGCCAAATGTGCCGCTGTGTATGTCAGTCATGATCAACTCTGCTTCAGCTTTGTCCACACATCGGAGTAATACACAATCATGGCTTCGTTTGTAAAGGATGCCGTTGCTCAGGAAGAACTTAGCAGCAAATTTCCTTAAGAACTTCTTGTCATTCACTGAAGCTCCTTCAGGATAATCTCTAGTCTCAAGATACCTTTTGATTTCATGAAACCAAGGTTGTTCCATTACTTCTTCGGTATTAATCTCGTGACAATGCGCAGGTTCATCCATTCGCTCGATGGTGATTTAGGGAGCCTCGTTATCCCAGTTGAGTTTAAACATGAAGGACATTGTGGCCAGAGCATCTGCTAGCTGATTCTCTTCTCGCGGGAAATGCTCGAAGGTAATTTGCTCGAAATGAGGCAACAATGTCAGGACATGTTCTTTGTATGGGATAAGATTAGGATGCTTGGTATCCCACTCTCCTTTGATTTCACTGATAACCAAAGCCGAGTCCCCAAATACGATCAAAGATTTGATCCCCAAGTCTATAGAAGCCTTGAGACTAAAGATGCAGGCTTCGTACTCAGCCATGTTGTTTGTGCAGCTGAAGCAAAGTCGGGCCGTGAAAGGTGTGTGACAACCTTCCGGAGAAATGAGTACTGCGCCAATACCGTTTCCAAGTGCATTTGAAGCACCATCAAAGTACAGGGTCCATCGGGATCCCTTTTCGGGTCCGTCATACGGTCCGTCACCTTCAATGTTGTCCAAATTCATGATGTCCTCGTCTGGGAAGTCAAATCTCATGGGTTGATAGTCTTCGATAGCTTGATGAGCCAGATGGTCAGCCAATACACTCCCTTTTATAGCTTTTTGGGTGGTGTATTGGATGTCATACTCGGTTAAGATCATTTGCCATCTAGCTATCCTTCCAGATAAAGCAGGCTTCTCGAAGATATATTTAATAGGGTCCATTTTGGATATCAACAAGGTAGTATGAGTCAGCATATACTGTCTTAGTCGGCGAGCAGCCCATACCAAAGCGCAGCAAGTTTTCTCGAGCAGTGAGTAGCGAGTCTCACAGTCGGTAAACTTTTTGCTAAGGTAATAAATAGCATGCTCTTTTCGACCAGACTCGTCATGCTGGCCCAAAACACACCCCATTGAGTTATCCAAAATGGTCAAATACATGATCAACGGTCTTCCTTCGACGGGTGGCATCAGAATAGGAGGTTCTAGCAAATATTCCTTGATTCTATCAAAAGCAGCTTGACAATCATCGTTCCATTCGACTACCTGATCTTTCTTCAAGAGTTTGAAAATTGGCTCACAGGTAGAAGTCAGATGTGAGATGAACCTGGCAATATAGTTTATGCGCCCCAAGAATCCTCTAACCTCCTTTTCAGTACGGGGAGCAGGCATCTCTTGTATTGCTTTTACTTTTGCCGGATCGACTTCAATGCCTTTGTTGCTTACAACGAATCCCAGGAGTTTACCAGACCTAACTCCAAAAGTGCATTTACTTGGATTCAGCCTGAGCTTGTATTCTTTCAACCTGGCAAACAGCTTTTCCAGATGCTCAAGGTGCTCTTCCTCTGTTTGTGACTGAGCTATCATATCGTCTACGTAAACTTCAATCTCATGATGTATCATATCATGAAATAAAGCTACCATGGCGCGTTGATAAGTTGCCCCTGCGTTCTTCAGCCCGAACGGCATCACCTTGTAACAGAAAGTGCCCCATTGTGTGACAAAAGTTGTTTTCTCCATATCCTCGGGAGCCATTTTGATTTGATTGTAGCCCGAGAATCCGTCCATGAAGGAAAACACTTTATGCTGAGCTGTATTGTCGATCAAGATGTCAATATGAGGTAGCGGGAAATCATATTTAGGGCTGGCCCTATTCAAATCCCGGTAGTCCACACACATTCTGACTTTGCCATCTTTCTTCGGTACTGGCACGATGTTAGCGACCCATTGAGGATAGGACGTAACAGCCAGAAAGCCAGCATCGAATTGTTTCATTACTTCCGCTTTGATCTTTTCGGACATGTCAGGCCTCATTCGGCGAACTTTTTGCTTGATTGGTGGATAATCCTCTCTTGTGGGGAGACGGTGAACCACGATGTCTGTGTCTAGACCCGGCATGTCTTCATAGGACCAAGCGAAGATTTCAACATACTCATTCAACAACTGTACCAAGCGCTCCTTGACTTTTGGTTCCAGATTGGCACCCACTTGCACCTCCTTCCGGTCCTCCTCGGTTCCTAAGTTAACAGTTTCCAATGGCTCTTCATGCGGTAAGATGGCCCTTTCTTCTTGTTGCAGAAGTCTGGCTAGTTCCCCGGGTACTTCACAACCTTCGTCATCTTCATACTCAGCTAGATTGACCAGATCTTCAGAGTTATTGAAAGATACAGCAGAATAGTTACCCATGGAATCCGGAGTGGATGGGTACCTGCATTGGTGAGTGTGGGTGTGTGTAAGGGATAGCCATCCTTAAACAAAAATGCAAAAGGAAAGAAAGTGAACATAAGCAGTTTATCAAATGAAAAACGTCCACTGAATCATTAAACATGGCATATGAATATGAAAAATAATCAAAACCCTTACAAGTAGACCTACATGCCCCGGGCAAGGCAGGAGGTGAAAAGATAGTGTACGGATTGTTTGAAAGTAAATATTACAGACCAAATAGGAAATGTTTAACAGGTAAATTACTGGTGAATAAAAGTGATGGGGACAAAGTCCTTAGCCTCCCAATTGCTCAATCCTCCTTTGACAGTTGGATAAATCCACTCTTCAATGCTGCTTTCTTCGTCCTCATCCCCCAAAGCGTTGATTCCGTAGGGAGAAATTTTGACTAGCGCCCTTTCAATCTTCGACCGGCGCATAGCTTTCTGGCCAGCGGCTGTAAACCCTAATCCAAACTTGTCAGTCTTATGCGGAAAGTCGGGTAACTGCCCCCATGCTGAATTCTTCCCTTCCTTTATTGCGGCCCTTGCATCCTCCAGAGATGCCATCCTGGCCATCTGTCTCGGTGTCTCAGCTGCCAACTTTGCTACTGCTATTTCAGGGAGGACTTCTTCGAAATGTTGAAACGGTGTCTCAATGAACTCTCCTTCAACCTCCACATACCGGAAAGAATTTAAGTGGCTAATCATGTACTCTTCTTCGCCATGGACAGTGATGATCTTTCCCTTGACAGGATATTTCAACATCTGATGTAAGGAGGAGGTGATTGCCCCAGCATGGTGTATCCACGGCCTACCCAACAAGCAAGAGTATGACGGACGAATGTCCATCACATAGAAAGTGGATTTAAACACCTCAGTGCCTATCTTGATGGGAATTTCAACCTCTCCATGGACCATTCTCTTCGAACCATCGAAAGCTCTGACAACAATATCACTCGGCTTCAAATCCAACCCTTCACAATCTAGTCGGTCCAAGGCCTTCTTAGGCAAAACATTCAGCGACGAGCCGTTATCAACCAAAACATGTGCCAGAGTGGTTCTGCGACACTCGATTGAAATATACAAAGCATCATTGTGGTTTCTGCCTTTAGGGGTTAGGTCGGCATCAGAAAAACCTAATCCATTGTCCGCAGTCAGGCTAGCCACGCAATTTTGAAATTGATCCGCAGAGGTTTCTTGGGGCACATGAGCTGCCTTCAGGAATTTTATCAGGGCTTTAGCGTGCGCTTCTGAGCAAAGTAGTAGTGCCAGCATGGAGATCTTGGAGGGGGTTTGCCCCAACTGTTCCACCACATCGTAATCACTTCTCTTGATTATCCTCAAAATCTCGTCCATTTCCTTCTTGGAGGTTTCCGGGATTACTAAGGGTTGAGCTCTCGTCCTGACGGGCTCATCTTGGATTCCCTTACCTTTGTCACCAGCGGTAGGAGAGACGGTACTAGGAATAACAACATCTTCAATCAGAGGGGTTCTAGCAGAAAGTTTGATTGGTGCAGGGACGACCTTGTCAGCTGATGAGGGTCCAAAGACTGCTCTTGGAGGGGCAATCTCTGGAGAAAATATTCTCCCGCTCCTGGTGATTTTGTTGGTGCCCGCAATGTTACTAATGTTGGCTTCTTCATCATCCGAACTTTCTTCAATTACTTCGATTTGCTTGATACCATGGTAGTAGATGTCACCGCCATAGTTCCAAGGTATCGACTTCTCAGAAACATAGGGAACAGGCCCTGGCATTGTTATCTTCAAAGGGACAGATTTTGCAGTTGGTGTAATCTTAACAGGCTTTTTGACGGCCTTGGAAAGATTGGCGTGAATGGTTATGATTGAGACATCTTCAGTATGAACTGGAACAGCAGAAACTTTTTCGAACAAAATTTGTCGACTATCCATAAGGCCTTGGATGCCTTTCCTCAGTAGCGGACAATCAAACGGAAGAGAGTATCAACAATAGCAGTCTTCCTTACAACCCGGAAAGATCCCGGCCCTCAACAGATTCAATTTAATGGTTAACAGTGGAGTAGTCAGATCACTGACATCAGCAACATACAAATCTTCTTCAATGGCATTGACATTTCGGCCGTGCTTCAGCATAGGTGCAGATATCACATTAGGCTTCTCTGGAGCGTCAAACTCTACCTCCTTAGCCTCTATCAGGTCTTGGATTTTATGCTTGAGTGCCCAACAATCATTGGTGTCGTGTCCAACACTGTCTGAATGGTAGGCGCATTTAGCATTGGCATGATAATGCGGAGAGGACGTATTCACATTCTTTGGCGCCTCCTTGATGGTGGAAAGATTCAACTTCAATAGATGGGGAAGCACTTGCGCTGGAGTCATATTAATACGGGTGAACTGCCGTTGTGGCCGTTCCACTCGTTGCTGATTTGGTCTGGACTGGTTATAGCGAGGCTGCTCGCTCGGAGTGTTTTGAATCATTACGGCCCCCACCGTTGGCCGACGCTCCATCTTCCCTGCTCTTCTCTGAGAATATACCATAGTTGTCTCCTTCTTAAAAGGCTTCTTCTCAACACTTGCAGCAACACCCTTCTGAATCTTTCCTGACTTGATGCCAGCTTCTATTCTTTCTCCTGTTAAGATCAAATCGGTAAACCCCGCGGAAGAGTTACCAATTAAATGATTGAAAAACGGCCCAGATAGGGTCCCAAGAAACATATCAACGAGCTCACGATCGGTTAAAGGAGGCTGCACCCTGCCCGCCAAATCCCTCCATTTTTGTGCATATTCTTTGAATCTCTCACTTGTTCCTAGTGACATACCCTGAAGTTGGGTACGAGTAGGAGCAAGATCAGAATTATACTGGTATTGTTTTTAGAAAGCGGTGGCCAAATCTTCCCAATTTCTGACACTGGTTCCTTCTAGCTGATAAAACCACTCCAACTGAGCTCCCGACAGGCTGTCTTGAAAGAAATGAATCCAGAGGTTTTTATCTGCCGTATAGGGTTGAATCTTTCTTACGTAGGACCTGAGATGCATTTTGGGGCAGGACAGCCCATCATACCTCACAAACATTGGCACTTTGAATTTTGGGGGAATCACAATCCCGGCAACCAAACCCAAGTCTTCAAAATCCAAACCCGGTACTCTTTGTAATTCCATGGCAGCCAATCTATCTTCTAAACCCTTGTATTTATCATCAGCTGGAGGATATTGCTGGTCAGAATAATCTTCATCCTCTTCAACCTCTTCTTCCTCCGCATCAGACTCGGAAGCCACCGCAACTCCATCTCTTTTACTAGTCCCTTCATCAGAAGTAGGAGGAAATTCGAGCACTCTCCGAGCTTCTCTGTCAAATCTTATCCCCAAAGTAGCCACCCCAATCCTCTTTTTCTTCTTCTTTACTGGGTCCTTATTCCCCAATTGAGTCTTGATATCCTCCTGACTTTTAACCAAAGTCATCAGGAGTTGCTGGAACTGTGCATTCTGAGCTTGTAGGTCTTTGACTGTTTGCTCGAGATCCATCCTACTGTAATAAACAGCAGACAGATAAGGAAACCTGGAGTGAGACCTGCTTATGCACATGATGAATGGTATGCTTGTGTATGCAATGCATTCAAGGATTTAGAACATTCAAAATTGTTTCAGACAAAGAAGAACGCACGTCATATTAATAAGAAGAAATTTGTTAGTACATAAATGCCCCATGGGCCAAATATTACAAAATAAACTTCTTAAGGCAGAAAGACATTGCGCATCCTCTTTGGTGCGATGTAGTTGTTGAGGGCCTCTTGCTCGTGGAGTCGGCGAGTAAGCTCTAGAACCTTCTTTTCACTGGCGTAGTAGCTAGCTTCAAAAGTGTTCCGTTCCTCCTTGAGCTGAATCCAGCTTTTCTGCATTTCCTCCCACGATGTAGGCATGTCTGGATGCAGGATGGTGTAGGGAACCTCTCCTTCATTGATGGGCTCTTTAATCACTGGGAGTATATGAGGATAAGGCATCATTAGACTTTGGGCTCGGGCTCGTACCCACTTGAGATAGGGCTCAAGAGGGATGGAGTTCTTGTGTCCCAGAGTCTTGCTATCAACCTTGTTGAGTTTTCCCCAAGCTCTGATGAATCTTTGGCGAAGTCCTTGCGCATCGTTGTCGAAGTCAAAAACTAGGCTAGGAATCAACATATCATGAGGGCCATCCCTCCGTGCATTTCCAAATTGCCTCAAAGCTAGGCAAGGGTTGTAGGTGATACCTCCCCTAATTCCAAGTAAAGGAACATTAGGAAATTCTCCGCAACGATCGACGATGATGACATTTTCTCTGGACCGAGAACACCAATGTACATCAGAGTGAGTAAGAGTCATCAACCGTTGGGACCACCTTGTACCTTGGTCATTCTTCAAGACAGATTGTGGAAGGTGCGAAATAAACCACCTTGCAAGGATAGGAGTATAGCACATGAGAACACCCCTCTTTTTCATTGTTCGTGTGTAAAATGAGTGAAGGATGTCCCCAAGCAATGTTGGTATTGGATTTCTGGACAAGAAGATTTTGACGGCGTTGACATCTACCAATTGGTCAGGATTTGGGAACAAGACCAACCCATAGATAAGGAGTGCCACAGTTTCTTCAAAGGCTTGTAGGTCCAATGAATTCCAACATTCTTGTGCCTTTTCAAACAAGAATTTTGCTAAAAATCCTTTGACGCCGCTTCTGGTTTCCCAATGCCCCTTGATGTCAGATGGTTGTAGATGTAATGCTCGAGCAACATCTTCCGGCTTTGGTTCCTTTTCCATACCGTTGAAGGGTAGTTGATTAAGGATAGGGATTCTTAGGAGTTGAGAAAACTCCTCCAAAGTGGGTACCAACTGATAATCAGGGAAAGTGAAGCAGTGGTGAAGAGGGTCAAAGAACTGGAATAACACTTTCATCATGTCTTCTTCAATGTTGGTGTTGACTAGGCTGAGCAGTCTACCATGTCTTTCACTGAAGGATGAATTTTCCGGAATTCTTGAGGTGAGCTCCTTGAGTTGAGGAGAGATTCTCACAAGGTTGACTTGAATGGTATTTCTGCGAGGAATTTCCATGACCTACAAAACAGGAACAAAGATGAAGATCCAAACCCTTGAAATGGTTAGTAAATGCATATGATGCTTCATGATGTTTATGATGTATGCACAAAACATATGCACAAGCAAATCACACCAAACCCTAGTTTCAGGCTTGCATGGGGTTTCATAGGTAAGTACCCTCTTGAGTGTAGTTGGCTTAAAAACCTGTCCTATAAATAGTAATCGGGTTCTATGGAGCTCAATATCACTGGATTGTTTTCATTGTTCATTGTTTTGGTTTAGCCACTTAACTAGCGACCAAAATATTCCAAGAAAACAACCCTCAATGAGTGTAGTATCGAGTATCTACCAACTTCGGACTGCACCAAAGCCGGTCATCTCACTACCCCTAATAAAAGGCCAAGATGGTCAAGTAAGGTTCTAGGTCATTAGTGCTTAGTGACATCACTCAGCGGCCCCGTACTCTCCTTGATTGAACTCAAGGGTTACCGGTACTCACAAATATGTCGCACTAATATAGCTATTGCTTCGACCGTGTCAGTATACCCCGCACAGTTTCCACAACGTATTGCTATCTATGAATTTTTCCCAAAAATCCGGGTGTAGGATTGCAAACCCAAACAATAGAGCCAAAGTATAAATCAAACAAATCAAACAATTAGTCATGCAAGAGGGTGATCTAAGCCCTAAGGTTACTCCACTTTTAAATTCTCCCCAGCAGAGTCGCCAGTTCTATGATACGGTGGGAGAACTGACTAGGGTTTTGCGTTTGTTTTCGCAAATGTTTCGATTGAGCAAGAGTCGCCACCGACTTTTTATTTTATCCTAAGGAAAGGTTTAAAAAGCACAGCAAAAACCTTTGAGATTTTTCTTGGGTTCGGGGAGTAGATTATAGAAAGGGAAGGTATTAGCACCCTTTCTATCCATGGTTATCCATGGGCTCTTAGGTACTTGCTTAGATCAACTTGCCTTGGTTTTCAATTGTTTGAAATCGTGCTTTGTGCATGGTTTTGAAAAAGATGCCTTGTCTAGGCTACCCTTGTAACAATTCTTTACTCGAATGTTTTACAAAAGGTGTTTGTCTTTTTGAAAAGATGTTTCAAGGTTTTTTGAAAGTTTGTTTTGAAAGTGTTTGTGAAGTGGGTTTTGAAATAGGCAAGTGTTTTCTTTACAAATTGGCAAGTACTTAAGAGTTATCTACCCTAAAGTTTTCTCAAAGATTTTTATTATGTTTTAAACCTTTTGACAATTTTGTTCCACCATTGCATTTGGTGGACAATCTTGTCTTAGGAGGTGAAAGGGACGGGCGCGGGTCATCGTTTAGACCATAATTGCAATAGTGTTAAATGTCTTTGGGCAATTTTTTTAAAAGGGACTTGATCATTCATTTAGGCAACATTTTGAGGGACTATGACCATTTGATTGTTTGTTTTACCCAAAGAAGTTCAACATGCAATATGGCCCAATTGTTTGAAGGCAACAAAGTGGAATACCCTAGGGGTGCAAGTGTGAAGTGTGTTGTCCATTTTCATGCTTATTTATCTTGGGATTAGGTCTAACTACTTTGTTCGTTTTATTCGCGCACAAACCCTAATTCTAGCATAGTATGTTTAGAAAGCATTTAAAGTGCGAAATTTAAATTCCTACGTTATTACAACACAATAACATGGGGAGGGGGGTACAAATGTTCAAATGGGGAGATATTTAGACAAGAAATTGAATCTAAGCTATTACATCATTTGCTTTGAATATTTACAATATGATTAAAAGCATAAATAAAATAGAAATAAGATAAATATGCAAGAATGCAAAAAAAGAATTTTTATATGTATGAAAAAAGTATTATTTATGTAAAATAAAAAGAAAATAAAAAGGTATTATTTTTGAGGTAGTTTCAAATTTAGGGTAAAAACCCTAATTTTTAATCAAAGGGGTATTAATCAATTATTTATTATTTACATACAAAAATAAAATAAAATATGGTATATTTGTAAAAAAGGGTATTTTTTAGTATTAAATATTAAAAAAAATAAAATATGTATACTTTTTTGGTATTTTTATCCTAAGCACATTAATATATACCTATATATCCATATTATTTACAAAACATGTATTATATATATTAATTAATAATATTTAATGTTTAAATAAAAAGTGTTTTTTCTATAAAATATTTTCAGGAAGTAAAAATAAGATAAAAATGTGTATAAAAATATATTTGTGCTATTTTTGTATTTTTAAACAAAAGATATATATTTATTCATTTATGTTCAAACTAAAAGAAAAATCAAATAAATACCTAATAAAATCAAAAATGGTGAGAAAAAATATTTTTAAATTTTCAATATGCTGAGAAAAAATAAATGAGTTAATTAAAAAAGGAAAAAATCAAAAATCATCAAAAATAAAGCCAATGGGCTCAGGGGGTGTAAAACCAAAAAGGTGGTGCAAAAAGGAAAGTCAACATAAGCCCAGCCCATGAAGACCTTTCTTCAACCTCTGAACAACAATATTCAAAAAACGCGCGCCCTGTTCTTCATCTTCTAACTCCTGATTCCTGGCTTATTAATGGAAACTCATAACATGAAAAATGTTCAGCATCAAGAGACGAATCTAACCATATGCATAACTTGATCTAACTCTCTAAGATGAGGGAGAATTTCTCCTCCCCCAAATCCTAACCTAGATTTTCTGCCATTTTCAAACCTCAAATTCTCACAGCCCAAGCAAAAGAAATGAAAAGTAAAAACATGTACATGTTCAGTGGCATGAGTAGAACATTGTTTATTCACAAACTTAAAGCTAATGATGCATAGTAAGAGAGATACGAGTTCACCAAGATACCTGTTCAGCTGAAGTTCTATCTGGCAATGAGGGAGCTTTCAGTGCAAGGTGATGATTGGAAAAGCTTCCTTGAGGTCCAGGGATGCTATTCCAATGTTTACTTTGTCTTGAAAGCTTCTGAATCGTGCTAGAGCACTTCACCTGCAAAACAAGAAACTGAAAATGGTGGAAGTGGTTAGAGGGATTACAGGTCGTGCTTTTGCTTTTGGTTAGCTTGCATAGATGTTAGGGAATGTATGTGAACTGGTTTGGGCAAGAATGCTTGAAAGGATTGAGGGTTGGAACTCAATCTGCAGAGGTGGCTCTGTTTGAGCAGTTTCAAGGTGATTCTGAGTTGTGGGAGGGATTGGAGGTAAAAGGCTCGTGCAATAGCTTGGTTTTGATCTTTAGAATGTGTTTGATAAGTTTGTCTCAGTGTTCCTAAGCTGATATGAGAGTTGTCACAAGTTATGGTACTTTTCTTCACACTTAAGCAAGCAAAACCAACTTGGTGTTTTAGGCAAGTATGGGACCCCTAATGAGCTGCATAATCTCTCCTTGATCAGAGTATTTTGCTCATAATCTTGTGCCAATTGGATTTGGTTTGTACTTGTTGGATTTGCATCATGACATAAAGTGAAACTTTTGCAAAAATGGATATAATACTTTTTCCAATTTGGGATTAATCCTTTAGGCAATGCTTGAACTCATGAAACAAGGCCTTAGCACAATGAACATGCATTAAATTATTGATTGTTGGATGGTTTTAGGACCTTTAATCAAGGGGCATGCTGGTTTGAGAAGTTTGCACAAATCATGAACATGGAAAATGGCCAATTCAAAAGTGAGTTTTTGCCATATTGTGAAATTAGATTCTCTCAAGTTATGAGGTTGTTTGAGAAGTTCTTGGACATTTTGGAAATCTTGGAATGTGTACTACAATCCATCTTTGAAATGCAAATTGAAATTCCAAGTGGAAGTGTATGGAAAATGGCCTTGAAGTGGGGTAGAAAACCTTGTCAAAATAGGTCAAAAATTTACTAAGTTAAGAATGGTTTAGTGCCCTTATTCAAAAATTTGTACATTGAGATACAAGCCTCAAATTGGAAAACTTTGTGAATCAATGTTGTAGATTATGCAACAAGCTACAACTTTCATATTTTTACCTTTGTTTGAATCCAAATGGATCTTGGTGAAAAAGTGGGGCAAAGTTGGGAAACAATTAGGGTTTTTTATAACTTAGAAAAATTCCAAGTCATGAAAAATTCTAATTTCTAACCCTAATTTGCATTTTGTGATTTCTTGATGAACAAGTTTCATGATTTGGCATGTTTTGATGAAAAATGAATCTTGACTCTTGATTTTGACCAAAAAGTCAAAGTTTGACTTTTCAGTATACAGTCAAAATTGATCAATTGACTGGGAAATTCAACTGTCAATCTTGTGTACTTGGGATCTTTTGAGTTTGTTGAACATGTCAAGATAATTCCATGGGGTCCTTGAGTCCATATATGAGCTTGGTTTTCCATTGGCTAGGTCAAGCAGTCAAAAATTGCCTCTGTGCAGTCAAAACCCTAAAAATGACCATTTTGCCCTTTTGGTGATTTGATCAAATTTCTTGTGGAATTGTGATCCAAACTTGATCAAATGGTTCATATGAGTTCATAATGTTGATGTGGGTCAATTTTCATGAGATTTGACTGTCAATTGGCCACAGTTGACTTTTTCCCCAATACAGCTGATTTCTAGGTCAACTGTCCAATTGACTGGGCAAAACTTGGAATCAAGGCTTGAAACTTGGTATGGATAAACTTGGGAGTCCAATATGAAGCATGAAATTTATCTTAGGCATTTTAGGTCAAAACATCTTTGTGCAAACACAAACCCTAATTTGGGTCAACAGTGCAAGGAGAAGTCTTGAGCAGATGAAACCCTAACTGGATCTTGAGCTTCAAGGGCTTTGTGGTGAGAAATCAATGAGAAATGGGAGGGCAAATTTTGGGGTTCAACAGGTTACTATGAGTAGTATAGAGGAAATTAAGTGATATTGACCAATTGTGTATTTTTAGAATAATTAAAGTAATTATTTAGAATGATATTAATTAAGATAAATAGAATAATATATGATGTACATAAATTAAGGGCATTGTGGTCATTAATGGAGAATAAGTAAGGACAAGTTGGGAAGTTTGATATTAAGGGTCTAAAGGTTATACAAGGAATTAGGGGAAAATAAATTCATTGTGGAACGATTGTAGAATTGGGAGAAAGAAACTGACGTTGTGGACAAGAGATTTCGGTAGAGAACCAAAGAGAAGTTGAATTGCTGCTATAATCTTAAGGTAAGGGGAGTTTTATCATTGTTATTATATTTGATTTAAGGCTTAGATGATTGGTAGACTGCCTTAGGTTTTGGTATATGGTGATTTGGTGTTGTTTGATGAGAAATTGATGAATTGTTGATGAATAATGGTTTATAATTGATGTATAATGACTATAGAATTATAGATTATTGATAGATGAACAAACCATGTTATTAAATGGTGTTTTAGGACCTATAACATAATAAAATTGCAAGAGAATTGGACTGGTTTATGCAGGAAAATCCTGTTTGCACTGTGTTACCAGGCGATGAAGGTAGTGTCATCAGGCGAAGATGTATCTCCAGGTGAAAGTGAGGGCGAAGGGAGGAAAAAAGATGACACTTCTGGAGTGCATCGCCTCTAGTGTCGCCGAGCGAAGTGTGACACGAAGGTGGCGTTGCTAGGCGACGAAAGTGTGTTGCCAGGCGATGGAAGGCAGAATTGGTTGTCCAAGTTGGAAATCTTAAAATGATTATCACTTGAGTTTTATAACTCAGAATGAGGTGTCGTTCGAGGCATTGGATAACTAATATGATGAACTTTATTCATGTGGAGTAAAATGAATAATAATAAGTATATTCCCAATACTTAATATAGAATGAAGTTAGGTTCCCCATGTTGGATTACGAAAATCCTTGTTTATTAAGATGATTAGAAGATGAATAAGGGATGCTTAGGAGACATTATGATGATAACTTATATAATATAATGACATGAAGATATGTTGTGTGATATGATGATGTTTGGATATTATGATGACACGATGATGATTACTATGATGATACTTTGTTTATGATGATGATGCTATGAAGTCGTGTTGATTACTATGATGATGCTACGATGTTGTGTTGATTACTATGATGATTCTATGATGTTGTGTTGATTACTATGATGATATGATGATATGATGATATGATAATGTAATCATGAATGATGATGCGTGTTGACTAGTCGTGGTCGTGTTTATTATGTTTTTGTGCATCATGCGTTCATGGCATATGTTAGGACTTTAGTCTAGTGAAGTTAGGACTTAGGTCCAGTGAAGATGATGGGATTATTGTCCAGTGAAGGCATCAATCCCATAGTGTGGATTGGGTGCAACAATGAAGTGCTCTAGTTCTAAGCGGGAATCGATCCTATGGTGGGGACCTTTTGAGATAATGATGACTGAGTCATCAGTGAAGTTTTGGTACCACATTCATGAGTCTATGACATTGCATAATGATTTATTTGTGACACTTGATGATACATTGTGTATGATGACGTTGTGTTCATGTATTGATGAAGTTGTGAAGGTGTGAGCATAACATTAAGATATGATGATGTGTGATTCCTTGCTTATGTGAATATTAACCATGTCTATTCCTTATGTCTTATATAATGATTATGATTTACTCACCCATTCGGTTTGAATGTTTCCTCCACGTGGGTAACGCGCAGCTGATCAAGAATAGTCCGTAGAAGCATTAGAGGATAGCTTCGGAGTGCATTTATTTGCTTTTGTTGAATAAAGGGAGTCTTTCTATGATATGTAACATCGGGGTTGGGATAAAATGATTGGAATTTATGTTCTTTGTTTTGTTTTAAGATTTTGAGTCACCCTACATGGTACTTGAGATGTTTTGATCTATAAGTATGAATTATGAAGCTTGACTAAATGTTATGAAGAAGATATGACTTATTAATTCCACTGCGAATTTTGAAATGATTATTTGATGAGACCAAAGTTTTGTATGATTTTAAGTGTTTTTGTAAACCGTGTTACAGAGCAGGATGTATTATTATGATGTTTTATATGAAGATGTGACACCTTTGTTGGTGATATACTCTGATTTATTTATTAAAATAATTACGAATATTATTTGGGGTTTAGTGGGGTGTGATATCAGTGGTATTAGAGCAGGTTGGTCCGTCCGACTAGATTATTAAGTCTGTAGTGTGTGACAGTTGAATGTTGTCGAGATAGTTTCTAACCATTGTGAATGTTATTAATATGAAACAGAGAAATGGCTGGAAGAAACAATGCAACACTTGATGCTGATTTGTAGATTGTTGCTCAAGCTGTACAACATTAGCCTAATGATGGATCACATGTTTTGGAGACGTTCCAGAGGAATCATTTGCCTGTTTTCAAGGGTAGGTTCGATCCTGATGGAGCAGAAGTTTGGCTTAAGGAAATTTAGAGAATCTTCCGAGTCATGGATTTCTTAGAGGCGCAGAAGGTGTGGTTTGGTATGCATCAACTAGCAGAGGAAACATGTGACTGGTGGGTTGGTACTCGTCAGAGACTGACAGCACTAGGTGAAGTGATTACTTGGGCTATGTTCAACAGGGAATTTCTGAGGAAGTATTTTCCTGAGTATGTGCGTAGGAAGAAAGAGATTGAGTTTCTGGAGTTGAAGCAAGGGAATTTGACTGTGAGTGAGTATGCTTCGAAGTTTGTGAAACTAGAAATTTTTTATCCATATTACAATGAAGCAACTGCTGAGTTCTCAAAGTGTATCAAGTTTGAGAATGGGTTGTGTCCGAAGATCAAGTGGGCGATTGGGTACAAATAGATCTGTGTGTTTTCAGAGTTGGTGAATAGCTATAGAATCTAGGAGGAGGATAACAAAGCTTATTCAGCTCACTACAAGAGTTTGAATGAGAACAGAGGAAAGCAATATCAAGACCGTAAGAAGCCTTATGATTCCCCGGCTGATAAAGGGAAACATAAGACTTATGATGGGAAGAAGACAAGTGGGGGAGGAGCTCCCGCTTCTATCAAAACCTGTGTAGGTATGGTGAACAAGGTCAATAATCCAATGAATGTAAGAATAATGTGTTGAGGTTCTACAAGTATGGTAAGTCTGGTCATCATGCTCCTGAATTCAAGAACAATGGTCTGACTTGTTTCAATTATGGAGAGAAAAGTCATATCAATGCCCAGTGTCAGAAGCCGAGGAAGGATGCTACTGCTCAGACTAATGGTAGGGTATTCGCGTTAAGTGAGTTAGAAGAACCTTAGAAGGACAACTTGATTCGAGGTACTTGCTTTATTAACAATGTTGAATTAGTTTCTATTATTGATAATGGTGTTACTCATTCATTTATTTAGATTGAATGTGCTACTAAGTTGTAATTGAACTTATCTAATATGAATGGTAGTATGGTAATAGATACACCTGCTAGTGGTTCTGTTATTACTATCGATGTTTGTTTGAAGTGTCCTTTGACTATTTATGGCAAGAGTTTTGTGATGGATTTGGTGTGTCTTCCCTTACACCAAATCGATGTGATTCTGGGAATAAAGTGGTTGGAGTTCAACTATGTTCATATCAATTGTTATAATAAGACTTTGAGGGTCCTTAAGTTTGGTGATAATCGAGAATTACTGTTGTTGACCACTAAGCAAGTGAATTAACTTTTAGAAGATGAAGCCTTGATGTTTGTGATGTTTGCGTCGTTACAAGTGGATGGTAAGGATGTTGTTGTACCCCAATTTTTGCCCCTAAGATCCCTCATCATACTTCGTACATTTCGCACATAGCATCGGTCTCATGGTTATAAGATCGAAGAGCTTTGGCATTAGGGTTTTTCTCTCTGAATGGAGGTGGGTCTCTTCAAATGAAAAGTGACTAGAATTTGTGGATTTAATTGAGATTGAGGTACATAACCTTCATTAGGTCATCTGACACATCATGCATCATCAATCAATAGTTTGGCTTGAGATCGTGGATTTTGAGGAATTAGGTTTGTTGAATGGCTTTAAGGCTCTTATCTTTGCACAAGCTTGTCTCGGTTGATTTCTCCATTAATCATTCGTTCGAATTAGGATTTTATTTCCTGGACTTCTTTATCATCAAATTACAGGGATATTCTCTCTCTTCAGCATCAGGTTTCAATCCTTCTTCAATGCTTAAGAATTAGGGTTTTCTTCTGTTATGCTTCAATTGGGGATCATTGGATTAGGGCTCTATCTTGTGGTTATCTTGGGTTTCTCCTTCTTCAACATTGTGGACTTGTTTTGAACGATACAGTTTTTAGTTCTCATCAAATATTTATTACTTCAATTGCAAGTTAACTTGGACTATTGAGAGAAATGACTAGTGATATGGATTCGTTGAGACTTCTAATCTTGCTCAGAGTTAATATTGATTCAAGGGCTTATTAAGTTCATGACTTTGTTAACGGTTGATTCAAGATAGGGTCAGGAACTTATTTAGCTCATTTTATCAAATCAAAGTTGGTCGCTTCAAATGCAAGATGACTAGTGTGATGCGATGAGAGAACTGACTTGAGGTTTTGCGTTTGTGTTTGCAAATGTTTCAGTTTAGCAAGAGTCACCACCGACTTTTTATTTTATCCAAAGGAAAGGTCAAAAAGCACAGGAAAGACCTTTGAGATGTTTTCTTGAGTTTGGGGGGTAGATTATGAAAAGGCAAGGTGCTAGCACCCTTTTCATCCATGGTTTTCCATCGGCTCTTAGTTACTTGTTTTAGATCACTTGCTTTGCTTTTCCAATTGTTTGAAATGGTGCTTTGGTGTGTGGTTTTGAAAGTATTTTGAAAAGGGGCCTTTGTTTAGGCAACCTTTGTAATGATTCTTGTTTGAATGTATACAAAGGTGTTTGTCTTTTGAAAAATGTTTCAATGTTTGAAAGTTTGTTTGGGAAATTGTTTTGAAATTATGTGTGATAGTTTGAAATTATCAAGGATGGTTTGCAAGAGATCAAGTAACTAGGAGTTGTCTACCCTACTCAAAAGTCTTTCTTGTACATTTTAACCCTTTGACATTGTTGTTTTACCATTGTATTTGGTAAACAACCCTATCTTTAGATGTTAAACGGGACAGGCGTAGGTCATCGTATGACCATGATAGCAATGGTGCCAAGTATCTTAGCATGTTTTTGAGGGACTAGATCATTTTTGTTTAGGCAACCAAGATAGCGTCATCGAGGGACTATGATCTTTTTGTTTTGTTTTGCCAAGATACCTAGCATGCATACCAGGGCCATTTTAAGGCAACAAAGTGGATGAAACCCTAGGGGTGCTTGTGTGCATTGCGTTGTCATTTTCATGCATTTTTGTCTTGTGTTAGGTCATGCTATTTATTTTGATTTTTGGTCTTTTGCATACAAACTCTAGTTTACTATCATGCATATAAAGCAATTAAATGCGTAAAGTAAATCTAAGACTATTACAACATTATTATGGGGAGGGGGATACAAGGTTGAATAGGGGGATATTGCTCAAAATAAAACCCTAAAATTATTACAACCATATTGAATTTATTGTACAAATAAATAAATGAACAAATATTTAAATATGCAATAAAATATAAATATGCAAAATGTTTTTTGTATTTGTTTTTATGTATGTTTAAATAAATTTATTTATGTCTTAAAAATAAGAAAATAAAAATGATTATTTTTGGAAAGGGTGAAGAAACCCTAATTTTTGTTTAAAAATAAGATATATTCTATATTATTTATTTATTCATTTTTATGTTTTAAGAAAAATAATAACAATATATACAAAAATGTTTTAAAAAAATTAAATATTGTATGAAAATATTAATTTAAGTGTATGAATAATAAAAATAAAAATATATAATATTTTTGTATTATTTATAAGTTTTATTTAAGAAAATAAAAGTATTATTATTTAATAAACTTTTTTTATGTCCAAAAAATAATAAAAATAATAAAATAAAAATGCAAAAATTAAGGAAATATTTTTGGGTTTTTTAATGTTCATAAAAAATATAAAAAGTCAGAAATAACAAAAAGAAATAAAAAATATAACAAAATATAACAAATGGGCCAAGGGGGTGCAAATAACAAGATGGAGGGTGTGAATAACAGAAAAGCCAAGCCCATGCCCAATCTCCTTCGTCCCTGTCCTCTGGCCAAACACGCGCGCATTCTGCAACTTCAAATCTGTTCTCTCTATTCTTTGCATGAAATCAAAAACTCACAACATGAAACTTATAGAGTTTTAAACCACAATTCTAATGATATAAAAAACTTGATCTAACTCTCAAAGACCAAAGAGAATTTCAGTGGCCCTAAATTCTAACTTAGTTTTTTCAGCAACTTCAACTATAAAATACTCCTAGCTCAGTCAATATAAATGGGAACTATGCATATGTACAACACAAGCACATTACAGACTACATTTTTGCTTCATAAACCTAAGCCTAATGATGCCTAAATAAGGAGTTAGAATCTTGACAAATACCTGTTTCAGTTGAAGTTGAATATGGCAATGTAGCAACTTGGAGTGAGGCCTGAAGGTCGTGTGAGCTTGCCTGAAGTTCCCTTGACCTTTCCCAATGCTCAACTGGTCTTGAACTTGCCTGAATTTCCTTATAGAACTCAACCTGCAAAGCTTCAAAATGAAAATGGTGAAGTGTGAAAATAAGGTTACAGTTGCTGGACAGGGACTTGGATAGTTCAGGTGTGATGTATAGAATGTGTTTGAAGTGGTTCCAGGCAAAACACACGAGTGGAATAGGTTTTGGAAGTGGTTCTGCAGAAGATGCCCTGTTTGGGCAAGAACTTGTGATTTTTGTGCTTAAGGGTGTTTGAGATGCTATGATCTCTTGTTTTAGACTTGGTATAATGTGCTGAGGTTATTTGAAAGTGTTACAAAACTTGGTTTTTATCAGATGCAAGAGTTATGGACTTTTTGCAAGCTTTCTTGTTTTTGAAGCAAAAGGTGAGTTGACAAAGGCAAAGGCTGTACAGGATAGCTCAAGGCCTGAGGAGAGTTGGTAAACCTTTTCTGATGTTTATGGATCTTGTTTGCACAAAGAGATAAGGTTCAATTCTCAAGATAAACAAAATTTCATAAAGTGTGCTTTATCAAAGTAGCAATGTAACCTTTTTCCATTTTTGGATTAAACCCTTGTACAAATATTCAAGGATCAAAACAATGCCATTAAACAATGTATTTGCATTTAATTTATGAGTGTATAAAGGATTAGAACCTGTAAACCAAGTACAAGCATGATCCAAACTGATTTGCAACTTGTATCAATGTCAAAAATGCCATGGACAAGAGTGAGAAATGGCCATTTTCTTTCCTTCGATTCTCCCTAACCATAAATGATCTTGGAGAGTTCTTGGACATTTTGGAAAGCTTGTAACATGCTCTACAATCCATCTTTGAAATGTATTTAGATATTCAAAATGGAACTAGGTGAAAAGTTTCCATGAAGTTAGGTAAAAAATCTGCCTAAACTAGGGCAAAATTTCACTAAGTTAAAAAGTTTTTGGACCCTTATTCACAAAATCATAACTTGAGGTCCAAGCATCTTTTGGGAAAACTTTGTGCATCAAAGTTGTAGATTGCATGGAGGACTACAACTTTCATGTTGGAAGTTTTGTTTGAATCCAATTGCATCATGGTGAAAAAGTTGGGAAAAGTTGAGAAAAAATAAGAAATTTTCATAACTTAGAAAATTTCTAAGTTATGAAAATTTTCAATCTTAAACCCTAATTTCCAAAATTAGGTTTCTTGGTGAACAAGTTTCATGTTTTTACACATCTTGATGAAAAATGACCCTTGGCACTTGATTTTGACCAAAAGTCAAAGTTTGACTTTTTAGTGTACAGTTAATTTTTTATCAGTTGACTGGAAAATTAATCTGTCAATCCAATGCATTTGAGATCTTTTGAACCTTGTGATTAGGTCAAGATGATGCCATTGATTCCTTGAAACCATGCTTGGTCCCAATTTGCCATTGGCTAGGTGAAAAATCAGAAATTGCCCTTCTACAGTCAAAACCCTAAAAATGACCATTTTGCCCTTTTGATGATCTGATCAAATTTCTTGAGGAGTTGTGGCCCAAACTTGATAAAATGATTCATATGAGTCTATAATGTTGATTTGAATCAAAAATCATGAGGTTTGACTGTAAATTGGCCATGGTTGACTTTTTGCCCAATACAGTTGATTTTTAGGTCAACTGTCCAATTGACTGGGCAAAAATTTGATTCAAGGCTTGAAACTTGGTATGAGAAATCTTAGGAGTCCAATATGAAGCATGAAAGTCACATGAGGCATTGAAAGTCCAAAAATCCTTGTGCAAACTCAAACCCTAATTTCAGGTCATCAGTGCAAGGAGAGGTCTTGAGCTGAGCAAACCCTAATCTGGTCTTGGGTCCAGGAAGTCTTGTGAGGAGAATCTTGATAAAATGAGAGGGAAAATTTTGGGGTACAACAGCTGCCCCTGTTCAATCTTCTTGAACCTGAAGAGTTAGATTGACGAGTTTTGTCGTTCGTGACTCGAAGGTAAAAGATGATTGGACACTAGAGTGCCCGCAAATTTGCACTCGTCAAAATATAGTTGAAGGAATGGGCTTAAAGATGTCATTTGGAGAGGTGACCGAATCTTTTCGGAGATGGGATTAAAGATGCCATCCAAGAATGTTTGCTGAATTGTATGTTGTAAGTCAGAAGAATAAGTATCAGAATGGTATCCGTGTTTGGAACTTATCTGAACTGTATCTGGAGACTGAATCTGAATGAGCAATAGAATAGCATCCGCGTCTGGGGCGTCTCTAAACTGTATCTGAACTTTGTATTTGAATGAGCAATAGAATAGCATCCGTGTCTGGAGCATCTCTAAACTGTATCTGAACTTTGTATTTGAATAAGCAATAGAATAGCATCCGTGTTTGGAGCATCTCTAAACTGTATCTGAACTTTTGAATCTGAATAAGCAATAGAATAGCATCTTTGTTTAGAGCATCTCAAAGTTGTATCCGAATTCTGTATTTGAATAAGCAATAAAATAACATCTGTGTCTGGAGCATCTCTAAGCTGTATCTGAGCTTTGAATCTGATTAAGCAATAGAATAACATATGTGTCTGGAGCATCTCTAAGCTGTATCCAAATTCTGTATTTGAATAAGCAATAGAATAGCATCCATGTATGGAGCATCTCTGAGCTGTATCTGAGCTTTGAATCTGAATAAGCAATATAATAGCATCCGTGTCTGGAGCATCTCTAAGTTGTATCTGAGCTTTTGAATATGAATAAGCAATAGAATAGCATTCGTGTCTGGAGCATCTCTAAGCTGTATCTGAGCTTTGAATCTGAATAAGCAATAGAATAACACCCGTGTCTGGAGCATCTCTAAGTTGTATCTGAGCTTTGAATCTGAATAAGAAATAGAATAACATCCGTGTCTAGAGCATCTCTAAGCTGTATCATGATTGTATATTGGTAGCTTGTTAATCTTATCATGAAAAGGGTAAAATATTAGCTGAAACACAAATTTATGTAGCATGAAATGTATGATGCAATATATGTGTTTTATCAATGTTTATGATATACGAGTGTAATGTATGTGCATGTAAGCTGACTTGTTGTATTGTTGAGGAAAATAAATCCTTGATAGCTGGAGATAATGAAATATTTGACTGCTGCTGGGGAAAATAAATCCTTGACCGCTGCTGGAGATTGAAAATATTTGATTGCTGGGGATGAGAAAATCCTTGACAACTTTTGTGGGGATGTGAGAATCCTTCATGTTCTGAAGTTGGAGTATTGACAAAATCTGTTGTGAGAGTAATGCCAAACTGCTTGAGAAATCAGCTTGGGAAATCCAGAGAACTTTGAAACCTCTACTGAGGGTTAAATAATGGGAATCCTTACTCGGCTGGGAAATAGGGAAAACTCTGGCGATCTCTACCGGGGATCAAACAAAGGAAAACCTTGATCTGCTGGAGAATAAGGAAGACTCTGATGGCTTCTGCGGAGAATTAAGAATGAGAATCTTCAATCTGTTGAGGAGTAATGAAAACTTTGGTGGCTTCATGCTGAGGAGTCAAGAATGAGAACCTTCGATCTGCAGGGGATTAAAAAATTCTGACAAATTCATGCTGGGGAGTAATGAAGACTCTGGAAACTTCACTGGGGAAACAAGAATGAGAATCTTCAATCTGCTAGGGGAACTTGAATCCTTAGGGACTTCAATGCTGGGGAGTTAAGAATGAGAATCTTCAATCTCCTGGGGAATTTGAATCCTTGGAGACTTCATGCTGGAGAGTCAAGAATGAGAACCTTCATTCTGTCGGGGATATCAGGAGTTTGGGTTGTATGCCAATCTACTGGGAAGTCAAGAATTAGAATCTTCATTCTGTCGGGGATATCAGGAGTTTGGGTTGTATACCAATCTACTGGGGAGTCAAGAATGAGAATCTTCATTCTGTCGGGGATATCAGGAGTTTGGGTTGTATACCAATCTACTGGGGAGTCAAGAATGAGAATCTTCATTCTGTTGGGGATATCAGGAGTTTGGGTTGTATGCCAATCTACTGGGGAATTATCCTAGGTTGGGGATAAAATAAAAGTTAATTGTTATTTGGTTGACTCTCAGATTTTAAGACAACTTGCTGGGGAATCTGGGAAAAACTGAATGGTTTCCACTGGGGATTGATAATTTGACTCGTCTGGGGAAGAAGGTTTCATCTTCGTTGAGGGTCTGTAGTTCAATGTTTTTACTTCGCTGGGGATATGTATTTCAAGGTTTTAGCTCTGCTGGAGACCTAGATGATGTGCTGATTCAATTATGTATGGAAATGGGCTTAAAGATGCCATTTGGAGAAATAGAGGAGAATCGCCGGAGATGGGCGTATAGATGCCATCCAAAGGTGATTGTTGACAGAAAGTTAAACTGGATCTGAACAGAGAATGAATCAGAATAAACCATTGGGAGATTTATCTGAAACAGCAAAAGTCCGGAAAATGAATCAGAATAAATCATTGAGAGATTTATCTGAAACAATAAAAATCTGGAATATCTTCAACTGGAATAAGAATCAGGGAGATCTTAGTGTCGGTCTGACTGAACCAGAGAAGGTCTTGAATTAACTTTGACTGGATAAGAATCAGAAAAATATTAGAATTGATTTAACTGAACCAGACGAAAGTCTTGGAAAATCTTCAACAGATGTCGGGGAAAATAAATCCTGGACTGCTGTTGAAGAGTATGTGTGTCTTCAAACTTTGCTTTGAATGTTTACACTGGGGATTCCTGTCTCGTTGTTTGAGGAGGACTCCGTTGGGAAATGTTGATCTTTGTCTTGAGAGGAATAGATTTTTAGGAGCTTCAGTCGTCCGTTATTCTACTGGGGTACCATCTCGGTTGAATTTTAGGAACTTCGGTCGTCTGTTATTCTATTGAGGAATCACCTCTGTTGAATTATGGGAACTTCGGTCGTCCGTTATTCTTCTAAGAAATCCTCTTTGTTGAAGAGGAAAGTTGGATGAACTACTATCTGGTCGAGATCCAGGCTTCATAGCTTGAATTTTGTGAGAATTTGATTACATATTTCCTGAAAGGTAAAGGTTAGTTTCATGACATATATCAAACAATGTTGTTCTCAAAATAAATGAGATTGCGTTGTATGATGTCCTGATGTACGGATATGTAATGTTTTCAAGATGATCTCTCGCTGGGGAAAATAAATCCCGAATTGGTGCTGGAGAAAAGAGTTGAATTCTGGCGACTTCAATGGGAAATAATCCTCAGGGATTCTTGAGGTCGACTTAGCTGGGAAGAGGTTATCAAAGATTGAAACTCTGGCTGGGAGCTCTCTTACAAGAAGGATTTTGGGGAGATTTGTCACTGCCCCCAGTAGCGAGTAATTATGGCTTTGCCAGGAAATGTTTGACTGCATGCAAACCTTTGATGGGATTGACGTTCAATGCCCCAAGTGACGGGGACAGAGATTTTCCCCTGGTTACTCTGCACTTTGAGAGATTTCTTGAAATCTTGACTGGACTGCCCCAGGTTACTTTGCACTTTGAGAGATTTCTTGAAATCTTGACTGGACTGCCCCAGGTTTATTGGACAATGACATGTCATGTCCCCTTGTTGATAGGAGTTTTTTTGCAACGGAAGTGTCATCCCGCTTGAAGTGACTTTGTTCACTGAGAGAGCTTTTAGTTCATTGGATATTCGTTGTGTGAATTTCTCCGCTGTCAAACAAATAGCCATATGCAAACAATGATATTCAAATAATGCAAAGTTTATGTTTGTCTTTAAATTTTGAAAAATGCATTTTTTAGCAGAAAGCTTTTGTAAGAAAAATTTAACTCAGGATTTAGAGCAAAGCCTTACAGGAGTCAGGATGCCTTTTGTAACAGTATGCTTTCGAACTAACCCATGCTTCAATTAGGACTTTTGAAGGGTTGTAAGGTGGCTTGGTTCACGGTTTAAGAAACAAAGGATAAAGGCTCAAAGTATATTTGTACCCACCCGCTCTTCGTGATGTTCTTCAGTCCTAAACTCAGTTAATTGTGCGTTTGAACTCCAATTGAGTTTGGAATGACATTTTGGTGATGGTTCAAACAAGTTAAGTTTGTTGGAAGGCATTCATTTTTGCAACATTATTTTTGTTAAGGATTTGTAGTGACCTTTTTCTTTCAATTTATTATCCCTAATTTTTGCCTGACTGTTCCTGTTTTTGAGATTTACAGTCAGCGTGATGCCCCAGTTTTCTTAAGCCTCCTTCGTAGGTTTCGACTTAGTGGGCTTTTCTTTTTGAGAGATAATGACGGCCTATGTGATAGGGAATCATCACCGTATTTTGATTCCAAAGGAATCTTTTTGATGTCATTCATTGTATTACAAGATGAGAGTTTGCGACTTTAACGTGCGCTTGAATTAACTGAGAGACTACCCTGCCCCAGGTTTTGATTAAAGGTTTTAATTTGTGTTAAAACAGAAAACTTCTACTTCTTTGGCTCGAAGGGGTTGACTAGGGATTATCTTCCTCATAACTCCAGTGTTTAGGATTTAAAAGAAACACCTGTACATCGTCAGCAAGGTCTGTCCAAAAGTATACTGTATGAGATTATGGCATTGTTTATCGTCATCCTCCCTCTAAAGGTTTATGTCATAAAATAAAAAAGCATAGTTTTTTTAAATATAGTGAAAACGAAAAGATGAATTCAAGACAAATATATGCAATGCATTAATGAAATAGAGTTTGACATCAATAGATAATTGTTCGAATAACAAAAGAAATTACAATTGGAAATTCAAAATGGACAGAAGCCTCTTTGTTCGAACTTGTCATTTTAGGTGGAGAGCCCTCAGCGGAAGATTTTTATTTGGCCATCTTGTGTGAACTCCAGCGTTGTTTCTTTAATCAGATCTTGAATTTTATTTCTCAATGCCCAACAGCTATCGGTGTCATGTCCAGGACTGTTAGAGTGATACACACATCTTGCATTTGGATTGTACCCTGGAAAGGTTGTGTTGGGATTTCGAGGGGGGTCCCTTAATACAATCAGCTTGACTTCCAACAAGCATTGCAACACTTGGGATAATGACATGTTAATCTCTGTGAAGCTCTTTTAAGATGTATTTCGCTTATGCCGATTACCCTGTTGACATTAGCGAGGTTGCTGTTGGGCTCGTGACCCTGAAGCAAACTGGGAAGTTTTCTCTCGGCTTCTTGTCTCAAGGGAGGCTGGATGATGATTTGACCCTCAACCTTAGTTGTTTGCCCCATTTGGTTACATTTATCTTGATGAAGCTTATTGATGAGGACTCTCAGCTCCTCTTGTCCTTGAGCCAGGTTTTGAATAAGAGCCATCTGGCCCACCAGTTGTCCCATCATCTGAATTTTCATTGTTGCCATCTCAATCTGTAGCCCTTCCAACTGACCATTCCTGATGCTCTCTGGATTCCCTATGACCATGCCCCTTGTGAGGAGAGCCTTCACCTCTTTTTTCCCCTTGGATAGGTTCAAGAAAATCTCTTGGAGTTGAGCATTTTGAGCCTGGACGTCCTTGATAGTCTGTATTAGAGCCATCTCTACTGAAATAAACAATAGGAAGATAAGGAGACTTGTTGCAAAGACCTGTTATGTTATGATGAATGTTGTTTATGTATATGCAATGCATTCAAGGATTTTGGAAAAATCTAAATTGTATAAAACAAGAAGGAACAAACGTTATATTAATAAAAATAGAACTTGTTTACATCAATGCCCCTAGGGAAAAAATAGTACAAAATTATAAGACAAAAAGATGTTGCGCATCCTCTTTGGTGCAATGTAGGTGTTGAGAGTCTGCTCTTCGTGAAGTTGACGAGTGAGTTCCAAAACCTTCTTCTCGCTGGCGTAGAATTGGGCTTCAAAAGTATCGCGTTCTCCCTTGAGCTGTATCCAACTCCTTTGTAAATCTTCTAGTGATGTTGGCATGTCAGGACGTAGGAGCGTGTATTGAACCCCTCCTTCCATAACAGGCTCTTTAATCATAGGGAGAATGTAGGGGTAAGGCATCATAATACTTTGGGCACAGGTTCGTACCCACTTAAGGTAAGGCTCAAGAGGGATGGAATTCTTGTGTCCCAAGGTCTTACTGTCCACCTTGTTGGGCATTCTCCAAGCTCGGATGAACCTTTTTCGGAGTCCTTGATCGTCATTGTCGAAGTCGAAAACCAAGTCTGGAATCAGCATGTCACGTGGTCCATCCTTTCGGGCATACCCAAACTGTCTCAGAGCCAAGCAGGGGTTGTAGGTGATGCCTCCCCTGATGCCAAGTAGAGGGACATTAGGGAATTCCCCAGAACGGTCAATGATGATAACATTTTCTCTGGATCGAGAACACCAATGAACATCTGAATGTGTAAGAGTCATCAATCATTGTGACCACCTCAAACCTTGCTCATTCTTCAAGACTGATTGGGGAAGATGAGAAATAAACCATCTTGCCAGTAGAGGAGTACATCACATGAGAACACCTCTTTTCCTCATTGTTCGAGTGTGAAAAGAGTGGAGGATATCCCCAAGCAATGTAGGCACCGGGTTGCGAGCCATGAAGATTTTAACAGCACTGACATCTATAAATTGGTCAGGGTTAGGGAACAAGACCAATCCATAGATGAGAAGAGCTACAATCTCCTCAAAAGCTTGCAGGTCTAGAGAATTCCAGCATTCTTGAGCTTTCTCAAACAGGAACTTTGCCAAGAAACCCTTGACACCACTTCTAGTTTCCTAATGGCCAATGACATCAGATGGTTGCAAGTGTAGGGCTTGAGCAACATCTTCAGGCTTTGGATCTCTTTCCGTACCGTTGAAAGGTAGTTGATGGAGAATAGGAATCCTCAAGAGTTGAGAAAATTCCTCCAAAGTAGGCACTAGCTGGTAGTCAGGAAATGTGAAGTTGTGGTGTAGGGGGTCAAAGAACTGGAAGAGAACTTTCAGCATATCCTCCTCAGTGTTGGTGTTGACTAATTTGAGAAGACGACCATGCCTCTCGGTGAATGGAGAATTCTCAGGAATCCTTGAAGCTGGCTCCTTTAGTTGTGGAGGAATTCTTACAAGGTTGGCCTGGATGGTTTTCCTGCGGAGTGAATCCATTACCTATAAAACAGGAACAAAGATGAAAATCCAAATCCTTGAAATGGTTAGTGGATGCATATGATGCTTCATGATGCTCATGATGTTATGCACAAGTATATATGTACAAGCAAATCACACAAGTTCCTAGTTTCAGGCCTGCATGGGGTTTCATAGGTAAGTACCCTCTTGAAGTTTAGTTGGCTTAACCTGTCCTATAAATAGTAGTCGGGTTTTAAGGAGCTCAATATCACTGGATTGTTTTCTGTGTTCATTGTTTTAGTTTAGCCACTTTACTGGCGACCGAAATATTCCAAGAAAACAACCCTCAATGAGTGTAGTATCGAGTATCTACCAACTTCGGACTGCACCAAAGCCGGTCATCTCACTACCCTTAAAAAGGCCAAGTTGGTCAAGTAAAGGTTCTAAAAGTCCATTAGTGCTTCATGACATCACTCAGCGGCCCCACATTCTCTTTGATTGACTCAAAGGCTACTGGTACCCACAAATATGTCGCACTAATATAGTTATTGCTTAGACCATGTCGGTATACCCCGCACAGTTTCTGCAACATATTTCTATTTACCTATGAATGTTTCCCAAATCCGGGTAGAGGATTCAAACCCAAACAATAGAACCTAAGTGTAAAGCATACAAGTCAAGCAAAATAAGCATGTAAAGGTGATCTAAAACCCTAAGGTAACCCCACTTTTAGATTTGTCCCCAGCAGAGTCTCCAGTTCTGTGATGCGGTGGGAGAACTGACTTGAGGTTTTGCGTTTATGTTTGCAAATGTTTCGGTTTAGCAAGAGTCGCCACCAACTTTTTATTTTATCCAAAGGAAAGGTCAAAAAGCACAGGAAAGACCTTTTAGATGTTTTCTTGAGTTCGGGGGGTAGATTATGAAAAGGGAAGGTGCTAGCACCCTTTTCATCCATGGTTTTCCATGGGCTCTTAGTTACTTGTTTTAGATCACTTGCTTTGCTTTTCCAATTGTTTGAAATGGTGCTTTGGTGTGTGGTTTTGAAAGTATTTTGAAAAGAGGCCTTTGTATAGGCAACCTTTGTAATGATTCTTGTTTGAATGTATACAAAGGTGTTTGTCTTTTGAAAAATGTTTCAATGTTTGAAAGTTTGGGAAATTGTTTTGAAATTGTGTGTGATAGTTTGAAATTAGCAAGGATGGTTTGCAAGATATCAAGTAACTAGGAGTTGTCTACCTTACTCAAAAGTCTTTCTTGTACATTTTAACCCTTTGACATTGTTATTTTACCATTGTATTTGGTAAACAACCCTATCTTTGTATGTTAAACAGGACAGGCGTGGGTCATCGTATGACCATGATAGCAATGGTGCCAAGTATCTTAGCAAGTTTTTGAGGGACTAGATCATTTTTGTTTAGGCAACCAAGATAGCGTCATCGAGGGACTATGATCTTTTTGTTTTGTTTTGCCAAGATACCTAGCATGCATACCATGGCCATTTTAAGGCAACAAAGTGGATGAAACCCTAGGGGTGCTTGTGTGCATTGTGTTGTCATTTTTATGCATTTTTGTCTTGTGTTAGGTCATGCTATTTGTTTTGATTTTTGGTCTTTTGCATACAAACCCTAGTTTACTATCATGCATATAAAGCAATAAAATGCGTAAAGTAAATCTAAGACTATTACAACATTATTATGGGGAGGGGGATACAAGGTTGAATAGGGGGATATTGCTCAAAATAAAACCCTAAAATTATTACAACCATATTGAATTTATTGTACAAATAAATAAATGAACAAATATTTAAATATGCAATAAAATATAAATATGCAAAATGTTTTTTGTATTTTTTTTTATGTATGTTTAAATAAATTTATTTATGTCTTCAAAATAAGAAAATAAAAATGAATATTTTTGGAAAGGGTGAAGAAACCCTAATTTTTGTTTAAAAAAAAGATATATTTTATATTATTTATTTATTCATTTTTATGTTTTAAGAAAAATAATAACAATATATACAAAAATGTTTTAAAAAAATTAAATATTGTATGAAAATATTAATTTAAGTGTATGAATAATAAAAATAAAAATATATAATATTATTGTATTATTTACAAGTTTTATTTAAGAAAATAAAAGTATTGTTATTTAATAAACTATTTTTATGTCCAAAAACTAATAAAAATAATAAAATAAAAATGCAAAAATTAAGGAAATATTTTTGGGTTTTTTAATGTTCATAAAAAATATAAAAAGTCAGAAATCACAAAAAGAAATAAAAAATATAACAAAATATAACAAATGGGCCAAAGGGGTGCAAATAACAAGATGGAGGGTGTGAATAACAGAAAAGCCAAGCCCAGGCCCAATCTCCTTCGTCCCTGTTCTCTGGCCAATCACGCGCGCGTTCTGAAACTTCAAATCTGTTCTCTCTATTCTTTGCATGAAATCAAAAACTCACAACATGAAACTTATAGAGTTTTAAACCACGATTCTAATGATATAAAAAACTTGATCTAACTCTCAAAGACCAGAGAGAATTTCAGTGGCCCTAAATTCTAACTTAGTTTTTTTAGCAACTTCAACTATCAAATACTCCTATCTCAGTCAATATAAATGGGAACCATGCATATGTACAGCTCAAGCACATTACAAACTACATTTTTGTTTCACAAACATAAGCCTAATGATGCCTAAATAAGGAGTTAGAATCTTGACAAATATTTGTTTCAGTTGATGTTGAATATGGCAATGTAGTAACTTGGAGTGAGGCCTGAAGGTCGTGTGAGCTTGCCTGAAGTTCCCTTGACCTTTCCCAATGCTCAACTGGTCTTGAACTTTCCCGAATCTCCTTGTAGAACTCAACCTGAAAAGCTTCAAAATGAAAATGGTGAAGTGTGAAAATGAGGTTACAGTTGCTGGACAGGGACTTGGATAGTTCAAGTGTGATGTATAGAATGTGTTTGAAGTGGTTCCAGACAAAACGCACGAGTGGAATATGTTTTGGAAGTGGTTCTGCAGAAGATGCCCTGTTTGGGCAAGAACTTATGATTTTTGTGCTTAAGGGTGTTTGAGATGCTATGAGCTCGTGTTTTAGGTTTGGTATAATGTGCTAAGGTTGTTTGAAAGTGTTACAAGACTTGGTTTTATCAGATGCAATAGTTATGGACTTTTTGCAAGCTTTCTTGTTTTTGAAGCAAAAGGTGAGTTGACAAAGGAAAAGGATGTACAGGCTAGCTCAAGGCCTGAGGAGAGTTGGTAAACCTTTTATGATGTTTATGGATCTTGTTTGCACAAAGAGATTAGGTTCAATGCTCAAGATAAACAAAATTGCATAAAGTGTGCTTTATCAAAGTAGCAATGTAACATTTTTGCCATTTTTGGATTAAACCCTTGTACAAAGCTTCAAGGATCAAAATAATGCCATTAACCAATGTATTTGCATTTAATTTATGAGTGTATAAAGGATTAGAACCTGTAAACCAAGTACAAGCATGATACAAACTGATTTGCAACTTATATCAATGTGAAAAATGTCATGGACAAAAGTGAGAAATGGCCATTTTCTTTCCTTCCATTCTCCCTAACCATAAATGATCTTGGAGATTTCTTGGACATTTTGGAAAGCTTGTAACATGATCTACAATTCATATTTAAAATGAATTTTGAGATTCCAAATGGAACTAGGTGAAAAGTTACCATGAAGTTAGGTAAAAAATCTTCCTAAACTAGGGCAAAATTTCACTAAGTTAAAAAGTTTTTGGACCCTTATTCACAAAATCATAACTTGAGGTACAAGCATCTTTTGGGAAAACTTTGTGAATAAAAGTTGTAGATTTCATGGAGGACTACAACTTTCATGTTGGAAGTTTTGTTTGAATCCAATTCCATCATGGTGAAAAAGTTGGGAAAAAATAAGAAATTTTCATAACTTAGAAAATTTCTAAGTTATGAAAATTTTCAATCTTAAACCCTAATTTCCAAAATTAGGTTTCTTGGTGAACAAGTTTCATGTTTTGACACATCTTGATGAAAAATTACCCTTGGCACTTGATTTTGACCAAAAGTCAAAGTTTGATTTTTCAGTGTACAGTTAATTTTTTATCAGTTGACTGGAAAATTCATCTGTCAATCCAATGCATTTGAGATCTTTTGAACCTTGTGATTAGGTCAAGATGATGCCATTGAGTCCTTGAAACCATGCTTGGTCCCAATTTGCCATTGGCTAGGTGAAAAATCAGAAATTTCCCTTCTACAGTCAAAACCCTAAAAATGACCATTTGCCCTTTTGATGATCTGATCAAATTTCTTGAGGAGTTGTGGTCCAAACTTGATCAAATGATTCATATGAGTCTATAATGTTGATGTGGATCAAAAATCATGAGGCTTGACTGTAAATTGGCCATGGTTGACTTTTTCCCCAATACAACTGATTTTTAGGTCAACTGTCCAATTGACTGGGCAAAAATTTGATTCAAGGCTTGCAACTTGGTATGAGCAATCTTAGGAGTCCAATATGAAGCATGAAAGTCACATGAGGCATTGAAAGTCCAAAAATACTTGTACAAACTCAAACCCTAATTTCAGATCATCAGTGCAGGGAGAGATCTTGAGCTGAGCAAACCCTAATTTGGTCTTGGGTCCAGGAAGTCTTGTGAGGAGAATCTTGATAAAATGAGAGGGAAAATTTTGGGGTACAACAACTAGAATTTATGGATTCAATTGAGATTAAGGTTCATTTACCAAGCATGCCATTTGAAGTCAACCGAGTTTTGACTTGTCATGAACGCTCGAGTTACATTAAAGATCGATTTAAGATGAACATGGAATAGAAGTTTTTAATGTGATTCAAAGATAAGTCATTTAACTTGCTTGAAGTACAAGATATATGCGAGAGATGTTACAAGACTTGTGGATAATTTTCCTGGTTTTCTTGTACTCATAATATAAGTGATTCATCAATTGGCTTTGTTTAGAATTTGGATTATGTTTGAGATATAAAAAGAAGATTTTGAACTTAAGGTTAAAGAAGGGATCGTGATTCATTCAAGGTACATTTTGAGAAGATGTAAGCATAAGAGAATAAATTCAAAGACTCTTTTCTTGATTCAACCATGGCTATTACAAAATCAAGAGCTAGAACATATACATTTTCAACCATTTAAAATTACATAAAAGTGAGAATTTCAATCCAACTTATGAATATATTACATCAAAGTCCATAAACCAAAATTCAATTACATCCAAAAAAACCCACACTCTACCTTAACTCCCTCCATGAATCGTGATGCTCAGGCCTTACTTCCTCTGACGATCAAGCAGATCAATGATGCTTATCAAGCAAGTGATGATAAAGCCAATCTGACTATTGATGGTGTTGAAATTGGCAAAATTTCTCTTCTTGGTAGGGTGTGCAGCAAAGCTGGACAAACCACTGATGTTAAATTTGTACTTGATGATGGTACTGGAATGATTGAGTGCACTAAATGGCTTCAAGAACCTGCAAATTCAATTCCAGTGGAGAGTATTTTAAATGGAATATATGTGCGGGTTTATGGACACTTGAAAGGCTTTCAGGGTAAATTTTTTTGAATGTTTTCTCTTTTAGGCCTGTGACCGACTTCAACGAGACTGCCCGCCATTTCATTGATTGCATATATGTTCATCTATATAATTTGAAGTTTTGGGCTAGCAATCCCAATCAACAACATGTTCCTAATTCCACACAAATCACTCCCACGAGAGGTCATCAATTTCAAGCTGTATCAGAAAATCAATTCTCAGGTCAAAATAATAATGATCAGAAGAGTGTTGAACAATTGGTGTCATATTTCTTGCTTCTTCCCCAAAACAGGGAAATGACTGAGGGAACCCCTCATGATGTTATTAGAGAATATCTTAGAATTACCCTGGATAGACTTAAGCTGGCTATTGAAAATCTTACGTATGAAGGTCAGATATATGAAGGTGTAACTGATAGATATAAGTCAGCTATCGATGGTTGACATCTTAGTGGCGGAGAATGAGCAGAACAAACTGAATAAAGAATGGGTAGATTTTGTCCCTACGGATGAAAATATTGATGCCACAATCTCTGATACAACTCACGGTTTAGAAAATTGTGAAACTGCCTTGAATGAGTTAGAAGGATGTGAAGTTCAAACTGTATCTCAACTTCAGGAGCATACACCAGTTGGTGAAGATTATCTTCAAATGGTTATTAATTCAAATCCATCCGTCATTGTTGGTGAAACTAGTCATGTTGAAGATGAGATTGATGTCAATAAGATACTTAGCCAAAATAGTCGATCATGCAGTATTGATACACTTGAGGAGACCATTGATGAAGCAAAAACTAACAAGAAAATGTTGTTTTCATCAATGGAATCTCCATCAATTTGATGAAAGAAGTGGAACTTCTGGAGAAAGCTGCTAAGGCAAAGCCTGCTGCCAAAATGAAACCTGCTACCAAGCCTGTAGCCAAGCCACCTGCAAAGGCTAAACCAGCTGCCAAGACTTAGCCAGTCTCGGACAACTGCCCCACCCCTTTACCGATCCTACAAAATCACGTCAAAAAAACAGTTAATTCAACAACCTTCTAACAGAATCCAACCACCTGGACAGAATTCCCTAACTGCTCTAACTGTTAACATAACTTTAAACCAACCTATAACCAACTTGTAACAAACTTCCAAAAATTCCTAACAGATTCTAAGAGCAATTACAGAAAGGGAGGGGGGATTCAGATTCATCATTTTTTCAACTCTACAGAAGAGATTAAGACAAAAACTTACCAATGGATATTCATGCTAGAATTCTGTAGAAGAATCTTCATCTTTCCCTGCTCTGATCTCATTCTCCCCTACCTAATCATCCTTCTTCCTTCTCTACAACAACCACTTCGCACATCTTCAAACACCTTCTTCAACCTTCAATTCTTTATAACTACTTAATAATCACCTCTATCGCTTCTTGAACCTCACATTGTATCTCTGCACCATTCTTCATCTCATCATTCTCTGCACCTTTCTCCAAACACCATTATGCACCACAACCGTATCCTCAACCTTTATCACCTCACAATCTTAATGATCACCATCACGCAAACTCTCTTCAATATTCAAGAATCACTGGTTTCTACTTCCTCTGCGACTAGACCTTCACGCAATTCATCACCAGCATCAACGTCATCACCATGTGATTTCATCGTCAAAGCTTCAATGTATCTGCATCTGTTTCAACACAACACCAGGCGAGTTTGAGAAAAATCAGAAGAAAATAAGAACAAAGAGATTCATTGTTGTTACTTGATTATACGCATCTGGAACGGATTATCACTGAGGCGAGAACGGATTAAGATCAGAGATGAGACCGAAGCTATGGCGAAGGGTATGTCTAGACGAAGATATTTGAGATGATATCGATGTAGTCGCGTAAGTGAAGCTTGAGATGAAGAATACTGAGCTCTTGAGGCACCATGCCGTGTTGAGATAAAGTGATTTGAGATTAAAACATAGATGGAATATGGTGGTGGCACTGGCGTTCATCACCGGAGAAGAAGGAGTTGATCGGAGTCTCTGCCAAGTTGAAGAGGGAGAGAATGGGATTTGGGTTGTCTCGTGAAGATGATCAATCACAAATACTAAACCCTTATCTCAACAAATTCCGCCATTTAGGATCTCTTTTGTTTTTCTTTCAGTATTTTCTTTTTTTGTTTTTAAATAACCATAATATTGGGCTGAAGCTGAATTTAGTTTGGGCTTGGTTTCTGTGGGTTAATGGATCGAGTTGTATGCTCAATAGGCCCAACATCATTCTTTTTGTTGATTTAGCCTTACAACAAAAAACCTCTTCTTGGATCTGTATTCAGTGGGCATAGCGCCTGAATCTTGCTTCTGCAAACCACTCGGATTCAATGTACACCCCCCGAGCTTTCTATTTTCTTTGTTAGATTTAGGTCTAACCTTTGAATTTTTCTATTTTTTTATATGATATAAAATCACAAAATCAATAAAAAAATTTAGGCTTTTTATTTGATTTTAGGAAATTAGTTCACAATCTTTCGGTTACTTGGAAATTGCGATTCACCTTTGTTTGTTGAGCTGAGTCTTATGCAGGTTCATTATTTGATATGCGGATGTGTTTTGGATTCGGTTGTGATTTATTTTCACATCGACGAAGTTTCGACACCTATTCCAAATATTCGATCTCTGACTGTTTGTTTGTTGATGCCAGCTCGTGCGAAGTATCTCGGATTTCTCTCCTTTGGTTGCGCTTTTTGCGGACTTTATTGTTCGTTTGGTATTATACTGCTTCCAAGTTATACTCCTGCATTTATTGCTTTCTAGATATCATGAGAAGTAGGAAATAAAGAGCGTGCGCTCGAAGTCGCTGTTTAAAAACCTGTAGCAGGCATTCCGCACTTCATTTGCTATATGTGTTGTGCTTGTGTTTGTTTACTTTCTTGTTGATCGACGAGTCACTCAATTTATAAATTGAGATCACGACTTCGCTCTCAGTGCATGCTCCCTATAGGATTTTATCGCTTTCCTTTATTTCTTGTTGATCGATGAGTCACTCAATTTAGAAATTGAGATCACGACTTTGCTCTCAGTGCATGTTCCCTATAGGATAGTTTTGGTAGACTTTCTTTAGCATGCTAACTTAGATAGGATCCCTCATTGTTTGATAACATTAGGTTAGAGATAGGTTAGTCCCCCTTAGATGTTTTCTTCCCGTTTTTGCATAATTGCATTTAAAACTAAAACTTCTCTTTTCTTGGCAAATGTATAAAGAATGCTAAGCATACAAAAATTCTTTTCATGGTAAAAAATACCAACCAACCCATTTCTTTTCGCCATTCGGCTTTTCTCTTATAAGAGCATGTTAGCTCCTTTCCACTAAAGGTCATAAGTCTCCAAAGGTCGAGCAGCGGTGGAATGATCGAACGCAACATTGTTCATTTAAAAAATACAAATAAACAAAATATATAAGTCGAACTACGGTAGCTCTGATTCCTCAAAAAGGATACGTAGGCGTTGGGGTAGGGCCCAAGCGAGTATAACTTTATTTTCCCTACATTCTTTCTCCTTTCTTTGCATGCATTCTCTCTTATTTTATAACCCTTAAGCATTAGATTGAACACACCCTTTGATTAGAATAACGAGAGTGGATCCCGTAGAGTACTATGGACGTGTAGGGTGCTAATACCTTCCCCTCGCGTAATCGACTCCCTTACCCAATCTCTCGGTCGTAAGACCTTGATTTCCCCTTTAGGTTTTCTTCGATGATTTTCCTTTCCCTTTCATATGGGATAAATAAATACTCGGTGGCGACTTCATTGATTTTACCGCTACATATGCGAATATGGAATTACCTGTTGTCTGCGAATTTATAGAGGTGTTTCTAGATGAAATCAGTAATTTACCTCCTGAACATGAAGCGGAATTTTCTATACGTTTGGTTCCAAGCATGAGTCTGGTGTCAATGGCTCCTTATAGGATGTCAGATTCAGACCTGCGCAAGTTGAAGAAACAATTGGAAGAGATTCTCGAGAAGAAGTTTGTTCAACTGAGTGTTTTGTCGTAGGGTGCTCCAGTGTTGCTAGTTAAGAAGGAAGATGGAAGTATGAGGATGTATGTAGATTGCAGAAATTTGAATAAAGTGACGATTAAGAATAAGTATGCACTTCCGAGAATTGATGATTTAATGGATCAACTAGTGGACACGTGTGTTTCCAGTAAGATTATTTAAGGTCGGGTTATCATCAGATTTGAGTTAAACCAGATGATATTCCAAAGACAGCTTTCCGAACAAGGTATGGTCATTATGAATACACTGTGATATCGTTCATTGTATCTAATATGCCAGGTGTTTTCATGGATTATATGAATAGAAATTTTCATTCCTACCTGGATAAGTTTGTTATGGTCTTTATTGATGATATTTTGACTTATTCTAAGACGGAAGAAGAGCATGTTGAGTATTTATGAATGGTGTTTAAAGTGTTAAAGGAAAATAAATTATATGCAAAGTTGTCGAAGTGCAAATTTTGGCTAAAGGAAGTTAGTTTCCTTGGTCATGTGATTTCTAGTGGTTGGATTATTGTGGATCCTTCTAAATTTGATGCAATATTGTAGTGGGAGGCTCTGAAGTCTGCAACCGAGGTTCAAAGTTTTCTTAGTTTGGAAGGTTACTATCGAATATTCATTGAAGTATTTTCTAAGTTGGCTTTGTCGCTTATTGAGTTGACCTGAAAGGGCAAGCTTAGGTGTGGAATGTTGTGTGCGATGAAAGCTTTGTAGAGTTAAATAAGCGGTTGACGACTGCTCGGGTGTTGATTTTGCCTAATCCGAGTGAGTCTTTTGTGGTGTATTATGATGCGTCTAAAATGGGACTTGGTGGTGCGCTAATGCAGAATGGATAAGTTGTTGCTTATGCTTCTAGGAAACTCAGAGCTCATAAAAGGAATTATCCTACGCATGACTTAGATTTAGCAACGGTGGTGTTTGTATTAAAGATTTGGAGACATTATCTTTTTGGTTCTAAATTCGAAGTGTTTAGTGACCACAAGAGCTTAAAGTATTTGTTTGACCAGAAAGAATTAAACACGAGACAGAGAAGGTGGCTTGAATTGTTGAAAGACTATGACTTTGATTTGAGTTACCATCTTGGTAAGGAAAATGTAGTCACTGACGCCTTGAGTAGGAAGTCATTACATATGTTAATGTTTATGGTTCAATATTTAGAGATGATCGAACAATTCATACAGATGAGCTTAGTGTGTGAATAAACTTCTAATAATGTGAAGTTAGGAATGTTGAAACTGACTAGTGGCATATTTGAAGAAATTCGCGAAGGTCAGGAGTTTGATTTTAGGTTAGTCGATCGGTTGACTTTGATTAACCAAGGTAAAGGAGATAAATTTAGAATTGATGAGAATGGTGTAATGAGGTTTAGCGATAGAGTGTGTTCCAGATATTCTAGAACTTAAGAAGATTATTCTTGAGGAAGGACATATAAGTGGGTTGAGTATTCAGCTCGGTGCTACAAAGATGTATTAGAACTTGAAGAAGTTATTCTGGTGGCTTGGTATGAAGAAGGAAGCTGCCAAATTTGTTTATGCTTGCTTGACTTGTCAAAAGTAGAAGAGTGAGCATCAGAAGCCTATGGGTCTTATGCAATCGTTGAGTATTCTAGAATGGAAGTGGGACAATGTCTCTATGGATATTTTATCGGGTTTACCGGTTAATGCTAAGGGTAATGATTCAATTTGGGTGATAGTGGACAAATTGACTAAGTCAGCATATTTCTTACCGATGAAGATTAATCATCCTATAGAGAGGTTGGCCAGACTGTATATTGATGAAATTATGAGGTTACACAGAATACCTTCAAGTATCGTGTCAGATAGATATCTAAGGTTTACGTCGGAATTTTGGACAGGTTTGCAGAATGCTTTTGGTACTAAGTTGAAGTTGAGTTCACCATATCATCCACAGACAGATGGTCAAACAGATAGGAATATCCAATCTTTAGAGGATTTGTTGAGGGCTTGTGTGCTAGAACAAGGAGGATCTTGGGATAGTCACTTGGCATTGATCGACTTTACTTATAATAGCAGTTTCTGTTCTAGTATTGGGATGGAACCGTATGAAGCATTGTACGGTAGGAGATGTAGGACTCCATTGTGTTGGTATGAGTCGGGCAAGAGTGTTGTACTTAGATCTGAGGTTGTACGAGAGACAATTGGAAAGATAAAGATGATTCAGGAGAAGATGAAGGCTTCTCTTATTCGTCAGAAGAGTTGCCATGACAAGAGAATAAAGGATATAGAATTTCAAAAAGATGATCATGTGTTTTTGAGGGTTACTCTGGTGAGTGGTGTTGGTAGAGCTTTGAAGTCGAGAAAACTTATGCCGTGTTTTGTTAGCCCGTATCAGATATCAGAGAAGATATGTGAGGTGGCTTATCAGATCATCTTTCCACCGTCACTCGCGGATTTACATGATATGTTCCATGTGTCTCAGTTGAGAAAGTATATTCCAAATCCTTCACATGTGATACAAATGGATGATGTACAGGTGAGAGATAACTTGATTGTTGAAGCATTAACATTATAAATAGAAGGTCAGGAAGTGAAGAATTTCGAGGCAATTACATTGCCTTAGTGAAGGTATTGTTGTCGGACCAGCTGGTGAAAGTTGAACTTGGGAACACGAGGATTAGATGAAAGAGTCTTATCTGATGTTGTTTCTGTCAGGTAATTTTCGAGGGTGAAAATTCTTTTAAGTGGGGAGATTTGTAACACCCTGAATTATAGATTAATTATTTAATTAATTAATTTAGCATGATTACATGATTCAATGTGAAGTGTTTGATGTTTTGATGATTATATATGAGCCTTTATGGTGATTTGTGAAATTATGATGAATATGAAGTGTACCATGATGATTGAGATAAACATGATGTTTGAATATGATGATTTGATGAATATGATGTGTGATGGGTTACTATGAGTAGTATAAAAGGAATTAGGTGATATTGACCAATTGTGTATTCTTAGAATAATTAAAGTAATTATTTAGAATGATTTTAATTAAGATAAATAGAATAATATATGATGTAGAGAGATTAAGGGCATTTTGGTCATTAGTGGAGAGTAAGTAATGACAAGGTGAGAAGCTTGATATTAGGGGTCTAAAGTTTATACAAGGAATTAGGGGAAAAGAAAATCATTATGGAATGATCGTAGAATTGGGAGAAAGAAACTGACATTGTGGAGAAATGAGGCTAGGGCACAAAGAGGCAAGAGATTTCGGTAGAGAACCAAAGAGAAGTTAAATTGTTGCTATGATCTTAAGGTAAGGGGAGTTTTATCATTGTTATTATATTTGATTTAAGGCTTATATGATTGGTATGCTTCCTTAGATTTTGGTAGATGGTGATTTGGGGTTGTTTGATGAGAAATTGATGAATTGGTGATGAATAATGGTTTATAATTGATGTATAATGAGTATAGAATTATAGGTTATTGATAGATGATGAAACATTGTGATTAGATGGTGTTTTAGGACCTGCAACATGATAAAATCACAAGAGAATTGGACTGGGTTATGCAGAAAATTGCAATAGGAAAATCATGTTCGCGGTGTGTCGTCGGGCGACGAAGGTAGTGTCGTTGGGTGAAGATTCGTCGCCAAGCAAAAGTGAGGGCAAAGGGAGGCAGAAAAGATGACGTTTTTGTAGTTCCTCGCCCATAGTGTCTCTGGGAAAAGTGTGACGCGAAGATAGCATCGCTAGGCGACGGAAGTGTGTCACCAGGCGACAAAAGGCAGAATTGATTGTCCAAGTTAGAAATCTTAAAATGATCATAACTTGAGTTTTATAAATTGAAATGAGGTGTTGTTCGAAGATTTGGATAACTAATATGATTAGCTTTATTTATGTGGATTAAAATGAATAATAAGAATTATATTCCCAATACCTAATCTAGAATGAAGTTAGGTTCCCCATGTTGGATTACGAAGATGCTTGTTTGTTAAGATGATTAGAAGATGAATAGGGGATGATTAGAAGACATTATGATGATACCTTGTATAATATAATGACATGAAGATATGTCATGTGATTTAATGATGTTTGGATATTATGATGACACGATGATGATTACTATGATGATGCTTTGCTTATGATGATGATGCTATGATGTTGTGTTGATTACTATGATGATGCTATGATGTTGTGTTGATTACTATGATGATATGATGATGTAATCACGAATGATGATGTGTGTTGACTAGTAGCGGTCGTGTTTATTATGTTGTTGTGCATCATGCATTCATGGCATATGTTAGGACTTCAGTCCAGTGAAGTTAGGACTTTGTTCCAGTGAAGATGATATGACTATTGTCCAGTGAAGGCATCAATCCCATGGTGTGGATTGGGTGCAACAGTGAAGTGATTTGGTTCTAAGCGGGAATCGATCCTATGGTAGGGATCTTTGGAGATAACGATGATTGAATCATCAGTGAAGTTTTGGTACCACATGCATGAGTCTATGATGTTGCTTAACATTCTATATGACATTGCATAATGATTTATTTGTGACGCTTGATAATATATTGTGTATGATGATGTTGTGTTCGTGTATTGATAAGTTTCGAAGGTGTGAGTATAACATGAAGATATGATGATGTGTGATACCTTGCTTATGTGCATATTTACTATGTTTATTACTTATGTCTTATATAATGATTATGATTTACTCACCCTTTCTGTTTGAATGTTTCCTCCACGTGGGTAATGCGCAGGTGATTTACTCACCCTTTTCCTTGTTTTGGTTTGTTTTTATTTACTTAAAAAAATACTTTTGAACATTTTTAAATTCTGAAAAAATTCATCAATATCATTTCCATTATTTCTAACCTTTTGAATTTTTTTTAGAATTTTATTTTGACTTCTACTATTTTTGATCTTTTTTCTATTTGTTTGAGCAATTTTAATTAGTTTAAAAATAGTTTCTGACTTTAAAAAATTAACAAAGATTTTATATAAACACTTGAGTATATTTCTGATTTTTCTATGGCCTCATTTGTTTTTTCTTGGTTGAGTTGAATATAATTGCCTTTTCCCCCTCTTATTTTCATTTTAAAATCATTTTTAAAAACCTTTTTCTTTATTTTAAATACAATTTTATTTTTTGCATATATTCTGGCTAATCTTGGACTATGAAATTTTGATCATGAGCTTTATTAACATCATTGGATCTATGGTGTTAATTCTAACTCCATAAAACTGGATGAATGATTTTAATAATAGTTTGATTATTTTTTTGGTTCAAATGTGGTTTAATTCTTCTTCCATCCCTCTTTATCTTATCCCCTTCTTATTGTGTCATACGTTGTTAGAGGATGATGTACATATCATATCTCCAAGCATAGGACACATAAATTGCTATTGGCCGACCTCAAAATAGGTGTAATTTCTATATAAGTCCACTTACGATTGCTTAACATAGCGCTAAATTTTGTCCCAATTCGAGAAATGATCATTTGTGGCCCAAACCCATGTTTGTAATCCCAAGTATGTTGATTTGAATCCTTTGATCCAATAACTTTGAGATTCATTGTTAGGAGGCTTTGGTCTTATCAATCCTCTAATTAATCTTCGTAAACTTTGGTCAAAGTGAATCACTTAAACATCATTGATCATTTATTGTTGTCTTGAGAATTTTGAATGGATGATATACTTGACAAAAAGCAAATGAAAGGCTATGATTTTATCAATATTCTAATGATTTTCAAATGCAAGTTTCAATATGGTCATTCAACTAACCTCTAATTTCTAACAATTGACTTTATTTTTTGCTTTTATTTTATACTTTTACTTTAAGCACATTTATTTTAGCATTTGCATTTCATGCTATTTTCATCTTTGCTCATTTGAGCATTTTTATTTTATGTCATTTTTATTTTTCTCATTTGAGCTTTTCATTTCTTTTTTGAAGATACTTAATAATCAACTTGAACCCTAAAAAACTTTAATGTTACTTGGACTACTTGGTTACTATCCTTGGCATTATGGAGATTGTGGACTTCTTTGACTTAGGAGTAGAGACCTTAACCTACCTTGAGACCTTGTGACCTCAACTGTTATTTTGTTTGGAGTTTTTAGGGTTTACCCCAAGACATTGGGTTGTTTGTTTATTTTGTGTGCAGGTTATTGTGATTACATGATTTATCTGTGATCTGGAATTCATCTGTATACAATCGTTACTCTGCCTAATTTTTGTGAAGACTTAATGCAATTGATGCTTGGTTTCTTAAGAGGTTTAGTATCATTGCTTGCTTGTTTTCAATCCAAAGGATGTGAATTCTATATTGACTCATTATGTAAAGTGTTGGCTTCTTGTTGGTTAGACGGTTCTTTTCCCCTAGCTTTTACTTTATTCCTTAGGATAGTCCCTTCATCTCCTCCCATCTTCTTTAATTTCAAAAATCTTCTTCCTCCTTTTGAAAACTCTTCTTGTTTTTGAACTTGAACCACTTTCATAATAAACTTGGACTTATGTCCATGTATTTTCAAAATATTTTCTTAATCAACTTTATAATACCTTGACATTTTTTGTGATAAGACTAAAAGTTAATCAATCTCATTCAAACCATTTTTCCACTTTGACTTTTTACTTTAAAATTTTCTCAAAAGATTAGACTCTTGTCAATCCTTGTAGTGACTCGAGCTATTATACTTCTACGGTATGTAGTAAAGTAAGATATTTTCCACTTGGATGTTGAGTGAGGCTTTGTTGATTTTAAAATCCAAGCTATATCCTCCACTTTGAGATGACACAAATTCTCTTTTCTCATAATCGTGGGTAGTAAGTATGTTTTTCACTCGGATAAGATAATGATGTCTTGTCTCTGAAAATTAAACCAACACGCTTGTGTTTTAAAATTTTTAAAAGGTGAACTATGTGTACCCTGATCCCCTATTGCATGGAAGGTGGTAGTAGGCACTAAAGGTTCGCAAACGCGGCGGGTGCAAAAATTGTTAAAAAAATACTTCTTTTTATCATCTCCACAATCCATTTTTTATACAATATTTATAGCCAAAATACACAAATTTTCAAAGATGTTCCTGTGGATTACTGTTGTACCCCAAAATTTGCCCTCCCATATTTCTCAAGACATGTCAAGAATCATCTCCAAGTTGTTCAAGATGGCTCAAGAGTTGGACAGTCAAATCACCTCCTAAGGCAGTCAATTCAAAATTAGGGTTTTGTGTTGCATCTAGGTCCTTACATCCAAATGGTACCAAATGCTCCCCAATGTCCTAATATGTTATCAAGTTCATCCATGTCAAATTTCAAGCCTTGCAGAGAAAGTTTGGTCAGTCAATTGCTCAAGAAGCCCAAAAATCGACTGTGCTAGGGCAAAAGTCAACTGTGACCTACAAATAGTCAAACCTCAATATTTTTTGTCAACATTCTAATTTTGAAGTATAATTCATAATTTGATCAAGGGTTGATCATGATTCATCAAGGATTGCTCAAAATTCATCAAGATTCAAAAGTTGCTAAATTAGGGTTTTACAGGAAAAGTCAACTCAACTTTGACCAAGCATAACTTTCTCACACTTTATGAGAAATGACCCATCCAAATCTCATTTTCAAGAGGATGCAATTTCCTACAATCCATATTCACACCCCAAGATCAAGAAATGCTGTCACAAAAAGTTACAAATTTGGACATTATAGGTCATTTTTGAAAGTCAACAAAAACACCTTTTTTTCCAAATCTTATAACTTTAGCATGGAATATCAAAATGATATGAGAACAAAAGGGTTGATTAGAGGACATCTCAAGGTTTCTAAAAAGTCCAAGAACACCTCAAAAAGTTCAAAATTGAAGAAGTTATGCATTGTTGAAGTTGGGCATTTTTCCAAAATTGCCAAAAGTCAACTATCCTCAAAACTCCAATTTTTGACAAAAGGGCCCACTTTTTTCCACTTGATTTGGTCTGGTCACACAACACACGTGTCCTATCTTCAATTTCATGTCCATTCATTAATGTTTCTATTTTATTTAATTTTTATTGAATTAATTCATTTTAAATCAATATTAATTCAAATAAAATCCAAAAATTGATGGAATAGGATCTTTTTGATTGATATAGGCTTCAAGTATCATCATGGACCAGATCAAATCCGAATCATGCCTTATTGTGCAAAAAATATTTGATTTGAGCCATTTTTGGAAGTTTGTTAATGGAAGATCATATCATATCTCAATTCTTCAATGCACATGGATTCAAGCCCAAGTTTCTAACCTAATGCAATCCCTTATACTCACACAAGCCAGGCACATAAAACACTCGACCAAAAAGCTGCAGATACGGCCAGATAAACTTTGAAAAAAGCTTGGAAAAAAGTGGAATCTGAAAACGATCTTAGGGCTCGATTCAAAGCAAAAACTTGACACTAATCTCTTGCTGGACGTATGCTGAAGCGATTGGAATCAAAACCAAGTCCTAAAACCTCCTAAATCGCGCTGTAAGTACTCAAGAACGTGGCCCTAAACACGAAATCCAACCCTCTGATTCTTGCATCCTTTCACTAAAATCTTTGCATATTTGTGTTTGTCGCTTCATTCAGAACATTTTTGCAATATTTAATTTTGTTATGATAGCCTGTACAGCCATGCCCAAAGCTAGGGTTTTGGTTTTTGATTTTTAGGCGTTTGAGTTACAGGGAAAATTGGAACAAGCCATGGCCATGGATGGATTTAGGAGAACGAAACGAGCATGGGGATCATTTTAGTTTGCATTTATATTGCCTGGAAGTTGTTTTAGGAAGAACCTACGGATCTTGCTGCGGATAAAAATCCGCAAGTAAGAAACCAGTGGCTCAACAAAGAAGACGTTGACGCGTCTCCCTCCTATTCGCTAGTTCAAATGCTTCGCGCTTTTTATTTTTTATTCCAGGCGTGTTAATTGTTTTCCAATATAATATTTAGTGCTTATTCCATTAACAAAGAGATGCAGTGGTTGAGTTGGTAAGGGAGGCGTGTCAAAGTCCCTTGGGACCTGGGTTCGAATCCCAGGTCCCCCAATACCTTTGTGTAATTTTTATCCAGGTACTCTCATGCAATGCTCAAGATGTAGTCCACCATATGCCTCATGGATCCAGGCGCCAGATGGCCTCCAGGCCAAATCCAAGGGTCCATATTGCAAGCTCATAATACTCCCTAGTCAAAGGCACGCGCTGGATTGGGAAAGTCAAACAAGGCTGAATAAAAGTGGGGCAAACAATTGCCAGACTCACCACCAATTTGGGCCCAGCACCCCCCTTGGTTATTTCTTTTTTTTAATATATTTCTTTTATTTAAATTGTTTTATTATTTTATTGTCAATTAACTAATTAATAATTTTCCTAATAAAATCAGAAAACATAAAAAATATTATTTTTATTTATTAAATTTAATTTCATCACTCTATTTTTGTAAATAAACATTAATCAATTAATTTAGTTTTTTTAATTAGGTACAATTTTAATATTTTTGCAATAAATTAAAATTAATGTAGAATTAGGTTTTTAATAATTTTAATCATTTTTATTTTATTTCCTTAAATATAAAAAACCCAAAAATATATTTTCTTTTTTTATAAATTAAGTAACTTAGGTTTAATTTAATTTAATTCAAAAAGAACAAAAAAAACATGCTTTCTTTCAAAAAGGGTCAAAACCCTAAAAAATACGCCGATTTAATTTTCTTGCACGCGATCTATATTTCCAATATTGTAATTGCTTCCAGTATGTAATAGCTTTTAATTAGGACTTTAATTATTTACCGCTTTATTTTTACTTTCCGCAATTTAAATTAAAGGGTTTGTTTTTGGCGATGTAAATACCCGACGCCTTGTAATAGCTTAGATTTAATTTCCCGCAATTTAATTTCCGCACAATATACAATGTTAGATGTTTGATAATAGGGAATGCATGACAAGATCCAATGTATGAACTTAAAATCAACATAGCTCACCCATAACATGTACAGATAAAATTAACCGAACTAACACACTTGCACACGCCACTCTTAGGGTACACCTCACTTAGTTGCCTCGAGCGTGGTCATTGAGTATATGAAGTTTTAGAGGTCGCCCTCTTGTCCAAAGATCATAAGTTGCCTCGAAACGGTTTCCTCGGAAGAAATGATCTAAGACATTAGGGTTACCACTAAGGCATCCTAACATTGCTTTAGTGACCACACGTCCCTTAATCGAATTGACCCGAAAACTCCAACGACGATGCTACCTACTCCTCAATAGTGGGGTAACATTGTCTAAAGGACATTAGCACAGTTTAATTCCTTTTTCGAGTAGGTAGATGGTTCTTAAGTACTTGCTCCTTTTAAAATAAAACAAAACTTTTCGCACTTACACTCTCTTCAAAACAAAAACTCTCTTCAAATCCAAAAACACAAAGAAAAGCAAACTTTTGAAAACACAATGAGCAAGTACCTAAGAGCCCGTGGATAACCACGGATAGAAAGGGTGCTAACACCTTCCCTTTCTATAATTTACCTCCCGAACCCGAGAAATACCTCAAAAAGGAATTTTTCTGTGCTTTTGTCCTTTCCTTGTTGGATAAAATAAAAGACGGTGGCGACTCTTGCTTACCGCGACATTTTGCCAACACAAACGCAAAACGCGAACCAGCATTCCAAAACAGTTAGTTCTCATTCCCACCGATCACAGAACTGGCAACTCTGTTGGGGACTTTTTATAAGTGAGGTGTACCTTAGGATTAGATCACTATTGTTTTCAATTGTATGCTTTGTATGCTTTAATTTTGTGGGCTTATATTGGAGTTTCTATAGATCCTAACTCGGATCTGGGGGTACCCTTTAGGTAAGCAGCAATAAACTGTGAGGGAACTGTCTGGCGTAGACCGATACGGTTGAAGCAGTAGCTACGTTGGTGTGGTACTTTAGTCTGTACTGATATCCCTTGTGTTGGAACAAGGAGAATATGGGTCTTCTAAGGGGTCATTAAGCACCAACTGACCTTAGAACCTTAAATTGACCAACTTGGCCATAGAACAGTAGCAGTATGCTACACTCATTGAGACTAAACTCTCGCGATGATTCTGGTCGCAAGAAAAGGTTGCTAAACTGGAATTATGACCGATTGAGGGTAGTCAGTGATATTGAGATACTCTAGAACCCGGTTACTATTTTTAGGACAGGTTTAAACCAACTCAACTGAAAGAGGGTAGTACCTAAGCTCCATGCCAGCCTGAAATCTAAGGGCTCTCAGTGTGACTTGTGTGCCTTTACCATGTTCGCTATTTATGGATACTTATGGTGTGCTTACCATCATGACATCATGACATCATAAAATTGCATACATCTTGCATAAGGACTAACCTATTTCAAAGACAAGAGGGTTTCATCTTTGCTCTGTTTTGTAGGTCATCATGATGCCCATGCGTAAGAATACCATCCGGATCAACTTTGTCCAAGTCCCTACCTTGCTTAAAGAGTTGGTTGCCAAGATGCCCGACACTACTTCCTTCATCAGGAGGCATGGTTCTCTTCTCAGTTTGGTCACCTCCAAATTGGACGAGAAGATGATGAGTGTCCTAGTCCAGTTCTATGATCCGCTTTACCATTGTTTTACTTTCCAGGACTTCCAGCTGGTTCCTACCCTAGAAGAGTTCTGAGCTGATCGGTATCTCTGTTCTGGAGCAGACCCCTACTGGTTGGGAGAAGACCCTTAGGCCTGAAGAAATTGCTGCAGCATTTCATTTGAATAAAGAGGAGGTAATGGCTAATTGGGAGACTAGGAGTGGAGCTAAGGGCTTTCTGACTAAGTTCTTGGTTGTCAAGGCTAGCTACTTCTGGGATAGCCTAGACTTTAAGGCATTCGAGGATATTCTGGCTCTTCTGATTTATGGCTTGGTATTGTTTCCGAATCCTGACACTTTTGTTGATGTTAATGCCATAAAGATCTCCATCTCTCAGAAACCTGTACCCACTCTCTTGGGTAACATCCTTCATCAGCTTTATGCTCGTACTGCCCGAAAGCGGGGAACCTTAATGTGTTGTGCTCCATTATTGTCGAGGTGGTTTATTTCGCACCTCCCTAAGTCAGTACTGAAGAACAAAGAAGGAATGGGCTGGGCTTATAGGGTGATGTCTCTCTCTCATAATGACATTATCTGGACTCTCAAGGGTATGGATGAGGTGACTATCATTGATCGCTGTGGAGAGTATCCTAATGTTCCATTGCTAGGAACCCATGGAGGAATTTCTTACAACCCATGCTTAGCTCTCCGTCAGTTTGGAAGAGCCAGAAGAGAAGGACCTCATGAGATGCTAATGCCTCATATCATCTTTGATTTTCAGGGGGATAGCGACGAGCAGCATCGCAAATTCATAAGGGCTTGGGATAGAGTTCACCAATCTGATCCACATGAGCTGGGCCCAAAGACTTCTCTGCCAATGGAGCCATATCTCAGATGGGTCTGCATCCGTGCCCAGAAGCTAGGTATGCCATATGAAGCTGTCCGGCCTGTCACTCTTGAAGTTGCTAATGAAGAAGGGTTTCTTCTAACCATTCTCCATCCTTACATGCCCACTGACATTGGGGCACTGAAGAGATCTTGGATGCAACTGCGGGAGGAACGGGATTCTTACCTAGAGAAGTTCAATGAACAAGAGCAAAAGATCCACAAGTTGACTAGGCAGTTAGAGAACGAGCGGATTCTCAGCGACTATGTCCACACTGATAAGAAGAGACCATGGGAGCGTTGATGGACCTTTGATGATTTCCTTTCTAGTTTTTATTTACTTTTCAATATTTCCATTCTTGTAACTGAAGAAGTGAAAAACACAAGAAGGGGGGTTGAATTGTAAAACTTGAAATCAAATACAGACAACACGTTATTTTTATCCTGGTTCGTTTGATCTCAAACTACTCCAGTCCACCCGTCAAGGTGATTTAGCCTCTCTCCAACGAGGTCTTAATCCACTATATTCAACTGAATACAACAACTGCTTTAACAACTGTCAAAGCCTTCTTGAGTCTAACCACATACTGGTTTATCTCAAGGTAATTCTCTTACAAATAAATGAACAAATGTGTTTGATGTTTTCTAAGAAAAACTATATATCACAACTGTGATAATACACAATATTAAGCTTGGATAATACTAGATTGCTAGATCTATAGAGTAAGCGCTTGAGAACTTTAGCAAACTGGATGAGTGAGAACGTGAAGATGATTGGCTTATGCGTATGTGCGTATGAGAGAATTATCCATTTCTTTTCTCACAGATTTGTTTATATAGCCTTGGAATAGATACGTTGTTGTCCATAATTCTATTTCAATGCTCATAACGTTCTTTCCTTTTTGAGAAGATCTTTGTCTTGGAATAAAGCCGTTGGTAATTAATCTGCCTTGAATGCAGTAACGTTGACACTTCAGAATGTTCTGCTTGATGTAGATCAGAGTGTTCTTGGCTTTAGCTTATTCTGGCGCTTTTGAATGCTGATGACATGGTTAGGATCTTGATCAGAGTCAGAGTATGTTGAGCGCATATTCTGTTCATCATACTTCAGCGTAGCACATGTATTGATCTTCTAATGCTGACATATCTTCTGATGCTGATGTTGATATTGATATTCTGATGCTGATTCCATCAGAGTTTCTGTAAATACACAGCATAATTTTAAGTAGCATATATGTCTTATATAAATCTCATAATTTATTTAATCTTGTATTTTGTTATCATCAAAACTCTAACTGAGGGTTGTAGAATCAAACTATGTTCTAACAATCTCCCCCTTTTTGATGATGACAAAAACTAGATTTTTTCAATTACAATAAAGTGATGAAAGGTATCAGAGTTTAAGGATAGAGAGGAAACGGTATCAGAGATAATCAAATAACGAGTAAAAGGTATCAGAGATAGGGAGATAAGGAATAGAAAGTATTAGAGTAATGAAGTGAAATACTCCCCCTGAGTTGATTATTTCCCTTTGATTCCTTGAGACCTTGAGCATCAGAACTTTACTGAACTTTCTTTGAGCATCAGAATTTTACTTTATCAGAGTTCATCAGATTCTTGTACCTGTAAGCTTTTCAGAACAAAGAAATTCAAATATATAAGAATGTTAGAATGTTTGAGACTTTTGTCTCAGTAATCCGTTATTGAAAAATATCATTCTTTCTCCCCCTTTTTGTTAGCGATCAAAAATCACAAATAATCAGAGTTAAAATGATCAGAGCAAAAAGACGTTTGTATTAAAACAGAAGCAATGAGAGTTTAGAACAAGTAGAAATATTACAGGCAAACATGCAAAGAAAACAAGGAAAACACAGGAAAATTCTAAGAAGAAGGAGGAAGTCGTGTGAACAGAGCTTCCAACATGCTCTTGATTTGCTCGCTGGTTTCCTGTTGCTTAGATACCATGTTTGCTATAGAATCAATCTTGATATCCTGCTTGTCCATCCTTTCGTTCATCAGCATATCTGATCTCTTCAAATCCTCCAGAGCCTGCCTGTCAAGAGAGGAAGCTTGAGGATCTTCAGATACAGGCTGCTTCTCAGAGCTTTATGTAGTTTCTTCTGATTGACCCAAGTCTTCAGCTTGAATAACCTGTTCTTCTGCAGGTTGAACTGTAGATGCTGGACACTTTTCAGACCAAGGCTCAATGTCCAGATGGAGAACTTCTTCCTTCAGCAGCTTGCTCAGAACTGGACCTTCCATTTCCTTCAGCAGATTGCTGAAGTTCTGTTGAGCCTGTCCATAGCTCTGTTCTTGCAGCTTGAAGATTTCAGCACAAATCCATCTTCTGAATTGTGTCCAGAGGAAATCTGATACAGCAGGATCAACCACTTCCAGACTTGCTTGTTTCAAGGAAGTGATCCACTTCTGCATATCTGTTTCAAAATTCAACATGCTGGAACCAACATCTGGTTGTTTCAGTTTAGGGATGGCTGTTTTCTGGTTTATTGCAGCAAGGCGTTCAAAGACTGTTAGATCAATGACTGTCTTGTTGTGGTTTTCTTTATTGGCTTTTGGTGAGGGAGTGGGAGAGTCAGAAATGACGGTTGGACTTGATGGGGTATTTGGTGGAGTTGTTTCTGGTGAAGAGGGAAGTTGAGACATATTTACAATGGTACCACAGGGCAATTGAATGGCCAAGGGTTGTGGTTCAGGGGACTCAGAGGTTTGAGCCTCAAAGTTTTGAGTCTCAGGTTGTGGAGATTGTTCATGTTGAGGAGAGGGTGGATTAATTTCTGGTTGAGGAGAGGGAGGTTGTGGGATTTCTGGTTCTGGTATAGGAGAGAGTGGATTTTCTGGTATTGGTGAGAGTGGGATGTCAGGTTGTGGTGAGATGGGAATTTCTGGTTGTGGATTTGGATTGTCTGTTTGGGGAGCGGAAGAGTGTTGTTCTATATCTGAAAGAACTTGTGCAAGTTCTGGTTCTGGTATGGTTGCAGTGTTTGGATTTTGTGGTTTGGAGCGGGATCTTCTGAGGGTTAATGACTCAGAAGGGTCAAAGTCAAGGTCAAAATCTTCAAAGGTTTGAGGAGTTGGGATATCAGATGGAGTTGGAGTTGAAGTAGGAATAGATGTGGCAACAACAGTTGAATTTAAAACAGTAACAGAAACAGGATTACCTCTTTTCTTTGGAGTCTGTTGTGATGGTCCTTCTGGAGCAGCTTTTCTCTTTTTTGTCTTCTTCAGAACAACCTATGGTGCCTTCTGCTGAAGATCTTGAATATTTAGATTAGGTGTTGTACCATCAGCTTTACACGCATCCAAATATCTCATAATTATTTGAGGCTTCGAGTCAATCTCTGAGAACATAGGGAAGTCGTCCAGAGGGACTCTTCTGTTGGAGATTTCAGCAAAAGGAGTGACGCTGGGCTCCTTCTTAATGTTCTCTATCAGCTTCATCTTCTTTAGATTTTTGGCATTCAGCTGCTTGCCAATAGAAGGTTCCAGGGTGCTGATCTCTTGTGCCTCTATCAAATGTTCAATCAGCCTATTCTCTGTCAGAATATATGATATCAATCTTCCCAAGGGTATCCAATCCCTTTTAGTACGTTCATCTTCTCTTGTTTCCTTAACACTTGTCCTGAGATGGTTGAACAGAAGATGAGCTAGATTAATCTTGACCTTCTGGGAGATAAAATAGATCAGAAACTTTTGATCTATGTTTATGTAATCAGGAGAGCTGGTAGGCTTCCTGTGGTTGAAATAGCCCAGAATAATCTTTGCCCAAATTATGTGCTTATGTTTCAGATCCCTTATCTTGCTGGAGGGAAGCCCCAGCGTGAAAATTTCCCTTACTATAACAACAACATCTGAGCACCTCTCTGCCATATCAATACAGCGAATACCACCTCTATTGTACCCTATGAGTCTTGCAATCAGGTCTTCAGTAATCACAATCTTCTTCCCCATGATGTAAGAAGTGACTTGGTGATTTGAGGAAGAGGCGTGAATCCAAAATTCCTTTACTAGAATGGGAAAGGTTGGACCCACCAGCCTGTCAAAATATTTCTCCCATCCTTGAGCTTGAATCTCTTCTGATAAATCAAAACCATTTTTCCTTGAGACTATTGAAATCCACTATTATCTCTGACAGAACTTTAAGGTTCTTGACTGGAGTGAGAAGCGTTCTGAGAGGAACTTCATATTGCTCAGCTGATGCATCTTTCTAGGAACCTGAAGAGAGATTGCTGGAAGACGCCATGTTCACACGAGGTTTTTTGAAAAGAAATTGAAAGGGTTTTCTTGAGAAGGAAGAACACAGAAATCAGAAATATTGATTGAAAACGAAAGTAAGGGTAAAAGTTGTGAATGGTGTGAATGATGTTTAAATAGATTTCGAAAAAGTTTTTGAAAACATAAACACTTAAGAGAGAGAAATAAATCATGATTAATAGCATTTAATGATAGCTAATTTTAGGGGATTCAGTAAGATACTTAAACGATTACCCATGACATGTGTCTCAATGCATCCAATCAACGCTTTTCCTTTTCAGAAGCGTGAACGCGTGTTCAGCCTTAGGAAACAGCTGATGACTGGATGACACTTGTTTGCTTGAGTGAACAACACTTCTATCCTTGAACTAAAGAGCTCAGATCTTCATGGATAGATTCTGATACAATCTGCATTTCTAAAATTCTGAAAGAAGATTGATCAGAAGTTCACAGAGAAATAAACACAATTCTGAAGGTTAATATATAAAATTAAAACAATTTTATTCTGGACAGAGCTTCATGCTGAGATGTTTCAGAATGAAGTTGAACCTATCTTCAGAAAGTGGTTTTGTGAAAATATCAGCCCATTGATGGTTTGTATCAATAAATTTTAAGTTTAAGATTCCTTTCTGAATATAGTCCCTAATAAAATGATGTTTTATTTCTATATGCTTAGCCCTAGAATGCAAAATTGGATTTTTACTTAAGCAAATAACAGAAGTATTGTCACAGAGTATAGGGATGTTACTATCAAAAATCTGGAAGTCCTCAAGTTGACTTTTCATCCAGAGCATTTGTGTGCTGCTGCTATGTATTCAGCTTCTGCTGTTGATAGAGCAATTGTGGATTGTCTTTTGCTGGACCATGAGATCAGATTTTCTCCCAGAAACTGGCAGCTTCCAGAAGTGCTTTTACGTTCAACTCTGTCTCCAGCAAAGTCAGCATCACAGTAACCTACTAAGCTGTAATCACTTGATTTTCTATAAAACAGAACCAAATTAGTAGTACCTTTCAGATACTTGAAAATTCGCTTAACAACTGTTAAGTGAGATTCTCTAGGATCTGATTGGAATCTTGCACAAATGCATACACTGAATAAAATATCAGGCCTTGAGGCTGTCAGATAAAGAAGAGAGCCAATCATACCTCTGTAGACCTTTTGTTCTACCTTTTTGCTTACCTCTTCTCTTTCCAGAATGCACGTGGAATGCATTAGAATCTTTGATGGCTTACATTCTGAGAGATCAAATTTCTTCAGAAGTTCTCTGACATATTTGCTCTGATGAATGTAAGTTCCTTCTGGGGTTTGATTGATCTGAATGTCCAGAAATAATTTCAGTTCCCCCATTAGGCTCATCTCAAATTCCTCCTGCATACACTTAGCAAACTCTCTTCCCAGAGAAGATTTAGTAGATTCAAATATTATATCATCAACATAAATCTGGCAAACTAAAATGTCATTTTTAACCGTCTTACAGAATAAGGTTGTGTCCACTTTCCCTCTGGTGAATTCCTTTTCTAACAGGAAGTTACTCAGTCTTTCATACCAAGCTCTGGGAGCTTGTTTCAGACCATACAGTGACTTCTTTAGTTTGAAAACATATTCTGGATTTTTTGAACTTTCAAAACCAGGGGGTTGGTGCACATATACCTCTTCTTCTATATAGCCATTTAAGAATGCACTCTTAACATCCATCTGATACAGAGTGATGCCTTTATTAAGAGCAAAAGAAATTAAAAGTCTGATAGATTCTAACCTGGCGACTGGAGCAAAGGTTTCTGTATAGTCTATCCCCTCTTGCTGACTATAACCTTGTGCTACCAATCGTGCCTTATTTCTGATGACTTCACCTTGTTCATTCAGTTTGTTTCTGAACACCCATTTTGTTCCAATGACGTTGAATCCTTTTGGTTTAGGAACGAGATCCCATACGTCATTCCTTGTGAATTGATTCAGCTCCTCTTGCATTGCTAGAATCCAGTCATTGTCCAGAAGTGCTTCATCAATTGAAGATGGTTCAATCAGAGAAACAAGTCCCATGAGGGATTCTTCAGAGTTTCTGAAGCTGGCTCTTGTTCTGATTGGATCTTCCTTTCTTCCTAAGATTGTTTCTTCTGGGTGATCCATGCTGCTTCTGGATGGTCTTTTCTGAGGTTGATCAACAGAAGATGCTGGATTGCTTGCAGTGCCTCTTTCTGATGTTGAGGGAGTGTCTCTGTTAAGAGCTTCTGATGACTTGTCTTCAGTACCTGTGAATTCAACTTCCATACCTGCAAGTAATTCATTCTGCTTTGACTTTTGAGAGTCAAGCTTATCATCAAAATGAACACTGATTGATTCTTCCACAATATGTGTTTCTGTATTGTATACTCTGTACCCTCTTAAGCGTTCAGAGTATCCTAACATAATACACTTCTGTGCTTTAGAGTCAAACTTGTTCAAATAATTTTTAGTATTCAAAATAAAGCAAGTACATCCAAATGGATGAAAATATGAAATGTTGGGCTTTCTGTCCTTCCACAATTCATATGGAGTCTTTTCCAGAATAGGTCTTATGGAGATTCTATTCTGAATGTAGCACGCTGTGTTTATTGCCTCTGCCCAGAAGATCTTAGAAACGTTAGTCTCGTTGATCATGGTTCTGGCCATTTCTTGCAATGTTCTGTTCTTTCGTTCTACAACTCCATTTTGCTGGGGAGTTCTAGGACAAGAGAAATCATGCAGAATGCCTTTGTCATTAAAAAATGATTCAAAATCTTTGTTTTCAAACTCTCCGCCATGATCACTTCTGACTTTGACAATTCTAAGATCCTTTTCATTCTGAACTTGGTTGCAGAAGGTGACAAACACAGAGTCTGACTCATCCTTGTGTCTTAAGAACTTTACCCATGTCCATCTGCTATAGCCATCTACGATTACTAACCCATACTTCTTGCCACTAACTGAAGCAGTTTTAACTGGTCCAAATAAGTCAATATGCAGAAGTTCTAATGGCTTAGAGGTGGAAACAACGTTTTTAGATTTGAAAGCAGGTTTTGCAAACTTGCCTTTCTGACATGCTTCACACAGAGCATCTGAATTGAACTTCAGATTAGGAAGTCCTCTGACTAGATTGAGTTTGTTAATCTGAGATATTCTTCTCATACTAACATGCCACAATCTTCTGTGCCAGATCCATTGCTTGTTGTTAACAGACAGAAGACACTTTACATTCTGACTTTTCAGTTCAGAAAGTTTGATTTTGTAAATGTTGTTTCTCCTCTTTCCATTAAATAAGATAGTCCCATCTTTCTGACTAACAGCTTTACATGAATTTTGATTAAATATTATATCATAACCATTATCACTTAATTGACTTATGGATAACAGGTTATGCATTAATCCATCTACTAATAAAACATTACTTATAGAGGGAAGATTTCTGTTACCTACTGTTCCAGAGCCAATGATCTTTCCCCTTTGATTGCCTCCAAAGCCTACGTGGCCTCCAGGCTTAAGTTCCAGGCTTTGGAACATATGCCTTCTTCCTGTCATGTGTCGTGAGCAGCCAGAGTCCAGGTACCATGACTGGTGTTTCTGCTTTGCTGCCAAAGATATCTGCAACATGTATTATTTTATCCTTAGGTACCCATATTTTCTTGGGTCCTGATTTGTTAGTTTTACCAAAACTCTGGTTGAATTTCGGTTTGACAGAATAATTACTACTAGTATATTTGATGTCGTGTGTGTGCCCATATACAAAGTGTGAATTTAGTGGAGTTCGTTTAATAACTAAATCCATGGCATTCTTTGTTGTAGGTACCTTACCTTGGTATCCTATTCCTTTTCTGCCATTTCTGCTAACTCCATAGATCATTGAAGCCATTTTGCTTCTATCTATGTTTTTAGCTAGAAACTTCTGAAAGTTGTGATCATACTTGTTGTACCCCAAAATTTGCCCTCCCATATTCTTCAAAGTTTTGACAAGCATCATCTCAATTTGCTCAAGTCTACTCAAGGGTTGCACAGTTCAAACACCCTCCTAAGCCAATCAAATTAGGGTTTTGGTTCTTGCAAGGAAGTTGAGGTTTTCAAGGGCTCAATCAAGTCACATATGCCTATACACATTGTCAAGCATCTACATGCCAAGTTTCAAGGCTCACAAGGTCAAGTTGCACAGTCAAAAACCCTAATTACTTCACAATCAACTGTAGGGGTAACATGGTCATTTGGCAGTCAAAAGTCAAAATTTTTGGTCAACATCTTATTTTGAAGCCACAATCATCATTTGATCAAGTCTTGATCATGATTCTACAAGAATGGCTCAAAAATCATCAAGATGCAAAAGTTTCCATTTTTGGAGAGGTGAAAAGTCAACTGTAACTTGACCAAAGCATAACTTTTTCATGGTTCATCAGAAAAATCCCATCCAATGCTCATTTTGAAGGGGAGGACATTTCCTACAAATAATCTACACATTCCAAGTCCAAGAAATGCTCTCACAAAAAGTTACCAATTTCAACATTATAGGTCATTTTCAAAAGTCAACAAAAAGGCATTTTAAGTCAAAGACCATAACTTGAGATTGGTAAATTCAAATTACATGGGACCAAAGGCATTGGTTAGAGGACTTCAATACCTTTCCAAAATGTCAAAGAACATGTTTATATGATCAAAATTGAGCAAGATATGCATTGGAGAAGTTGGGAAATTTTTGTGAAATGGCAAAAGTCAACTATCCTTGAAACTTCAATTTTTGACAAAAGGGCCCACTTTTTTCCACTTGATTCAGCCTTGTCATGCCACCCACGTGTCCCATGATCAATTTCAAGATTAAACATTAATTTTTCTATTTTTATTTAATTTTATTTGATTTAATTCATTTTAAATCCATAAAATTCAAATAAAATCAAAAAAATTAATTAAATAACATCTTTTGATTTGAATGACTTTTATTTGTCATGAACAACCTACCAATTTCGTGCTATGGCCATTTTATGCATAAAAATTCAAAATTTGAACAAACTTGGAATGTTTCTTTAATGGTGGTTATGAAGAATCCAAAAACTTAATTGCAAGGGATCATTAGCTCATAATGTGACCTATTCTCATTCATTACTACATATGCAAGTGTAACAAAGCCTCATTCACGACCTAGAGTGTGCACAAACGGCCAGAGCAAAATCCAAAAAGTGCCAAAAAAAGTGTGAGATCAAAAGGAGTGTTGCAAGCATTTTCAGGCCAAAAGGAGAACGTGACTCTCTTCTTTGCCATACTCTGAAGCTAAAGCAACCCTTGCCACGTCCTAAGGTCCATCATACCGCGCTGTAAGTTTTCCCTGGTCCCCCCAAGTCTCAATATTATTTTTTCTAACAAATTCCCATGCAGCTTCCTAGACGCGTTCCACCATAGGCCTCAGTGCGCCAAGTGTCTCAAAAGATCAATCCAAAGGCCAAAGGGTGCTCCACACCATGCTCCCTGGTCAACGCGCCTCTGGACGATTCAAAAGTCAAAAAGGCTTGAGACAATGGGCCTAAATTCCTGATTCACCTCTCTAAGGGTCCAACACCCCCTGGGTTCTTATTTTCTTTTCTTTTTTCTCTTTTTATTTTCTTTTCTTTTATAATTTCCCTTTTATTAATTATTAGTTTTATTAATTGTTTAATTAACCCAAACTAATCTTTCCCATAAAATTCAGAAAAACAAAAAAAAAACATTTTATTATTTATTAACTTATTTTGTAAATAAATGTAAATTAAATTAAATTAGCTTAATTAATTAACTTTAATACTTTTTACAATAAATAAAAATAATTTAGAATTAGGTTTTTGCTAACTTTTAATTTCTATTTATTTTCTCTTTATTTTCATTAAAAACACAAAAATACAAAAAAAAAACATTTTCTTAATTAATTAATTAATTAGTTATTAGTTTTAATTTCATTAATTACAAAAAAGGACAAAAATTCAATTCTTTCTTAAAAAAGGGTCAAAACCCTTAGGACGTCCCGATTCATTCTTTCGCGCGCAATTTATTTTAATTCATTATATTTATGTAACTGCTTCCGGAAATGTAATAGTTAATTAGGTTTATCTCTTTATTTGCTATTTCTCGCACTTTATTTTCCAAAACGGGTTTTTGTTTTTGGCGATGTATAGACCCGCGCTTTGTAATAGTTAGATTTACATTTCTGCAATTTACTTTCCGCACTCCTAACTGTTAATAATGCCTGCAAGAATGTATGAATAATAAAACCAATCCGTAGCTCACAAATAACATACAAGATAACCTTAACTGAAAAACAGCACACAAAGCACATGCCACTTCTTAGGGTACGCCTCACTGGTTTCCTCGAACGTGGTCATCAAGTATAGGGTATCTTAGAGGTCGCCCTTCTATCTAAGATCCAGTCGCCTCGAAACGGTTGCCTCGGATACAAATGATCTAGGACATTAGGGTTACTTCTAAGGTGTCCTACCATTGCTTTGGTGACCACACATGTCCCTTAATCGAATTGACCCGAACACCTCCAACGATGGTGCTACCTACCTCTCAATGGTGGGATAGCACTATCTAAAGGACTCTTACACAGCCTAATTCCTTAGAGTAGGTAGATCTCATGGGTACTTGCTCTTTTCAAAACAAACAAAAACAACTTTTCGCACCCACACTTTCTAAAAGTTTTCAAACAAATTTTTCATACACTCTTGAGGACAGATACAAGAGTTACTTAGAAATTTTTCAAACAAAACTTTTTCAAAACCTACACACACTTGAAAAGCAAACAATTTTGAAAACATAAGAGCAAGTACCTAAGAGCCCGTGGATAACCACGGATAGAAAGGGTGCTAATACCTTCCCTTTCTATAAATCTACCTCCCGAACCGAGAAACATTCTCAAAGAAGGAATTTTGTTGTGCTTTTGTCCTTTCCACATTGGAGAACATAAAAGACGGTGGCGACTCTTGCTTTACCGCGACATACGCGAACCAGCTTAAAAAACAATCAGTTCTATTTCCACCGATCACAGAACTGGCGACTCTGCTGGGGAATCTTTAATAAGTGGGGTGTACCTTAGGAATAGTTCATCATCATGTTTTCAATTGCTTGCTCTGCTTGATTTAATATTGTGGGCCTGTTTTGGGAGTTTCCTGGATCCTAACCCGGATATGGGGGATACCTTGTAGAAAGTAGCAACAAACTGTGAGGGAACTGTGCGGGGTATACCGACATGGTTGAAGTAGTTTGCTACGTTGATGTGGCACTTTGGTAAGTACCGATAACCCTTGAGTCAAGTCAAGGAGAGTACGGGGCCGCCGCGTGGTGTCATTAAGCATCAACTGACCTTAGAAACCTTACTTGACCATCCTGGCCTCTTTAGGGGTAGTGAGATGACCGACTTTGGTGCAGTCCGAAGTTGGTAGATACTCGATACTACACTCATTGAGGGTTGTTTTCTTGGAATATTTTGATCTCCAGTTCAGTGGCTAAATCAAAACAATGAACACAGAAAACAACCCTATGATATTGAGCTCCTTAGAACCCGGTTACTTTTGATAGGACAGGTTTGAGCCCACCAACTTCAAGAGGGTAGTACCCAAACTTCATGCTAGCCTAAACTCTAAGGGCTGTCTTGTGTGACTTGTGTGCTTTCAAACTTGACTACTTGCATGCTTGTTATCTAACACATGAGTTTCTTGCAGGGTTTGTTTACAGTCCTTAACCTGGACTCATAACAGGGTTTACTTACATCACTCCATGCATAGCATAACATCATGCCATCATACCATTGCATACATCCTACATAAGGACTAATCCATTTCAAGGATCTCAAGGGTTTGTGATGCAGGTTATGATGTCTAGCAAGGGGCAAAGGGGATTTATTTTCCTCTAGCCAAGGTTGATAACTTGAGTCGGGGGCTATGACCCACTCGATATGGTGAGCCTTGACTCTTGAAGAAGGACTCTCATCAATATGAAGTACCTTCAATCAAGCAACCGGATTCAATTCTAACAATTTTCTTGTTTACCCCGTGAGATCCTTGAAAACATTGCATACATATATCATGCATATCATTGCATATCAGGTACCCTTGTTACAGGTCACTTACCTTCTTCGCTGTTTATTTCAGAAATGGCTTCCCAACAAGACAACCAAGATCTTCATGCTCAAGAGACTCAGTTCGGGGAAATCCTCCTAAATCTATCCAAGGGGCAGGAAGAGCTGAGAACACTCCTCATGGGGACTTTGGCCAGGAACAGTCCTGAAGACGATAGGGACGAACGGCTGAAATGTCTACAAGCTGAGGTGGATACAATTAGAACCCAGATGCTGGGGAAAATGGCTCTTATCCAAGACTTATCTCAAAGACAAGGAGGGCTCGGGGTTCTCGTCAACCAACTGCTTCGGGATAACCAACTGGGGCAAACATCTAAGGTTGAAGAGCAAGCCATCATTCAACCACCTGTGGGGCAAGAAGACAAGGGAAAAGCTCCTCAGTTTGCTTCGGTGTTACAAGCCCAGCATCAACCTCACCAGCATCAACCTCACCAGCGTCAACAGGGTAATCGGCGTAAGCGAAATACGTCTGGAAGACATTTCTCGGAGACTGGTGTGCCATCCTCACTAATACTGAAACGCTTGTTGGAGGTCAAACTGATTGCTTTAAAGAATCCTCCTAAGAAGCTCAACATAACCTCCCTAAAGTACAATCCTGATGAAAGGTGTGCCTACCATTCTGACAGTCCTGGACATGACACTGACGACTGTTGGAGCCTGAGGAACAAGATTCAAGACTTGATCGATGGAAGGGTGCTAGAGTTCATGCGAGGTGGTAAAATGAACATCTTCTACTGAGAATCTTCCATCTGAAATGACTAGTTCAAACTAAGAAACTTTTATTCATTCGAATGTTCAAGTTGTATTTTTCTTTGATTGTTCAAACAATTATTGTCATAGCAAACTTTATTACTTTATCAATGCATCGCATATGTCTGTTTTGAATCAATATATTTGCATTCGCTATATTCAAACTACTTTCATTTTTTGTTATGTTCAACTCTCAATTAATAATTCTAAGCCTCTTGAGGGAGGATGACGAAAACGATACCACAATCTACAGTATGCTTTTGAACGGACCCCGCTGATGAGGTACATGCATTGTTTCAATTCCTAAACACTGGAGTTATAAGGATGATAATCCCTCGTCAACCCCTTTGAGCCAAAGAAGTAGGAGTTTTCTTTTCGAAAAATTAAAACCCTTAATCATAACCTGGGGCATGGTAGTTCTCTCAGCTGATCCAAGTGCACAACGAATGGCACCAAAGGAATCCTTGCAAAACAAAAGACAGTGATGGCTCCGAATAATCATAAAGACAGGCAGTCATTATCTCCCAAAAATAAAATCCCAATAAGTCAAAACCTATGAAGGAGACTTACAAAACTGGGGCATCCTGCTGACTGTAATCACAAAAAGAAACAGTTCAGGCAAAAAACAGGGATAACAAAATCAAAAAAGAAAGAGGTCCTACAAACCCTCAACCAAAAAAAGGAATGATTGCCTATTCAAAATAAACTGTCAATATCCGAACCATCACCGGAATATCAAAGCAAAGACGTAAACAAGATCTGACGCATGATCAGCTGAGTTTAGGTTTGAAGAACATCACGAAGAGCGGGTGGGTACAAATAAAATTTGAGCCTTTATCCTTTGCTTCTTAAACCGTGAACCAGGCCACGTTACAACCCTTAAAAGTCTTAGCTGAAGTATGGGTTAGTTCGAAAGCATACTGTTACCCAAGGTATCCTGACTCTTTAAGGCTTGCGGTAAAATAATGAGTTGACATCACGTTTTACAAAAATTCATTTGTTTTACAAAACTACATTTTCAAAACAAAAAATTCAAGACAGACATACGCTTTGCATTCTTAAAATAATATTGTTTGCATATGACTATTTGTTCAACGGCAGAGAAATTCGCACGACGAATGTCTAATGAACAAAAGCACCTCCAATCAAGGGGCATGGCATGATCATTATCTATCATCTGGGGCAGTTAAGTCAAGATTCAGAGAATCTCTCAAAAGGACAACGAACTTGGGACAAATCTCCATCTGGATCACTTGGGGGCATTGGACGATCAAACAAAGATCTTCTGATGGTAATACGACACTACTGACAGTGACAACTCCCTACATTCTGAGAGCACGGACATAGTCGAAAAAATACTGCGCATAATCAAAGACCCGCTAGGTTGACACACCCAGGCAAAAATAAGGGCTTCCCGGTGAACCAAAAGGGTTCGGACAAAAATAAGGGATGAAATGAAAAAAATTTGTACACCCGGCAAGTCGAAAACCTGAAAAGGCGACTTGGGGCAAAAATGGGTATCTCGATGGACTGAAAACCCGAAAGGGCGGTCCAGGCAAAAGTTAGGGATCAAAAGCGTATGACTATGTCCCGTCATCTCGTCACTTACTTACCAGAAGAAGATTTGTCAATCGGCAGTTATCAAGCACCTCCACAAGGTATCTTCTTCTCCCACATCAGAAACAGGGGCAATAATGAGTTGTCCAAGCGATCTAGTTGCTCTGTCCACCAAGGTACCAAGGTAAGTTCGGCTGAAGAATGTAACCAGGATACCTTCACTCCCCCCAGAGTAAGACCAATCAGTAATACTCTCCTCCGAGCAGAGTTGGTCCCCCATAAGCCCTATAAAGGCACAGTATCTCCAGCAAGTCAGCGATACTCTCCCCAAGCAGAGTTAGCCTACTGTCAGCCTTAAGGAAGTTGGGTATCCCCAAAAAATCTCAATATTCCCCAGCGGAGTATACAGATGTTCCTAAGCAAGTATCCTCGGCCGTCTTAATATAAAATTATTCCCCGGCAGAATACAGACATCCAGTGGAGCCACTTCCCAGTGCAGTCCAAAGTCTCCCCAGGAGAGTTGAATTATCCTCCCCAGTAGATTCTTGAAGCTTATCCCCAGTAGATTCTGGAAGCTTATCCCCTTCAGAGTACGAACGCATCTCCCCGGCTCTATTCAAAAGTTATTCCCCACCAGAACTTATAACTAGGTTATCCTCAACTAATTACCACGGAAAGATCGTCCTCGGCGAAGCTCTTCCTACCCCCAGCGGAGTTCATCAGAATCCTCAACAAAACATATCAACGAAATCCCCAGTGGAGTTATCATCAAAACCTCAGCGAAGTATCTCTTCCCACAGAGTAGATTCCCCTCAGAGTAATATCTTCACCAGGATTATTCCCCAACGGAGTCATCTTCTCCTACCGGTTTGTTCTTGCAATCATCATCCCCAACAGAAACGAAGAACTCTACTCTTCAACATCAGCCCAGGATTCAACAAACTCCCGGCATTCATCAAGGATTTATTTTCCCAGACGAGAATACATTCATAAACATCACATCTTCATACATTATAGCATGCATATGCATCATACAACACAAATCTCATTTATTTTTGAGAACATCTTAAAATCATGCAGTTCATGCATCACGACATTGCATACGACTAATACTTTGCCTTTTCAGAAAAAAAGTCAATCAAAAGATGATTACCATCTACCTTTACAGTTCCAGATCAACACTGGTAACAAGCCAGGAAAATTTTATGGACGACTGATCGTGGGTTAATATCTGAAACCAAACAGGACAATTATCTACTTGATCATCCTCAGGCAACCCTACACCGGTTCCTTTTCTTTCAGAAAAAGTCTTACACAGGCTCATCAACAGGCAACCCTACACCGGTTCCTTCTCAACCTCAGATGTAGTTTTACACTAGCTCATCATCAGGCAACCCTACACCGGTTCCTTCTCAATTTTTAGACGAAGTCTTACACAGACTTATCATCAAAGTAACCCTACACCGGTTCCTTTTCTTTCAGAAGAAGTCTTACACGGACTTATCTCAAGATGACCTTACCCCGGTTCATCAAGAAGTTTTACACGAACTTATCCTGCAGTAACCTTACCCCAGTTCCTCCAGAAGTCTTACACGGACTTATCTCAAGATGACCTTACCCCGGTTCATCCAGAAGTTTTACACGAACTTATCCTGCAGTAACCTTACCCCGGTTCCTCCAGAAGTCTTACACGGACTTATCTCAAGATGACCTTACCCCGGTTCATCCAGAAGTTTTACACGAACTTATCCTGCAGTAACCTTACCCCGGTTCCTCCAGAAGTCTTACACGGACTTATCCCGAAGTAACCTTACCCCGGTTCCTCCAGAAGTTTTACACGAACTTATCCCGAAGAAACCCTACACAGGTTCTCTCTCTCCAGACGTAGTTTCACACGGGCTCGTCGTCAAAGAAACCCTACACAGGTTCTCTCTTCCCAAAGATGCAGTTTTACACGGACTCGTCATCAGAAACCCTACCCAGGTTTTACTTCTTCCAGGATGCAGTTTTACACGGGCTCATCATCAAAGTAACCCCACATAGGTTCCCTTCTCAAACTCCAGACGTAGTTTTACACGGACTCGTCATCAAGAAACCCTACACAGGTTTCCTTCTCAGCTCTAGATGCGATTTTACACGGACTCGTCATCAAAGTAACCCTACACAGGTTCCTTCTCCATTTCAGATGCAGTCTTATACGGACTCATTATCAGTAAACCCTACACAGGTTTCCTTCCTTCAAAGATGCAGTTTTACACGAGCTCATCATCAGTCAACCCTATACAGGTGTCCTTCTTTCCAAGATGCAGTTTTACACGAGCTCATCATCAGTCAACCCTACACAGGTGTCCTTCTTTCCAAGATGCAGTTTTACACGAGCTCATCATCAGGCAACCCTACACAGGTTCCCTCTTTCAACTTACAAAAATTAAAACTCAATAGACAGTCTCCAAATGGCATCTATAAGCCCATTCCCAACAAGGTTCTGTCACATATCCAGATGGCATCTATAAGCCCATCCTCCCATCCATCACATTTCCAAATGGCATCTATAAGCCCATTCCCGACAAGGTTCTGTCACGCCTCCAGATGGAATCTATAAGCCCATCCTCCTATCCATCATCTCTCCAAATGGCATCTGTAAGCCCATTCCCGACATCACACTGCTGATATTCTACTATGTGAGTGCAAATTTCTGGGCACTCTAGTGTTCAATCATCTTCCACCTTCGGATCACGAAAGGCACGCAAGCCAATCTACGTCCTCAGGTATAAGAAGATTGAACAGGGGCAACTGTTGTACCCCAAAATTTTCCCTCCCATATTCTTCAAAGTTTTGACAAGCATCATCTCAATTTGCTCAAGTCTACTCAAGGGTTGCACAGTTCAAACACCCTCCTAAGCCAGTCAAATTAGGGTTTTGGTTCTTGCAAGGAAGTTGAGGTTTTCAAGGGCTCAATCAAGTCACATATGCCTATACACATTGTCAAGCATCTACATGCCAAGTTTCAAGGCTCACAAGGTCAAGTTGCACAGTCAAAAACCCTAATTGCTTCACAATCAACTGTAGGGGTAAAATGGTCATTTGGCAGTCAAAAGTCAAAAAATTTGGTCAACATCTTATTTTGAAGCCACAATCATCATTTGATCAAGTCTTGATCATGATTCTACAAGAATGGCTCAAAAATCATCAAGATGCAAAAGTTTCCATTTTTGGACAGCTGAAAAGTCAACTGTAAATTGACCAAAGCATAACTTTTCATGTTTCATCATAAAAATCCCATCCAATGCTCATTTTGAAGGGGAGGACATTTCCTACAACTCATCTTCACATTCCGAGTCCAAGAAATGCTCTCACAAAAAGTTACCAATTTCAACATTATAGGTCATTTTCAAAAGTCAACAAAAAGGCATTTTAAGTCAAAGACCATAACTTGAGATTGGTAAATTCAAATGACATGGGACAAAAGGCATTGGTTAGAGGACTTCAATACCTTTCCAAAATGTCCAAGAACATGTTCATATGATCAAAATTGAGCAAGATATGCATTGGAGAAGTTGGGAAATTTTTGTGAAATGGCAAAAGTCAACTATCCTTGAAACTTCAATTTTTGACAAAAGGGCCCACTTTTTTCCACTTGATTCAGCCTTTTCATGCCACTCATGTGTCCCATGATCAATTTCAAGATTAAACATTAATTTTCTATTTTTATTTAATTTTATTTGATTTAATTCATTTTAAATCCATAAAATTCAAATAAAATCAAAAAAATTAATTAAATAACATCTTTTGATTTGAATGACTTTTATTTGTCATGAAAAACCTACCAATTTCGTGCTAGGGCCATTTTATGCATAAAAATTCAAAATTTGAACAAACTTGGAATGTTTCTTTAATGGTGGTTATGAAGAATCCAAAAACTTAATTGCAAGGGATCATTAGCTCATAATGTGACCTGTTCTCATTCATTACTACATATGCAAGTGTAACAAAGCCTCATTCACGACCTAGAGTGTGCACAAACGGCCAGAGCAAAATCCAAAAAGTGTCAAAAAAAAGTGTGAGATCAAAAGGAGAGTTGCAAGCATTTTCAGGCCAAAAGGAGAACGTGACTCTCTTCTTTGCCATACTCTGAAGCTAAAGCAACCCTTGCCACGTCCTAAGGTCCATCATACCGCGCTGTAAGTTTTCCCAGGTCCCCCCAAGTATCAATATTATTTTTTCTAACAAATTCCCATGCAGCTTCCTAGACGCGTTCCACCATAGGCCTCAGTGCGCCAAGTGTCTCAAAAGATCAATCCAAAGGCCAAAGGGTGCTCCACACCATGCTCCCTGGTCAACGCGCCTCTGGACGATTCAAAAGTCAAAAAGGCTTGAGACAATGGGCCTAAATTCCTGATTCACCTCTCTAAGGGTCCAACACCCCCTGGGTTCTTATTTTCTTTTCTTTTTTCTCTTTTTATTTTCTTTTCTTTTATAATTTCCCTTTTATTAATTATTAGTTTTATTAATTGTTTAATTAACCCAAACTAATTTTTCCCATAAAATTCAGAAAAACAAAAAAAAAACATTTTATTATTTATTAACTTATTTTGTAAATAAATGTAAATTAAATTAAATTAGCTTAATTAATTAACTTTAATACTTTTTACAATAAATAAAAACAATTTAGAATTAGGTTTTTGCTAACTTTTAATTTCTATTTATTTTCTCTTTATTTTCATTAAAAACACAAAAATACAAAAAAAACATTTTCTTAATTAATTAATTAATTAGTTATTAGTTTTAATTTCATTAATTACAAAAAAGAACAAAAATTCAATTCTTTCTTAAAAAAGGGTCAAAACCCTTAGGACGTCCCGATTCATTCTTTCGCGCGTAATTTATTTTAATTCATTATATTTATGTAACTGCTTCCGGAAATGTAATAGTTAATTAGGTTTATCTCTTTATTTTCTATTTCTCGCACTTTATTTTCCAAAACGGGTTTTTGTTTTTGGCGATGTATAGACCCGCGCCTTGTAATAGTTAGATTTACATTTCTGCAATTTACTTTCCGCACTCCTAACTGTTAATAATGCCTGCAAGAATGTATGAATAATAAAACCAATCCGTAGCTCACAAATAACATACAAGATAACCTTAACTGAAAAACAGCACACAAAGCACATGCCACTTCTTAGGGTACGCCTCACTGGTTGCCTCGAACATGGTCATCAAGTATAGGGTATCTTAGAGGTCGCCCTTCTGTCTAAGATCCAGTCGCCTCGAAACGGTTGCCTCGGATACAAAGGATCTAGGACATTAGGGTTACTTCTAAGGTGTCCTACCATTGCTTTGGTGACCACACATGTCCCTTAATCGAATTGACCCGAACACCTCCAACGATGGTGCTACCTACCTCTCAATGGTGGGATAGCACTATCTAAAGGACTCTTACACAGCCTAATTCCTTAGAGTAGGTAGATCTCATGGGTACTTGCTCTTTTCAAAACAAACAAAAACAACTTTTCGCACCCACACTTTCTAAAAGTTTTCAAACAAATTTTTCATACACTCTTGAGGACAGATACAAGAGTTACTTAGAAATTTTTCAAACGAAACTTTTTCAAAACCCACACACACTTGAAAAGCAAACAATTTTGAAAACATAAGAGCAAGTACCTAAGAGCCCGTGGATAACCACGGATAGAAAGGGTGCTAATACCTTCCATTTCTATAAATCTACCTCCCGAACCGAGAAACATTCTCAAAGAAGGAATTTTGCTGTGCTTTTGTCCTTTCCACGTTGGAGAACATAAAAGACGGTGGCGACTCTTGCTTTACCGCGACATACGCGAACCAGCTTAAAAAACAGTCAGTTCTATTTCCACCAATCACAATACTCCTTGATGATCTCATCAACACTACTGGGAGTTTCAAGAATTGTTTCCTTCTGAGAGTTTTGTAATAGATTTTCTAATTTTGAAACTTTATCTTTCAACTCAGAATTTTCCAATTTGAGACTCTCAGTTTTATCAGAGTCAGAAGCAAGATTCCTTTTCAGGTTTCTAAATTTGACTCTGATCTGCTGATATCTTTCCAGAATCTCATTAAGGCTTTCAGCTAGTTCAGCCTTAGTAAAATTAATAGCAAAGTCAGGAAATACCTCTTCTGTGTCTGATTCAGAGTCTGATTCAGAAGCTTCACTGTCTTCTGTTATGTTTGCCATGAGAGCTATGTTTGCTCTTTCATCATCTGATTCTGAGTCAGCTTCAGATGTATCAGAATCATCCCATGTGGCCATGAGACTTTTCTTCTTTTCCTTGCCAAACTTTCTTCTGGGCTTTTCCTACTGAAGCTTTGGGCAGTCACTCTTGTAGTGTCCTTGCTCGTTACATTCATAGCAGATGATGTCTTTGTTGTTTGGCTTTCTGCTTCCTGAAGAACCTTAAGATCTTCTATATCCAGAGGAGGGTTCTGACCTTCTGTATCTGGAGGAGGATTCGTTCTGATTCTCTGATCTTCTGGGATTCCTAAACTTCCTTTGTCTCTGATTCCACAGTTGGTTCACCCTTCTGGAAAGGAGAGACAGTTCATCTTCCTCTGATGAGGACCCATCAGAGGTTTCTTCTACAGCCTGCAAAACTTTGGAGTCAGACTTTCTGTTAGATTTTAAAGCTAATGGCTTACCTTGATTTTGAGGTTCATCAGCTTCTAGATCTATCTCGTGACTTCTGAGGGAGCTAACAAGTTCCTCCAGAGATATTTTGTTGAGATCCTTAGCTAGCTTCAGCGCTGTGACCATTGGCCTCCACTGTTTTGGCAAGCTTCTGATGATCTTCTTAACATGATCAGCAGTAGAATACCTTTTGTCCAGAACTTTGAGACCAGCAACCAGAATTTGGAATCTTGAGAACATCGTTTCAATTGATTCACTTTCTTCCATCTTGAATGCCTCATACTTCTGAATGAGCGCAAGAGCTTTAGTTTCTTTAACCTAAATGTTGCCTTCATGCGTCATTCTCAGAGAGTCAAACATATTCTTTGCAGTGTCTCTGTTTGATATCTTTTCATATTCAGAGTAAGAGATGGCACTGAGAAGAATTGTTCTGGCCTTGTGATGGTTTTTGAAATCATGCTTTTGTTGATCAGACATTGCTTTCCTGTCAATCTTCTGACCATTTGCATTCACTGGGTGTGTGTATCCATCAGTCACCATATCCCACAGATCAGCATCATGGGCTAGAAAGAAGCTTTCAATTCTGTCTTTCCAGTAATCAAAGTTCTCTCCATCAAAGACTGGAGGTTTTCCACTGAATCTGTCTCTTTCTTCATTGTTGTCATTGCTGATGTTTTGATGTGGTCCTGCCATTGTGTTTTTCTAACGCTGGATCTTGTACTGACACAGTTAAGTGTTATAAGCTCAGAACCAGGCACTCTGATACCAATTGAAGAAGTGAAAAATACAAGAAGGGGGGTTGAATTGTAAAACTTGAAATCAAATGCAGACAACACGTTATTTTTATCCTGGTTCGTTTGATCTCAAACTACTCCAGTCCACCCGTCAAGGTGATTTCGCCTCTCTCCAACGAGGTCTTAATCCACTATATTCAACTGAATACAACAAATGCTTTAACAATTGTCAAAGCCTTCTTGAGTCTAACCACAGACCGGTTTATCTCAAGGTAATTCTCTTACAGATAAATGAAAAAATGTGTTTGATGTTTTCTAATAAAAACTATATATCACAACTGTGATAATACACAATATTAAGCTTGGATAATACTAGATTTCTAGAGCTATAGAGTAAGCGCTTGAGAACTTTAGCAAACTGGATGAGTGAGAACGTGAAGATGATTGGCTTATGCGTATGTGCGTATGAGAGAATTATCCATTTCTTTTCTCACAGATTTGTTTATATAGCCTTGGAATAGATACGTTGTTGTCCATAATTCCATTTCAATGCTCATAACGTTCTTTCCTTTTTGAGATGATCTTTGTCTTGGAATAAAGCCGTTAGTAATTAATCTGCCTTGAATGCAGTAACATTGACACTTCAGAATATTCTGCTTGATGTAGATCAAAGTGTTCTTGGCTTTAGCTTATTCTGGCGCTTCTGAATGCTGATGACATGGTTCGGATCTTGATCAGAGTCAGAGTATGTTGAGTGCAGATTCTGTTCATCAGACTTCAGCGTAGCACATGTATTGATCTTCTGATGCTGACATATCTTCTGATGCTGATGTTGATATTGATATTCTGATGCTGATTCCATCAGAGTTTCTGTAAATACACATCATAATTTTAAGTAGCATATATGTCTTATATAAATCTCATAATTTATTTAATCTTGTATTTTGTTATCATCAAAACTCTAACTGAGGGTTGTAGAATCAAACTATGTTCTAACAGTAACGCCCTGAGGGCATCAGTTGAACAATTTGAATTTTGAAGTTTAAATCTAATAAAGTGTGTTTCCTTTCTTGTTTATAAATTTGAATCCCGACTGTCTTTGAAATCATAATCATACGCATTTAATCTCATGCACTTCATAAACAGGTACCCTTTACAGGTCTCTCATGTTCTCGCTGTTTATTTCAGCAATGGCTCTCCAACAAGACAACCAAGATCTTCGGGCTCAAAACGCTCAACTTCAAGAAATGTTCTTGAACCTATCCCAGGGGCAAGAAGAAATAAAATCTCTCCTCACAAGGGGATTGGTCCTAGGGAATCCAGGCGGCATCATGAATGATCAGTTGGAAGGGCTACCAATTGAGTTGGCAACAATGAAGATCCAAATGATGGGACAGCTGGTGGGCCAGATGGCTCTCATTCAAAACCTAGCTCAAAGACAAGAAGAGCTCAGGGTCCTCGTCAACAAGCTGCTCCAAAATAACCAAGTGGGGCAAACAACTAAGGTTGAAGATCAAGTCATCATCCAACCTCCTTTGAGAAAAGAAGACAAGGGAAAAGCTCCCCAGCTTGCTTCAGGGTCACAAGCCCAGCAACAACCTCGCCAACGGGGCAATCGGCGTAAGCAAAATACATCTGGAAGACATTTCTCTAAGACTGATATACCATCATCTCTAATACTGAAACGCTTGTTGGAGGTCAATCTGATTACTTTAAAGGATCCTCCCCAGAATCCCAATACCTCTGCTCCTGGCTATCGTCCCGACGCATTTTGTGTCTACCACTCCTATAGTCCTGGACATGACACCGACGACTGTTGGACTTTGAAAAACAAGATCCAAGACTTGATTGACGGAAGAGTGCTGGAATTCATGCCGGATTGCGAGATGAAAATATTCCGCTGAGGGTTCTCCATTTGAAATGACTAGCTCGAACTAAAAAACTTTTTGTTCATTTGAATTCTGAAGTTGTATTTTTCTTTGCTTATTCAAACAATTATTATCATGTCAAACTTTTTATTTCATTAATGCATTACACTTTTCTGTTTTGAATCAGTCCGTTCGTATTCACTATATTCAAATTGCTTTCATTTTTGTGATGTTCAACTCTCGATTAAAAAATTCTAAGCCTTTTGAGGGAGGATGACGAAAATGATATCAAAATCTCTACAGTATGCTTTTGAACGGACCCCGCTGACGAGGTACATGCATTGTTTCAAATCCTAAACGGTGGAGTTATAAGGAAGATAATCCCTAGTCAACCCCTTTGAGCCAAAGAAGTGAAGTTTTTCTTTTCACAAATTAAAACCCTTAAATACAACCTGGGGCAGGGTAGTTTTCTCAGCTGATCCAGGTGCACAATGAATGGCATCAAAGAAGTCCTTCCTAAACAAAAGACGGTATTGGTTCCGTATAATCGTAAGGATAGGCAGTCATTATCTCTCAGAAATAAAAGCCCATTAAGTAAAAACCTATGAAGGAGACTTACAAAACTGGGGCATCCCGCTGACTGTAAGCATAAACAAACAGTTCAGGCAAAAGACAGGGATAATAAAAACTAAAAAGAAATCCTACAAACTCTCAACAAAATGACTGCCTGTCCCAAATAAGTTGTCAGTATCCGAACCATCACTGGTATATCAGAGCAAAGACTCAAACAAGATCTAATGCACGATTAGCTGAGTTTAGGATCGAAGAACATCACGAAGTACGGGTGGGTACAGATAAAATTTGAGCCTTTATCCTTTGTTTCTTAAACCGTGAACCAGGCCACGTTATAACCCTTAAAAGTCCTAGCTGAAGCATGGGTTAGTCCGAAAGCATACTGTTACAAAAGGTATTTTGACTCCTGTAGAGCTCGCTGTAAAATCCTGAGTTGACATCACATTTTACAAAAAATTGCTTGTTTTATTGAAAACTGCATTTTCAAAACAGACATAAGCTTTGAATTCTTAAAATAACATTGCTTGCATATGACTATTTGTTCGAACAACAGAGAAATTGGCACGACGAGTATCCCGTGAACAAAAACCTTCGCAGCAAAAAGGGTCACCTCAAGTGGAAAAAACACTTCCAATCAAGGGGCACGACATGATCATTGTCCATCATCTGGGGCAGTTAAGTCAAGATTCAAGGAATCTCTCAAGGATGTCAAATAGTCTGGGATAAATCTCCATCTGAATCAATAGGGGAATTAGACATGAATTCCAGCAACAAATCTTGCATGATCAAACAAAGATCTTCTGGTAGTATGGAAACACAACACTACCGACAGTGACAACTCCCTACACTCCGAGAGCATGGACATAGTCAAAAAAGTACTACGCATAATCAAAGACCCGCTAGGTTAACTGCCCTAGGCAAAAATAAGGGCTTCCCGGCGAACCAAAAGGGTTCGGGCAAAATAAGGGATGAAAATGGAAAATTTGTACACCCGGCAAGTCGAAAACCTGAAAAGGCGGTGTTGTACCCCAAAATTTGCCCTCCCATATTCTTCAAAGTTTTTCAAGAATCATCTTCAAATGGTTCAAGATTACTCAAGAATTGCACAGTCCAAATGCCTCCTAAGCCAGTCCAAATTAGGGTTTTGTTTCTTTCAAGGAATTTGAGGTTTTCAATGGCTCAATCAAGTCTCATAGGCCTATATAGATTTTCAAGCATCTACATGCCAAGTCTCAAGACTCACAATGTCAAATTGCACAGTCAAAAGCTCCATTTGCTTCACAATCAACTACAGGGGTAAAATGGTTATTTTGCAGTCAAAAGTCAGAATTTTTGGTCAACATCTTATTTTGAGTCCACAATCATCATTTGATCAAATCTTGATCATGATTCCACAAGAATAACTCAAAAATCATCAAGATGCCAAAAGTTACTATTTTGGACAACAGAAAAGTCAACTGTATCTTGACCAAGGCATAACTTTTTCATGGTTCATCAGAAAAATTCCATCCAATGCTCATTTTGAAGGGGATGACATTTCCTAAAACTCATCTTCACATTCCAAGTCCAAGAAATGCTCTCACAAAAAGATATCAATTTCTACATTATAGGTCAATTTCAAAAGTCAACAAAAATGCACTTTAAGTCAAAAACCATAACTTGAGATTGGTAAATCCAAATGACATGGGACCAAAGGCATTGGTTAGAGGACTTCAAGACATTTCCAAAATGTCCAAGAACATGTTCATATGATCAAAATTGAGCAAGTTGTGCATTGGAGAAGTTGGGAAATTTTTATGAATTTGCAAAAGTCAACTATCCTTAAAACTTCAATTTTTGACAAAAGGGCCCACTTTCTTCCACTTGATTCAGCCTTGTCATGCCACACACGTGTCCCATGATTAATTTCAAGATCAAACATTTATTTTTCTATTTTATTCAATTTTTATTGATTTAATTCATTTTAAATCTATAATAATTAAAATAAAATCTAAAAATCAATGGAATAGTATCTTTATGATTTGAACAGCTTTCATATATCATGTACCAACTAACCAATTCGTGCTAGGGCTTTTTTGTGCATAAAATCTTAGATTTGCTTCAAATTTGGAAAGGTTTTCAATGGTGGTCAATCAAATCTCCAAACTTCAATACACAAAGATACAAGCCCAAATTTTGACCTAGACTGATTGCCTTATACATATACAAGGAGTCTAAACCTAATTCACGACCTAAGCATTGCTAAAAACGGCCAGGGCAAAACTGAAAAAGTGTTAGAAAAGTGGGAGATCAAGAACACTATTGGGGGTGTTTTTAGACAAAAATAAGAACGTGGTTCCCTTCCTTGCTATCCACTGAAGCTAACGCGACCAATATCACGTCCTAAGATCCACTGAACAGCGCTGTAAGTTCTCACAAACTGGCCCCTGAACACGAAACCTCAACTCTCAATTCTTGCATTTTTTTTCTTCAAAACGTTGACATATTCATATTCATTGCTTGATTTCTAACATAACTGCAATAGCCAATTTTGTTTTTATGCCCTATACTGAGATGCCCGATTCTAGGGTTTATGTGCTTGCTTTTTAGGCGTTTTCAGTGCAGGGAAAATTGGCCACAATGGTTGGTACAGGAGTGATTAGGAGATGGAGACGAGACCAACCATGGTCTTGGAATGAGTTTTTGAAGCCTAGGGACAATTTTATGAAGAACCTACGGAGCTTCCTGCGGATAAAAATCCGCAGGTAAAAAACCAGTGATATACGAAGAAGACGCTGACGCGTCTCCCTCCTATTCGCCCTTTTCAAAAATCACGCGTTTATATTTTTTTCAGGCATATGTTTTGGTTTACTAATATAATAATTGCGTGTTGTCTTAATAACAAATGAAGTGTGCAGCTCAGATGGCCAAAGCGTTTGTGTATTGATCATTGGGACCTGGGTTCGAATCCCAGGTCCCACAAAATATTTGTTTGTTCTTTTCTTCATGTGTTCCTATGCAGGCTATCCAAAGCGTCCCACCATGCATCCCAAACATCCAGGTGGCAAGTGGCTACATGCATGCATCCAAAGGCCAAGAGTGAGTGATTACCATGCTCCCAGTCAATACGTACCATAGACAATCTCAAAGGTCAAAACAGGCTTGCAGCTTAATGGGCCAGGAATTTCTAAACTCACCTCCAAAAAAGGCCTGGCACCTCCCCTGGTTTATTATTTCTTTTTATTTTTCCTTTCTTTTATTTTCTTTTAATCATAATTATTATCATTATTATTATTAACTAACAAATAATTATTTTCATAATTAATTCATAAAATAATATTTTCTTATTATTATTATTATTAGTTATTAATTTCACCTTAATTTAATTATTTTTGTAAATAAATTCTAAATATAATTAATTTAGTTAATTAGGTTAACTTTGACAATTTTTGCAATAAATAAAATCAATCTAGAATTAGGTTTTGACAACTTTATTTTATTTTATTTTTATTAAAACACAAAAATACTTTTTCTTTTAATTAAATAATTAATTAGTTTTAGGTTAAATATTAATTAAGTGCAAAAAAGGACAAAATGCCATTCTTTTCTCAAAAAGGGTCAAAACCCTAAGGACGTCCCCGATTCAATTTTATTTCGCGCATGTTTATTCTTGATATTTATTTTGATTATATTTATGTATCTGTTCCGAGAATGTAATAGATAATTAGGACTTTTATCACTTTCTTTATTTTCTCGCACTTTACTTTTCAAGGGTTATGTTTTTGGCGATGTAAATACCCGACGCCTTGTAATAGTGTAGATTCACTTTCCGCAATTTACTTTTCGCACAATTATTAACTGTTAACTATGCATGCAAGACTTGCTTGACAAATAAAATCAACCCGTAGCTCACAATGATGCATGTTCAAAGATAATTTAAACATGAAACCTGACACACATGCACATGCCACTCCTAGGGTACGCCTCACTTGGTTGCCTCGACGTGGTCATCAAGTATAGGGTGTTTTAGAGGTCGCCCTCCTGTCTAAAGATCCAGTTGCCTCGAAACGGTTGCCTCGGATAAAAAAAGGATCTAGGACATTAGGGTTACCGCTAAGGCGTCCTACTATTGCTTTGGTGACCACACATGTCCCTATAATCGAATTGACCCGAATAACTCCAACGACGGTGCTACCTACTTCTCAATGGTGGGATAGTACTGTCTAAAGGACTTTTACACAGCTTAATTCCTTAGAGTAGGTAGATTTCTCCTGGGTACTTGCTCTTTCAAAACAAAAACAACTTTTCGCACTTACACTTTCAAAAAGTTTTCAAACAAACACTTCATACACTCTTGAGGACTGATACAAGAGTTACCTAGAAGTTTTCAAACTAAACTTTTTCAAAACCCACAAACACAAGAAAAGCAAACAATTTTTGAAAACATAGTGAGCAAGTACCTAAGAGCCCGTGGATAACCACGGATAGAAAGGGTGCTAACACCTTCCCTTTCTATAATCTACCTCCCGAACCGAGAAACATCTCGAAAAGGAATTTTGTTGTGCTTTTGTCCTTTCCTTGTTGGAGAACATAAAAGACGGTGGCGACTCTTGCTTACCGCGACATTTCGCGAACCAGCATTTCAAAATAGTCAGTTCTATTTCCACCGATCACAGAACTGGTGACTCTGCTGGGGATACTATTATTATAAGAGAGGTGTACCTTAGGATTAGAGAATACTTATGTTTTCAATTGTATGCCTTGTTTGCTTTAATATTGTGGGCTTATTTTGGAGTTTCATAGATCCTAACCCGGATCTGGGGAATACCCTTTAGGTAGCATAAGCTGTGAGGGACCTGTCCGGCGTAGACCGACACGGGTGAAGCAGTGGCTACGTTGGTGTGACACCTTGGTCTGTACCGATATCCCTTGTGTTGGAACGAGGAGAATATGGGTCTTCTGAGGAGTCATTAAGCACCAACCAACGTTAGAACCCTAAATTGACCTAACTTGGCCATAGAACAGTAGCAGTATGCTACACTCATTGAGGCTAAACTCTCGCGATGGTTCTGGCAGCAAGAAAAGATTGTGACGCTGGAGTTATGACCGATTGAGGGTAGTCAGTGATATTGAGATCCTCTAGAACCCGGTTACCATTTTCTAGGACAGGTCTTAACCAACTGAAACTGAAAGAGGGTAGTACCTAAACTTCATGCTGGCCTAAACTCTAAGGGTTGTCTCGTGTGACTTGTATGCCTTATCATGTTTGCCTTTTGTGAATACTTGTGGTGTGCTTTATCATAACATCATACCATCATACCATTGCATGCATCCTGCATAAGGACTGACCCATTTCAAAGACAAGAGGATTTCATCTTTGCTCTGTTTTGTAGGACATCATGATGCCCATACGAAGGAATACTATCCGGCTCAACTTTGTTCACCCACCTGATTTGCTAAAAGAATTGGTGGACAGAATTCCAAATACTACTCCTTTCATCCAGAGGCATGGTTCTCTTCTCGGTTTAGTCACTTCAAAGTGGGACCAACAACTGATGAGTGTCCTGACCCAGTTTTATGATCCCCTGTACCATTGCTTCACCTTTCAAGACTTCCAGCTGGTCCCTACCCTGGAAGAATTCTATGATTTGCTTGGTATCCTTGTCTTGGAACAAACTCCATTCACTGGTTGGGAAAAGACTCTTAGGATTGAGGAGATTGCTGCAGCCCTTCCTTTGACCAACAAAGAGGTAATGGATAACTGGGTGACTAGAAGTGGAGTTAAGGGCTTTTTGGCTAAGTTTCTGATTGGTAAAGCTAATAGTTTCTGGAATGACTTAGACTTCAGGGCGTACGAAGACATTCTGGCTCTCCTAATCTATGGTCTAGTATTGTTTCCAAATCCTGATACCTTTGTCAATATCAACGCCATAAGGATATTCATCTCTCGGAATCCGGTACCCACTCTCTTGGGTGATATCCTACAACAACTCTATGCTCGTACTGCCTGAAGATGGGGAACTCTGTGGTGTTGTGCTCCTTTGTTAGTAAGGTGGTTTATTTCGCACCTCCCTAAGTTCGTGCTGAAGAACAAAGAAGGAAGGGTATGGGCTCATAGGTTAATGTCCCTCACTGATAATGACATCATTTGGACTCTCAGAGGTTTAGATGAAGTGGCCGTTATTGATCGTTGTGGAGAGTATCCTAATGTCCCATTGATCGGTACTCAGGGAGGAATCTCTTATAATCCATGTTTAGCTCTCCGTCAGTTTGGAAGAGCCAGAAGAGCAGGGCCTCATGAGATGTTGATACCTCACATCAGTTTTGAGTTTCAAGTAGACAGTGACGAGCTGCGTCGTAGATTCATCCGGGCTTGGGACAGAATTCACAAAGCTGACCCACATGAGTTGGGACCGAAGACTTCTCTTCCTATGGAATCCTATTACAGATGGGTCCGCATCCGTGCTCAGAAGTTAGGTATGCCATATGAAGCTGTTAGGCCTATTATTCTTGAATTTCCTGATAGAGACGGGGTTCCTCCAACTGTTCTCCCTCCTCAGATACCCACTGATATTGTTACACTAAAAAGGTCTTGGGCGCAACTACAGGAAGAACGAGATTCTTATCGGGAAAGATTCAATGAACAGGAACAGAAAATCCAGAAGCTGACCAAGCAATTGGAGAACAAGCGGATCCTGAATGACTATATCCGTACTGAGAAGAAGAGGCCATAGGAGCACTGATGGGCTTTGGATGTTTCTTTTACAGATTTTATTTCCTTTTCAGTATTTTCATTCTTGTAACGCCTAAGGGCAATTTCTTGAACAATTTAAAGTTTGAATCTAATAAAGTGTGTTTCCTTTTTGTCTACAAAGTTGAATCCCGATTGTCTTTGAAAACATAAATCATACGCATCTCATTTCATCATATGCATAACAGGTACCCTTTTTCACAGGTCACTTATTCTTCTTCGCTATTTATTTCAGCAATCATCATGTCTTCTGAACCTACTACTGAACAAGCTATCAAGGCCCTCCAGGCCCAGAACGCCCAGTTCCAAGAGTTGGTCATGAGCTTAGCCCAGGGACAACAGGAATTGAAGACTCTGCTTTTGAAGAAGAAGAAGAAGAGGACTGTGTTGTTCAACACTGGACGGAGGTTTGGAAATGGACTGCAAAATGAGGCTGATCTGGCTACTTCCTCTGTAGGGAAAGACAGTCCCCAAGAGAGAAGAGTTCCTAGTCCCGTGGTCTCCGACAACGAGACAAATTATAATGATGAACAGTACCCTCCTGCTGAGGACAGGTACAAGCAGCTGGAGGACCGCTTAAGTGCTATGGATATCCAACAGGTGCCTGGGTTGGACTTTGGGGACCTAGGTTTATCCTCTGGGGTGGTGATTCCGCACAAGTTCAAAGCACCTGCTTTTGCAAAGTACGACGGAGCTTCCTGCCCTAAACTGCATCTCAGATCATATGTAAGGAAGATCCAACCGTATACTGCGGACAAGAATTTATGGATCCATTTCTTCCAGGATAGTCTTTCAGGGACTTAACTCGAATGGTTCTATCAGTTGGATGGAGCCAACATTCGTAACTGGGAGGACTTGGCTACTACATTTTATAAGCAGTATCAGTATAATTCCGACCTCGCTCCTACGCGTACCCAACTCCAAGGTATGTCACTAGGGACGGGTCAAGGATTCAAGGAGTATGCGCAAAAGTGGAGAGACCTTGCTGGAAGGGTGCAGCCACCTTTGACTGACCGAGAGCTCGTTGATATGTTCCTGGGGACCCTGTCTGGTCCATTCTTCAACCATCTGATTGGGAATTCTTCTGCTGGGTTTACAGATCTGATCTTAACTGGTGAGAGGATAGAAGCTGGTATCAAGTCTGGAAAGATACAAAAAGGTGCCTCCTCAAGCTCTGAAAAGAAACCGTTCAAGAAGGAATCTAGCGCTGTTTATGGGTCGAGAAGACAGAATAAACCGGAACGCCGCCAAGCTGTCAACACGGTGGTAATTTCAAAGCATGATGCTGCTCCTCAGCAATATAACCAACCAAGGGGTGAGAGACCTAAAAGGAAGTATACTCGACTCAGTATGACCTTATCCCAGATATTGCCACAGTTACTGTCAACCAATCTGGTAACTCTGAAAGAAGCTCCGAAGATTGTGAACACAACCTCTCCGAAGTACAATCCCAACGCCTGCTGTGCTTATCATTCTGACAGCCCGGGGCATAACACAGACGATTGTTGGGCTCTGAAGAATAAGGTTCAGGACCTTATTGATGCTAAAGAGATAGAGTTCGAGGCGCCCGAAAGGCCCAATGTTGTGACTGCTCCCATGCCCAAGCATGGAGTGAACGTTGTTGATGAAGATTTGTATGTAGCCTCCGTGGATGATATTGTTACTCCGTTGTTAACTGTCAAAAGGAACCTGTTGCTAGCCGATTTATTTCTGGGATGTAGTAAAGGTTGCCTTCTATGTTCTGTTTCACCTGCTGGTTGTCCTTTGTTGAAGTCAGGTATCCAAAGCCTGATGGATAATAAAGAGATCTTGTTCGAGAAGATTGTTGTTCCTGCTACCCCCACTGAAGAAGTGTCCATTGTTACTATTTTCAACAACTCTCCTAAGGCTCCCTCAAAGAAGCCTGTCAAAATCATGTCTACTCAGAAGATTGCTCCTATCATCATCACTGTTCCGGGGCCCCTCCCCTATACGTCTGACAAAGCTGTCCCTTGGCACTATGGGGCAGATGTTTATGTGCTTGGAGTTAAACAGGAGTTTGATACTAGTACTGACATCAGTAACATCATTGGGCCAGTCAAAGTCACTCGTAGTGGTAGGCTCTTCTCGCCTGACATTGCACCTCCAGCTATCCAGAGACCTCTTGTTACCACACCTGCAAGTGTGCCTACTTCCCTTCCTGACCGAGTTCCTGTTTCTACCCCTGCTGCCGAGTCATCTGATGCTCGGGGCAAAGGGATGGCTACTGATTTTCCTGCCCAGACGGAGGCGCCAAAGACCACTGTTGAAGCTTCCAAGCAAGAGATGGAAGAGATTCTTAAGATTATCAAGAAGAGTGATTTTAACGTAGTTGAGCAGCTGGGACACACCCCATCTAAGATTTCTATGCTATCACTGTTGTTGTGTTCAGAGGCCCATGCTAAGGCTCTGATTACCTTCCTGAAGATGGCCCATGTGCCACAAGAGACATCAGCTGATCAATTTACCGATTGTGTGGCCAACTTAACTGCTGATAATGGTTTGGGTTTCTCCGACGCTGATCTGACTGCTAAAGGGAAGAACCATAACGATGCCCTGCATGTCTCCATTGAATGCAGGGGCACTACTCTTGCCCATGTGCTGGTTGACACTGGTTCCTCGTTGAATGTATTACCCAAGAAAGCTTTAGACAGGCTGGATTGTGAGGGTTTAGAGCTGAAGCCAAGTAACATCGTTGTCTGGGCCTTTGACGGGTCCAAGAGGATGGTACATGGTGAAGTTGACATTCCAATCAGGGTTGGTTCTCAGGTCTTTGATTCAACATTCTATGTGATGGACATCCGACCATCCTACTCTTGTTTGTTGGGTCGTCCATGGATCCACAAGGCTGGAGCTGTGACCTCCACACTACATCAGAAGTTGAAATACCCGGTCAGAGGGAAAATTGATAGTGCAGGGAGAGGAAGAATACATGGTCATCCACCTTAACTCGTTCCGGTACATAGAAATGGATGGGGAATTCATTGAGACTCCATTCCAGCACTTTGAAGAGGTTACTCAGACACTGGCGTCAGCAGAAACTGTGATCGAAGATTCTCCTCTGAAGATGCCTTCCTTAAAGGATGCCCGGGCTGTTATTGAGAAGGGTGAGTACGCAAACTGGGGCCGACTTCCTGATTTCACTCCGAAGACTGACAAATTTGGTTTGGGTTTCACTGCAGAAGCTCAGAGAGTTGTTCGTAAGGCAAGGATTGGAAGACCTCATGTGTTCATCAGCAACCCGGGAGTAAATGCTATTGAAGACGACATGGAGGAATCTGAATTCGACAGCTGGATTTACCCTACGCCCAACGGTGGACCAAGCAACTGGACTGCGAAAGACTTCATACCTATTACTTTTATCACTCAGTAATGAACTCCTTTGTTTTGAATTTGTAACAGACAATATTACTAAACTTTATGGCCCGATGTCTTACCCGGGGCGCCGTGGCTTCATTTGTGAGGGCTTTTGTGTGTCATTTTCATATATCATTAATAAAAGCATTGGACGTTTTTTGCATTTCAAATCTTGCGCTCCTTTTCTTTCTTTATTATATATATTACAAAACAGCTATATTTACACACACTCACAAATACAGGTTTCAATCCACTCTGGATCTCACTGGTAACGACTCTGCTACTGCCAGTTATGACTTCGAAAATCCGATCAACTTAGCCGAAGACGAAGGTGAAGATGATTGCGAAGTGCCTGGTGAGCTGGAAAGACTGCTACTCCAGGAAGAGAGGGCCATTCAGCCACATGAAGAGCCAGTGGAAACGGTAAATCTGGGTACTGAGACAGACAGAAAGGAAGTCAAGATTGGTGCCAATCTGGAGCTCAGTGTGAAACAACGGTTGATTCAGATGCTGCATGACTACGTGGAAATATTCGCTTGGTCCTACGAGGATATGCCTGGGTTGGATACCGACATCGTGGTTCATCACTTGCCTACCAAGGAAGAATGCCCTCCAGTAAAACAGAAGGTCCGCCGTATGCGTCCAGAGATGTTTGAGAAAATCAAAGCTGAGGTTATGAAACAATTCGACGCCGGTTTTCTAGCAGTGACTTCTTACCCTCAGTGGGTCGCCAATGTGGTTCCAGTGCTGAAGAGAGATGGTAAGGTCCGAATGTGTGTTGATTACAGGGATTTGAACAGGGCGAGCCCTAAGGATGACTTCCCTCTGCCTCACATCGACGTTCTGGTTGACAACACTGCTCAGCATAAGGTATTCTCCTTCATGGACGGGTTCTCCAGTTATAATCAAATCAAGATGGCCCCCGAAGACATGGAGAAGACCACTTTCGTCACTCAGTGGGGCACCTTTTGCTACAAGGTTATGCCGTTTGGGTTGAAAAATGTTGGGGCAACCTACCAACGTGCCATGGTTGCTTTGTTTCATGACATGATCCATCATGAGATTGAAGTATATGTCGACGACATGATCGCAAAGTCCCAAACTGAGGAGGAACACCTTGACCATCTGCAGAAGCTGTTTGACCGTTTGAAGTTGTACAAGCTGAGGTTGAACCCTAACAAGTGCACCTTCGGGGTGAGATCTGGAAAGCTGCTAGGTTTCGTCGTAAGCGACAAAGGTATTCAAGTGGACCCTGCCAAAGTGAAAGCCATACAAGAGATGCCCGTTCCCAAGACAGAGAAGGAAGTCAGAGGCTTTCTAGGACGGTTGAACTACATTGCCCGATTCATCTCACATCTAACTGCTACCTGTGAACCAATCTTCAAGCTACTGAAGAAAGATCAAGTATTACGTTGGAATGATGAATGTCAGGCCGCTTTCGAAAGAATCAAAGAGTATCTCCAAGAGCCACCCATTCTTATGCCACCGGTTGAAGGGAGACCTCTAATCTTATACTTGACAGTACTTGACAGCTCAATGGGGTGTGTGCTGGGGCAGCATGACGAGTCTGGCCGAAAAGAGCACGCTATTTATTACCTTAGAAAAAAGTTTACCGACTGTGAGACCCGATACTCACTGCTCGAGAAAACTTGTTGCACTTTGGTATGGGTTGCTCGCCGGCTAAGACAGTATATGTTGACTCACACTACTCTGTTGATTTCAAAAATGGATCCGATCAAGTACATCTTCGAAAAGCCTGCCTTGTCCGGAAGAATAGCAAGATGGCAGATGATCTTGACCGAGTACGACATCCAGTACACGACTCAGAAAGCAATCAAGGGAAGTTTATTGGCAGACCATTTGGCACACCAGGCAGTGGATGATTACCAGTCGATGAACTTCGAATTTCCAGACGAGAACATCATGGTTGTGACTGATTGTGAAGTACCTGGACCGGATGAAGGACCTGAGGAAGGATCCCGATGGTCTATGCCCTTTGATGGAGCCTCAAACGCTTTGGGTAATGGTATCGGCGTTGTGATCATATCCCCAAAAGGCACTCATACTCCACTTACCGCCCGGCTATGTTTCAACTGCACCAACAACATGGCGGAGTATGAAGCATGCATCATGGGTCTTCGAGCTGCAATTGACTTAAGGATCAAGTTTATGAGTGTCTTCGGAGATTCCGCTCTCGTGATCAGCCAGATCAAAGGCGAGTGCGATACGAAACACCCAAACCTTATTCCTTACAAGGAGTATGTATTGACGTTGATTCCCCATTTCGAGGAGATAACCTTTGAACATTTCCCAAGAGAGGAGAATCAGTTGGCGGACGCGCTAGCTACGATGTCTTCTATGTTCAAAGTTAAATGGTAAAATGAGGCTCCTTGGATCATCATTTGGAAATTGGACGAACCTGCACATTGCTGCGATCTTAAGGCTGAAGAGGTAACAGAAAAACCTTGGTATCATGAAGTAAAGAGGTACCTTGAAGCTCAAGAATACCCCGAGGGTGCATCTGTTAATCACAAGAAGTTTCTGAGAAGGTTCGCGGAAAAGTTCTTCCTCAGCAATGGCATTCTTTACAAACGAAACCATGATTCGACCTTACTGCGTTGTGTGGATAAGACTGAAGCAGAAAGGATCATGGCAGAGTTGCATGAAGGTACCTTCGGAACGCATTCCAGTGGACATTCCATGGCAAAGAAAATCCTTCGGGCAGGATATTATTAGTCCACAATGGAAGCCGACTGTTACCAGCATTCTCGGACATGTCACAAATGCCAGATCTATGCTGATAAGGTGCACATTCCTCAAGTTCCTCTGAACGTCTTGACAGCACCTTGGCCTTTTGCAATGTGGGGCATTGATATGATCGGCGAGATTAGACCTACGGCATCCAACAGGCATCGCTTCATCCTGGTAGCGATTGATTACTTTACGAAGTGGGCTGAAGCAGCTTCCTATGCTACCGTAACCAAGAACATCGTGGCACAGTTCATTCGGCACAACCTGATCTGTCGATACGGTGTACCTGAGGGGATCATTACGGACAATGGTACCAATCTTAACAACAAGATGATCACTGAGCTCTGCGAGCCATTCAAGGTACATCACCATAACTCTTCTCCCTACCGGCCGAAGATGAATGGGGCTGTAGAAGCAGCTAATAAGAATATCAAGAAGATTGTGCAGAAGATGACAGTGACCTACAAGGATTGGCACGAGATGTTACCGTTTGCTCTTCATGGGTACCGTACCTCAGCACGAACGTCAACAGGGGCAACACCCTTCTCCTTGGTATATGGCATGGAGGCAGTCCTGCCCATCGAAGTTCAGATACCCTCTCTCCGGATAATGAAGGATGCAGGTTTGAGCGAAGATGACTGGATCCAGACTCGGCTTGATCAATTAAACCTAATCGACGAAAAGAGACTCACTGCTATTTGTCATGGTCAGACGTACCAAAAACGGATGATCAAGGCATTTAACAAGAAAGTCAGACGACAAGAGTATCAAGTCGGAGACCTGGTAATCAAGCGCATCATCCTACCTCAAGGTGATCCCAGGGGCAAATGGACCCCTACGTACGAAGGGCCATTTGTGGTTAAGAATATCTTCTCAGGAGGAGCTATGATTCTAACTACCATGGATGGTGACGACCTTCCTCACCCCGCCAATGCAGACATAGTAAAAAGATACTATGCATGATCAAAGACCCACTAGGTTGACACACCTAGGCAAAAATAAGGGCTTCCCGGCGAACCAAAAGGGTTCGGGAAAAAATAAGGGATGAAAAATAAAAAAAATCTGTACACCCGGCAAGTCGAAAACCTGAAAAGGCGGCTTGGGCAAAAATGGGTATCCCGGTGGACTGAAAACCCGAAAGGGCGGTCCAGGAAAAAATTAGGGATAAGCGTAATACTATGTCTCATTGGATCACTTTGCATCCAGACTTCGGTATCAACTATCAGGCTCAGACGGCACCGATCAATCAGATTCCTCTTCAACTGAGCAGCAAAGTGATGAGACGCTCGAAGACATAAAGGCGATAGCAGAGTTGGAACCCAGTGGGATTTTTCACATAGCTGTTTTGTTTTCCTTTTCACAAACTGTATAAACTCTATGTTGTTCGGCGGCGTTCTCTTACTAGGACGTCAGCCTCTTGTACACAAAACGCCTATTTACAGGCAAATTTCAAAATCAATACAAATCCATTTTTCAGACAAATCGCCAATTGTTTTTCCTTTATCTATTTTGTTTTTGCAAAGAACGTCCAATGTTCATTTTTGATATATGCATTTGACATTAATTGCTAATCACAAATATTTGCATGCGAAACAAAGGACTAATTACAGGTGACATCAGAAACAGGGGCAATAAGAATTGTCTAAGCGATCTAGTTGCTCTGTCCACCAAGGTACCAAGGTAGGTTCGGTTGAAGAACGTAACCAGGATACCTTCACTCCCCAGGAGTAAGACAAGATTCAGCAATACTCTCCCCGAGCAGAGTGGGTCTACCATCAGCCCTAAAAAGGCACAATATTCCCCAGCAAGTCAGCGATTCTCTCCCCGAGCAGAGTTAGTCTATTGTCAGCCTTAAGGAAGTTGGGTATCCCTAGAAGATCTCAATATTCTCCAGCAGAGTATACAGATATTCCTCAACAAGCATCCCCGGCAGTCTTAATATTCGGCAACGAAATATAAGATTGTTCCCCGGTGGAATACAGACACCCCAGTGGAGTCATTTCCTAGTGCAGTCAAAAGTTCCCCCAGGAGAGTTGAATCATCCTCCCCAGTAGATGCTGGAAGCTTATCCCCAGTAGATTCTGGAAGCTTGTCCCCTGCAGAGAACAAATGCGTCTCCCTATCCTTATTCAGAAGGTTATTCCCCACCAGGGTCTAACTGGGTTATCCTCAATAAATCACAATGGAAAGATCGTCCTCGGCGAAGTTCTTCCTATCCCCAGCGGAGTTCATCAAATCCTCCAACAGAGCCTATCAACAGGAATCCCCAACGGAGTTATCATCAAAACCTCAGCGAAGTATCTCTTCCCACAGAGTAATTCCCCGCAGAGTAATCTCTCCAACAAGTTTATTCCCCAACGGAGTCATCTTCTCCTACCGGTTTATTCTTGCAATCATCATCCCCAGCGGAAATGAAGAACTCTACTCTTCAACATCAGCCTAGGATTTAACAAGCTCCCGACACTCGTCAAGGATTTATTTTCCTAGACGAAAATACATTCATAAACATATCACATCTCATACTTCCTATTTACATACATGATAAAGTGCATACGACACAATCTCATCTATCTTTGAGAACATCATGACATCATGCATTTCATACATCATGACATTGCATACAACTAATATTTTGCCTTTTCAGGAAAAAGGTCAATCAAAAGACGATTACCATCAACTTTTGAAGTTCCAGATTCGATACCTGTATCTAGAGAGGGCATATCTATGAGCGACTGATTAGAGGTCTACGCATGTATCCAGCCAGGAAAGCTATCTCGATCAACCTTTTGAAGTTCCGGATTCGATACCTGTATCTAGCCAGGGCATATCTGTGAGCGACTGATTAGAGGTCTATGCCTGTATCCAGCCAGGAAAGCTATCTCGATCAACCTTTTGAAGTTCCGGATTCGATACCTATATCTAGCCAGGGCATATCTGTGAGCGACTGATTAGAGGTCTACGCCTGTATCCAGCCAGGAAAGCTATCTCGATCAACCTTTTGAAGTTCCAGATTCGATACCTGTATCTAGCCAGGGCATATCTGTGAGCGACTGATTAGAGGTCTACGCCTGTATCCAGCCAGGAAAGCTATCTCGATCAACCTTTTGAAGTTCCAGATTCGATACCTGTATCTAGCCAGGGCATATCTGTGAGCGACTGATTAGAGGTATACGCCTGTATCCAGCCAGGAAAGCTATCTCGATCAACCTTTTGAAGTTCCAGATTCGATACCTGTATCTAGCCAAGGCATATCTGTGAGCGACTGATTAGAGGTCTACGCCTGTATCCATCCAGGAAAGCTATCTCGATCAACCTTTTGAAGTTCCAGATTCGATACATGTATCTAGCCAGGGCATATCTGTGAGTGACTGATTAGAGGTCTACGCCTGTATCCAGCCAGGAAAGCTATCTCGATCAACCTTTTGAAGTTCCAGATTCGATACCTGTATCTAGCCAGGGCATATCAGTGAGCGACTGATTAGAGGTCTACGCCTGTATCCAACCAGGAAAGCTATCTCGATCAACCTTTTGAAGTTCCAGATTCGATACCTGTATCTAGCCAGGGCATATCTGTGAGCGACTGATTAGAGGTCTACGCCTGTATCCAGCAAGGAAAGCTATCTCTACCAACCTTTTGAAGTTCCAGATTCGATACCTGTATCTAGCCAGGGCATATCTGTGAGCGACTGATTTGAAGATCAACACCTATAGTAGGCCAGGAAACCATCTTTCTTTCTCAAGTATGTAAGTTCTCGCTAAGGAATCTCTTACGCGATCGACACCCCTGGATGGCATCTTTAAGCCCATCTCCACAACTATCCATTACATTTTCAGATGGCATCTATAAGCCCATCCTCCTATCCACCATATCTCCAAATGGCATCTGTAAGCCCATTTCCGACATCACATTGCTGATACTCCACTATGCGAGTGCAAATTTCTGGGCACTCTAGTGTTCAATCATCTTCCACCTTCGGATCACGAAAGGCACGCAAGCCAATCTACATCCTCAGGTTTAAGAAGATTGAACAGGGGCAACTGTTGTACCCCAAAATTTGCCCTCCCATATTCCTCAAAGTTTGTCAAGAATCATCTTCAAATGGTTCAAGATTACTCAAGGATTGCACAGTCCAAATGCCTCCTAAGCCAGTCCAAATTAGGGTTTTGTTTCTTTCAAGGAATTTGAGGTTTTCAATGGCTCAATCAAGTCTCATAGGCCTATATACATTGTCAAGCATCTACATGCCAAGTCTCAAGACTCACAATGTCAAATTGCACAATCAAAAGCTCCATTTGCTTCACAATCAACTACAGGGGCAAAATGGTCATTTTGCAGTCAAAAGTCAGAATTTTTGGTCAACATCTTATTTTGAGTCCACAATCATCATTTGATCAAATCTTGATCATGATTCCACAAGAATAACTCAAAAATCATCAAGATGCCAAAAGTTACTATTTTGGACAACAAAAAAGTCAACTGTATCTTGACCAAGGCATAACTTTTTCATGGTTAATCAGAAAAATTCCATCCAATGCTCATTTTGAAGGGGATGACATTTCCTACAACTCATCTTCACATCACAAGTCCAAGAAATGCTCTCACAAAAAGATATCAATTTCTACATTATAGGTCAATTTCAAAAGTCAACAAAAATGCACTTCAAGTCAAAGACCATAACTTGAGATTGGTAAATCCAAATGACATGGGACCAAAGGAATTGGTTAGAGGACTTCAAGACCTTTCCAAAATGTCCAAGAACATGTTCATATGATCAAAATTGAGAAAGTTGTGCATTGGAGAAGTTGGGAAATTTTTATGAATTTGTAAAATTCAACTATCCTTAAAACTTCAATTTTTGACAAAAGGGCCCACTTTATTCCACTTGATTCAGCCTTGTCATGCCACACACGTGTCCCATTATTAATTTCAAGATCAAACATTTATTTTTCTATTTTATTCAATTTTTATTGATTTAATTCATTTTAAATCTATAATAATTCAAATAAAATCTAAAAATCAATGGAATAGTATCTTTATGATTTGAACAACTTTCATATATCATGTGCCAACTAACCAATTCGTGCTAGGGCTTTTTTGTGCATAAAATCTTTGATTTGCTTCAAATTTGGAAAGGTTTTCAATGGTGGTCAATCAAATCTCCAAACTTCAATACACAAAGATACAAGCCCAAATTTTGACCTAGACTGATTGCCTTATACATATACAATGAGTCTAAACCTAATTCACGACCTAAGCATTGCTAAAAACGGCCAGGGCAAAACTGAAAAAGTGTTAGAAAAGTGGGAGATCAAGAACACTATTGGGGGTGTTTTTAGACAAAAATAAGAACGTGGTTCCCTTCCTTGCTATCCACTGAAGCTAACGCGACCAATATCACGTCCTAAGATCCACTGAACAACGCTGTAAGTTCTCACAAACTGGCCCCTGAACACGAAACCTCAACTCTCAATTCTTGCATTTTTTCTTCAAAACGTTGACATATTCATATTCATTGCTTGATTTCTAACATAACTACAATAGCCAATTTTGTTTTTATGCCCTATACTGAGATGCCCGATTCTAGGGTTTATGTGCTTGCTTTTTAGGCATTTTCAGTGCAGGGAAAATTGGCCACAATGGTTGCTACAGGAGTGATCAGGAGATGGAGACGAGACCAACCATGGTCTTGGAATGAGTTTTTGAAGCCTAGGGACAATTTTAGGAAGAACCTACGGAGCTTCCTGCGGAATAAAATCCGCAGGTAAAAAACCAGTAATATACGAAGAAGACGCTGACGCGTCTCCCTCCTATTCGCCCTTTTCAAAAATCGCGCGTTTATATTTTTTTTCCAGGCATATGTTTTGGTTTACTAATATAATAATTGTGTGTTGTCTTAATAACGAATGAAGCGTGCAGCTCAGATGGCCAAAGCGTTTGTGTATTGATCATTGGGACCTGGGTTCGAATCCCAGGTCCCCCAAAATATTTGTTTGTTCTTTTCTTCATGTGTTCCTATGCAGGCTATCCAAAGCGTCCCACCATGCATCCCAAACATCCAGGTGCCAAGTGGCTACAGGCATGCATCCAAAGGCCAAGAGTGAGTGATTACCATGCTCCCAGTCAATACGTACCATAGACAATCTCAAAGGTCAAAACAGGCTTGCTGCTTAATGGGCCAGGAATTTCTAAACTCACCTCCAAAAAAGGCCTGGCACCCCCCTGGTTTATTATTTCTTTTTATTTTTCCTTTCTTTTATTTTCTTTTAATCATAATTATTATCATAATTATTATTAACTAACAAATAATTATTTTCATAATTAATTCATAAAACAATATTTTCTTATTATTATTATTATTAGTTATTAATTTCACCTTAATTTAATTATTTTTGTAAATAAATTCTAAATATAATTAATTTAGTTAATTAGGTTAACTTTGACAATTTTTGCAATAAATAAAATCAATCTAGAATTAGGTTTTGACAACTTTATTTTATTTTATGTTTATTAAAACACAAAAATACTTTTTCTTTTAATTAAATAATTAATTAGTTTTAGGTTAAATATTAATTAAGTGCAAAAAAGGACAAAATGCCATTCTTTTCTCAAAAAGGGTCAAAACCCTAAGGACGTCCCCGATTCAATTTTATTTCGCGCATGTTTATTCTTGATATTTATTTTGATTATATTTATGTATATATTCCTAGAATGTAATAGATAATTAGGACATTTATCGCTTTCTTTATTTTCTCGCACTTTACTTTTCAAGGGTTATGTTTTTGGCGATGTAAATACCCGACGCCTTGTAATAGTGTAGATTCACTTTCCGCAATTTACTTTTCGCACAATTATTAACTGTTAACTATGCATGCAAGACTTGCTTGACAAATAAAATCAACCCGTAGCTCATAATGATGCATGTTCAAAGATAATTTAAACATGAAACCTGACACACATGCATATGCCACTCCTAGGGTATGCCTCACTTGGTTGTCTCGACGTGGTCATCAAGTATAGGGTGTTTTAGAGGTCGCCCTCCTGTCTAAAGATCCAGTTGCCTCAAAACGGTTGCCTCGGATAAAAAAAAAGGATCTAGGACATTAGGGTTACCGCTAAGGCGTCCTACTATTGCTTTGGTGACCACACATGTCCCTATAATCGAATTGACCTGAATAACTCCAACGACGGTGCTACCTACTTCTCAATAGTGGGATAGTACTGTCTAAAGGACTTTTACACAGCTTAATTCCTTAGAGTAGGTAGATTTCTCCTGGGTACTTGCTCTTTCAAAACAAAAACAACTTTTCGCACTTACACTTTCAAAAAGTTTTCAAACAAACACTTCATACACTCGAGGACTGATACAAGAGTTACCTAGAAGTTTTCAAACTAAACTTTTTCAAAACCCACAAACAAAAGAAAAGCAAACAATTTTTGAAAACATAGTGAGCAAGTACCTAAGAGCCCGTGGATAACCACGGATAGAAAGGGTGCTAACACCTTCCCTTTCTATAATCTACCTCCCGAACCGAGAAACATCTCGAAAAGGAATTTTGCTGTGCTTTTGTCCTTTCCTTGTTGGAGAATATAAAAGACGGTGACGACTCTTGCTTACCGCGACATTTCGCGAACTAGCATTTCAAAACAGTCAGTTCTATTTCCACCGATCACAGGCGGCTTGGGCAAAAAAGGGTATCCCGAGGGACTGAAAACCCAAAGGGGCGGTCCATGCAAAAATTAGGGATCAAAGCGTACGACTATGTCCCGTCATCTCGTCACTGGCCTACCAGAAGAAGGCTTGTCGTTTTAACCGAAAGATACGAAGCACCTCATAGGTGGGGATAATACTCGATCCATAGGGCCTCCGCAGGCACCTTCTCCCACAGAAACAGGGGGCAAGAAGAATTTTCCAAACTACACAGTTGCTCTGTCCATCAGGTACAAAGATACATTCAGCTGACGAATACGGCTAAGACACTTTCACTCCCGGCAGAGTAAGACAGTAATGATATCTCTCTCAGCTGAGACTTGCAGCTATGAATAAATCAGCTATACTCTCCCCAAGCAGAATTCATCCACCATCAGCGCTAAAAAGGTTTGGTATCCCCAGAAGGTCTTAATATTCCTCAGCGGAGTATAAAGATATTCCCCAGCGAAGTTCATCAGTGGAATCCCCAGCAGAATTTATCATTAAAATCTCCAGCTAAAACATTACATGTCCATATATCATGATACATGCATATACACATCATACCATACAATCTCATTTATTTTGAGAACATCATTGCCTGATAAATATCATGCATTACATACAGCTAACCTTTACCTTTCAGGAAAGATACAATCAAAATTCAAGTTATGAAGCCCGGGTATGACCGGATAGTATCTTGATTTCTACAGCATATTGTGAAGCCCGGACTACGACCGAATAACAATATCAGACTACCGCGAAGCCTGGATTACGACCAGATAGTGATATCTCTCAAAAGCAGGCTATGAAGCCCGGAGAACGAACGAATAATAGTTTATTCCCCAGTGAGCCGTGAAGCCCGGATTACGACCGGATAACAGCTCAGTAAGCATCATGAAGCCTGGATTCGACCAGATAGTGGTATATCATAAACACAAGCCGTGAAGCCCAGATCACGACCGGATAACAGCTCAGCAAGTTATTGTGAAGCCTGGATTACGACCAGAAAGCAATACAAGGCCATGAAGCCTGGATTACGACCAGATAATGGTAGAAGATATTGTGAAGACTGGATTACGACCAGATAGCAACCAAGAGTACTACGAAGCCTGGATTACGACCAGATAGTGGTATATCTTTAATAAAAGTTATGAATCCCAGATTCGACCGGGTAGTATCTTGATTCCTCCGAACACCATGAAGCCTGGATTTCGACCAGATAGTGGTATGATACATCGTGAAGCCTTGATTACGACCAGATAGCGTTAAGGGACATTGTGAAGCTTGGATTACGACCAAATAGCAGTTTACCCAGCCAGTTACTATGAAGCCCGGATTCGACCAGATATTAGTAAACCCAACAGTCAAAGGGAAGCCCGGATGCAACCGGATAACCACTTGGTTTGTTATGAAGCCTGGATTTCGACCAGATAAGAAGTGAGGTATTGTGAAGATTAGATTCGACCAGATAGCAGTACTTGACACCATGAAGCCTGGATTCGACCAGATAATGGTATAACACATCGTGAAGCCTAGATTACGACCAGATAGTGGTACAAGACACTGTGAAGCTTGGATTCCGACCAAATAGCAGTTTACATGGAGAGTTACTAAGAAGCCCGGAGTCGGCCGGATATTAGTGTGCCCTAAATTCAAGTTGAAGCCCGGAAGTGACCAGATAACAACTCATTTCCTTCTGAAGCTTGGATTACGACCAGATAAGAGTCGATAAATTGTGAAGCCTGGATTACAACCGGATAGCAAGTTTAATCTCATCTCCCCAGTAAGTCACTGTAAAGCCTGGATTACGACCAGATGGCAGTCGGTCTTATCACTATGAAGCCTGGGTTACGACCAGATAGTAGTTCACTCTCACCTCTTGAACAAGAGATGATTCCTCAGTAGACTAACGGGCGATTGGAGCTCCTAAAATTCAATAGAGATGATTCCTCAGTAGAATAACAGACGACCGAAGCTCCTGAAATTCAACAGAGCTGATTCCCCAATAGAATAACGAACGACCGAAGCTCCTAAAGTTCTATTTCTCCTAAGACAGAGAACAACATTCCCCAGCGGAATCTCCCTCAACAACAGGTATACAAGCTCTCGCTAAGGAATCTATTATGCGATCGACACTCCTTCAGATGGCATCTTTAAGCCTATCACCCATCATCAATCTCCAAATGGAATCTGTAAGCCCATTCCCGACATCACAAGACAAATACTACTTCATGCGAGTGCAAATTTCTAGGCACTCTAGTGTTCAATCATCTTCCACTTTCGGATCACGAAAGGCCCGAACGCCAATCTATATCCTCAGGTTTAAGAAGATTGAACAGGGGCAACTGTTGTACCCCAAAATTTGCCCTCCCATATTTCTCAAGACATGTCAAGAATCATCTCCAAGTTGTTCAAGATGGCTCAAGAGTTGGACAGTCAAATCACCTCCTAAGGCAGTCAATTCAAAATTAGGGTTTTGTGTTGCATCTAGGTACTTACATCCAAATGGTATAAAATGCTCCCCAATGTCCTAAAATGTTCTCAAGTTCATCCATGTCAAATTTCAAGCCTTGCAGAGAAAGTTTGGTCAGTCAATTGCTCAAGAAGCCCAAAAATCGACTGTGCTAGGGCAAAAGTCAACTGTGACCTACAAATAGTCAAACCTCAAGATTTTTTGTAAACATTCTCATTTTGAAGTATAATTCATCATTTTATCAAGGGTTGATCATGATTCATCAAGGATTGCTCAAAATTCATCAAGATTCAAAAGTTACTAAATTAGGGTTTTGTAGGAAAAGTCAACTCAACTTTGACCAAGCATAACTTTCCAATACTTTATGAGAAATGACCCATCCAAAGATAATTTTGAAGAGGATTAAATTTCCTACAATCCATATTCATACCCCAAGATCAAAAAATGCACTCACAAGAAGTTATAAATTTGGACATTATAGGTCATTTTTGAAAGTCAATAAAAACACCTTTTTTCCAAAGCTTATAACTTGGGAATGGAATATCAAAATTTGATGAGACCAAAAGGGTTGATTATAGTACATCTCAAGGTTTCTAAAAAGTCCAAGAACACCTCCAAAAGTTCAAAATTTAAGAAGTTATGCATTGTTGAAGTTGGGCATTTTTCCAAAATTGCCAAAAGTCAACTATCCTCAAAACTCCAATTTTTGACAAAAGGGCCCACTTTTTTCCACTTGATTTGGTCTTGTCACACCACACACTTGTCCTATCTTCAATTTCATGTACATTCATTAATGTTTCTATTTTATTTATTTTTTATTGAATTAATTCATTTTAAATCAATATTAATTCAAATAAAATCCAAAAATTGATGGAATAGGATTTTTTTTATTGATATAGGCTTCAAGTATCATTATGGACCAGATCAAATCCGAATCATGCCTTATTGTGCACAAAATATTTGATTTGAGCCATTTTTGGAAGTTTGTTAATGGAAGATCATATCATATCTCAATTCTTCAATGCACATGGATTCAAGCCCAAGTTTCTAACCTAATGCAATCCCTTATACTCACACAAGCCAGACACATCAAACACACGACCAAAAAGCTGCAGAAACGGCCAGACAAACTTTGAAAAAAGCTTGGAAAAAGTGGAATCTGAAAACGATCTTAGGGCTCGATTAAAAGCAAAAACTTGACACTAATCTCTTGATGGACGTATGCTGAAGCGATTGGAATCAAAACCAAGTCCTAAAACCTCCTAAATCGCGCTGTAAGTACTCAAGAACGTGGCCCTGAACACAAAATCCAACCCTCTGATTCTTGCATCCTTTCACTAAAATCTTTGCATATTTGTGTTTGTCGCTTCATTCAGAACATTTTTGCAATATTTAATTTTGTTTTGATAGCCTGTACAGCCATGCCCAAAGCTAGGGTTTTGGTTTTTGCTTTTTAGGCGTTTGAGTTACAGGGAAAATTGGAACAAGCCATGGCCATGGATGGATTTAGGAGAACGAAACGAGCATGGGGATGATTTTAGTTTGCATTTATATTGCCTGGAAGTTGTTTTAGGAGGAACCTACGGATCTTGTTGCGGATAAAAATCCACAGGTAAGAAACCAGTGGCTCAACGAAGAAGACGCTGACGCGTCTCCCTCCCATTCGCTAGTTCAAATGCTTCGCGCTTTTTATTTTTTATTCCAGGCGTGTTAATTGTTTTCCAATATAATATTTAGTGCTTATTCCATTAACAAAGAGATGCAGTGGTTGAGTTGGTAAGGGAGGCGTGTCAAAGTCCCTTGGGACCTGGGTTCGAATCCCAGGTCCCCCAATACCTTTGTGTAATTTTTATTCAGGTACTCTCATGCAATGCTCAAGATGTAGTCCACCATATGCCTCATGGATCCAGGCGCCAGATGGCCTCCAGGCCAAATCCAAGGGTCCAGATTGCAAGCTCATCATACTCCCTAGTCAAAGGCACGCGCTGGATTGGGAAAGTCAAACAGGGCTGAATGAAAGTGGGCCAAACAATTGCAAGACTCACCACCAATTTGGGCCCAGCACCCCCCTTGGTTATTTCCTTTTTTTATATATTTCTTTTATTTAAATTGTTTTATTATTTTATTGTCAATTAACTAATTAATAATTTTCCTAATAAAATCAGAAAACATAAAAAATATTATTTTTATTTATTAAATTTAATTTCATCACTCTATTTTTGTAAATAAACATTAATCAATTAATTTAGTTTTTTTAATTAGGTACAATTTTAATATTTTTGCAATAAATTAAAATTAATGTAGAATTAGGTTTTTAATAATTTTAATCATTTTTATTTTATTTCCTTAAATATAAAAAACCCAAAAATATATTTTTTTTTATAAATTAAGTAACTTAGGTTTAATTTAATTTAATTCAAAAAGAACAAAAAAAACATGCTTTCTTTCAAAAAGGGTCAAAACCCTAAAAAATACGCCAATTTAATTTTCTTGCACGCGATCTATATTTCCAATATTGTAATTGCTTCCAGTATGTAATAGCTTTTAATTAGGACTTTAATTATTTACCGCTTTATTTTTACTTTCCGCAATTTAAATTAAAGGGTTTGTTTTTGGCGATGTAAATACCCGACGCCTTGTAATAGCTTAGATTTAATTTCCCGCAATTTAATTTCCGCACAATATACAATGTTAGATGTTTGATAATAGGGAATGCATGACAAGATCCAATGTATGAACTTAAAATCAACATAGCTCACCCATAACATGTACAGATAAAATTAACCGAACTAACATACTTGCACACGCCACTCTTAGGGTACACCTCACTTGGTTGCCTCGAACGTGGTCATTGAGTATAGGAAGTTTTAGAGGTCGCCCTCTTGTCCAAAGATCATAAGTTTCCTCGAAACGGTTGCCTCGGAAGAAATGATCTAAGACATTAGGGTTACCACTAAGGCATCCTAACATTGCTTTAGTGACCATACGTCCCTTAATCGAATTGAACCGAAAACTCCAACGACGATGCTACCTACTCCTCAATAGTGGGGTAACATTGTCTAAAGGACATTAGCACAGTTTAATTCCTTTTTCGAGTAGGTAGATGGTTCTTAAGTACTTGCTCCTTTTAAAACAAAACAAAACTTTTCGCACTTACACTCTCTTCAAAACAAAAACTCTCTTCAAATCCACAAACACAAAGAAAAGCAAACTTTTGAAAACACAATGAGCAAGTACCTAAGAGCCCGTGGATAACCACGGATAAAAAGGGTGCTAACACCTTCCCTTTATATAATCTACCTCCCGAACCCGAGAAATATCTCAAAAAGAAATTTTTCTGTGCTTTTGTCCTTTCCTTGTTGGATAAAATAAAAGACGGTGGCGACTCTTGCTTACCGCGACATTTTGCTAACACAAACGCAAAACGCGAACCAACATTCCAAAACAGTCAGTTCTCATTCCCATCGATCACAATTACCATATATGTTTAGGATGCTAATACCTTTCCTTTGTATAACCAATCCCCGAACTTAGATTCTCTCCCCCTCTTTTTGGGTTATTCTCTCTTTTCTCATTCCTTTGGAAACAATAAAGCGCGGTGGAGATTTTTATTTGATTAGTGAGAGTCAAGTCAATCCAATGGCTTAGTCTTAACATTTCTACCGCTACACCCTAAACCTTGCCTTTCTGACATGTATCTTTCTTTGTCCTTTTCCAACTCACGAACTTTAGCTTTTAATTTTTCTAACTCTTCCATCACTTCTTTATTGCTATGACCTTTCCTATTTTGATGGTTACCCAAAGATGTTTGAGTCACCCCTAATCCGTTACCCCTCACACAACCGGTATACTCAGGAACATTTAATACTCGACTAAGTATGCTTCTGTAATCATGGTCTTCAGCTTGAGTTAAAGATGGAGATAGACTCTCCTGAAATTTATATGCATAGCAAAATAAATTAGTGGTGATTAAACTCATAAGTTCTGTATTTTAATAAACTTTTGATTTAATTATAGGAATATTTATATACTTACACATTTCTCATAAATTTGAAGCACATCTTCCTTAACAACTCCATCCTTACCCACTCGGGCAGCCTTCCATAGAACATGTTCCAGAAGAGATGTTTTTGGACTTTTCTCCTCTTCTAACTACTCAGTAAGAGAAATAATAAAATCAATAATAACACATGATAAACAAGTATATCATAGCATTTATATGTACTTACCAATCTTTGATCTAAGCGTGCATATCACATACACCCTTTTCTGTATGGATACGGGGGACTTAATGCTCGTTGGCAATTCATGCCACTCACATCCTGAAAATCTGAGGTTCTCCTTTTTTCTTTGAAGGTTTCTCATTCTTCAGGAAAAATCAAGCCTGCATACGCCTTTGGAAGTTCTTCATTGATAAAATTGTTATCGGCATCCCTAAGAAACTTGTTTCTCAAAAAAGATCGAAACCCTCTTAGTCTTTTTCCGGCCAATTGAAGACAATATGATTTTCGATCATCATCAATGTTAAAAGACCTCTACAAAAAAACATACATATAGTGCGTTAGTAATTTATATGCATATGCGTTAGTAAAAACGAAAGACATCACATATGGCACTTGTATTTCAGTCCATATTTTTTCTTTAACAGGTTTCAGCTCACGCCTTGTCCAATCATCACAAGTGATTGTAACTTCTCTCCTCACAATGGAACCAATGTAACTTGTCAACATTGAATCGTTAGGCTTAATTAGTTGTTTGTCTTCATTTTAATGTACGTCAAATTTGATACCTTTATCTCTTGCACGAATGATTGACTTCATAATTGTTATTCCTCGTCTAATATCATTCTCCACATCATGAGCTGATTCATTTCCATCATTATTAGAAGCGGGGTGTGATTTTTCCTCATTAGTAGCCATTTGACATGTAATATTAAAGAAAAACATAAACACCATATAAAATTCAAGTAGCATTGAATGAATAAACACAATATAAAAACATAAACACAATATAAAACCATAAACACAATATAAAAACAAAAACACAATTTTATTGAATGACAAAACATATAACATTTTACTAGTACCTTTTTCACTAAAATATCTTTAATTTATTGGTTGGAATATGAATTACTTGGCTCTTAACAACTCGGTCTGATGGATTGATCCAAATTCCCTCATTATGATCATTTCTATTATATGATTCATCTGCTATAATTCTCATCTTGATCATCTCGTACATACGACTCATTTCCTCTAACATATGACTCATTCTCAACATCAACATCACTTTGATTTACACTATTATCATCAATTACTTTGTTATATAAAAGCATTATAGATCATTTTATACTTGTCCGATCAGTGACATAGAACACTTGTTTAGCTTGAGAGGCTAGAACAAAAGGCTCATCTTTGTACCCCGCCCTATTAAGATCCACTTGTAAAAATCCTGACTTATCCCTTCGTATGCCACTATTATGTACCCACTTGCAACCAAAGATAGGCATCTGAAACTTCTCATAATCAAACACCCAAATGTGCTCGATAACCCCAAAATATGACAAATTTGCATATTTGGGGTTTAAGTCATTCATACTTGAAATTTGCATTGCTTCAGCTAAAACAGTGACACCACTATTTTGCATAGTACTTTTATCATCTTGTTCTTTGGTATAAAATGTGTCCATTAATTATGTATGCGCTATAAGAAAACATGAGCAAACTCAGACCATATGCTAAACATCTCAACCTTTCTATTATTGAAGCAGGATCTAAATCAAACTTTGAATAAATATGATCTTTGAACCATTGTATAAAACTTTAATTGTGCTCTCATATTATCCAATTTGCATTTCTATTCGGATTTAAACCCCGGAGTACATCCTTGTGCATTTCAACATACGGCTCAACCTCATTGTCATTGTGCAGAACATATAAATGCACTTGATCCCATTCAACCCTTGATACTGTCACAATTTTATTTCTGATTAAATTTTTTTCCTTTATTCCTTTTGAAAATATGAGATTTGGCTAGTCCAATGGATTGAACATTAGTCAAATATTCAGTACAAAACTCAACCGCTTCTTCAACAATGTATCATTCAACCATACAACCCTCTGGCCGACTTTGATTTTTCATGTACCCTTTTAATATTTGCATATGACGCTCAACAGAGTACATCAATCTCATATAAGCTGGTCCACACAATTGTGTCTCTTTCACAAGATGAACAACAAGATGTACCATAATGTCAAAAAAATGAGGGAGGAAAATATATTTCAAGCTCACACAAAGTAATAACTATTTCTTTTTGCAATATTGGTAAGATCTCAGGATCGATCACCTTACTACAAATTGACCTGAAGAAAAAACACAATTTAGTTATGGCGCTTCTTACTTTTTCTGGAAAAATAGAACGTATACCTATTGGTAGAAAATTCTCCATTACAACGTGGCAATCATGTGTCTTTAAACTCTTTAACTTAAGGTCTTTCATAGACACAAGTCTTCTAATATCTGAAGACTAACCTTCTGTAACTTTATAAGCAGAAGGCGGAAAATATGTTTGTGTTCCTTTCTTCATGGGTCCTAATTTAGTTCTTATTCTCATCTGTATCAATTCCTTTCTTGCTTTAAGGCCATCCTTAAACTTTCCTTGTATATTGAGTAACATACTGTGATACGGTGGGAGAACTGACTTGAGGTTTTTGCGTTTGATCGCAAATGTTGCGGTTAGCAAGAGTCGCCACCGACTTTTCTTTTATCCAAAAGGAAAGGTGAAAAAGCACGGGAAAGACCTTTGAGATGTTTTCTTGAGTTCGGGGGGTAGATTAGGTATTAGCACCCTTTTCATCCATGGTTTTCCATGGGCTCTTAGTTACTTGCTAGATCACTTGCTTTTGTTTTGAAATTGTGCTTTGTGTGGTTTTGAAAGTATTTTGTAAAAGAGGCCATTGTTTAGGCATTCTTTGTAATGATTCTCGTTCATAAGAATGTATACAAAGATGTTTGTCTTTTTGAAAATGTTTTCAATCTTTGTAAGATGTTTGGAAATGTGTGTGTTTGTTTTGAAAACAACAAGGATAGTTGTTTTGAAATGGAGCAAGTAACTAGAAGTGATCTACCTACTCAAATGTCTTTCTTGTTCATTTCCTTTTCCTTTGACATTGTTGTCTTACCATTGATTTGGTAGGCAACCCTATCTTTGGATGTAAACGGGACGGGTGTGGGTCATCGTATAACCATGATTAGCAATATTGCAAAGTATCTTAGCATTTTTGAGGGACCAAGATCATTTTGTAAGGCAACTTTGAATAGCGTCATCGTGGGACTATGATCTTATACTTGTTTGTTTTGCCAAGATACTTCGCATGCATAATATGGTCATTTTTATATAAGGCAACCAAGTGGAGAAACCCTAAGGATGCTTGTGTACAAGTGTGTTATTTTCATGCTTTGATTTTGTCTTAGATTTAGGGTTTTCTATTTGATTTGTTTTTATCTTGCCATACAAACCCTAATTACTAGCATGGTATATAAAAGCGGTAAATTGCGTAATTTAAAGATTAATACGCTATTACAACATTTTTATGGGAGGGGGGAATACAAATTATGAATGGGGATTTGAAATAATGTAAATCTAATTAAGCTATTACAACCAAATCGAATTTGTACAAGTAATGGAATAAATAATGTACAAGACAATGCAAGGATACATAAAATGCAAGAAAAGGATTTTTGTTTTGTTTTTTATGTGAAAAGGGTTTTGACTTAAATCTAATAAACTTAAGAGAAAGAAATTAATTCTTGAAAATAAAAGTTAACCCTAATTTCTAATTTAAAAGAAAATAAAGTTCTATAGGTATTATTTCTATGTATTTTTTGTATTAAAAATAATAAACAATATCTTATGAAAATATTTAGTTTTTATATATCAAAAATAAATATTTTACAAGTATGAATAAAAAAGGAATAAAATAGTTAACCTAATTCTATTATATTTACAAGTTTATTTAAGAAAGAAATAATTAATATATAGTTTAATAAAAATATTTTTTTATGTGAAAATAAAATAAAATAAACAAAATGCAAAACTTATCATGTTTATATATTTTATGATTTTTATGTGTTAGAGAAAATATTTTAATAAAACAAATATGATAATAAAATAAATAAAGATTGGGCCAGGGGTGCTGCAAGCAAACAGAGATTATTGTGTTAGAAAAAAAATAGGAAGCCCAAGAACCAAGCCCATCTGGCCAAAAAGCCAAAACTGAAACTGAAAAAATGGGAAAAATGTAAAAGGTAGCGCCAAGGTTTGAACCCATGACCTGGGCCTTGCCAGCGCGCTACCTTGCCACTAGGGTGGCTGTACATCCGTTGGTTTACATGAAACAATAAAAACATAACATAAGAAAATTCCTTGCCCTGAACTTCATCTTCTTCCTCAAGCTGGCCAGAACTCCCGTATCTTTCTCATTTCTCCATGAAAATGAAAACTTCCAATATGAAAATGATAGTACTCATTCCCACGATTTCAACCATGTAACTTATGGAAACTAACAATCAAAGATTAAAATGAATTTTGAAAGCCCTAGTTTTAAACCTAATTTTTACAGGAATTTGAATGCTAAAATTCTCTATACATAATGATCAGAAATGAAATCTATGCACATGGTTAGCCTAAGCACTATAATATCTACATTTTCTTTCACAAATCGTGGCCAATGGATGCCTGTATGAAGAGATAGAAGTTGGAATTCTTACCTCTTTCAGCTGAGATCGTGAATGGAGTTTGAGTGATATTTAGGAAGGCCTGAAGGTTTCTTTATCTTGCTTGAACCTCCCTGAGTGTGTTCCAATCCTTGCCTTGCTTTGGAAGTGCCTGAAACTCTCTATCCAAGTCAACCTGCAAGCTTGAAAAATAAAAATGGCAGATGAAGAAGGAGGAGTTATAGTGCAGGGATGATGGTCTGGATCACTTAGATATGAGGTAGGTAAAGTGTTTGAATGATTAAAACTTGAAATGCACGAGAAAATTGATGGATTGCTATGCTTGGACACAAACTGCAAGTTTTGACAATTTTTTTGGTGATATGGAGTTTTGGAGTGTTTCAGCCCTTTTGCAACGTGTTCTCAACTGTAATCTCTTTGTGTATTAGTATGGAAAAGGTTTTAAGTCAGCTCTTCAACAGATTTTTGAGTTGTAGGCTTTTTGTACACTTTCTTGCTTTTGAAGCAAAGTGAAGGGACAAGTCTCCACATGCTTGTACTGGCCTTCTTGGAGTTGGTATAAGCTCTATACAAATTGATTTAGGTCTGTAGGACTTGCATGTGCAGAGAAGACAGGTCCAATGCTCAAGAATTGAAAAGTTGCAAAAGTTAAGCTTTTCCAAAATGGCAATGGCAACTTTGTGCCATTTATGGAATTAAAGGTTGGACAAAGACCTTTGGGCTTGGATTAAGGCTTTTTCAACTGAATAAGCATTAAATTATGAAGTGAGAAACAATTTTGATACCTGTAAAGCAAGAATTAGGCAGCATAGGTTCAAATTTGAATTTTGTTCTTCATGAAATGGCTTGAATTCAAAGTGAGAAATTGCCAATTTCATCTCTTCGATTCTCCCTACTCCAAAATGATATCAAGGAGTTCTTGGACATTTTGGAAAGCTTGCAATGTGCTATATAACTCATATTTGAAATTCATTTCAATATTCCTCTTGGAACTAGGTGAAAAAATGCCATGAAGTTGGGTCCAAAACCTGCCTAAATTAGGGCAAACTTTTACTACGTTATTTTAGTTCATGGGCATGTATTCACAAAATTATATCTTGAGATCCAAGCATCTTTATGGAAAAATATGTGAAGAAAAGTTGTAGATTTCATGGAGATCTACAACTTTCATGTTGGTAAATTCCTTTGAATTATCTTGTATCATGGTGAAAAAATGGCTTAAAGTTGAGAAAAAATAAGAAATTTTCTATACTTAGAAAAATTTCTAAGTTAAGAAATTTTCAAATTTAAAAACAAGATCTTTAATCCTTGATTTCTTGATGAACAAGTTTCAAATTTTGACATGTTTTGATGAATTGTGATCCTTGGTACTTGAATTTGACCAAAAAGTCAAAGTTTGACTTTTTAGTGTATAGTTGACTTTTGATTAGTTGACTGCAAATTTCATCTGTCAATCCAATGAAAATGCAATGTTTTAGACCATGTCATTATGTCAAGATGACAAAAATGAAACCTTGAAATCATGCTTCAAACCAAATGGTCATTTGCTAGGTCAAAAAGAAGAAATTTCCCTTTCTCAGTCAAAACCCTAATTTTGACCATTTTTCCCTTTTGATGATTTAATCAAATTTCTTGAGGAATTATGGTCCAAACTTGATCAAATGATACATTTGAGTATAAAATGTTGATGTGGATCAAAAATTATGAATTTTGACTGTAAATTGGCCATGGTTGACTTTTTCCCCAATACATATGATTTTTAGGTCAATTGTCCAATTGACTGATCAAAAATGTGATTCAAGGCTTGAAACTTGACATGAGTAAACTTAAGGGTCCATGATGATACTTGAAAGTCATATGAAGCATTGATAGTCCAAAAATCCTTGTGCAAACTCAAACCCTAATTTTGGGTCAATAGTGCAAGATGAGATGTCTTGAGTTGATCAAACCCTAATCCAGCCTTGAGTCAAAGAGATCTTGTGAGAAAATGTTGATAAATGAGAGGGAAAATTTTGGGGTGCAACACGTACCAATAACACTTTCAAATACTTTTTTTCAATATACATAACATTAAGAAAATGTCTTACATACAACGAATTCCAATATGGAAATTTTAAAAAAATTGACCTCTTCTTCCACCTACCTTTGACAAGCGTATGTGAAAAATGCTTGCCAAACTGAGTACACATATCTTTCACCTTCTCAAAAACGTGGTCATCTATCAATATAGGTGGAGCTCTATCATGTTCTAGATTTCCATTGAATGCCTTTCTCAGCCCACGATAGTGATGAGTAGAATTTAAGAATCTACGATGACCGAGAAATACATTCTTTTGACAAAATTCCAATCGCTTCCAATTTGTATGCTCTTCATAAATAGGACACACTTTTTTACCTTTAATGTTATACCCAAATAGATTTCTGTATGCCAGAAAATCATTAATTATGCCAAACAGCATCGCCATCAAATTGAAACTTTCTTTCCTATATCCATCATAAACCTCCACACCGTTCTCCCACAAAATCTTTAAATCTTCGATTAACAATGTCAAGTATCTGTTTGTGTCATTCCCTGGTTGTTTAGGTCCAAAAATTAACATATATAACATCATGTACTTGCGCTTCATACATAGCCATGGAGGTAGGTTATAAATCATAATAATCACATGCCATGTGGTATGTGATATGCTTTGAAGACCATGCGGGTTCATTCCGTCAGTAGATAATGCCAAGCGAAGGTTTCTTGCTTCTCCTCCAAAATTAGGATAATCATTATCAGTTTTCGCCCATTGTAGTGAATCTGCCAGATGTCGAAACTTTCCATCAATAATTCGTTCATCTGCATTCTAAGTCAAGTGTCTTGCATTGGTTTCACTATGAAACATGCGTCTAAATCTCGGAATTATAGGAAAATACCATAAGACTTTTGTTGGAGACAATTTTTTCTTATATCGAGATAAACCGCATTTAGGACACTCATTTAACGATGCATATTCGTTTCAAAACAAAATGCAATCGGTGATCGGTGGGAATAGAACTGACTGTTTTTGAATGCTGGTTCGCGTTTGCGTTTGTTTTCGCAAAATGTCGCGGTAAGCAAGAGTCGCCGCCGTCTTTTATTTTATCCAACAAGGAAAGGAAAAAAGCACAGAAAAATTCCTTTTCGAGACGTTTCTCGGGTTTGGGAGGTAGATTATAGAAAGGGAAGGTGTTAGCACCCTTTCTATTCGTGGTTATCCACGGGCTCTTAGGTACTTGCTCATTATGTTTTCAAAAATTTGCTTTTCTTTGTGATTGTGGGTTTGAAAAAGAGTTTTGTTTTTGAAAGGGATGTAAGTGCGAAAAGTTTTGTTTTGTTTTTAAAAGGAGCAAGTACTTAAGAACATCTACCTACTCAAAAAGGAATTAAATTGTGCAAGTGTCCTTTAGACAATGCTATCCCACTATTGAGGAGTAGGTAGCATCGTCGTTGGAGTTTTCGGGTCAATTCGATTAAGGGACGTGTGGTCACTAAAGCAATTTTAGGATGCCTTAGCGGTAACCCTAATGTCTTAGATCATTTTATCCGAGGCAACCGTTTCGAGGTAACTTATGATCTTTGGACAGGAGGACGACCTCTAAAACTTCCTATACTCAATGACCACGTTCGAGGCAACCAAGTGAGGTGTACCCTAAGAGTGGCATGTGCGAGTGTATTGTTTTTAAGTTATATTATCTTTGTACATGTTAATGGTGAGCTACTGTTGATTTTAAATTAAAAGTTGATCTTGTCATGCATTGCCTATTATTCAAACATCTAACAGTTAATGGTTGCGGAAATTAAATTTGCGGGAAATAAATCTACGCTATTACAAGGTGTCGGGTATTTACATCGCCAAAGACAAACCCTTAAAAATTAAATTGCGAAAAGTAAATAAAAGCGATAAATAAATCCTAATTTAAAACTATTACATCCTCGAAGCAATTACAATATTGAAATATGGATCAAAAATTATTCGCGCGCGAGAAAATTAAATTGAAATGTTTTTTAGGGTTTTGACCCTTTTTAATCATTAAATAAAGCATATTTTTGTTATTTTTTGAATTAAAAATTAGTCTAAATTAATAATTGAATTAATTAATTAAATGAAAATATTTTTGAGTTTTTATTTTAATTAAGGAAATAAAATAAGAGTGATTAAAAAGTTAATAAAAATCCTAATTCTAAATCAATTTTAATTTATTGCAAAATATATTATTATTAAACCTAATTAAAAAACTAAATAAATTAATTGATTGCTTATTTACAAAAACAAATAATAAAATTAATGGAATTAATAAAAATATTATTTTGATTTTGGGTTTTCTGATTTTTATTGAGAAAAATAAATTATTGGGTTAGTAATTAAAAAAATAACAAATAAATAATTATAAATAAAATAAGAAAATAATGAAGGAAATAAAAAAAAAAAGGCAAACTCAGGGGGGTGCTGGGCCCAATTTGGTGGTGAAAAGAGCATTTCTGAGGCCCAATACGTCCAGGCCTTGTTGGACTTTTGTGATTGTCCACATGTTCATTGACTTGAGACCATGGTAGTCTCCTATTCCAGGCCATTGGATCATCTTTGTAGCCACGTAGCCTTTGAGATCTGGAGGTATATGGTACTCCCTGCTTGCTGAATCCACATGGAATAGCCTGAAATAAAATGATAACAAAGTTTTGGGGGACCTGGGATTCGAACCCAGGTCCCAACGCTCATTGCCTGCGCGCTCAACCACTCCAACTGGCTTATTTTATTGTTAATGAAATAAGAAGCAAATATTATATAAAAAAACAAAACGCTAAGCCTGAAGAAAAAAAAAAAAAAAGAGCGCCACTGTTTTGAATGGGCCAATAGCACAAGGACACACCATCATCTTCTTCAAACGACCCTGGTTATTTACCTGCGGATTTTTTATCCGCAGGAAGTTTCGTAGGGTATCTCAAAAACCCTCTCCAGGCCATGTAAACGACAATCAAGAGTACCAATGCATTCGTTTCTTTCTCCTGGTCATCCCTGTAACCATTGTTTGGCCCAATTTATCCTGCATCGAAAACGCCTAAAAAGCAAGAACAAAAACCCTAATTCTGGACACGGGGTTATAAGCCATAAAAATAAAATCAAATATTACAGAGACGTTGGAAATTGAATGGTGAGTATGAATGTACAAGAAAATTGGAAAGAGGATGCAAGAAAACGATTTCACGATGCCATGTTCAGAGCTTGGTTCGTGATGACTTACAGTGCGATTTAGGCAATGAGAAAGCTTGGTTTTGATTGGTATTGGTTCACTGGATGGCAGGGAAGAGAGTAGTGTTGAGCTTTTGGTCTGAATTGGCCTCCAAGGTTGTTTTCGATCTCACACTTTTCAAGCTTTTTCAGAAACTTGGTATGGCCGTTTCTGCAGAGCTTTTTGCGTCCTCCCTGTCTGGCTTGCTTGTGTGAGTGTTATAGAGTGAATTAGGGTTGGTCTTTTGGTCTCAAATCAAGTGCGTTGAAGATTCATGATTTGGTTTTGATCACCATTATCAAACTTCCAAAAATAGGCCAAATATGATTTTTTGTATGCTTGAATGAGCCTTGATACGAATTGACTAGGTGTATCTTGTTGATTGAAAGCCGCAATGATCAAAAAAATCTCATTCCATTAATTTTTGGATTTTATTTGAATTAATATAGATTTAAAATGGATTAAATCAATAAAAATTAAATAAAAATAGAAAAATAAATGTTTGGTCATGAAATTAAAGATGTGACACGTGTGTGGTGTGATAAGACCAAATCAAGTGGAAAAAAGTGGGCCCTTTTGTCAAAAATTGGAGTTTTGAGGATAGTTGACTTTTAGCAATTTTGGAAAAATGCCCAACTTCAACAATGCATAACTTCTTCAATTTTGAACTTTTGGAAGTGTTCTTTGACTTTTTAGAAACCTTGAGATGTCCTCTAATCTACCCTTTTGGTATCATCTCATTTTTATGTTCCATTCTCAAGTTATAAGCTTTGGAAAAAAAGGTGTTTTTGTTGACTTTCAAAAATGACCTATAATGTCCAAATTTGTAACTTTTTGTGAGAGCATTTCTTGATCTTGGGGTGTGAAGATGGATTGTAGGAAATTGCATCCTCTTAAAAATGAGCTTTGGATGGGCCATTTATAATAAAGTATGAGAAAGGTATGCTTGGTCAAAGTTGAGTTGACTTTTCCTACAAAACCCTAATTTAGCAACTTTTGAATCTTGATGAATTTTGAGCAATCCTTGATGAATCATGATCAACCCTTGATCAAATGATGAATTAACCTTCAAAATGAGAATGTTGACAAAAAATATTGAGGTTTGACTGTATTTGGGACACAGTTGACTTTTTGCCCTAACACAATCGATTTTTGGACCTCTTGAGCAGTTGACTGACCAAACTTCCTCTACAAGGCTTGAAATTTGACATGGATGAACTTAAGAACATATTAGGACATTGGGGAACACTTGAGGTCATTTGTATGTAAGGAACTTGATGCAACACAAAACCCTAATTTTGACTTGACTGCCTTAGAAGGTGATTTGACTGTCCAACCCTTGAGCCAACTTGAGCAACTTGGAGATTATTTTTGACATGTCCTAAGGAATATGGGAGGGAAAATTTTGGGGTACAACAGTTGCCCCTGTTCAATTTTCTTAAACCTGAGGATATATATTGGCTTTCGAGCCTTTTGTGATCTGAAGGTGGAAGATAATTGAACACTAGAGTGCCCAAAAATTTGCACTCGCATGGTGTAATATCAGCATTGTGATGTCGGGAATGGGATTACAGATGCCATTTGGAGATTGTTGGTAGGAGGATGGGCTTACAGATGCCATCTGTCGGAGTGTCGATCGCATAAGAGATTCCTTAGCGAGAACTTGCATACCTGTGGTTGTAAAAGATTCCACTGGGGAAGTCTACCCTTTGTTGAGATTTAGGAACCTGGTATGTACTTCAACTGAGAGAATGCCTCGGCTGAGTCTTAAGAACCTGTCCATAATTCAACTGGGGGGAACATCTTCATCAAGATCTAGGAACTGTCTCGTGCTCAATGGAGTATATCGTTGAGGTTAGAACTCGTACACACTTTGACGGAGGAAAACATCAAGATCTAGGAACTGACTCGTGCTCAATGGAGTATACCGTTGAGGTTATAGTACTCGTCCACACTATGACGGAGGGAAACATCTTCATCAAGATCTAAGAACTGTCTCGTGCTCAATGGAGTATACCGTTGAGGTTATAGAACTTATCCACACTATGACGGAGGAAAACATCAAGATCTAGGAACTAACTCGTGCTCAATGGAGTATACCGTTGAGGTTATAGTACTCGTCCACACTATGACGGAGGGAAACATCTTCATCAAGATCTAGGAACTGTCTCGTGCTCAATGGAGTATACCGTTGAGGTTATAGAACTCGTCCACACTATGACAGAGGAAAACATCAAGATCTAGGAACTGACTCGTGCTCCACAGAGTATACCATCGAGGTTATAGTACTCGTCCATAATATGACGTAGGGAAACATCAAGATCTAGGAAATGAATCGTGCTCAATGGAGTATACCATTGAGGTTATAGTACTCGTCCACACTATGACGTAGGGAAACATCTTCATCAAGATATAGGAATTGTCTCGTGCTCAACGTAGTATACCGCTGAGGTTATAGAACTTGTCCACACTATGACGGAGGAAAACATCAATATCTAGGAACTGACTCGTGCTCAATGGAGTATACCGTTGAGGTTATAGTACTCGTCCATACTATGACGGAGGAAAACATCAAGATCTAGGAACTGTCTCTTGCTCAATGGAGTATACCATTGAGGTTATAGAACCTGTCCACACTATGACGGAGGAAACTGTCGAGATTGAGAACCTTATCTGAAATTCAACCGAGGATAATTCAATTGAGATTTAAGAACTGGTCAGGTCTTCGACTAAGCTGAGGACTTTAACTGTATCTTTCCTGAAAGGTAAAGGTCAGTCATATGCAATGCATGATATGGATCAGGCAATGATGTTCTCAAAATAAATGAGATTGTATTCATATGATGCGTATATGCATGTATCATGATGTATGGAAGTGTGATGTTTTAGCTGGGGAAAATAAATGTCGGAGCTGCTGGAGAATAAAGTTGAGTTCTTCGTTTTTGCTGTGGATGATGAACGAAGATGATAAACCTGTAGGAGAGAAGAACTTCGTTGGGGGAACAAACTGATGAAGAGGTTACTTCGAGGGGAATTACTCTGTGGGGAAGAGACGTTCTGCTGAAGATTTTAACGATAACTCCGCTGGGGATTCTGTTGATAAGCTCTATTGGGGATTTTAATGATAAACTCCGCTGGGGATAGAAAGAACTTCGCTGGGGATGATCTTTCTGTTGCAATGTGCTGAGGATAACCCAGTTAGACTCTTGTGAGGATAACCTTCTGAATTTGGTTGGGGAGATTTATTTGCGCTCTGCAGGGGATAAGCTTCTAGAATCTACTGGGTAAGATGATTCAACTCTGGCGAGGAAGCCTTTTTTAGACTGCGCTGGGGAAATGACTCCATTGGGGTATCTTGTATTCCGCCGGAGAACAATCTTATACTTTGTTGAGGAATGTTAAGACTGCCGGGGGTATTCTTAAACTTGTTGGGGAATGTCTTTATACTCCGCTGGGAAATATTAAGACCTTCTGGGGATACCCAGCCTTTTTAGGGTTGATGGTAGATTAACTCTTTTTGGGGAGAGTATTGCTGATTCGCTCATAGTTGCAAGTCTCAGTGGGGAGAGCTACCATTACTGTTTTACTCTGCGGGGAGTGATGGTATCTTGGTCATGTTCTTCAGCTGAACCTACCTCGGTACCTTGGTGGACAGAGCAACTACACTGCTCGGACAATTCTTATTGCCCTTGTTTCTGATATTACCCGTAATTCGTCCTTTGTTTCACATGTAAATATTTATGAGCAGCAATTAATGTCAAATGCATATATCAAAAATGAACATTGGACGTTCTTTGTTAAAAAAATAGATAAAGGAAAAACAATTTGAAATTTGTCTGAAAATGAATTTGTATTGATTTTGAAGTTTGGCTGAAAATAGGCGTTTTTGTACAAGAGGCTGACATCCTAGTAAGAGAATGCCGCCGAACAAATAGAATTTATACAATTTGTGAAAAGAAAACAAAACATCTATGTGAATAATCTCATTGGGTTCCAACTCTGCTATTGCCTTTATATCTTCAAGCATCTCATCACTGTGCTGCTTAGTTGAAGATGAATTTGATTGATTGGTGCCGTCCGAGCTTGATAGTTGATACCGAAGTCTGGATGCGAGGTGATCCAATGAGACATAGTGTTATGCTTTAATCCCTAACTTTTGCCAGGACCTCCCTTTCGGGTTTTCAGTCCACCGGGATACCCATTTTTGCCCAAGCCGCCTTTTCAGGTTTTCGACTCGCCGGGTGTACAAATTATTTCATTTTCATCCCTTATTTTGCCCGGACCCTTTTGGTTCACCGGGAAGCCCTTATTTTTGCCTAGGCCAGTCAACCTAGCGGGTCTTTGATTATGCATAGTATCTTTTCACTATGTCTGCATTGACGGGATGAGGAAGGTCATCACCATCCAGGGTGGTTAGAATCATAGCTCCTCCTGAGAAGATGTTCTTAACCACAAATGGCCCTTCGTAAGTAGGGGTCCATTTGCCCCTGGGATCACCTTGAGGTAAAATAATGCGCTTGATTACCAGGTCCCCAACTTGATACTCTTGTCGTCTGACTTTCTTGTTAAATGCCTTGATCATCCTTTTTTGGTACGTCTGACCATGACAAATAGCAGTAAGTCTTTTTTGTCGATTAGGTTCAGTTGATCAAGTTGGGTCTGAATCCAGTCATCTTCGCTCAAACCTGCATCCTTCATGATCCGAAGAGAGGGTATCTGAACTTCGATAGGCAAGACTGCCTCTATGCCATAAACCAAGGAATAGGGTGTTGCCCCTGTTGACGTCCGTGCTGAGGTACGATACCCGTGAAGAGCAAATGGTAACATCTCGTGCCAGTCTTTGTATGTCACTGTCATCTTCTGCGCAATCTTTTTAATGTTCTTATTTGCCGCTTCGACATCCCCATTCATCTTCGGCCGGTAGGGAGAAGAGTTGTGATACTGTATCTTGAATTGCTCGCAGAGCTTAGTGATCATCTTGTTATTAAGATTGGTACCACTGTCCGTAATGATCCTCCCCGGTACACCGTATCGATAGATCAGGTTATGCCGAATGAACCGTGCCATGACGTTCTTGGTTACGGTAGCAAAGGAAGTTGCTTCAACCCACTTTGTAAAGTAATTAATAGCTACCAGGATGAAACGATGCCCGTTGGATGCCGTAGGTCTGATCTCGCCGATCATATCAATGCCCCACATTGTAAAAGGCCAAGGTGTCGTCAAGACATTCATAGGAACTGGAGGTATGTTCACCTTATCAGCATAGACCTGGCACTTGTGACATGTCCGAGAATGCTGATAACAGTCAGCTTCCATTATGGACCAATAATATCCTGCCCGAAGGATTTTCTTTGCCATGGTATGTCCACTGGAATAAGTTCCGAAAGTACCTTCATACAGCTCTGTCATGATTCTTTCTGCTTCAATCTTATCCACACAACGTAGTAAGGTTGAATCATGGTTACGCTTGTAAAGAATGTCATTGCTGATGAAGAACTTGGCTGCAAACCTCCTCAGAAACTTCTTGTCATTAACAGATGCACCCTCGGGGTATTCTTGAGCTTCAAGGTACCTCTTCACCTCATGATACCAGGTGTTGTACCCCAAAATTTTCCCTCGTATTTTTCCACAAGAAATCACAGCTTCAGGCTTTTCCTGATTTTTCAGACTGGCTCAAGAATCGGTCAAACAGACTTTTCTCGTCAGTCAGACAAAATTAGGTTTTTCATTGATTTTCATGGCTCTGGAACAATTCAAACAGTTTGCTTAGGGTTTGGTTGATTTTGGCTCAGCTTTGATCAGGCGAACGCTTCTTTGGCATTTGATCAAGAACTAGGGTTTTTGTGCGTGCATTCTCAGAAAGAATTAATCCCACAGTGCTTTTCAAGTTATTCTGAGATATGGACTGAGGCTTTGGATTGAGTTTGCAATGTTTGACTAAATCAGTGAAAAGAGTCCTTTGGATTGAGTTTGCAGTGTTTGATTGAGTCATTAAGAGAAAAGACATTTGGGCAATTGTGTGATTGACTGTGCTTTGCTTTGGATTTTTGAAGCGTCAGGTTTATTAATTGATCGATGCTAAAACCACAATGTTTATTTAATTGTTTATTTATTCTAAGTTAAGATAATTGGAATTTATTTCCATTTATTATAATTTAAGAATTATAAATAATAAAATAAATAATTGAAAAGAAGAAAAGGAATTAACTGATAAAAAATGGATTTTATTCATCTTTAATTATTCGTTACAATTGTTGTTTGAATACAGTATTTATTTACAAAGTATTCTAATAATGATTACAATAATTGAAATGAAATAAAACTATCCTAATTCCTAAGTCTTCATCTTCTATCCATTACTCCAATGCTCCATTGAATTTTATCTGCAAAACAAAGAAAAGAAGAAAAAGTCAGAAGCAGATAAATTGAAATTAAAGGCAAACAGTTAATTCGGGTTCATCATTAAAGGCAACTGGTTGGAATCAGTTCGCCCTCTCTGCAAATCACGGGATTTATTCCGGTTCACAGAGAAGGATGAAAAATGCTTTCAACAAAAGTATTGAAATGCACAAAAGATTTAATTGCACAAATTCAAAAGGGGTCAAACAAAGCTGCATAGTCCAAAAGTTTCAAACTGAATGGCATAAACGAAGTCCAAATCCAAACTGAACTATAAAGTCACAAATTCAAACTATCCAAAAAAACTGCCAAAAGGGTGCAAAGCTGCCCAAAAGATATCTCAAGATATCAAAGTATCAAAAACTGTCACAAAGAAGCAGAAAATATGGAAGCAGTACACAAAGTATGCAGGTTAAAACCAATATTGCAAGCAAGGTTTCGTTCTCATCATTTTTCCAGCAGTGCGTTTTCAGAACATAAGGACAAATAAGCAATATAATATGCTTAAAACTGTACCAGAGAGAGAGGGAAGAGAGAAAGAGAGTACAGGCTTACTGGCTTCAGGCATAAAGAAATATATACAACAAACTCATCAAGTGAGTAAAAGAGGATAAGATATCAAAAAAAACAAAAACAAGAGGGGAACTTTGAAAAACACAGTGAAGCTCTCAAAAACCTGTTTCTCACAAAACACCCTGCATAAAAACCTTACAACCTGTTGAAGCCCAAGCCTCCAACACCAACCTGCTGAAGCCTCAAAGAGGAACCAAGCTGATAACCTACTGAAGCAAACAGCAGGTCAAGCCAAAGCCTAAACTGATATCACAACAACACAAACCTTTCAACCAATGTCCAAATCTGCATAAACCAAGGCCTGTAACCTCAAACTGTCCAGCCTAAAACCTGTCAAACCTTGAACCAAAGCTCAAACTGATGCAAGCCTGAAGTGAGCCTCATCAAGCCTTAAACCAGTAAAACTTGCATTAACCTGTCAAGCCTTAAATCTTAACTGATTAAAAACACCAAATCATGTCAAAGCATACAAACCTCTAAGTTACATAAGCCTCACGCCCATAACCTGTTTTCTAAGCATTCAAAGGCAACACAAAGAGGCCCTCAGAGGAAGCCTCATCATAGGGAAGGCATCAAGGCGACAAGAAGAAGAAGATAAAGAAGCATTCAGGGGGGCAAGCACACAAAGCAACACCTCAGTATAGCAATATTCAAGATCAAAGATACAGAGTAAGGCAATCAAAGCCTCAGACAACCGTCGTCATAGGGTTTTGAACAACAATACAACACTCATAAGCATATTCAGTATAGCCAACATTAACAAGCAAGCATGTCAGTAATCACCATCTCAGAATCAACAAAGGCAACATAAGCATACCAAGGATAACAAGAGAATCGCGTAAAGGCAACCAGAAGAGAAAAGAGGGGATAAAACTAAGGCTCTCAAACATCATCACTGAACCAACAATTTTAAGAGGCAAAGCGAAGATACCAGTTTCCAGCAAGCTAGCTCAAACGCTCATCATCATCATCCCCTCGCCGTCAAGCCGCCTGAGCGCCTCCATCTTCATTCCTCCCCCGTCTCTAAGGTTGAAGGTAGTATTTTTCTGCTCATTCTTCTCACCATTTCATGCAAAACATAATAATAATCATGAATCAAACCATGAAGTTTAAAATCGTACGATTGTTCTAAAGACCTAAAACATAAAGAGGGCGAAATCGTTACCCTTTTCGCGTATTGGCTTGGTCCAACCATGGAGAGGGAAGGAGCCAGAGGTAGCGCTGGTGGCTAGGCAAGGAGGGACGTTGTTCAAAAATCCATGGCCAAGAGAACGAAGAGGAACAAGGACGAACGGCGTTGTAACTCTCAAGCTCGTGAACCCTAATGACACAAAACTCACGAACCCTAAGACAAAAACTTGTCACGAAGCTTGGGCCTCGCCCCATTCTAGCAATGCCTGAGCCCACCCGGATTTGAGACACACCCCCCTTTCTGTTTCCCTTATTTCAGCTTGGGCCTAAAACCCTTTGAGCCCATCCCATCCTTTTTAACAAAAACTATTGATTTTTAAATTAATTTTATATTAATTTTTGCTTTGTTAAACAAATACACTAATTTTATTTTACATTAATTAACCATACTTTTTTATAACTTACTTAATACTAATTTTACATTAACAATACCTTTTTTATATATATATATAACATAATTAAATTTTATATAGAAACTAATAGAAATAATATTTTTCCTTAAACTTGAAATTTTTACTTCCTTTAATTAAAATTTTTTATACATGAAATGTTAATTTTCTTAAGTTAACACTTTTCTTTTCCTAAAATACTTTATTTGTACATAAATACAATAATACATAATTTTCTTAAATTTGAAATATTTTCCCTTTTCTTCAATTAAAACCTTGTACATATCTAATAAAATACAAAATGATAACAATATAAATGAAGTATTCAAATTTCTCATTAAGTTAACGATACTTAATACATTAACATTTCGCACCTTGTAAATAAATTACATATACAAATACAATACATATACATTGACATATTCACATTTGCTTTATTCTTATACATTGTTGTACATTTGATTACATATTACATTTGATCGCAATTCGATTTGGTTGTAAACTATTTGGACACTATCCTCTTTAAGTCTCATCCCCCATTTGTAACTAATTGTACCCCCACCGTCGGATACTATTTGTAATAGCATAGACTTTAAATTCCCGCAATTTATCGCTTTCAAATATACCATGGTTAGACCTAGGGTTTGTATGTACATAAAATCAAACGCTAGATAACCTAATACAAGACAAATACATGAAATCAATACACAATCACACTTGCACCCCCTAGGGTAATCCCACATGTTGCCTTCCAAAATGGGCCATGCTTGCACGTCGAGTTTCTTTGGCAAAACAATTCAAATGATCATAAGTCCCTCGATGACGCTTTCGAAAGTTGCCTATCAAAATGATCAAGTCCCCTCAAGCAAATTGCCAAAGACACTTGGCACCATTGCATTCATGGTCCCTACGATGACCCGCGCCCGTCCCGTTAAACATCCTAAACGCAAGATTGTCCACCAAATACAATGGTGGAACAAAATTGTTAAAAAGGGTTAAAACATGAGAAAAACCTTTGAGTACATTAGGAGTAGACAAAACTCTTAGTTACTTGATCGACTTGCAAAAACACTTGCCTCCTTTTCAAAACCACACTCCACAACACTTTCAAAACAAAACTTTCAAAAACATTTGAAACATCTTTTCGAAAAGATACACACCCTTGTATATACTCAAACACGAGTCATTACAACGGTTGCCGAAACAAAGGCGTCTATTTCAAAACATTTTCAAAACACAAAGACACACACCATTTCAAGCAATCAAAAATCAAGGCAAGTGATCTAAAACCAAGTAACTAAGAGCCCATGGATAACCATGGATGAAAAGGGTTCTAATACCTTCCCTTTTCATAATCTACCCCCCGAACCCACGAAACATCTCAAAAGGTTTTTCCTGTGCTTTTTAACCTTTCCTTAGGATAAAATAAAAAGTCGGTGGCGACTCTTTCTAAACCGAACAAGTGCGAAAACAAACGCAAAATCCCAAGTCAGTTCTCCCACCGTATCACAGAACTGGCGACTCTGCTGGGGATTTCTTAAAAGTGGGGTTACCTTAGGGTTTAGATCACCTTTATATTCTTGCCTTGATTGCCTTGATTGCTTTACTCTTTTGGTCCTTATTTGGGTTTGTTGTAAATCCTACACCCGGATTTGGGGCACCTTCTTAGGTAAATAGCAATAAAACTGTGAGGGAATTGTGCGGGGTATACCGACACGGTTGAAGCAGTAAGCTATGTTAGTGTGACATATTTGTGAGTACCGGTAACCCTTGAGTTCAATCAAGGAGAGTACGGGGCCGCTGAGTGATGTCGTGAAGCACTAACGAACTCTTAGAACCTTAGTTGACCATCTTAGCCTTTTTAGGGGTAGTGAGATGACCGACTTTGGTGCAGTCTGAAGTTGGTAGATACTCGATACTACACTCATTGAGGGTTGTTTTCTTGGAATATTTTGGTCGCCAGTTAAGTGGCTAAACCAAAACAATGAACACAGAAAATAACCCAGTGATATTGAGCTCCTTAGAACCCGGTTTCTATTTTAGGACAGGATGAGCCAACTACACTCAAGAGGGTACTTACCTATGAAACCCCAATGCAAGCCTAAACCTAAGGACTTGTTTGCTTTGTGTGAATATGATTACCTGTATATACACTCACTTGCTTTTTTCATACATGTACATAACATCATAACATCATACCATGGCATTTTCAATAACCTTTTCAAGGATCTCGAGGGTTCTTTTGATGCAGGGTTACGTTGAACCAGACGTCTACCATGGGCAAGAGGTTTCTCCTCTAAACAAATGCCAATCAAAGATCAAATACAACAACTTGAATCAGGGGCTATGACCCACTTGACATGGTGAGCTTGATTCTCGTGGAAAGACATCCACCGATGCAAAGTTCTCCAATCAAAGATCAAGTGCAACAACTTGAATCAGGGGCTATGACCCACTTGACATGGTGAGCTTGATTCTCGTGGAAAGACATCCACCGATGCAAAGATCTCCAATAAAAGATCGAAGTTCAACCTCTAACATTCTCTTGTGTTTACCCCAGGAGATCCTTGAAAGCATGCATCCACATATCATGCATTGCATTTTGACGATCTTTCCTTTTTCAGGTTTCCTTACTCTCATACTGTTTATTTTAGTAAGAGATGGCTCTAGAAAGGACTGTCAAGGATATCTAGGACCATACTGCTCAGTTGCAGGAAATGTTCTTGAACCTGTCACTGGGGCAAGAAGAAATGAAAGCTCTCCTCACAAAGGGCTTGGTCCAGGAGACTTCAAACAATGCCATGAGTGATCAGCTTGCAGAGCTGCAGTTTGATTTGACAACCTTGAGGATCCAAGTGATGGGACAGTTAGTAGGCCAGATGGATCTCATCCAAGACCTGTCTCAAAGACAAGAGGAACTCAGAGCTCTCGTCCGCCAACTGCTTCAAAACAACCAACGGGGGCAAACATCTGAGGTTGAAGAGCAAGTCGCCGCTCAGCCTCCATCAACTCAAGAAAACAAGGGGAAGGCTCCTCTGCTTGCTTCAGGGTCACAACCCCCTCAACAATCTCGCCAGCGTCAACGGAGTAATCGGCGTAATCAAAATACGTCAGGAAGACATTTCTCTGAAACTGAGATAGCATCATCCTTCATACTGAAGCGCCTGTTGGAGGTCAACCTGCTTACTTTAAGGGATCCTCCTCGGAAGCTCAATACCTCCGCTCCTAACTATCATCCCGACGCATTTTGTGTTTACCACTCCTACAGTCCGGGTCACGACACCGATGACTGTTGGGCCTTGAAGAACAAGATTCAAGATCTTATCGACATTGGAGTGCTGGAATTCATGCCAGACGGCGAGATGAAAATCTTCCGTTAAGGAGTTCTCCACCTGAAGTGACAAAGCTCAAGCTGAAAGACTTTTGCTTCATTTGAATTTTCAAAGTTGTAATTTCTTTTGTTTTCAAACAATTAATTGTTGATGTTAAACTTTGTTCCATTAATGCATTGCATATGTTTGTCTTGAGTTCATCCATTCGTTTTCACTACTCTCACGCTTTCCTTATGATATTTAACTCTTGATAAAAAGCTGCAAGCCTTTAGAGGGAGGATGACGAAACAATACCGTAATCTCACACAGTATGCTTTTGAACAGACCTTGCTGATGATGTACAGGCATTTCTTTCAATTCCCAAACACTGGAGTTATAAGGAAGATAATCCCTAGTCAACCCCTTTGAGCCAAAGAAGTAGGAGTTTTCCGTTCTAAACAATCAAAACCTTTGATATAAACCTGGGGCAGGGTAGTCTCTCAGTTAATTCAAAAGAAAATGCGCGTTGAAGTCGCAAACTCTCAGTTCGTAACACAATGAACAACGTCCAAAAAAAGGAAAGCATTCCCTTGGAATCAAAAGACAGTGACGGTTCTCTATCATATAGACAATCATTATCTCTCAAAAAAGAAAAAGCCCACTGAGCCAAAACCTGTAAAGGAGGCTTAAGAAAGCTGGGGCATCCCGCTGACTATAATCTCAAAAACGGGAACAGTCGGGCAAAAGTTAGGGATAACAAATCAAAATCAAAATAGAGAGGTCATTAAAAATCCTCAACAACATGAAAAATGTTGCAAAGGAAAAAGGAGATGATGACTGTCTCCCAAATTCATCTGGTGAACCATCATCCAAAAGTCGTTCCAAACTCAAACAGAGTGCGACGCGCAATTAACTGAGCTTAGGGTTGAAGAACATCACGAAGAGCGGGTGGGTACAAATACACTTTGAGCCTTTATCCTTTGTTTCTTAAACCGTGAACCAGGCCACGTTACGACCCTTTAAAAGTCCTAATTGAAGCATGGGTTAGTTCGAAAGCGTACTGTTACAAAAGGTATCCTGACTCCTGTAAGGCTTTGCTCTAAAATCTTGTGTTGATTTGTCTTATGAAAAGTTTTCTGCTAAAAAACGCATTTTTTCGAAACTCCAGGACAAACATAAACGTTGCATTTCTTGAATATCACTGTTTGCATTTGGCTATTTGTTTGACAGCGAAGAAATTCATACAGCGAATGTTCGGAGGAACGAAAACTCTCTCAGTGAGCTCAATTATTTCAAAAGGATGACACTTCCATCGGCAAGTCTCCTATCAATAGGGGGCATGACATGTCACCATCCAATTAACCTGGGGCAGTCCAGTCAAGATTTCAACGAATCTCTCAAAGTTCAGTGAACTCGGGGCAAGTCTCCTTCATCTTCACTTGGGGCATTCGAATGTCAAAAGTGTTCAACAATTCCTTCATCACCTGTTGGAAGTTACAGTCGTCAAAAACCAAATTCAAGTTATGAAACACGGATTTAACCGGATAGTATCTTGATCTCTACAGCATACTGTGAAGACCAGACTACGACCGGATAACAGTGTCAGATTACCGCAAAGCCTGGATTACGACCAGATAGTGGGATCTCCTGAATTCAAGTTATGAAGCCCGGATTTGACCGGATAATATCTGGATCTCTACAGCATACTGTGAAGACCGGACTACGACCGAATAACAGTGTCAGATTACCGCAAAGCCTGGATTACGACCAGATAGTGGGATCTCCTGAATTCAAGTTATCAAGCCCGGATTTAACCGGATAGTATCTTGATCTCTACAGCATACTGTGAAGACCGGACTACGACCGGATAACAGTGTCAGATTACCGCAAATCCTGGATTACAACCAGATAGTAGGATCTCCTGAATTCAAGTTATGAAGCCCGGATTTGACCGGATAGTATCTTGATCTCTACAGCATATTGTGAAGACCGGACTACGACCGGATAACAGTGTCAGACTACCGCAAAGCCTGGATTGCGACCAGATAGTGGTATATCTTCAGCACAAGCCGTGAAGCCCGGATTCGACCGGATAACAGCTTAACAAGTTATTGTGAAGACTGGATTACGACCAGATAGCAATACAAAGTTTCTGTGAAGCCTGGACTACGACCAGACAGCAGTCAAGAATACTACGAAACCTGGATTGCGACCAGATAGTGGTATATCTTCAGCACAAGCCGTGAAGCCCAGATTCGACCGGATAACAGCTTAGCAAGTTATTGTGAAGACTGGATTACGACCAGATAACAGTTAACCCTCAAGAATGAAGACTCTCATCCTTGAAGCCTCAGAAGACTGGTATACTCCCAATTTCTGACCCTGAACAAAATCAAGATCTAGAGATAGTTCAAGATGTGACCCAGAGATGGCGACATTCAGTAACTTATTCCAGATCAAAACCACTTGGGGCATTCGAATGTCAAAAGTGTTCAGCAATTCCTTCATCACCTGTTGGAAGATACGGTCCAGATGTGCTCCAGACACGGTTGCCATTCTGTCACCTTTCTTAAGTTCCGGATCAACACCTGTAACAAGCCAGGAAAATATCTGTGAACGACTGATTATGGATTAACACCTATAACAAGCCAGGAAATTATCTACATTACCACTTGGGGCATTCGAATGTCAAAAGTGTTCAGCAATTCCTTCATCACCTGTCGGAAGATACAATTTCATATACGCTCCAGACACGGTAGCCATTCTGTCACTCATTCAGATCCTAGTTACAGTTTCAGATATACTCCAGACACGGAAGTCATTCTGCTACTCATACAGATCTCTACTCCAAGATACAGTCCAGATACGCTCCAGACACGGTAGCCATTCTGTTACTCATTCAGATCCTAGTTACAGTTTCAGATACACTCCAGACACGGAAGTCATTCTGCTACTCATACAGATCTCAAATCCAAGATGTAGTTTTACACGGACTCATCATCAGGAAACCCTACACCGGTTCCTTCTCAAACTCAAAAGATTCTTACTTAAGATCTAGAAATAGTTCAAGATGTGACCCAGAGATGGCGGCATTCAGTAACTTATTCCAGATCAACACCTGCAGCAATCAGAAGATTCTTGCAATCCCCAGCCAGAGAGTCTTCCAGAAGCTAACTCCCCTCAGAGTCAAGTTTCAATATCCCCAGCGGAGCTAAAACTCCCAATTATCAATCCCCAAGCAGAGTGAAGACTCTCATTCTCAGTTCCTCACAGAATATTCGAATATTCTCCAGTGAAGATCTCCTCAAGACAGGAAGTCCCCAGTAGTTTGGCATACAACCCAAGCTCCTGATTCTCCAACAGTGGTCCCAAGACTTCTTGTGATCAAAGATTCTTTCCCTCCACAGCAGCAGCCAAGGATTTATTTTCCCCAGCAACAATCAAGATTCTTTTATCTCCATCCATCCAGGATTCATCTATCCTCAGCAAGACAGCTCATCAGCTTACATGCGCATTCATCAGATTCATATCATAAACATTGGTGTAACATACATTGCATCATGCATCATGACATTTCATACAACTAACCCTTTACCTTTTTAGGAAAACATCAGTCAACAGACAAAGATCATCATCTTCCGAGATTCTTTCTAGAAATAGTTCAGATGTGACCCGGACACGGCGACATTCTGATACTTATTCCAGATTCACTCGGAGATAGTTCAGATGTGATCCAGACACGGCGATATTCTGATACTTATTCCAGATTCACTCAGATGCAGTTTTACACGGACGCGTCATCAGGAAACCCTACATCGGTTCCTTCTTCACTTCGAGACTTCTGAAAACAGTTTACGGATTCTTCCCAACACCGGATGTTAATCTATCACTTGTTCAGATGCAACTTTTGAAAATAGTTTACAGACGCTTCCCAACAACGGATGCTGCTCTATTGCTTATTCAACTCCAACTCCTGAAAACAGTTTACAAATTCTCCAAAACATGGATGTCAATCTATCGCTTGTCCAGACCCCCAGTTCAGAGATGTTCCAAAAACATGGATGCCTTTCTGATACTCGTCCACTCACCGGTGACATACAGTTCAACAATCACCTTCAGATGGCATCTATAAGCCCATCATCCTCCAAGACATTTCCAAATGGCATCTTTAAGCCCATTTCCAGATGGCATCTATAAGCCTATCCTCCTACCAGCAGTCACCAAATGGCATTTGTAAGCCCACTCACCTCCACCATCACATCACCGAGTGCAAATTTTTTGGGCACTCTAGTGTCCAATCTCCTTTTACCCTCGAGTCGCGAAAGGCAAACTTGCCAATCTAACTCTTCAGGTCCAAGAAGATTGAACAGGGGCAACTGTTGTACCCCAAAATTTGCCCTCATATTTTTCCACAAGAAATCACAGCTTCAGGCTTTTCCTGATTTTTCAGACTGGCTCAAGAATCGGTCAAACAGACTTTTCTCGTCAGTCAGACAAAATTAGGGTTTTCATTGATTTTCATGGCTCTGGAACAATTCAAACAGTTTGCTTAGGGTTTGGTTGATTTTGGCTTAGCTTTGATCAGGCGAACGCTTCTTTGGCATTTGATCAGGAACTAGGGTTTTTGTGCGTGCATTCTCAAAAAGAATTAATCCCACGGTGCTTTTCAAGTTATTCCGAGATATGGACTGAGGCTTTGGATTGAGTTTGCAATGTTTGACTAAATCAGTGAAAAGAGTCCTTTGGATTGAGTTTGCAGTGTTTGATTGAGTCATTAAGAGAAAAGACATTTGGGCAGTTGTGTGATTGACTGTGCTTTGCTTTGGATTTTTGAAGCGCCAGGTTTATTAATTGATCGATGCTAAAACCACAATGTTTATTTAATTGTTTATTTATTCTAAGTTAAGATAATTGGAATTTATTTCCATTTATTATAATTTAAGAATTATAAATAATAAAATAAATAATTGAAAAGAAGAAAAGGAATTAACTGATAAAAAATGGATTTTATTCATCTTTAATTATTCGTTACAATTGTTGTTTGAATACAGTATTTATTTACAAACTATTCTAATAATGATTAAAATAATTGAAATGAAATAAAACTATCCTAATTCCTAAGTCTTCATCTTCTATCCATTACTCCAATGCTCCATTGAATTTTATCTGCAAAACAAAGAAAAGAAGAAAAAGTCAGAAGCAGATAAATTGAAATTAAAGGCAAACAGTTAATTTGGGTTCATCATTAAAGGCAACTGGCTGGAATCAGTTCGCCCTCTCTGCAAATCACGGGATTTCTCCCGGTTCACAGAGAAGGATGAAAAATGCTTGCAACAAAAGTATTGAAATGCACAAAAGATTTAATTGCACAAATTCAAAAGGGGTCAAACAAAGCTGCATAGTCCAAAAGTTTCAAACTGAATGGCATAAACGAAGTCCAAATCCAAAATGAACTATAAAGTCACAAATTCAAACTATCCAAAAAAACTGCTAAAAAGGTGCAAAGCTGCCCAAAAGATATCTCAAGATATCAAAGTATCAAAAATTGTCACAAAGAAGCAGAAAATATGGAAGCAGTACACAAAGTATGCAGGTTAAAACCAATATTGCAAGCAAGGTTTCGTTCTCATCATTTTTCCAGCAGTGCCTTTTCAGAACATAAGGACAAATAAGCAATATAATATGCTTAAAACTGTACCAGAGAGAGAGGGAAGAGAGAAAGAGAGTACAGGCTTACTGGCTTCAGGCATAAAGAAATATATACAACAAACTCATCAAGTGAGTAAAAGAGGATAAGAAATAAAAAAAAAACAAAAACAAGAGGGGAACTTTGAAAAACACAGTGAAGCTCTCAAAAACCTGTTTCTCATAAAACACCCTGCATAAAAACCTTACAACCTGTTGAAGCCCAAGCCTCCAACACCAACCTGCTGAAGCCTCAAAGAGGAACCAAGCTGATAACCTGCTGAAGCAAACAGCAGGTCAAGCCAAAGCCTAAACTGATATCACAACAACACAAACCTTTCAACCAATGTCCAAATTTGCATAAACCAAGGCCTGTAACCTCAAACTGTCCAGCCTAAAACCTGTCAAACCTTGAACCAAAGCTCAAACTGAGGCAAGCCTGAAGCGAGCCTCATCAAGCCTTAAACCAGTAAAACTTGCATTAACCTGTCAAGCCTTAAATCTTACCTGATTAAAAACGCCAAATCATGTCAAAGCTTACAAACCTCTAAGCTGCATAAGCCTCACGCCCATAACCTGTTTTCGAAGCATTCAAAGGCAACACAAAGAGGCCCTCAGAGGAAGCCTCATTATAGGGCAGGCATCAAGGCGACAAGAAGAAGAAGATAAAGAAGCATTCAGGGGGGTAAGCACACAAAGAAACACCTCAGTATAGCAATATTCAAGATCAAAGATACAGAGTAAGGCAATCAAAGCCTCAGACAACCGTCGTCATAGGGTTTTGAACAACAATACAACACTCACAAGCATATTCAGTATAGCCAACATTAACAAGCAAGCATGTCAGTAATCACCATCTCAAAATCAACAAAGGCAACATAAGCATACCAAGGATAACAAGAGAAGCGCGTAAAGGCAACCAGAAGAGAAAAGAGGGGATAAAAACTAAGGCTCTCAAACATCATCACTGAACCAATAATTTTAAGAGGCAAAGAGAAGATACCAGTTTCCAGCAAGCTAGCTCAAACGCTCATCATCATCATCCCCTCGCCGTCAAGCCGCCTGAGCGCCTCCATCTTCATTCCTCCCCCGTCTCTAAGGTTGAAGGTAGTATTTTTTCTGCTCATTCTTCTCACCATTTCATGCAAAACATAATAATAATCATGAATCAAACCATGAAGTTTAAAATCGTACGATTGTTCTAAAGACCTAAAACATAAAGAGGGTGAAATCGTTACCCTTTTCGCGTATTGGCTTGGTTTAACCATGGAGAGGGAAGGAGCCAGAGGTAGCGCTGGTGGCTAGGTAAGGAGGGACGTTGTTCAAAAATCCATGGCCAAGAGAACGAAGAGGAACAAGGACAAACGGCGCTGTAACTCTCAAGCTCGTGAACCCTAATGACACAAAACTCACGAACCCTAAGACAAAAACTTGTCACGAAGCTTGGGCCTCGCCCCATTCTAGCAATGCCTGAGCCCACCCGGATTTGAGACACACCCCCCTTTCTGTTTCCCTTATTTCAGCTTGGGCCTAAAACCCTTTGAGCCCATCCCATCCTTTTTAACAAAACCTATTGATTTTTAAATTAATTTTATATTAATTTTTGCTTTGTTAAACAAATACACTAATTTTATTTTACATTAATTAACCATACTTTTTTATAACTTACTTAATACTAATTTTACATTAACAATACCTTATATATATATATATATATATATATATATATATATATATATATATATATATATATATATATATATATATATATATATATATATATATATATATATATATATATATATATATATATATATATATATATATATAACATAATTAAATTTTATATAGAAACTAATAGAAATAATATTTTTCCTTAAACTTGAAATTTTTACTTCCTTTAATTAAAATTTTTTATACATGAAATGTTAATTTTCTTAAGTTAACACTTTTCTTTTCCTAAAATACTTTATTTGTACATAAATACAATAATACATAATTTTCTTAAATTTGAAATATTTTCCCTTTTCTTCAATTAAAACCTTGTACATATCTAATAAAATACAAAATGATAACAATATAAATGAAGTATTCAAATTTCTCATTAAGTTAACGATACTTAATACATTAACATTTCGCACCTTGTAAATAAATTACATATACAAATACAATACATATACATTGACACATTCACATTTGCTTTATTCTTATACATTGTTGTACATTTGATTACATATTACATTTGATCGCAATTCGATTTGGTTGTAAACTATTTGGACACTATTCTCTTTAAGTCTCATCCCCCATTTGTAACTAATTGTACCCCCACCCCCGGATACTATTTGTAATAGCATAGACTTTAAATTCCCGCAATTTATCGCTTTCAAATATACCATGGTTAGACCTAGGGTTTGTATGTACATAAAATCAAACGCTAGATAACCTAATACAAGACAAATACATGAAATCAATACAAAATCACACTTGCATCCCCTAGGGTAATCCCACATGTTGCCTTCCAAAATGGGCCATTCTTGCACGTCGAGTTTCTTTGGAAAAACAATTCAAATGATCATAAGTCCCTCGATGACGCTTTCGAAAGTTGCCTATCAAAATGATCAAGTCCCCTCAAGAAAATTACCAAAGACACTTGGCACCATTGCATTCATGGTCCATACGATGACCCTCTCCCGTCCCATTAAACATCCTAAATGCAAGATTGTCCACCAAATACAATGGTGGAACAAAATTTTTAAAAAGGGTTAAAACATGAGAAAAACCTTTGAGTACATTAGGGGTAGACAGAACTCTTAGTTACTTGATCGACTTGCAAAAACACTTGCCTCCTTTTCAAAACCACACTCCACAACACTTTCAAAACAAAACTTTCAAAAACATTTGAAACATCTTTTCGAAAAAATACACACCCTTGTATATACTCAAACACGAGTCATTACAACGGTTGCCGAAACAAAGGCATCTATTTCAAAACATTTTCAAAACACAAAGACACACACCATTTCAAGCAATCAAAAATCAAGGCAAGTGATCTAAAACTAAGTAACTAAGAGCCCATGGATAACCATGGATGAAAAGGGTGCTAATACCTTCCCTTTTCATAATCTACCCCCCGAACCCACGAAACATCTCAAAAGGTTTTTCCTGTGCTTTTTAACCTTTCCTTAGGATAAAATAAAAAGTCGGTGGTGACTCTTGCTAAACCGAACAAGTGCGAAAACAAACGCAAAATCCCAAGTCAGTTCTCCCACCGTATCACACCAGGGCTTTTCTGTTACCTCTTCAGTCTCAAGATCACAGCAATGTGCAGGTTCGTCCAATCTTTCAATAATGATCTGGGGAGCCTCGTTGTCCCAATTGACTTTGAACATAGAAGACATCGTAGCCAACATGTCCGCCAACTGATTCTCCTCTCTAGGGAAGTGTTCAAAGGTAATCTCCTTGAAATGGGGAAGCAATGTCAACACATACTCCTTGTAAGGAATAAGATTTGGGTGTTTCGTATCCCACTCGCATTTGATCTGACTGATCACGAGAGCGGAATCTCCGAAGACACTCATAAACTTAATCCTTAGGTCAATTGCTGCTCGAAGACCCATAATGCACGCTTCATACTCCGCCATATTGTTGGTGCAGTTGAAACATAGTCGGGCGGTAAACAGAGTATGAGAGCCTTTAGGAGATATGATCACGGTGCCAATGCCATTACCCAAAGCGTTCGAAGCTCCATCAAAGTACATAGACCATCGGGATCCTTCCTCAGATCCTTCATCCGGTCCAGGTGTCTCACAATCAGTTACTGACATGATATTCTCGTCCGGAAATTCAAAGTCCATGGACTGGTAATCATCCACTTCCTGATGTGCCAAATGGTCTGCAAATACACTTCCTTTGATTGCTTTTTGAGTTGTGTACTGGATGTCATACTCATCAAGATCATCTGCCATCTTGCTATTCTTCCGGACAAGGCAGGCTTTTCGAAGATATACTTGATTGGATCCATCTTTGAAATCAACAGAGTAGTGTGAGTCAGCACATACTATCTCAGCCGGTGAGCAGCCCATGCCAAAGCGCAACAAGTTTTCTCAAGCAGTGAGTATCGGGTCTCACAGTCGGTAAACTTTTTGCTAAGGTAATAAATAGCATGCTGTTTTCGGCCAGACTCGTCATGCTTCCCCAGCACACACCCCATTGAGTTGTCAAGTACTGTCAAGTATAAGATCAGAGGTCTCCCTTCAACTGGTGGCATAAGGATGGGTGGTTCTTGGAGATACTCTTTGATCTTTTTGAAAGCGGCCTGACATTCATTGTTCCAACGTACCACTTGATCTTTCTTCAGTAGCTTGAAGATTGGCTCACAAGTAGCAGTTAGGTGCGAGATGAATCGGGCAATATAGTTCAGTCGTCCTAGAAAGCCTCTGACCTCCTTATCTGTCTTGGGAGCTGGCATCTCTTGTATGGCTTTCACCTTGGCAGGGTCCACTTGAATACCTTTGTCGCTTACAACGAAACCCAGTAGCTTACCAGACCTCACCCCGAAGGTGCACTTGTTCGGGTTCAATCTCAGCTTATATAGCTTCAACCTGTCAAACAGCTTCTGTAGATGGTCAAGGTGTTCCTCCTCAGTCTGGGACCTCGCAATCATATCGTCGATGTAAACTTCAATCTCATGGTGGATCATGTCATGAAACAAAGCAACCATGGAACGCTGATATGTTGCCCCATCATTCTTCAACCCAAAAGGCATGACCTTGTAACAAAAGGTACCCCACTGAGTAACAAAGGTCGTCTTCTCCATGTCTTCGGGAGCCATCTTAATCTGGTTATAACCGGAGAAACCATCCATGAAGGAAAAGACCTTGTGCTAAGCGGTATTGTCAACCAGAACATCGATGTGAGGTAGAGGGAAGTCATCCTTGGTACTGGCCCTGTTCAGATCCCTGTAGTCAACACACATTCGGACCTTACCATCCTTCTTCGGTACCGGAACCACATTGGCAACCCATTGAGGGTAAGAAGTCACTGCTAGAAAACCGGCGTCAAACGGTTTCATAACTTCAGCCTTGATTTTCTCATACATCTCTGGGCGCATACGGCGAACCTTCTGTTTTACCGGAGGACAGTCTTCCTTGGTAGGCAGGCGATGAACCACAATGTCAGTATCCAACCCAGACATATCTTCGTAAGACCAGGCAAAGATTTCAACGTAGTCATGCAGCATCTGAATCAACCGTTGTTTCACACTAAGCTCCAGATTTACACCAATCTTGACTTCCTTCTTGTCTGTCTCAGTACCCAGATTCACTGTTTCCACTGGCTCTTCGTGTGGCTGAATGGCCCTTTCTTCCTGGAGTAGCAGTCTTGCAAGTTCGCCTGGCACTTCGCAATCATCTTCACCTTCGTCTTCGGCTAAGTTGATCGGATTTTCGAAGTCATAACTGGCAGTAGTAGAGTCGTTACCAGTGAGATCCAGAGTGGATTGAGACCTGTGTATGTGAGTGTGTGTAAAATAGCTGTTTTGCAATATATAATAAAGAAAAACAAGGAGCGCAAAGTTTGAAATGCAAAAGACGTCCAATGCTTTTATTAATGATATATGAAAATGACACACAAAAGCCCCCACAAATGAAGCCACGGTGCCCCGGGTAAGACACCGGGCCATAAAGTTTCAAAACATTGTCGGTTACAAATTCAAAACAAAGAGTTCATTACTGGTTAACAAAAGTAATAGGGATGAAGTCCTTTGCTGTCCAGTTGCTTGGTCCACCGTTGGTCGTAGGATAGATCCAGCTGTCGAATTCAGACTCCTCCACATCATCTTCAATGGCATTTACTCCCGAGTTGCTGATGAACACGGGAGGTCTTCCAATCCTTGCACTTCGAACAACCCTTTGAGCTTTTGTAGTGAAACCCAAACCAAACTTGTTAGTCTTCTGAGTAAAATCAGGGAGTCGGCCCCAATTTGCACACTCACCCCTCTCAATAACAGCCTGAGCATCTTTTAAGGAAGCCATCTTCATAGGAGAATCTTCAAACACAGTCTCAGCTGATGCCAGTGTCTGAGGAACCTCTTCAAAATGCTGAAATGGGGTCTCAATGAACTCCCCATCCATCTCTACGTACCTGAACGAGTTAAGGTGGCTGACCATATACTCTTCCTCCCCTTGTACTGTCACAATCTTCCCTCTGACCGGGTACTTCAGCTTCTGGTGGAGTGTTGAGGTTACAGCTCCAGCTTTGTGGATCCATGGACGACCCAGCAAACAAGAATAGGATGGCCAAATGTCCATAACGTAGAATGTAGAATTGAAGACCTGAGAACCAACTTTAATTGGAATATCAACTTCACCATGCACTATCCTTTTAGACCCGTCAAAGGCTCTGACAATGATGTTACTTAGCTTTAGCTCTAACCCCTCGCAATCCAACCGGTGTAGAGCTTTCTTGGGCAAGACGTTCAATGAGGAACCAGTGTCAACCAATACATGTGCAAGAGTAGTGCCCCTGCATTCAATGGAGACATGCAGGGCATCATTATGGTTCTTCCCTTTAACAGTCAAATCGGCGTCGGAGAAACCCAAACCATTATCAGCAGTTAAATTGGCCACACAATCGGTAAACTGATCAGCTGATGTCTCTTGCGGCACGTGGGCCGTTTTCAGGAAGGTAATCAGAGCCTTGGCGTGGGCCTCTGAACACAACAGTAGTGACAACATAGAAATCTTGGATGGGGTTTGCGCCAGCTGCTCAACTACGTTATAATCACTTTTCTTAATAATCTTCAGAATCTCTTCCATCTCCTATTTGGAAGCTTCAACAGTAATAGTCTTCGGTGCCTCCGTCTGGGCAGGCATATCAGTGGTGATCCCTTTGCCCCGAGCGTTAGATGACTCGGCGACAGGGGTAAGGATAGGAACTTGATCAGGAATCGTGATAGGTACACTTGCAGGTGTAATGATAATAGGTCTTCGGACAGTTGGTGGAGCAATATCAGGTGAGAAAAGTCTACCGCTGCGGGTGACTTTAGCAGGCCCAGTAATGTTGCTGACGCCGGTATCAGCATCCAACTCTTGCTTAACTCCTAGAACATAAACATCTACCCCATAGTGCCAAGGGACAGCTTTGTCAGAGGTGTAGGGGATGGGCCCCGGAACAGTGATGATTACGGGTGCGATCTTCGGAGTAGATGTAATTCTAACAAGCTTCCTCGAGGGAGCCTTGGAAGAATTGTTGAAAATGGTAATGATGGCAACTTCTTTAGTAGGAATGGAAGGAACAACAATCTTCTCAAACAGGATCTCCTTATTATCCATCAGGTTTTGGATACCTTACTTCAGAAATGGGCAACCAGTAGGTAAAACAGAACACATATGGCAACCTTCGCCACAGCCCGGAAATAAACTGGCTAGCAATAGGTTCTTCTTGACAGTCATCAGAGGGGTAACAATATCATCCACGGAAACTACAAACAAGTATTCCTCTACAGCATTTACTCCATGTTTGGGCATGGGAGCAGTCACAACATTAGGCCTCTCGGGCGCCTCAAACTCAATCTCCTTTGCATCAATTAGGTCTTGCACCCTGTTCCTCAAAACCCAACAATCATCTGTATTATGCCCCGGGCTATCAGAGTGAAAAGCGCAGCAGGCATTAGGGTTGTATTTTGGTGATGTGGTACTTGGATTCTTCGGAGCTTCTTTTAGAGTTGCCAAATTGGTATTCAGCAACTGTGGTAAAATCTGAGACAAAGTCATGCTGAGACGAGTGAATTGTCTCCGAGGTATCTCGTTTGTTTATTGTGATGCTGAGGAGCACCAGTAGGTTTTGAAATAACAACCGCATTGATAGCTTGGCGGTGTTCAGGTCTATTCTGTCCTCTCAAACTGTAGACAGCACTGGACTCTTTCTTAAACGGTTTCTTCTTGGTGCTCGATGAGGCACCCTTATGTATCTTCCCGGCCTTAATACCAGCTTCAATCCTCTCACCAATCAGAATAAGATCTATAAATCCAGCTGAAGAGCTTCCAATCAGATGATTAAAGAATGGACCAGACAGGGTCCCCAGAAACATGTCAACAAGCTCACGATCGGCCAAAGGTGGTTGCACCCTTCCGGCAAGGTGTCTCCATTTCTGAGCATACTTTTTAAATCCTTCACCTGTTCCTATTAACATACCCTGGAGTTGGGTACGTGTAGGAGCAAGGTCGGAGTTGTATTGGTACTGCCTATAGAACGCAGTAGCCAAATCTTCCCAGCTACGGATACTGGCTCCATCCAACTGATAGAACCACTCAAGTTGAGTCCCTGAGAGACTGTCTTGAAAGAAATGGATCCACAAGTTCTTATCAGCAGTGTAAGGTTAGATCTTCCTCACATATGACCGGAGGTGCAGCTTTGGACAGGAAACTCCGTCATACTTGGCAAAGGCAGGTGCCTTGAACTTATGGGGAATCACCACCTCAGATGATAGACCTAGATCTCCGAAGTCCAGACCGGGTACCTTCTGTATTTCCATAGCGCTCAAACGGTCTTCTAGTTGTTTGTACTTATCCTCAGCAGGAGGATACTGTTCTTCATCATAGTCCATTTCGTTGTCGGAGACCATAGGGCTAGGAGCCCTCCTTTCTTGTGGACTATCTTTCCCTCCAAATGAGGTGGTCAGATCAACTTCATTCTGCATCTCGTTTCCAAACCTGCGTCCAGTATTGAACAGGATGATCCTCTTCTTCTTCTTCTTCTCTTTCATAATCAAAGTCTTCAGGTTCTGCTGACCTTTAGCCAGATTCATGAACAACTCTTGAAACTAGGCATTCTGGGCCTGGAGGGCCTTGATAGCTTGCTCAGTTGAAGGTTCAGCAGACATGATGATTGCTGAAATAAACAGCGAAGAAGATAAGAGACTTGTAATGGGTACCTGTTTATGAAGTGCATGGGATAAAATGCGTATGATTTATGATTTCAAAGACAATCGAGATTCAAATTTGTAAACAAGAAAGGAAACACACTTTATTAGATTTAAACTTCAAAATTTAAATTGTTCAACAAACTGCCCCTTAGGCAGAATGGAAATACTGAAAAGTAAATGAAAACTGTAAAAGAAATCCTCAAAGGTCCATCAATGCTCCCATGGTCTCTTCTTCTCAGTGCGGACATAATCATTCAGGATCCGCTTATTCTCCAACTATCTGGCCAGCTTCTGGATCTTCTGCTCTTGTTCATTGAACCTCTCTCGGTAGGACTCCCGTTCTTCCCGTAGTTGCATCCAAGACCTCTTCAGTGTCCCAATGTCAGTGGGCATATAAGGGTGGAGAATAGTTGGAAGAACCCCCTCCTTATCAGCAACTTCAAGAGTAACAGGCCTGACAGCTTCATATGGCATACCTAGCTTCTGGGCACGGATGCGGATCCATCTGAGATATGGCTCCATTGGCAGAGAAGTCTTTGGACCTAACTCATGTGGATCAGATTGGTGAACTCTGTCCCAAGCCCTTATGAATCTACGACGTAGCTCGTCACTATCTCCCTGAAAATTAAAGATGATATGAGGCATCAACATCTCATGAGGCCCTTCTCTTCTGGCTCTTCCAAACTGACGGAGAGCTAAGCATGGGTTATAAGAAATCCCTCCATGGAGTCCGATCAATGGAACATTAGGATACTCTCCACAGCGATCAATGACAGTCACCTCATCCATACCTTTGAGAGTCCAGATAATGTCATCATTAGAAAGAGACATCACCCTATAAGCCCAGCCCATTCCTTCTTTGTTCTTTAGTACGGACTTAGGGAGGTGCGAAATAAACCACCTCGACAATAAAGGAGCACAGCACATCAAAGTTCCCCACTTTTGGGCAGTACGAACATAGAGCTGATGAAGGATATCACCCAAGAGAGTGGGTACCGGATTCTGAGAGATGAAGATCTTGATGGCATTAATATCAACAAAAGTGTCGAGATTCGGAAACAATACCAGACCATAAATCAAGAGAGCCAGAATGTCCTCGTACGCCTTGAAGTCTAAGCTGTCCCAGAAGCAATTAGCTTTGTCAACCAAAAACTTAGCCAGAAAACCCTTAGCTCCACTTCTAGTCTCCCAGTTAGCCATTACCTCCTCCTTGGTCAAGTGAAGGGCTGCAGCAATTTCTTCGGGCTTAAGAGTCTTCTCCCATCCAGTAAATGGGGTCTGTTCCAAGACGGAGATACTGAGTAGCTCAGAGAACTCTTCTAGAGTAGGAACCAGCTGGAAGTCCTGGAAAGTAAAACAATGGTACAGCGGATCATAGAATTGGACCAGAACACTCATCATTTGCTCGTCCAATTTTGAAGTGACCAAACTGAGAAGAGAACCATGCCTTCCGATGAAGGAAGTAGTGTCTGGAATCCTGACAACCAAATCTTTAAGCAGGGTAGGTACTTGGACAAAGTTGATCCGGATAGTATTCCTACGCATGGGCATCATGATGACCTACAAAACAGAGCAAAGATGAAACCCTCTTGTCTTTGAAATAGGTTAGTCCTTATGCAAAATGTATGCAATGTTATGATGTCATGATGTCATGGTAAAGTCACACCACAAGTATCCACAGAAAGCAAACATGGTAAAGGCACACAAATCATACTGAGAGCCCTTAGATTTCAGGCTGGCATGGAGCTTAGGTACTACCCTCTTTCAGTTTAGTTGGTTAAGACCTGTCCTAAAAAATAGTAAATGGGTTCTAGAGGATCTCAATATCACTGACTACCCTCAATCGGTCATAATTCCAGTTTAGCAACCTTTTCTTGCAGCCGGAATCATCGCGAGAGTTTAGTCTCAATGAGTGTAGCATATTGCTACTGTTCTATGGCCAAGTTGGTCAATTTAAGGTTCTAAGGTCAGTTGGTGCTTAATGACTCCTCAGAAGACCCATATTCTCCTCGTTCCAACACAAGGGATATCGGTACAGACCAAGGTGCCACACCAACGTAGCTACTGCTTCATCTGTGTCGGTCTACGCCAGACAGATCCCTCACAGTTTATTGCTACTTACCTAAAGGGTATCCCCAGATCTGGGTTAGGATCTATAGAACTTCGATACAAGCCCACAAAATTAAAGCATACAAAGCATACAATTGAAAACATAGTGATCTAATCCTAAGGTACACCTCACTTATATGTCCCCAACAGAGTCGCCAGTTCTGTGATCGGTGGGAATAGAACTGACTGTTTTTGAATGCTGGTTCGCGTTTGCGTTTGTTTTCGCAAAATGTCGCGGTAAGCAAGAGTCGCCACCGTCTTTTATTTTATCCAACAAGGAAAGGACAAAAGCACAGAAAAATTCCTTTTCGAGACGTTTCTCGGGTTCGGGAGGTAGATTATAGAAAGGGAAGGTGTTAGCACCCTTTCTATCAGTGGTTATCCACGGGCTCTTAGGTACTTGCTCATTATGTTTTCAAAAATTTGCTTTTCTTTGTGATTGTGGGTTTGAAAAAGAGTTTTGTTTTTGAAAGGGATGTAAGTACAAAAAGTTTTGTTTTGTTTTTAAAAGGAGCAAGTACTTAAGAACATCTACCTACTCAAAAAGGAATTAAATTGTGCAAGTGTCCTTTAGACAATGCTATCCCACTATTGAGGAGTAGGTAGCATCGTCGTTGGAGTTTTTGGGTCAATTCGATTAAGGGACGTGTGGTCACTAAAGCAATGTTAGGATGCCTTAGGGGTAACCCTAATGTCTTAGATCATTTTATCTGAGGCAACCGTTTCGAGGCAACTTATGATCTTTGGACAGGAGGGCGACCTCTAAAACTTCCTATACTCAATGACCACGTTCGAGGCAACCAAGTGAGGTGTACCCTAAGAGTGGCATGTGCGAGTGTATTGTTTTTCAGTTTTATTATCTTTGTACATGCTAATGGTGAGCTACTGTTGATTTTAAATTAAAAGTTGATCTTGTCATGCATTGCCTATTATTCAAACATCTAACAGTTAATGGTTGCGGAAATTAAATTTGCGGGAAATAAATCTACGCTATTACAAGGCGTCGGGTATTTACATCGCCAAAGACAAACCCTTAAAAATTAAATTGCGAAAAGTAAATAAAAGCGATAAATAAATCCTAATTTAAAACTATTACATCCTCGAAGCAATTACAATATTGAAATATGGATCAAAAATTATACGTGCGCGAGAAAATTAAATCGGAATGTTTTTTAGGGTTTTGACCCTTTTTAATCATTAAATAAAGCATATTTTTGTCATTTTTTGAATTAAAAATTAGTCTAAATTAATAATTGAATTAATTAATTAAATGAAAATATTTTTGAGTTTTTATTTTAATTAAGGAAATAAAATAAGAGTGATTAAAAAGTTAATAAAAATCCTAATTCTAAATCAATTTTAATTTATTGCAAAATATATTATTATTAAACCTAATTAAAAAACTAAATAAATTAATTGATTGCTTATTTACAAAAATAAATAATAAAATTAATGGAATTAATAAAAATATTATTTTGATTTTGGGTTTTCTGATTTTTATTGAGAAAAATAAATTATTGGGTTAGTAATTAAAAAAATAAAAAATAAATAATTATAAATAAAATAAGAAAATAATGAAGGAAATAAAAAAAAGGCAAACTCAGGGGGGTGTTGGGCCCAATTTGGTGGTGAAAAGAGCATTTCTGAGGCCCAATACGTCCAGGCCTTGTTGGACTTTTGTGATTGTCCACATGTTCATTGACTTGAGACCATGGTAGTCTCCTATTCCAGGCCATTGGATCTACTTTGTAGCCACGTAGCCTTTGAGATCTGGAGGTATATGGTACTCCCTGCTTGCTGAATCCACATGGAATAGCCTGAAATAAAATGATAACAAAGTTTTGGGGGACCTGGGATTCGAACCCAGGTCCCAACGCTCATTGCCTGCGCGCTCAACCACTCCAACTGGCTTGTTTTATTGTTAATGAAATAAGAAGAAAATATTATATAAAAAAACAAAACGCTAAGGCTGAAACAAAAAAAAAAGAAAGAAAGAGCGCCACTGTTTTGAATGGGCCAATAGCACAAGGACACGCCATCATCTTCTTCAAACGACCCTGGTTATTTACCTGTGGATTTTTTATCCGCAGGAAGTTTCGTAGGGTATCTCAAAAACCCTCTCCAGGCCATGTAAACGACAACCAAGAGTACCAATGCATTTGTTTCTTTCTCCTGGTCATCCCTGTAACCATTGTTTGGCCCAATTTATCCTGCATCGAAAACGCCTAAAAATCAAGAACAAAAACCCTAATTCTGGACACGGGGTTATAAGCCACAAAAATAAAATCAAATATTACAGAAACGTTGGAAATTGAATGGTGAGTATGAATGTACAAGAAAATTGGCAAGAGGATGCAAGAAAACGATTTCACGATGCCATGTTCAGAGCTTGGTTCGTGATGACTTACAGTGCGATTTAGGCAATGAGAAAGCTTGGTTTTGATTGGTATTGGTTCACTGGATGGCAGGGAAGAGAGTAATGTTGAGCTTTTGGTCTGAATTGGCCTCCAAGGTTGTTTTCGATCTCACACTTTTCAAGCTTTTTCACAAACTTGGTATGGCCGTTTCTGCAGAGCTTTTTGCGTCCTCCCTGTCTGGCTTGCTTGTGTGAGTGTTATAGAGTGAATTGGGGTTGGTCTTTTGGTCTCAAATCAAGTGCATTGAAGATTCATGATTTGGTTTTGATCACCATTATCAAACTTCCAAAAATAGGCCAAATCTGATTTTTTATGCTTGAATGAGCCTTGATACGAATTGACTAGGTGTATCTTGTTGATTGAAAGCTGCAATGATCAAAAAAATCTCATTCCATTAATTTTTGTATTTTATTTGAATTAATATAGATTTAAAATGAATTATATCAATAAAAATTAAATAAAAATAGAAAAATAAATGTTTGGTCATGAAATTAAAGATGTGACACGTGTGTGGTGTGATAAGACCAAATCAAGTGGAAAAAGTGGGCCCTTTTGTCAAAAATTGGAGTTTTGAGGATAGTTGACTTTTAGCAATTTTGGAAAAATGCCCAACTTCAACAATGCATAACTTCTTCAATTTTGAACTTTTGGAAGTGTTCTTGGACTTTTTAGAAACCTTGAGATGTTCTCTAATCAACCCTTTTGGTCTCATATAATTTTTAAGTTCCATGCTCAAGTTATAAGCTTTGGCAAAAAAGGTGTTTTTGTTGACTTTCAAAAATGACCTATAATGTCCAAATTTGTAACTTTTTGTGAGAGCATTTCTTGATCTTGGGGTGTGAATATGGAATGTAGGAAATTGCATCCTATTCAAAATGAGCTTTGGATGGTTCATTTCTCATAAAGTATGAGAAAGTTATGCTTGGTCAAAGTTGAGTTGACTTTTCCTACAAAACCCTAATTTAGCAACTTTTGAATCTTGATGAATTTTGAGCAATCCTTGATGAATCATGATCAACCCTTGATAAAATGATGAATTAACCTTCAAAATTAGAATGTTGACAAAAAATCTTGAGGTTTGACTGTATTTGGGACATAGTTGACTTTTGCCCTAGTAGAGTCGATTTTTGGACCTCTTAAGCAGTTGACTGACCAAACTTCCTCTACAAGGCTTGAAATATGACATGGATGAACTTAAGAACATATTAGGACATTGGGGAACACTTTAGGTCATTTGGATGTGAGGACCTTGATGCAACACAAAACCTTAATTTTGACTTGACTGCCTTAGGAGGTGATTTGACTGTCCAACCCTTGAGCCAACTTGAAGATTATTTTTGACATGTCCTGAGGAATATGGGAGGGCAAATTTTGGGGTACAACACAATCATTTGGACAAACGTGTATCTTATCATAGCTCATGCCAATATAGCACAACATTTTTTTGGCCTCATATGTTCGATCAGGAAGAACATTATCCTCCGTGTGATACGGTGGGAGAAATGACTTGGGATGTTTTGCGTTTTATCGCAAATCTTGCGGTTAGCAAGAGTCGCCACCGGCTTTTCTTTTATACAAAAGGAAAGGCTGAAAAGAACAGGAAAGACCTTTGAGATTATCTCTTGAGTTAGGGGGGTAGATTATTAAAAGGGAAGGTATTAACACCCTTTTCATCCATAGTTATCTATGGGCTCTTAGTTGCTTTCTAGATCACTTGCTTTTGTTCAAAAAATGTGCTTTTTTTGGAAAATATGCATTGTGGTGATTTTGAAAGTATTTTTAAAAAGGCGCCTTCGCTTAGGTAAACTTTATAATAGTTCTCTTTCGTAAGAACGTATACAAAGTGTTGGACTTTTGAAAATATTTCATATTTGGAAAGTGTTTTTTGAAAGTATTTGGTGTTTGTTTTGAAAATAAGCAAGGATGTTTGTTTTGAAAATGAGCAAGCAACTAGGAACAATCTACCTACTCAAAAGTCTTTGTTCATTTCTTCCTTCCTTTGATATTGCTATCTTACCATTGATTTGGTAAGAAGCCTTATCTTTGGATGTAAAGGGACGGGCATGGGTCATTGTATAGTCATGATAGCAATGTTGTGAGATATCTTAGCATTTCTCTTTGAGGGACTAAGATCATTTCGAAAGGAAACATTTGTAGCGTCATCGAGGAACTATGATCTTATATTTTTTTTATTGTTTTTGCTAAGATACCCCACATGCATAACAAGGCCATTTTTGTAAGGCAACAAAGTGGAATTTCCCTAAGGGTGCAAGTATGCAAATGTGTTTGGTTTACATGCATTATTTATCTTGCATTAAGGTTTACTAATTGTTGATTTTAGTTTTGCCATACAAACCCTAATTACTAACATTTATATAAAAGCGATAAACTGCAGAAAGTAAAATTACTACGCTATTACATCATTAGGGGAGGGGGTGTACAAATTTACAAATGAGGATTGCAAGAAAATTAAACCTAATTATCTATTACAACCATATTGAATAATGTACAAGAATTGAATAAATGTGCAAGAAAAATAAATGAAAAGAAAATGATTTTTGTTTGGTTTTAATGAAAGAGTTTTGTCTTGACCTAATTAAGAAAAATGATTAATTAAAATTAAATAAAATTAAACTTAAACTAAATGAAGAAAAAAATTTAAATTAGAAAGTATTTTTAGGGTTTTTTATGAAAAGGTTTTATGTTTAATGAAAATAAAATGGAAATTAATTAATTAAAAGAAATTTAAATTCTAAGTTGATTTTAGATAAAAAAAGAAAAATTAAAATTAAACCTAAATCTAAATATTAATTATTTAAGAAAAAGAAATTAATTTGTTAAGAAAATGTTTTTGTCCTTTTTTTGTTTTATAAAGAAAATAAATACATAAATGTGAAAATAATAAATAAATAAATAATATTTTTGGATTTTTTATTAATAAAAATAATTATAATAATAATAATAATAATAATAATAATGGTAATAAAAAAATAATAAAGAAAAATAAGATAAAAGAAAATAAGAAAAAGAAAATAAAATGAATTAAAATAAAAAAAGAAATTTGGGTCAGTATGCAAAAGTAGGCAGGGGTTAGGAGTTAGCAAAAAAAATAAAGCCCGACATTAGAGGCCCATGCGCCTGTTTGTGACAAAAAGAGAGAAAAAAATGTGAAAAATATGAAAAGTGGCAGCGTTGGGGCTTGAACCCACGTCCTGAGCATGAAACGTGTGTTGTCTTGCCACTGGGGTGGCTATACATCCGTTAACATAAGTGAAATAATAAATATATAACATAAATCAAGTCCTGAACATGACTTCATCTTCAACCTCCAACCTGAACATCTGCAACTTCGTCATTTCTCATCCATTTGCAAAAATGTAAACATCAAACTTGTTTCAAATTTCAAATGATTCCAGAAATGTAAATTACTAAAACTATAAATCAAAGATAAGCATGAATTTTGAATGGTACCGAATTCTGACCTAACTTTTTCAGGAAGTTCAAACTTAAAATTCTCACTACTCAAGCAATATAAATGAAATCTATGGACATGTATAATTTCAGGGAAATGATATCTACATTTTATCTTCGCAAATGCAAGCCTAACAATGCCTAAATGAAAAGATAGAAGTTCAGAAATGATACCTCAAAATTGGAAATCGTGAAATGCAAAGGAGCTTGATTCAAGGTGCTGAAATGATCAGGTTAGCTTCCTCAAGTTCCCAGGAAGCTAATGCAATTCTTAGCTTGAGCAATGAATGGATGGAATGGCCTGGAGAAGTCAACTTGCAATGCTCTGTTTTTGAGTTTGGAAGATGATGAAGATGGAGTTACAGTTATGAAACAGGGATGGGGATGGGCTATATTTGATGTATAGGAGCTTTGTGAATGATTAGGAATGAAAACACATGAAGGAAATGTGAGATTAGGTTTCAAAGTCAGAATCTGCACAACAATGGAGTTTTGATACAAGTTCTGATTTGAGGGAGTTTGGGAAAGTTTCAGGATGATTAAGCTCGTGTGGTAGCTTGCAAATAAGGCCTCTATTTATAAGCAACAAATTTGGATGCTTGTATTTGATCAGAATTCAAAATCACATGTTTAAGCTCAACATGTGATTTTCTTGAGAAATCAAATTTCAATGCCTTATGTACTTGCTATTGTAGAGTGGTTATGCTTTAAACAAACTTTCTTATGACTTTGTAGATGGAGTGTGATCAGAGGGAACAAGTGAGAGGCTCAAGAATTGACTTTGTGCATAAAGCTTGCTTTTCAAGAATGGCATTGTTAACATTCTTCCCAAAATGGAAATTTAAAGTGGACAATGTTTAAGAATTTTTTTTATTAATAACCATGTATTAAAAAAATATTTCGCAAATAACCGGGTTTCGGAAAAAATTACGCAAATAACCATGTTTCAGATGGCTCCACAAAGGAGGAGCCATCTCAATTGGCGCATGCACCTAGGGTTTTTCCCTAGGCGCCATCTCACTTGGCGCCTCCCTTGTCTTTTAGCCAAGTGAGATGGCGCATGCTCCTTAAAAATGAGAGGAGGCGCCATCTCACTTGGCGCCTAGGGCAAAACTAGGGCAAAATGCTGTTTTATAAATAATCCGTCCGTTTCTTTGAAATTTCTCACACTTTCTCGCACTGTATTTTTATTTTGTACTCCGTTATTTGCGTAATGACGTTGCCTATTATTTTTAGCAGAGATGGTTACGTTATATTCTCCGCCACGAAACCTGCGATGAAAATGAAATTCTGGCACATTCACTCCATGGAGCGTCTGAAGCGGGAGTTGATGCGGTGGCTAGATGGAGACATCGCGGAGGGGGGAAAAATTCGAAGGATCCAGCGAAAACGAACAACAACCTCGCATGCGACAGGAAGACCTAATGTGTGGTTGGAGGAAGTCAAAACAGACAGTGATGTAATGCTGATGATGCATGGGTCAGATGAAATTATGTTAACAGTTGTAATTTCCTAGATTGAATATCGTTAATCATTGTTGTACGCGAAAACCCTAATGTAATTTCCTATATTGAATTTCTTAAATTGTGTTAACAGTTTTATTAACGGAAAACCCTAATGTTTACAGCACAAATATTGAAAAGATTTATTGTATTACAATATTTATGTGGTCGAGCCAGACGCCCGATTCGGACAGTTTTTGCGATTGTGTCCGACCTGACGGCATAAACCACACTTTCTTTCCAACCTGTCAAGATCGTCCATTTCTGTTGTGATGCGCCTGCTTTTGGGACGACCCTTCTTGTTCCTTCGCATTTGGTCATTGTGCCAAACTATATCGCCGTTGTATTCAGGCCAATAGTCCAGTTTTGCCACCAAAGGAAAGTTGTTGTTGTAAACAGTGAGCAACGTTTCAGATTTATAAATGTTTGAGAGCAGTTGAAGCGCGTCTTGATGGGTATGAGCACAAGCGGTAATGACATGAGAGCAAGGCATACGAAATGCTTGAAACCTGCCACAATCGCACCATTGAGAAGGTAAAATGACCCTGTATTCTTGTCTTGCCAGGCCTTCATTGTGGTCGATTGTCTCTTTCACAATGAAGTTGTGGCTATGTCGGTCAAACCGTGTAACCATGTGAGTGTTGGCTTTAGCACTTTCAGCCTTAATGTATTTCATACAGCTTTCACTCCATAGTTGTCCTGATTGCAAGACCGCATACCACATTTCACCTCTTTTGGCAAATAACGCAACCATCCTAAAATACGTGGATTTTACCAAGACAGTGATTGGGAGGTTTCGTATGCCCTTGAATACCCCATTCATTGATTCAATAAGATTTGTTGTCATATGCCCCCATCTTTGGCCATTGTCGTATGACCTAGTCCACTTTTCGACCGGTATATTGTCGATCCACGTACCGGCTTCTGGATTAGACAAACGGATCTCGTTGCGGTAATATTTGAATGTGGGTTGTGTCAATGCATATCCCGCATTCATCACCGCTTTCCTCAATGTTTTGTCCTTGACCTCCCTCGAGAAATTCTGGACGATATGCCTGACGCAATAGACATGCGTCGAAGGAGGGTCATGCCAACCATTTGTTGGATTATTATAGGCACTTTCAATGGAGGCATGTCTGTCCGAGATCAAACAGAGATCTGGTTGAGGAGCCACGTGTGTACGAAGATTTTTCAGGAAAAAGCTCCAAGCACCACCGGTCTCCCCCTCGACAAGGGAAAACGCAACAGGGAAAATGTTATTGTTGCCATCTTGTGCAACTGCCATCAATAGCGTGCCTTTGTACTTCCCATACAACCAAGTCCCGTCAATTTGTAGAATTGGTTTGCATGATGCAAACCCTGTGATGCATGGTTGAAATGCCCAAAACACGCGACTGAATATTCTGTTGCCATGCAGTAGACTACCATCTTGGGCGTACGCTGGCAATGTTTCCAGAACATAAACACTACCTGGAGAATATGTCTTGAGTGCATTTAGGTAGCAGGGAAGTTCTCGGTATGACTCCTCCCAATTTCCGTACACCCTTTCAATCGCCTTAGTCTTTGCTAACCACGCCTTACGGTAAGACGGAGTGTAGTTAAAAACCGTGGTGATGTGGGAGATGATTGTTTTCACCTTCAAAGATGGGTCGTTGCTGACCAGGGGTAGGATTTCTTGACAGATTAGATCATGGTTGAGTTTTCGGTGGTCTTGTGATTGAGTGGAACTTACACAAGTGTGGGTAGTCATGGAACCTATGACCCAGTAGTCACCCCTTAATCTGTATGATGCGGTCAGCTTGAACATACAGTCAGGGTAGACACACTTGATCTTGTACCTTTCCGGGTTTACACGATCCACCTTAAAATCAACCGAGTTGAGCATGTGAAATTTTTTGATGGCCCTGATGCATTCCTCTCTGTTACGAAACTTGTCCTTCTCTTTTAAATTTTCATCCGACTGCATATACGGTTGGAAAAACAAGTCAGTAGAAGGTTCATCTCCGCCCATGTTGAAGTTTGTCATGTGCGGAGGTGGTGTGTAGATTTTGTCAGTAGGAATACTTGGGATGTCATCATCGTCAGAATCGTCGTTCACCATTTCATCAAACTCTAACTCGTTATCTTCTTCTTCATCATCAACTGCATCTACCTCATCTTGTTCATTCTCCAAAGGATCAACCTCCTGTGTCACCGGAGGCTCTACCTCTTGTGTCACCGGAGGCTCTTGAAGCAAAACGTACAACTCAATAGAGTCGTATCCAGAATAGACATGGCTGGAAATCATGTTCTGGAGATCCTCGTCATCTTGAACTTCAACCTTATAAAAAATTACTTGGTTGTTTCCAAAAAAAACTGGATTCTGATAAAATATCTGGGATACCGGGCCTCGTTCAAGTTTGGCCTCCAATCTTTTCTTGAAGTACAAGAAATTGGCTTTCCCGTTTAAGAGAAATCGAACGTTGTCGGTGTTTCTAAACAAAAACCCAACTGTGGGACAAATGTATGTCTCACCGTTGAAATGTGCTTTGACAACAAATTGTGGTGAAGAGGCCATTGCGTAGAATTGTTTTAAGGTTTGAAGGTTGGAATGTTTGAGGTTTATTGATTGTATGAAGGTATGAATGCTGGAATGTTTGAAGGTTTGATGAATGATTCGAAGGTTGGAAGATTTTACAGATTATGTGAATCAATGTTATGTTCAACGTAAGGCAAAAAATTTCAATTAAGTAAGGGATGCAACCCCCCAAGGCTGCCAATAATATTACATGCAATAATGAAACCCCATAGCCTGCCACCTATCCTGGCCCTATTCTGCACACATAAATGTTTTGTGTAAGACTCCACCCATCAACTCCAATGGCCTTGCATGCAACAAAGAAAGGAATCCCAAAGGCTGTCACGTAGCCTGAGCCTATGCTGTAAGAAATGACACCTCTTATTCGCCAAATGGGGTGGCGACACCATTCATTTTTGTACTCTTTCGCCAAGTCCAATGGCGCCTCCCTTACTATCCAATCGTAATACATGCATGGGCTTATGAAACCCCATAGCCTGCCACCTATCCTGGCCCTATTCTGCACACATAAATGTTTTGTGTAAGACTCCACCCATCAACTCCAATGGCCTTGCATGCAACAAAGAAAGGAATCCCAAAGGCTGTCACGTAGCCTGAGCCTATGCTGTAAGAAATGACACCTCTTATTCGCCAAATGGGGTGGCGACACCATTCATTTTTGTACTCTTTCGCCAAGTCCAATGGCGCCTCCCTTACTGTCCAATCGTAATACATGCATGGGCTGCCACCTAGCCTGCAAGAGTGACACCTTACATTTTTTGTAAATGCATGCATGCATATGTGTAACACCCTAAGCATGCAAATGTGACACTTCGCAGGCATGCAAGCACAAGCAACCACTACATAAAACTTATTTTCCTATAAATACATACCTTATGAAACATCTCTCACACCCACACAACTCTCACCCTCTGCTACGAAATATTTCTTAAGTCTATCATACTCTCTATTTCTTCCTAAGTCTTTCATACTCTCAAGCATTATGAACAATGGCTCTTCTAACAATGGGCGATACTCACAGAGGCACAAGGGAAAACATTGCTGCATTTGTTAGTCTCTTCTTTAGTTATACATTTTTCATACTTCAAATAACGTGTTGTTCATCTTAATTAATCTTACACTTGTTTAATTATGATCTCAGGACACAAAAAGATTCAGAATCCGTTCGCACAACTACCTGGCTCCCGACCCATTTATCGTCCCTTATCTGGAATATGCAGGTTTTGGACATGTGATAAAGATCTCCAACTGCACCATTGACTCAAAATTCATTCTTGCAATGTTGGAAAGGTGGAGACCGGAGACCCATACATTTCACCTACCAATAGGTGAATGTACCATCACGCTCGAGGATGTGTACATGCTACTGGGCCTCCCTATCGACGGTAAGGCGGTGAACGGGTCGGTTCAACAACCCAACTCACAGTGTGAAGAACTGTTGGGTAGGGATATGGTAGAAGGTGGTGGAGCAAGAGGGCAGGGAATACTACTCACTGACCTGAAACGTCATTATGCGAGTATGGAATTAAATGAAAATTCCTCAGAGAATGACCGAGTAGTAAAAGCCAGAACGTATCTTATGATACTTTTTGGTACATTTTTATTTCCCGAAAGTACGGGAAATAGTGTAAATTTCATGTACTTACATTTACTAACAAATTTTGAAAAAACTAGAAAATATAGTTGGGGTTCTGCAGTATTAGCCCACCTGTACAGTTCCTTGTGCAAAAACACAGTCAAGGAAAAATGTACATTTTATGGGTGCGCATTTTTACTACAAGCCTGGGGTTGGTGGAGGATGGAGTCCTTAAACCCCATCAACAACAACACTTTTGGTTTCCCGTACGCAACAAAGTAAGTCATTAAGTTATAGCATTTATAACTATTCTGCTCTTTCCAAAATATATGCTAAAAATAACATGTTTCTCATTTCCTTTAGGTACTGCGTGAGGGGTATGGATTACGGCAAGAATCCAAGATTCAATGTCGCACTCTACCAGAATCTGTTGGATCACTTAGGCCCAGATGACGTACGTCGTAGCTTTTAACTTTTGTTCATTTTAATTATTTATACATTACTTTTGCGCTAACCTGATTTAAATTTTATCGAAGTTCGTCTGGAGACCATATTTGGGTTTGGGCCATGCTCCTAACCCAGAGGATGCAGCAACTTGGACTGCAAAGACTTCACTCATTCGGTTCAACATAGTGGAGATGCACCACAGCGACCGTGTGAAGATGCAGTTTGGAATGCATCAAGAGATACCAAGTGATCCAACAGATTTGTCCCCTTGGCATCTTAAAAGGGTCGACGCCCAGTGGGGTCTTACCAACTGGAAAGACTTTGCTCTGGAATGGTGTAAAATGTGGCAAAGGCGTCACCGCTACATCTTGCAATCCCCGGTTTTCCTTACTCAAGGTAACATGCGACACACTGATCAATATATGTCGTGGTACAGGTCGGTTAGTAACCCAGAAATGCACGTGTCTCATCCGAGGTACTTGGTTGACCCACGCACACAATGGGCACAACCCTCGATTCCCCATCAACAAACCCAAAATCCATCAACCTCAAACCAACCCCCAAGAAGAAACAGACCAACAAACACACAACCATATTCCCCACCACAACACAACTACAATCAAATGTCGTACTACCAACCACAATCACCACCAAACTACCAATACCCGGATATGCCTCAAACCCAACCACAATACCAACCCCAATACCAGCACACCCATATACCCCAGACACAATTTCAGTCTTCCACATATCCCAATATGGCGCCCTCAACATCCAGCCTTAGCCCTGATATGGGAATGTCAGAAGATTATGACCAAGCCGACCAAACCTACCATCAACCACCATATCACCAAACAACCCAACATCCACAATACCAAACACCCCAAGATCCATTTCCTTTCTACCCCCCATACTCAGAAGACCAATGCTACCGACCAACCATGGAACCCCACCCACCGCCAACATGACCAAACTTCGAGGGTATGGGTAACCGACTGTACCAGAGCGGATCTTCGAGATATGGAGATATTACTGATTTTATGGATTCGGATCGCATTGACTTCGCTGGGCCATCGACCTTGCCGCAGCAGGAAACGCGACGGCACCCAGCAAGAGAAAGGCGAGGACGGGGATGCGGAACCGGGGGTCATTACCGGGTTCCGGGGGATCACTGATGTATCTTTTTTTTTCCTAGTATTTTTTGTATCCATTTTTTTTACTGTTCTTTTAATGTAATACAGTTGAATGTAATTATTTTTTTTTAATAAAAAGTCCATTTTGTTGATCTCTGTCCAATAGGCAACGCACAGGAAAGAAAATAAAAAAAAAAATTTTGCCCTAAAATTGTACATAGGCGCCATCTCACTTGGCTTAGGGCATGCCCTAAGCACTTAGGCGCCAAGTGAGATGGAGCCTCCCTTAAAAAAGTAGGTGCATGCGCCAATTGAGATGGCTCCTCCTTTGTGGAGCCATCTCAAACATGGTTATTTGCGTAATTTTTTCCGAAACCCGGTTATTTACGAAATATTTTTTTAATACATGGTTATTAATAAAAAAAATTCAATGTTTAAACCACTTGGATTATATCTCAAAAGTTTGTGTAATCCATTAATGATGGATAGATACACAAGTTAGAAGGCCTTCAAAGCAAGATTATGCAGCCTAACATTGAGATTGGATTATGTGTTCATCAAGAAATGGCTTGTAATTCAAGTTTGAAACCCTAACTTCTTGCCTTCGATTATCCTTGCTCAAGTATGATATTAATGAGTTCTTTAACATTTTAGAAAGCTTGTAACATCCTCTACAACCTCTATGTTGGACATTTTTGAAGATTCATCTTGGAACTATGTGAAAAATTGTCATGAAGTTAGGTCAAAATCATGCCTAAACTAGGGCAAAATTTCACTAAGTTTTCAAGTTTCATGAACATGTCTTCACAAAATCATAACTTGAAATCCAAGCATTTATATAAAAATTTATGCTCTACAATGTTTTATATCTCATTGAAATCTACAACTTTCATGTTTGAAGTTTCTCTTGAATCATCTTGCATCATGGTGAAAATTTGGCTCCAAGTTGTGAAAAAAGGTAAATTTCCAACACTTAGAAAAAATTCTAAGTTTAGAAATTTTGACTTTTCAAAATGAAATCTTGACTTTTTGATTTCTTGGTGAACAAGTTTCATATTTTGACATGTCTTGATGAATTGTAATCTTTGAAGCTTGATTTTGACCAAAAAGTCAAAATTTGACTTTTTAGTGTACAGTTGACTTTTCATCAGTTGACTGAAATTTATCTGTCAATCAATTGATCTTGAGGAATGTTTTGAGTCATTCCATTAGGTCAAAATGATGCATTTGAATCCTTTAGATCATGCCTTGAATCAATAGGTCATTTTCTAGGTCAAAAGTCAAAAATTTCACCTTCTCAATCAAAACCCTAATTTTGACCATTTTGACCTTTTGATGATCTGATCAAATTTCTTGAGGAATTGTGATCCAAACTTGATAAATGACATATATGAGTTCATAATGTTGATATGGATAAAAAATTATGAAGTTTGACTGTAAATTGACCATAATTGACTTTTTCCCCAATACAACTGATTTTAGGTCAACTGATCAATTGACTGAGTAAAAAATGCGATCCAATACTTGAAACTTGACATCAGCAATCTTGAGGGTCCAAAATGATCCATGAAAGTCATATGGGGCATTAAAAGTCCATTTGTCCTTATGCAAACTCAAACCCTAATTTTCAGTTATCAGTGCTTGAGGAGGTGTCTTAAGCTGATCAAACCTTGTGCAGTCTTGAATCAATGGAGATCTTGTGAGAGATTACTTGAGAAATGAGAGGGAAAATTTTGGGGTACAACACTCCAGAAGCATATCTTTCATAAGGACTAATAACTCTGTGAAACTTTTATCCGACTATCCATTGCTCGCCTTTAAGTTATACACCTCTAATACCGCAGACAGTATTGTGAATTTAGTGCAACCTTTATATAGAGGTTTCTCTGCATCGCTTACCAACCTCTCAAACATTTTGGGGAAATCGTGAAGATCTTATTCAAGTGCTTATGCAATCTCTTCAACACAATCACAATCGTATGTATCTCTACCATTGTTGTCTGAAGCATATGTCGTACTATCCCCCGGCTCAAAATTCATGTTACTTTTCTCACCATGAAATATCCAACATGTATAAGTTCGATCAATTACAATCCTCAGTAAATGCGATTCCAACCCAACTGCGTCAACCCGAACCTATAACAACAACCCAAGCAAGGATATTTCATTCGACTGGGGTTTTTGGCATGTTCAACAACAAACTTAACAAATTCTAATACCCCATTCTCGTACTCTTTTGATAATAGATTGGAAGAAATCCATTTTTTATCCATGGTTTTAATACTAATTAAGCTAAACAGAAACACTATAATTAATCACGTAGCTATAACAAAAGAACAACTAATTACCTTTAGATAAGTCAACAACTTCTGGAACAACTAATTACCTTTAGAGAAGTCAACAACTTCTGGAACAACTTCTGGAAACATGTTTAAAACAAAATGGTTTTTGAGTGTATCTTGTAATATATTCATGAACCTCACTTTGTAAACTCCTAACCTGAGATGTTGGTCTTTTAGAAAGTCAAGCTATTGAATATCACAACTCACAACTTTATCTCTGGCCTAATAACAAAAGAGAAACAAAACCAACATCATTTCTTAGAAAATAGTTTTTCAACTTCATAAAACAAATGAACCTTTTACATAATGAAAAGGTTGATATTTTTAATCAACCAAAGAAAATGGATGCATTAAAATAAATTAGACATAAGAAATGATGATGATGCATTAAAATAACTTAAACACATTCTTATGTCTAAGTTCTCTTTTCTTTCTTTCATCAAGAAGTATAACTTATAATTGATACTAAATTAATTTGATTTTACACTGAGTTGGATGAAGATTTCGACCAAAGTACCTGGTATCTAAGTTGAGCTTCTGTGTTGGTTGAAGATTTCAACCAAACTAGCCTGACAAAAGTGCTACTCCAAGTGCTTGAACTAGTCTTAACTTGTCAAAATAGTCTTTGCTTCATGATATATGAAAATAACTACAGCAATATATGAAAACAAAATCACGTTGAAGAAATTACAGAGGAAAAGAAAACAGAATCACAGAAAAGAATACAGAATCGCGGAAAAGAAAAAAAATATATATGAAAAGAGAGGAAAAGAAAACAGAATCACGCCTGTATGAACATGTAATCGCGCCTGCATGAAAGTAGAACTTACAGAGATCCTGTTGTTGGAGCAAACTGTTCGAAATCGTCGTTGGAGAATCATTGTTGGAGAAAGATGTTTGAAATCGCGTTGCAGAGAAACATTTGAAATCTGTTTGAGTAACGTTCGAAATCGTGCGTTGTTAGAGAATCGTCGCAGAGAAATCTGTTTTGAGAAAGCGCTTTTATTAATTTACAAATAAGACCTTAGGCAGCGCTTTTAAGAAAGCGCTTTCTAAAGTAAGCCTTTAGCAGCGCTTTGGGCCTATGACATCGCTTCCTACTATTGGGCCTATAGCAGCGCTTTGGGCCTATGACAGCGCTTCCTACTGTTGGGCTTATAGCAGCGCTTCCTGCTGTTGGGCCTATAGCAGCGCTTTGAGTTTAGGAAGCGCTTCTAGAATTTATTTATTTTTATTTCAATTTTAATTGACCTTAGGAAGCGCTTTCATAAAGCGCTGCCTAAAGTGAGGCTTAGGCAACGCTTCTTCTTAACTTTGGGCAGCGCTTTTTTCTTAACTTTAGGCAGCGCTTTGAATTTAGGCAGCGCTTCCATAATTTATATTTTTTATTTTAATTTTAATTGGCCTTTTGAAGCGCTTTCATAAAGCGCTTCCTAAAGTGAGGCTTAGGCGGCACTTTTTCTTAACTTTAGGCAACGCTTTTTTCCAAAGCGCGGTCTAATATATATAATTTAAAATTTTATCGTGACATATATCAGCGCTTTGATATACAAGCGCTGTCTAAAGTGCGTTGCCTAAGAGCTATTTTGGCGTAGTGATAAAAGTGAGATGAACAATAAATTTCAGTGTAAAAATTACGTTTAAACTGATAAGCTACAAATCATAGCTTATAGTAAAATCAATTCTGAAGAAAGATCAATTCTATTTTAAAAGAATCAAACACTTCAAAATCACTCAAGAATAATTTTTACCTTTAGAATTTCTTTTGACACTTCCAAAAACCAAACCAAACATGTGTTGGAAATCCACCATAACCTAGGGAGAATTTCTATCAATCTTGATGAACAAAATTATTATCGATACACAATAACAATGGAAAAGAATTAGGGTTTACGAAAAATAAGGGAAGAAGATGGTGATTTCTGCAGAGTTTTTCTCTACCCACAAACTGTGGGAAACTTTATTCACTTGCAAATATAAATTATGTGAATACAAATTATTACAAAATATGGATTACTCCTTCTATTTATAGTTTTAGGTTAGCTTTCTCCCTAAGCCAAAAGTCCAAAACACAAATGCTCAAAATACCTATTTTGGTCTAAGTCGAAATACTATGTTGAGGCTACCTCTTTCGACACTTCTACTATTAAATAACTTAACACACACACATAAATTTCGACATACACGTAGCTTCGGCAAAAATAATTACATTCTCAACACACCACCTAATTCACCGTGTCTAAACTATCTACATTAATCATTGCTCTTAATTTCATAAACACTTAGACATGCACACCTTTCGTCATAATATCTGCAATCTGATTCTCAGTTCTACAGTGTTCCAAATTCATCTTTCCTTCTACTAATTACTCACGAAGATAATGGAACCTCATTTCGATGTGCTTGTTTCTTTCATGTGCTATCAGATTCTTCTCCAAATTGATAGCTGACATGTTGTCGATCTCCATGGTAATTGCTCCATGATTCTTCCCTGCAATATCTTTGACCATATTCACCATCCATGTTGCTTGACATGCACAAAGAGAAGCAATATGTACTATGTTTCCCACAATGATAATGCTACTACTGGCTCTTTTTTCGAACTCCAAGCAACGGGTGCACCCCCTAAAATAAACATATAACCAGTTGTGGATTTTCGATCCTTAGCATCATTACACCAACTTGGGTCAGTGTATCCCACTAACTTGCATTATTTTCCTTTATCAGTTGCTGGAAAAAAAATGCCATAGTCAAGAGTTTCTTTAAGATACCTTAGTATCCTCTTCTCCGTTGCTAGATGTGATACCTTTGACTTCTGCATGAATCTACTCATCATACCTACATTGTATGCTAGATCATGCCTTGTGTGAGAAAGGTATCTTAGTGACCCAGTAAATCTTTTGTACTGGGTTTGGTCAACATCATCTTCATTTGAATCTTTTGACAGTTGTAGTCTTAGTTTTGTAGGTGTCGAAGTCGAGTTGCAGTCTTCCATCTCAAATCTCTTGAGAATTTCGCTTGCATATCTTCTTTGATGCATCATCAAACCTCTACTGCTCTTGTAGAATTAGATTCCAAGGAAATATGAAATGTCGCTCATATAAGACATTTCAAATTACTTGCTAAGTTCACCTCTGAAGTCTTTGATCTCTTTTTTGCAGCTACCTATTATCAACAAGTCATCTACATAGAGGCATAGTATAAGCAATTTACTATTACTTCTTCTTATATATACTCCACGCTCAGTTGTGTCCTTCACAAATTCCTTCTCCCTTAGGAAACTGTTAATCTTCTTATTCCAAGCTCTTGGAGCTTGTTTAAGTCCATACAGGGATTTATGCAACCTTTACATCTTTCTTTCTTCACCATGCTTGACAAATCTAACTAGTTATGAAACATAAAATTTTTCATCTAAGGTTCCATTTAGGAATGCACATTTCACGTCCATTTGTCATATATGCCAACGATTCATTTCTGCTAGACCAATAACCAACCTGATTATTTTGATCCTAGCCACAGGTGCAAAAACTTCATCAAACCAGATTCCTTCCTTCTGAAGAAATCCTTTTGCCACAAGTCTTTCCTTGTGTCGAGTTACTTCCCATCCGGGATTCAACTTCACCTTGTATACCCACTTGACATTGATTTCCTTCTTTCCTTGAGGCAATTTGACAAGTAACCAAGTGTTCTTGACTTCGATGGACTTTTATTTCTCACTCACCGCTTTCGCCCACTTCGAATCCTTCAATGCCTCAGCTGCATTGACTGGTTTGGAATTTGCATAGAAAGCATAATGTACTAACTCACCTTAATTATCAACTACATCATCTGATGTAATCATACATTCTTGCAACCTTGCAGGCACGTGTCTTGTTCTTTGAGGATTGCTTGGGCCTGCATCACCTCTCACTTCTTCTTGTCAAACTTCTCTTTCGAATTCAGTTATTAGTTCTTCATACAAGATTATCATTGAATATTTGTTTACATTTTCAATACAATCCCATTCCTTAAGCTCATCTATGCTCACATCCCAGATGATCACTACTTTCTTGTTTAATGGGTTGAACAACTCGTATCCTCCAGTCAACTTATATCCTATTAGGATCATTTGACTCGAGTTGTCATCAAGTTTTCTTCTCAACTAATCTAGCACATGTATATGTGCTATAGATCCAAATAATTTCAGATGACTCAAGCTAAGCTTCACACCATACCAACATTCTTCTGGCGTAATTCCTTCTAGCTTCTTCGTTGGACATCTGTTCAATATGTATGTTATAGTCGACACAACTTCACCTCAAAACTTTTTAGGTAAATGCTTGTCTTTTAACATATTTCTCACCATATTCATGATGGTTCGATTCTTCCTTTATGTAGTTTCATTCTGTTATGGAGTGTAGGGTGGAACCACCTCATGCACAACCCTTTCTTTCTCACATAACATGTCAAACTCTTTCGACACATATTCTCCACCACCACCAGTCCTCAGAATCTTAAACTCTCGACCAATTTGTCTTTCGACAATAGATTTAAACTTGGAAAATACCTTGATCACTTCACTTTTCTTCTTGATCAAGTAAGTCCTCAGTTTTCGACTGAAATCATCTATGAATGTGACAAAGCACCTATTACCTCTAATCGAATCCACCTAGATTGGATCACATACATCAGACTATATGATTTTAAGAATATCCTTCGACTAGCTTCCTGCATCCTTGCTGAAGTTATTCTTGTGTTTCTTTGCCTGCACACCTGCCTCACACAATACGTTTGGAATGTTGATATTTGGAAACCCTGAAACCATATTTCTTCTCTTCAAATCTATGATTTCTTTGAAGTTTAGATGGCCTAGTTGATAGTTCCATATCCATTCGTCTCTGCTATCTGTAATTGCAAGGCACTTGGGCTCTATCACATTCAGTTCAATCTTGAAGGTTCTATTATAAGACATGTGAGCCTTCAAGATTAACCTTTCTCTTCTGTTGACAACTATCATCATCTTGTCTTTGATCGACACTTTATAATTATTTTCTACCAACATCCCTATACTAAAATTTCTCTTCATGCCTGGTATATACAACACATTGGAAATTACTGACCTCTTGCCATCTTTTATCGTAATCAGAATATTGCCAATACCTTCAGCTGCTAGAGTATTATCATTTATAAATTTTACCATGCTCTTCATCGAGGGTTTTATGTTGATAAAACAATCTTTCCTTCCAGACATGTGTGATGAGCATCTTGAGTCCAAGTACCATTGGTCCTTGAATCTCTCTTCATCATTTGTTATGACCATCAACAACATCTCTTCTTCTTCATTTTTTGCAAACTTTGCATCACTTTCTTGGTTATTTATTTTTTGGACAATCCCTAGAGTAGTGACAAGACTTATGACAATTGAAACATTGAATGTGACTCTTGTCAGGTTTTTGACCACCACCTCTTCCTCTACATCCAGCACCACCTTTTTGGTTGCCTTGGTATGGGGGTCATCTACGATTCGACACAATTTCTTCCCGGTGGTCTCCTCTACAAGATGAATTGTTGTAGCCTCCTCTACCTTTGTTTTCTAACCACTTTCATTTTCCTTTCTTTTCTCTTGGTGACTGCCCTGCAAAGCCACATCACTCTTTGACTTTCCTGTAACTCTTTCAACCATTCTTTGTTCATGAGATTCAAGCATCCCTTGAAGCTCTTCCTTTGTTAATTTTGACAAATATTTCGACTTTTCTATGGATACCACCACATGGTCGAACTTCGGAGCCAAAGATCTCAAGATCTTTGCGACAATTGATCTCGATGTCAGCGCTTCTTCACGTAATTTGATTTGATTCACTAGTTTCGTAACCCTGGTGAAGAAATATGTTATATTTTCACTTTCTTCCATCGGAAGCAATTCATATGTTATTTTGTGAGTTTGTAACCTCACCTCTTTCACCTTTTCCACACCTCCAAAAGAATTTTACAGAATTTCCCAAGCTTCTTTCGTAGATTCTATATCACTCACCTTTTCTAAATTGTCTGGACTCAGACATTGATGAATTATAAAGAGAGCTTTATAATTCTTCTTCTTCAAGTCTTTGTGTGCAACGTCTTATTCTTAAGTTGTACTTTGTTTAAGCGATTTTAACCCTTCTTTCACAAGATCCAAAATGGAAAATGTCCATTTGGATGATTCATTACCATCGTGATTTTCTTGCCTTTAATCGCTCAATCGAAGCTCTAGACACCAGATGTTGGAAATACACCAAAACATATGGATAATTTCTATCAATATTGATGAACAAGATTATTATCAATATACAATAACAATAAAAAAGAGTTAGGGTTTACGAAAAATAAGGGAAGAAGATGGTGATTCCTGCTAACCATGGCTGAGAGTGTTTAGGTGTAGGAGTGGAGGGTGATTGTGAGTAAGGTGATGGTGATGAATATGTGTGGCCCAAGTTAGTTTTACCGGGGCTCTGTGATGGGTGTCATTATAATGGTCAAAAAGTACATGTGTGTGTTTCCCCTATAAGGGTAGGGATACTCAGAGGCCTTAGTAGATATATCATCTTGTATGGTGGTTAGGGATTTCCCATGGAGGCAAAAAGTCTTATATCGTTGTGTTTGTTGGTGGTTTATAGGACATTCTCACGTGATGTGAGAGGCTCTGTTCATGAATGGTGTGCTTAGATATAAGCGTATGTAGTGTGTGATATGTATGGCTTAAGATTTATCCCTCCTCCATTTGGGGGAGGTATTTATAGAGGCCTTTTGAGCCTATGGTTATCTTGAAAAGTTTCACTGTTGTACCCCAAAATTTTCCCTCTCATTTATCAAATAATCTCTTACAAGATCTCCTTTGGTTCAAGACTGCACAAGGGTTGATCAGCTCAAGACACCTCCTTAAGCACGGATGACTGAAAATTAGGGTTTGAGATTTCACAAGGATAAATGGACTTTTAATGCCTCATATTACTTTCATGGATCATTTTGGACCCTCAAGATTGCTCATGACAAGTTTCAAGTCTTGGATCACATTTTTGCCCAGTCAATTGATCAGTTGACCTAAAAATCAGTTGTATTGGGGAAAAAGTCAATTGTGTCCAATTTACAGTCAAACTTCATAATATTTGATCCATATCAACATCATGAACTCATATATGTCATTTTATCAAGTTTGGACCACAATTCCACAAGAAATTTAATCAGATCATCAAAAGGGTAAAATGGTCAAAATTAGGGTTTTGACTGAGAAGGTGCAATTTCTGGTTTTTGACCTAGCAAATAATTGATTGGTTTAAGGCATGATCACAATGATTCAAGTGATTCATTTTTACCTAAGGGCATGGCTCAAAACATCTCTCAAGATCAATTGATTGATAGTTGATTTTCAGTCAACTGATGAAAAGTCAACTATACACTGAAAAGTCAAACTTTGACTTTTTGGTTAAAATCAAGTATCAAAGATCACAATTCATCAAAACATGTCAAAATATGAAACTTGTTCATCAAGAAATCAAAAAGTCAAGATTTCATTTTGAAAAGTCAAAATTTCTAAACTTAGAAATTTTTCTAAGTGTTGGAAAATTCATATTTTTTTCATAAGTTTGAGCAACATTTTTACCATGATGCAAGATGATTCAAATGAAACTTACAACATGAAAGTTGTAGATATCAATGAAATCTAAAATATTATAGAACACAACTTCTCCTAGAAATTCATGGATTTCAAGTTATGATTTTGTGAATACATGTTCATGAAACTTGGAAACTTAGTGAAATTTTGCCCTAGTTTAGGTAGGATTTTGACCTAACTTCATGGCAATTTTTCACATAGTTCTAAGATGAATTTTCAAAAATGTCCAACATAGAGGTTGTAGAGGATGTTACAGGATTTCTAAAATGTCCAAGAAATCATTTAGATCATGTTTGAGCAAGGAGAATCGAAGACAAGAATTTAGGGTTTTCAAACTTGAATTACAAGTCATTAACACATGAACCAAATCCATGCTAAGCTGCATAATCTTTGCTTTGCAGGCCCCAAAATTGTTTGTCACTCCATAATTAATGTTTTGAACAGCCTCTATAAGCTTTAATCCAAGCATTTAATGTATTTCCCATGCTTAATACCATTTTAGGAAGAAAGGCAACATTGCCATTTGGAAAAGTGGCTTTATGCACAAAGTCCACTCTTCTTGAGCCTCTAACTTATTTGTTCAACACACACTCAACATACAAAGTCAGATAAACATGTTTAAAGTTTGTAACCACTATAGACAGCCTTTTACTATGCATTGGGACAATGTGTATCAAGCTTGCTTCAAAAACAAGAAAAAGAGCCATAACATGTGATTTTGAATTCTGATCAAGGACAAGTATCGAAACTTGTTACTTATAAATAGAGTCACTATTTGTGAGCTAGAACACGAGCTTGAACACCATGAAACACTCTCAAACTCCCTCTAGCCATAAATTACTTCAAAACACCATTGTTGTGCAAGTTCTGACTTTACACATCAAACTCATATCTTCCTCGTGCGTTCTTTGGCCTTTTAGTTTCTAAAGCTTCCTAACATCAAATAAAAACCATCCCACACCCTGTTACACGACTGTAACATCATCTTCATCAACTTCCATAACCAAAAACAGAGCATTGCAGTTGGACTTCTCCAGACCATCTCAACCACTCTCAACTCAAGCTAAGTATTACATTAGCTTCCTAGAGACTCAAGGAAGCTAACCTGAACATTGCAGCACCTTGAATCAAGCTCAAACTCATTTCACGATTTCCAGTTTTGAGGTATTTTTCTTGAACTTCTATCTTCTCATTTAGGCATTGTTAGGCTTGCATTTATGAAGATAAAATGTAGACATCATTTCCCTGAATCTATACATGTCCATAGATTTCATTTATGTTGCTTGAGTAAGGAGAATTTTGAGTTTGAACCTCTGAAAATATTTAGGTCAGAATTTGGTACTGTTAGAAATTCATGCTCATCTTTGAGAATTAGCTTAAGTTATTTACATATTCAGAACCATGAGGAAATTTCTAACAAGTTTGATGTTGGAAGTTTTGTGAATGGATGAGAAATGAATAAGTTACAGGTTCTCTGGCTGGAGGTTGAAGATGAAATTCATTCAGGACTTGATTTATGTTACATATTTATTGTTTTGTTTATATCAACGGATGTATAGCCACCCCAGTGGTAAAGCATGCACCTGTTAACCTTTGGGACCTGGTTCGAGTCTCAGTGGTACCCTTTTGTTCTTTTTCACATTTTTCTTCCATATTTTTTGTTTCAGCAGGCGCCTGGGCCCTTTTGTTGGGCTTTCCTTGTTTTTTTTGCTAACTTCCCAATCCTCTTATATTTTTATTTATTTTCTTTTCCTATTTGATTTTTATTTCAATTTTTTTATTATTATTATTATTATTATTATTATTATTATCATTATTATTACCATTATTATTTTTACTAACAAAAACTCCAAAAAAAAATTTTTTTTATTTACATATTTAAAAATGCTCATTTATATTTTATTTTTCTTCATAAAACAAAAGACTAAAAAACATTTTTCTTAAAAAAAATTAATTTCTTTTCTTAAATAATTAATATTTAGATAATTAGGTTTAATTATTATATTATCATGTTGTGAATTAAAATTAATTTAGAACTTAGGTTTATTTTAATTGATTAACTTTCCATATTATTTTCTTTAATTTAAAACCTTTTCATAAAAAACACTAAAAAACATTTTTATCTTAATTTCCTTCTTAATTAATTTAGGTTTAAATTTTGTTTATTTTTAATTAATTATTTTCTTAATTAGGTTTAGGTTAAAACCCTTTCATAAAATCAAACAAAATCATTTACATTCTTGCATTATTATTTATTCAAGTCTTGTACATTTATTCAATATGGTTGTAATAGTTAATTAGGTTTATTTTTTTTGCAAATCCCCATTTGTAAATTTGTATACCCCCCCCCCCCCCCCCCCTAATGATGTAATAACTTAGTATTTTTACTTTTCGTAATTTATCGCTTTATAAATGTTAGTAAATTAGGGTTTGTATAGAAAGATAAAATCAACAAGTTAGCAAACCCTAATTCAAGATAAGCAAGCATGTAAATCAAACACATTTGCACACTTGCACCCTTAGGGTAATTCCACTTTGTTGACTTACTAAAATGGTCATGTTATGCATGTGGAATATCTTAGCCAAAAGCAATAAAAAATACAAGATCATAGTCCCTCGATGACACTATCAAATGTTATCTTACAAAATGATCATAGTCCCTCGAAGAGAATTGCTAAGATATTTCACAATATTACTATCATGGCTATACGATGACCCACGCCCGTCCCTTTACATCCAAAGATAAGGCTTCTTACCAAATCAATGGTAAGATAGCAATATCAAAGGAAGAAATGAACTAAGACTTTTGAGTAGGTAGATTGTTCCTAGTTGCTTGCTCAATTTCAAATCAAACATACTTGCTTATTTTCAAAACCAACACCAACACTTTCAAAACCATTTTCAAACTTGAAATATTTTCAAAAGCTCAACACTTTGTATACATTCTTACGAACGAGAACTATTACAAAGTTTGCCTAAACGATGGCGCATTTTCAAAATACTTTCAAAAACCACACAAAGCACATTTTTCAAACAAAAGCAAGTGATCTAGCAAGAAACTAAGAGCCCATAGATAACTATGGATGAAAAGGGTGCTAACACCTTCCCTTTTCATAATCTACCCCCTTGAACTTAAGAAATAATCTCAAAGGTGTTTCCTGTTCTTTTCAGCCTTTCCTTTTGGATAAAAGAAAAGTTGGTGGCGACTCTTGCTAACCGCAACATTTGCGATAAAACGCAAAACACCAAGTCAGTTCTCCCACCGTATCACATTCACCGCCCATCTAGTCAATGATGGATCATTGAATTCCTATTTTTAAGGGGGTGTGGGCCAGTTAATGACACTAACTTATCTCTATCTGAGAAACGTCTTATCCCATGTTTCCCACGACTGGGCGATAGAAAATTCTTAGGACGAGGAGATATCTTTCATTGGGAGACATGTTATCGTCACCTCTCTTGGGCGCGACCTATAGTCATCGCCCTAGCAAGGTCCTTTTACAAATATAACACTAAGTGTTTATAGGCCAAATAGACATTCTCAAGTAGAAAATTCTCAAGATCCTCCTTAATTGTTAAGTGAGGTGCCTTCATAGAAGATAGCAAACATGAGTAAAACTTGAGCTTTATATTTCTTTTCCACTTCTCTCGCCAGTAAATATACCTGGTCAACTAGGGAGCCATGAAGATTGAAAGCGCACAAGGCATCATAATCCCATTAAGAGATACATAAGCATTTTGTACTTCTTGTAGGCATGTATTGCATTGAAGCGTCATATCACAAACATTTCCTTAAAATATTTGTCTTTCCTTACACTGTCGATAAACTAAAAGAACGTCCCTATGACCGGTCCCTCCAATAGCCAAAATAGTAGAAGCTCGTTAGGTGTAATGTTCCAAGGTCGACAACTCCTCCTCGAGAGCTTCGTCATTTAGAATGGAGAGATAAGATCAATCCTCTTTTGAAGTATACACTCAGTGATCTTTTAGATTATAAGGATTCGGTTGATCCAATAAGACAAGGGCCCGCGCACCCCTCGGACATCACCAAGAATCTCGACATCAAGGGTATCCCTGGAGGAATTCCCTCCTCGAGACCACAAAAAGTTTGTTCGATAATATCTGCTTAACCTCATTGTCATCCCAACTAGAGCAAGAATGTTCACCAACTTTAGAGCATTGGAAGGGCTAGCAATCGCCGACACAGTTCAAACTCTTCTTTTCATTTGGTGAATTACCTTCTCACACTTCATTGAATATGTATATGACAGTTATCAAAATATCAAGAGTTAAAGGTTAAAATAACATATAGCATGGGATAGATGCACTGAGAGCTCACCGAAGATAACCCTTCTCTCTTCCTAGGTATTGACGTCCATTAAGAAGCGAGTTTCAATGTACTGCTTTAAGAATTTATTTGAGGCTTCATACCGAGGGACAATGCCCTCGACGTAGCCCAACTATTTGAATAATGTGATTAAATATTTCTTTAGGTAAAGCTCCTCTTGGGTCATATCACTTTCTCTTTAGATGTATGATCCATTCCCCATAAAAAATGTCCTTAACTCTAAAGCTTACGAAACAAACGCTTACATCGATTTCTTGTTCTGATTTATATGACATAAACCTGTGCATGAGCCTTTTCATTGAGGGGATTTACGAAAAATAACTAATCTTTGAAAGGATTCACGCCATCATAATATTCTTCTAAATAACGGTAACATGTGCCAGTGTAATTAAACCCTAACACGACGCATGATTCAATAAGCTACGTTGCACCTAAAAAAGGATGAAGAAAAATTAAAAAGACGACTTCCCTCCCCAATAATCACACAAGTACTGGAAGACTTTGATGTAGGCCTAACTCACAGGGCTAAATTGTGGAGGGGAAATCATCAGATGGTATAGAATCTTTATTTCGAAACTGTTGAAGGGCAAGCAGAGACCTATAATTGAAAAGTGCACTCATGAAAAGTAATAACACATTCTCCATACTCACTACAAATCCTTTTATATTCCTTAGGAATCAATATGCCCCAGTCAGAAGAAGGACCCACGTCAAGGAAACCACTTTCGAGACTACCTTCGTGAGCAAATATAGAAACAATTATCGAAATTGTGGGATCTACCCAAGAGACAGAAGTATCCTCTTTTGATTTTTGACACATGATGAGAACCACTTCTATCGATTAAGAAACTAGTATGTTTTTATTTTATGGGTGACAAAAAGAACAAAGGTAACGTCCTAAGAAACTATATAATTGATTCCATATAAATTGTGCAATGTCTTATCGAAAGCAGGATGATAGGCACTATCAACAGTCCAAATTGCCTCAGAAAAATGCTTAAGTACTTTAGTTTCCAAAGGTCATGATGATAAAGCACATGAAAATACATCTAAAGCATGAAGTGTATTTAAAAATGACAACGATGTCACATGTTGACCTTCCACTCAAACCGGGCTACTATCGGTAGGAAAAGACAAACACAACAAAGCCCTCGCCCTACAGAATAAAGTAATGGTTTCAGGGGCAACTATTATATGGAGATCAAAATACTCAATAGTTGTGACCTAAAGAATACATTGATGTGTTGTGCCAATCACATAGCATATGTGCTATCTTGGGTTAGAGGGAACATGATCTAAATCCAGATCCATCAAACGGATCCCCTCATGCTACGCCTAAAGATCATCAAGCTATTATAATCACTCTAATATATAAGGATGAAGCACGTCATTTTCTAGATAGAATTCAAATTCAAACTTCATTCATTCTTCTTACTCTCATAGTGACTTAAGTGTTGGATTGTTAATCTTACATATCAGTCCATTTTCCACCTTACCGAAAACTCAAGTTCATTGTTGCAATCTACAATCTCAAATCTTCGATCGATTCTAGTTCGTCCGTCGAACAAATTTAATATTAAAATTTCATATTAATGAATAATAATATTGGAAAGTGTTATTATATACAATTAGAAATAGTTTTCAAATTTTACAAAATAACTAGAATTGAATCTCTATTTTTAACAACACATATCTCTTTTTTAAAATTTAAAATACTACTATTTCATTTTTAAATTATAAGTATTGTATGCAAAAGAGAAAGTATAAGTACTTTTATTAATTTATCCTTCAATTTATTTTATAAGAAAAAGAAAAAATACAATAACTAATATTAAAAGCATAAAAAGTATTAATTTAAAACATTTAGATTTTACTAGAATACATATAATTTGAGACAGCCAATAAAAGATTAAAAGAATGGAAAAACCAAAGACTCTTTAAAAGAAATTAAATTCGATGTATATTACTAGTAACTCAAGAAACGAAAATTAACTGATTATATGTGAGAGAGAATGAGTGGGAAAAAAAGACAGAATTAACATCAAAACGCGCCAGGTAGGGGTCGAACCTACGACTTTCTGCTTAGGAAACAGACGCTCTATCCACTGAGCTACAGGCGCTACATGTTGTTTGCTCTATAAGTTTAATTTAGATAAATTATAAGAAGGTGATATGATAACGTAATCTATTCACATGCAAACGTATATAAATCTACTTTTTAATCTCGTTTTGAAATAAGCGACTTTCATTATGATGTCATACCCTCGTTATGTTCAAGAGAACACACACTTAATCTTTATTACTTAATTAAAACATAGCAATAGCCATTAATGGAACTAAACAACTGATCTTCTCCACTTTCTTTTATTTGATAAACCCATCCATTAATGACTCCGCATATAGGGACATGCACCATTTTTATATAGGCAGATATAGGACCATATAATCTATTATTTTTAAGAGGTTTGTTTAATACATCACATAATTATTTATACACCCCACCAATTTAAAATTTGGACACACTTAATTCTCAATATGCTAAATCAAGAGATAAAAAAATACGAATTTTAAAATATATATCAGTAAGTTACATAGATTTAATTTCGAACGTATCTCAACACATTGTATTTATGCTCAATCTCATAATCACACAATATAAAAATATTTTAGATTCTAAAATTTAGATCTCATATTAAAATTGAAATCCGAACGAAATTGTTTAAGTATTAGACGGAATATCTGGGCAATATATGAGAAAAAATCACAAATTTAAATTTTATTTATCAATATATTAATTATTGCGATATATAAAACAATTATAAAATATAATATATATTATTAAATATAAATTTATCATTACAAAATATAATAAAATTCTCTAATATAATACAATATTAAATTAGTTGAAAATAGATTAATTTTATTTTAAGAAAAATGTACTATTTGCAGCCACTAATATAGTAAAATAAGTATTATATTTTTTATGTAAATCAATAGTTATGTATAATATGATCTTATAAAAATTATATCAAATTTTTATGTAAGTAAAAAAGTAAATTGAAATATATGGAATAAATAGTGGGCCTTGATGGAAAACGAAAGAAGGATCGGACTCCAATGAGTTTCAAAATTATAAAAGCATGTTATGGAAGGTAAAATCGACTTCAAGATGAATAGGCAAAGGATAAGCGACGTTTCTCAGACAAAAGTTTCATGTAACAGGTTAGTGTATTTTGTTGATACGAATGTTAATTTGTTTGATTTCATGGTTTTTGTGAAAGAGTATTATATTTTGTCATTTTTATTTGTGATATCTGGTATCCAGTTCAAATATTGTATCGGAAGTTGAGTATGAAGCTAGTGCACGGTTGATGAAGTTAGGGTTGCATATGGAGTAAAATAATTAGAGTTATTTGTTATGCTTGACATACAATTATGTTTGACGTACAATTATAATGGTACTTTTATTAGACTAAAATTATGCATGAAGTAAACATCACTTTTGGTTTTTTTTCTGTTTTAAATCTCTACACAAAATGTATGCAAAATTGAGTATATCACTAATAAACATTATATAGATTCAATGATAAACATTACCAAAGAAAAATATTTTGAGCTTACATCATTTATATTACAATTTATAATAACAAACTTAACAAAAAAAAAACGAAATTATTCTAGAATACCAAATGTTTCCTTTACAGGATATTGATTATTTTTTTTTAAATTTTAAATGAAAATGCTTTTAAATCTAATATAAGACATATTACATTATAAAAATATATATATTTAGTCTAAGTTCTATTTTGAGTCCAACACTTTCTTAAATGTAATTATTGGTGCATTAAATAAAATGAGTATATGGGAGCAAGAAATATAATTTAATTATGAAAGTATTGGCAGTAAAAATAAATTAATTAGGGTTTTAGGTTCTCAAAATATAACATCATTGGAAATATTCTCATATTAGATTGTTCTTTTCAATGTTATGAAAAATATCATATATTATCATTGTCAAATGTCTCAATATGTCATGTGGATTAGGGTTACTCAACTATTTATGGGCATGCAGGTCAATACCCATATTCAAGCCCATATAGCTATTGATATATAGTTTGTTGAATAGGGTTTCATGTTCACGATTATACTGCCATTGGAAGTGTTGGCAGCAAAACAATATTCAGAAAAACCTATGACATGTACTCTTCGTGTTGACAACAAATAATGTTCAGCAACATCTATGGTGTGTATTATTTATGAAGGTATGTCTGTTGGAAGCAATTCGGAGGGTCAACACAAGAAAACATTTAACATTGAGCCAAGAGTAACACACAAGTGAGAGAGACACCACATATTCACCCAAAACCTTAAGGTGATATGTGTATGGGTTCTCCCACTTATAAATGCTCAACTCTCCACATTTATAACCAATATAGGACTACAAATCACACCTGGCTTTATTATTCTCAACACTCCCCTTCAAGTGTGAGTCAACAATGCTCTCCCTCAAGTGGAAACTCTTTTTTTGTCCATTGCACTTGTACCGTCGTTGACACCTATTCCTGAGCATTTCAATACACCTCTTCTTGGGTATTTCGATTTCAACGAGAAACCTCTTCTTGGGCATTTCGATACAAGTAAGTCGATATTTTTATTCGAACCAAATGCTCATGATACCATTTGTTAGTTCATGAGGAAATATTGGACCAAGAGTATTTTTAGGTGATAGGTGTATGGATTCTCCCACTTATAAATGTTCAACTCTCCACATTTATAACCAACGAGAGACTCCAACGCACACTGACTTTATTATTCTCAACAATGTCCTCATTTTATTTTTGAATTTGTAAGTTTGGATTGTTCATGCCAATTTTCAAAAACCATAGTAAGTTGTTTGTTTCTATAAAAGTTTGGCATGAATATGATTTTATGTGGTGTTATCAAGATTTATATCTTATAGTTTCAACTAGATTTATATCTCTTATTATATGGACAATAATATATTTTCTTTGTACGATTTGTATTATTGTATCAATTGTATGATTGTTGTATTGTAACTGTATCTTAATCTTAATATATATATATATATATATATATATATATATATATATATATATATATATATATATATATATATATATATATATATATATATATATATATATATATATATATATATATATATATATATATATATATATATATCTCCAAGGTTATCATAATACAACCCTAGTCACATGTTAATTCAATAGTAAATCTAAGCACAAATCCTAATTCTAATTTTACTAATTTAATCTTACATAAAGAATACATAATAATTATAAATATAATAATAATAATAATAACAATAATAAGGATTAAATTATACAAAATTATTTTAACAATCAAATTAATTTATAATAGATAAGAAATAAAAAAAATATAAATAAGATTTTAATATATATTTTTAGATTCAAAATATATTAAAAAATATTATTATTATTATTATTATTATTATTATTATCAATTATATATATATATATATATATATATATATATATATATATATATATATATATATATATATATATATATATATATATATATATATATATATATATATATATATATATATATATATATATATATATATATATATATATATATATATATATATATATATATATATATATATATATATATATATATATATATATATATAGTATTACTCTCACAACTCAACAAGACAAGAGATTTTAATACACACAAACTTTTTTTTATTTTTTATAATTAACTATTTTTTCTATTTTTAATTATTGATAGAAAGTCTTTATTACTATTTTTTTTTCTTTACTTCATGTAAGTTACAAAATTAAAAGGTTAGTAGAGTATTAACTTCATTAAAGTTATATAATAAAATAAGTTATAAGAAACTTTTTAAAATTTAATAAATATAATATTAGAGTTTAGTCTCTGGTTAGTATCACTTACATAACTGTTCCTGGATTAGATGGTTAGTGCCAAAATTTTCAAGTCTGCTTGGGGAATTATCAATGAGGATGTGGTAAAAGTTGTTCAAGAATTCTTTGAAAAAAGGAAAATCTACAAAGCTATAAATTGCACTTTAGTGACCCTTATCCCCAAAACTAATGCAGCTAAGATGGTAAAGGATTCCAGGCCAATATTATGTTGCTCTATTATTTACCAAGTTATTTCCAAGGTCGTGACTGGGAGACTTAGTAAGGTGTTGAAGAGTGTAATTAATATTAGCCAAGTTGCCTTTGTGCCTGGTCTTCACATCCAGGATCACATCCTGCTTGCGTATGAACTCATTTAGGGCTACAATAGGAAGAGGGATCCTCTCGGATGTATGCTTCAAATGGACATTCAGAAGGCCTACGACATGGTGGAGTGGTGCGCCCTTGAAAACATTCTGAAAAAGCTGAGTTTTCCGAAGAAGTTTATAGACTGGGTTATGCAAGCAGTAACTACGGTGTCTTTTAGGTATAAAATTAAAGGGCATCAGTCAGAGTTATTACAAGCTAGAAGAGGTTTGAGGCAAGGGGACCCTCTATTCCCCACGCTCTTTGTTATAATCATGAAATACCTCCATATGATTATGCAAATATTGAAGAGTAACCACCAGTTTAAATACCATGCTAAGTGCGAAAATGTGGGAATCATAAATCTTAGCTTCGCTGATTATTTACCAATTTTCTCTAGAGGGGACCCAAAGTCCATGGAGCTGGTGCTAAAAGCTTTTCAAGAATTTTTTGATTCTATTGGTTTGGAGGTTTTATTTCTCTGAAATTATGGTTGGCTTACATTTTGGTAAAACTGTTTTAACAACAACATGTTGAACAAGATATTCCAACATTCTATTTCAACATGTCGAGTAAGATGTCTCAACAAGGAGATAAGACATCACGTCTGCAGTGAGCTGACAGTGTGGATTAACTAATTTGTAGCTATTATATATTCAGGGACTATTTAGTTAGCTTATGTAGTGTCCAAGATTGATAAGTCAAAATATTCTTTGATTGGTTTTTGAAGATACAATTAATTTCTAAATATGGAGATTTATTAGGAAATTAATGATTGAAGACCTCTTTTCTTGGAGGACTTTTTGCAGACTTTATGCAACCTCACTGCTGCGGTTTTGAAGCCTAACACAGTCTAGAATAAAGTTATAAATAGACTGGTGTATACCTAGTATTAGGTAGAACTTACATATGTGTTTTAGGGTTGTAGAATTCTTATTTTCCGTGCCTCTCTAATATCATCTTGATAGAAGAGTAGAATTGTTTTGTTGGGTTGTAAGTTCTCTGTTAGATATTCATAAGCTTTTAAGCATTGAACATATTGTGTGTCAATTCTCATAAGCTTTTAAGCATTAAGTCTCGCGTGTTTTGGAAGTATAGCTTCCGGTTGGTTTTGTTCTTTACTTGTGTTTAGAGTTTCTCCAATCGCTGAGTTTAATTGAAGAGGGGTTTAAGGATGGCCTCATACCTAGGTGTGTCTTAGGTAGAAGTTAAGAAAAAGGTAGTGATTAAGTGCGTAGACTGTAAACTGGAGGTTTGTTGTAAGGTCTGTAAATTGATACTATCTAGTTGATTTCTCCCTGGCTTGGTAGCCCCCAGAGTAGGAAGGTTGTTCCGAACTGGGAAAATATTTCATGTGTTATTTACTTTCAGCACTGTTATATTTTGCTGATACATCTTATTATTGTGTGTGAAGTCAGGTCCAGTGTCTCGACATCTCTTAAGAAATTTGGGATCTGATATCCAAAATTTCAGTTGGTATCAGAGCCGACATCCTTCTCTGACTCTGAGTAAAATTCAGGGAAGATACTTTCTAGTGCAATGGACAAGGATGGAATAAATGTGGTTAAAATACCGATTTTGGATGGTACCAACTATGATAGTTGGAAACCTCGTATGGAAACCTTTGTAAAGTCCTTGGGTGACAAGGCTTGGAGAAATGTTGTCGAAGGTTGGGATCCACTGAAGGTTGTGGATGCAACACGGAAAGTCACTGATGTGCTGAATCCTGAAGAAGACTGGGATGATAATGATGAGGAGTTATCTCAAGGAAACTCCAAAGCATTTTGTTGTACCCCAAAATTTTCCCTTCCATATTTCTCAAAACATTTCAAGAAAGATCCTCAAGTTGCTCAAGGAAGTCCAAGTGTTGGCCAGACAAGCTCTCTCCTAAGGCAGTCTAACTCAAATTAGGATTTCATGTTGCATCAGGATATTTAAGTCCAAGGGATACCAAATTCTCATCATTGTCCTAATATGTTCTCAAGATCATCCATGTCAAGTTTCAAGCCCTACAGAGAAAGTTTGTTCAGTCAATTGCTCAAAGGCCTGAAAATCGACTGTGTTAGGGCAAAAGTCAACTGCGGCCTACATACAGTCAAACTTCAAGATTTTTGGTCAAAATCCTCATTTTGAAGTATCATTCATCATTTGATCAAGGGTTGATCATGATTCATCAAGGATTGTTCATAATTCATCAAGAACCAAAAGTTGCTAAATTAGGGTTTTGCAGGAAAAGTCAACTCAACTTTGACCAAGCATAACTTTCTCATACTTTATGATAAATTACCCATCCAAATCTCATTTTTAAGAGGATGAAATTCTATACAATCCACCTTCAGCTCCCAAGTTCAAAATATGCACTCACAATAAGTTATGAATTTGGACATTATAGGTCATTTGGAAAAGTCAACAAAAACACCTTTTTTGTCAAAGCTTCATACATGAACATGGAATACCAAATTGATATGAGACCAAAAGGTTTAATTAGATTACATCTCAAGATTTCTAAAAAGTCCAATAACACCCTCAAAGAGTCAAAATTGAGGAAGTTATGCATTGGTGAAGTTGACCTTTTTTGTAAAATTGACAAAAGTCAACTATGCCTAAAAATGCAATGTTTGCTAAATGGGCCCAATCTTTTGCACTTGTTTTGAGTTGGTAGCATGGTCCACGAGCCCTCTCCCTTGCCACTTGTCATTATCTTGTTTTTATTATTTATTTTGATTTTTATTTGAATTAAATTAATTTTAATCAAAACAAATCATAGAAAATCCAAATCTTTGAAATCTTAAGATCTTGTACATGTTTCAGGTCCTATATCCAGTTGACAAGTGATTGAATTCGTGCCAAGCCTTGGTGTGCACAAAAAGATTGGTTTTGGCTATTTTTGGAAAGATATTCAAAGGAATCAAATCAAGATCAAAAGCAATGATGAAGGAAGATTGAGATCAGGTTTTCAACCCTAATCCAATCCTTGATATATATTGAACATTTTCAAACCTAAAACAAGACTAGAGAGAGGCGTGAGAGAAAGAACAAAACTTGAGAAAAACACAAAAAAGTGTAGACACGATTTCATACTTCTAGGCATCCTCAAGACCTTCTAACCATCTCAATCGTTTCCTGGGATCACAAGCAAGCGAAACCAATCAAGAACAAGGAGTTTACAGCCTCAAAACGCACTGTAAGTCAGCCACGACCTTGGTTTATTCTTGAATTCGAATTGCATCATTCCAACACTTATAGCATGAAATAATTGTACATTCTTGCTCCTTGAAACATTTCCAAACTATCTGTAATATTTAATTTCGTTTTGGTGGACTGTATCAAGAATTGCCATTGTTAGGGTTCTTGGTTTCGTTTTAGGGTTTTTATGTGCAGGCAAAATTAGCCCCCATGAAGGGTATCATGATGTTCAGGATGCCAAGACGGTTCCATTCATGGCATTAGAAATCATTTATCGTGCCCATGGAGGATTTTGAGATAAACCAGGGTTGTAGCTACGGACATACGTCCGTAGGTAAAAGTCCCCGCATATTTTAGCCACGGAGCAAGGAAGAAGAAGATATCGTGGCAAGCAACCATTCGCCTGTTTAAAAAAGCGCGCGCTAAATTAACATATTATGCCTTTTTAATATTTAATTATTGTTTTGTATTATATGTACAACAAAAACAGCTAGCTCAGTTGGTTGCCAAGCGTTGGAAAGTGCTTCAGGGCCTGGGTTCGAATCCCAGATCCCCCAAATTGCTTCATATTATTTTCTTTTTAGTGATCACATGCATACAAGGCGTGGAGACCATCATAGTCCATCATCATCCCATTAGCAATGTGTCCATAAGGCCAGATCTGAGGGCTAGCATACGAAGGACCATGACACGCCTCAGTCAAAGCAATGCACTGGATCCAGCAAGTCAACATGGACCTCAGATTTTTGGGCCCAAGGCTTGCTATATACACCCCTCCAAATTACTTTTCCAGACCCAGTTTTCTATTTTCTTTTCTTTTTATAATTTCCATTATTTAGTTTATTTATTTATTTTACTAACAAAATTAATTATTTCCTTTATCAAAAAATCATAAATAATATTTTCACCCAATTAGACTTAGGTTTATTTTTTATCAATAAACTAATTAATTTAATTATATTTTAATTTTAGGTAACTTTAATTATTTTGTAAATAAATTAAAAGCAATTAGAAATTAGGGTTTTGTCTAAATTTAATTATATTTTCTTTTTCTTAAAATAACCAAAAACATAAAAATAGGTTAAATTTAATTATTTTCTTTAATTAATTTAATTATCTAATTAATTGTGTATTTACTTTAAAAACCTAATTCTTTTCTTAAAAATAATTAAAAACAACAAAAAAACATTTTTTTTCTTTCAATTAGGTTAGAAAGGGTCAAAACCCTAATTTCTCTCTCGTTCTTTATTCGCGCACGCTTTATTATTTTATTTTTTTTACCATATTAATGTAATTGCTCACAAGTTGTAATAGATTAATTAGGATCTTTTATTTTCATTTATCACTTTTTTTAGGGTTTGTTTTTGGCTATGTAAATACCCGAAGCCTTGTAATAGCGTAGTTTAATTTCCACACTTTATATTCCGCGAAATATTAACTGTTAGATGTATGAATAATAGGGATGCATGACAAGAATGTATGATTAACTTTAAAACGGTTAGCTAACCCTAAATGTGCAAAAATAATAAACTTGAAATTGAATCACTCGCACATGCGCATTCCTAGGGTACACTTTCACTTCAGTTGCCTTCGGTAAAATGGTCATTAAGTATAGGATACTTTAGCGGTCGCTCTCTTGTCTAAACAAAGATCAAAGTCCCGTTCGGAAAAGTTGCCTCGGAATGGTTGCCTCGGATATTGTTGCCTCGAATAATTGATCTAAGACATTAGGGTTACTACTAAGACGTCCTAACATTGCTTTAGTGATCGTACGTCCCTTTCGAATTGACCCTAAAACTCCAACGACGATGCTACCTACTCACTAATAGTGGGATAGCACTGTCTAAAGGAAATAAACATAGAACAATTCTCTTTTTCGAGTAGGTAGAATCTTAAGTACTTGCTCAATCCAAACAAACTTTTTCACACATACACTCCTTTCAAACAAAGTTTTCAAAAACACTTCGTAACACCCTTGAAGACAGAAGCAAGAGTTAAATCGAAGTCAAAAAACTTTTCAAATCACACAAATACACAGAAGCAATTTTGAAAATGATGAGCAAGTACCTAAGAGCCCGTAGATAACTACGGATAGAAAGGGTGCTAATACCTTCCCTTTCTATAATCTACCCCCCGTACTCAAAATCTTGAAAAAAGGGAATTTTTCTGTGCTTTTTTCCTTTCCTTGTTGGATAAAATAAAAGTCGATGGTGACTCTTGCTTACCGCGACATTTTGTAAACACAAACGCAAAACGCAAACCAGCATTCCTAAAAACAGTCCCGGTTCTGGCCACCGTATCACAAAACTGGCGACTCTGCTAGGGATAAAATAAGTGGGGTATACCTTAGGATTAGTTCATCATATTGATTTTATTGTTTGATTTGATTGCTTTATTTTTGTGGGCTTTGTATCGGAGTTACTATAGATCCTAACTCGGATCTAGGGAACACCATTAGGTAAGTAGCAATAAACTGTGAGGGAATTGTACGGCGTAGACCGATACGGTTGAAGCAGTAGCTACGTTGATGTGGCACATTAGTTGGTACCGATATCCCTTATGGAGAAACAAGGAGAATATGAGGCTGCTATATGGGTCGTTAAGCATCAACTGACCTTAGAACCTTTAATTGACCAACTTGGCCATAGGAAGTAGTGAGATAGTCGGCCTCGGTATAAAGTTGAGAACTGGTTGATACTCGATACTACACTCATTGAGACCATACTCTCGAGATAGTTCCGGCCGCAAGAAAAGATTGTGTAAGCTGAAACCATGACCAATGGAGGATGGTCAGTGATATTGAGAACCTCTAGAACCTGGTTACTATTAGTAGGATAGGTTGAACCAACTGAACTTCAAGAGGGTAATACCTAGACTCCATGCAAGCCTGAGACTTAAGGGCTCTTGTGTGACTTGTTTTCCTTTACCATGTTTGCTATCTGTGATACCTGTTGTGTGTTTTTATCATGACATCGTGCATCATGACATAGCATGCATATTTCATTAGACTAACCATTTCAAAGACCGAGGGGATTTATCTTTGTTCTGTTTTGCAGATCATGACTTCTATGCGCAGAAATACCATTCGAGTTAATTTCGTGCAAATCCCTGCTCAGCTCAGAGAGTTAGTCTCAAAAGTTCCTGATACTTCTTCATTTGTTAGAAGACATGGTTATCTCCTTAGTTTGGTCACTTCAAGGTTGGATGAACAGATGATGAGCGTCCTTTTCCAGTTCTTTGATCCATTGCATCATTGTTTCACCTTCCCGGATTATCAGCTAGCCCCCACTTTGAAGGAGTTTTCTAATTTATTAGGCATATATATCCTCGAGCAGACACCCTTCACAGGTTTGGAGGAGGTTCCTAGACCTGAGGACATTGCTTCAGCTTTACACTTGACAAAGGCTGATGTAGTGTTTAACTGGGAGACACAGAGTGGGGTTAAAGGTTTATTGTCTAAGTTTCTGATCGATCAAGCTCAACAGTTCTGGGATAGCTTAGATTTTCAAGCATTTGAAGACATCTTGGCTCTCCTCATCTACGGCTTGGTTCTTTTTCCAAATCCAGATTCCTTCATAGATGTGAATACGATCAAGATCTTCTTGTCTCGTAATCCAGTGCCTACTCTTCTGGGTGATATTTTACATGCTCTCTATACCCATACTGTGAGAAGAAGGGGGACCCTCATGTGTTGCACGCCGCTGTTGGCGAGGTGGTTTATTTTGCACCTCCCCAAGTTTGTATTGAAGAATGGGGAAGGTGTAGGTTGGGCTTACAGAATCATGTCCCTTGCTCATACGGACATTCTTTGGAGTTCTAAGGATATGGAAAGAGTAGCTGTCATTGATCGATGTGGGAAATACCCTAATGTTCCGTTGCTCGAAATCAGAGGAGGAATAACCTATAGTCCTTGTTTGGCTTTGAGACAGTTTGGTCGCGCTCGGAGAGACGGTCCCCATGAGCTACTTCTTCCAGACATTGTCTTTGACTACAAGGGGGACGTGAATGAGCATCGCCGAAGGTTTATACAAGCCTGGGGCATGGTGAACAGGTCTGACCCTCAAGAGCTAGGACTAAATACTTATCTACCTATGCAACCATATCTCCAGTGAGTTCGAGCCCGCACTCAAAAGCTGGGGATGCCTTATGAAGCTGTTTTGCCAGTGATTGTGGAGCATACTAATGAAGAAGGTATTCCTTATACGGTCCTCCATCCATACATGCCTATTGATCTTGGGGCATTGAAGAGATCCTAGATTCAATTAAAGGAAGAAAGGGATACATATAGGGAGAAGTATCATGAGCAAGAGAGGAAGATCCTGAAGCTCACAAGGCAGCTTGAGAATGAAAGGGCAATCAACGATTATGTCAGCACGAAGGGAAAACGACCATGGGATTTCTGATGTCTTTTATTGTTTCTAGTTTAGATTTTCTTTTCAGTTTATTTCTTTTGTAACGCCTTAAAGGAATTGTTAAATATTGTTACAAGTTTAATCTAATAAAGTGTGTTTTATTTTGTTTTACAAAGTTGAATCTCCCAAAGTCTTTGAAATCATTTCATACGCATTCCATTATCATGCACCTCATCACAGGTACCATTACAGGTTTCTCATCTTCTTCGCTGTTTATTTCAGCACAGAATGTCTTTTGAACCACCTACTGATCAAGCTATCAAGGCTCTTCAAGCACAAAATGCTCAGTTCCAAGAGTTGTTCCTGAACTTGGCCAAAGGGAAGCAAGATTTGAAGACTCTCATCTTGAAGGAGAAGAAGAAGAAGAAGAAGAAGAAGAAGAAGAAGAAGAAGAAGGTGGTCCTCCTGAATATGGGTCACAGATTTGGGAATAGATTGCGACAGGAAGCTGATTTATCTCATTCATCTGGAGGAGGAGAGAATCAAGAGGAAAGAAAAGGTCCTAGTTCTGTGGTTTATGATAATGACACTGATTTTGATGAAGAACAGTATCCTCCTGCTGAGGATAGGTATAAGCAACTTGAAGACCGGTTGAGTGCAATGGAGATCTAGAAGATACCTGGGTTGGACTTTGGAGATCTGGGATTGGCATATGGGGTGGTGATCCCTCACAAGTTTAAAGCTCCTGTCTTTGTTAAGTATGATGGAGTATCTTGTCCGAAGCTACACCTCCGCTCATACGTCAAAAAAATTCAACCATATACTGCTGATAGGAACCTGTGGGTACATTTCTTTCAAGATAGTCTATCAGGGACTCAACTTGAATGGTTCTATCAATTGGAAGGAGCTAATGTCCGCAACTGGGAGGACCTTGCTGCTGCTTTTTACAAGCAATACCAGTATAACGCCGACCTTGCTCCCACGCGTACCCAACTTCAGGGTATGTCTATGGGTACAGGCGGAGGCTTTAATGACTATGCTCAGAAGTGGAGAGATCTAGCTGGAAGAGTCCAACCCCCTCTGTCTGATAGGGAGTTTATGGATATGTTTCTTGGGACTTTGTCTGGTCCATATTTCAATCATTTGATCGGTAGTTCATCGTCTGGGTTCACTGAATTGATTTTGACTGGGGAGAGGGTAGAAGTTGGCATCAAAAGCGGTAAGATACAGAAAGGTGCTTCGTCCAGTGCAGAAAGGAATCCTTTCAAGAAAGAAGCCATTGCAGTTTACAGCTCGAGGAGCCAAAACCGACCTGAATGCCGCCAAGCAGTTAATGCGGTAGTAATATCAAGACCCGATGTTGCCCCACAATGCAATAATCAACAAAGAGTAGAGAGGCCGCAAAGACAGTATACTCGGCTCAGTATGACCTTATCTCAAATTCTGCCGCAATTATTGAAGACCAACTTGATAACTCTGAGGGAAGCCCCGAAGAATCCCAGTACTACATCACCGCTGTATAATCTGAACGCCCGCTGCGCCTATCACTCCGATAGCCCAGGGCATGATACAAACAACTGCTGGGCCTTGAGGAATAAGGTGCAAGATTTTATTGAAGCTAAAGAAATTGAGTTTAACGCACCGGAAAAGCCTAATGTCATGACTGCTCCTATGCCCAAGCATGGAGTAAATGCTATCGACGATGATTCATTTGTGACCTCTGTGAAAGACATTTCTACTCCATTGATGACAATAAAGAAGAATCTATTATTGGCCGGTTTATTTCAGGGCTGTGGTGAAGGTTGCCACCTATGTTCAATCCTGCCTGCTAGTTGCCATTTATTAAAGCTAGGTGTTCAACGCCTGATGGATAACAAAGAGATCATGTTCGAGAAGACTTTGATTCCCGTTGAAGATGTTTCCATAATAACCATTTTCTCCAATCCTTCCAAGGCTTCCTCGAGAAATCCTGTTAGGATTACACCCGTTACAAGAGTTGCTCCATTGATCATTACTATCCCTGGTCCTATCCCGTACACTTTGGATAAGGTTGTCCCGTGGCACTATGGGGCCGATGTGTATTATCATGGGATCAAACAAGACTTGAAGGTTGAAGAGGAGGATACTGATGTCAGCAATATTGTCGGGTCTAGCAAGGTCACCCGAAGTGGAAGACTTTTCTCTCCTGAGATTTCCCCTCCAACTGTTTGAAAGCCTGTTGCAATTCCATCTGCCAGTACATTTGCTATTGTCCCAGTTCTTATTCCAATTATCACCCCTGTCGCCGAGTCATCTGACGCTCGGGACAAAGAGATCACTGGTGAGCCTGCCCGAACGGAGGCGCCTAAGAAGATTGTTGTAGAAACCTCTAGGCAGGAGATAGAGAAAATTCTGAAAATTATCAAGAAAAGTGACTACAACATAGTCGAGCAGCTGGGGCAAACCCCGTCGAAGATCTCCATGTTATCTTTATTGTTGTGCTCAGAAGCCCATGCAAAGGCTTTAATCGCTTTCCTTAAAACTGCGCATGTGCCGCAGGAAACATCTGCTGATCAATTCAAAGACTGTGTGGCTAGTTTGACCGCTGATAACGAGTTGGGTTTCTCCGACGCAGATCTGACTGCCAAAGGAAGGAATCACAATGACGCTCTGCATGTTTTGATCGAGTTCCGGGGCACTACTCTGGCCCACGTGCTGGTGGATATTGGGTCCTCATTAAATGTTTTACCTAAGAAAGCGTTAGACCGGTTGGACCGTGAAGGGTTGGTTCTGAAACTAAGTAATATTGTGGTTAGGGCCTTTGATGGGTCCAAAAGGATGGTGCATGAGGAAGTGGATGTCCCTGTTAAGGTTGGTTCCCAGACTTTTACATCTACATTCTATGTGATGCACATTCGACCATCTTATTCTTGTTTGCTGGGTCGTCCGTGGATTCATAAGGATGGGGCAGTAACTTCTACGCTCCATCAGATGTTGAAATATCCAGTGAAGGGGAAGATTGTTACAGTACGAGGAGAAGAGGAGTACATGGTGAGCCACCTTAACTCTTTTTGGTATGTGGAGATGGATGGGGAGTTCAATGAAACCCCGTGCCAGAACTTTGAAGAGGTCCCCCAGACTCTGGCATCGACTGAAACTGTTGTTGAAGAACCTCTGATGAAGATGGCTTCCCTCAAGGATGCCAGGGTTGTTATTAAAAAAGGTGGGTGTGAAAATTGAGGTCAACTCCCTGACTTCGCACACAAGATTGACAAGTTTGGTTTGGGTTTTACTGTAGAAGCTCAAAGGGCTGTTCGGCGTGCACGGATTGGAAGACCTCCCATGCGTATCAGTAATCCGGGAGTGAATGCAATTGAAGACGATAGAGAAGAGTCAGAGTTCGATAGCTGGATTTACCAGACTACTGACGGTGGCTTGAACAATTGGACGACAAAGGATTTCATGCCCGTTTCTTTTATTACATAGTAATAGACTTTTGTTTTGAGATTTGTAACAGACAATTTAAAACTTTACGGCCTGGTGCCTTACCCGAGGTGTCGTGGCTTTGTTTGTGAGGGCTTAATGTTTGTCATTCTCATATATCATCAATAAAGCATTGGACGTTTTCTTGCATTACAAATTTTGCGCTCCTTGTTTTTATTTTCTATCTTGCACTTTATCAAAACAGCTATTTGTCTTACACACACTCACATATCATAATGCAGGTCCACATCCACTCTGAATCCCATTGATAACAACTTTGCTACTGCCAGTTATGACTTCGAAAGTCCGGTCAACCAAGCCGAGGACGAAGGTAAGGATGATTGCAAAGTGCCTGGGGAACTTGCTAGACTGTTACTACTGGAAGAGAGGGCCATACAGCCCCATGAAGAGCTAGTAGAATCAGTGAATCTGGGTACAGAAGAGGACAAGAAAGAGGTCAAGATCGGTGCAAATTTAGAGTCCAGTGTCAAGCAACGGTTAATATAAATGCTGCGTGACTATGTTGAGATTTTTGCTTGGTCTTATAAAGATATGCCCGGGTTAGATACTGATATCGTGGTACACCGCTTGCCAACTAAAGAAGACTGTCCTCCAGTGAAGCAGAAAGTTCGCCGTATGCGTCCAGAAATGTCTGAGAAAATCAAAGCTGAGGTTATGAAACAATTTGACGCCGGTTTTCTAGCAGTTACGTCTTACCCACAGTGGGTTGCCAACGTGGTTCCGGTACCGAAGAAATATGGTAAGGTTCGGATGTGTGTGGACTATAGGGATCTGAACAGGGAAAGCCCCAAAGATGATTTCCCACTCCCTCACATCGATGTTCTGGTCGACAACACCGCACAACATAAGATCTTCTCCTTTATGGATGGTTTTTCTGGTTACAATCAGATTAAGATGGCTCCCGAAGACATGGAGAAGACAATGTTCGTTACGCAGTGGGGTACTTTTCGCTACAAAGTCATGCCGTTCGGATTAAAGAACGCTGGGGAAACGTATCAACACGCCATGGTCGCTTTGTTCCACGACATGATTCATCATGAGATTGAGGTATACGTTGACGACATGATTGCAAGATCCCAAAATGAAGAGGAACATCTTAACCATCTCCAGAAGCTATTTGACAGGTTGAAGATGTACAAGCTAAGGTTAAACCCGAACAAGTGCACCTTCGGGGTGTGGTCTGGTAAACTGCTGGGTTTCGTCGTTAGTGATAAAGGTATTCAAGTGGATCCTGCAAAGGTGAAGGCTATACAGGAAATGCCAGCTCCCCGAACAGAAAAAGAAGTCAGAGGCTTTTTGGGACGGTTGAATTACATTGCCCGATTCATTTCACATCTGACTGCTACTTGTGAGCCATTCTTTAAGTTGCTGAAGAAAGATCAAGTGGTAAGGTGGAATGATGAATGTCAGGCCTCTTTTGAAAGGATCAAGGAATATCTCCATGAGCCATATATTCTGATGCCTCCAGTTGAAGGGATACCTTTGATCTTATACTTGATAATACTCGACAATTCGGTGGGGTGTGTGCTGGGGCAGCATGACGAGTCTGGCCGAAAAGAGTATGCTATTTACTACCTTAGCAAAAAGTTTACCGACTGTGAGACCCGATACTCACTGCTTGAGAAAACTTGCTGCGCTTTGGCATGGGCTGCTCGCCGGCTGAGACAGTATATGCTGAGCCACACTACCCTGTTGATATCAAAGATGGATCCAATCAGGTATATCTTCGAAAAGCCTGCCTTGTCCGGAAGAATAGCAAGATGGCAGATGATCTTAACCGAGTATGACATCCAATACACAACCCAAAAATCAATCAAGGGAAGTGTGTTGGCAGATCATTTGGCGCATCAGGCAGTGGATGATTATCAGTCTATGAATTTCGAGTTTCCGGATGAGGGCATCATGTTGGTAACTGACTGTGAAAAACCTGGACCAGATGAAGGACCTGAGGAGGGATCCCGATGGTCTATGTATTTTGACGGAGCTTCAAACGCGTTGGGTAATGGCATTGGCACCGTGATCATATCTTCGGAAGGCTGTCATACTCCATTCACCGCCTGATTATGTTTTAACTGCACCAATAACATGGCGGAGTATGAAGCATGCATCATGGGCCTTCGAGCAGCTATTGACCTAAGGATTAAGTTCTTAAGTGTATTCGGAGATTCCGCTTTAGTGATCAGTCAGATCAAAGGCGAGTGGGATACGAAACACCCAAATCTTATTCCTTACAAAGAGTATGTATTTACTTTGCATCCGCACTTCGAGGAGATAACCTTTGAACACTTCCCCAGGGAAGATAATCAGTTAGCGGATGTGCTAGCTACTATGTCTTCTATGTTCAAGGTTAGGTGGGACAATGAGGCTCCCCAGATTACCATTGAAAGGTTGGACGAACCCTCACATTGCTGTGACATTGAGACTGAAGAGGTAACAGATAAACCCTGGTTTCACGAGGTAAAAAGGTATCTTAAGGCTCAAGAGTACCCCGAAGGTGCATCTGTTAATGATAAGAAGTTTCTGAGGAGGTTCGCGGCGAAGTTCTTCATCAGTAATGGTATCCTTTACAAGCGTAACCATGACTCAACCTTACTGTGATGTGTGGATAAGAACAAGGCGGAAAGGATTATGGCGGAGTTACATGAAGGTACTTTCGGAACTTATTCCAGTGGACATACCATGGCAAAGAAAATCCTACGGGCAGGATATTATTATTCTACTATGGAAGCCGACTGTTATCAGCATTCTCGGACCTGTCACAAGTGCCAAGTCTATGCTGATAAGGTGCATATACCTCTAGTTCCTCTGAACATCCTGATGGCTCCTTGGCCTTTTGCAATGTGGGGTATCGATATGATTGGTGAGATCAGACCTACTGCGTCCAACGGACATCGTTTCATCCTTGTGGCTATTGATTACTTTACAAAGTGGGTTGAGGCAGCTTCTTTTGCTACAGTGACCAAGAACGTCGTGGCGCGGTTTATTCGACACAATCTGATTTATCGATACGGTGTACTAGAGAGGATCATTACAGACAATGGTACAAATCTCAATAATACGATGATCACCGAGCTCTGCAAGCAGTTCAAGATACAACATCACAACTCTTCTCCCTACCGGCCAAAGATGAATGGGACTGTTGAAGCGGATAATAAGAACATCAAGAAGATTGTGCAGAAGATGACAGTGACATACAAAGATTGGCACGAGATGTTACTGTTTGCTCTTCATGGGTACCGAACCTCAGCGCGGACTTCAACAGGGGCAACACCCTACTCTTTGGTGTATGGCATGGAAGCAGTCTTACCCATTGCGGTCCAGATACCCTCTCTTTAGATTATGAAGGATGCATATTTGAGCGAGGATGACTGGATCCAGACCCGACTTGATCAACTGAACTTAATCGACGAAAAGATACTTACTGCTATTTGTCATGGTCATACATATCAAAAGCGAATGATCAAGGCATTTAACAAGAAGGTCAGACGACAAGAGTATCAAGTTGGGGATCTGGTGATCAAACGCATCATATTACCTCAAGGTAATCCCAGGGGAAAATGGACCCCTACGTACGAAGGGCCATTTATGGTTAAGAACATTTTCTCAGGAGGAGCCATGATTCTAACCACCATGGATGGTGACGACCTTCCTCACCCCGTCAATGCAGACATAGTGAAAAAATACTACGCCTAATCAAAGACCCGCTAGGTTGACTAGCCTAGGAAAAAATAAGGGCTTCCCGGCGAACCAAAAGGGTTCGAGCAAAAATAAGGGATGAAAATGAAAAAATCTGTACACCCGGTAATTCGAAAACCTGAAAAGGCGGCTTGGGCAAAAAAGGGTATCCCGATGGACTGAAAACCCGAAAGGGCGGTCCAGGCAAAAATTAGGGATTGAAGCATAACACTGTGTCTCATTGGATCATCTTGCAATCAGACTTCGGTATCGACTATCAAGCTCGGACGACACTAATCAATCTGATCTACCTTCAACCAAGTAGCAAAGTGATGAGATGATTGAGGATATAAAGGCAATATCATAGTTGGAACCCAGTGGGATTGTTCACATAAGTATTTTCTTTGTTTTACACAAACTGTATAAATTCTATTGTTCGGCGGCGTTCTCTTACTAGGACGTCAGCCTCTTGTACAAAAATGCCTATTTACAGGCCAACTTCAAAATCAATACAATTCATTTTCACAAAGAAATTTCAAAATGTTTTTCTTTTTCTGTTTTGTTTTGCAAGAACGTCCAATGTTCATTTTTGATATATGCATTTGACAATAATTGTTGCTCACAAATATTTACATGCGAAGCAAAAGACGATTACTCGTAATATCAGAAACAGGGGAAAATAAGAAATGTCCAAACCATACAGTTGCTCTGTCCACCAGGTTTAGGGATAGACCTAGTTGGAGAAAACAATTAAAGGTACATTCACTCCCCGCAGAGTAAGAAAAAGACAGTGATATTAGCGGTCCCGAACAGGACACCACTCTCCCCATCTAAGGCTCGCAACCGCGAAAGAATCGGTAAGATTCTCCCCAAGCAGAGTTTATTTATTGCCCGCACTAAAAGATTATCCCTAGTGAATTCGCCACTAGAAGATCATCCCCAACAGAGTTCATTTCTTTCACAAACAGAAACTCAATCCCCAACAGAGTTCATCATCGCCAGCAATGATAATTCATCCCCAACCGAGGTTGTTCCTCCAAATCAACAGGTCCTCTAACATATCATCTCTTTCCCACAAAATCATTTTCTCGCCGGTTTATTCTCCAGCGGGATTATTCTCACAATCATCTTCATTCACTATCCCCAGCAAGAACGAAGAATTCAACTTTTGTTTTCTCCAGCAGCAATCCGGGATTTATTTTCCCCAACTAAGGATTGTCATAAAAACATTACATATCCATACATCATAACATACGCATACACATCATACAACACAATCTCATTTATTTTGAGAACATCGTTTCTTGGTACATGTCATGCATTACATACGACTAACCTTTACCTTTCAAGAAAGATACAATCAAATCCTCACAAAGTTCAAGCTATGAAGCCCGGATCCGACAGGATAGTATCTTGATCTCTACAGCATATTGTAAAGCCCGGAGAACAACCGAATAACAGTATCAAACACCACGAAACCTGGATTCGACCAGATAGTGGTTTATCTCTAAGCTATGAAGCCCGAATTCGACCGGATAATAGTTTAACTTCCAGCGAGCCGTGAAGCCCAAATTACAACTGGATAACAGCTCAGCAAGTTATTGTGAAGCCTGGATTACGAACAGATAGCAATACAAGTTTCTATGAAGCCTGAATTACGACCAGATAGCAGCCAAAGACACCGCAAAGCCTGGATTACGACCAGATAATGGTATATCTTTAACACAAGTTATGAAGCCCGGATTACAACTGGATAGTATCTTGATTTCCTCCAAAGACACCGCGAAGCCTGGATTATGACCAGATAGTGGTATATCTTTAACACAAGTAATGAAGCCCGGATTACGACCGGATAGTATCTTGATTTTCTCCGAACACCATGAAGCCTGGATTCGACCAGATAGTGGTATGAGACATCATGAAGCCTGGGTTACGACCAGATAGCGGTAAGAAGCACTGAAGCCTGGATTACGACCAGATAACAATGAGGGACACTGCGAAGCTTGGATTACGACCAAATAGCAGTTTACCCGGCCAATTACTATGAAGCCCGGATTCGACCGGATATTAGTAGGCCCAACAGTTAATGGAAATCCCGGATGCGACCGGATAACCACTTGATTTCTTCTGAAGCCTGGATTACGACCAGATAAGAAGTAAGGTATTGTGAAGCCTGGATTACGACCAGATAGCAGTACAAGACACCATGAAGCCTGAATTCGACCAGATAATGGTATAAAGCATCGTGAAGCCTGGATCATAACCGGATAATGATAAAAGGACTGAAGCCTGGATTATGACCAGATAATAGTACAAGACACTGCGAAGCTTGGATTTCGACCAAATAGCAGTTTACTTGGACAGTTACTAAGAAGCCCAGAGTCGACCAGATATTAGTGTGCCCTAAGTTCAAGTTGAAGCCCGGATACGACCAGATAACAACTTAATTCCTTCTGAAGCCTGGATTACGACTAGATAAGAATTGACAAATTACGAAGCCTGAATTACGACCGGATAGCAAATTTAATCTCATCTCCCCAGTAAGTCACTATGAAGCCCGAATTCGACCAGATAGTAGTTTCTTCCTCACCTCTTCGACCAAGAGACGATTTCCCAGTAGAATAACGGATGACCGAAGCTCCTAAAATTCTATTTCTCTCGAGACAAGGGTCAGCGTTCCCCAGTGTAGTCTTCCTTAATAACAGGTATGCAGACTCTCGCTAAGGAATCTCTTAGGCGATCAACACTCCTTCAGATGGCATCTTTAAGCCCATCTTCCGTCATCAATTTCCAAATGGCATCTGTAAGCCCATTCTCGACATCATAAGACAAATACCACTTCATGCGAGTGCAAATTTCTGGGCACTCTAGTGTTCAATCATCTTCCACCTTCAGATCACGAAAAGCAAACAAGCCAATCTAAATCTTCAGGTTTAAGAAAATTGAACAGGGGTAGCTGTTGCACCCCAAAATTTTCCCTCCCATATTTCTCAAAACATTTCAAGAAAGATCCTTAAGTTGCTCAAGGAAGTCCAAGTGTTGGCCAGACAAGCTCTCTCCTAAGGCAGTCTACCTCAAATTAGAGTTTCATGTTGCATCAGGATATTTGAGTCCAAGGGATCCCAAATGCTCACCATTGTCCTAATATGTTCTCAAGATCATCCATGTCAAGTTTCAAGCCCTACAGAGAAAGTTTGCTCAGTCAATTGCTCAAAGGCCTGAAAATCGATTGTGCTAGGGCAAAAGTCAACTGCGGCCTACATACAGTCAAACTTCAAGATTTTTGGTCAAAATCCTCATTTTGAAGTATCATTCATCATTTGATCAAGGGTTAATCATGTTTCATCAAGGATTGTTCATAATTCATCAAGAACCAAAAGTTGCTAAATTAGGGTTTTGTAGGAAAAGTCAACTCAACTTTGACCAAGCATAACTTTCTCATACTTTATGAGAAATGACCCATCCAAAGCTCATTTTGAAGAGGATGAAGTTATATATAATCCATATTCATCTCCCAAGTTCAAAATATGCACTCACAAGAAGTTATGAATTTGGACATTATAGGTCATTTTGAAAAGTCAACAAAAACACCTTTTTTGTCAAAGCTTCATACATGAACATGGAATACCAAATTGATATGAGACCAAATGTTTTGCTTATAGGACATCTCAAGCTTTCTAAAAAGTCCAATAACACCTTCAAAGAGTCAAAATTGAGGAAGTTATTCATTGGTGAAGTTGACCTTTTTTGCAAAATTGCCAAAAGTTAACTATGCCTAAAAATGCAACTTTTGCTAAATGGGCCCAATCTTTTGCACTTGTTTTGAGTTGGTAGCATGGTCCACGAGCCCTATCCCTTTCCACTTGTTTTTATTATTTATTTTGATTTTTATTTGAATTAAATCAATTTTAATCAAAACAAATCATAGAAAATCCAAATCTTTGAAATCTCAAGATCTTGTACATGTTTCAGGTCCTATATCCAGTTGGCAAGTGATTGAATTCATGCCAAGCCTTGGTGTGCACAAAAAGATTGGTTTTGGCTATTTTTGGAAAGATATTCAAAGGAATCAAATCAAGATCAAAAGCAATGATGGAGGAAGATTGAGATCACGTTTTCAACCCTAATCCAATCCTTGTATATATTGAACATTTGCAGACCTAAAACAAGACTAGAGAGAGGCGTGAGAGCAAGACCAAAACTTGATAAAAACACAAAAAAGTGCAGACACGATTTCATACTTCCAGGCATCCTCAAGACCTTCTAGCCATCCCAATAGTTTCCTGGGATCACAAGCAAGCGAAACCAATCAAGAACAAGGAGTTTCCAGCCTCAAAACGCACTATAAGTCAGCCACGACCTTGGTTTATTCTTGAATTCGAATTGCATCATTCCAACACTTATAGCATGAAATAATTGTACATTCTTGCTCCTTGAAACATTTCCAAACTATCTGTAATATTCAATTTCGTTTTGGTGGACTGTATCAAGAATTGCCATTGTTAGGGTTCTTGGTTTCGTTTTAGGGTTTTTATGTGCAAGCAAAATTAGCCCCCATGAAGGGTATCCTGATGTTCAGGATGCTAAGACGGTTCGATTCATGGAATTAGAAATCATTTATCGCGCCCATGGAGGATTTTGAGACGAACCAGGGTTGTAGCTACGGACATACGTCCGTAGATAAAAGTCCCTGCATCTTTTAGCCACAGAGCAAGGAAGAAGAAGATATCGTGGCAAGCAACCATTCGTCTGTTTAAAAAAGTGCGTGCTGAATTAACATATTATGCCTTTTTAATATTTAATTATTGTTTTGTATTATATGTACAACAAAAACAGCTAGCTCAGTTGGTTGCCAAGCGTTGGAAAGTGCTTCAGGGCCTGGGTTCGAATCCCAGGTCCCCCAAATTGCTTCATATTATTTTCTTTTTAGTGATCACATGCGTACAAGGCGTGGGGACCATCATAGTCCATCATCATCCCATCGACGATGTGTCCAGAAGGCCAGATCTGAGGGCTAGCATACGGAGGACCATGACACGCCTCAGTCAAAGCAATGCACTGGATCCAGCAAGTCAACATGGACCTCAGATTTTTGGGCCCAAGGCTTGCTATATACACCCCTCCAAATTACTTTTCCAGGCCCAGTTTTCTATTTTCTTTTCTTTTTATAATTTCCATTATTTAGTTTATTTATTTATTTTACTAACAAAATTAATTATTTCCTTTATCAAAAAATCACAAATAATATTTTTCACCCAATTAGACTTAGGTTTATTTTTTATCAATAAACTAATTAATTTAATTAGATTTTAATTTTAGGTAACTTTAATTATTTTGTAAATAAATTAAAAGTAATTAGAAATTAGGGCTTTGTCTAAATTTAATTCTATTTTCTTTTTCTTAAAATAACCAAAAATATAAAAATAGGTTAAATTTAATTATTTTCTTTAATTAATTTAATTAGCTAATTAATTGTGTATTTACTTTAAAAACCTAATTCTTTTCTTAAAAATATTTAAAAACAATAAAAAAATATTTTTTCTTTCAATTAGGTTAGAAAGGGTCAAAACCCTAATTTCTCTCTCGTTCTTTATTCGCGCATGCTTTATTATTTTATTTTTTACCATATTAATGTAATTGCTCACAAGTTGTAATAGACTAATTAGGATCTTTTATTTTCATTTATCGCTTTTTTTAGGGTTTGTTTTTGGCTATGTAAATACCCGAAGCCTTGTAATAGCGTAGTTTAATTTACGCACTTTAAATTCCATGAAATATTAACTGTTAGATGTATGAATAATAGGGATGCATGACAAGAATGTATGATTAAATTTAAAACGGTTAGCTAACCCTAAATGTGCAAAAATAATAAACTTGAAATTGAATCACTCGCACATGCGCACTCCTAGGGTACACTCCCACTTTGGTTGCCTTCGGTAAAACGGTCATTAAGTATAGGATACTTTAGTGGTCACTTTCTTGTCTAAAAAAAGATCAAAGTCTCATTCGAAAAAGTTGCCCCGGAATGGTTGCCTCGGATATTGTTGCCTCGAATAATTGATCTAATACATTAGGGTTACTACTAAGACGTCCTAACATTGCTTTAGTGATCGTACGTCCCTTTCGAATTGACCCTTAAACACCAACGACGATGCTACCTACTCACTAATAGTGGGATAACACTGTCTATAGGAAATAAACATAGAATAATTCTCTTTTTCGAGTAGGTAGAATCTTAAGTACTTGCTCAATCCAAACAAACTTTTTCACACATACACTCCTTTCAAACAAAGTTTTCAAAAACACTTCGTAACACCCTTGAAGACAGAAGCAAGAGTTAAATCGAAGTCAAAAAACTTTTCAAATCACACAAACACACTGTGATCGGTGGGAATAGAACTGACTGTTTTTTAAGCTGGTTCACGAAATGTCGCGGTAAGCAAGAGTCGCCACCGTCTTTTATGTTCTCCAACATGGAAAGGACAAAAGCACAGCAAAATTCCTTCTTTGAGATTTTTCTCAGTTCGGGAGGTAGATTTATAGAAAGGGAAGGTGTTAGCACCATTTCTATCCATGGTTATCCATGGGCTCTTAGGTACTTGCTCTTATGTTTTCAAAAATTTGTTTGCTTTTCAAGTGTGTGTGGGTTTTGAAAAAAGTTTCGTTTGAAATATTTCTAAGTAACTCTTGTATCTGTCCTCAAGAGTGTATGAAAAATTTGTTTGGAAACTTTTTGAAAGTGTCAGTGTGAAAAATTGTTTTGTTTGTTTTTGAGAGAGCAAGTACCCATGAGAAATCTACCTACTCTAAGGAATTAGGCTGTGTAAGAGTCCTTTAGACAGTACTATCCCACTATTGAGAAGTAGGTAGCACCGTCGTTGGAGGTGTTCGGGTCAATTCGATTATTAGGGACATGTGTGGTCACCAAAGAAATAGTAGGACACCTTAGAAGTAACCCTAATGTCCTAGATCCTTTTTTATCCGAGGCAACCGTTTCGAGGCAACTGGATCTTAGACAGGAGGGCGACCTCTAAAACACCCTATACTTGACGACCACGTTCGAGGCAACCAGTGAGGCGTACCCTAGGAGTGGCATGTGCATGTGTGCTTAATTCAGTTTATATTTATCTTTGATCATGCATTTGTGAGCTACGAGTTGGTTTTATTTTCATACAAGTCTTTCATGCATATTAACAGTTAAGAGTGCGGAAAATAAAGTGCGGAAATATGAATCTACACTATTACAAGGCGCGGGTCTATACATCGCCAAAAACATAACCCGTTTTAGAAAATAAATGCGAGAAAGTAAAAGAAAGCGGTAAATCCTAATTAACTATTACATCCTTGGAAACAGTTACATAAATGATTAAAAATAATGATAATGCGCGAAAAGAAATTTAATCGGGACGTCCTTAGGGTTTTGACCCTTTTGAGAAAATATGAGTTTTTGTCCCTTTTTTGCAATTAATTCAAATTAACCTAATTTACTAATTAATTATTTAATTAAAAGAAAAAATGTTTTTTTATGTTTTTAAGTTTTAATAAAAATAAAAGAAATTAAAAGTCAAGAAAACCCTAATTCTAGATTGTTTTTATTTATTGTAAAAAAGTTAAAATTACCTAATTAAACTAATTAATTTGTTAGTATTTTATTTACAAAAATAACAATTAAGGTGAAATTTAATAATAATAATAATAATATAAATATTTTAATAGTCTGAATTTATCATGAAAATTAATTTGTTAGTTAATAATAATAATATTAATAATTAAAAGAATTAAAAAAGAGAAAGAAAATAAAAAGGAAAATAAACCAGGAGGGGTGTTGATGGACCCAATGGAGGTATAGTTCTGGAAATTTAGGCCCAATAAGAAACAAGCCTGTTTGACTTTTGGAATCATCTGCACGTTGCATTGACTGGGAACACCATGGTCCACGCCTCATGGCCATCAGATTGGCGTTAGTGGCCACTTGGCAGGCTGATTGCTTGAGATGTATAATGGACGCTGTTTGGAAGCCTGCATAGGAACACCTTAGAAAAAATAATATTGAGATTTGGGTGGACCTGGGAATCGAACCCAGGTCCCAATAGTGAACGTCCACCTCACTTTCCACTACGCCATGGCGCTGCATCTGTTAGTATAGTGGGCAATAAAAATAATATAGGAAAACAAACGCATATGCTGGAAAGATAAAAAACGCGCGTTATATTTTGAATTGGCCAATGGTGTATTACCACGTCTTCGTCTTCTTCATGAAAGCTGCATAAAACATATCAAATAGCGGGGGTTTTTAACCTCCACAAAGTGCAAATGCCAAAAATAGCGATTAGGTCTGTGCATTATATAAATAGGGCGCGAGGGTTGGGTTGGATCCGTCTGGCCTTGACGAATCCAACCATATGTGTCTCAAGGTCTGATTTTGCTTATGCTGTGAACCCCCAAATTGGAAGCTTTGAAAATCTAGAATTCGTCCATGGCAATTTTCGTTTCAGGGCGCCATAATGCAATTCAATCACACTAATAGCTTCGTATGAGTCCTATGAACACAAAGCAATCCACAAAAGAGGTTAAATATGCATGAATAATGATATGCAATTATGGAAAAAAGCTACAAACCGTAAAACTGTTTGTGGAGATTTCTTGAGCTTTGGCACGCGAATTTGATTGCAATAGGTTCCTTACACCTCCAGCAATGTATTGGAATCACTCTAAGGCTTTGACTTGGTCTGAAATATGAAAAACAGTTTTTGGTTTTCCTTGAATTTTTTGGAATTTGGCTATGGTTCTTGCAGCAGTTTTGCACGTTCACAGCATTAGGGTTAGCTTTAGTATTTGTAGTAGAATGGAATTAGGGTAAAACTTTGTCCAAGAATCCATGAAATAATGTTTTCAATATTTGATTTCAATCAAATCTTTTTCAACTTTTTTGATTGATAAAACTTGCCAAAATTGGATGATTTTGTCTCCTTGATGTGTACACGAAATCTTCAGCACGTGTTGAGTTTATTTGCATCACAAAAAGATTTGAAAACCATATCTTTTGAATTTTCCTACAATTAAATGAATTAAATGAATTAATAATCAATTAAAAATCCAAATAATTAACAAAAATAAGAAAATAAACTCAAATAGGCTTGATGGTCGTGCATATGCTTTGGGTAAAGATTCAAGAAGAAATTTGAGGCCCATTAGCAAAAACAAGGTGTTTTAGGCAAAGTTGACTTTTGCAAATTCACAAAAATTTCCCAACTTCTCCAATGCATATCTTGCTCAATTTTGATCCTATGAACATGTTCTTGGACATTTTGGAAAGGTCTTTAAGTCCTCTAACCAATTACTTTGGTCCCATGTCATTTGGATTTACCAATCTCAAGTTATGGTCTTTGACTTAAAGTGCCTTTTTGTTGACTTTTGAAATTGACATATAATGTAGAGATTGATAACTTTTTGTGAGAGCATTTCTTGGACTTGGAATGTGAAGATGAGTTGTAGGATATGTCATCCCCTTCAAAATGAGCATTGGATGGGATTTTTCTGATGAACCATGAAAAAGTTATGCCTTGGTCAAGTTACAGTTGACTTTTCAACTGTCCAAAAATAGTAACTTTTGCATCTTTGATGATTTTTGAGCCATTCTTGTGGAATCATGATCAAGACTTGATCAAATGATGATTATGGCTTCAAAATATGATGTTGACCAAAAATTTTGACTTCTGACTGTCAAATGACCATTTTACCCCTGCAGTTGGTTGTGGAGCAACTAGAGCTTTTGACTGTGCAAACTGGCATTGTGAACCTTGAAACTTGGCATGTAGATGCTTGGCAATGTATGTAGGCCTATGGGACTTGATTGGACCATTGAAAACCTCAATTTCTTTGAGAGAACCAAAACCCTAATTTTGACTGTGTTAGGAGGCAATTGGACTGTGCAACCCTTGAGGAATCTTGAAGCATTTGAAGATTACTCTTGACAAATCTTGAAGAATATGGGAGGGCAAATTTTGGGGTACAACAGTTGCCCCTGTTCAATCTTCTTAGACCTGAGGATGTAGATTGGCTTGTGTGCCTTTCGTGATCCGAAGGTGGAAGATGATTGAACACTAGAGTGCCCAGAAATTTGCACTCACATAGTGGAGTATCAGCAAGGTGATGTCGGGAATGGGCTTACAGATGCCATTTGGAAAGATGGTGGATAGGAGGATGGGCTTATAGATGCCATCTGGAGATGTGACAGAACCTTGTCGGGAATGGGCTTATAGATGCCATTTGGAAATGTAATGGATAGTTGAATCTGGATAAGAAATAGAATAGCTTCCGTGTCTGGAGCATATCTAGTCTATATCTAATTGCTGACCTCTGAATAAACAGTAGAATGACCGCCGCATTTGGGGTATATCTATACTGTATCTGAATGAGTGATAGAATGTCATCCGAATCTGGATCGTATCTGGAATGTCTTTTGAATAAATCTGGTCTAAACAATAGAATATCATCCGGGTCTGGAGCATCTCTGAGCTATCTCTGGAATAAACAATAGAATAGCATCCGTGGTTGGAGCATCTCTAAGTTATCTTTAGGAGTTTGGATCTGAATAAGCAATAGAATAGCGTCCGGGTCGGGAGTATCTCTAAGCTATATCTGAAAGGAAATCTGGAATAAGTATCAGAATGTCGCCATGTCTGGGTTACAACTGAACTATCTCTAGAAGGAAATCTGAATAAGCAGTAGAATAGCATCCGGATCTGGAGCATCTCTAGGCCATCTCCGGAGAGAAATCTGAAGAAGGAATCTCTGAATAAGCAAAAGAATAGCATCCATATCTGGAGCGTTTCCAAGCTATCTCTGAGAAGAAACTTTGAATAAGCAAAAGAATAGCATCCATGTCTGGAGCATTTCCGAGCTATCTCCGAAAGGGACCTCTGAATAAGCGATAAAATAGCATCCGTGTTTGGAGCATCTCTAAGCTATATCTGAAAGGAAACTCTGAATAAGCAAAAGAACAACATCCATATCTGGAGCATTTCTAAGCTATCTCCGAGAGGGAATCTGAATAAGTATCAGAATGTAGCCATATCTGGGTCGCATCTGAACTATCTCTAGAAGGGAATCTGGAATAAGTATCAGAATGTAGCCATATCTGGGTCGCATCTGAACCATCTCTAGAAGGGAATCTGGAATAAGTATCAGAATGTAGCCATGTCTGGATCACATCTGAACTATATCTAGAAGGAATCTCTGAATAAACAATAGAATAGCATCCGTGGCCGAAGCATCTCTAAGCTATCTCTAGAAGGAGGTTTGAATAAGCAAAAGAACAACATCCATATCTGGAGCATCTCTAAGCCATTTCTGGGAAGAAACTCTGAATAAGCAAAAGAATAGCATCCATATCTGGGGCATCTCTAAGCTATCTCTGAATAAGCAACTCTGAATAAGCAAAAGAATAGCGTCCAGTTCCGGAGCATATCTGAACTATCTCTGAGAAGAAACTTTGAATAAGCAAAAGAATAGCATCCATGTCTGGAGCATTTCCAAGCTATATCTGAAAGGAAACTCTGAATAAGCAAAAGAACAACATCCATATCTGGAGCATTTCCAAGCCATCTCCGAGAGGAAACTCTTTAATGTAGATATGCCCTGGCTAGATACAGGTATCGAATCCACAATCAATCGCTCACAGATATGCCCTGGCTAGATACAGGTATCGAATCTGGAATTGTGACAGTTGATAATAATCATATTTGGATTGACCTTTTCCTGAAAAGGCAAAACATTAGTTGTATGCAATGTCATGATGCATGAACTGCATAATTTTAAGATGTTCTAAAAAATAAATGAGATTTGTGTTGTATGATGCGTATGCATGCTATAATGTATGAAGATGTGATGTTTATGAATGTATTTTCGTCTAGGAAAATAAATCCTTGACGAATGTCGGGAAATTTGTTGAATCCTGGGCTGATGTTTGAAGGGTAGAGTTCTTCGTTTCTGCTGGGGGATGATGACTGCAAGGATAAACCGGTAGGAGAAGATGACTCCGTTGGGGAATAAACTTGTTGGAGAGATTACTCTGCGGGGAATTACTCTGTGGGAAGAGATACTTCGCTGAGATTTTGATGATAACTCCGCTGGGGATTCCGTTGATAAGCTCTGTTGGAAGATTTGATGAACTCCGCTGGGGGATAGGAAGAACTTCGCCGAGGACGATCTTTCCGTTGTAATTAGCACAGGATAACCCAGTTATAAGCTCTGGTGGGGAATAACCTTTGAACATAGCTGGTGAGAGATATATGTACTCTGCAGGTGATAAGCTTCCAGAATCTACTGGAGATAAGCTTCCAGAATCTACTGGGGAGGATGATTCAACTCTCCTGGGGAAGCTTTTTGGACTGTACTGGGGAAGTGGCTCCACTGAGGTGTCTGTATTCCGCCGGGGAACAATCTTATATTAAGACTACCGGGGATGCTTGTTTAGGAACATTTGTATACTCCGCTGGGGAATATTGAGATCTTCTGGGGATACCCAACTTCCTTAAGGCTGACAGTAGACTAACTCTGCTCGGGGAGAGTATCGCTGACTTGCTGGAGATACTGTGCCTTTTCGGGGCTGAGGAGAGACCAACTCTGCTCGGGGGAGAGTATTGCTGAAACCTGTCCTTACTCTGCGGGGAGTGGAGGTAACTTGGTCATGTTCTTCAGCTGAACTTACCTTGGTACCTTGGTGGACAGAGCAACTAGATTGTTCAGACAATTCTTATTGCCCCTGTTTCTGTGGGAGAAGATACCTGTGAAGGTGCTTGATGACTGCCGATTGACAAATCTTCTTCTGGTAGGCAAGTGACGAGATGACGGAACATAGTCGTACGCTTTTGATCCCTATCTTTTGCCTGGACCGCCCTTTCGGGTTTTCAGTCCACCGGGATACCCATTTTTGCCCAAGCCGCCTTTTCAGGTTTTCGACTTGCCGGGTGTACAGATTTTTTCATTTCATCCCTTATTTTTGCCCGAACCCTTTTGGTTCGCCGGGAAGCCCTTATTTTTGCCTAGGTGTGTCAACCTAGCGGGTCTTTGATTATGCGCAGTATTTTTTCGACTATGTCCGTGCTCTCAGGATGCAGGGAGTTGTCACTGTCAGTAGTGGGGTGTTACCATACAACCAGAAGATCTTCGTTTGATCGTGCCAGATTCGCCGTCGGAATTCATGTCCAATGCCCTGATTGATTCAGATGGAGATCTGCCCCTGGCTACTTGGCATTGTTGAGAGATTCTCTGAATCTTGACTGGACTTCCCCAGATGACGGACCATGATCATGCCGTGCCCCTGGATTGGAAGTGCTTTTGTTCACTAGACGTTCATCGTGCGAACTTCTATGTTGTTCAAACAAATAGTCATATGCAAGCAATGTTATATTAAAAATGCAAAGCTTATGTCTGTCTTGAAGTTTTTGAAAATGCATTTTTTCAGTAAAACAAGCAAATTTTGTAAAATGTGATGTCAACTCGTTATTTTACCGCAAGCCTTAAGGAGTCAGGATACCTTTCGTAACAGTAGGCTTTCGAACTAACCCATGCTTCAGCTAGGACTTTTAAGGGTTGTAACGTGGCCGGGTTCACGGTTTAAGAAACAAAGGATAAAGGCTCAAATTATATTTGTACCCACCCGCTCTTCGTGATGTTCTTCAAACCTAAACTCAGCTGATCATGCATTAGACCTTGTTTGAGTCTTTGTCTTGATATACCAGTGATGGTTCAGGTACTGATCGTTTATTTTGAATGGGCAGTCATTTCTCTTCTTCTTCTTTTTTTGTTGAGGGCTTGTAGGACCTCTTTCTTTTTTGATTTTGGTATCCCTGTTTTTTTTTGCCTGAACTGTTTCTTTTTGAATTTACAGTCAGCGGGATGCCCCAGTTTTTGGAAGTCTCCTTCATAGGTTTTGACTTATTTAGGCTTTTATTTCTGAGAGATAATGACTGCCTATCTTTATGATTATTCGGAACCATTAATGTCTTTTGTTTTGTAAGGACTTCTTTGGTGCCATTCGTTGTGCACTTGGATCGACTGAGAGAACTACCCTGCCCCAGGTTATGATTAAGGGTTTTAATTTTCGAAAAGAAAAACTCCAACTTCTTTGGCTCAGAGGGGTTGACGAGGGATTATCTTCCTTATGACTCCACTGTTTAGGATTTGAAACAATGCCTGTACCTCATCAGCAGGATCTGTTCAAAAGCATACTGTAAAGACCGTGGTATCATTTTCGTCATCCTCCCTCAAGAGGCTTAGAATTATTAATCGAGCGTTGAACATCACAAAAAATGAAAGCAATTTTGAATATAGCGAATGCGAATATATTGATTCAAACAGACATATGCGATGCATTAATGGAATAAACAAGTTTGCTATGACATTAATTGTTTGTATAAGCAAAGAAAAATACAACTCGGAAATTCAAATAAAACAAAAGCCTTCAGTGATTTGGAAAAGGAGCAGTGATTATGTTTGGAGTCTCTGGTGCTTCAAACTGGACTTACTTGGCATCAATCATGTCTTGGACCTTGTTCTTCAGGGCCCAGCAGTTGTCCGTAGTATGCCCCGGGCTATCAGAGTGGTATGCGCACCTTTCATTGGGATGATAGTTAGGAGCGGAAGTGTTTGGATTCCGAAGAGGAGCCCTTAAGGTAATCAACCCTGCCTTCAACAATTGCTGTAGCGCTTGATCCAGTGACATGTTGATCTTAGTGAACTGTCGTTTGGGTGCGACCTCCTTACGTTGCTGCCCCTGTCTTTGCTGAGCAGGCATAGGATTAGAGATTTGGGTTGCCCCTACATGTTGATCATGACGGCTCTTTTTACCATGCACATCGTTGGACTCTTTTTTCCCATGGTAAGGCTTTTTATGAGCATCAGAAGGTGCAGCTTCTTGAATCTTTCCAGCCTTGATACCAGCTTCAATCCTCTCCCCGGTCAAGATCAAATCTGTAAACCCAGCAGAAGAATTCCCAATCAGATGGTTGAAGAAAGGACCAGACAGGGTCCCCAAGAACATATCAACGAGCTCACGGTTGGTCAGAGGTGGTTGCACCCTTCCAGCAAGGTCTCTCCACCTTTGCGCATATTCCTTGAATCCTTCACCCGTCCCTAGTGACATACCCTGGAGTTGGGTATGCGTAGGAGCGAGGTCGGAATTGTACTGATACTGCTTGTAAAATGCAGTAGCCAAGTCCTTCCAGTTGCGAATACTGGCTCCATCCAGCTGATAGAACCATTCGAGTTGAGTCCCTGAAAGACTTTCCTGGAAGAAATGGATCCATAGATTCCTGTCAACAGTGTAAGGTTGGATCTTCCTTACATAGGATCTGAGATGCAGCTTAGGACAGGAAGCCCCGTCGTACTTTGCAAAGGCAGGTGCTTTGAACTTATGTGGGATCACCACCCCAGAGGATAGACCTAGATCTTCGAAGTCCAGGCCGGGCACTTTTTGTATCTCCATAGCACTTAACCGGTCTTCGAGCTGTTTGTACCTGTCCTCAGCAGGAGGGTATTGTTCATCATTGAAATCCGTCTCGTTGTCGGAGACCACAGGACTAGGAACCCTTCCCCCTTGGGGACTATCTTTCCCTACGGAGAAAGTAGCCAGATCAGCCTCGTTCTGCAGTGTATTCCCAGATCTGCGTCTAGGGTTGAACAGCACAGTCCTCTTCTTCTTCTTCTTCTTCTGAATCAGAGCCTTCAAGTCCTGTTGACCCTGGGCTAGGCTCATAACCAACTCCTGGAACTGGGCATTCTGGGCCTGGAGGGCCTTGATAGCTTGTTCATTGGATGATGCGGGATTCATGCTGATTGCTGAAATAAACAGTGAAGAAGGTAAGTGGCCTGTCAAAAGGGTACATGTAATGCAATGATATATATGTATGCATGAAATGTTTTCAAGGATCTCGCGGGGTAAATAAGAAAAATTGTTAGAATCTGGTAGCTTGATTGAAGGAACTTCGTGTTGCTGAGAGTCCTTCTTCAAGGGTCAAGGCTCACCATATCGAGTGGGTCATAGCCCCTGACAACCTTGGCTAGAGGAAAATAAATCCCCTTTGCCCCTTGCTAGACATTTGGTTCATCATGACCTGCATCATAAACCCTTGAGATCCTTGAAATGGATTAGTCTTTATGCAGGATGTATGCAATGGTATGATGTTATGCTATGCATGGAGTGATGTAAAAAGGCCCTGTAATGAGTCCCAATTAAGGACTGTAAACAAAACCTGCAAGGAACCCGTGTTGTTAGATAACAAGTATGCAAGTAGTTCAAGTTTTAAGGTACACAAGTCACACCAGAAAGCCCTTAGAGTTTAGGCCAGCATGAAGTTCAGGTACTACCCTCTTGAAGTTGGTGGGTTCAAAACCTGTCCTATCAAAAGTAACCAGGTTTTAGAGGATCTCAATATCACTGACTACCCTCAATCGGTCATAACTCCAGCATCGCAATCTTTTCTTGCAGCCAGAACCATCGCGAGAGTTTAGCCTCAATGAGTGTAGCATACTGCTACTGTTCTATGGCCAAGTTGGGTCAATTTAGGGTTCTAAGGTCGGTTGGTGCTTAATGACTCCTCAGAAGACCCATATTCTCCTCGTTGCAACACAAGGGATATCGGTACAGACCAAGGTGTCACACCAACGTAGCCACTGCTTCACCCGAGTCGGTCTACGCTGGACAGGTCCCTCACAGCTTATGCTACCTAAAAGGGTATTCCCCAGATCCGGGTTAGGATCTATGTAACTCCGATGCAATGCCCAAAAATATAAAAGCAATCAAAGCAAGTAATTGAAAATATAAGTATGATCTAATCCTAAGGTACACCTCACTTTATAAATGTCCCCAGCAGAGTCACTAGTTCTGTGATCGGTGGGAATAGAACTGACTGTTTTTTAAGCTGGTTCGCAAAATGTCGCGGTAAGAAAAAGTCGCCACCGTCTTTTATGTTCTCCAACATGGAAAGGACAAAAGCACAGCAAAATTCCTTCTTTGAGATGTTTCTCGGTTCGGGAGGTAGATTTATAGAAAGGGAAGGTGTTAGCACCCTTTCTATCCATGGTTATCCATGGGCTCTTAGGTACTTGCTCTTATGTTTTCAAAAATTTGTTTGCTTTTCAAGTGTGTGTGGGTTTTGAAAAAAGTTTCGTTTGAAAAATTTCTAAGTAACTCTTGTATCTGTCCTCAAGAGTGTATGAAAAATTTGTTTGGAAACTTTTTGAAAGTGTCAGTGTGAAAAATTGTTTTGTTTGTTTTTGAGAGAGCAAGTACCCATGAGAAATCTACCTACTCTAAGGAATTAGGCTGTGTAAGAGTCCTTTAGACAGTACTATCCCACTATTGAGAAGTAGGTAGCACCGTCGTTGGAGGTGTTCAGGTCAATTCGATTATTAGGGACATGTGTGGTCACCAAAGCAATAGTAGGACACCTTAGAAGTAACCCTAATGTCCTAGATCCTTTTTTATCCGAGGCAACCGTTTCGAGGCAACTGGATCTTAGACAGGAGGGCGACCTCTAAAACACCCTATACTTGACGACCACGTTCGAGGCAACCAGTGAGGCGTACCCTAGGAGTGGCATGTGCATGTGTGCTGAATTCAGTTTATATTTATCTTTGATCATGCATTTGTGAGCTACGAGTTGGTTTTATTTTCATACAAGTCTTTCATGCATATTAACAGTTAAGAGTGCGGAAAATAAAGTGCGGAAATATGAATCTACGCTATTACAAGGCGCGAGTCTATACATCGCCAAAAACATAACCCGTTTTGGAAAATAAATGCGAGAAAGTAAAAGAAAGCGGTAAATCCTAATTAACTATTACATCCTTGGAAACAGTTACATAAATGATTAAAAATAATGATAATGCGCGAAAAGAAATTTAATCGGGACGTCCTTAGGGTTTTGACCCTTTTGAGAAAATATGAGTTTTTGTCCCTTTTTTGCAATTAATTCAAATTAACCTAATTTACTAATTAATTATTTAATTAAAAGAAAAAATGTTTTTTTATGTTTTTAAGTTTTAATAAAAATAAAATAAATTAAAAGTCAAGAAAACCCTAATTCTAGATTGTTTTTATTTATTGTAAAAAAGTTAAAATTACCTAATTAAACTAATTAATTTGTTAGTATTTTATTTAAAAAAATAACAATTAAGGTGAAATTTAATAATAATAATAATATAAATATTTTAATAGTCTGAATTTATCATGAAAATTAATTTGTTAGTTAATAATAATAATATTAATAATTAAAAGAATTAAAAAAGAGAAAGAAAATAAAAAGGAAAATAAACTAGGAGGGGTGTTGATGGACCCAATGGAGGTATAGTTCTGGAAATTTAGGCCCAATAAGAAACAAGCCTGTTTGACTTTTGGAATCATCTGCACGTTGCATTGACTGGGAACACCATGGTCCACGCCTCATGGCCATCAGATTGGCGTTAGTGGCCACTTGGCAGGCTGATTGCTTGAGATGTATGATGGACGCTGTTTGGAAGCCTGCATAGGAACACCTTAGAAAAAATAATATTGAGATTTGGGTGGACCAGGGAATCGAACCCAGGTCCCAATAGTGAACGTCCACCTCACTTTCCACTATGCCATGGTGCTGCATCTGTTAGTATAGTGGGCAATAAAAATAATATAGGAAAACAAACGCATATGCTGGAAAGATAAAAAACGCGCGTTATATTTTGAATTGGCCAATGGTGTATTACCACGTCTTTGTCTTCTTCATGAAAGCTGCATAAAACATATCAAATAGCGGGGGTTTTTAACCTCCACAAAGTGCAAATGCCAAAAATAGCGATTAGGTCTGTGCATTATATAAATAGGGCGCGAGGGTTGGGTTGGATCCGTCTGGCCTTGACGAATCCAACCATATGCGTCTCAAGGTCTGATTTTGCTTATGCTGTGAACCCCCAAATTGGAAGCTTTGAAAACCTAGAATTCGTCCATGGTAATTTTCGTTTCAGGGCGCCATAATGCAATTCAATCACACTAATAGCTTCGTATGAGTCCTATGAACACAAAGCAATCCACAAAAGAGGTTAAATATGCATGAATAATGATATGCAATTATGGAAAAAAGCTTCAAACCGTAAAACTGTTTGTGGAGATTTCTTGAGCTTTGGCACGCGAATTTGATTGCAATAGGTTCCTTACACCTCCAACAATGTATTGGAATCACTCTAAGGCTTTGACTTGGTCTGAAATATGAAAAACAGTTTTTGGTTTTCCTTGAATTTTTTGGAATTTGGCTATGGTTCTTGCAGCAGTTTTGCACGTTCACAGCATTAGGGTTTGCTTTAGTATTTGTAGTAGAATGGAATTAGGGTAAAACTTTGTCCAAGAATCCATGAAATAATGTTTTCAATATTTGATTTCAATCAAATCTTTTTCAACTTTTTTGATTGATAAAACTTTCCAAAATTGGATGATTTTGTCTCCTTGATGTGTACACGAAATCTTCAGCATGTGTTGAGTTTATTTGCATCACAAAAAGATTTGAAAACCATATCTTTTGAATTTTCCTACAATTAAATGAATTAAATGAATTAATAATCAATTAAAAATCCAAATAATTAACAAAAATAAGAAAATAAACTCAAATAGGCTTGATGGGTCGTGCATATGCTTTGGGTAAAGATTCAAGAATAAATTTGAGGCCCATTAGCAAAAACAAGGTGTTTTAGGCAAAGTTGACTTTTGCAAATTCACAAAAATTTCCCAACTTCTCCAATGCATATCTTGCTCAATTTTGATCCTATGAACATGTTCTTGGACATTTTGGAAAGGTCTTGAAGTCCTCTAACCAATGCCTTTGGTCCCACGTCATTTGGATTTACCAATCTCAAGTTATGGTCTTTGACTTAAAGTGCCTTTTTGTTGACTTTTGAAATTGACCTATAATGTAGAGATTGATAACTTTTTGTGAGAGCATTTATTGGACTTGGAATGTGAAGATGAGTTGTAGGAAATGTCATCCCCTTCAAAATGAGAATTGGATGGGATTTTTCTGATGAACCATGAAAAAGTTATGCCTTGGTCAAGTTACAGTTGACTTTTCAACTGTCCAAAAATAGTAACTTTTGCATCTTTGATGATTTTTGAGCCATTCTTGTGGAATCATGATCAAGACTTGATCAAATTATGATTATGGCTTCAAAATATGATGTTGACCAAAAATTTTGACTTCTGACTGTCAAATGACCATTTTACCCCTGCAGTTGGTTGTGGAGCAACTAGGGCTTTTGACTGTGCAAACTGGCATTGTGAACCTTGAAACTTGGCATGTAGATGCTTGGCAATGTATGTAGGCCTATGGGACTTGATTGGACCATTGAAAACCTCAATTTATTTGAGAGAACCAAAACCCTAATTTTGACTGTGTTAGGAGGCAATTGGACTGTGCAACCCTTGAGGAATCTTGAAGCATTTGAAGATTACTCTTGACAAATCTTGAAGAATATGGGAGGGCAAATTTTGGGGTACAACACACACAGAAGCAATTTTAGAAATGATGAGCAAGTACCTAAGAGCCCGTAGATAACTACGGATAGAAAGGGTGCTAATACCTTCCCTTTCTATAATCTACCCCCCGTGCTCAAAATCTCGAAAAAAGGGAATTTTTCTGTGCTTTTTTCCTTTCCTTGTTGGATAAAATAAAAGTCGGTGGCGAATCTTGCTTACCGCGACATTTTGCGAACACAAACGCAAAATGCAAACCAACATTTCTAAAAACAGTCCCGGTTGTGGCCACCGTATCACACATTGAACTCCATATTCAATGGAGTTGATAAAAATATTTTCTAGCTAATAAAGAATTCTAAGCATACAAAAGTTGCATAGGAGACCCTGAAGAAAGTTCATTAAGGAAATCCTAAGGTTAAATTCGCAAAGCTTCAGCTTCTCTCCTCCAAATTTGAGAACTTAAAGATGAATGAGGATGAAAGTATCCAGGACTATCACATGATTATTCAATATATTCCTAATGATTCAGAAGACCTAGGAGAGAAGATAACAAATGATAAGCTGGTCAAGAAGATTCTTAGATCTCTTCCCAAGAGATTTGACATGAAGGTTATTTCTATTAAAGAATCCCAAGATTTAAGCACGATGACAGTAGATGAACTTGTAATTTCACTTAAGACTTTTGAGTCTACTATCAATGAAAGATTTGAAAAGAAGAAAAGCATAGCTTTATCTTCGAGTGCTAAAGACTCAGAAGACGAAGAAAACATGAACTCAGAAGGAATATTTGATGATCTCGTGCTTCTGGGAAGACAGTTTAGTAGGGTGCTGAGGAAATCCAGGATGGGTGCTAAGAACATGTCATACGGCATCAACAAAAACTAGGACCTGGGAAGAAAGCTAAGATTTAAAGAAAATCCAAACCAAGGGAAAGGTGTTCAGTGTCATGAATGTGAGGGATATGGATACATAAGAATTGAATGTTCCACATATCTTAAAAAGTAAGGAAATAATTTGTCTGTGTCTTGGTCTGATAGAGAATATGAAAGTGATCATGAGGAAGATTCAGCCAAGCAGGTGACTGCCTTGACTAGAATTTATGGATCTGATAAAGAATCTTGTGAATCAGATAAAGAATCATATGTTAGAGAACTCACTTTTAGTGAACTGGCTGCTAGGTATTCAGAGTTGTGCCTCAAGAATGAAAGATTGTATTAGAAAGTATATCGGATTGAGGGAGTAGACTTTGATGAAACATTTGCTCATGTGGCTCGCTTAGAGTATATCAGATTGCTTAGTAGCTTGTCACCTCAGGTTCAAGCTATGTCAAATGGATGTAAAGAGTGCCTTTCTAAATGGGTACTTGAATGAAGAAGTTTATGTTGAGCAACCAAAAGGATTTGTTGGTCCTTCTTTTCCATATCATGTGTTCAGATTAAAGAAGGCCATGAACATACTGAAACAAGCTCCAAGAGCTTGGTGTGAAAGATTGACTGAATTTCTAGTCAGTTATGGATACAGAAAGGATGGAATTGACAAGAATATCTTTGTTAAAGATGAAGCTGGAAAGTTGTTGATAGCTCAGATCTATGCGGATGACATTGTTTTTGGAGGAATGTTGAATGACATGGTCCAATATTTTGTCAGACAGGTGCGATCTGAATTTAAGATGAGCTTGGCAAGTGAACTAACTTACTTCCTTGGATTGCAAGTCAAGACGATGAAAGACTCCATTTTTCTTTGTTAGAGAAAATATGCAAGAAATATTGTGAAGAAGTTTGGGTTGGAAAACGCCATCCATAAAAGAACTCTAGCTCCTACACACCTAAAGCTAACCAAAGATGAAAAAGGAGTTAGTGTTGATCAAAGTCTGTATAAAAGCATGATTGACAGCCTTCTATATCTTAATTCTAGCATACCAAACATCACATTTTTTGTTGGAGTATGTGCAAGATATCAAGTAGAACCTGAGGTAAGTCACATTAATCAAGTAAAGAGGATTCTGACGTATGTGAATGGAACATGTGACTATTGTATGTTGTACTCCCATGATACAAATTCCTCGTTTGTAGGATTTTGTGATGCTGATTAGGCTGGAAGTGCTGATGATAGGAAGAGTATCTCTGGAGGGTGTTTCTTTATTGAAAACAACTTGATCTCTTTGTTCAGTAAGAAGCAAAACTGTGTTTCTCTTTTGTGATATGGTGACAGAACCGACTGTTAATACTGGTTTGCGTTTTGTATTTGCAAATGTGTGGTAAGCAAGAGTCTCCACCGACTTTCTTTTATCCAACAAAGGAAAGGGTGAAAAGAACATAAAAAGACCTTTTTAGAGAGTTTATTAGTAAGAGGGGTAGATTATGGAAAAGGAAGGTGTTAGCACCCTTTCCATTCGTAGTTTTCTACGGGCTCTTAGAGGTTTGCTCATTTTAAAATACCTTTGTGCTTTGTGTGTTTGAAAATGTTTTGAAAATGCCTTAGTGCGGCGATTTGCTTTGTGTTTAACTCTTGTATCAGTCCTCAAGAGTGTTAACAAAGAAAATATTTTGAAAATTATATATTTTTTTAAAATGTTTTTGTGTAGGTGCAAAAAGTTGTTTTGAGCAAACTTCTAACAGCTATCTATTTTTATACTCGAAAAAGGTTTGTTCTTTTCCTCCTATCCTTTAGATAGTGCTATCCTACTATTAATGAGTAGGTAGCCCCATCGTTGGATGTTTGAGGGACAACCGAAGGGACGTTTACAGTCATAAAGGCAACATGTAGAGACACTCTAGCAATTTTGTTTAGGGACTAGATCATTTACCGAAAGGCAACTGTAGAGTCATCGAGGGACTATGATCTTTTTGATTTACGGGTCTTTGCTAAAGTGTCTCTGTTTCGAGGGACATGATTATTTTTTTAAGGCAACCGAAGCGGGAATACCCTAGAGGTGCATATGTGCATATGTGTTAAATTCGATTATTTATCTTGCATTATTATGTTTGCTAACGTATTAATTTTCAGTCTTATCATGCAAGCCTATTTACTAACAATAATATTGTACAAGAAATGTAAAGTAAGCAAAATAAAAGCAAAAACGTAAAACCTACGCTATTACAATGCTTTGGGACAGTTATATAAAAAAAATAGTACAAGAAATAAAACGCGTAATTTTAAACCTACACTATCACATCCCATAATCAGTTACATTATTTATATAAAATGCGAAAAAATAATAACGCGCAAAAGGTTAGAAACTACTTCTAAGAACCTAAGGAAATAAGAAATCTTTTTTGTTTATTTTTTATTTAAGAGAACAAATAAATTAGTTTTCCTAAAGTCTATTTTGAAAATGAACTAAACTTTTTGTAGGGTTTTTTTTATATCTATGAAAAGAAATATTAAAATTAAAGTAAGTCTTAAATTCTAGTTTACTTTTAATTTTGAAATAAAAAAGTTAAAGTTAAAGTTAATTAATTAATTTTAGAAACTAATTACTTAATAAAAAAACGGAATCCTAATTTTTTGTGATTTTTATTGTTTGTTGATTAAAAACAAAGTAATGAAAAGGATAAGCTAGATGGAAAACGACAGTAAAAAGGAATTGAATAATCTGCAGGATATATGCCTAGATCAAAAGGCCTAAGGTTGCCTTTCGATCTAAGTGAAAAGGCTGGTCGAAGATGCCTGAGAGACTGCATATCTTGGGTGTTCAACCTGGATATGGCATCCTTCGATTAGGGATACTGGATCTACAAGGAATTCGTTAGAAAAAGAACAAAAACGTATGACCTGGGTGTCAAACTCGGGTCTTTCGTTTCCCTCTCCAATTGAAGGAATGTGAAGTTATTTCGCCCCAAAAATCCAGAGATTCGAATCTAGGTTTAAAAATGTCAGGAGATTCCTGTGTCACCTAGTTCGAAGCCTATTGCTTCGAATCCCTAAATAGTGTTCCTGCAAAATGAACAAATGTTAGAGATCTAGGGGGGATTTTACCCTACTGATTCAAATCCCTCCCTAATTCAAATCTCTCTCCAACTCGAATCTGGGTTTGTTTGGCCTGGGACTTCCCAAGTGTGATTCGAAGGAAAAAACTCAGATCGTGCCCTAGCGATGACACGATCTCATCCCTGCACTTTACCTTTCATGCAACACAAATATTGCAATGTATATCTAAATGGTGTGAAAATGCAGTTTTGGTTCTACAAATCCTTACCATTCGAAGGTGGCTCTGAGCATGGAAATGTTTGTTGTGGAGTTGGTGCGGACTCCTGGAGAGGGTACCTACAAAGGTGTTTCGAATGGGATGCTTTTTGTATTTTTAAGCAACATGGTGTGTGTAATCTCTTTGTGTGCAAAATGTCTCTCTATGTGTGAATCTCCTTCCCCTCCTGTTTGTTTTTTAATTTATGTTTGACATATTGTATTTATAGATGGTGGAAGAGACAAGGAAATGGGGAAAGAATCATGGCATTGAAGACCAACCATTAAACATGGCCTTGAAAACAGAATCAGACACATTAAAAGATTGCCACTTTGAGATATATCATGCCATTTTGGAATCCTGAGTGAACCTGGACAGGTCAATTTGGCGCCTTGCTCGAATTTGAAAATATTCAGAGTTTCCCTCTTCAGAGCCCCTTCGATCAGCCCTTGTTCTTGTGATGATTCTAAGTACTGATTTGAATTTCCCAAAACTTCCCTCATAAGAACATTTGTTTCCTTCGAAGGCTCTGAATTCTAATTCGAATTTCACAAACTTCGTTATCACAAATCCTTTGATTAAGTCTCAAGCTTTGTTCTCTTCGATGGCTCTGAACTTGACCAATCGAAGCATTATCTTATTGACTGGTCGAAGTGTTGTTTTTCTCTCTTCGATGGCTCTGCGTCCTGATTCAAATTGCTCATATTCTCAGCATCAGAGTTTCTTTGTTTTAACCATGGTCTGCATGAATTCGAAAGGATAAGAGTTTTCCTTATCAGAGTTCCTTTGATTTCGTCTCCAATTTGCATGAATTCGAGTGGCCCATCATCAGAGCTTCTGGGAACCTCTCAGTTTTTGCTCTTTTCGATCTCATTTTCTCTAACTTGGACAATCAAAATGTCACCCTGTTGATATGCCATCAAAGCATCACTTGATTGACATGCCTATCGAAAGACACTTTGTATGCCCTAAACGAAAGATAACCTTACTTAAGATGTCCATCGAAGCTACCTTGTTTAAGATGCCCATCGAAAGACCCTTTGGCATGCCAATTGAAAGACCTTTTGCAGATGCCAATCGAAGGGCACTTTATAGATGCCAATCGAAGGACACTTAAACATCATTCAAAATTTTTCCTTATCTTTAGGAAAATGTTTGTAACCACCCATGCAAGAGAAAATCTTGGAAAAACATGAGAGGGAAAATTTTGGGATACAACAGCTGCCCCTGTTCAATCTTCTTAAACCTGGAGATTTAGATTGGCTTGTCTGCCTTTAGTGATCTGAAGGTGGAAGACGATTGAACATTAGAGTGCCCAGAAATTTGCACCCGATGATGTGATGGTTAATTGTGTAGGAAGCGGGCTTAAAGATGCCATTTGGAGAATATGACGGGGAGTCGCCGAAGATGGGCTTAAAGATGCCATCTAAAGTAGATGCTGACTTCATAAGAGGTCTCTTTATGGGGATCCCTGTTCCTTCTGTCTGAGGAGGAGTCTGTTGGGGAATGTTGATCTCTGTCTTGGGAAATAGAGTCTAGGAGCTTCAGTTATCCATTACTCTACTTGGGAGTTATCTCTTAACTAGAGGGACGAAAGTGAGCTATTATCTGGTCAGGATCCAGGCTTCACAGCGAATTGCTGAGGATAATAAGGTTGATTGTCATCCGATTGTATTCTAGGCTTCACAGCGACTTATCAGGGAATATGAAATTAACTGCTATCTGGTCGATTCTAGGCTTCGCAGTAATTATAGACATTGAACTATTATCGGGTCGTATCCAGGTTTCAGTGATTTGAAGAAATTAAGCTGTTATCTGGTCGGGTCCAAGCTTCAACTTGAATCTGAGGTATATCGTTATCTGGTCGTATCTAGGCTTCGGTGATTTGAAGAAATCAAGTTGTTATCTGATCGGGTCCAGGCTTTAACTTGAATATGAGGTATACCATTATCTGGTTGTATCCAGGCTTCAGTGATTTGAAGAAATTAAGCTGTTATCTGGTCGGGTCCAGGCTTCAACTTGAATTTGAGGTATACAGTTATCTGGTCGTATCCAGGCTTCAGTGATTTGAAGAAATTAAGTTGTTATCTGGTCGGGTCCAGGCTTCAACTTGAATCTGAGGTATACCGTCATCTGGTTGTATCCAGGCTTCAGTGATTTGAATAAATTAAGCTGTTATCTGGTTGGGTCCAGGCTTCAACTTGAATATGAGGTATACCGTTATGTGGTCGTATTCAGGCTTCGGTGATTTGAAGAAATTAAGCTGTTATTTGGTCGGGTCCATGCTTCAACTTGAATCTGAGGTATACTATTATCTGGTCGTATCCAGGCTTCGGTGATTTGAAGAAATTAAGTTGTTATCTGGCCAGGTCTAGGCTTTAACTTGAATCTGAGGTATACCGTTATCTGGTCGGGTCTAGGCATCGGTGATTTGAAGAAATTAAGTTGTTATCTGGCGGGTCCAGGCTTTCAACTTGAATCTGAGGTATACCATTATCTGGTTAGGTCCAGGCTTCAGTGTCATAGGTTATACTATCATCCGGTCGGGTCCAGGCTTCATAGTAATTAATAAACTGCTATCTGGTCAGACTCCAGGCTTTACAGTATCTTTAACTGGATCATAAAATCTTAGGGTCGATTTAACTGAACCAGAGAAAGTATCTACCAGAAAAGAATCAAAATAAATCAAGGCTTGATTGAAACGGAACCAGCAGGGGTCTTGAATATGATCTTCTGAAGAAAATGTTGGAATAACCCTTCGTCAGAGTTAACCTTTGAAAAGACTGTTAGGTCATATAAGTAGTTAATGATATTTGTCGATTGATCTTTCCTAAAAAGGTAAAGAGTTAGTCGTATACAATATCATGATGTATGAAATGCATCGTGTAATGATGTTCTCAAAATAAATGATATTGTGTTGTATGCAATATATATGTGTATGTCATGATGTATGAACATGGAATGCTGTTGTGACATTTCCTAGTCTGAGAAAATAAATCCTTGTCTGCTTGCTGGAGAGTACTAGGAAGTTGACTCTCGGATTGCTGTTTGGTAGATGAAGAAAGTGACTCTCTTATTTCCACTGGGGATGATGAATGGAGATGATTTTTCCGGGGATTTCTTCTTTCCGTTTGGGGATACTCTGCCGGGGATCTTTGACTTCTGCTTGAGAATGCTCCGCTGGGGAGAAGATGCTTTGTTGGAAAATATTACCAATGTAGAGAAATAAATTCCGTTGGGGGATGAACTTCTGCAACTAGGGAAATGAACTCTACCGGGGGTGAGGCTTTATAAACCGTTTGAGATTATAAAACTTAGTTGGGAAACATGGATTTCGGCTCTCTGAGGGAACTTTGCTGGAGGAGGTAATTCCTGCTTAGGGAAGAAGAGGTCAAAACTTTGGTTGTTTTCACTCTGCGGGGACATAGACATTATTAGGACGTATGCTGAAGATGTAGCGGTGACTTTGCAGTAGGACGTCTCTGCCTTTGTACCTGCTAGAGAAGATAACTGCGGGGACTTTGTTGATGGATCTATGTCGCGATTGTACTTGAAGATGTGTTGAAATAAGTGTCAGAATGACATTTGTCTCTGGATCGTATCTGAATTGGACTTGGAATATGTATTGAATGAGTGTCAGAATGACATTCGTCTTTGGATTGTATCTGAACTGTACTTAAAACATGTGTTGAATGAGTGTCAGAATGACATCCGTCTCTGGATCGTATCTGAACTATACTTGAAACATGTGTTGAATGAGTGTCAGAATGACATCCGTCTCTGGATCGTATCTGAACTATACTTGAAATATATGTTGAATGAGTGTCAGAATGACATCCGTCTCTGGATCATATCTGAACTGTACTCGAAACATGTGTTGAATAAGTGTCAGAATGACATCCGTCTCTGGATCGTATCTGAACTATTTCTAGAAGAGAATTTGAATAAGTATCAGGATAACATCTGTCTCTGGATCGTACATGAACTATTTCTAGAAGAGAATCTGAATAAGCATCAGGGTAACATCCGTCTCTGGATCGTACCTGAACTGCTTCTAGGGGATAATCTGGAGTAAGTACCAGGATGATATCCGTCTCTAGATCGTACCTAAACTGTTTCTAGAAGAGAAGTCTGGAATAAGTACCAAGATAACATACGTCTCTGGATCGTACCTGAACCGTTTCTAGAAGAGGACTTGGTTTATTTAGAATGTTTCCGTTGGGAATTCCTGTTTAATTATTTTTGAGAAGAAATCCGCTGAGGAACATTGATTTTGTTTGATTGCACATGATTCGTTGCTGGAATTCATGTCTAATGCCTCAAGTGATTCAGATGGAGATCTGCCACTGGCTATTTGGCATTTTTGAGAGATTCCTTGAATCTTGGCTTGACTGCCCTAGATGATGGACAATGATCATGCCGTGCCCGTTGGTTGAAAGTGTTTTTCAACTTGAGGTGAACCTTTTCATTGAGAAAGTTTTTGTTCACTAGATATTCGTCATGTGAATTTCTCTCTTGTCGAACAAATAACTTATGCAAACAACGATATTCAAATAATGCAAAGTTTATGCTTGTCTTGAAGTTTTTATTTGAAAATTCATTTTTTCGGTAAAACAAATTTTGCAAGAGGGTGATATCAACTCAGGATTTATAGCAAGTCTTACAGGAGTCAGGATGGCTTTTGTAACAGTATGCTTTCGAACTAACCTATGCTTCAGTTAGGACTTTTGAGGGTTGTAGTGTGGCCTGGTTCACGGTTTAAGAAACAAAGGATAAAGGCTCAAAATTTATTTGTACCCACCCGTTCTTCGTGATATTCTTCAGTCCTATGCTCAGTTAATTGTGCATTTCGAATCCCAGTTGAGTTTTGGAATGTTGGCCCCGATATTTCGGTGATGGTTCAGAAATTGAACGTTTGTTTGAGAAGGCAATCATTTGTGTGACCTTTTTGTTGAGGATTTGTAGGACCTCTTTTTTTTTTTTTTTGATTTTGTTATCCCTGTATTTTGTCTGAGCTGTTTCTTTTATGATTACAGCTAGCTAGATGCCCCAGTTTTTCTTAAGTCTCCTTCACAGCTTATAACTTAATGGGCTTTTATTTTGAGAGATAATGACTGCTTATTTTGATGATTACATGGAACCTATCATCGTCTTTTGATTTGGAAGCACGTCTTTGATGCCATTCATTGTGTACGAAGTGAAAAATTGCGGCCGAATGCGCATTTGAATTAACTGAGAGAAACTACCCTGCCCCGGGTTATGATTAAGGGTTTTAATTCGTGTAAAAAGAAAAACTCCTACTTCCTAGGCTCAAAGGGGTTGACTAGGGATTATCCTCCTTATAACTCCACTATTTAGGATTTGAAACAAAGCATGTACATCGTCAGCAGGATCTATTCAAAAGCATAATGTAGAGATTGTGGTATTTTTTTCGTCATCCTCCCTCTACAGGCTTAGAGCTTTTAAGAAAGAGTTGAATATCATAAAAAGGAAGTAAGAAAACAGTTCAACCATAGTGCAAACAAATTAATTCAATACAAACATGTGCAATGCATTGATGAAATAACAAGGTTTGATATGAATAAATGTTTGAACAATCAAAAGAAAATTACAAATTGAAAATTCTAATGAACAAAAGCCTCTTTGTATGATCTTGTCACTTCAAATGTTGTGCCTTGGAGGGATGACAGAAGAATTCCAGTTGACCGTCTTGTGCGAATTCTAATGCTTCCTCATTGATCATGTCTTGAATTTTGTATTTTAATGTCCGACAACTATTAGTATCATGCCCTGGACTGTTGGTGTGATATGCACACTTTGCATTTGGATTGTACATTAGAGAGGCAGTATTGGGATTTTTAGGAGGATCCCTCAACGTGACCAAATTCAACTTCAACATGTGTTGCAAGACTTGCGACATTGGTATGTTGAGTTTGGTATATTGCCTAGTGAATGAATCTCGCTTACACCGATTACCCTATGGTTGTTGGTGAGGTTGTGGTTGGGTTTGCGACGTAGAAGCAATTTAGAAAACTCCAATTTTCTGTCCCATCAGGGGTTGATTAGTGACTTGATCCCCATCCTCGACCGTCTGTTTCATACGATTGGACCCGTCTTGATGAAGTTGGCTGGTGAGGGCTCTCAGCTCTTCTTGTCCCCGGGCTAGGCTTTGGATAAGAGCCATCTGCCCCAGCATTTAGATTCTCATTGCTTCCATCTCAACCTGTAGCTGTTCAACCTGGTCATCCTTGTTGTTATCAGGACGTTTCTTATTCAGATTCCCAGCGAGGAGTGCTTTCAATTCTTCCTGCCCCTTGGATAGGTTTAGGAACATTTCCATGAACTGAGTCTCTTAAGTTTGGAGATCTCTATTTTCTTGTTTAAGAGTCATTACTGAAATAAACAACGAGAACATGAGAGATATATACTGGAGACTACCTGTTATGCAATGACATGTATGATATGCAAATGTTTTCAAGGATCCCGCGGGGTAAACACAAGAAAAATGTTAGGCGTTGAACTTTATATCTTTGATCGAAGAACTTTTTATCGTTCAAGGTCCTTCTACAAGAGTCAAGCTCACCATATCGAGTGGGTCATCGCCCCTGACTCAAGTTGTTGTGTTTTGATCCTTTGACGACATTAGCTAGAGGAAAATAGATCCTCTTGCCCCTTGCTAGACGTCTGGTTCATCATAACCTACACCACATACCATTGAGATCCTTGAAATGGTTAAGGAAATGTTATGGTATGATGCTACGATGTGTATGCCATGCATCAAGCAAAAATGAAGGGTGATGAAGACAAGTATGTCTTGCAAGAAAACCAGTTTATTGGATAATGACTATAAATAAATCCTGCAAGGAATTCAAGTTGTTAGATAAATGAAGGCAATCAAGTCACATAAATAGCCTTAGGTTCAAAGGCTTGCATGAGGCTTAAAGGTACATACCCTCTTGAAGTTTATTTGGCTCAACCTGTCCTATTAATAGTAATCGGGTTCTAAGGAGTCTCAATATCATTGACCTTCCCAGTAGGAATTGTTTCAGCTCACGCACCAAAGTATTGCGGCCAAAAAATCCCGAAAGTCTAGTCTTAATGAGTGTAGCATCGAGTATCAACCAATATTTATTCGGAACCAAATCTGGTTATCTCACTACTTCCTAATGGCTAGGATGAGTTGATTAAAGGTTTTAAAGACCAGTTAGCGCTTAGTGACACTATGAGGAAGCCTAATGTTATCCTTGACTTACTCAAGGAACATTAGTACAATCCAGAGTATCGCACTAACGTAGCCACCACTTTGTCTGTATCGGTATACGCCGTATAACCTCCATGATTTATTGCTACTTACCTAAAAGGTGCCCTAGATCCGGGTGTAGGATCTTTACAAGAATACCCCCAACAAACCCTCAAAGATAAATCAATCAAAACAAACAAAGAAAGCAATTTTAAAATGAACTAGACCCTAAGGTAAACCCCACTTTTTAATTAGATCCCCAGCAGAGTCGCCAGTTCTGTGATACGGTGGTAGAACCGACTGTTAATACTGGTTTGCATTTTGTATTCGCAAATATGCGGTAAGCAAGAGCCGCCACCTATTTTTTTTATCCAACAAAGGAAAGGGTGAAAAGAAAAGAAAAGACCTTTTTCGAGAGTTTCTGAGTAAGGGGGTAGATTATGGAAAGGGAAGATGTTAGCACCCTTTCCATTTGTAGTTTTCTACGGGCTCTTAGAGGTTTGCTCATTTTAAAATACCTTTGTACTTTGTGTGTTTGAAAATGTTTTGAAAATGCCTTAGTGCGGTGATTTGCTTTGTGTTTAACTCTTGTATCAGTCCTCAAGAGTATTAACAAAGCAAATATTTTGAAAATTGTTTTTGTGTAGGTGCAAAAAGTTGTTTTGAGCAAACTTCTAACAACTATCTATTTTTATACTCGAAAAAGGTTTGTTCTTTTCCTCCTATCGTTTAGACAATGCTATCCTACTATTAGTAAGTAGGCAACCCCATCGTTGGATGTTTGAGGGACAATCAAAGGGACGTTTACAGTCATAAAGGCAACATGTAGAGACACTTTAGCAATTTTGTTTAGGGACTAGATCATTTACCGAAAGGAAACTGTAGGGTCATCGAGGGACTATAATCTTTTTGATTTACGGGTCTTTTCTAAAGTGTCCCCGTTTCGAGGGACATGACTATTTTTTAAGGCAACTGAAGCGGGGATACCCTAGAGGTGCATATGTGCATATGTGTTAAATTCAGTTATTTATCTTGCATTATTAAGTTTGTCAACGTGTTAATTTTCAATCTTATCATGCAAGCCTATTTACTAACAGTAATATTGTACAAGAAATGTAAAGTACGAAAAATAAAAGCAGAAACGTAAAACCTACGCTATTACAATGCTTTGGGACAGTTACATAAAAAAAAGAGTACAAGAAATAAAACGCATAATTTTAAACCTAGACTATTACATCTCATAATCAGTTATATTATTTATATAAAATGCGAAAAAATAATAACGCGCAACAGGTTAGAAACTACTTCTAAGAACCTAAAGTAATAAGAAATCTTTTTTGTTTATTTTTTATTTAAGAGAATAAATAAATTAGTTTTCCTAAAGTCTATTTAGAAAATGAACTAAACTTTTTGTAGGTTTTTTTTATATCTATGAAAAGAAATATTAAAATTAAAGTAAGTCTTAAATTCTAGTTTACTTTTAATTTTGAAAGAAAAATGTTAAAGTTAATTAATTAATTAATTTTAGAAACTAATTACTTAATAAAAAAAACTGAATCCTAATTTTTTGTGATTTTTATTGTTTTGTTGATTAAAAACAAAGTAATGAAATTTCTTGTTTATGTTCCATTATTTACTTCTTGATTTCTTGCTAACATATTCTTCTTATTTTGTATCTTTTTTGTTTCATGTAATGAGCATGGTTGGTATGGATCATTGAAGCAAGAGAAACTCAAGGCTACCATGAGATTGAGGTCTTGCACAAAGTAAATTCAAAAGGACCATGAATCTTTGGAGCTTGGAGTTTAGGCTTAGAAATCTTGAGCACCTTTGTGTAGAATTAATGTTGTGATTTAGGTTAGACTATAGGAAAACTTGAGGATTCTTGTATTGGATTTATGTTGAAAGTGTAAGTATTAGAACTTAGATGTTCATATGCGTACTTGATGATGAATCTTGAAGATTTGGCAATAAAACTTGAAATTGCTCTTGTAAGATGAATGTGATTTGAAAATTTAGGCTGTAACACTTGTATTCTTTTTGTGTCATTGAGTTGAAATTGAAACAAAGTAAAGCTATGGTTCTCTTAAAATGGATGATGAAGATAAACTTTAAAAACTAGTGCTTTGAGTTTGAAAGATAATAAGTAGCATGTCTTGAAATTTGGAATTGGAATTGATGTTGCACTTGTAATTGATTTGAAAGAAAGATTGGAAATTTGAATGAAGATGAATGAAGTTGATGAATGCCTTGAATTCAAAATAGTTCACATGAATGAATTTTTTTCAAACATATCAAAATTTCACCATAAACGTATTGATCCCTTTGAATATCTTGAAACAAATTCATGTGAATGAATTATGCCTCATATCTTGAAATACGAGCCAATACTACGAATCTTATCTTTAAGAATTTTGATCAAAATCCCACTTCGATCCAATAATCGTTGTTGTTCAAACGCAAACAATTTGAAGCACGAATAACGAACTATCCATGAAACTTCAAACTCAAACTCTTGTTTCAATGAATTATCTCAAAATAATAATCAACATCTAGAAGTTAAAAACATTCTAAAGTCAAGAAATTCTTATAGAATTTCAATAAATTTCATGGCCTTCCAAGCGTATTTTGACTTCGGTCGTTGAAGCAATCTCATAGACAATGCTATTTGTGATGCTCCACAAAAAGAATCGCTTTAGAAAATTGAAAATTGAAGAAGTTACGAACCTCGAAAATTGGACAATAATTTCTCGTGATTAGGTCAAATTTGCAAAATAACCTCTAAAGTATTCGAATTTTCTAATGATTTTTCGCATGTAACCAGCCCTTGACTTGTGAAGAGAAAATGGGGATGACGTCAAGGAGAGTCATACATAAAAGGAAACGCTCAAAAATATCTAATAATGAAGAAGTTACAATCGTTTGAACTTGATCTTGCAAAGGTCGATTTTTGGGTCAATGCAATTCATTTTCAGTCATCTGCACCATTTACTGAGCCAACTTGCAATGCGAGGCTTGAAACTTGGCACGAGCATCCTTAAGAATACATGAAGAACCATGAAGATCACTTGAAACCTCAAAAACTCAATTTTGCTTGAGAAATACCAAACCCTAGTTGCTGACTCAATGCCTAGGAAGAGAATCTGTCTGATTAAACCCTAAGCCATTTTGAGTATTTAAGAAACCCTAGGATAGCATTTTGAATGAAAAATGGGAGGGAAAATTTTGGGGTACAACACTAAACCTGTTTCTGTTTAGCAAGTTAACACATCCTATCTAACATATTGATGCTATATTTATTTTACTAAAAATAATGACAATCCTAAAAATAAAGAATTAATAATCTCCCCCTTTGGAAAATTTTGGCTAAAACAAATAATAAAAATTACAACTAAGATTACAACAATAAACAAAAATTACACCCATCTGCAGTAGTCCTCAGAAACTACTGAACACAGCAGCATAACAACATGGAGTTAGTCTACATAAGCACAATGATGTTAGGACATCATATTCGACATCGTCTTCATAACAAATCCATAGGAGCATAAAACTCAACACCAAAGAACAACAACCTCATGGTAAAAGAAGTAGAAAGTTCTGAAGTCATTTGGTGTACATGAGGAAGAAGATAGGTAACACTCCCCCTCAACCCAGGAACTTATTCTTGTCACAGATGAATAAGTATTTCTTTCAAATGGTGGCATAAGGAAACCATGAAGCAACCACCAGTTAACTTATGGCATCCAACCACCACCCTAGGTAACTTAGAACACATGTCACAACTGTGTTCATAACTCAGATCACAAGTCACAAAATAAGTCCAAACAGACATAGGATCAGACATCCTATTCGACATGTTTGTAACATATCTGGAAGAACATACTCCAGATCCATCTGAACAATAGCTTTCTCCCCCTTTTTGGTCAAAAATTAACAAATAAGTCTCTCATAAAACTAAACCCAAACACAACTCACCCATACTCGAAAAAAACCCACCAGGATTGTGAAAACCTCAGAACTCTCACAAGGTGAAAGAGGAAAAGATAAACCTCTATAAATAGTTGAATATTTGCTTGGGAAATAATGATCCTTGATTGTAGTAATGTTCTTGGTCAGAAGGAAATGTTATTTGAGGAGAAAAATGCCACCAAAATCAATGTGTATCGTCCAAAACAGCTTGAATGACTTTATTAGCATTGGATTGTTCTTGCTAAAAAGAAATAGTCCAAATACATGCACATGCACATTCAAACATACTCTACATACTCCCTTATAACACATGTTTGATCACATCGTCCACATAATTCCTTTATTGATCACACATGAAATATGTCCTGAATAATGTCCTGACATCTAGTCAGACACTATCTTCTTTCTCTTGAATGCATAAACCCGTGACCAACATAGCTCCAACCATCAGTCCAAAAATGCTTCACAAAATTATCCAGTTAGGCTATGAAGCATAAACACAATCCCTTCAACTGGACTCTAAGTGTACTTCTTTCACTTAGACTTAGTGATACGCACCAAAATATCAGAATATCACATATGTGACATCTCTCAATAAAAAAGACCCTCAGAGAGTCCTTCCAAAATTTGCAGAGAAAAATGAATTCTCCTAGACACAACTATTGACCATTAGAGAGATATGTGTACTTCTGATTCAATCACCGGACTTCACCTGTCTTGAATCAAATATACCCTTTAAAGACCACCAATCTTAGCACGCAAGCCAACAAAATATATGCACCATTGTAATAACAATCCATAGACAAGTACTTTACTCCCCCTATCATGGATAAACAATGCTCCAACTGAGCATAAACTCCACAAATTCTCAACTTGCTTAAAGGCTTTAGTGAGATCCAGACAAACCCACACTCTTCTTGGAGTTACTTGCAGTAGAAGATAAACCACCTTCAAATTACCCTGATCAAATTAGACGTCAATAGCTAATAACATTCTTTTACCCTTACATCCAGTAGTAGTTGCTGATACTAGTGAAGTCTTCAAAAATGGTAGTCATGTATTTCCAGAACATGTTAATATACATAAGATCAGAATATTCACATTCCAATCCACACATTCAGAGATGCTTCTTCTCATGATAAAGTTGAGCCTCAACTCCACATCCACAACCCAATCATATTCCAAATACTTCCACACACAAACATGATGTTACAACATCATTTAGGACTTCAACTTCCCATCACAAACCCCAAACACTATTGTTCTTAACAACATCATCCACAGGGATTATTATTTGCAAAGAAGTATTTGACACCAGAGGATCTCCAATGACACACCTTCAGCAGCCAATTCAGGTTGTCACACACTAGAGCATCACATAGACAAATAAACTCTCAGTAGTTAGCAACTTCTTATCCCAAGCTACTCAACACATTCTGTAACGCCCATTAATTTAATTAATTATTTAATTAAATTATTTTTGGATTATTTGTTGAAGTTGTGAGATGTTGAGAATTGTTGGTATAAGTTGTTAGATTATTAATTAATTAATTAATAAGTTGATTAATAATAATAATAATAATGTTGGAATTAATGGAATAATTGTGTTGGGCCTATTTTATTGGTTGGAAGTAGTAAAGTGGGGGTGTGAAAGTTAAGCCCAACAGGTTAATGGTATAAGGCCAAGCTGGCATAAGGGTTTGGTTTTTGGAGAACAAGGAGTCTCGAGTGTAACCGGAAGAGCTGCACGGAGAGAGGAGCAAGTTGCCTGGTGTTGAGCAGAGCAAAGCAAGGATTACGGCCGAAGCTTTGGTTGAGCGAACTTTAATCCAGATAAGGGTGGGGTTCTTACCTTATAATGGTATTTATGATGTGTATTATGTGGGAATTGGTCGTTTGTATGACTGTGTGTGTTGATGTTTCTGGATTTGTTATCGAAGTTGTCTGTTTCTCTATGTTATTGTCGTTAGGGAGTCATCGTAGGACTGTATCATATGATTAGTGAATCCGTTATTGAAGTTGGCCACTTGCCGTGTTATGGATGTTTTGAGTTGTCTGTATGATTTCCTGGTATAATTGATGAGTAGGTTAGTGTAGTTTATCACTCGTTGTTATGGTCGTTATGAAGCTGTGGTATTCCAAGTAGTTGGCTGGAATTTAGTAAATTGTTGTTATGGTCGTTTTATCAGGGTTTCTGCGTGACTATCTTGTATAACTAATGAATTTACCGATAGGAAATATAATTTCCCGTTGTTGTGGTATTTCGAGTGGTTGGACCGTATATGTTGTTTTGGTCGTTACATTATGCCGTGTAAGTTGTTCTGAGTTGAGAAATTACAGGTTGATAATTTATGTTGAGATGCCTCTAATAATGGGAAGATATCAACGTTGGTTTATGTTGAATTTATGTTGAATTATTGTTGATGTTGTAGGCTTATGGCCAACGTTGATTTATGTTAAGTTGTTGTTTGTTGTTGTTGTTGCTACATTCATGTTGTGTCGCATAAATCACATATCAATTTGGAGCCGATGCTCGTTAAGTTGGCCTGGATTGGAAAAATATTAAGTTGAAGGATTATGCCTTGTTAATGCCTCTATTTATTGGCATATTTTTAAGTTGGGAGTTCTGCTCCATTGGTACCACATGCATTTGCATAAAGACAAGTTGTATTTTGTGTTGCATTCTGATTCGTTGTGTGGTTGATTTGATTATGCTTATGTTGTTAAAATATGAGAAGTTGTGAATATGTATGAACTGATTCTAATGTTTTATTTATCATACATTCTATTATATTGTTCGATATCTCACCCCTTCTGTTTGAATGTTGCCCCTATGTTGGTAACGTGCAAGTAATCCAGAGTGAAGGCGGTTTACCTTCTGTAGTTCGAGTCGATTTCATTTCTATGATACGTAACACTCGGGGGGATGAACGCTTGATATTCTATTGTTGTTATTGTTTCAATAGATTGAACCTTAAGTTGTTGTTCGTCAAGTACTTATTATTTGAAGTTGTTTCAGTTGGATAAAGATGTTATATTCTTCAAGTTGAATATTTGATTGTGCTGCGTGGTTATGAAAGTTGTTTGTTTTAAAAGATTAATTTATGTTGTTGTTGTTTCATCCAAGTTTAATGTGTTATATATCCTGATTCAGTTGTCGAATTTTTGTAACTCTGATTTTCATACTAATTGTTGGGTAGAATTGGGGTGTTACACAGCCACATAGAGAAAAATAAATTTTCTATACTCCTTCTGAATCATAAGGTTCGGACTGTAGACTTGCACCGATACATCAGACAAATACTCAGCTCCTGTCAAAGTATCTACCACCGATCTTATACACAACCTCATCAGAGGACAGACAAATCCTCAGCTCCTATCAAAGTATTTATCATAAGTCGGATAAGATTACCTTCTCACATAAGGTAGAACATTCGATCTGACATTCTTCTTCTGCACACTTATAGAACCAATTGATTCTTCTTCATGACAATTAGTCATGACATTTATTCACACCATAAATCATTCCAGATTAGGCCAGTGGCTTGACCTTCTACTCCACCATGAACAAACCCGAAAACTTCCTTGGCTGAAGAAGTAAAGAGCATAAATGATGTTCTAACTTCAGTTCTGACATCAGTATAAATCACATGGGTTTAAGCATCTACTATGACTTTAGAGATAACATTCATAACAATCTATATAAAACTCTTTCAAGGGACACAAGAGGATCAACCATCAGTAGCTGATCAACCTTCTAGACCAGATCAAAATACATGCAGAGCATGCACACCTCAAGAAATTTCTTCTCATAAGCACAATGTACAGACCTCCTGTCTGACTTTGAGGTGTTAGACGCAATTATTTTATACCTAAAGAAGAGATTCTCTCTACCAGGTACCTAAAGCAGATTTCAACAAACATGGCATTGACTGATCATTATATGCCATAGGCAGACGGTTCAGACTAAGTTTGCTTCTCCCAATTCTTCAAACCCCAAGGATACCCCTTCCATCCTTGCAAAAAGACAATGTCCCATCATGTGAGAACACCACATAATTGAACCCATGCTTTAGGAGAAACTTCCCAAATAATAAGAACCATGATCCTTTAGTTCCAAAACAAACTCATCCTCCTTACTCCAGACAGAAATCTGAAATGCTCATCCTAGGTGGTTCTGATGACACTTCAACAGTGCATACACCTATCAACCACATAATTTCGGTCTATACATCTCCAATGCATACAACCCTTGAAAGACCTTTATACAACAACAAAACAAGAGTTTCATGCTCTTATAGACTTGATAAGTGACATCAAGTTTAAGTAAACAACCTCTATCATGTTATTGAGAAACACCACCAGTCATATTGAGAAAAATAAATTCTCAACAAAAGGATGTCAAGACATTACGTATGAAATTTCTCCAAGTCCCCTTTGACTCCAGACCATGGACTTTCTTCAATATCTACCAATAACCTTCAAGCAACACAACATGTGGTTAGTGCATAACACCATTACTCCCCTTAAACAAAATCAGTTTCATGGCCATAAACAAGATTCCATACAAACCTAATTTCTTTGGTCAGAAGAATAAACCATATTTCAGAGAGAATGTCCTTGACATTTGACCTTTATGTACAAGGAATGTGGCTGAGATACCATACTGGGCACTAGAGCTCATCCTCTCCACTTCTTGGATCAGAAATAAACTAAACCAAGAACTAACCAATTGGTTGATCAACATTCAACCAGTCCACCAATCTAAGACATGTTTTCTGGATAAAACATCTTATATACATAACCCAGATGCCTCCTCTTCCAAATCAGGAGTAGGTTCCAAACATATGTGATCATCACACATTTATCTAGCACCCAGAGCATCTGTTATGCAACAGGATTCTGCACACCTACTGACATGATGTCCCAACATTTGGTAGGACATCAGTTCCCTTCTTCTGGAACAAAAAACTGAGCTTGGTTCTGAAGTCATTACCGCTTCCAGAAAACCAAAACATCCCTTTATCACCTTCAAGGTCTCAAAACTAATCCAAGCTCCAGCTACACCAATAACAACAAGACTCAGTCACTTTCCTTAATTACGTCAAGAATTAGGAAGACTCTTTTAGAGGCCAAAATAAATGGCTCTATATTTTCTTCAATAGTTTGCCAGGAAAACAACAGGTTTCTTGAAAAATATATCAACCACACACTAAAGTGCCTTTATGAATGGACTTGAGAAATAAAACTCAAGTATCATTGGAAACTTTACACAGATGGTTGAAAGAGTCTTGCACATATCCTATAACCATAGAATAAACCTACTGAGGAAACCAAACCCTAATTCCATGCCGACCAGGGTTACAATAGATACCATGCAGCAGAAACACATACCAAATGCTCCTCAACATCCTCCATGCACAACACAACTATCTTGCACACAATCACCACAATCCAAGTGCAAGCAAAACAACCTAGGTTTGAAAATAAATCAAACCAAAATAGAAGCTAACCACCACAACTACAGGCATGATAACAATAGACAGGTCCAACATAACCCTATCAAGAATAGTTCATCCTCCACTTCAAGGGACCATCCAAACAGTAATATGAACCCTCTAAGTTCAAACGAATTTTTAGTAATAACCTCCTTCCTTTCCCATGACCAAAAAGTATCTTCCTAGGATCTCCCACAGAAATAGAACAAGATGTCTAATATGATACCAATTGAAATTCTGGTAGGTCAGAACTCATATGTCCTGTGACATGTTATGACATCTGATCCGACTTAAAACAACACAGACAAGGTATACACATGTAAAACAGTATTGAAAAGCATAAATAACACACATAGAGATTTTTAACCCGGTTTGGATATACTCTCCTACTTTGAGGGCATACCACGCCAGGGACAAGTCCATTATGATAATATCAATTCAGAGAACCTACAATAAACATACCAGTTTACGATCTACTCACTTAGTCACTACCCATGCTATACTTTTATCTAAAGCTCACCTAGATATGAGGCCTTCCTCAATCCCTTATCAATCACAGACAATAATTGGACAAAACACAGGAAGGCACACTTCCATGATAGTAAAACAGAAGACACACTTCCATGACAATAACTAGTCAAGACCTAAAGCTAAACTCTATCGTTTACAACTTTAATCCTAACTAAGAACATAACTTGGAGTTGCTTAAAAGCTTTCTCCAATAATAATACTCACTATTGCTTCACAACTTCAAGGAGAACAATACCAACTCTCCTAGAGAGTGGCACAACGACAAAGCTCTAAAATTCTACATCTTAGACCCGTGCCTTTTCTAGGTTATAAGCATTCTATTTATAACCTATTCCCAAATGGATTTGGGCTTCTAATCACAATACATTAGTTGTTACAAATCAGTATAAACTTCTTCTATAAACAAGGTCTTCAATAATTAGTTTCCTAATATATCTACATATTTAGAAACTGCATATTCTTTAATATTCTGACTTTATTCTTCCAGACCTTTAAATCAATGCCACATAAGATTGCATAATCTTCCCAGAATATTCTACAACTGTTAAATCATAACTGAATTCACTAATCCATCTCAGCTGAGGCACGATGTCGTATGACCCTGCATAAGACATCTTACCCGACATGTTGCTCCATATGTTAAAATATTTCAACTCGACATGTTCCTTCATATGATAAGACTTCTTGCTTAACTTGTTCCTGTTTAGCAAGTTAACACATCCTACCTAACATATTGCTGCTATATTTGTTTTACTAAAATTAATGTCAATCTTAAAAATAGAGAATTAACATAACTGAATAAGGCGAGAAAAAGAAGAAAGTTTGTTTACCCAATTCGATCAAACGATCTACTCTGGGGGAGAGAGCAACTCTCCCATTCACTATACTCAGAAAGTTGTTACAAGAGATTATATATGAATTACAAGAAAATAGCTTTCGCCTTCAGGTTCCCAAGAACAACCCTGAAGGCGCCCAAGAATTACCCTATTTTATACCCAAGTGTTTCCCAAACTCTTCAACCTTCAATATATGAATAACTCAAACCCAAGGTGTAAACAAGTGTTTCCTAATTCCCAATAACCTTAGATAACTCTAAAGGTTTCCAAAACTCTTGCATTTCTAAGGTTTCCCTTGATAATAGCCAAAACCCTATGCTATGCCTTTAAACCCTTGCTCTCCCTTGTTTATGTAAGCTCTAAGATTGTTAGACTATAATAACTGAAGAGATACATATTTATATTAGCCAAAATTCAACAAATACATAAAAAATCACAAAACATATCTCCTTAATTGTTAGAATAAAAGATATTATTATAATCTTATAATATCTATTAAATATTATAAATATCCTATAATATCTCTTAGACTATTATAAATATATATCTTATAATATCTTTTAGAGTATTATAAATACATATCTTATAATATCTTTTAGAATATTATAACTATATTATAATACCTTTTTATATTAATTTATATGATCTCTAAATTAATATAAAATATTCTAACATTAATGAATGGATCAATGAACCAAACCGACCAAACCCGAAACCCATAAATTGCTCAGACCAAATTACTTTTTGGCTTTCTGATTTTTGGCAATCTCGAAACATGTTTTTATTTCTCTTCATCAACAAAAGTTTTAAGGAATACTTCAACAATCTCCAACTTGACTTTAAACTGCGTAGATACCAATTTAACCATCAACAACATTGTTGCTCTCTACCAGGTTGAAACTCTTAATCCACAACCTCGATCAAATTCAAACAACCCTTGAATCTTGATCTCGCCACTTGTTTCCAATTACCTTTTTCTTCCTAGGTAATTTAAAAAGCCTACAAGTATGATTTTTCAACCACCCTTAACTCCACTCGTCTTCAAATGCCTCCCTGGAGGCTTTTCTTCTTTTATTTTTCAATCCTTCAGCCACATTAAAAACATAATATCCAAGGCTAGAATAATTGTCCCTTTGAAATGCTACAATAACCCTCCTTACCTTATCATGAGTCAAATGATAATCAGAGATCTTTGTAACTCTTCTCTCACTACTACTAGTATCCATAGTAGGAAATTCCATTTCAAATTGAGTTTTCTCTGTTATAGTTTCTCTCAGGTTTCTCCCTTGGTTTTCACTATTATCCCTCTGAAGAAATTCTCTACCAACCAAGTAAGTTGCTTTAACCCCAACTCTTCCCCAAAAACTCAATAACAACTAAGTGGTAATATGCATTTTTATCCCTTGATTTCTGAAAAGTTCATTATACTCCTCTAAAACTTTCTCAAGGCATTCATAACGCCTTAAACTCAAATCCCATAGTTCTTCCTTGTCATGAAAGCCTTAACTAATTAATGATGAATGAACAACATTTGAACCTTCTAAAATATACAGACCACATAATTTAGACCCTTTAACAATAATCAATTCATCACATGAAATATTCAACACTCCATGTTCAACTCTAGTACAATAGCCTAGACCATCAAACATACTTATAGATAACAAATTTCGCTTTAGTTCTAGAACATACCTCACATTGTGAATAAGAAGTTCACGATCATCAAACATTTTAAGTCTGAACGTACCAATACCTTGAACCATGCAAGTCTCATCATCACCAAGGCAAACTACTCCACCTAGCATCATCTTTAAAGTTTCAAAGTATTATATTTTTGGACACATGTGATAAGAGAAACCTGAGTTGATGACCCAACCATCTTCAGTTTCCAAACTCGAAACTACTAGTACATCGGCATTCTCATAACTTTCCTCACCCAAGGCAACTGCAACTTGAACAAACTCTTTATTGACCTTTCTCTCAGGATAATATCTTTTAAAGTGACTGATTTTATGATAATTAAAACATTTTATTAGTTCTCTATTTTGTATGATTGGTATTAATTTTAGTAAACAAATTAGGCAGCAATATATTAAATAGGATGAGTTGCTGAGAAAAAAAAGTTTAACAAGAAGTCCTATTTTATGAAGAAACATGTTGAGTTAAATGTTTCATCAACTGAAGCAACATGTTAGACAAGATGTCCTATGCAGAGTCATTTGACATCGTGATTGTGTTGGGCTGGGTTGTTGGATCAATGTAAGATTTAACAGATGCAATGTATAATGGGAATATTGTGTTATCCTATGTGGTGCTGATTTTAAGATCTGGAAGATTCAAGGTGAAATCAAGAAGAATATTGACTTTCTATATATGGAGATAAATTAGGAAAGTCATGATTGAAGACCTATCTTTATGCAGAAGTTTCTGCATATTTGTAGCAGCTGATATGCTGCGATTTGAAGCCCAAAATCTATTTGGGTAAAGGGTTATAAATAGAAGGTTGTTAACCTTAAAAGAAAGCAAGTCGTGAATGAAAATATGTAATCTATTAGGGCTTCATTTGTGTGCGCCTCTCTAGGAGAGTTGGTTTGTGTTTTTGTGAGGCTCTCGACTATCATGTTGATAGAAGAGTAAGATTTTTCCTTGAGTTGTAAGGTTATGTCATTCATTCAGAAGCTTGTAAGCATTAAATGTTTGTGTGTCAATCTCTCTTAAGCTTTTAAGCATGGAGTCGATTATTGTTCTTGGAAGAAGTTTAGAAGAAAATCCAAGTGTATTTGGTAGTCAAGAGCCTTGGCTGAATGTTATGATTGTTATATATCACTGAAGTGATTTAAGAAGTGAGATGTCGATTTATCAAATTTAGGGAGGACCTAAGTAAAAGTGTCATTGGGTAGGGATTAGGCGAGAAGTTGTAAGCGAGGGAGTTTATATTTGAACTAATACTGTTGATAGTGGACTTTCTTCCTGGCTTGGTAGCCCCTAGAGTAGATATTGTTGTACACCAAACTGAGTCATCATATATGTGTGTTATTATCATTCTGCATTGTTCAGTTTTGTTTCTTGTTTATATGACATGTCAAATAAGATGTTGAAACATCTATCTCGACCCTATTCTTATATGTTTATATCAATATGATTTATCCAATCCAAGTGATGTTACACAAAGATATTTGTCTCAACATGTGTTAGGACATTGTTATCTGTATACTAGAATTTCAATTGGTATCAGAGCAGACATCCTGTTCTCTTATGGGTTAGACCTAGGGAAGATACTTTATGGTGAATTTCTTGAAGGAACAAAGTGTTGGTTATAGCTGTTGCTATGACTGTGGTGTTAATTGTGAGGCGTTTCTCTACTTCTTGTGCCTCTATATTGTGAACATGGGCAACTCTTATTATTTTGAGATAATCCCTTGAGAATGATCATTGACTATTTGTGACAGGTTGAGTATGGAACCTGTCTGAAGTTGTCAAACATGTAGATTTGATGGTGAGCTGTTGTGTTGTGTTTGATTTATTTTCAAACATCTGGTGTTCTTTTGTCACCTGTATTATGGTGATTATTTGCAAGGGTTATCTTGTTCGGCCCTGGAAGGTGTTAATGAGTTGTTGATGTGTGATCTACTAAGTATGTATCTGAAAACTCCTGATGATTTGGTTTATCCTATGGTATTGTGATACTTAGAGGATAACTTCAACCAACCTGCTAAAGATGCCAAAGATACTTGAGGTTAATCTCAAGTCCACTTATAAGGCACTTTTAAGTGAGTTTGTTGAATAGAGATCTGAAGAAAGTAAAAAACAATTTATTTTTGCTTCCAACCCTAAAAGGCCAATCTCTGGTCTTTGATAAAGGATCTCTTGATGTGTCCTTTGAAATGATGTCCTACCAGATTACTTTTTGGCTTTCTGATTTTTGCTAATCTCAAAACATATTTTCTTTCTCTTCATCAACAAAGGTTTTAAGTCATACTTCAACAAGACCTCATGCAGATTTTGTGTATGTTTTTTTAATTAGGAGTTGATGTCTGGGTTCCTATCTTCAGATGTTAAATGAAATCAGTTAATGGAAAGGTTACCTTATGTTGAATATTTTTCTGACGTTAGTTGTGTTAAATTATATTTAAGTCCAAGTCTGTAATATTAAATCAAATATATATATATATATATATATATATATATATATATATATATATATATATATATATATATATATATATATATATATATATATATATATATATATATATATATATATATATATATATATATATATATATATATATATATATATATATATATATATATATATATATATCCGATTGATTAAAAATTTAATCGGTTATACCGTCTAAAAATATGTTTTAAAGATTAATAACATGATTGATTTATACAATTATTGATAAATATAAGATATAACAGACTATCCGAAATTGCAATGGTACTGAAAAGATCAATAATAAAATATTGTCTATTGGAGATTAATTTAAAGTTCATAGATTACTTTGCCATGTTATGTGAATAAAGACTACAGAATTTAAAAGTAACCATTTTATATGAACTTCATTGATCTGTCACATACTTCTTAAGCAATTACATGAATGGAAATCATACATAATTAGATAAACATTAAAAGTAATGCATTAACGGGTTCAAATATCCTAATTTGATATCTAAATACAATTAGTTTGCAGTTACAAAACCAAAAACAAACTATAAATTTGTTCATGTTCATAGTATAACCAACTACATAACTAATAAGATATGCTATTAGTTATACAAAACAATTATAAAATGTAATATATAATATTATTAAATATAAATTTACCATTACAAAATATAATAAAATTCTCTAATATAACTCAATATTAAATAAGTTGAAAATAGGTTAATTTTTAGTATAATATTTTAAGAGTTCTTTAAATTATTTTATTGTAATTAGAGATAAAAATAGGTTGGGTTGAGCTATTTGTGAAGCATAAGTCTGACCTGCTAAAAAATATCAAAACTTAAGTTTGGCCTGTAGCATATCATGAGTTTATTTTTTGGGCCTGAGTCTGACCTTTTCGAAAGTCCGATTAACCTATGTAAAAACTTATTTATTTTAGACATATATAAATAAGCAATTCAAATAATATTTAATTAGACTAGAAACTAAAAGGTCATGAAAATAAAAATTTGTTTGCACTCACTTATTTTAACTTACCTATGAGCATAATTAGCATAAGTTTTGTGATACTATTTATTTAAGAGAACTTATGAAAATACCTTATGACATTGTTTATAAGATATTTTCATCTTATTTTCACAAGTTCTCCTATATAACCAAGATATATTTAAGTATGTTAATTAAAAGTACAAAATATAACACAGTGATAATAAAAAAATATTCATATTTACTTAATAGGCTTAAAAGGCCTTTATGGTCTAAGAATTATTCTTTTTAACTAAATAGACTTATAAAAAAGTTTAGGTTTTTTCTATTTAAAGAAAAAGTCTGGTCTAACATGAACCTTTGTAAGCTAGGTCGTAGGTTTCTGTTAGTAGTCTGACCTATTTCTGCCTCTAATTGTAACAAATTGATACTTTAAGATTTTTTTTTAACAAATTGGTCCTTAAAGTTTTTTTAGTTGAATTAGAATTTGAATTTATATTTTTGAATGTTACTTTATGTATGCAGGATACTAATATATGTGTTTTATTACAATTTTATGTATTTTGGGTGATTGATTTAATCTAAAATTAAAAAATAAAATAAAAAATATCAACGGTGCACATGTTAGTTAACTTAAAGGACTAACTTGTAAAAAAAAAAAAAAACTCAAAAGACCACCTTGTTGCAATAAATAACTTAAAAAACCACTAATATATTTTTTCCTTCATTTTATTTTAAGAAAAAGGTATTATTTTGCCGCCACCAATATAATAATTTAAAAAAAAAAGTATTATATTTTTACGTAGACCAATAATTATGTGTAATATGATCTTATAAAAATCATACCAAATTTGTATGTAAGTAAAAAGATAAATTGAAATGTATTAAATAAATAGGTGGACCTTGATAGGAAACTAAAGAAGGATCGGGTCCAATAGCAATGAGTTTCAAAATGATAAAACCGTTGTATAAAATATTGTTTCAAAAATTAAATATTAAATATAAAAAATAATAAAAGTTATGTTATATAAATCATATTGTTGACAAAAATATGTTAAAACAAATTACAAAAAAATAATATTGAAAACGAATTACGAAAAAAAATTAATTATACGAAAAAAATAAAAATAGTTTCTATTAAAAATTACTTAAGGAAATAATTATACTGAAAACCCAAAATAAAGGATAAATGAAATAATTTAAATAATTATTTTATATAATCAAGTCTTATTATTGACATTCTAAAAATTAACTATTTCATTTAGTGAACATATAAAATTAAAAATAGAATAAAAGTATCGTCAACGAACTCATATCATGTTATATTATATATTAGGAAAATAAACATTACACTTTATACATTCCAGTCATTCTTGTCTTTAATCAACAGTCACAATCTACTAAAACCTTCGTCTTCCCAAAACATGAGTATCGAAAAGCCCATTTCATCATTTGGGAGGTTGAACTGTCATGCATTACAACCGTTTTGCTTGTTGTTTTACATCGTATTTTTCATGTTGCTTCATAGTTTTACACGAACAACCATTTTGAGAGTTGTTTCGGTCAAAAGAATAACCCATCATCATAATGTTTTATCAATTTTGCATGTTGATTTACTAATGGTTTTGACTGTTTGATTTTTGTAGATCAACTTTCGACATCGTCAAAGATGAAGCGTGGAGACGATTAATCACTAGTGCAAAAAGAACGACATAATTTTAAAATTTACACCCAATATACTAAAAACGGGTGTAAATAAGAAACACAATGACAATTTTGTAAATAAAGTGTCATTTTAAATATTAGCACGTGACAATTTGCACCCAGTTTTTTAAAAATGATAGGATCGGTTAACTGGAAGCGGATAATGGAAGAAGATCCGAATTGTGAGTAGTGTTAAATTGTAATCCAGTGTGTCGAAACTATGTGTCGAAAAGATTTGATTTGTTTTAGATTTAAATAGATTTGATTTAAGTCTAGAACAAATTAGATTTGATTTAGTAACAAAAAGATATTTTGGGCTTTGGGCTTAGGGTTTAAGCTCAGTTATAAATAGAGGGAGTAACTCCTATTTTTGTAAGCAAGTCAAGCAAGTTGTATTCACAGAATTTGCAGTTGCAAGTGAATAACAAAGTTTTCACAGTTTGTAAGCAGAGAGAAACTCTACATAAATTATTTGTCTTGTCTTCTTTTCTTTGTTTTTCTCATAATTAAATTGTCATTGTGGTAGAAATTCATCATAGATTTTGGTGGATTTCCAACATCTGGTATCAAGAGATTTGTTTTGATTCAAGGGAAGTATCAATCAAGAACGATTGAAGAATTCATGATGACAAGTTATTGGAATGCAAACTATTCAGCAACCCTACCAATTCTGAAAGTTGACAACTATGAGAATTGGTGCAAACAAGTAAAAGTCTTATTCAGGTGTCAAGGTCTTTGGGACCTTGTAAAAAATGAAGTCAAAGCGCTTGGAGAAAATGCTTCAGAAGAAGAAAAGAAGAAATATACAGAATCTGAGAAGTTGAGGTATAAAGCATTATTTATAATTCATCAATGTGTCAGCCCAGACAATTTCGAAAAGGTTAGTGATTCAGAATCTGCAAAAGAAGCTTGGGATATCCTTGAGAAGTCTTTTGGAGGCGCTGAGAAGGTGAAAGAAGTGAGGTTACAAACTCACAAAAGGACGTATGAACTGCTTCAGATGGAAGACAGTGAAAGCATATCTGATTTCTTCACTAGAGTTATAAAACTAGTAAATCAAATCAAGATATGTGGAGAAGCGTTAACAACAAGAGTTGTTGTTTCGAAGATCTTGAGATCTTTAGCTCCTAAGTTAGACCACATAGTGGTGGCGATAGAAGAGGGGAAAGACTTGTCGAAATTGACAAAGGAAGAGCTTCAAGGGACACTTGAATCTCATGAACAAAGAATGAACGAAAGAGCTGCAGGCAAATCGAAGAGTGATGTGGTTCTGCAGGCACATTCAGCAAAAGAGACCAAAGGAAAAGGAAAGTGTTTCGACAGAGGTAGAGGTGGATACAACAATTCGAATGATAGAGGCAACCAGATCGAAAGAAACATGTCGAATCAAAGAAAACCATACCAAGGCAACCAAAGAGATGGTGTTGCAAATAAAGGAAGAGGTGGTGGTCGAAAACCTGATAAGAGTCACATTTAATGTTATAATTGTCAGAAGTATGGTCACTATTCGAATGATTATCCAGAAAAACGAAAGAATCAAGAAAGTGATGTAAAGCTTGCAAAACATGAAGAAGAAGAAGAGATGATGCTGATGGTCACAACAAGAGATGAAGATAGATTCAAGGACCAGTGGTACTTGGATTCAGGATGTTCATCATATATGTCTGGAAGGAAAGACTGGTTTGTCAATATAAAGCCCTCAATGAAAAATATGGTAAAATTTTCAAATGACAATATCCTAGCAGCTAAAGGTATTGGTGATGTTATGATTATGAGGAAAGATGACAAGAGGTCAGTAATTTCCAATGTATTGTACATACCAGGCATGAAGAGCAATTTACTCAGTATAGGGCAGTTGGTCGAAAAGAATTATAAAGTGTCAATCTAAGATAAAGATGATGAGAGTCGTTGATGCAAATGGGAGATTAATCTTGAAGGATCCTATGTCTCAGAATCGAACCTTCAAGATTGAACTAAATGTGATGGAGCACAAGTGCCTTTCGACTGCAGCTAGCAGAGATGAATGGATATGACATTATAGACTAGGCCATCTCAACTTCAGAGACATAAGATATTTGAAGAGAAGAAATATGTGTTGTACCCCAAAATTTTCCCTCTCATTTCATCAACATTTCTCATCACAAGACTCTGGGAACTCAAGATCAAGCTAGGGTTTCCCCTGCTCAAGACATCCCATTGCACTGTTGACCTAAATTAGGGCTTGAGTTTGCACAAGGATATTTTGACCTACAATGCCCAAAATTACTTTCATACTTCATGTTGGACTCACAAGTTTGTCCATACCAAGTTTTAAGCCTTGATTCAAATTTTTGCCCAGTCAATTGGACAATTGACCTAGAAATCAACTGAATTGGGGAAAAAGTCAACTGTGGTCAATTGACAGTCAAGCCTCATGAATTTTGACCCAAATCAACATTATGAACTTATATGAACCATTTGATCAAGTTTGGATCACAAATCCGCAAGAAATTTGATCAGATCACCAAAAGGGCAAAATGGTCATTTATAGGTTTTTTGACTGTACAAAGGCAATTTTTGACTGTTTGACCTAGCCAATGGCAAATCAAGCTCAACCATGGACTAAAGGACTCAATGACATTGTCTTGACCCATTCAACAAGTTCAAAAGATCTCAAATGCATAGGATTGACAGATGAATTTTTCAGTCAACTGATCAAAATTTGACTGTATATTGAAAAGTCAAACTTTGACTTTTTGGTCAAAATCAAGTGCCAAGGGTCATTTTTCATCAAGACATGTCAAATTATGAAACTTGTTCATCAAGAAACCCAAAAATGCAAATTAGGGTTTAAAATGGAAAAATTTCATAACTTAGAAAATTTCCAAGTTATAAAATTTTCTTATTTTTTCCTAACTTTGTCGCATTATTTCACCAAGATGCAAATGGATTCAAACAAAACTTGAAACATGAAAGTTGTAGTACATCACAAAGTCTACAACTGTGATTCACAAAGTTTTCTCAAAAGAAGCTTGTATCTCAAGTTATGAATTTTGGAACAAGGGTACCTAAAACTTTTAACTTAGAAAATTTTTGCCCTAGTTTAGGCAGGATTTTGACCCATCTTCTTGGCCATTTTTCACATAGTTTCACTTGGAGTTTCAAGTTACATTTCAAAGATGGATTATAGTAAATGTTGCAAGCTTTACAAATTGTCCAAGAACTCCTCAAACACATTTGTGGTTAGGGAGAATCAAATGCTTGAAGTTGGCAAAAACTCACTTTGATCCATGGCCAATACATGTCCATACCAAGTTGCAAATCTGACCAAGATAGCTTAGTACATGATTACAGGCCTCTAAACCAATTTACACTCCAAAATTGAATGCAAATACATTGGATATTGTCATTGTTCTGATCAAGAGAGCTTTGTACAATGAACATTGCCATTTTAAGCATAAAGGCCACACTTCCATTTTCATAAAGGGCACTTTATGTCAAATTGCTTTTTCTTGAGCCTTGGACTTTATTCCTTTGCAGAAAACAAGCTCCACAATCTCAGGAATAGTACAAGAAGTTGGTGCATGCTTAGAGATAGCCTGTACAGGCCTATCTCACTTCACTTCCAACTTTGCTTTCAAAACAAGTAAAAGGGCCAAAAGCTTGTATCTCTCATATCTGATAAAACCAACTAAAACAAAGTTGTCAAACAAGTTTTGCATATCCTCACAAGTCAGAAGCACGAGCCCTTGACCCCTAAAACCTCCTTGCACACAAAATCACCATTTTTTCTGCAAAACAGGGCAAGCCCTGCAGAATCACCTCCATCTCCACTTTGCCTCGTGCGTTTGGCCTCAAACTTGTTCAAATACCTTCCACTTAACTCACCTAAACTATTCCAGACCTCCATTGCCAGCTCTAACACCATTAACACACATTTCCATTTTTGTTTGAAAGCTTTGCAGGTTGAGTTCTGTAGCATGATTCAGGCCAAAACAAACCAAGCATTGGGAAAGCTTCAGTGGACCTCAGGCAAGCTCAAAAGAACCTCAAGCACCCTTGGAAGTTGCTGCATTGTCCAGCTCGAAGTCAACTGAAACAAGTATTTCATGAACTTCTATCTCTCTATTTAGGAATAGTTAGACTTAGGTTTGTGAATGAAAGATGTTGTATTCATAGCCCTGAAACCATACATGTGCTTAGTTTTCGTTTATATTAATCGTGCTAGGAGAATTTTGTTCATGAACTTTCTGAAAAAAACTAGGTTAAGAATTAGGGCCAGAGAAATTCTCTCTGGTCTTTGAGATTTAGCTTAAGTTTTTTATATGGTTAGATTCGTTGTTTGATGCTCTACAAGTTTCATGTTATGAGTTTTGTCAAAAAAACACAGAATCAGGAGATAGCAGGTTGTATGAAAAACGCGCGTTTTTGTTTGAACTGGGGAAGAAGACGAAGTTGCTTGGGCTGGGCCTGGTTGTTTTTGCTTCTCACACATGCATTTTTAGTTCACACCCCCCTGGTCCATTGTTTTGTGTTTTCATTATTTTTGCATTTTTATTTTTCCTCTGACCTTGATATTTTATTTTCAAATATAAAAAATACTTAAAAAATATTTTCATAAATTTTTATATTTATTTGATATTTATTTTAATTAATTCTAGTATTAATACATTAAATACTTTATATTTACTTTTGTTTAAATCTAAAAATAATGTAAAAAATACTTTTATTTTTATTTATTATTTTTATACATATTTGAAAATATTTTCTTGAAATATATACATTTTGTAAATAATTTATTTTATTTTTATACACACTTAATATTTTTAATACATAGGTTCTGCTGAGTCTTTATCAGAAAAACCTGTTGGGAGTCGATTTAGCTGGACTAGAGAAGGCTTTGAAATATGTTTGAGCATTTTAACTGCGTCTTTCCTGAAAGGTAAAGGTCAGTCATATGCAATGCATGATAAGCAATAATGTTCTCAACATAAATGAGATTTGTATGATATGATGCGTCTATGCATGCTATAATGATATATGTGATGTTTTATGAATGTTTTCGTCTAGGAAAGTAAATCCTTGACGGGTGCCGGGAAGTCATATCCTGGGCTGATGTTTGAAGAATAAGCTTCTGCTTCCGCTGGGGATGATAGAACTGCGTTGACGACGCTCTTTCCATGGCTTTTGGCTGAGGATAACCCAGTTATATCCTATTGAGGAAATAACCCTTTGAATAAAGCCGGGCGCGTTCGTGCTCCGCGAGGGAATAAGCTTCCAGAATCTACTGGGGATAAGCTTACTGTTTGGGGATATGAATCCCAACTTTCCTGGGGAAACTGGATTGGACTCTCCTGGGGAGATTTTGAACTGTAATTTTGTAAGTTGAAAGAGGGGACATATGTAGGGTTGCCTGCTGATGAGCTCGTGTAAAACCGCATCTGAAACGGAGAAGGAACCTGTGTAGGGTTACTTTGATGATGAGTTCGTGTAAAACTGCGTTCTTGGAAAGGGAGAACCTATGTAGGGTGTCCGGGTGACGAGTCCATGTAAAACTGCATCTTGAATAGGGGGAACCGGTGTAGGGTTGCTTGGTGAGGTAAGTTCATGTAAAACTTTTTGATGAACCGGGGTGAGGTTATCTTGAACTAAATCCATGTAAGACTTCTGGAGGAACCGGGGTTAGGTTACCTTGGGGTAAATCCATGTGAGATTTCTTGACGAACCGGGGTAAGGTTACTGGAGACGAGTCCATGTGAGACTTCTGGAGGAACCGGGGTTAGGTTACCTGGATAAGTTTGTGTAAAACTTCTTGATGAACCGGGGTTAGGTCATCTTGAGATAGGTCCATGTGAGACTTCTGGGGGAACCGGGGTTAGGTTACCTTGAGATAGATCCGTGTGAGATTTCTTGACAAACCGGGGTAAGGTTGCTTCGGGATAAGTTTGTGTAAAACTTCTGGATGAATCGGGGTAAGGTTGCTTGAGATAAACCCATGTAAGATTTCTAGAGGAACCAGGGTAAGGTTACTTGACGAGTTTGTGTACAAACTTTTTGATGAACCGGGGTTAGGTTGCTTGAGATAAACCCACGTAAGACTTCTGGAGGAACCGGGGTTAGGTTACCTGGATAAGTTTGTGTAAAAACTTCTTGATGAACCGGGGTTAGGTCATCTTGAGATAGGTCCATGTGAGACTTCTGGAGAAACCGGGGTTAGGTTACCTGGATAAGTTTGTGTAAAAACTTCTTGATGAACCGGGGTTAGGTCATCTTGAGAGGAGGAGTCTGTGTATGACTTTGTCTGAAGGTTGAGAAGAAACCGGTGTTGGGTTGCATGATTTTGATTAAGTGGATGATTGTCCTGTTTGGTTTCGGACGTTAGCCCACGATCTGGAATTTGTAAAGGTAGATGGTAATCATTCTTATGTTGATCTTTCCATTGTACTTTGGTTGACAGGGCAGTTGGATCGCCTGGATAACTCATTACTGCCCCTGCTTCGGAGATGAGGGAAGAGGATACCTGTGTGGGTGATTGACAAATCTTCGAGTAGACCCGTGATGAGATACCGGAACATAGTCGTACGCTTTAATCCCTAAATTTTGCCTGGACTGCCCTTTCTGGTTTTCAGTCTACCGGGATACCCATTTTTGCCCAAGCCGCCCTTTCAGGTTTTCGACTTGCCGGGTGTACATATTTTTCCGTTGTCATCCCTTATTTCTGCCCGAACCCTTTTGGTTCGCCGGGAAGCCCTTATTTTTTCCTAGGTGTGTCAACCTAGCGGGTCTTTGATTATGCGTAGTATTTTTTCGACTATGTCCACGCTCTCAGAATGTGGGGAGTTGCCCCTGTTGGAAGTATTTTGTCATGCCCCAGATAATGGGCAATGCTCCTACTGTGCCCCTTGATTGGAGGTATTTCTGTTCACAAGGTGTTCATCGTGCGAATTTCCCTGCTGTTCAAACAAATAGTCATATGCAAACAAGGTTATTTTGAGAATGCAAAAGCCTATGTCTGTCTTGAATTTTGAAAATGCATTTTTTATAATACAATGCGGTGTCAACTCAAGATTTTACAGCGAACCTTCAGGAGTCAGGATACCTTTTGTAACAGTATGCTTTCGAACTAACCCATGCTTCAGCTAGGACTTTTAAGGGTTATATCGTGGCATGGTTCACGGTTTAAGAAACAAAGGATAAAGGCTCAAATTATTTGTACCCACCCGCTCTTCGTGATGTTCTCCAAACCTAAACTCAGTTGATCGTGCGTCAGACCTTGTTTGAGTCTTTGTTCTGATGTTCCAATGATGGTTCAGATGTTGATGATTTCTTTTGAATAGGCAGTCATTTTTGCTTCGGTTGTGAGACCTCTTGCTTGATTTTCGTTATCCCTTTCTTTTTTGCCTGAACTGTTTCCCTTTTTGGAATTACAGTCAGCGGGATGCCCCAGTTTTGTAAGTCTTCTTTATTGGTTTTGACTTTTTGGGCTTTTCATTTATGATTTTTTTTTTGGTAATGACTGCCTGTCCTTATGATTGTTCTGAACCATCATGTCTTTTGTTTTTTGAAAAACTCATTTGGTGCCATTCATTGTGCACTTGGATCAACTGAGAGAACTACCCTGCCCCAGGTTATGATTAAGGGTTTTGATTTTCGAAAATAAAAACTCCTACTTCTTTGGCTCAGAGGGGTTGACGAGGGATTATCATCCTTATAACTCCAGTGTTTAGGGATTGAAACAATGCCTGTACCTCATCAGCGGGGTCTGTTCAAAAGCATACTGTAAAGATTGCGGTATCGTTTTCGTCATCCTCCCTCAAGAGGTTTAGAATTTTCAGTTAAGAGTTGATCATCGCAAAAATATGAAAGCAGTTTAAGCGTAGTAAACATAATTAAATCAAGACAGACATGTGTAATGCATTCATGAAATAAAAGAGTTTAACATAATAATTGTTTATCTGAACAAGAAAGAAAAAATACAACTTGAATTCAAATGAACAAAAATCTCTCGACCCTAGCCATGTTTTGGTAATGGAGCCGTGATCACGTTGGGGGTCTCAGCAGATTCAAACTCGATCTCTTTGGCATCGATCATGTTCTGAATCTTGTACTTTAGTGCCCAACAGTCCTCAGTATCGTGCCCCGGGCTATCGGAATGATAAGCACATCTAGCTTCTGGATTATAGCTTGGGGAGGAGGTCTTAGGATTTGCCGGAGGGTTAATCACTGCGATCAAGTTCATCTTCAACATGTGCTGCAATGCCTGTGACCATGGCATGTTAATGTTGGTGAATTGCCTTTTAGGCCCGTCCGGCCTTTGCTGGTTTCCCCTTTGTGGTTGACGGCGTGGTGCAGAACCAGAGATCATGACTGCCCCTGCATGTTGGTCACGGCGACTCTTTTGACTGTATGCAGCATTAGATTCCTTCTTTCCCGTGTAAGGCTTTTTATGAGTGTCAGAAGGTGTGGCCTCTTGAATTTTCCCACTCTTGATACCAGCTTCAATTCTTTCACCGGTCAGGATGAGGTCAGTAAATCCGGCAAATGAGTTACCAATGAGGTGATTGAAGAATGGCCCGGATAGGGTCCCTAAGAACATATCAACGAGTTCCCGGTCAGTTAACGGAGGCTGCACCCTTCCAGCAAGGTCTCTCCATCTTTGTGCGTACTCCTTGAAACCTTCACTTGACCCCAACGACATACCCTGGAGTTGGGTACGTGTGGGAGCAAGGTCGGCATTATACTGGTACTGCTTATAGAAAGCAGTTGCCAACTCCTCCCAGTTACGAATTTTGGTCCCATCCAGTTGATAGAACCATTCGAGGTGAGTCCCTGAAAGACTTTCCTGGAAGAAGTGGATCCACAAGTTCTTATCTGCTGAGTATGGTTGGATTTTCCGAACATAAGACCTGAGATGTAGCTTGGGACAAGACGCCCCGTCATATTTAGTGAATGATGGTGCCTTGAACTTCCGAGGGATGATCACACCAGTAGACAAACCCAGATCTCCGAAATCCAGCCCAGGTACTTGTTGTATTTCCATAGCCTTCAAACGGTCTTCCAACTGCCTGTACTTGTCCTCAGCCGGAGGGTATTGTTCGTCGTTGAAATCTGTCTCGTTGTCGGAGACCACTGGACTAGGCACCTCTCTCTCATGGTGACTGCTTTCCCTCACAGATGGGGTAGTCCTCTAAGTTTCAGTCTGCGGTGTGTTCCCAGATCTGCGTCTAGGGCTGAACAAAACAGTCCTCTTCTTCTTCTTGTCCTTCTTCAAGAGCAGGGCCTTCAGATCTTGTTGCCCCTGGGTCAAATTCATAATCAGCCCTTGGAATTGGGCGTTCTGAGCCTGGAGGGCCTTGATGGACTGCTCAGCTGATGATTCAGGATTCATGTCGATCGGCTGAAATAAACAGCGAAGAAGGGTAAGCAACCTGTCAAAGGGATACCTGTAGTGCAATGAGATGTATGGCATGCATGCAATGATTTCAAGGATCTCGCGGGGTAAACAGAGAAACTTGTTAGATTTGAAAACTGGTAATTTGATTGAAGAAACTTCCTGTTGTAGAAAATCCTTCTTCAAGGGTCAAAGGCTCACCATATCCAGTGGGTCATAGCCCCTGACAACCTTGGCTAGAGGAAAATAAATCCTCTTTGCCCCTGGCTAGATGTTGATTCATCCTGTCCTGCATCACAAGCCCTTGAGATCCTTGAAATGGGTTAGGATGTATGCAATGGTATGATGTCATGATATGCATGGGGTAATGTGAGTAGCCCTGTTGCGGGTCCCAATTAAGGACTACAAACCAAAACCTGCAAGAAACTTAGGGTACTCTGTTATGAGTCCTGCAAGAAACAAGGGTCAGGTAACAAGCATGCAGGTAGTCAAGTACGAAGGCACACAAGTCACACAAAGGAGCCCTTAGAGTTTAGGCCAGCATGAAGTTTGGGGTGCTACCCTCTTGAAGCTGGTGGGTTCAACCTGTCCTATTAGAAGTAACCAGGTTCTAAGGTTCCCAATATCACGGGATTGCTTTCATTGTTCATCGTTTCGATTTAGCCACTGAACTGGCGACCGAAATATTCCAGGAAAGCAACCCTCAATTGAGTGTAGTATCGAGTATCAACCAACCTCGGACTGCACCAAAGTCAGTTATCTCACTACCCTAAAGAGGCCAAGATAGTTCAATTAAGGTTCCTAAGGTCTGTTGATGCTTCACGACACCACGCGGAGGCCCCGTACTCTCCTTGACTGAACTCAAGGGTTACCGGTACACACCAAAGTGCCACATCAACGTAGCAGACTGTTTCAACCATGTCGGTATACCCCGCACAGTTCCCTCACAGTCTTGTTGCTACTTTCTAAGAAGGTATCCCCAGATCCGGGTTAGGATCTATAGAATTCCCAAGACAGTCCCACAATTTAAAGCAAGCAAAGAAGACAATTGAAAACACAGTTATGAACTATCCCTAAGGTACACCTCACTTTAAGTTTAAGTCCCCAGCAGAGTCGCCAGTTCTGTGATCGGTGGATCTGGAACTGACTGTTTAACGCTGGTTCGCGAAATGTCGCGGTAAGCAAGAGTCGCCACCGTCTTTTATTTTCTCCAAGTGGAAAGGACAAAAGCACAGAAAAATTCCTTAAAGAGATTGCTCTCGGTTCGGGAGGTAGGTTATAGAAAGGGAAGGTGTTAGCACCCTTTCTATCCATGGTTATCCATGGGCTCTTAGATACTTGCTCACTTGTGTTTTCAAAATTGTTTGTTTGCTTTTCAACTGTGGGTTTTAAAAAAGTTTCTTTGAAAAATTTCAGTTCGACTCGTACGTCAGAGTGTTTGAAAAGTTTGCTTTTGAAAGCTTTTGAAAATGTGTTGGTGTGAAAAGATTTCAGTTTGTTTTGTTTTTGAAGAGAGCAAGTATCTACGAGAACCTACCTACCCTAAGGAATTCGTCTGTGTAAATGTCCTTTTAAAAGTAGTGCCATCCCACCATTGAGAGGTAGGTAGCACCACCGTTGGAGGTGTTCGGGTCAATTCGAGTTTTAGGGACATGGTGATCACCAGAGCAATGGGAAGACACCTTAGAAGCTACCCTCATGCCAGGTTCCCGGATCATGAGGACTTACTAAGACGTCCTCTACTCGACGATCACCTTTCGAAAGGCAACAGTGAGGCGTACCCTAGGGGTGGTGTGTGCGAATTGTGTGTCGTTTTCATTGATATTTGTCTTGTCATGTTCATTGTGATCTACGCTTGATTTTAATTATGGCCATTCATTCTTGCATGCTTTTAACAATTAAAATATTTGCGGGAAAAATAAATCTAAGCTATTACAAATGGCGCGGGTCCACATCGCCAAAATTAAACCGGACCCGATTTGACGGAAAATAAATAAAGCAGTAAAAGTGCGAAAAGTATAAATTGTTACAACGCTTTGGGAGAGATACATAATGATTTAAGCAATAAAGTAAATGCGCGAAATAAAATAAATTACGAACATGGGCGTTGAACCCTTTTGCAAACAATTAAAATTAATAAGGAATTCAAAATTAAAATTAAATGTTTTTTTTTTGGTATTTTATGTTTTTAGATTTAAGAAGGAATTAATTAAAATTGACTAACCCTAATTCTAATGTTTTTTAGATTTATTATGAAAAATATTGAATTTTTAACTAATTTAAACCTAAGTTAATTTACATGCATTTTTTAATTTATGAAAATAAATAAAATAAATATTATTATTGTAAAAAAGGGGAATTAAAAAGAATCAAAATTAATTAAACCTATTTCTACATATTTTTTGTATTTTTATTATGAAAAGAATTAACAATAAACCCTAATTTAAATTAACTAATTTACATGCAACATTTTTATGAAAAATAATTAAGATAAAATAAATATTATATTTTTGCCTTTTCTGTTTTTTAGGATGTTTTTATATATTGTAAAAATAATGAATTAAATTAAAACAATAAAACAAATAAAAATAATAATAAAAAAAGATAGGAGAAAAATAAAAACACTTGCAAACCAGGGTGGGGGTGTAGTCCCAATTTGTGAGGTGCTGATGGTGAAATTCTGGCCCAACGAGCAGTGGCCTTTTTGACTTTTTGCATAGTGTGTGGATGCGTTGACTTGGGCATAGCCTACTCTTTGAATCCACGCCTTTGATCTGGATTGGATGGACGCGTGTATGCTTAGATCTGGAGGTATAGCGTGGTTCCTCCCTTCAGCACTGCATGTGAACGTTTATTGAAGAAAAATAAATGGGAATATTGAAGACCTGGGATTCGAACCCAGGTCTTGAACGTTGCAATCACCATCCTTTGCCAGCTGAGCCAACTTAGCGCGTTTGATATACAAATAATCAATAAATATTATAAGGACAAAACAAAGTATTAGTGGATTAGCGCGCGAGAATTCAAATGTGCCTATCACGTTTTGACACGGCTTCTTCTTCCTCATCATCCCTGCAAAACAAAACTCAAAGGCAACGTTTTTCATGCGTTTCATTAGGCCGGCTATTGAAAAATAGCGAATAGCTCTCAAGCGCTCATAAATTGAGCGCGAGGGTTGAATCTTCTTCGTCTCTATGCACTGAATCCAACCATGGTATCGAGGTGGCCTGATTTCGCTTGGTCTGAAAACCCCTATTCAGAAGTTCTGCAAACCCTAAATTCTAACAATGGCGAAATTGCCTATAATGCATAATAATCAAATTAAAGGTATGGGTTAGCTTTAGAACATCATGAGGAATACAAATATATGATTAGAATGCTATGAAAATGTCTAGAATGCAAAGCATGATGGTGACTTTTTCTCTGTACAGGAGGTGTCCTTATTACCGATTCTTGGAGCTTTTGTTGTTGTTTTTGATTGGAGTATGATCAAGGAGACTCGAGGAAGCCAATGGAATGAATTGTAGGGTGTGAACCGACCTCTAAGGTTGATTTCAGAATTTGATTTTTATGGCAATTTTTCAAGTTTTCAGATTGGTCTAGAGCGCAGCTTGGAGTGTCTCAGGATTAGGTTTAGGTTCAGGCCTTTGTAGTGAATGTATTAGGGCAACAAAACTCAATCAAATCCATGGCCATAATGGTTTTCAATATTTGATTTTATAAGATCTTTTTTGAATCTTTTTTCATGTGCATTTTGTATCAATTATGATCAATTAGTCCAATTCTTTCCATGTTTGGGATGTGCACGAGATTTTGAAAGCAAAACATGCATAAAAAGATTTTTTAGGTCAAAGTAGATATTTTTCACATATTTAAATAATTTAAATGAATTAATATTAATATAAATTCAAATAAATAAATAAAAAATGAGAAAATGCTTCCCTTTGGGCCAAGTTGTCGTGCATAGGCTTGGAATGATGAATCATGGAAGAAAAAAGGGCCCATTAGCAAATTTAGGTCATTTGAAGTAAAGTTGACTTTTCAAAATTCCCAAAACTTTCCCAACTTCCACAAGGCATAACTTGCTCAATTTTTAAGCTTTTCTCATGTTCTTGGACATTTTGGAAAGGTCTTTGAGTCCTCTAACCAATGTTTTTGGTCCCATGTCATTTTGATTTACCAATCTCAAGTTATGGCCTTTGACTTAAAGTCCCTTTTTGTTGACTTTTGAAAATGACCTATAATGTTGAAATTGATAACTTTTTGTGAGAGCATTTCTTGGACTTGAAGTATGAAGATGAGTTGTAGGAAATGTCTTTCTCTTCAAAATGAGCTTTGGATGGGATTTTTCTGATAATCCATGTGAAAGTTATGCCCTGGTCAATTTCAGTTGACTTTTTCAGCTGTCCAAATATAGCAACTTTTGCATCTTTGATGATTTTCTGAGCCAAATTTTGAGAATCATGATCAAGCATTGATCAAATGATGTTTGTGGCTTCAAAATGATATGTTGACCAAAAATTTGAACTTTTGACTGTCAAATGACCATTTTGCCCCTACAGTTGACTGTAGTGCAATTTAGGGTTTTGACTGTGCAATTTTGAGCTGAATGCCTTGAAACTTGATATGAAGATGCTTGACCACATTTGTAGGCATATGAGACTTGATTGGGCCTTTGAAAACTTTAAATTCTTGATCAGAACTCAAACCCTAGTTTTGACTGTATAGGAGACCCTTGTACTGTGCAACCCTTGGGGAATTTTGTGACTTGGCTTGGCAATTTCTTGAAGAATATGGGAGGGCAAATTTTGGGGTGCAACAGTTGCCCCTGTTCAATCTTCTTAGACCTGAGGATGCAGATTGGCTGACGTGCCTTTCGTAATCCGAGGGTAGAAGATGATTGAACACTAGAGTGCCCAGAAATTTGCGCTCACATGTTGGCAGTGTGATGGGGGAATGGGCTTATAGATGCCATTTGGGGATTGCTGGATAGGATGATGGGCTTATAGATGCCATCTGGATGTCGATCGCGTAGGAGATTCCTTAGCGAGAACCTGCATACCTGCAAAAGAAAAATGAGTACCTGACACGTTGCAGGAGCTGATTTTAGATGCTTGGTATAGATGCGTCCTGACTGGTTACAGGAGCTGAGTCTGGAGCTTCAAACAACAATGAATGAACCAGGGATGGTTACTGCCTTAGCATGAACGGTAAGAGAACCTTGGGTGATTTTAACTTCAACAACGCTCGTTGAGAAAAATCTTGGCGGGAATTACCATCTTTGCAGTATCGGGAAGAGAACCATAGGCCATTATAAGCTGAAAGGGACTCACCTCACTCGTCGTCGGAGAGGGAATCATAGGAAAAGGAATTGTCACCTCACACACCGTCGGAGAGGGAAACATAGGAGACTATCACCTCACACTCATCGTCGGAGAGGGAAACATCTGAAGAAGGAATTACCACCTCACGCACTTGTCGGAGAGGGGACCATAAAAGACTATCACCTCACACTCATCGTCGGAGAGGGAAACATCTGAAGAAGGAATTACCGCCTCACGCACTTGCCGGAGAGGGGACCATAAGAGACTACTCATCGTCGGAGAAGGAAACATCTTGAAGAAGGAATTACCACCTCACGCACTTGCCGGAGAGGGGACCATAGGTTCTGCTGAGTCTTTATCAGAAAAACCTGTTGGGAGTCGATTTAGCTGGACTAGAGAAGGCTTTGAAATATGTTTGAGCATTTTAACTGCGTCTTTCCTGAAAGGTAAAGGTCAGTCATATGCAATGCATGATAAGCAATAATGTTCTCAACATAAATGAGATTTGTATGATATGATGCGTCTATGCATGCTATAATGATATATGTGATGTTTTATGAATGTTTTCGTCTAGGAAAGTAAATCCTTGACGGGTGCCGGGAAGTCATATCCTGGGCTGATGTTTGAAGAATAAGCTTCTGCTTCCGCTGGGGATGATAGAACTGCGTTGACGACGCTCTTTCCATGGCTTTTGGCTGAGGATAACCCAGTTATATCCTATTGAGGAAATAACCCTTTGAATAAAGCCGGGCGCGTTCGTGCTCCGCGAGGGAATAAGCTTCCAGAATCTACTGGGGATAAGCTTACTGTTTGGGGATATGAATCCCAACTTTCCTGGGGAAACTGGATTGGACTCTCCTGGGGAGATTTTGAACTGTAATTTTGTAAGTTGAAAGAGGGGACATATGTAGGGTTGCCTGCTGATGAGCTCGTGTAAAACCGCATCTGAAACGGAGAAGGAACCTGTGTAGGGTTACTTTGATGATGAGTTCGTGTAAAACTGCGTTCTTGGAAAGGGAGAACCTATGTAGGGTGTCCGGGTGACGAGTCCATGTAAAACTGCATCTTGAATAGGGGGAACCGGTGTAGGGTTGCTTGGTGAGGTAAGTTCATGTAAAACTTTTTGATGAACCGGGGTGAGGTTATCTTGAACTAAATCCATGTAAGACTTCTGGAGGAACCGGGGTTAGGTTACCTTGGGGTAAATCCATGTGAGATTTCTTGACGAACCGGGGTAAGGTTACTGGAGACGAGTCCATGTGAGACTTCTGGAGGAACCGGGGTTAGGTTACCTGGATAAGTTTGTGTAAAACTTCTTGATGAACCGGGGTTAGGTCATCTTGAGATAGGTCCATGTGAGACTTCTGGGGGAACCGGGGTTAGGTTACCTTGAGATAGATCCGTGTGAGATTTCTTGACAAACCGGGGTAAGGTTGCTTCGGGATAAGTTTGTGTAAAACTTCTGGATGAACCGGGGTAAGGTTGCTTGAGATAAACCCATGTAAGATTTCTAGAGGAACCAGGGTAAGGTTACTTGACGAGTTTGTGTACAAACTTTTTGATGAACCGGGGTTAGGTTGCTTGAGATAAACCCACGTAAGACTTCTGGAGGAACCGGGGTTAGGTTACCTGGATAAGTTTGTGTAAAAACTTCTTGATGAACTGGGGTTAGGTCATCTTGAGATAGGTCCATGTGAGACTTCTGGAGAAACCGGGGTTAGGTTACCTGGATAAGTTTGTGTAAAAACTTCTTGATGAACCGGGGTTAGGTCATCTTGAGAGGAGGAGTCTGTGTATGACTTTGTCTGAAGGTTGAGAAGAAACCGGTGTTGGGTTGCATGATTTTGATTAAGTGGATGATTGTCCTGTTTGGTTTCGGACGTTAGCCCACGATCTGGAATTTGTAAAGGTAGATGGTAATCATTCTTATGTTGATCTTTCCGTTGTACTTTGGTTGACAGGTGTGATCGGTGGATCTGGAACTGACTGTTTTAAAGCTGGTTCGCGAAAATGTCGCGGAAGCAAGAGTCGCCACCGTCTTTTATTTTCTCCAATAGGAAAGGACAAAAGCACAGAAAAATTCCTTTAAAGAGATCGCTCTCGGTTCGGGAGGTAGGTTATAGAAAGGGAAGGTATTAGCACCCTTTCTATCCATGGTTATCCATGGGCTCTTAGGTACTTGCTCAATGTGTTTTCAAAATGTGTGCTTGCTTTTCAATGTGGGTTTCAAAAATATTCTTTGAAAAGTTTCAGTTCAACTCATGCGTCAGAGTGTTTGAAAAGTTTGTTTTGAAAGTTTTTTGAAAGTGTGTGGGTGTGAAAAGTATTTTGATTTGTTTGAAATTAGAGCAAGTACCCTTGAGAACCTACCTACCCTAAGGAATTCGTCTGTGTAAATGTCCTTTGAAGTAGTGCCATCCCACCATTGAGAGGTAGGTAACACCACCGTTGGAGGTGTTCGGGTCAATTCGAGTTTTAGGGACGTGGTGGTCACCGGAGCAATGGGAAAACACCTTAGAAGCTACCCTCATGCCAGGTTCCCGGACCATGAGGACTTACTAAGACGTTTTCTACTCGACGACCACCTTTCGAAAGGCAACAGTGAGGCGTACCCTAGGGGTGGTATGTGCGAATTGTGTGTCATTTTCAGTTCATTGTTTGTCTTGTCATGCATTGGTGATCTAACGATTCAATTTTATTTTTCGGGCATTCATTCTTTCATGCATATTTATTAACAGTTATATTTGCGAGAAAATAAATCTAACTATTACAACTGGCGCGGGTCCACATCGCCAAAAAACTGAACCCGATTTGACTGAAAATAAATAAAGCGAATAAATAAAAGTCCGAGAGTTTTCAATTACATGGCTTTGGGGCATATACAGAGGTATTTAAACAATATAAGATAAATGCGCGAAATAAAGACTAAACAAAATTAGGGCGTTGGACCCTTTTACAAATAATTAAAATTAATCAAGGAAATTAAAAATTAAATGAAAAATAATGTTTTTGTGTTTTTTAGGTTTAAAAGAAAAAAGAGAAAAGTTAATTAAAATTAAAATCCTAGTTCTATCATTTTTTAAGTTTATTATGAAAAAAGATTTAATTTCTAACCTAATTAAATTCTAAACTAATTTATATACAATTTTTGATTTATAGAAAATAAATAACAAATAATAATATTGTGAGAAAAAGGAGAAAATTAAAAAAAAGAAAAAAATAAAAAAATTAATAATTAACCTAATTCTACATTTTTTGGATTTTTATTGTGAAAAAAGAATTAAAATTAAAATTAAAACCTAATTAAACTAAATGATTTATATTTTAATTTATTTATGAAAGAATCAAAATTAATTATATTTTTTTTGCCTTTTCTGTATTTTTAATGTTTTTTTTTTTATATTTTTGTAAAAATTAATTAAATCAGAAAATAAAACACAAGTGAATTTAAAAATAATGGATATAAAGAAAATTAGAAAAAAGAAAAAAAAGATATAACCAGGGAGGTGTGGACTTGAATTTGGAGGTGCAATTTTGAGAAGCCTGGCCCAGTTATTTGTGAGAATTGGTTGACTTTTTGATCCAGTGCACGCCTGTTGACTTGATGTATGGTGCACTCTTCATCTTGACCATGAATCTGAGGCCCTGGGACACGTGGAGATTGAATCATGATGGAGTATGGTGAGCGTCAATATGAGCGTTGCATGGAACCTGGAAAGGAAAAATAATATTGAATTTTTGCAGGACCTGGGACTTGAACCCAGGTCATTGTGGTCAATAGCGTGTGTCCCTGCCAGCTGAGCTACCATGCATTAGTTACTATATTATAACGCATAAAAAACAAAAAGGAAAACTAGGCGCATTAGTAATTGGGCGCGCAGAATTTAAAATATCCAATCATTATACGCCAGCACATCATCGTCCTCGTTCCCTTTTTTTTTCTGAAACACACAAGCCATAAGCAACGGTTTTAACCCGTTGCTGTAGAAGGCCTTTTAGAAAATAGCGAATGGCTTGTTTCTTAATATAAATTAGGCGCGAATAGGTAGATCTCTTCGTCCAGATGCATGGAGTGTGATGGTGTTGTTCTGAAGCTCTAATTTTACCTATTTACAAAAGCCCCAATTTAAGAAGCTGGAAACCCTAGAATTCGAAAATGGCAAGTTCACATTTAGGGCACAAAAATGAAATTAAATGCATTGGTCAGCTTGGAAACCTTGTGAGGAACATGAATGTGTAATTAAAAATGCAAGAGAATGCGTAGAATCAAGAATACGAATTCAAAATTTTTCGGTACAGTTTCACTTGCAAAGAGCAGTTCAAGGAGCTTTGATTGAGGTTATGAATTGGGACACGTTCAAAATTGTCTCAGGAAGCTATTGGTATAAAAATTTTGGCTTGAAAAGATCCCTAGCACTGAAATCAGTTTTGCCTTTTATGGTTCATTTTTCAAATTGCCAAATGGACTTTGAACGAGTTTTGTGCTATGTTCTTGGTAGGGTTGGACTCAGTGACCATCATAGTATTGAATAGGCTTGCTAACTCTCCTTAATTCATGCTTGTTAGAGAATTGGCTTTAGGGTTTGTCCATTAACCATTTTTTCCTAATTTCTAGCCAAAACCTAGACCTAGTGTGTAAATGAACCTTGGCCTGATTTTTGAGTTGGTTCATGATGTATAGAACTTGTCCAAATTCATTTGACACCATTTCATTGATTTTTAAATTTTATTTGAATTTTCAATGAATTAAAATGAATTAAATCATCAAAAATTAAATAAAATAAAAAAGTCAACATTTGGTCTTGAAATCAACCATGGGCCACGTGTGTGGCATGACAAGGATAGACAAAGTGAGAAAAATGGGGCCCTTTTGTCAAAATTGGATTTTCAAGGATAGTTGACTTTTGCCATTTCACAAAAATTTCCCAACTTCTACAAGGCATAACTTGCTCAATTTTTAAGCTTTTCACATGTTCTTGGACATTTTGGAAAGGTCTTTGAGTCCTTTAACCAATGTCTTTGGTCCCATGTCATTTTGATTTACCAATCTCAAGTTATGGTCTTTGACTTAAAGTCCTTTTTTGTTGACTTTTGAAAATGACCTGTAATGTTGAAATTGATAACTTTTTGTGAGAGCATTTCTTGGACTTGGAATATGAAGATGAGTTGTAGGAAATGTCTTTCTCTTCAAAATGAGCTTTGGATGGAATTTTTCTGATAATCCATGTGAAAGTTATGCCCTGGTCAATTTCAGTTGACTTTTTCAGCTGTCCAAATATAGCAACTTTTGCATCTTTGATGATTTCTGAGCCAAATTTTGAGAATCATGATCAAGCATTGATCAAATGATGTTTGTGGCTTCAAAATGATATGTTGACCAAAAATTTGAACTTTTGACTGCCAAATGACCATTTTGCCCCTACAGTTGCCTGTAGTGCAATTTAGGGTTTTGACTGTGCAATCTTGAGCTGAATGCCTTGAAACTTGATATGGGGATGCTTGACCATGTTTGTAAGCATATGAGACTTGATTGAGCCTTTGAAAACTTCTTTTTCTTGATCAAACTCAAAACCCTAATTTTGACTGTATGGGAGACTGTTGCACTGCACAACCCTTGGGGAATTTTGTAGCTTGGCTTGGCAATTTCTTGAGGAATATGGGAGGGCAAATTTTGGGGTATAACAGTTGCCCCTGTTCAATCTTCTTAGACCTGAGGATGCAGATTGGCTGACGTGCCTTTCGTAATCCGATGGTAAAAGAAGATTGGACACTAGAGTGCCCGGAAATTTGCGCTCACATGTTGGCAATGATGGGGATGGGCTTATAGATGCCATCTGGATGTTTGATTGCGTAGGAGATTCCTTAGCGAGAACCTGCATACCTGCAAAACAGAAAATGAGTACCTGACCCGTTGCAGGGATGATTACTTCCTTAGCACGAATGGTAAGAGAGCCTTGAGCGACTTTTAACTTCAACAACGCTCGTTGAGAAAAATCTGGGGTGTCTTCTACTGGGATAAGAATCAGGGAGATCTTAGGGTTGATCTGACTGAACCAGAGAAGGCCTTTGACTGGATAAGTCTAGGTCTTGAAATGTCTTCAATGGGATAAGCATCAGGGAGATCTTAGGTCGATCTGACTGAACCAGAGGAGGCCTTTGACTGAACCAGTCTAGGTCTTGAAATGTCTTCAAAGGGATAAGCATCAGGAAAATCTTGGGACGATTTAACTGAACCAGAGAAGGCCTTTGACTGAACCAGTCTAGGTCTTGAAATGTCTTCAAAGGGATAAGCATCAGGAAAATCTTGGGACGATTTAACTGAACCAGAGAAGGCCTTTGACTGAACCAGTCTAGGTCTTGAAATGTCTTCCACTGGATAAGCAATCAGGAAAATCTTGGGACGATTTAACTGAACCAGAAGAGGCCTTTGACTGGATAAGTCTAGGTCTTGAAATGTCTTCCACTGGATAAGCAATCAGGAAAATCTTGGGACGATTTAACTGAACCAGAGGAGGCCTTTGACTGAACCAGTCTAGGTCTTGAAATGTCTTCAAAGGGATAAGCAATCAGGAAAATCTTGGGACGATTTAACTGAACCAGAGAAGGCCTTTGACTGAACCAGTCTAGGTCTTGAAATGTCTTCAAAGGGATAAGCAATCAGGAAAATCTTGGGACGATTTAACTGAACCAGAGAAGGCCTTAGACTGAACCAGTCTAGGTCTTGAAATGTCTTCCACTGGATAAGCAATCAGGAAAATCTTGGGGCGATTTAACTGAACCAGAGGAGGCCTTTGACTGGATAAGCAATCAGGAAAATCTTGGGACGATTTAACTGAACCGGTCTAGGTCTTGAAATGTCTTCCACTGGATAAGCAATCAGGAAAATCTTGGGACGATTTAACTGAACCAGAGGAGGCCTTTGACTGAACCAGTCTAGGTCTTGAAATGTAGCTTGAGAACTTAACTGGATCTTCCCTGAAAGATAAGAGTCAGTCATATGCAATGCATGATATGAATCAAGCAATGATGTTCTCAACATAAATGAGATTCGTATGATGCAGTGCGTTATGCATGCTATAATGATGTAGGTGATGTTTTATGTATGTTTTCGTCTAGGAAAATGAATCCCTGACGGGTGCCAGGAAGTCATATCCTGGGCTGATATTGAGGAATAAACTTGTACTTCCGCTGGGGATGATAGTTGCAAGAATACCGGTAGGAGAAGATGACTCCGTTGCGGGATAAACTTGGCGAATGGAAGATTCTGCGGGGAGAAAAGATACTCTAGCGATCATGCTGGAAAGCAATACTCTGTGGGAAGAGTGATACCTTGCTGAATATCGATAGTAACTCTATTGGGGATACCGTTGTTGTATTGGAAGTGTGAATAGACTTCGCTGGGGATAGGGAAGAACTACGTTGACGACGACTCTCCCTTGGTTTTTGGCTGAGGATAACCCAGTTATATCCTGTTAAGGAAATAACTCTTTGAATAAAGCCGGGACGACGTGTTCGTGTCCTGTGAAGGATAAGCTTCCAGAATTTACTGGGGATAAGCTTACTGCTTGGGGAGATGAATTCCATCTTTCCTGGGGAACTTGGATGGGACTCTCCTGGGGAATTTAAGATAGGCTGGGGAAGTGATTCCTTTGAATGTTGATATATGCCGCCGGGGAACAATCTTCAGACCAAGACTGCCGGGGATGCTTGTTAAGAGTATATGCTACCGGGGAATATTGGGATCTACGGGAGGACACCCAATTTCCTTGAGACTTATCAACTCTGCTTGGAGAAGAATGCATTTACTCTCTGGGGAATTAAGATGTACTGATCATGTTCTTTAGCTGGACCTACCTTGGTACCTTGGAGGACGGAAACAATCAGATTGCTTAAACCATCCGTTATTGCCCCTGTTTCTATAGGGGGAGGCACATGTGGGATGCTGATAATTGTTGAGGGTTAAACCTTCTTCTGGTAGGCAGGTGACGAGATGACAGGACATAGTCGTACGCTTTGATCCCTAACTTTCGCCTGGACCGCCCTTTCGGGTTTTCAGTCCACCGGGATACCCATTTTTGCCCAAGCCGCCTTTTCAGGTTTTCGACTTGCCGGGTGTACAGTTTTTTTTTTTTATATTCATCCCTTGTTTTTGCCCGAACCCTTTTGGTTTGCCGGGAAGCCCTTATTTTTGCCTAGGTGTGTCAACCTAGCGGGTCTTTGATTGTGCGTAGTATTTTTCGACTATGTCCGTGCTTTCAGCATGTAGGGAATTGCCCCTGTTAGAAATTGTTTCGTCATGCCACCAGAAGGTGTTTGATCAGGCCAGATTCGTTGTTGAAATGCCCCAAGTGACTTAGACGGAGATTTGCCCCAGGCTGGTGGTGTCACCATATTGTCAGAAGGTGTCTGACCGTGCAAGATTCGTTGCTGGATTGCCCCAAGTGACTCATGCAGAGATTTGCCCCAGACTTTTTGGCCTTTTGAGAGATTCTCCGGATCTTGACTTAACTGCCCCAGATGATGGACAATAGTCATGCCATGCCCCTTGATTGGAGGTACTTCTGTTCATTAGGCATTCGTCGTGCGAATTTCCTTGCTGTTCACACAAAGAGTCATATGCAAACAGAGTTATGTTAAAAATGCAAAGCTTATGTCTGTCTTGAAGATTTTGAAAATGCATTTTTTTTGAAAATGCATTTTTTCATAAAACATGTGAATGTTTGTAAAACATGATGTCAACTCTGTATTTACCGTAGGTCTTCAGGAGTCAGGATACCTTTCGTAACAGTAGGCTTTCGAACTAACCCGTGCTTCAGCTAGGACTTTTGAGGGTTATAACGTGGCATGGTTCATGGTTTAAGAAACAAAGGGTAAAGGCTCAAATTATTTGTACCCACCCGTTCTTCGTGATATTCTCTAAACCTAAACCCAGTTGATCCTACGTTAGACCTTGTTTGAGTCTTTGCTTTGATATACCAGCGATGGTTCGAATGTTGACAATTTATTTTAAATAGGCAGTCATTTTTGTTTTTGTTGAGGGTTTGTATGACCTCTTTCTTGTCTGATTTTTTTGGTTATCCCTATTTTTGCCTGAACTGTTTCTTTTTAGAATTACAATCAGCGGGATGCCCCAGTCCCTTTTTATAGGTTTTGACTTCTTGGGCTTTTCGTTTATGATTTTTTTTTGATAATGACCGCCTGTCCTTTGATTGTTCTGAACCATCACTGTTTTTCGTAAGGATCATCTTTGGTGCCATTCGTTATGCACTTGGATCAACTGAGAAGACTACCCTGCCCCAGGTTATGATTAAGGGTTTTAATTTTCGAAAAGAAAAACTCCTACTTCTTTGGCTCAAAGGGGTTGACGAGGGATTATCTTCCTTATTACTCCAGTGTTTAGGAATTGAAACAATGCCTGTACCTCATCAGCGGGGTCTGTTCAAAAGCATACTGTAGATTATGGTATCATTTTCGTCATCCTCCCTCAAGAGGCTTAGAATTATTGATTGAAAGAGTTGACATCAGAACAAATATGAAAATAACTTGCGTATAGTGAATACGAATATATTGTTTCAAAATAGACATAAGCGATGCATTAATGTGATAACAATGTTTAACATGAATAAATGTTTGAACAAAAGGAAATTGCAACTTGAACATTCAAATGAACAAAGGTTTTCCAGTCTCAGGATTTGTCACTCCAAATGGTGAGTCTTGCAGGGGTAGTAGAAGAACTCAGCCCGGCCATCCTGGGTGAATTCCACAGCTCCTTCCTCAATCAGGTCCTGGATTTTATTTTTCAGAGTCCAACAGTCCTCTGTGGCATGCCCCGGACTGTCAGAATGATAAGCGCAGTGAGCGTTGGGGTCATATCTTGAGAGTGTCCTGTTGGGATTCTTAGGAGGATCCTTTAGAGTTACCAAGTTCAACCTCAGCAGTTGTTGTAAGGCTTGAGGCAGCGACACGCTGAGCTTGGTGAATTGCCTTTTGGGCTTGTCTGTCTGAAGTTGGTGAAGTTGCTGCTGAATTGGTAATACTGGATCCATATGAGGAGCTTTCTCCTTGCCTCTTTGTCTCAAAGGTGGTTGAACGATGATTGGCTTTTTACCCTTAGATGTTTGCCCCAGTTGGTTACCCTGAAGCAGTTGGTTGACGAGAAACCGGAGCTCATCTTGTCTTTGTGCTAGACCTTGAATGGCATTCCTCTGCCCCAGCATTTGAGCTTTCATAGCATCCATCTCAGATTGTAGGTGTTTCAGCCTTTCATCCTCAGCACTGTTCCTGGCAAAAGTCTCCATGAGAAGTGTCCTTAGCTCCTCCTGCCCCTTGGATAGATTTAGGAGGATTTCCCCGAACCGGGTCTCTTGAGCAAGAAGGCCCTGGTTGTCTGATTGGGAAGCCATTGCTGAAATAAACAGCGGGAAAGGTAAGTGACCTGCAACAAGGATACCTGTTATGCAATGATATGTATGACATGCATGCAATGTTTTCAAGGATCTCACGGGATAAACAAGAAAATTTGTTAGAATTTGGGTCCGGTAACTTGATTGAAGGAACTGCATATTATGGAGAGTCCCTCTTCAAAGGGTCAAAGGCTCACCATATCCAGTGGGTCATAGCCTCTGACTTTAGTCATCATGTCTGATTTTGATTTCCAAACAACCTTGGTTAGGGAACCTTCTTCAGGAGTCAGAGCTCACCATATCAAGTGGGTCATAGCCTCTGACAACATTGGCTAGAGGAAAATAAATCCTCTTTGCCCCTTGCTAGATGTTTGATTTATATGACCTGTATCACAGGCCCTTGAGATCCTTGAAATGGGTTAGGATGTATGCAATGGTATGATGTCATGATATGTATGGGGTAATGTGAGTAACCCTGTTATGAGTCCCAATTAAGGACTGCAAAAACCTGCAAGAAACTTAGGATACCCTGTTATGAGTCCTAATTAAGGACTACAAACACAACCTGCAAGAGACAAAGGTCAGGTAATAAGCATGCAAGTAGTTCAAGTAGGAAGGCACACAAGGCACACAAGAGAGAGCCCTTAGGTTTAGGCCAGCATGGGGTCTGGGTAGTACCCTCTTGAAGTTGGTGGGTTCAACCTGTCCTAATCAAAGTAACCGGGTTCTAAGGTTCCCAATATCACGGGATTGCTTTCATTGTTCATCGTTTCGATTTAGCCACTGAACTGGCGACCGAAATATTCCAGGAAAGCAACCCTCAATTGAGTGTAGTATCGAGTATCAACCAACCTCGGACTGCACCAAAGTCAGTTATCTCACTACCCTAAAGAGGCCAAGATGGTTCAATTAAGGTTCCTAAGGTCTGTTGATGCTTCATGACACCACATGGAGGCCCCGTACTCTCCTTGACTGACTCAAGGGTTACCGGTACACACCAAAGTGCCACATCAACGTAGCAGACTGTTTCAACCATGTCGGTATACCCCGCACAGTTCCCTCACAGCCTTGTTGCTACTTTCTAAAAGGTATCCCCCAGATCCGGGTTAGGATCTATAGAACTCCCAAGCAACCCACAATTTTAAAGCATACAAGGAAAGCAATTGAAAACACAGTGATCTTAGTCCTAAGGTACACCTCACTTTAAAATCGTCCCCAGCAGAGTCGCCAGTTCTGTGATCGGTGGATCTGGAACTGACTGTTTTAAAGCTGGTTCGCGAAAATGTCGCGGAAGCAAGAGTCGCCACCGTCTTTTATTTTCTCCAATAGGAAAGGACAAAAGCACAGAAAAATTCCTTTAAAGAGATCGCTCTCGGTTCGGGAGGTAGGTTATAGAAAGGGAAGGTATTAGCACCCTTTCTATCCATGGTTATCCATGGGCTCTTAGGTACTTGCTCAATGTGTTTTCAAAATGTGTGCTTGCTTTTCAATGTGGGTTTCAAAAATATTCTTTGAAAAGTTTCAGTTCAACTCATGCGTCAGAGTGTTTGAAAAGTTTGTTTTGAAAGTTTTTTGAAAGTGTGTGGGTGTGAAAAGTATTTTGATTTGTTTGAAATTAGAGCAAGTACCCTTGAGAACCTACCTACCCTAAGGAATTCGTCTGTGTAAATGTCCTTTGAAGTAGTGCCATCCCACCATTGAGAGGTAGGTAACACCACCGTTGGAGGTGTTCGGGTCAATTCGAGTTTTAGGGACGTGGTGGTCACCGGAGCAATGGGAAAACACCTTAGAAGCTACCCTCATGCCAGGTTCCCGGACCATGAGGACTTACTAAGACGTTTTCTACTCGACGACCACCTTTCGAAAGGCAACAGTGAGGCGTACCCTAGGGGTGGTATGTGCGAATTGTGTGTCATTTTCAGTTCATTGTTTGTCTTGTCATGCATTGGTGATCTAACGATTCAATTTTATTTTTCGGGCATTCATTCTTTCATGCATATTTATTAACAGTTATATTTGCGAGAAAATAAATCTAACTATTACAACTGGCGCGGGTCCACATCGCCAAAAAACCGAACCCGATTTGACTGAAAATAAATAAAGCGAATAAATAAAAGTCCGAGAGTTTTCAATTACATGGCTTTGGGGCATATACAGAGGTATTTAAACAATATAAGATAAATGCGCGAAATAAAGACTAAACAAAATTAGGGCGTTGGACCCTTTTACAAATAATTAAAATTAATCAAGGAAATTAAAAATTAAATGAAAAATAATGTTTTTGTGTTTTTTAGGTTTAAAAGAAAAAAGAGAAAAGTTAATTAAAATTAAAATCCTAGTTCTATCATTTTTTAAGTTTATTATGAAAAAAGATTTAATTTCTAACCTAATTAAATTCTAAACTAATTTATATACAATTTTTGATTTATAGAAAATAAATAACAAATAATAATATTGTGAGAAAAAGGAGAAAATTAAAAAAAAGAAAAAAATAAAAAAATTAATAATTAACCTAATTCTACATTTTTTGGATTTTTATTGTGAAAAAAGAATTAAAATTAAAATTAAAACCTAATTAAACTAAATGATTTATATTTTAATTTATTTATGAAAGAATCAAAATTAATTATATTTTTTTTGCCTTTTCTGTATTTTTAATGTTTTTTTTTTATATTTTTGTAAAAATTAATTAAATCAGAAAATAAAACACAAGTGAATTTAAAAATAATGGATATAAAGAAAATTAGAAAAAAGAAAAAAAAGATATAACCAGGGAGGTGTGGACTTGAATTTGGAGGTGCAATTTTGAGAAGCCTGGCCCAGTTATTTGTGAGAATTGGTTGACTTTTTGATCCAGTGCACGCCTGTTGACTTGATGTATGGTGCACTCTTCATCTTGACCATGAATCTGAGGCCCTGGGACACGTGGAGATTGAATCATGATGGAGTATGGTGAGCGTCAATATGAGCGTTGCATGGAACCTGGAAAGGAAAAATAATATTGAATTTTTGCAGGACCTGGGACTTGAACCCAGGTCATTGTGGTCAATAGCGTGTGTCCCTGCCAGCTGAGCTACCATGCATTAGTTACTATATTATAACGCATAAAAAACAAAAAGGAAAACTAGGCGCATTAGTAATTGGGCGCGCAGAATTTAAAATATCCAATCATTATACGCCAGCACATCATCGTCCTCGTTCCCTTTTTTTTTTCTGAAACACACAAGCCATAAGCAACGGTTTTAACCCGTTGCTGTAGAAGGCCTTTTAGAAAATAGCGAATGGCTTGTTTCTTAATATAAATTAGGCGCGAATAGGTAGATCTCTTCGTCCAGATGCATGGAGTGTGATGGTGTTGTTCTGAAGCTCTAATTTTACCTATTTACAAAAGCCCCAATTTAAGAAGCTGGAAACCCTAGAATTCGAAAATGGCAAGTTCACATTTAGGGCACAAAAATGAAATTAAATGCATTGGTCAGCTTGGAAACCTTGTGAGGAACATGAATGTGTAATTAAAAATGCAAGAGAATGCGTAGAATCAAGAATACGAATTCAAAATTTTTCGGTACAGTTTCACTTGCAAAGAGCAGTTCAAGGAGCTTTGATTGAGGTTATGAATTGGGACACGTTCAAAATTGTCTCAGGAAGCTATTGGTATAAAAATTTTGGCTTGAAAAGATCCCTAGCACTGAAATCAGTTTTGCCTTTTATGGTTCATTTTTCAAATTGCCAAATGGACTTTGAACGAGTTTTGTGCTATGTTCTTGGTAGGGTTGGACTCAGTGACCATCATAGTATTGAATAGGCTTGCTAACTCTCCTTAATTCATGCTTGTTAGAGAATTGGCTTTAGGGTTTGTCCATTAACCATTTTTTCCTAATTTCTAGCCAAAACCTAGACCTAGTGTGTAAATGAACCTTGGCCTGATTTTTGAGTTGGTTCATGATGTATAGAACTTGTCCAAATTCATTTGACACCATTTCATTGATTTTTAAATTTTATTTGAATTTTCAATGAATTAAAATGAATTAAATCATCAAAAATTAAATAAAATAAAAAAGTCAACATTTGGTCTTGAAATCAACCATGGGCCATGTGTGTGGCATGACAAGGATAGACAAAGTGAGAAAAATGGGGCCCTTTTGTCAAAATTGGATTTTCAAGGATAGTTGACTTTTGCCATTTCACAAAAATTTCCCAACTTCTACAAGGCATAACTTGCTCAATTTTTAAGCTTTTCACATGTTCTTGGACATTTTGGAAAGGTCTTTGAGTCCTTTAACCAATGTCTTTGGTCCCATGTCATTTTGATTTACCAATCTCAAGTTATGGTCTTTGACTTAAAGTCCTTTTTTGTTGACTTTTGAAAATGACCTGTAATGTTGAAATTGATAACTTTTTGTGAGAGCATTTCTTGGACTTGGAATATGAAGATGAGTTGTAGGAAATGTCTTTCTCTTCAAAATGAGCTTTGGATGGAATTTTTCTGATAATCCATGTGAAAGTTATGCCCTGGTCAATTTCAGTTGACTTTTTCAGCTGTCCAAATATAGCAACTTTTGCATCTTTGATGATTTCTGAGCCAAATTTTGAGAATCATGATCAAGCATTGATCAAATGATGTTTGTGGCTTCAAAATGATATGTTGACCAAAAATTTGAACTTTTGACTGCCAAATGACCATTTTGCCCCTACAGTTGCCTGTAGTGCAATTTAGGGTTTTGACTGTGCAATCTTGAGCTGAATGCCTTGAAACTTGATATGGGGATGCTTGACCATGTTTGTAAGCATATGAGACTTGATTGAGCCTTTGAAAACTTCTTTTTCTTGATCAAACTCAAAACCCTAATTTTGACTGTATGGGAGACTGTTGCACTGCACAACCCTTGGGGAATTTTGTAGCTTGGCTTGGCAATTTCTTGAGGAATATGGGAGGGCAAATTTTGGGGTATAACAACAGGGCAGTTGGATCGCCTGGATAACTCATTACTGCCCCTGCTTCGGAGATGAGGGAAGAGGATACCTGTGTGGGTGATTGACAAATCTTCGAGTAGACCCGTGATGAGATACCGGAACATAGTCGTACGCTTTAATCCCTAAATTTTGCCTGGACTGCCCTTTCGGGTTTTCAGTCTACCGGGATACCCATTTTTGCCCAAGCCGCCCTTTCAGGTTTTCGACTTGCCGGGTGTACATATTTTTCCGTTGTCATCCCTTATTTCTGCCCGAACCCTTTTGGTTCGCCGGGAAGCCCTTATTTTTTCCTAGGTGTGTCAACCTAGCGGGTCTTTGATTATGCGTAGTATTTTTTCGACTATGTCCACGCTCTCAGAATGTGGGGAGTTGCCCCTGTTGGAAGTATTTTGTCATGCCCCAGATAATGGGCAATGCTCCTACTGTGCCCCTTGATTGGAGGTATTTCTGTTCACAAGGTGTTCATCGTGCGAATTTCCCTGCTGTTCAAACAAATAGTCATATGCAAACAAGGTTATTTTGAGAATGCAAAAGCCTATGTCTGTCTTGAATTTTGAAAATGCATTTTTTATAATACAATGCGGTGTCAACTCAAGATTTTACAGCGAACCTTCAGGAGTCAGGATACCTTTTGTAACAGTATGCTTTCGAACTAACCCATGCTTCAGCTAGGACTTTTAAGGGTTATATCGTGGCATGGTTCACGGTTTAAGAAACAAAGGATAAAGGCTCAAATTATTTGTACCCACCCGCTCTTCGTGATGTTCTCCAAACCTAAACTCAGTTGATCGTGCGTCAGACCTTGTTTGAGTCTTTGTTCTGATGTTCCAATGATGGTTCAGATGTTGATGATTTCTTTTGAATAGGCAGTCATTTTTGCTTCGGTTGTGAGACCTCTTGCTTGATTTTCGTTATCCCTTTCTTTTTTGCCTGAACTGTTTCCCTTTTTGGAATTACAGTCAGCGGGATGCCCCAGTTTTGTAAGTCTTCTTTATTGGTTTTGACTTTTTGGGCTTTTCATTTATGATTTTTTTTTTGGTAATGACTGCCTGTCCTTATGATTGTTCTGAACCATCATGTCTTTTGTTTTTTGAAAAACTCATTTGGTGCCATTCATTGTGCACTTGGATCAACTGAGAGAACTACCCTGCCCCAGGTTATGATTAAGGGTTTTGATTTTCGAAAATAAAAACTCCTACTTCTTTGGCTCAGAGGGGTTGACGAGGGATTATCATCCTTATAACTCCAGTGTTTAGGGATTGAAACAATGCCTGTACCTCATCAGCGGGGTCTGTTCAAAAGCATACTGTAAAGATTGCGGTATCGTTTTCGTCATCCTCCCTCAAGAGGTTTAGAATTTTCAGTTAAGAGTTGATCATCGCAAAAATATGAAAGCAGTTTAAGCGTAGTAAACATAATTAAATCAAGACAGACATGTGTAATGCATTCATGAAATAAAAGAGTTTAACATAATAATTGTTTATCTGAACAAGAAAGAAAAAATACAACTTGAATTCAAATGAACAAAAATCTCTCGACCCTAGCCATGTTTTGGTAATGGAGCCGTGATCACGTTGGGGGTCTCAGCAGATTCAAACTCGATCTCTTTGGCATCGATCATGTTCTGAATCTTGTACTTTAGTGCCCAACAGTCCTCAGTATCGTGCCCCGGGCTATCGGAATGATAAGCACATCTAGCTTCTGGATTATAGCTTGGGGAGGAGGTCTTAGGATTTGCCGGAGGGTTAATCACTGCGATCAAGTTCATCTTCAACATGTGCTGCAATGCCTGTGACCATGGCATGTTAATGTTGGTGAATTGCCTTTTAGGCCCGTCCGGCCTTTGCTGGTTTCCCCTTTGTGGTTGACGGCGTGGTGCAGAACCAGAGATCATGACTGCCCCTGCATGTTGGTCACGGCGACTCTTTTGACTGTATGCAGCATTAGATTCCTTCTTTCCCGTGTAAGGCTTTTTATGAGTGTCAGAAGGTGTGGCCTCTTGAATTTTCCCACTCTTGATACCAGCTTCAATTCTTTCACCGGTCAGGATGAGGTCAGTAAATCCGGCAAATGAGTTACCAATGAGGTGATTGAAGAATGGCCCGGATAGGGTCCCTAAGAACATATCAACGAGTTCCCGGTCAGTTAACGGAGGCTGCACCCTTCCAGCAAGGTCTCTCCATCTTTGTGCGTACTCCTTGAAACCTTCACTTGACCCCAACGACATACCCTGGAGTTGGGTACGTGTGGGAGCAAGGTCGGCATTATACTGGTACTGCTTATAGAAAGCAGTTGCCAACTCCTCCCAGTTACGAATTTTGGTCCCATCCAGTTGATAGAACCATTCGAGGTGAGTCCCTGAAAGACTTTCCTGGAAGAAGTGGATCCACAAGTTCTTATCTGCTGAGTATGGTTGGATTTTCCGAACATAAGACCTGAGATGTAGCTTGGGACAAGACGCCCCGTCATATTTAGTGAATGATGGTGCCTTGAACTTCCGAGGGATGATCACACCAGTAGACAAACCCAGATCTCCGAAATCCAGCCCAGGTACTTGTTGTATTTCCATAGCCTTCAAACGGTCTTCCAACTGCCTGTACTTGTCCTCAGCCGGAGGGTATTGTTCGTCGTTGAAATCTGTCTCGTTGTCGGAGACCACTGGACTAGGCACCTCTCTCTCATGGTGACTGCTTTCCCTCACAGATGGGGTAGTCCTCTAAGTTTCAGTCTGCGGTGTGTTCCCAGATCTGCGTCTAGGGCTGAACAAAACAGTCCTCTTCTTCTTCTTGTCCTTCTTCAAGAGCAGGGCCTTCAGATCTTGTTGCCCCTGGGTCAAATTCATAATCAGCCCTTGGAATTGGGCGTTCTGAGCCTGGAGGGCCTTGATGGACTGCTCAGCTGATGATTCAGGATTCATGTCGATCGGCTGAAATAAACAGCGAAGAAGGGTAAGCAACCTGTCAAAGGGATACCTGTAGTGCAATGAGATGTATGGCATGCATGCAATGATTTCAAGGATCTCGCGGGGTAAACAGAGAAACTTGTTAGATTTGAAAACTGGTAATTTGATTGAAGAAACTTCCTGTTGTAGAAAATCCTTCTTCAAGGGTCAAAGGCTCACCATATCCAGTGGGTCATAGCCCCTGACAACCTTGGCTAGAGGAAAATAAATCCTCTTTGCCCCTGGCTAGATGTTGATTCATCCTGTCCTGCATCACAAGCCCTTGAGATCCTTGAAATGGGTTAGGATGTATGCAATGGTATGATGTCATGATATGCATGGGGTAATGTGAGTAGCCCTGTTGCGGGTCCCAATTAAGGACTACAAACCAAAACCTGCAAGAAACTTAGGGTACTCTGTTATGAGTCCTGCAAGAAACAAGGGTCAGGTAACAAGCATGCAGGTAGTCAAGTACGAAGGCACACAAGTCACACAAAGGAGCCCTTAGAGTTTAGGCCAGCATGAAGTTTGGGGTGCTACCCTCTTGAAGCTGGTGGGTTCAACCTGTCCTATTAGAAGTAACCAGGTTCTAAGGTTCCCAATATCACGGGATTGCTTTCATTGTTCATCGTTTCGATTTAGCCACTGAACTGGCGACCGAAATATTCCAGGAAAGCAACCCTCAATTGAGTGTAGTATCGAGTATCAACCAACCTCGGACTGCACCAAAGTCAGTTATCTCACTACCCTAAAGAGGCCAAGATAGTTCAATTAAGGTTCCTAAGGTCTGTTGATGCTTCACGACACCACGCGGAGGCCCCGTACTCTCCTTGACTGAACTCAAGGGTTACCGGTACACACCAAAGTGCCACATCAACGTAGCAGACTGTTTCAACCATGTCGGTATACCCCGCACAGTTCCCTCACAGTCTTGTTGCTACTTTCTAAGAAGGTATCCCCAGATCCGGGTTAGGATCTATAGAATTCCCAAGACAGTCCCACAATTTAAAGCAAGCAAAGAAGACAATTGAAAACACAGTTATGAACTATCCCTAAGGTACACCTCACTTTAAGTTTAAGTCCCCAGCAGAGTCGCCAGTTCTGTGATCGGTGGATCTGGAACTGACTGTTTAACGCTGGTTCGCGAAATGTCGCGGTAAGCAAGAGTCGCCACCGTCTTTTATTTTCTCCAAGTGGAAAGGACAAAAGCACAGAAAAATTCCTTAAAGAGATTGCTCTCGGTTCGGGAGGTAGGTTATAGAAAGGGAAGGTGTTAGCACCCTTTCTATCCATGGTTATCCATGGGCTCTTAGATACTTGCTCACTTGTGTTTTCAAAATTGTTTGTTTGCTTTTCAACTGTGGGTTTTAAAAAAGTTTCTTTGAAAAATTTCAGTTCGACTCGTACGTCAGAGTGTTTGAAAAGTTTGCTTTTGAAAGCTTTTGAAAATGTGTTGGTGTGAAAAGATTTCAGTTTGTTTTGTTTTTGAAGAGAGCAAGTATCTACGAGAACCTACCTACCCTAAGGAATTCGTCTGTGTAAATGTCCTTTTAAAAGTAGTGCCATCCCACCATTGAGAGGTAGGTAGCACCACCGTTGGAGGTGTTCGGGTCAATTCGAGTTTTAGGGACATGGTGATCACCAGAGCAATGGGAAGACACCTTAGAAGCTACCCTCATGCCAGGTTCCCGGATCATGAGGACTTACTAAGACGTCCTCTACTCGACGATCACCTTTCGAAAGGCAACAGTGAGGCGTACCCTAGGGGTGGTGTGTGCGAATTGTGTGTCGTTTTCATTGATATTTGTCTTGTCATGTTCATTGTGATCTACGCTTGATTTTAATTATGGCCATTCATTCTTGCATGCTTTTAACAATTAAAATATTTGCGGGAAAAATAAATCTAAGCTATTACAAATGGCGCGGGTCCACATCGCCAAAATTAAACCGGACCCGATTTGACGGAAAATAAATAAAGCAGTAAAAGTGCGAAAAGTATAAATTGTTACAACGCTTTGGGAGAGATACATAATGATTTAAGCAATAAAGTAAATGCGCGAAATAAAATAAATTACGAACATGGGCGTTGAACCCTTTTGCAAACAATTAAAATTAATAAGGAATTCAAAATTAAAATTAAATGTTTTTTTTTTGGTATTTTATGTTTTTAGATTTAAGAAGGAATTAATTAAAATTGACTAACCCTAATTCTAATGTTTTTTAGATTTATTATGAAAAATATTGAATTTTTAACTAATTTAAACCTAAGTTAATTTACATGCATTTTTTAATTTATGAAAATAAATAAAATAAATATTATTATTGTAAAAAAGGGGAATTAAAAAGAATCAAAATTAATTAAACCTATTTCTACATATTTTTTGTATTTTTATTATGAAAAGAATTAACAATAAACCCTAATTTAAATTAACTAATTTACATGCAACATTTTTATGAAAAATAATTAAGATAAAATAAATATTATATTTTTTCCTTTTCTGTTTTTTAGGATGTTTTTATATATTGTAAAAATAATGAATTAAATTAAAACAATAAAACAAATAAAAATAATAATAAAAAAAAGATAGGAGAAAAATAAAAACACTTGCAAACCAGGGTGGGGGTGTAGTCCCAATTTGTGAGGTGCTGATGGTGAAATTCTGGCCCAACGAGCAGTGGCCTTTTTGACTTTTTGCATAGTGTGTGGATGCGTTGACTTGGGCATAGCCTACTCTTTGAATCCACGCCTTTGATCTGGATTGGATTGACGCGTGTATGCTTAGATCTGGAGGTATAGCGTGGTTCCTCCCTTCAGCACTGCATGTGAACGTTTATTGAAGAAAAATAAATGGGAATATTGAAGACCTGGGATTCGAACCCAGGTCTTGAACGTTGCAATCACCATCCTTTGCCAGCTGAGCCAACTTAGCGCGTTTGATATACAAATAATCAATAAATATTATAAGGACAAAACAAAGTATTAGTGGATTAGCGCGCGAGAATTCAAATGTGCCTATCACGTTTTGACACGGCTTCTTCTTCCTCATCATCCCTGCAAAACAAAACTCAAAGGCAACGTTTTTCATGCGTTTCATTAGGCCGGCTATTGAAAAATAGCGAATAGCTCTCAAGCGCTCATAAATTGAGCGCGAGGGTTGAATCTTCTTCGTCTCTATGCACTGAATCCAACCATGGTATCGAGGTGGCCTGATTTCGCTTGGTCTGAAAACCCCTATTCAGAAGTTCTGCAAACCCTAAATTCTAACAATGGCGAAATTGCCTATAATGCATAATAATCAAATTAAAGGTATGGGTTAGCTTTAGAACATCATGAGGAATACAAATATATGATTAGAATGCTATGAAAATGTCTAGAATGCAAAGCACGATGGTGACTTTTTCTCTGTACAGGAGGTGTCCTTATTACCGATTCTTGGAGCTTTTGTTGTTGTTTTTGATTGGAGTATGATCAAGGAGACTCGAGGAAGCCAATGGAATGAATTGTAGGGTGTGAACCGACCTCTAAGGTTGATTTCAGAATTTGATTTTTATGGCAATTTTTCAAGTTTTCAGATTGGTCTAGAGCGCAGCTTGGAGTGTCTCAGGATTAAGTTTAGGTTCAGGCCTTTGTAGTGAATGTATTAGGGCAACAAAACTCAATCAAATCCATGGCCATAATGGTTTTCAATATTTGATTTTATAAGATCTTTTTTGAATCTTTTTTCATGTGCATTTTGTATCAATTATGATCAATTAGTCCAATTCTTTCCATGTTTGGGATGTGCACGAGATTTTGAAAGCAAAACATGCATAAAAAGATTTTTTAGGTCAAAGTAGATATTTTTCACATATTTAAATAATTTAAATGAATTAATATTAATATAAATTCAAATAAATAAATAAAAAATGAGAAAATGCTTCCCTTTGGGCCAAGTGGTCGTGCATAGGCTTGGAATGATGAATCATGGAAGAAAAAAGGGCCCATTAGCAAATTTAGGTCATTTGAAGTAAAGTTGACTTTTCAAAATTCCCAAAAATTTCCCAACTTCCACAAGGAATAACTTGCTCAATGTTTAAGCTTTTCTCATGTTCTTGGACATTTTGGAAAGGTCTTTGAGTCCTCTAACCAATGTCTTTGGTCCCATGTCATTTTGATTTACCAATCTCAAGTTATGGCCTTTGACTTAAAGTCCCTTTTTGTTGACTTTTGAAAATGACCTATAATGTTGAAATTGATAACTTTTTGTGAGAGCATTTCTTGGACTTGAAGTATGAAGATGAGTTGTAGGAAATGTCTTTCTCTTCAAAATGAGCTTTGGATGGGATTTTTCTGATAATCCATGTGAAAGTTATGCCCTGGTCAATTTCAGTTGACTTTTTCAGCTGTCCAAATATAGCAACTTTTGCATCTTTGATGATTTTCTGAGCCAAATTTTGAGAATCATGATCAAGCATTGATCAAATGATGTTTGTGGCTTCAAAATGATATGTTGACCAAAAATTTGAACTTTTGACTGTCAAATGACCATTTTGCCCCTACAGTTGACTGTAGTGCAATTTAGGGTTTTGATTGTGCAATTTTGAGCTGAATGCCTTGAAACTTGATATGAAGATGCTTGACCACATTTGTAGGCATATGAGACTTGATTGGGCCTTTGAAAACTTTCAATTCTTGATCAGAACTCAAACCCTAGTTTTGACTGTATAGGAGACCCTTGTACTGTGCAACCCTTGGGGAATTTTGTGACTTGGCTTGGCAATTTCTTGAAGAATATGGGAGGGCAAATTTTGGGGTGCAACAATATGCATGTCAAGTATTTTGGCAAAACAAAAACAAAACAAAAGATCATAGTCCCTCGATGACGCTATCTGAGTTGCCTAAACAAAATGATCAAGTCCCTTAAGAAAATTGCCAAAAATACTTGACACTATTGCTATCATGATCTATACGATGACCCGCGCCTGTCCCGTTTAACATCCTAACACAAGGTTGTTCACCAAATACAATGGTGAAACAACACTGTTAAAAGGGTTAAAAACATAAGAAAGATCTTTGAGTAAAATAGGGTAGACGAACTCTTAGTTACTTGATCAAACTTGCAAAAAACATCCTTGCTATTTTCAAAACACACTTCACAACACAAATTCAAAAACCCTACTTTCAAACATTGAAAACTTTTCAAAAGACAAAAACACCTTTGTATACATTCAAACAAGAATCATTACAAAGGTTGCCACAATGATGGCCTCTTTTCAAAACATCTTTCAAAACCACACACAAAGCACCATTTCAAACAATTGAAAAGCAAAGCAAGTGATCTAAGCAAGTAACTAAGAGCCCATGGATAACCATGGATAGAAAGGGTGCTAATACCTTCCCTTTCTATAATCTACTCCCCGAACCCAAGAAAACATCTCAAAGGTCTTTCCTGTGCTTTTTGACCTTTCCTTAGGATAAAATAAAAAGTCGATGGTGACTCTTGCTAAACGAAAACATTTGCGAACTCAAACGCAAAGTCCCAAGTCAGTTCTCCCACCGTATCACTGAACTGGCGACTCTGCTGGGGAGTCTTTAAAAGTGGAGTAACCTTAGGGCTTAGATCACCCTTTGCATGATTATTGTTTGCTTTGATTGCTTTACATTTGGTTCTCTTGTTTGGGCTTGAAATCCTCTACCCGGATTTGGGAAACATTCATAGGTAAATAACAATACATTGTGGAAACTGTGCGGGGTATACCGACATGGTTGAAGCAATAGTTATATTAGTGCGACATATTTGTGAGTACCGGTAGCCTTTGAGTCAATCAAAGAGAATACGGGGCCGCTGAGTGATGTCATAAAGCACTAATGAACTCTTAGAACCTTACTTGACCATCTTGGCCTTTTATTAGGGGTAGTGAGATGACCGGCTTTGGTGCAGTCCGAAGTTGGTAGATACTCGATACTACACTAATTGAGGGTTGTTTTCTTGGAATATTTTGGTCGCTAGTTAAGTGGCTAAACCAAAACAATGAACATAGAAAACAATCCAGTGATATTGAGCTCCTTAGAACCCGGTTACTACTTATAGGACAAGTTTGAGCCAACTAAACTCAAGAGGGTACTTACCTATGAAACCTCATGCAAGCCTGAAACTAGGGTTTTGTGTGACTTGCTTGTACATGTGTTTGTGCATACATCATGAACATTATAAAGCATCATATGCATCCACTAACCATTTCAAGGGTTTGGATCTTCATCTTTGTTCTTGTTTTGTAGGTCATGGAATCTCTTCGCAGGAAAACAATTCAAGTCAACCTTGTGAGAATCCCTCCTCAACTCAAGGAGCTTACTTCCAGGATTCCAGAGAATTCTCTCTTCAGTGAAAGACATGGTAGACTTCTCAACTTGGTCAACACCAACATTGAAGAAGACATGGTGAAAGTCCTCTTCCAGTTCTTTGACCCCCTACACCACTGTTTCACATTCCCTGATTACCAATTGGTGCCTACTTTGGAGGAATTTTCTCAACTCCTGAGAATTCCTATTCTTTATCAACTACCCTACAATGGTACGGAAAGAGAACCAAAGCCTGAAGATGTTGCTCAAGCATTACACTTGCAACCATCTGACATCAAGGGGCATTGGGAAACCAGAAGTGGTGTCAAGGGTTTCTTGGCAAAGTTTCTGTTTGAGAAGGCACAAGACTGCTGGAATTCTCTTGATCTACAAGCCTTTGAAGAGATTGTGGCACTCCTCATCTATGGGTTGGTCTTGTTCCCAAACCCTGATCAGCTTATAGATGTGAATGCTGTCAAGATCTTCATATCTAGGAATCCTATACCCACATTTCTTGGGGACATCCTACACTCATTTTACACACGAACAATGAGGAAAAAAGGTGTTCTCATCTGCTGTACTCCTCTCCTAGCAAGGTGGTTTATTTCTCACCTTCCATAATCAGTTTTGAAGAATGAGCAGGGTCTAAGGTGGTCACAACGATTGATGACCCTCACACATTCTGATGTTCATTGGTGTTCTCGGTCCAGAGAAAATGTTATCATCATTGATCATTGTGGGGAATTCCCTAATGTCCCACTACTCGGCATTAGGGGAGGCATTACCTACAACCCCTGTCTAGCTTTGAGACAATTTGGATGTGCTCAGAGGGATGGCCCTCATGACATGCTGATTCCTAACCTAGTTTTTGACTTCGACAACGATGCGCAAGGACTTCGACAAAGGTTCATCAGAGCTTGGAGGATGCCCAACAAAGTGGATAGTAAGACACTAGGGCACAAGAATTCCATCCTAGAATCCGCTCCTAGAATCTTATGATGTCATACCCTCACATTCTCCCCTTGATCAAAGAGCCTGTCACGGAAGGAGAGGTTCCATACCCCATCCTACATCCTGACATGCCAACATCATGGGAAGAAATGAAAAAGAGTTGAATCCAACTCAAGGAAGAACAAGATACTTTTGAAGCCAGCTTCTATGCCAGTGAGAAGAAGGTTTTGGAGCTTACCCTCCGACTTCATGAGGAGGAAACTCTCAACACTTACATCGCACCAAAGAGGATGCGCAATGTCTTTTTACATTAAGAATTTTGTAATATTTTGCCCATGGGGCACTTATGTACTAACAATTTCTTCTTAATATGACGTGTGTTCCTTCTTGTTTGCAACAAATTTGAATTTCTGAATCCTTGAATGCATTACATTAATAACATACCATTCATCATATGCATAAACAGGTCTTCACACCAGGTTTCCTTATCTTTCTACTGTTTATTTCAGCAAGATGGATTTGGAGCAGACGGTAAAGGATCTGCATGCACAAAATTCACAATTCCAACAACTCCTCATGACCTTGGAAAAGGGTCAAGAGGACCTCAAAGCTCTGTTGGAGAAGAATAAAGAGAAAAAGAAAAAGAGACCTGGAGTAGCCACCTTTGGAAGAAGGTTTGAAAGCAATGCTAGGAAGGTTCTTGAGTTCCCCTCAACGTCTGACGAAGGGGCCGGTAAAGGGAAAGGGGCAGTTGTACCTTCTAAATCTGAGGTTGAAGAGGAGGAAGAGGAAGAAGACGAAGACTACTCCGAACAACAGTATCCTCCAGCGGATGATAAATATAAGAATCTTGAGGATAGACTGGCAGCCATGGAGTTACAGAGGGTGCCTGGTTTTGATTTTGAAGAACTAGGGCTGGTAGCTGGGATTGTTATCCCTCCCAAGTTCAAGGTGCCAACATTTTCCAAGTACGACGGTCTGTCTTGCCCAAAGATGCACCTGAGGTCGTATGTCAGAAAGATCCAACCTCACTCATCTGATAAAGGCCTCTGGGTACACTTTTTCCAAGACAGTTTGTCTGGCACACAGTTGGATTGGTTCTATCAGCTCGAGAGATCAGAGGTTCACAATTGGGAAGACTTAGCTGCCGCTTTTTATCGTCAATATCAATACAATGCTGATTTGGCGCCCACTCGTACTCAGTTACAAAGTGTGAGGATGGATTCCAATGAAGGGTTTAAAGAGTACGCCCAGAAGTGGTGTGATCTGGCTGGAAGGGTGCAGCCACCGTTGTCAGATAGGGAGTTAGTTGACATGTTTCTGGGGACCATGTCTGGCCCCTTTTTCAATCATCTAATCGGGAGTTCTTCCGCAGGATTTACTGAACTAATTCTGACCGGCGAGAGGGTCGAGGCCGATATTAAAAGTGGTAAGATTCAGAAGGATACTTCCGCATCCACAGCTGTTAAGAAACACTTCCCAGCTAAGAAGGAAGCATCTGCTGTGTATTCTCAGAAGGGTCAGGGAAGAACCGAGCTCTGGCATACTGTAGGGGTTGTGATGATTCAAAACTTGTCAAATGACCAACCTCGTAACAATCAGTCGAGACCTAATCAACATCGGGTAGAAAGGCCACAACGACAGTTCACCCGAATCAACATGACGCCCGCTCAGGTACTCCCTCATTTGTTGAAGCTGAATCTTACCAGTTTGAAGGAAGCGCCAAAGAACCCTAACACCTCCTCTCCATACTACCACTCCAATGCCAAATGTGCTTACCATTCCGACAGTGTTGGGCACGATACCAATAATTTCTGGGCGCTTAAGAACAAAATCCAAGACTTGATTGATGCCAAAGACGTAGAATTCGATGCGCTTGAGAAGCCCAATGTGATATTTGCTCCGATGCCCAAGCACTGCCACAATGTTCATGCCGTTATAGAAGACCTCCATGTTACTGATGTTGCCGATCTTTTGACTCCATTGTTAGTGATTAAAGAGAAGTTGATGAGACCCGGGATATTCCCAGGCTGCGGGAAGGACTGTTATTTTTGTTTGAACATACGAGCTGACTGCCCAATGTTGAAATCAGGTGTCCAACGCCTGATGGATACCCAAGAGATACTTTTCCAGAAAACCCCTATTGATACCTTCAATCCTGTTACTCCTGCTACTTTTTCTACTTCAACCAACGATATTGCAATCATAACCATTTCCGACAATCCTCCCAAGGCTTGCAAAAGGCCTGTCAGGATTACGCCCAACTCTAAATGTGGACCATTAAAGATCACCATGCCGGGACCAGTCCCGTACCAATCCAGCAAAACGATACCATGGAACCATGGGGGAGAAATCTTCTACCATGGTATCAAACAAATCGAAACAGTCCAAGAAAATTCTGAAGAAGAAAACCCTGATATAGGGAACATTGCGGGTACAAGCAAGATAACCCGCAACAGCCGGATTTTTTCTCCGGAGATTGCTCCCCCTCGAGCAGTTTTCGGACCCTCGAAAGCTTCCGTACCTGTTAGGCTATCTGTGCAAGGCCCGGTGATTGAAGAATTGGATACTCCTGAAGTAAGACCATCTGCTGATACTACCAACAAGGGTAAGGGGATACTAGAAGTGCCTGTCAGGATGAAGGCTCATGCTATGGTTATCCCCGAAACCACTCAGAAAGAAATGGATGAAATCTTGAAAAGAATCAGAAAAAGTGACTACGACGTTGTGGAACAGCTAGGGCAGACCCCTTCTAAAATTTCAATGTTGGCTCTTCTACTCTGTTATGAGGCCCATGCTAAGGCCCTAATCAAATTATTGAAGGCGGCACATGTACCCCAAGAGACTTCGGCTGACCAGTTTCAGGAGTTTGTGGCTAGTCTTACTGCTGATAATGGCTTGGGCTTTTCCGATGCTGACTCAACTCCCAAAGGAAGGAAACACAACGATGCACTACATGTTTCAGTTGAATGCAGGGGAACCACCCTCGCCCATGTCTTAGTTGATACTGGTTCTTCCTTGAATGTGCTTCCGAAGAAAGCCTTAGACCGTTTGGATTACGAAGGATTGACCCTCAAACCTAGTAACATCTTTGTTAGGGCCTTTGATGGGTCTAAAAGAATAGTTCATGGAGAGGTTGACATTCCTATCAAAGTAGGCACAGAAGTTTTCAACTCCACCTTTTACATGATGGACATCCGTCCATCATATTCATGTTTGTTAGGAAGACCGTGGATCCATTATGCTGGGGCAATTACCTCCTCTTTGCACCAAATGCTGAAATATCCTGTTAAGGGTAAGATTATAACAGTGCACGGCGAGGAAGAGTACATGATAAGTCATCTCAATTCCTTACGCTATGTGGAGTTGGATGGCGAGTTCATCGAAACGCCTTTCCAACATTTTGAGGAAGTTTCTCCTGAGGTAGCAGTTGCGAAGACAATGGTTGAGGTGCCTATCGTTCCCAAGCATGTATCTAGAATGGCATCTCTCAAGGACGCAGAGGCTGTAATTAAAGAGGGGAAGAGTACAGTATGGGGGCAATTGCCTGATTTTTCCCATAAGACGGACAAGTTTTGGTTAGGGTTCACTGCTGCAGGACAAAAGGCTATGCGTCGCTCCAAGGTTGGAAGACCACCCGTCAAGATCACTCACCACATAATCAATGATGTAGAAGATGAAGATGAAGAGAGCCACTTTGAAGATTGGATATTTCCGACCGTCGAAGGGGGTTTAAGCAACTGGGAAGCAAATGATTTTATTCCCATCACCTTTATCAACCAGTAATTTTATCTTTGAACAATTTCCCATTTATGGTCTGTAATAACTAAACAATTTGCACACTATTTTCACCTCATGCCTTGCCCGGGGCATGTAGGTCTATTTGTAAGGGCTTGATATTCTTCATTATCATATGCCATGTTTTAATGAATCATTGGACGTTTTTCATCTATAAACTGTTGTGTTCATTTCCTTTCCTTTTGCATTTTTATTTGTTTAAGGATGGTTATCCCTTACACACACCCACACTCACAAATGCAGGTACCCATCCACTCCGGATTCCACGGGTGACTATTCTGCTTTAGCCTTCGATAACTCTGAAGATTTGGTCAATCATGCTGAGTACGAAGTTGACGAAGATTGTGAAGTGCCGGGAGAGTTAGCCAGACTTTTGCAACAAGAAGAGAGGGCTATTCTGCCTCATGAAGAGTTGCTAGAAACCATCAACTTGGGGACAGAGGAAGACAGAAAAGAAGTAAAAGTGGGTGCCAACCTAGAACCAAGTGTCAAGGAGTGCTTAGTGCAGTTGTTGAACGAATATGTTGAAATCTTCGCCTGGTCTTATGAAGACATGCCAGGGTTAGACACAGATATTGTGGTCCACCGTCTCCCTACAAGATAATATTGTCCACCGATCAAGCAAAAGGTTCGCCGAATGAGGCCTGACATGTCTGAGAAGATTAAAACTGAGGTAATGAAGCAATTCAATGCTGGCTTTCTGGCTGTTACTTCCTATCCACAATGGGTTGCTAACATTGTGTCCGTGCCTAAGAAGGACGACAAAGTCAGAATGTGTGTGGATTATCGGAATTAAAACAGGGCTAGCCCCAAAGATGATTTTCCACTGCCACATATCAACATCTTGGTTGACAACACAGCTCAACACAAGGTTTTTTCCTTTATGGATGGATTCTTGGGATACAATCAGATCAAAATGGCCCCCGAGGACATGGAGAAAACTACTTTTGTCACGCAATGGGGTACCTTCTGCTACAAAGTGATGCCATTTGGACTGAAGAATGCCGGGGCAACCTATCAACGCGCCATGGTAGCTTTGTTTCATATATGATACATCATGAGATTGAAGTTTACGTAGACGACATGATAGCCCACTCATAGACAGAAGAAGAACACCTTGATTATCTGCAAAAGCTGTTTGTTAGGTTGAAGGAGTATAAGCTCAGACTGAACCCAAGCAAGTGCACTTTTGGGGTTAGGTCTGGTAAACTTTTGGGATTTATTGTCAGCAACAAAGGCATTGAGGTTGATCCAGCTAAAGTAAAGGCTATACAAGAAATTCCTACTCCCCGTACTGAAAAGGAGGTTAGAGGATTCTTGGGACGCTTAAACTATATCGCGAGGTTCATCTCTCACCTGACATCTACCTGTGAGCCAATCTTCAAGCTGTTGAAGAAAGATCAGTTGGTTGAATGGAACAATGATTGTCAAGTTTCTTTTGATAAGATCAAGGAGTATTTACTAGAACCTCCTATTCTGATGCCACCCGTCGAAGGAAGGCCGTTAATCATGTATCTGATTGTTTTGGATAACTCAATGGGGTGCGTACTGGGCCAACATGACGAGTCTGGCCAAAAAGAGCATGCCATTTATTACCTTAGCAAAAAGTTTACCGACTGTGAGACTCGCTACTCACTGCTCGAGAAAATTTGCTGCACTTTGGTATGGGCTGCTCGCCGGCTAAGGCAGTATATGTTGACTCACACCACTTTACTGATTTCCAAAATGGATCCGATCAAGTATATCTTCGAGAAGCCTGCTTTATCAGGAAGAATCGCTAGATGGAAAATGATCCTGACTGAGTATGATATCCAGTATACTACCCAAAAAGCTATAAAGGGGAGTGTACTAGCTGACCATCTAGCTCATCAAGCCGTCAAAGATTACCAATCTTTGAGATTCGACTTCCTTGACGAGGACATCATGACATTGGACAACATCGAAGGTAACGGACCGTATGACGGACCTGAACAAGGATCCCAATGGACCCTGTACTTTGATGGTGCTTCAAATTCACTTGGCAACGGTATCAGTGCGGTACTCATTTCTCCGGAAGGCTGTCATACACCCTTCACTGCCCGACTTTGCTTCAGCTGTACCAACAACATGGCTGAATATGAAGCTTGCATCTTTGGTCTCAAGGCTGCCATAGACTTGGGAATCAAATCTTTGGTCGTATTTGGGTACTCGGCTTTGGTTATTAGTCAAGTCAAAGGAGAGTGGGACACCAAGCATCCTAATCTTATCCCATACAAAGAACATGTCCTGACATTGTTGCCTCATTTAGAGCAGATTACTTTCGAACACTTTCCGCGAGAAGAAAATCAGCTAGCAGATGCTCTGGCTACAATGTCTTCCATGTTTAAACTCAACTGGGATAACGAGGCTCCCCAAATTACCATCGAGCGAATGGACGAACCTGCACACTGTCATGAGATTAATACCGAAGAAGTAGTGGAACAACCCTGGTTCCATGAAATTAAAAGGTATCTCCAGACTAGAGAATACCCTGAAGGAGCTTCCGTAAATGACAAAAAGTTCTTAAGGAGATTTGCTGCCAAGTTCTTCCTAAGCAATGGCATCCTTTATAAGCGCAGCCATGATTGTGTTCTACTTTGTTGTATGGACAAAGTTAAAGCAGAGTTGATCATGACTGAGATACACAGTGGAACATTTGGCACCCACTTGAGCGGACATACGATGGCTAAGAAGATTCTAAGGGCATGCTACTACTGGTCTACCATGGTGTAGCGATAAAAAATGTAGCGGGGTAAATCGGAGATCGAATTATTGATTAATTCGTCTCACAAAAGCAAGAGTCGCCACCGCGCTTTATTGTTTCCAAAGGAAAAGGGAAAGAGCGAAATAAAACCCTAAATATGCAATGTAAATAAAAATACAAAGCGTTTTTTGAAAAGAGATCTTATGGTTCGGGGGTTGGTTATACAATGGGAAGGTACTAGCACCCAATGTATCTATAGTACTCTATAGAAACCTTTTGAAATATCTGTTTTATTTAAAATTGATTGCTTGATTGAAAATAAATCGTTTTGGCCGAAATAGGATACATATAGGTTTTTGAAGATATGACGACCTAATGTCGAAGTTTTGACTTAAAACGGTATAAGTTTTGAAGAAAATGGATATTTGAGGAAAAATTATCCTAAGTTTCGATGAAATGAGAGTATTCGCTCGATCGTTTTTTTTTAGGACATGAAGTCGACAAAAATTAGACAATTCCCTTGGATTGGTGCAAAATAGAATAATAAAGTAAAAGATGAAATATTTAAACAGAAAATTATGAGATAAATGATACACAACAATCAAATGTGAACATGCATTTTTATATGATTTTGGTTTAATGTTAACGGGAAGAAAGCATTTTAAATTTTTTATGCATTTTGATAAGGATAAAAAACAAGAGAATTATTTAACGAGGACGTAATGTTTTTTTAGTTTTAAGTTATTAAGTTTTTGATATATTTTGATATTAATATTAATAAGACAAGAAAATGAGTTAATAAAATATTTTTTAGTTTCTTCTATTTTTTATATGTTTTAGGATTTTTGATTGATAACGATGTAAGAGAAAAATTGATTAATTAATAAAATGTCTACAACCTTAAATTCTATGTTTTTTTTTATGTATAAAAATAATACTTATTTAAAAAATTAAGGGGGTTCCAAATTAAGTTAAAGATTAATAATTTACCTTAGTGAAATAAAATTAAAATTCTTAAATTAACTCCAAAATTAAACTAAGAGGTCAACTAATTAAAAAACCTATTGAGACATATCTTTTGTTTTTTTTTAAAATATAATTATCAATTAATTAACATAAATAATAATTCTACAAAAAAAGGTTATAATAAAAAAAAACAAAAGGTGAAAAAGAAAATGTATCAAAATAAAACAAGCAACAAATAAATGGGCTAGGGAGCTGAAGGCCCAACGCAAGAATTCATAAATGAGAGGGGGGGGTGCAAAAAAGCAGGTCGTGGGCTTAAGCTGGGAAGAAAGGGGTGAGGCCCACGAGTTTGACAAAGTGTTAGGGTTAATTTGTTTTATCCTAATGGGATTAGGGTTTCGTTGTTAGGCAGAAACGGCGCGCCTCTTCTTCTCTTTGATCTTCTTCTTCGCATCTTCTTCCTCACACTTGCCTCTGAACTTGCTGTCTCTCCTTGCCATGGCCACCCACTCCAGCTCCTCTTCCCTCCAGTTGAACGAGAAAAGGGACGGCTACGGATTCGGTAAGAACGTGATTGATTTGTTAACACTTAATTCCGTTTTTGCATGTTGATTTTGATTCCACGATTTCTATTTTGTTTGATCTTTATTGTTAATTCTTATATTTGATTGTTAATGTTGATTGAGGTTCCAAAGAAATAGAGAGGAGAAGGGACCGTTACCTAGATGGAGACGGAGGAGGAGGCCGGGAGCGAAGGAGGCTAGACGGCGAGGAGAGGAGAAACGTGAGCTCACCTTGGTGACCGGTATTTACGTGATTTTTCCTCTTCTTCTTGTTGTCGCTGTACTGTGATTGCTTCTTCTCCTTCATTTGCCTTCGTACTGTATTTTGTTTTCCTTCTTCTTCTTGAACGTGATGCTGTACGATGATTCTGTTTTTCTTCTTCTTCTTGAACGTGATGTTGTACGATGTGTATTGTTCTGAAAAATGTTTTTTTTGGTATGATGTTGGCTTGAGTAATGTACTTTGAAAGGCCAGTGATGGTAATACTGAGGCCTAGCTTGTTGCCTTAGGAGTTGGTTCTGGCTTTAATCGTTTCAGGTTTTTGGATTGATGATGTTCAGGCTTGAATAATAGTTTGACATGGTTATGAATATGGTGATTACGTGCTAGTTGGACATGTTTGATGGAAACAGGGGCATAAGTCTTTTCTAGGCCATATTGATGGTGTGGTTTTAACTGGTTCTTTGGGCGTGATATTGTTTTTGATATCTCTTTGACAATAGGATGATGATGTTGGCTTGAATGGCTCAATCAATTTTGCAAAGTTTTGGCCATACGGTTGAAATAGTTTTTGACAGTATATGGATAACTATGCAGGTTTGCTGAGCTTTGTATGTTTTTTCTGATAACTCCTTTTCTCTAAGTTTTTTGAAGGCTTGGATATCTCTGATCTCCTATTGGTTTCCTTTGGTTATTGTTATAACAACTTCCCTCTCTTGTTTACGTTACAGGCTGGAAGTTTTTGAAATATGCTTTGGGATTTCCTGGGCATTCTGCACTAGACTGTCCCTCCAATTTGTTTCTATTCTTCTTTTATGTTTTTGTCTCTACTGGCTATATTTTACAGTTTGTCTTGTATACCCTTTTTCTGCCTATGCCAAGCCTGTAAAACCCACACTTCTCCCTCTCTTTTTCTCTCAGTATAGCTTTGATAAAAAAGTGATAAGCTGTACTTTTCTGAAACTGCAAATGGCCAGAAAATGATGAAAATGGAATGTCCATATTGCTTGCATATGTAGTTAAATTGCATGTTTTCCTCTAATACAAAAGCTTGTTTTGTTTTCTGCTGTGTGGGCATTGGTTTACGTTAGCATGCTTGCATATGTAGTTCACGCAGGGGCTTGTATGCTGTATGTTTTTGAAATGTGCATTTGGGATTTGAAAAAAAATGCAGTTAATTTAAACATGCAATTTTTGGACAAAATAAACTTGTGCATTCATTTAAAATTCCTTTCTTTTTTGTGAACCGGGAGAAATCCCGTGATTTGCAAAAAAGAGTAACTGATTCCGGCCATTGCTTTTAATGATGAAACTTTAATAATTTCGCTTTTTAATCATTTATTCAAATTCTAATCTCTTTCTTTAATTTTGCAGGTAACATTAAGTGAGCAGACAAAACGCATTGGATCGGAAGTTTTAGAATTAGGAATATTAGATTAGTTTTTTTTTATTTCATTTTAGTTTTTGTAAATTTATTATTGTAATTTATTGTAATAGATACAATGTTTACATAATAACTGTACAATTAGAAAAATGAATAAAAAAAACACTATTTGCCAATTAAGTTCTTCTTTCTCTTTAATTATTTATTTATCGTTTACAATTCTTTAAACGAATAATAATTGAAAACGAATTTCAATTACCTACATTTAGAATAATAAACAGATAAATAAATAAGTATCATTGATCAATTAATAGCCTCAATTATTTAATTCTTCATCCATAACTTTCTAAACTATAATAATTAAAATAGGGCTTCAGTTATTTAATTTAGAATGACAAATGATTAAATAATTGTTATTGACCAATGAACTTTTCCGAATATTTATTATATTATTCATAAACCTTTAAATTATGTAATAACTGAGAATAAATTCCAGTTATTTAAATTTAAGATAGTGAGTAATAAATAAATACTGTCCGCACAATTAATGCGCCTCTTTTCTAATGTTTATTTTATTATCTATACATCTTTAAACTACATAATAATCGAAAACGAATTTCAATTATTCAAATTTAAGATAATAAATAATTAATAAACATCATTTTAGCGCGAATCGATTAAATGATTTAATGTTCAGCATAAATAACTCTTGGCCTGAAAAAAGTCATGAATTTTAAAATCGATGGATCAAAACACTTGTAATGTAATAATGCAGGTAGGAGACGATATCTTAGGTCAAAATTTGGGGTACAACAGCTGCCCCTATTTAAGCTTCTTCTATCCGGAGATATGAAGATTGAAATCTTCGTTTCGACGAGATTGAAGGTACTTAAATACATAACTATGCAAATTTTGTCCTAAGATGCCGTCGTCATGTTTGATATGAATGCAGCGATCGAACTCACAGAGGAAGATATTGTGAAACGAGACAATGTTGGGGGAATCGAACACCAACAAAACACAGCGGCATGGATTATACATTACTGGGGAAACAAGCTATCGACTTCAAATGACAGCCTCCCGACAGCGAATAAAATCGAGGGAAAATAACCTCTAACCCTAACAAAGAGAGCATCTTGCATAGGCCATAACAGATCATTGATCCAAAACAGTGAGTTCGCAACTCAAGGTCGATGGTAGACAGAGAGTATCAAATTGCGGATAACTGATTACCGACTTCTGGAGGTATAGATTCGTAACAGACTTCTTTGCTAGATTTTCAGAGATATACTCGTTAATGCTGAGGTAATAAGACTGTAGATACGAAGGTTGTTCAAATAAAGAAAACTGCCATTTGTTGTTGTCCAGAGAAAATACCGATAACATACAAGCTGCTCAAATAAAGAAGCTGCCGCTTGTTGTCGTCCAGAGAAAATACCGATAACATACAAGCTGCTCAAATAAAGAAGCTGCCGCTTGCTGTCGTCCAAAGAAAATACCGATAACATACAAGCTGCTCAAATAAAGAAGCTGCCGCTTGTTGTTGTCCAAAGAAAATACCGATAACATACAAGCTGCTCAAATAAAGAAGCTGCCGCTTGCTGTCGTCCAAAGAAAATACCGATAACATACAAGCTGCTCAAATAAAGAAGCTGCCACTTGCTGTCGTCCAAAGAAAATACCGATAACATACAAGCTGCTCAAATAAAGAAGCTGCCGCTTGTTGTCGTCCAAAGAAAATACCGATAACATACAAGCTGCTCAAATAAAGAAGCTGCAGCTTGTTGTATTCCAGAAAAGTAATAACGTACTGGTAACTCATGAAGAGTTTGCTGCTTGTCGCTTTCAGAAAAATAAAATGACGCACTAGTAGCTCGTGAAGAACTGCTGCTCGGCGCTTTCAAAAAGTAAATACCGCACTAGTAGCTCGTGAAGAACTGCTGCTCGGCGTTTTCAAAAATAAATAAATGACGCACTAGTAGCTCATGAAGAACTGCTGCTCGGCGCTTTCAAAAAGTAAATAACGCACTAGTAGCTCATGAAGAACTGCTGCTCGGCGCTTTCAAAAAGTAAATAACGCACTAGTAGCTCATGAAGAACTGCTGCTCGACGCTTTCGGAAAGAATAAATGACGCACTAGTAGCTCATGAAGAACTGCTGCTCGGCGCTTTCAAAAAGTAACGTACAAGTTGCTCATGAAGAGCTGCCGCTTGTCGTTTTCCAACTGTGTCTACAACGTACAAGTTGCTCGTGAAGAGCTGCCGCTTGTCGTTTTCCAAAGAATAACTCAGAAGGAAATTGCGATGACACTGGCAGAGAATAAAAATCTTCATCAAAGGGAACCCTGAATCAATCCTCCCTGAGGAGGTCACATAGTCAAATGTGCAAAATAAATGCACCAACTGTCTAGGTCGCAAACTCACTGGGGAAAATCAATGAGATAGCCTATGCAAGAGGCAACAACTTCATCTAGGAATAAACCAGAGAGAAAACAGTCAAACAAGACTCCACCCAATGAGAAAGTAACTCGATTGGGGAATTTATCCTATCCAGAAATGGACAAGGTAAGCTAAATCAAAAATCATCCACGAGGATTAGCTCAGTTGGGGAATTAGAAAGGAGGCCCACTTTATGCTTAAGTTAACACCCTATTTGGAAAGATCAAATACGTTATTTAAAAAGACACAACCAAGGTGTACGAACTCAACGACATCAACAAACACAACTGTGCGTGCATGATGCAAGTGTGAATAAACAAATGAATGTCATGTGTATGCTGACAAAACGACAGGGGAGATGGACAAAAGATGATAAGACATCACAGTACAACCCGACGCTCGGCTAATCTCAAAAGGAGGGGAACATCACTGGAGATAGAAGACAAAAGCCAACAATGCTGTAAAATCCTTCTACAAGGCTTAAATCTCTTGGAGAGGAAGATATTTCAAGTAGAAAATCCAAAGTCCGGTCCTCTATTGTCGACAACCCAATGAAAGGATAACAACACGAACAAAGTTTCAGCTGAAAAAGAGTCATGCTTAGCTGGAGATACTGGGAACACCACCCTCTGATAAAGTGTGCGATACATAACACACATTCTGACAAGTCTAGATTGCCCCCTGGGACCAATTTTGATGCCCCAAGTTTACTGCTGATGAGCTGCATGATGCACGACGATTCCTGCGAATAACTTCACTTCTAAAATGCCCCAAGCTAAACGGTTGATGAGGAGAAAGCGTCTCGAAAGGATTTTACAAAAGACCTGGCATTCACCATGCTCTGGTGTCTTCAAAATTTTGGAGGAAATCAACAAATCTCGACGGGATTGCCCCGGATTGACTGTAGTCGGCACAACAAAGTCTTCGAATTCTTGCCCCAAACGAGCAAACAAGTTGGGAAAAGCAATAACTAGGAGAAACAACCTGTCCATGCTTAAGGTCTTCAACTGACATGCCCCTGGATATGATTTCTTGAATTGATTCTCCAATTACTCAACATAGTTTCAAGCCTTAAAAGAATAAACTCATCACTGGTGTTTATGTGAGCTTCCTTGATATCAAACAAATGTTTTGCAGTTAGAAAATTTTATTATGAGAGTGAAAATTCTAATGCAACAGTTATGCAAGTCTTGAAGATTTTGAAAAGATATCGCACAAATTTTGTGAGTTAGAGCATCATTTATTTTTGTATAGGAAAAACATATGATACCAACATAACTATTTAACATTCCTGGGAGTCAGGAACACTATCTCATTGAAGTATGCTTTCAGAATGACCTTGCTTCAATTAGGACTTTCGAAGGTCGTAATGTGGTCCGGTTCATAGGTTTTTTAGAAAAAGATTTTAAGGCTCAAAATATTTGGTGCCCACCCATTCTTTATGATGTTCTCCAACCTTATGCTCGGTTAATTCAACATAAGTATTCATCTCTCAAAAGGATTTTGTGACGGTAACATCTTTCTTACGAAATTTGAACACTCAATCAGATTAACTGAAAACTACCCTGCCCCAGGTTAAAATTCAAGGTTTTTTCGTATAGAAAAGAAACTTCTGCTTCAAAGGCTCAAAAAGGGGTTAGCAAGGGATTATCTTCCTTACATCTCCGGTGTTTAGGGATTTGAAATAATGCCTGTACATCATCAACAAGATCTTATTCAAAAGCAAACAACCAGAGGTTTTGTGTTCTTTAGATCATCATCCTCCTTCAATCTCTGCCTAGGCAAGAGAATGGGCAACATGTTGGTATCATAATGCAAAAAGAAATTTAAAATTTGAAAACAAATATGAGTGAAACGAATGAATTTCTTCAAGCCAAACATACTCATTGTATTAAGGTAATCATCAGACGCAAATAAGTTCTTACATGCAAACAATGTTTCGATAAAATAAGAAAAGCTACAAAAGCAGAAACAAGTTAATAATCTGGGAAGGCTTTCCACTTGAACTACCGAAAACAATCTCCAAAAACTCAAAGTCACCCTCAATCGTGTTTACTCTTCGGCGCCTGTTTGATTTGAACTTCAAAACCAACGTCCTTGAATGACAAGATACCACTTCGGACCAACTTCTGAACCTCAATCTTCAAAGCAAAGCAACCCTCCAAGTCATGCCTAGGAGCACCTTGATGAAAAGTACAAGCCGAATCAGCTTTGTAGTTCCAATGTATCTTCTCAGGGATCTTCGGTGGAGATCGGGTCCGAACCAAATTCCTCTGCATCAGGATAGGGAACAACTCTGTATAAGTGATTGGAATTGAATCAAACTGGGTTTTCCTCTGATTAGGAACTCGCTGATTCTGATGATGAACATGATGATTCTGATGATGATTATTCCTTCCTCTGGTTCTCTTCTTGGAAAAGTCATTATCAAACCTCTTCACACCATTAGCTGAGCTACCATCTTCATATGAACATCCTTTTCCGACATCTTCTTCTAGACACACTCCCCCATTCACCTTGTCAGGAAAGTCATCAGGTGCACTAACCATCACTTTTTCATGAGAAAAAGATTTTAGAGTTTCCGTGAAGACTTTTATCCTTGCTTCCTCCCTCCTAGAAGGATTGACTTGGGCGGAGATCAGAATTTCAACCAAACCAGTTAAGTGATCCAAACCAGCTTTCAAAATAGTCACCTCTCTGCGGAGTTCAGAAACCTCTTGCTTGATATTCTCCATTGTCCTCTTAGCGCGAGTGTTGTACCAGTGAGACCAAAGGAAAAAATAAGACTCGGAAAAAGACCTTTGAAAGTGAGACAAAGAAAAGTGTAGAATGATGTATGATATGCAAAAGAGAATTTTTATTTGACTTTCAAGGAACTCAAGATATCAAGTTACAAACATCCAAGTATGAAGATAACAAATGAATTTTAAATCGGCTCCAAACGTTGATCAAGTTATCATCAAGATCAATCATCCATTTTGGTGGATTAGGGTTTTCGCCCCATCAACACCCAAGATCCATTGAGTTTGACGAAACTTGTGATGTTTACAAAGAAAGACCTCCAAATTCCTTCGAAGTCAAGTGAAAAGGGTTTTATGGATGCATGAATGCATGGCTATGCAACAACCACAAGCAAGGTCACAAATAAAGTTGAAAGGTTCAAAGTCACAAGCATGGAGTCAAAGGTAAGGAACACCCCCACGGTATGTACTAAGGGTTTAATCACACCTGTAGAACAAGATTCTAAGAGTTCCCAGAGTCTACATTCCTCCTTCGGATATTGCCGACGTCTTGATTACTCAATAATTTGCAATATTCTCAAGAGAAACTCGTCCGAGCGTAGCATCGCGTAACAACTACTTCCGAATTACTCCGTTATAGTCTCCGCGCTACACCTAAAAAGGCCAAGATGGGTTAGGGTTCTACGGTCCTCAACTTCTCGGGCTCCTAGGTCAAAAATAATAATGTCTTCCCGATTACTCGGTAAACAAATATTAAGTTCAAGAGGGCCTTCCATTGAGTGGGGGATCTCATGCCTCCTTCTTCGGGATTACTCCCTCAAAGTTAACATGACTATACCGCCCGTCCTATTCCTTAAGTGTTACTTAATCCGGGTATAGGATTCGTCCTTTGCAAAAAACCCAAACACCCCAAATTTAAACACATAATCAAGCAAATCAAATAATAATAAAACAGATAAAACAAATTAGGCTTAACCCACTTAGGGATGGACCAGCAAGAGGTCAATCTTTCCCCAGCAGAGTCGCCAATTCTGTAGCGATAAAAAATGTAGCGGGGTAAATCGGAGATCGAATTATTGATTAATTCGTCTCACAAAAGCAAGAGTCGCCACCGCGCTTTATTGTTTCCAAAGGAAAAGGGAAAGAGCGAAATAAAACCCTAAATATGCAATGTAAATAAAAATAAAAAGCGTTTTTTGAAAAGAGATCTTATGGTTCGGGGGTTGGTTATACAATGGGAAGGTACTAGCACCCAATGTATCTATAGTACTCTATAGGAACCTTTTGAAATATCTGTTTTATTTAAAATTGACTGCTTGATTGAAAATAAATCGTTTTGGCCGAAACAGGATACAGATAGGTTTTTGAAGATATGACGACCTAATGTCGAAGTTTTGACTTAAAACGGTATAAGTTTTGAAGAAATTGGATATTTGAGGAAAAATTATCCTAAGTTTCGATGAAATGAGAGTATTCGCTCGATCGTTTTTTTTTAGGACATGAAGTCGACAAAAATTAGACAATTCCCTTGGATTGGTGCAAAACAGAATAATCAAGTAAAAGATGAAATATTTAAACAGAAAATTATGAGATAAATGATACACAACAATCAAATGTGAACATGCATTTTTATATGATTTTGGTTTAATGTTAACGGGAAGAAAGCATTTTAAATTTTTTACGCATTTTGATAAGGATAAAAAACAAGAGAATTATTTAACGAGGACGTAATGTTTTTTTAGTTTTAAGTTATTAAGTTTTTGATATATTTTGATATTAATATTAATAAGACAAGAAAATGAGTTAATAAAATATTTTTTAGTTTCTTCTATTTTTTATATGTTTTAGGATTTTTGATTGATAACGATGTAAGAGAAAAATTGATTAATTAATAAAATGTCTACAACCTTAAATTCTATGTTTTTTTTATGTATAAAAATAATACTTATTTAAAAAATTAAGGGGGTTCCAAATTAAGTTAAAGATTAATAATTTACCTTAGTGAAATAAAATTAAAATTCTTAAATTAACTCCAAAATTAAACTAAGAGGTCAACTAATTAAAAAACCTATTGAGACATATCTTTTGTTTTTTTTTTTAAATATAATTATCAATTAATTAACATAAATAATAATTCTACAAAAAAAGGTTATAATAAAAAAAAAATAAAAGGTGAAAAAGAAAATGTATCAAAATAAAACAAGCAACAAATAAATGGGCTAGGGAGCTGAAGGCCCAACGGAAGAATTCATAAATGAGAGGGGGGTGCAAAAAAGCAGGTCGTGGGCTTAAGCTGGGAAGAAAGGGGTGAGGCCCACGAGTTTGACAAAGTGTTAGGGTTAATTTGTTTTATCCTAATGGGATTAGGGTTTCGTTGTTAGGCAGAAACGGCGCGCCTCTTCTTCTCTTTGATCTTCTTCTTCGCATCTTCTTCCTCACACTTGCCTCTGAACTTGCTGTCTCTCCTTGCCATGGCCACCCACTCCAGCTCCTCTTCCCTCCAGTTGAACGAGAAAAGGGACGGCTACGGATTCGGTAAGAACGTGATTGATTTGTTAACACTTAATTCCGTTTTTGCATGTTGATTTTGATTCCACGATTTCTATTTTGTTTGATCTTTATTGTTAATTCTTATATTTGATTGTTAATGTTGATTGAGGTTCCAAAGAAATAGAGAGGAGAAGGGACCGTTACCTAGATGGAGACGGAGGAGGAGGCCGGGAGCGAAGGAGGCTAGACGGCGAGGAGAGGAGAAACGTGAGCTCACCTTGGTGACCGGTATTTACGTGATTTTTCCTCTTCTTCTTGTTGTCGCTGTACTGTGATTTCTTCTTCTCCTTCGTTTGCCTTCGTACTGTATTTTGTTTTCCTTCTTCTTCTTGAACGTGATGCTGTACGATGATTCTGTTTTTCTTCTTCTTCTTGAACGTGATGTTGTACGATGTGTATTGTTCTGAAAAATGTTTTTTTTGGTATGATGTTGGCTTGAGTAATGTACTTTGAAAGGCCAGTGATGGTAATACTGAGGCCTAGCTTGTTGCCTTAGGAGTTGGTTCTGGCTTGAATCGTTTCAGGTTTTTGGATTGATGATGTTCAGGCTTGAATAATAGTTTGACATGGTTATGAATATGGTGATTACGTGCTAGTTGGACAGGTTTGATGGAAACAGGGGCATAAGTCTTTTCTAGGCCATATTGATGGTGTGGTTTTAACTGGTTCTTTGGGCGTGATATTGTTTTTGATATCTCTTTGACAATAGGATGATGATGTTGGCTTGAATGGCTCAATAAATTTTGCAAAGTTTTGGCCATACGGTTGAAATAGTTTTTGACAGTATATGGATAACTATGCAGGTTTGCTGAGCTTTGTATGTTTTTTCTGATAACTCCTTTTCTCTAAGTTTTTTGAAGGCTTGGATATCTCTGATCTCCTATTGGTTTCCTTTGGTTATTGTTATAACAACTTCCCTCTCTTGTTTACGTTACAGGTTGGAAGTTTTTGAAATATGCTTTGGGATTTCCTGGGCATTCTGCACTAGACTGTCCCTCCAATTTGTTTCTATTCTTCTTTTATGTTTTTGTCTCTACTGGCTATATTTTACAGTTTGTCTTGTATACCCTTTTTCTGCCTATGCCAATCCTGTAAAACCCACACTTCTCCCTCTCTTTTTCTCTCAGTATAGCTTTGATAAAAAAGTGATAAGCTGTACTTTTCTGAAACTGCAAATGGCCAGAAAATGATGAAAATGGAATGTCCATATTGCTTGCATATGTAGTTAAACTACATGTTTTCCTCTAATACAAAAGCTTGTTTTGTTTTCTGCTGTGTGGGCATTGGTTTACGTTAGCATGCTTGCATATGTAGTTCACGCAGGGGCTTGTATGCTGTATGTTTTTGAAATGTGCATTTGGGATTTGAAAAAAAATGCAGTTAATTTAAACATGCAATTTTTGGACAAAATAAACTTGTGCATTCATTTAAAATTACTTTCTTTTTTGTGAACCGGGAGAAATCCCGTGATTTGCAAAAAAGAGTAACTGATTCCGGCCATTGCTTTTAATGATGAAACTTTAATAATTTCGCTTTTTAATCATTTATTCGAATTCTAATCTCTTTTTTTAATTTTGCAGGTAACATTAAGTGAGCAGACAAAACGCATTGGATCGGAAGTTTTAGAATTAGGAATATTAGATTAGTTTTTTTTTTATTTCATTTTAGTTTTTGTAAATTTATTATTGTAATTTATTGTAATAGATACAATGTTTACATAATAACTGTACAATTAGAAAAATGAATAAAAAAAACACTATTTGCCAATTAAGTTCTTCTTTCTCTTTAATTATTTATTTATCGTTTACAATTCTTTAAACGAATAATAATTGAAAACGAATTTCAATTACCTACATTCAGAATAATAAACAGATAAATAAATAAGTATCATTGATCAATTAATAGCCTCAATTATTTAATTCTTCATCCATAACTTTCTAAACTATAATAATTAAAATAGGGCTTCAGTTATTTAATTTAGAATGACAAATGATTAAATAATTGTTATTGACCAATGAACTTTTCCGAATATTTATTATATTATTCATAAACATTTAAATTATGTAATAACTGAGAATAAATTCCAGTTATTTAAATTTAAGATAGTGAGTAATAAATAAATACTGTCCGCACAATTAATGCGCCTCTTTTCTAATGTTTATTTTATTATCTATACATCTTTAAACTACATAATAATCGAAAACGAATTTCAATTATTCAAATTTAAGATAATAAATAATTAATAAACATCATTTTAGCGCGAATCGATTAAATGATTTAATGTTCAGCATAAATAACTCTTGGCCTGAAAAAAGTCATGAATTTTAAAATCGATGGATCAAAACACTTGTAATGTAATAATGCAGGTAGGAGACGATATCTTAGGTCAAAATTTGGGGTACAACACATGGAAGCTGATTGTCATCAACATTCCCGTACTTGCCACAAATTCCAAGTCTACGCCGACAAGGTACATATTCCTCCTGTTCCCCTCAATGTCCTGACAGCTCCTTGGCCATTCGCAATGTGGGGCATTGACATGATTGGAGAAATCAAGCCTACAGCATCCAATGGACATCGCTTCATCTTGGTCGCTATTGATTACTTTACCAAGTGGGTCGAAGCAGCTTCATTTGCCTCTGTTACAAAGAATGTGGTTGCCCGCTTCATCAAGCAGAACCTCATATGCCGGTATGGTGTCCTCGACAGGATCATCACAGACAACGATACAAATTTGAACAACACTATGATCACCGCCCTATGCGAGCAGTTCAAGATTTATCATCACAATTCATCTCCCTATCGGCCGAAGATGAACGGTGTTGTTGAAGCTACGAACAAAAATATCAAGAAGATCATTCAAAAGATGACAGTCACCTACAAGGACTGGCATGAGATTTTACCGTTTGCTCTGAATGGATATCGTACGACGGCACGTACTTCAACAGGGGAAACCCCATTTTCTTTGGTGTATAGCATGGAAGCTGTTCTACCCATAGAAGTTCAGATTCCTTCCTTAAGGATTATGAAGGACACTGGTTTGAGTGAAGACGATTGGATTCATACCCGGCTTGATCAACTTAATTTGATCGACGAGAAGCGACTTACTGCTGTTTGTCATGGTCAGACGTATCAAAAACGGATGATCAAGGCTTTCAACAAGAAAGTCAGGCGTCAGGTATATCAAGTCGGAGATCTTGTAATCAAGCGGATCATCTTACCGCAAAGTGATCCCAGGGGTAAGTGGACTCCTACTTACGAAGGACCATTTGTGATCAAGAGCATCTTTTCTGGTGGGGAAATGATTCTATCCACCATGGACGATGACGACTTGCCGCACCCTGCGAATGCAGACATAATCAAAAGATACTACGCATAAAACGACCTGGCAAGTTAAAAACCCGAAAGGGCGACTTGGGCAAAAAGGGGCGTCCTGGTGAATCGAAAACCCGAAAGGGCGGTTCAGGAAAAAATTAGGGATAAAACAAAAAAAATTTGTACACCCGACAAGTTGAAAACCCGAAAGGGCGACTTGGGCAAAAAAGGGTTTCCCGGTGGATCGAAAACCCGAAAGGGCGGTCAAGGCAAAAGTTAGGGAATTAAAGCGTATGACTATGTCTCGTCGGATCACTTTAAGAACAATCTCTTCACCAACAAGCTCCAAGCTTCTGATCAATCCAGTCATCAGCGGACAAAGCAGCAAATGGACAAGATATTCAGAGTTGTGAAGGCTATAGCAGAATGGGAATCCCATGGAATTATTACACATAGCCATCTTTCTTTTGTATAAAATTTTTCAATTTTTACGACAACATTCTCTTACTAGGATGTCTGTCTCCTTTGTACAAAGATACTCACAAAAGTTAATACAAAGATACTTCAAAGTGCAGAAATTTGTTTGCCTTTCTTTTCTTTTTACACTTATGTTTTATTTGAAAACGTCCAATGTTTTGTTAAATAGGCATATGCATTTGAATATAATCACTGCTTACAAATAAAACGAAATTGAAAAAGGATAATTACTAATAGGTTGAAGGTGTAGGAAGATATCTTTGTGACATTTCAGAAGAAATCCCCTACGATACATCATTCAGATCCTCAATGAAGCTAAAATTTGGAGTATTATTCCCCAGCAGAGTTAAGCTTCGGGATCCCCAGTGGAGCCAGTGCATTCTAAAACTTGATTCCCCAGCTGAGTTAAGTTTCAAAATTCCCATCAGAGTTAAGCTTCAAGATCCCCAGTGGAGCCCGAAAACCCTGAAAATCCTATCCTCAGCGGAGCCAGAATAATGAACATTTCCCCCACAGATTTATCTCCCAGCAAGATCGAAGATTCTCGGTCTCATTTCTCCAAGCAGAAGCCTCCTAGGTTTTAACTCCCCAGTAGATATTTTCAGAGTTTTCCCTATTTCCCAGGAAAGTCATGAAGGATTCTCATTCCCTGCAGAAGTCGTCAAAGGCCTTGTTAATCCCCACAAATCGCCGAGGATTTTCAATCTCCAGCAGTGGTCCATGGATTTCTCCTTCTCAAATAATCAGAGATCTTTAATCCCCAAGCAGTCAGCAAGGATTTCTCATCTTCAATAATCAAAGATTTTTGGAATCCCCAACATTGGTCAAGGATTTACTTTCCCCGACAGCAATCAAAGATTTCATTATCACCCGTTATCAAGGATTTATTTTTCTCAGCAAGACAGCTACTTAGCTTACATGCGCAACCATTACATTCATATATCATAAACATTGATGAAACACAATTCATTGCATCATACATATCATGCAACATAACTTTGTGTTTTAGCTAACATTTTACCCTTTTCAGGATAAGATTAAAAGGCTATTGTTAATAATTATCCAGATACAATATGGATACACCCCAGACACAGCGGTTATTCTATTACTCATTCACAATTTCAAGTCAAAATACAGTACAGATACACCCTAGACACGACGGTCATTCTACTACTCATTCAGACTTCAGCAATCCGATACAGACTAGATACGCTCTAGACATGGCATCCATTCTATCTCTCATTCAGATTCAACTATCAACCACAAGTTCAGATACGCTCCAGACACGGATGCCATTCTGGCCCTTACACCAGCAGTTTGATTCTCCCCAGTGCAGTCGTTACGGAAGTCATTATGTCATTTATTCAGATCCCAGTTACAGTCTCAGATACACTCCAGACACGGAAGTCATTCTGTTACTCATACAGATCTCAACTTCAGATACAGTCCAGATACGCTCCAGACACGGTTTCCATTCTGTCACTCATTCGGAATTTATCCCCAGCCCAGAGATGCTCCATACCCAGATGTGTCTCTGTCGCCCATTCAGAACTCAGATACAATACAGATACACTCCAGACACGGCAGTCATTCTGATATTCATTCAAAGTTCAAATACAGTTACAGCTCAGATACACTCCAGACACGGACACTATTCTTTCGCTCATACAAACTCAGTCTCTAGATACAGTTCAAATGCATTCCAGACACAGATACCATTTTAATGCTCATTCTTCGGACCTACCACATTGCAATTCAACAAACATTCTTGAATGGCATCTTTAAGCCCATCTCCAACAAGATTCTACCATCTCTAAATGGCATATTTAAGCCCATTTCCTCAGCTATATTTTGACAAGTGCAAATTTACGGGCACTCTAGTGTCCAATCCTCTTTTACCTTCGAGTCACGAAAGGAAAACTTGCTAATCTAACTCTTCAGGTTCAAGAAGATTGAACATGGGCAACTGTTGTACCCCAAAATTTGTCCTCTCATTTCATCAACATTTCTCATCACAAGACTTTGGGAACTCAAGATCAAGCTAGGGTTTGCCTTGCTCAAGACATCCCCTTGCACTGTTGACCTAAATTAGGGTTTGAGTTTGCACAAGGATGTTTTGACCTACAATGCCCAAAATGACTTTCATACTTCATGTTGGACTCACAAGTTTGTCCATACCAAGTTTCAAGCCTTGATTCAAATTTTTGCCCAGTCAATTGGACAATTGACCTAGAAATCAACTGAATTGGGGAAAAAGTCAATTGTGGCCAATTGACAGTCAAACCTCATGATTTTTGACCCACATCAACATTATGAACTCATATGAACCATTTGATCAAGTTTGGATCACAATTCCACAAGAAATGTGATCAGATCACCAAAAGGGCAAAATGGTCATTTTTAGGTTTTTTGACTGTACAAAGGCAATTTTTGACTGTTTGACCTAGCCAATGGAAAATCAAGCTCAACCATGGACTCAAGGACTCAATGACATTGTCTTGACCCATTCAACAAGTTCAAAAGATCTCAAATGCATAGGATTGACATATGAGTTTTTCAGTCAACTGATCAAAATTTGACTGTATACTGAAAAGTCAAACTTTGACTTTTTGGTCAAAATCAAGTGCCAAGGGTCATTTTTCATCAAGACATGTAAAATTATGAAACTTGTTCATCAAGAAACCCAAAAATGCAAATTAGGGTTTAAAATGGAAAAATTTCATAACTTAGAAAATTTCTAAGTTATAAAATTTTCTTATTTTTTCCTAACTTTGTCGCATTTTTTCACCAAGATGCAAATGGATTCAAAGAAAACTTGCAACATGAAAGTTGTATTCTATCACAAAGTCTAAAACTTTTATTCACAAAGTTTTCTCAAAAGAAGCTTGTATCTCAAGTTATGATTTTTGGAACAAGGGTACCTAAAACTTTTAACTTAGAAAAATTTTGCCCTAGTTTAGGCAGGATTTTGACCCATCTTCTTGGCCATTTTTCACATAGTTCCACTTTGAGTTTCAAGTTGCATTTCAAAGATGGATTATAGTACATGTTGCAAGCTTTCCAAATTGTCCAAGAACTCCTTAAACACCTTTGTGGTTAGGGAGAATCAAATGCTTGAAGTTGGCAAAAACTCACTTTGATCCATGGCCAATACATGTCCATACCAAGTTGCAAATCTGAACAAGATAGCTTAGTACATGATTACAGGCCTCTAAACCAATTTACAATCCAAAATTGAATGCAAATGCATTGGATATTGGCATTGTTCTGATCAAGAGAGCTTTGTACAATGAACATTGCCATTTTAAGCATAAAGGCCACACTTCCATTTTCATAAAGGGCACTTTATGTAAAATGGCTTTTTCTTGAGCCTTGGACTTTCTTCCTTTGCAGAAAACAAGCTCCACAATCTCAGGAATAGTACAAGAAGTTGGTGCATGCTTAGAGATAGCCTGTACAGGCCTATCTCACTTCACTTCCAACTTTGCTTTCAAAACAAGTAAAAGGGCCAAAAGCTTGTATCTCTCATATCTGATAAAACCAACTAAAACAAAGTTGTCAAACAAGTTTTTCATATCCTCACAAGTCAGAAGCACGATCCCTTGACCCCTAAAACCTCCTTGCACACAAAATCACCATTTTTTCTATAAAACAGGGCAAGCCCTGCAGAATCACCTCCATCTCCACTTTGCCTCGTGCGTTTGGCCTCAAACTTGTTCCAATACCTTCCACTCAACTCACCTAAACTATTCCAGACCTCCATTGCCAGCTCTAACACCATTAACACACATTTCCATTTTTGTTTGGAAGCTTTGCAGGTTGAGTTCTGTAGCACGATTCAGGCTACTTCAAAACAAACCAAGCATTGGGAAAGCTTCAGTGGACCTCAGGCAAGCTCAAAAGAACCTCAAGCACCCTTGGAAGTTGTTGCATTGTCCAACTCGAAGTCAACTGAAACAGGTATTTCATGAACTTCTATCTCTCTATTTAGGAATAGTTAGACTTAGGTTTGTGAATGAAAGATGTTGTATTCATAGCCCTGAAACCATACATGTGCTTAGTTTTCGTTTATATTAATCGTGCTAGGAGAATTTTATTCATGAACTTTCTGAAAAAACTAGGTTAAGAATTAGGGCCAGAGAAATTCTCTCTGGTATTTGAGAGTTAGCTTAAGTTTTTTATATGGTTAAATTCGTTGTTTGATGCTCTACAAGTTTCATGTTATGAGTTTTGTCAAAAAAGCACAGAATCAGGAGATAGCAGGTTGTATGGAAAACGCGCGTTTTTGTTTGAACTGGGGAAGAAGACGAAGTTGCTAGGGTTGGGCCTGGTTGTTTTTGCTTCTCACACATGCATTTTCAGTTCGCACCCCCCTGGCCCATTGTTTTGTATTTTCATTATTTTTGCATTTTTATTTTTCCTCTGACCTTGATATTTTATTTTCAAATATAAAAAATACTTAAAAAATATTTTCATAAATTTTTATATTTATTTGATATTTATTTTAATTAATTCTAGTATTAATACATTAAATACTTTATATTTACTTTTGTTTAAATGTAAAAATAATGTAAAAAATACTTTTATTTTTATTTATTATTTTTATACATATTTGAAAATATTTTCTTGAAATATATACATTTTGTAAATACTTTATTTTATTTTTATACACACTTAATATTTTTAATACATATATATATATATATATATATATACATATATAATATATTTTATTAAATAATAAGAACAAAAAACACAAAAACAATACATTTTTATTTTTATTAATATTTTATACTAAAAATACCTTTTTTCAATATACTTTTATTTTTTTTGTACAAATTAATACATTATTGTATATAAATAATAAATAATACTATATATTTAAGAAATTAGGGTTTTTGCCCTAAAAAACAAAATAATTAAAATTGACTTTTTATTTATTTACATTTCACATTAAAAATACTTTTTACATACATAAAAATATTTTTTGCATAATACATTTTATTTGATATTTATTTATTGTATTTATGTAAATATTGTACATTTAATTGTTGTGCCTTATCATTCAATTTGGTTGTAATAATTTAGAATTTAATTTCTTGTCAAATAATCCCCAATTTAAATTTGTACCCCCTCCCTATATCATGTTGTAATAGTGTAGAATTTAAATTCTCGCACCTTCAAATGCTTTCAATTATGCCATGATTAGACCTAGAGTTTGTATGCAAAATAAAATCAACAATTAGCTTGACCTAATCCAAGATAACAATGCATGAAAAACAAACACAACGCACACTTGCACCCCCAGGGTTTCAATCCACTTGTTGCCTTCAAAAATGGGCCATGATATGCATGTCAAGTATTTTGGAAAAACAAAAACAAAACAAAAGATCATAGTCCCTCGATGACGCTATCTGAGTTGCCTAAACAAAATGATCAAGTCCCTTAAGAAAATTGCCAAAAATACTTGACATTATTGCTATCATGATCTATACGATGACCCGCGCCTGTCCCGTTTAACATACTAACACAAGGTTGTTCACCAAATACAATGGTGAAACAACACTGTTAAAAGGGTTAAAAACATAAGAAAGATCTTTGAGTAAAATAGGGTAGACGAACTCTTAGTTACTTGATCAAACTTGTAAAAAACATCCTTGCTATTTTCAAAACACACTTCACAACACAAATTCAAAAACCCTACTTTCAAACATTGAAAACTTTTCAAAAGACAAAAACACGTTTGTATACATTCAAACAAGAATCATTACAAAGGTTGCCACAATGATGGCCTCTTTTCAAAACATCTTTCAAAACCACACACAAAGCACCATTTCAAACAATTGAAAAGCAAAGCAAGTGATTTAAGCAAGTAACTAAGAGCCCATGGATAACCATGGATAGAAAGGGTGCTAATAACTTCCCTTTCTATAATTTACTCCCCGAACCCAAGAAAACATCTCAAAGGTCTTTCCTGTGCTTTTTGACCTTTCCTTAGGATAAAGTAAAAAGTCGGTGGCGACTCTTGCTAAACCGAAACATTTGCGAACACAAACGCAAAGTCCCAAGTCAGTTCTCCCACCGTATCACAATATGGTTTCAAGATTTCCAAAAATCGACATTCCAAACGAGGTATGTGAGGAATGTGTGCAGGCGAAGCAACACAAGAATAACTTCAACAAGGATGCAGGAAGCAGGTCGAAGGCTAGTCTTGAAGTCATATACTCTGATGTATGTGGACCAATTTAGGTGGATTCGATGGGAGGTAACAAATACTTTGTTACATTCATAAATGATTTCACTCAAAAGCTGTGAGCTTATCTGATCAAGAAGAAAAGTGACGTGATCGAAGTATTTGTCAAGTCTAAGTCTATGGTCGAAAGACAGAGTGGTCGAAAGCTTAAAGTTTTGAGAACTGATGGTGGTGGAGAATATGTGTCGAAAGACTTCGACATGCTATGTGAGAAGGAAGGGATTACGCATGAGGTAGTGTCACCCTATACTCCACAAAAAAATGGAATTGCATAAAGGAAGAATCGAACCATCATGAATATGGTGAGAAGTATGTTGAAAGGCAAGAATTTACCTAAAGAGTTTTGGGGTGAAGCTGTTTCGACTGCAACATACATTTTAAACATATGTCCTACAAAGAAGCTAGAAGGAATTACTCCAGAAGAATGTTGGTCTGGTGTGAAGCCTAGCTTAAGTCATCTTAAGGTATTTGGATCTATCGCACATAGACATGTGCCAGATCAATTGAGAAGAAAACTCGATGACAAGTCAAGTCAAATAATTCTAGTTGGATATCATTCGACAGAAGGCTACAAGTTGTTTGATCCAGAGAACAAGAAGATTGTGATCAGCAGGGACATGATCATAGATGAGTTTAAGGAATGGGATTGGACTGAAAATGTCAAGAAAGATTCAGTGGGAATCCTATTCGAAGAGCCAGAAACTCAAGTCGAAAGAGAAGTTCGACAAGAGGAACCAACAGATATACCAAGTACAAGCAGACCTCAAAGAACAAGACGCATGCCTGCAAGATTGCAAGATTGTGTGCTTACATCAGATGATGTGATAAATGATGAAGGTGAGCTGGTACATTATGCTTTCTATGTAGATGTCGAACCCGTTAATGCAGCTGAAGCATTAAGGATTTGAAGTGGGTGAAAGAAATGAACAAAGAAGTGAAGTCTATCGAAGACAACAACACTTGGTCACTTGTCGAATTGCCTTAAGGCAAGAAGGCAATTGATGTCAAGTGGGTATACAAAGTGAAAACGAATTCGAAAGGTGATGTAACTTGACACAAAGCAAGACTTGTGGCAAAATAATTTCTACAGAGAGAAGGAATAAACTTCAATGAAGTTTTTGCACCTGTTGCTAGGATCGAAACAATCAGGTTGGTTATTGGTCTAGCAGAAATAAACAGTTGGCACAGATGTCAGATGGACGTGAAGTGTGCATTCCTAAATGGACCCTTAGAAGAAGAAGTTTATGTTAAACAACCAGTTGGGTTTGTGAAACATGACGAAGAAAGAAAGGTGTACAGGCTGCATAAAACCCTGTATGGATTGAAACAAGCTCCAAGAGCTTGGAATAAGAAAATTGATAGTTTCCTAAGGGAGAAGGAATTTGTAAAGTGCACAACTGAACATGAAGTATATGTAAAAAGAAGTAATAGTGAATTGCTTATACTATATCTCTATGTAGATGATTTGTTGATAACAGGTAGCTGTAAAAGTGAGATCGAAGACTTCAAAGGTGATCTCAACAAGGAATTCGAAATGTCTGATTTGGGTGAGATTTCATATTTCTTTGGAATCAAATTCTACAAGAGCAATAGAGGTTTGATGATGCATCAAAGAAGATATGCAGGAGAAATTCTCAAGAGATTTGAGATGGAAGAATGCAACCCAACTTCGACACCTGCAGAACCAAGACAACAACTGTCGAAAGATGCAGATGAAGATGATGTTGATCCAATCCAATACAGAAGACTTATTGGATCATTTAGATACCTTTGTCATACAAGGCCCGACTTAGCATACAATGTAGGTATGGTAAGTAGATTCATGCAGAAGCCAAAGGTATCACATCTAGCAGCAGTGAAGAGGATACTAAGGTATCTCAAAGGAACCTTCGATTATGGCATTTTGTTTCCTGCAGCTGATAAAGGAAAATAATGCAAGTTAGTGGGATCTACTGATTCGAGTTGGTGTAGTGATGCTGAATATCGAAAGTCAACAACAGGATATGTGTTTATGCTAGGTGGTGCACCAGTTGCTTGGAATTCAAGAAAGGAACCAGTAGTGACATTATCATCATGCAAAGCAGAATACATAGTTGCTTCTCTTTGTGCATGTCAAGCAACTTGGATGGTGAACTTGGTCGAAGAGATAACAGGGAAAGATCATGGAGCAATTACCATGAAGATCGACAGCATGTCAGCTATCAATCTGGCGAAGAACCCAATAGCACATGGTCGAAGTAAGCACATCGAAATGAGGTTCCATTATCTTCGAGAGCAGGTAGCAGACAGGAAGATGAATTTGGAACACTGCAGAACTGAGAATCAGATTGCAGACATCATGACGAAGGAAGTGCAAGTCGAAATATTCAGAAGACTAAGAGCCATGATGAATATAGATAGTTTAGACACAATGAATTAGATGGTGTGTTAAATTGTAATCAGTGTGTTGAAACTATGTGTCGAAAAGATTTGATTTGTTTTAGATTTAAATAGATTTGATTTAAGGCTAGAATAAATTAGATTTGATTTAGTAACAAAAAGATATTTTGGGATTTGGGCTTAGGGTGTAAACTCAGTTATAAATTGAGAGAGTAACCCCTATTTTTGTAAGCAAGTCAACCAAGTTGTATTTACAGAATTTGCAGTTGCAAGTGAATAACAAAGTTTTCACAGTTTGTGAGCAGAGAGAAACTCTGCAGAAATTATTTGTCTTGTCTTCTTTTTTTTTGTTTTTCTCATAATTAAATTGTCATTGTGATAGAAATTCATCATATATTTTGATGGATTTCCAACAAGTAGCACACTTCTTTTCTCTGCTCTGCATGCAATATTTCATCTCGTACTTTTCTGTAATGTTTTCTTGGAATTAAGTATGTGATTGAATTGTAACTTGCAATTTGATGGAAATTAACCTAATCAATACTACTTTAGATGAGCAAACTGGATTCATGTTAGGACCTATAACTAGTTTCATAAATTGCCAATGGTTCGAAAAAAATTGCATGTATGCTAATCATTTTTATTTTAACTGGTTTTTATTACCATGTGGAGATGAACCAAGTCTTCAAAACCCATACGTCTAACACAAAATGAGATGAAACCCTTTATAAACGGATATGCGGACTCACATTGCATTGTTCCATACTCAATTTTCGTAACATATATCTAATTTTCACTTTCATCTCATTTTTTGATATATTATGAAATTGCAGGAGTGCGGTGTATGAAGATTCTCCAAGTAGTTCAATTACAGTTTCTTCGCCTGAGGTAGAACATTTTAGATGCTTTAAAAAGAAAAATTGTTCTGCAGAAGAAGAAATAACAACAATTTTCTCTGCATACTTATATGTTGACCTGTGAATGTGATAATTGCTTTCATTTGTAGTAATCAGTACTGGTTGTATATATAATTAATATGAAGGTGTTGAAGTTGTGGTTATTTTGTTTGTTATGGAAATATCAAAGTGAATGAAATTAATAATTTTGTTGTAATTATATCTTGTTATGCTGATTAAAATATGTTGCAAGTAGTAAATTATGGTTCTCAGAGTTGAATTCAAACGTCGTATACCTTACAGAAGATTTCCCCCCCAAGGTATGCAACTGTGCATGCAACCTAGTTTAAATCTTATAATAACATGCTGATCACGAGGGTGTATAAGAATTCTTTGGTGCACGTTGATGTTTATTGTTGCCACTGAAATGAAATTTTCAACTACAACTGGTTGATTTTGAAAGTTGGAAGATGATTCTTGAAAGATCGGTCCTGACCCTAATGTATGTCCATCAATGCAAGAATTATGTAGCATGCTGGAGAGCCGAATCGACACATTGATAAGTGTGGAGCTCAAGTCTTTAGCTTGGGTTGAGCTAGCACTTTCAACATAATTAAGTAATCAATACTCAAAACTAACAACACACATTGAAGCATGCTGCTATATAACCAACCCATTATGCTTTTCTGACCAATCACTTTTTAGTTGCTTTGATTAATTTATTTTGTTTGCCTATATATATAGTTTACTTGTAAATGATTACTCATAAAGGAAATTTGTAAGGATTCATCCATGACAAGTATCTTCTTGTATTGGTGACTAAAATGTAGAAGTCTATAAATTGATAAATGAATGGAAGAAGAAATTTTGTGTTGTAGAAAAGGACACAAAATTTGGTCCATTCATTTGTTTCAAAATGGTCCCTCTATAATATTTATATCAATGTAGTATTTTTCTAATATGTGGATATGAAACGGACCATATTATATGAAGAAATATTATGACTTAGTAATACATGAAATATTTTGTTGAATATTATGACTTAGTATTTGAAATATGAAGAAATGTGATAATTAAAATAGGGTGTAATGTAGCAGATGAAATATGGTGTAAATGAAATTAAATATAATATAATTTGTTCATTCATAAAGGGTGTAAATTATATTAAAAATAGATGTAAATTAGCATGTATTTACACCAGATTTTTATTAAAATATGGTGTAAATTAGCATGTATTTACACACGATTTTTATTAAAATATGATGTAACTAAGAACGTATTTACACCTGATTTTTATTAAAATATGGTGTAACTAAGAATATATTTACACCCGATTTTTATTAAAATAAGGTGTAACTAAGAATGTATTTACACCCGATTTTTATTAGAATAGAGTGTAACTAAGAATGTAGTTACACCCGATTCTTATAAAAATAGTGTGTAACTAAGAACGTATTTACACCCGATTTTATTAAAATAGGTTGTAACTAAGAACGTATTTACAACTATTTTCTATTAAAATAGGGTGTAACATAGCATGTATTTACACCCGTTTTTAAACAGGTGTAAATTTGTTAGATATTTCTCACCCGATAAATATACACATGTTTTTTATAAAATGTAAATGGGTGTAAATTTAATTTAAAACATGTGTAAATTAACCTTTTTGTACTAGTTAATGATGAAATTTGATTATCTTGAGTATGAGGAGATCAGAGAGTTAAAGAAGCGGGAGAAGAAAGAAGGATGCTTTGAATCTCTCAATCTTGGTAAAGGGAAAGTTAAAGTGACAAATTTGAAAGAGGATGAAAGAGGAAAAGGAAAAGTGGAGCAAACTGTAGATGTTGTTGGTGAGGAGTCCAAACCTAATGTTGAACTCTAACCGTCTCCGTGTCCTTCACATATCTCGATAAGTCCAGATAGTTCAAGGTAAAACCCTTATTGTTATGATGTAATATCTCCACAAAGTTCACAAGTAATCCAAAATGAATACTTGTTTTCATGTAGTTTTTAAGTTGATCTAAAGACATAGATTTATGCCATGCATACTTGTTAGCTAAAGTTGAATTTGTTATGTATGTTGTGGATGTAGTAATGCAGATGGTAGTTCATGTGATGATCTTTAGGAGGAAAACAAACAAGTTTTTTAACCGTTTGGGTATACTGTTCCATTGCTTTTTGATGCAACTCTTATGTGCTAATTTTGTACAAATATGGGACTGAGATAATGCAGACTTAGATTGGGTTAGTGGTAGTATAGCAAGGCTGTTTTGCAGCAGTTTCTGAGTGTTGTGGCAGCTTGGTGCAGGGTTGTTTTATAGCAGTACAACTGACTGTTTTTGACATGGTTTTGGGCTTTCTTGGACATTAACATTTGTAGCATGATACAAGTCTATTTTGTGGACAACATAGTGAAAATGTTTGGACATTGAGTCAAACGGAAAAATTCAAACAAGATAAAGCTTAGGGTTTATAATCTTGCAAAAATGCAACCTTGTAATAACTTGAATTATTTGCAACACCTTGAATTATTTTGAATTATAATGAAAAGATGTCATAAAGCAATGAAATTAACAAGTATACAAATTCTTAGAAAAATTTCTGTCTTGCAAAGTTTTTTTTTTTCTTTTCAAAATGACTTTTAACCTTCTTGATTTTTGATGATCAAATTTCAATTTTTTAGTGCCTTGATGAAATGTGATCTTTGAAGCCTAAATATGGTCAAAAAGTCAAAGTTTGACTTTTCAATGCATAGTTGACTTTTTCCATCAATTGATTGAATTTCGTCTATCCATCCACTGATCTCGGGAGATGAATTGAAATATGCGATTAGGTAAAAAATGATGTATTTGGATCCTTGAGATCAATGTTTCAAACTGTCGTACCCCAAAATTTTCCCTCTCATTTCTCAAAAGATTATCATGGACCCTTAGGTCTACTTCTGTCAAGTTTCAAGTTTTGGATTTCAATTTTCTAAGAAAGTCATTCACAAGGGCAAAATGGTCAAAAGCACACTGAAAACTCAAACCTTGACTTTTTGATCAAAAATAAAGTTTTAACAATTATATTTCATCAGGACATGAAGTTGGTTCTTCAAAAATCAGAAGTCAGAATTTGCTTTGAAAAAAATCAAATTTTCAAGACATATAGAAAATTTTCTAAGTGTTAAGAGAATATGATACTTCAGAACTTTTGAGCCAGCCTCCACACAAATGCAGTCAGAATTTGCAAACATGGTTAAAAACATGATTCTTCAATCAGAGCATGACTCTTCAGCATATGCTTCGATCAGAGCCTCACCCTTTGAATCTCACTCTGGTCTTCTACGATAAGAACATCACCAAATCCCAAAACCTCGTTTGAGCAACCTGCTGCACTGCTATAGCACGGTCCTGCCACCAGCTGCCATAACACTCCAAGGTTCTGCTGGTCCAGTCCACGCCTGCGTTTTTCTCAAACCCCATAATTGCACCAAATTAGCATACAAAAACTGTGTTTAAAAAGAAATGGAACAATATACTGAAAAAGTTTAAAACTCCATTTGTTTTTCCCCCAAAAACCACAACAAACTCACCTATAAATAAGTTGCTCCATCACACTTTCAAGGCATTGGATTTTAGAGAGAGAGAGAGAGAGAGAAAAAGAGAGAATGATCTAAGAGAGAAAAGGAAACAATAAAAAACCTTCGCAAATCCAAAACAAAAGCTTTGTTCTTACCTTTGAATCAAAGAACTTATCATTTTCTCTTCCGTTGTTCTTGCTGACTCCAGAACATCTGAAGGCACCAACTCAAGTCCAAAAAAAAAACGTTCCAGGTTTAAGTTAAGTCTTGCTAACTTTGAATATTTTCATTCAGAACATCATTAAATATGTAAATATCGTAGTATTGATGTTGTCCATATCATTGTGTAAGTAGAAAAAACTGTGGATCAGAACTTCTTGAATAATGCTAGATTCAGGATTAGGATTAGAACTTCTATAAACTATTGTGCTTTTCATCTTTCTGATTTATTGTTTGTTAAGAACTGAATAAGTTGTTGATGTGCTGATTAATGTAAGGAAGGAGTTGAAATGCCACACAGAACTTCTGAGTTCTCCTTACTGTTTTAACCCACTAAACTTTTGAGTTCTCCTCACTGTTTTAATACACAACTTATATGATTTTCTCACTATTTAAACACACTGAATTCTGACTTTCACTCACTGCTTTAGAACAACACTGAACTTCTGAGTTCTCCTCACTGTTTTTATACACAGAACTTCTAAGACTTTCTCACTGTTCTAACACTCAGAAGATCAGCATGTAGCAACCCATAACTTATGTATTTTCCCTCTAACGTTCTTGCAGGACCTCAGTATGTATTAATCCAAAACTTCTGACACTTCTTTCTGAACCATAGCGTGCCCGACATCAGAACCTCTGATCCCCTTTGTTTTGCTTTCAGTAGCATGCTAATTCTATCTCATTATTTCCCTTTTTTTTTATCATTTTCAATATTAATCCCTTTTTATTAATATAAAAAAGACATAAAAATACTTTCTCTTTATTAATTTATTTATTTCTTTTTCTTAATTCATTAAAGACAAAAACCATTTTCTAAATAAGTCCTTTTTCTTCCTTACATTATACATTTCAATATGGTTGTAATAGTTAATTAGGATTTAAATTCTTGCAAACCCCCATTTGTAAATTTGTACCCTCGCCCCTAAATGATGTAATAGCGTAGGACCTTTACATTTCCGTAATTTATTGCTTTCAAACATAAATGCTAGTAATTAGGGTGTGTATGGCAAGATATGAAATCAACAAATAGATAACCCTAATCAAGACTAAATGTATGTAAATCAAATACACCATTCACACTTGCACCCTTAGGGTAATCCTATTTTGTTGCCTATCGGAAAATAGTCATGTCCCTTGAACATGGGTGTTTTAGCAAAGACCCTCGATAAAAGATCGTAGTCCCTCGATGACCCTCGATGTTGCCTTTGGTAAACGATCTAGTCCCTAAAACGACATTGCTAAAACGTCCCATAGGTTACCTTATATGACTATACAAACGTCCCACGCCCATCCCTTCACATCCAACGATGAGGCTTCTTACCAAATAAATGGTAAGATAGCAACATCTAAAGGAGGAGGAAAATAACATTAGACCTTTTGAGTTGGTAGGTTGCTCCTAGTTGCTCGCTTGCTCACAACAAAAACATTTTATACACCAACACTCTCATCTTTGAAACATTTTTAAAAGACAACACTTTGTGCGCGTTCTTATAGAAACGAGAACCATTACAAAGACATTTTAAAATACTTTCAAAACCCACACCACAAGCACATTTTCAAACAAAAGCAAGGGATCTAGCAAGCAACTAAGAGCCCGTAGATAACTACGGATGAAAAGGGTGCTAATACCTTCCCTTTTCATAATCTACCCCTCGAACTCAAGAAAATAATCTCAAAGGTCTTTCATGTTCTTTTCAACCTTTCCTTTTGGATAAAAGAAAAGTCGGTGGCGACTCTTGCTAACTGCAACATTTGCGATAAAAAGCAAAACAACCAAGTCAGTTTTCCCACCGCGTTACAGAACTGGCGACTCTGTTGGGGAAATGTTAAAAGTGGGGTTACCTTAGGGCTAGATCATATTTACTTGCTTTCTTTGTTTGACTTGCATGCTTTACCTTATGGTTCCTTGTTTGGGTTTTCTTTGATCCTCCATCGGGATCTAGGACACCTTGTTAGGTAAGTAGCAATAGATTGCGGAAACTATACGGTGTAGACCGATATGGTTGAAAGAATGGCTACGTTAGTGTGATGCATTTATGGGTAACGGTATCCCTTGTGTTGAATCGAGGAGAATATGAGGCCGCTGAGTGGTTTCATGAAGAACTAACTGACTTTAGAACCTTAATTGAACAAACTTGGCCAATTAGGATGTAGTGAGATAACCGGTTTCGGTGGAAAGCTGAAAATTGGTTGATACTCGATACTACACTTATTGAGACTAGACTTTTGGGATATCTCGGCCACAAGAAAATATTGATTGTGCTGGGACAATGCCTAAAAGAAAGGTTAGTGATATTGAGATCCCTTAGAACCCGGTTACTATTAACTAGGACAGGTTTGAGCCAAGTAAACTTCAAGAGGGTACTTACCTACAAACTCCATGCAAGCCTAAAGCCTAAGGACTTATTTTTGCCTTGTGTGTATATGCTTACTTGTACATAACATCATGAACATCATAACATCATACGCAATCTCACTAACTATTTTAAGGATTTAAGAATTTATCTTTGTTTTTTTTTGTTTTGTAGGCCATGAACTCCGTCCGAAGAAACACCATCCGAATCAGCTTCGTGAAAGCACACCCTCATCTCCAAGAGTTAGCATCAATGGTTCCCGAAGATTATACTTTTACCAAGAAATATGGACGACTCCTCAGTTTGTCTACCTTAAATTTCCAAGAAGAAATGATGTGTGTGCTCTTCCAATTATTTGATCCCATACATCATTACTTCACCTTTCCTGACTATCAGTTGGTACCTACACTAGAAGAGTTCTCTCTACTAGTAGGAGTTCCTGTGCTCGATCAGATACCGTTCACTGGTTGAGAAGGGATCTCGAAACCTGAGGTCATGGACGAAGCTCTACATCTGAAGAGAGTCGACATCATAGCAAATTGGGAGACTAGAAGTGGAGTCAAAGGGTTCCTAGCCAAATTTCTATTAGAGAAAGCTCGTTCGTTCTAGGAAGATATGGATTTTCAAGCCTTTGAAGATGTCCTGGCCCTTCTCATCTATGGTCTGGTTCTTTTCCCCAACTCGGACCAATTCATAGATGTAAATGCCATCAAAGTATTTCTCTCCCATAATCCTATACCTACCTTGTTGGGAGACATCTTACATTGCATCTATACCCGCACCATGAAGAAAAGAGGTACCCTTTTGTGTTGTATTCTCCTACTCGCCAAGTGGCTCATTTCACACCTACCTCGATCAACATTGAAGAACGAGCAAAGATTGACATGGTCTCAAAGGATGATGTCCCTCACCCACTCTGATATTCATTGGTGTTCAAGATCCTCGGATGATACTTCTGTTATTGACCGTTTTGGGGAATTCCCTAACGTCCCTCTAGTTGGAGTTAGGGGAGGTATCACTTACAACCCTTGCTTAGCTTTACGACAGTTTGGGTATGCCCAGAGAGATGGTCCTCATGAGATGCTCATCCAAGGTTTGGTGTTCGACTACGAAAGTGACGATCAAGGCTACCATCAGAGGTTTATGCAAGCCTGCAGGATGGTCAACAAGGTGGATAGCAAGACAATGGGGCACAAGAATTCCATCCCTCTTGAGCCTTATCTCAAATGGGTACGAGCTCGTGCTCAAAGTCTTATGATGCCTTACCCCTCCATTCTCCTAGTTATCATAGAACCTGTTATGGAAGGAGATATTCCATACACTATCCTTCATCCTAACATGCCCACCTCTCTCGAAGACTTGCAAAGGGATTGGATACAGCTTAAGGAAGAGTGGGACACTTTCGAAGCCCAATTATATGCCAGCAAGAAGAAAGTTCTGGAACTCACCAAGAAGCTTCATAAAGAGCGGAGTCTGAACGCCTACATCGCACCAAAAAGGATGCGTTCAAATTTTTTGTCTTAGAGTTTTGTATTTCATTTCTTCCATTCTAAACCCAAAAAGGAATGATGTACTCAAACTTTGATTTATTAATATAACGTGTGTTCCTTTTTGTCTAAAGCAAATTTAAATCTCTAATTTCCTTGAAATAATTTGCATATGCATCTTCATTCATCATAACACAAATAGGTTTCTTACAACAGGTCTCCTTATCTTTCTACTGTTTATTTCAGTGAGATGGATATGGAATAGACAGTAAAAGATCTCCAGGCGCAGAACGCTCAGTTTCAACAAATGTTCTTGACTCTGGCCAAAGGACAAGAGGATTTGAAAACTTTACTGATCAAAGAAAAGAAGAAGAAAGCGAAGAAATTAACTGGTGTTTTGAACCTTGGAAGAAGGTTCCAAGGGCCATCCAGGTGGACCCTAGACTTCGCAACATCATCAGGTGAAGGGGACAATCAAAAGGGGAAAAACAAGGAAGTGGCTGACCATACAGAATATGAAGAGGAAGAAGAGGATGATTACTCTGAAGAGAAATATCCTCCAGCTAATGAAAAGTACAAGCAGCTAGAAAAGCGTCTAAGTGCAATGGAGATTCAGAAAGTGTCCGGGCTGGACTTTGAAGAGCTGGGTTTGGTGTCTGGGATTGTTATTCCACCAAAGTTCAAGGCACCAGTGTTTGCTAAGTACGACGGGGTTTTGTGTCCCAAGATGCACCTCTGATCTTATGTGAGGAAGATACAGCCTCACACTGCTGACAAAGATTTGTGGGTCCACCTCTTTCAGGATAGTCTATTCGGGACTCAGCTAGATTGGTTCTATCAACTGGAGAGGGCCAACATCCATACTTGGGAAGACCTGGCCGCTAATTTTTATAAGCAGTATCAGTACAATGCAGAACTTGCTCCCACTCGTACTCAACTCCAGAGTCTGGCTATGGGTTCGAGCGAGGGTTTTAAAGACTACGCTCAGAAGTGGAGGGACTTAGGAGGTAGAGTCCAGCCTCCCCTGTCTGACAGGGAGCTAGTGGACATGTTCCTGGGTACCCTCTCTGGTACTTTCTTTAATCATCTAATTGGAAGCTCCTCATACGGCTTCACTGGATTAATCTTGACCGGGGAGAAAGTGGAAGCTGGGATTAAGAGTGGGAAGATCCAAAAGGACGCATCCTCTAGTGCCATGAGAAAACCATTCACTAGGAAGAAAGAGGTTGGTGTTGTGTACCATCAAAGGAATCAGGACAGAACTGAACTCTGTCCAATGGTAGGGGACATCATGATCCCTAAGCCTGCACCTACTCAACAAAGGAACAACCAGCGTAGAACATAAATACCGGTAAGAAAATTTACCTGGATAAATATGAAGTTGTCTCAAGTCTTTCCACATTTGTTGAGATCTAATCTGGTAACCTTGTGGGAAGCTCCGAAGAATCCCAACACTGCCTCTCCCCGCTACAACCCAAACGCCCGTTGTGCTTACCATTCAGAAAGTCCAGGTCATGATACAAACGACTGTTGGGTTTTGAAAAACAAGGTGCAAGACCTTCTCGAGGTAAAAGAAATTAAATTTGACGCTCCTGAGATCCCAAATGTTATCACCGCTCATATGCCCAAGCACGGTCGTGATGTTAACGCTGTTGAAGATGATGTGTTTGTTACTGTTGTTGATGAGCTTGTTACTCCACTCCTGACTGTCAAGAGGAACCTGTTGAAGGCCAGTTTATTTCCGAGCTATGGCGAAGGCTGCCAACTCTGTTTATCCCTACCAAATGGTTGTCATTTATTGAAAGCAGGTGTCCAGTGCCTGATGGATGACAAAGAGATTTTGTTTGAAAAGACTCCCGTTCCAACCATTGCTTACAAGGATGTTTCAATAGTAACCATTTCCGCCAATCCTCCCAGGGTCTCCACCAAAAGACCCGTCATGATTACATCTGTTTCGAAGGTGACTCCACCGATAATTACTATGCCATGGCCAATCCCGTACTCCTTAGACAAAACTGTCCTCTGGAACTATGGGGGTGATGTCTACTATCACGGCGTCAAGCAAGATTGGCTGGCTGGTGAAGACTCAGTTTTTGAGAAGACTGACCCCGACATCGGTAACATTGTGGGAACCAGCAAAATAACCAGAAGTGGAAGAGTGTTCTCCCCTGATATTGCTCCTCCGAAAATTGTTACCAGTCCTGTAATCATCCCTGCTTTTGTTCCTGTTGACATTACTACTACAGTTCCTGTGGTTACCCCTGTTGACACCCCTATCATCGAGTTGACTGAGACTCGGGGAAAAGGCATTTTGGTTGAACCTATCCGGATGAAGGCACAATCATTATCTCTCCGAGAGGCTTTTAAGAAGGAGATGGAAGAAATTTTGAAAATCATAAACAGAAGCGACTACAATGTAGTTGAACAGCTAGGGCTGACCCCTTCGAAGATTTCTATGCTAGCTTTATTGTTGTGCTCCGAAGCTCATGCGAAAGACTTGGTGAAATTTCTTAAAACTGCCCATGTTCCACAGGAAACCTCCACTAACCAATTCGAAGATTGCGTGGCCAGTTTGACAGCTGACAATGGTTTGATCTTTTCTGATGCTGACCTGACACCTAGAGGGAGGAAACATAATAAGGCGTTGCATGTCTCTGTCGAATGCAAGGGCACTACTTTGGCCCATGTCCTGGTAGATACTGGTTCATCATTGAATGTGTTGCCTAAGAAGGCTCTAGATAGACTAGACTATGAAGGTTTGACGTTAAAACCCAGCAACATAGTGGTAAGGGCCTTCGACGGTTCAAAGAGAATGGTGCACGAGGAGGTGGACATCCCCATTAAAGTTGGAACTCAGACCTTTGATTCAACTTTCTATGTGATGGATATTCGTCCTTCATATTCCTGTTTATTGGGCCGACCTTGGATTTATGACGATGGTGCCGTCACCTCTACATTACATCAGATGTTGAAATACCCAACCAAGGGGAAAATCATTATTGTCCATAGAGAGGAGGAATATATGGTCAGTCACCTGAACTTTTTCAGATACATGGAAATGGATGGTGAATTCATCGAAACTCCATGTCAGCATTTCGAGGAAGTCCCACAAATAGTTGCGGTGACCAAGACTGTTCCCAAAGTTCTGAAGATTACCAAACCTCCGCTGGAGATGGCTTCTCTGAAAGATGCCAAGGCAGTAGTCGAAGAAGGTGTGTGTACTATTTGGGGCCAACTCCCAGATATTCCCTACAAATCTGACAAATTTGGTTTGGGTTTCACTTTAGGAGCCCAGAAAGTTGTTCGTTGTGCTTGTACCGGGGGACCACCTTTGTGGATCAGTAACCATGGAGTCAACGCAGTAGAAGATCGTGATGACAACTGTGACCTGGAAGAATGGATTTTTCTGACTATCAACGGAGGACTCAACAACTGGGAAACCAAAGAATTTGTCCCTATTACTTTTATCCAACAGTAATTGTCTTTAAATTTTTGTCGGACTTGTAATAATTAAACAATTTAGACCTTTAAAACCTTGTGTCTTTCCCGAGACACAACGATCCATTTGTAAGGGTTGTTACTTCATTTTCATATGTCATCAATGAATCATGGACATTTTTGCATGCAAACTTTACGCTCTTTGTTCTTATTTTTCTACATTTTTTTTATAGCTATGCTCTTACACACACTCACATATCAAAATGCAGATCCACATCCGCTCAGGATCCCATGGGTAACGATTCTGCTATGGCCTATTGTGACTTTGAAAATCCGATCTACCAAGCCGAAGACGAAGGTGAGGAAGATTGTGAAGTGCCAGGGGAACTAGCCAGGTTACTACAACAGGAAGAAAAGACCATACAACCCCATGAAGAACTGGTTGACACAGTTAACTTAGGTACCGAAGAGGACAAGAAAGAATTTAAGGTAGGTGCCAATCTGGAACCCAGTATTGAGAAGCGCTTAACTCAGTTACTACATGACTATGTTGAGGTCTTTGCTTGGTCATATGAAGACATGCCAGGACTTGACGCTGATATCGTGGTCCATCGTCTACCGACAAAAGAAGATTGCCCTCCAGTAAAACAGAAAGTTCGTCGCATGCGACCAGACATGTCAGAGAAAATCAAGGCTGAAGTCATGAAACAATTCAACACCGGATTCTTAGCTGTCACCTCCTATCCACAATGGGTCACCAATGTTGTTCCAGTGCCTAAAAAGGACGGTAAAGTACGCATGTGTGTGGATTACAAAAATTTTAATAGAGAAAGCCCCAAGGATGATTTCCCGCTTCCTCATATCGATATTCTGGTTGATAACACTGCACATCATAAAGTATTTTCTTTCATGGACGGGTTCTCCGGATACAACCAGATCAAAATGGCACTTGAGGACATGGAAAAAACGACCTTCGTCACACAGTGGTGTACATTCTTTTACAAAGTTATGCCATTCGGGTTGAAAAATGCTGGGGCAACTTATCAGCGCGCCATGGTAGCTCTATTTCACGACATGATCCATCCCGAAATAGAGGTCTATGTGGATGACATGATAGCCAGATCTCAAACTGAAGAGGAACATCTTAACCATTTGCAGAATCTGTTTGAAAGGCTAAAGAAATACAAGCTAAGGTTGAACCCAGATAAATGCACATTTGGAGTGAGGTCCGGTAAACTCCTAGGCTTCATCGTCAGCGGTAAAGGTATTGAAGTGGACCCTACTAAGGTAAAAGCAATACAAGAAATGCCTGCTCCTCACAGTGAGAAGAAAATCAGAGGATTCTTAGGACGGCTAAACTACATCGCCCGATTCATTTCCCACCTAACTGCTACTTGTGAACCAATCTTCAAATTACTGAAGAAAGATCAAGTAGTCAAATGGAATGATGAATGCCAAGCTGCCTTCAAAAAGATCAAAGAGTACCTTCAAGAGCCTCTTGTTTTGATGCCGCCAGTCGAGGGAAGACCTTTGACCATGTATCTAAATGTCTTGGAAAATTCAATGGGGTATGTGCTGGGGAAGCATGACGAGTCTGGCCGAAAAGAGCATGTAATATACTACCTGAGCAAAAAGTTTACTGACTGTGAAATCAGATATTCACTGCTCGAGAAAACTTACTGCGCTCTGGCCTGGGCTGCTCGCCGGCTAAGACAGTTTATGTTGACCCATACTACCTTATTGATATCCAAGATGGATCCAATTAAATACATATTCGAGAAGCCTGCCCTCTCTGGGAGAATAACAAGATGGCAGATGATCCTGACTGAATACAACATTCAGTACACTACCCAAAAGGCAATAAAGGGAAGTGTGCTAGCCGATCACCTTGCTCATCAGGCTGTGGATGACTACCAGTCCATGAAATTCGAGTTCCCAGATGAAGACATCATGATAGTAAACAATTGTGAAGAACTCAGACCATATGACGGACCTGAACAGGTATCCCGATGGACCTTGGTTTTTGATGGAGCTTCCAATGCACTTGGAAATGGCATAGGTGTTGTGATCATATCCCCTAAAGGATGTCATACTCCCTTCAGTGCAAGACTTTTTTTCAACTGTACCAATAATATAGAGGAATATAAAGCATGTATTTTGGGTCTCAAAGAGCCATAGATTTAGGAATCAAGTCCTAAAAAGTATTTGGAGATTAAACCTTAGTCATCAGTCAGATGAAAGGAGAATGTGACATGAAGCACCCTAATCTCATCCCCTACAAAGAACATGTGTTGACATTGATCCCACATTTTGAGGAAATTACCTTTGAGCATTTTCCACGAGAGGAAAATCAACTAGAGGACGCGCTAGCCACTATGTCATCCATGTTTAAACTCAAGTGGGGTAACGAGGCTCCCTAGATCACCATTGAGTGGATGGATGAACCAGCTTACTGTCACAAGATCGATACTGAAGAAGTAGTGGACAAGCCTTGGTTCGATGAAGTCAAGAGGTATCTCGAGGCCCAAGAGTATCCGGAGGGAGCTTCAGTCAATGATAAGAAGTTCTTGAAAAGATTCTCTGCTAAGTTCTTCCTCAGTAATGGCATTCTCTACAAGCCCAACCACGACTCTAATTTGCTTCGTTGCGTAGACAAGGTTGAGGTAGACAAGATCATGGATGATCTATATGAAAGAACTTTTGGCACCCATTCTAGTGGGCACACGATGGCTAAAAATATCCTACGGGAGGGGTACTACTGGTCTACCATGGAAGCAGATTGCCATCAGCATTCACGAACCTGTCAAAAGCGTTAGATCTATGCTGACAAAGTACATATGCCTCCAGTTCCTCTAAACGTCCTGACTGCTCCCTGGCCATTCGCAATGTGGGGCATCAATATGATTGGAGAAGTCAACCTACAACTTCTAATGGACACCGCTTCATCTTGGTGGCCATTGACTACTTCATGAAGTGGGTTAAGGCAGCTTCTTTCGCTTCCATTACCAAGAACGTTGTGGCCCAATTCATCAAACAAAATTTCATCTGTAGGTACGGTATCTCAGAGAGAATCATTACGGATAACGGTACCAATCTCAACAATACTTGATCACTATGCTATGCGCGCAATTCAAGACCCAACACCATAATTCTTCCCCTTATCGGCCTAAGATGAATGGCGTTATAGAAGCCGCTAATAAAAACATCAAGAAGATCATACAAAAAATGACAGTAACCTATATGGACTCGCATGAGATGTTACCATTTTCTCTCCATGGTTACCGTACCATGCCGCACACATCAACAGGGGCACCTCCTTTCTCTTTGGTATATGATATGGAAGTTGTTCTACCAATTGAAGTCCAAATACCTTCTCTAAGAATCATAAAGGATGCAGGGATGAATGAAGATGAATGGATTCAAACTCGACTTGACCAGTTGAATTTGATTGATGAGAAGAGGCTTACGACTGTCTGTCATGGTCAGATGTACCAAAAATGTATGATCAAAGCTTTTAACAAGAAGGTCAGACGTCACGTATATCAGTTTGGTGACTTGGTCATCAAGCGTATCATATTGCCACAAGGTGATCCCAAGGGAAAATGGACTCCTACATTGTTGCACCCTAAAATTTATCCTCTTGATTTAGGCTTATGTTTCATCATAAATATCATATTGCATTGCATTCATACATTGTGACGGGATCAAAGTACTTTGGTTATCAAGCCTTCCTCAAGCTTTGAAGGTTGATTGCATTGACAAGTTGCTCAAGTAGAACCTTATTATCTAAACCTTTGGATCTTTTAAGCTCAGGTTATTTCATATCTCAAGATATTTTATCCATCTCTTTGGATTATCAGAGGATTGAAGTTTGAGATTGATTATAAGAGGAATCACTCTTTTGATTCACCAGTCAAAATTAGGGTTTTGTTTGATCAAGGCTATTGATCAATGTATAAGTCTTGATTTGGAAGCTACAACATCTCATTGGCATTTGAAAATTCTTTGTACAAGAAATTGGTCAAGATGCCCAGAGGATTTGAAATTTTGGAGATGATTCACCAGTCTCCTAAGGTGTTAACCAAAACTAGGGTTTGGGATTTCATCAAGATTTCTTGAGAATATTGAAGTGGAACTTTGTACATGGCCTCTATATATTTGGAAGATCATATGTTTGAAGTTTTGATCATCAATTTTGAAGGGAAGTGGATCAATTGATTCAAAGGGGCAAAATGGTCATTTTGGTCAAAATCAGTCAAAGTCAAGGTTGACCAAGGGAACTTTTGATTAGAAATTTAATTTGAGAAGTTTATTTGAAATGTTTTCTTCATAATTTTTGTTTTAATATTTCCTTTAATTCAAAAATCCTCAAAAAAATCATATAAGTTTGTTTTTAATCATAGTGTCTGAATATAATTTTGTTTTGACCTTTTTTGTAACTTTTGGCTAGGGTTTGCATTTTGCCATTAAATAATAGTTTAAATTGTTTAATTGTTTGTTTGATTTTATTTTAATATTTCATTTAATTCAAAAATTTCACAAAAAATCATGGATGCTGGTTTTTAATTCTAACATTTGAATATAATTTTAGTTGGATATTTTTCTGACTTTTGATTGGAATTTTATTTTGAGATGTGAATTTTTGTTTAATTGTTTAAAGGTTTGAATTTTGATTTTATTTTTAACTTTTCTTTAATTCTAAAATTTTTAAAAAATAAGTTCTCTGATCTTTAGAGTTTTATTTATTTTTGTATGATTTTAGTTTGATTTGTTTAGAATTGGAATTTGATTAATCAATAATTGAGTTCATTTTCTAAATAATTAGGGTTTTGCTAATTCCCTTGTTTTTTTTATTCCAAAAAGCAACTTGCGTTGAGTTTCAATTGAATTTGGTTCTTGTTTAAGGTTAATAGATGGATTTAGGTCCTTAAAAAGATTTTTCTTGAATTAATTGATAAGGTTTGGTATTTTCCACAAAATATTTGGAAAACTTGTCTAGTTTGGTGGTTTTTGCCAACTAGTTTTTTATATTTGAAGTTTGATTGATCGTTTCCTCATCCATCCATGAACTTAAAATATGTTTGCTGACTCTTATACATCTCAAGGATGCTAAGAAATTTTTTGTTTGAATTATGGAAGCCCTTTTCTTTTTTTTTGATGTATTTTTAAAGTGAAGGTACCCAGTAAATGTTGCATATCTTGTTGCAATTTGCTTGATGGTCAGTGAATTTGAGTGAGGCCTATAATTGGGAACCTAATGATCATGTTGGTTCTGTTTATCCACATGAACTCAAGTCATTTCACTTAATGCCCCATGTTTGAATGATTGAACTTTTTGATGCATGTTTTATGACTTTTTGCTTTCTTGTTGATCTACACTTTGAAACTTGAGCTTTCAATTTGAGTTTGAGGTCATTAGATCGCCAATGATAACATTAAGGGAATAGATACTTCAATGATAGTCTCATGAGGACTTGAGAGTAATTGATCCATATTACTTAAATTAGTTCTAATCACGAATAGAGTTTGGTTTCTTTCTTTTACCCTTGTTGAATTTTTGAGGCATTTTGAATGCACTTGTGTAGCATGTTATAGAATATACACTTTAACCTTTTGGTCATGTCCTAATCATATTTTGTAAGCTTTACTTCGAATCTTTGACTGTTACAAGCTCTCTAATTTGGTCCTTGTTTGACTTTCTTCCATGGTTAGCTTGAAACCTAAGTCTTTGATGCATTATGTGGGATTCCTCTTCTATTATGCTTGAGAGTTGTGATGAAGTATTTGAGTATGATTGAATTGTGGTTACTACTGACCTTCATGGTCTTTAATTGTATTCTTCTCAATCTCCCATGATCCTTGATTGATATTCAATTGTCAATTCAATATAAAGGAGCAATATTCCTCTAACTTTTGACCAAATTGTGCATATGACTGTTTCTTGTTGTCTATCATATCTAATGTTTTGATAGTTGCTATTATGTTTTCTCACTTCATTATGGTGTCATCATCCATCCCTTATGTGAGTCATCATTTTATTTATGGGAATACTAACTTGGCTGTTGAATGCGCGAGGTACTCTGAGAAAAGTTTTCCATTTTTGACTTGAGGCTTTTGTGTTTCACTTTATTTGTGGAACCCAATTTATTATATTGGTACTACTCTTGTGCTTGGCATATTTGATATTCTATGCAGGATATATGTATGTGATTATGAATGTTATACATTGCCCATGGGATCTGTTCATATCTGGAAATCTCAATACTTACATCGTGATGGCGTAATTTCTAACTTGATTTGTCTGCTGATGCCAACTTACTTGAAGTTCTCTGGGTTTCTTTTATTCTTATTCAGTTGTTACATATAGTTATCCGTTTGGTATTGCACTATGTCCTTTCTTATATTTTCATTTTGTATAGTTCTATGCTGCATGATGGGACCTCTGTTGCTGATATATGTCAGGAGGCCCTCTGTTTTGTTTGATGCGTGTGTTGTGTTTGTGTTTGTTTCTTTAATTGTTGATCGATGAGTCACTCAATTTAGAAATTGAGATCACGACTTCGCTCTTAGTGCATGTTCCCCATAGGATATTTTTCTTTAATTGTTGATTGATGAGTCACTCAATTTAAAAATTGAGATCATGACTTCGCTCTCAGTGCATGCTCCCTATAGGATATTTATTGTTTTTTTATTGTTGATCGACGAGTCACTCAATTTAGAAATTGAGATCACGACTTCGCTCTCATTGCCTGTTCCCTATAGGATAGTTTTGTTAAGCTTCCTTTGACATGTTGATTAAGGTAGGAATCCATGTATGCTAGCATAGGGTAGAATTTTCCTTTATCCTCAACCTTAGGGTCAATCATTGTATGATAACACTAGGGATAGGGCTAGGCTAGTTTCCCTTAGTTGTTTTTCCTTCCTTTGCATTTTGCATCTTAAAAGAAAAATTGTTTTCTTGGCAAATCCTAAAACACCTCTAATAAATTCAAACCCTTCTTCAAGGTAAAAGATACAAATCAATCTTATTTGTTTGTGCGCCTATTGGTTTTGTTTTTAAACCTGGTTTACCGATTTTTCGCCATTGCATACTTGTTTGAAGCCGATGTTTCACCATCGCACATGTTTGTTATCCTACTTTGATTCTCAATATCATTGTTAGGTGTGATGTTTTGCCATCCATTTTATCGATGTTTCACCATCTTTGCCATGATACCTTGTTATCTTTTAGCCGATGTTTCGCCATCGCATACTTGTTTGAAGCCGATGTTTCGCCATCGCACATGTTTGTTATCCTACTTTGATTCTCAATATCATTGTTAGGTGTGATGTTTTGTCATCCGTTTTATTGATGTTTTGCCATCTTTTCCATGATACCTTGTTATCTTTTAGCCAATGTTTCGCCATCGCATACTTGTTTGAAGCCGATGTTTCGCCATCGCACATGTTGGTTATCCTACTTTGACTCTCAATGTCATTGTTAGGTGTGATGTTTTAGCATTTGATGTTTCGCCATCTTTGACATGTTACTATGTTATTATTTAGTCGATGTTTTACCATCTCATTTGTTTGTTGTTTTATTTGATGTTTTGCCATCTTGACTGTTTTGTTGTCTTAACTATAAAACACAAACCAACCAGAATATATGAGCCGAACTACGGCTGCTCTGATTCCTTAAAAGGGATACGTAGGCATTGGGGTAGGGCCCAACTGAGCACAACTTTTATTTTCCCTACATTTTTTTATTTTTTTCTCGCATGCATTCCCTTTTTAGCTTTAAGCCATAGACATAGGTTTTGACCACACCCATTAGATTAGACAACAAGAGTGGATACCATAGAGTACTACGGGCGTGTGGGGTGCTAATACCTTCCCCTCACGTAACAGACTCCCTTACCTGATCTCTCGGTCGAAAGACCGTGATTTCTCCCTTTTCAGGTTTTCTCGATGTTTACCTTTCCCTCTTGGCGGGATAAAAGACGTTCGGTGGCGACTTCATTGATGTTTCATTACAAGATGATGGTTCGGCCAGGTCATTTTAGCTGGCGACTTCACTGGGGACAGATTGACCTCTTGCTGGTCCATCCGGAGTCGATCCTAGCTCTTGTTTGTTTTCTTTTTGGGTGTTTATTTTACCGCTTTGCATATTTATCTGTTTGAATTGCATCCTATGTGCGCTTTACTTTCTGCATACTGGATTTGGCTGGACTGTTTGGATTTTGTATTTCTTGGTGGGTGGATTGTTCCATGAGGTAAAGGGCCTCATACCCAGGCTATGAGTGAATTCCATAGAAACTAGGAATAAAGTGGCCATGGCAGCTATGAGGCGGATGCTTTGTAGACCTGACCATGAGACCCATGACTTTAGAGGTAGTTCAGATAGGTGTTATCGTATGATGATACCGACAGTCAGACTCTTGTACTCTGATTTGGCTTTTAACCTTACCTTGACCTAGACTACACCCGTGAGAGGGGAGGGAAAACTTTTCTTATAGGTACATGTACTGTTGGTGACTTTGTGTTGCGAAGGTGACTCAGGTTCCCATGATAGTTTTAAAGCTTTGGGATTTTCTTTTGATCTTGAGTGGTGTTGTTCTATAATGGTCCAGCCTTTATCCAGTGTGAAACTTTGATCCTGTCATGTTGCATCATAACATATTTATTTCTAAAAAATGATGTATAAAAAATAACTAGCATGCGCATGTCATCTTCCAGGGACATTCGAGAGTCTTCTTTCCATCAGAAATGGCTGGCCTCCCATTAGATGAGTTTGATTCGGCTCGTGTTATAGAGCCCAACATGCATACATTTGCTTATTAGATTCCTACTATTGATGTGTCAGAATTGAAGAGGTTGGGTTCTTATCTGAAGAGTGATGTTCTGAATAATTTCAACAAAAATTATGGCAATTTGTTACTAATCCTTAACACTCCAGTTGACCCAATGGCTTTGATCACCCTCTTCCAGTTCTATGACAAGGAATTACGGTGTTTTACTTTTCAATATTATCAACTGGTTCCCACACTAGAAGAATACGCGTACCTACTTAATATCAAGTTGTCCAATGAAGTTCCTTTTGTCCAAGTGCCAGAGAAGCTAAAGTTCGAAGTTATTGCTGAAATTCTTCATTTGAGTTGGAAAGAGGTGAAAGACAATTGGAAATCAAGTGAGGGTACTACAGGGTTTTATTTGGATTTCTTAGTGAAGAAAGCTGAAGACTGGGCAAAGAAAGGGAATTGGAGTAACTTCAGCTCTCTGTTTGCTCTCATGATATACGGGATCATCCTCTTCCCTCATAAGAGAAATTTTGTGGTTTTGACAGCTACTTGTGTTTTTAGAAATAAGAACCCGGTACCGACACTCTTGGCAGATACTCTTTACACCATTCATTTCAGGCATGGAAAAGGAGGTAATGTAATTTTATGTCATTCAATGTTGTATAAATGGTTTAAGTTTCACCTACCGGTAAGTGGCCCTTTCATGGATACCAGACATTCTCTCCGATGTTCATCAAGACTTGTCAACCTTACTTCATTTGATATCCGGTGGAATTGTGACATGGGGGAAGTACGAAGTATTATCACTAGCTGTGGAGATTTCCCTAATGTTCCCCTCATAGGAACTAAGGGGTGTATCAACTATAATCCTGTGCTTGCTTATCGTCAATTGGGATATGCAATGGATGGACTGCCGAAGGTTGAGGAGGTGTCTAAATCAGTGTATTTTGTTAGAGGAAGTGATCCTGTGATGTTGAAAAGAGTGACAAGTGCTTGGAATGGAATTCACAAGAAGGATAGAACTACTTTGTGCAAGAAGGTTCCTATTGCTAAGGTTCCTTACTTGGAATGGATTAGAGCCAGGATTAAGATTTTACGGTTACCATTTGCAAGGTCGGCTCCTATATGTGAGCAACCTCCTACTATTCTGAGTAACACGGTGCCTACCGAGGTGTTCACCTAGGTTCATGTTGAGAACATTCAACTTCGTGCAAAATACCGTGAGGCAGGGATGAAACTTTATTGGGTAGATCAAGAAAGGGCCGACTTAGCTCGCAAACTCAAATAAGCTCAAGGGGAAACTTCTGATGCAACCAGTTTTAGGAAGAGGTATCATGCTGAAATGGAAGAAGAGTTGAGTAAGACCCAACAAGAGTGCCAGAAGCTTCAGGAATCTGAGAATAGTTACAGGAAGAAGATTCAAAACTTGGAGAAACAACTCAAAGACAAAGATGCTCAGCTTAAGAAGGAAGTAGCCCAGAGGAATGTCGTAGAGGATCGGTTTCAAGAAAGTAAAGTAGTCGCATCATAACTTTTGAAGGAGAAAGCCAGGCTTGAAGAGTATTGTCAACACCTTGAAGCGTGTCTTGTTCCGGAGATTTAGTTTTGTTACTTACCTTTGGTGTATTTGGTCACCCCCAGGATTGTTGGAAGGGACCATTGTTTGTTTTTATTATTCAGTTTTTTTGTTAAGTTTACTTTGAAACACGTATTTTGTTGTTTATCGTTACACTCTTAAATGTCCTAAGTCACTTGAACATCGTTTCTTTTGTTTGTAAATAATTGAAGTGTTTGTCTTATTGTCTTTTTTTTTCTTTTCTTTGATTGTATGCTTGGTTATTGGTTGCACGCCGTGATTGATGAATAAAAGGACTCTTGAATACCGGGAAATGACAAACATATCATGCACATCATGCATTTCATAACATTACAGGTTATCTCAAGACGGTATTCTTATTCTTCTGATTTTCTTATTCAAAATTAAAGACGACTACTCATCGATATTCCACCAGAAACAATTTGCCAAGACAGATGGAACATGTTCAAGCTGAACTCGCTGAAATAAGGGCCCAGATGGCTACTCAAATGACCCAGTTCATGGAGGTAATCACCAATGTGAATCGCCGACAAAAGGAACTGGCTTCCATTGTCAACAACCAGCGCCGCTATCCAGGGGATGGTGGAAATCAAGGGATCTATCAGGACATTTCTGTAGGATTGGGGGATGTGCAAGATCATCCTGTTGGAAATTTTCACGGGATGCCCGGAAACCCTTTTGTGCGCAACATAGGGCATATTCCCCCGTCTCCGGGACCTCGTCTTGTGGGGAACAAAAGAGATAATCAGGGCGGTATAAGGGGCTATCAGGAGCAGGATTATGACTTTGACCAGGATGAAGATCAGTTTTCTGTTCGGCGTTCAGAGCCGGAAGTTCAGGTTGAGGATAGGAAGTATCGTTTGTTAGAAGAACGTTTGAAGGCTGTGGAATGGAAAGGAGCCCTTGGTATGGATGCTAATGATCTCGGGTTGGTGTCTGGGGTGAAATTTCCTCCAAAGTTCAAGCCTCCTGTATTTGAAAAGTACAACGGAAACGTCATGTCCTGATACTCATGCAACTGCTTATTTCCGAAATATGTCGGTGCATACTGAGGATCATGGGCTTTTGATTCACTTTTTCCAGGATAGCCTATCTGGGGCGTCCCTGGAGTGGTACATGAAGTTGGAGAAAACCCATATTCGTTGCTGGAATGATCTTGCTCGGGCTTTTGTCAAACATTATCAGTACAATATGGATATGGCGCCTAATCGCACTCAGTTACAGAATTTATCACAGGGACCAAGAGAATCTTTCAAGGAATACGCTCAGAGGTGGCGTGAATTGGCTGCAAGGGTTCAACCTCCACTCATGGAGAGAGAACTCATTGATATGTTTATGAGTACCCTGCAAGGTCCATTCTATGAGAACATGATAGGAAGTACTTCGGCAGGATTTGGAGACTTGGTTATGGCTGGTGAAAGAATTGAGGTAGGTTTGAAATTGGGGAAAATTCAGATTGGAGGTTCTAGTGGCTCATTAGGGGGCAGTAAGAAACCATTCAACACTTACCCTAAGAAAAAGGAAGGCGACGCGAGTGCGGTTTACTCTCATGGAGGAAGAAGAGAGGATCGTCAACACCAATAAATCAATGTTGTTTCTATTCCTGTTAATGCTCCTCCACAACAGAGATCGAATATAGTGCCTCAACAACAAAAACAGTAAGATGCTCCCCGTCAGTATAATAATCAACAGCAGAGACAGTTGAGAAAATTCGATCCCTTGCCGGTATCTTTTACTGAAGCACTCCACCATTTTCTCAATTTGAAGTTGATCGGTTTGAGAAATATGCCACCACCCCCCGCAAGACTTCCTCCTAACTATGATGCTAACGCAAGATGTGAATTCCATTCAGGCGGAGTTGGTCATTCTACTGACAATTGCTTTGTGTTGAAGTGCAAGATACAAGACTTGTTGGATGCTAAGGCAATTGAGTTTACTCCAGTGACTGGTCCGAATGTTACTCAGAACCCAATGCCTAGGCATGGAGGGGGTGTTGTTAATATGATTGATGATAATGGTGAAGTGTTGAATTTAATCATGAATGTGGAACAAGTAACTACTCCGTTGTGGTATGTTAATAGGTATTTGCTTGACAATTCTATTTTCCCGGGTTGTACTTCAGAGTGTGCCAAGTGTAGAGAGCAACCGAAGGGCTGTGATGATTTAAAAGCCGGTATCCAGTTGTTGATAAAGGAGGGTTCCCTGCAGTTCAATAGAAAACTGAGCTACCGTAAGGTTACTGAAAAAGATGTTACTGTGGTATCTATTCCTTACACCCCTGTGCGTATTCCTACCCCATCTAGGGCACCTCCTTTGATGATTACGGTACCTGGTCCCATTCCGTATACCACTGAGAAGGCCATCCCATGGCATTACGGTGTTGATGTTTATTACCATGGGGTGAAGCAGGAGGTAAGTACCCGTTCGTCTGAGGAAGAACGTGCTGAAGATAATGAAGGGGAAGTTCATAACTTTTCTGGTGTGGGTCGAATGACTAGAAGCGGGAGAGTATTTGGTCCTTCTAATGTGCAAGATGCGGAAGATGCTTCTGCAAGATAAAAAAGGAAAATATCAGGCGATGATTGGTAATCCAAGGGTTACGCCAGCCAATGTGACTCAACCAATTCTGATACCAGAAGCTTCTCCAGTTCCCGATGAGGTTGAAGAGTTAATGCGAATTATCAGAAAGTGTGATTATAGCATAATTGATCATCTGAGCCATACTCCTTCTAAGATGTCTATCTTGTCTCTGTTGATTTATTCAGAACCTCACAAAAATGCTTTGATGAAGTTGTTAAAGAATGCGTTCGTGCCACATGAGATAACAGTCAATCAGTTTGAGAATGTTTGTGCTAACATATCTGCCGGGAACGGTCTGGGCTTCACAGATTTTGATCTTCCTCTGGAAGGGCGAGACCATAACAAAGCGTTGCATATTTCAATGGAGTGCAGGGGAGCTACTTTATCCCGGGTTTTGGTGGACACAGGGTCGTCTTTGAATGTATTGCCTAAGTCAGTATTGATGAAAATTGATTATTCTGGACTGGAGCTGTGCCCTAGTGATTTGATGGTGAAGGCGTTTGATGGGTCTCGAAGGTTAGTGATTGGGGAGGTGGAGTTACCAATCAAGGTCGTTCCTCGCACCTTCACGGCTACTTTTTTTGTGATGGATATACAGCCAGCGTATTGTTGTTTGTTGGGGCGGCCGTGGATTCATAAAGCAGGGGCAGTCACTTCTACTCTTCATCAGAAACTCAAGTATCCTGCAGAGGGAAAGGTGATAACTTTGTGCGGCGAGGAAGAGTACATCGTGAGTCATTTGACATCATTCTGCTATGTTGAAGTTGAAGGCGAGATACATGAGACTCCATTTCAGGCGTTTGAGACAGTTCATGCTGTCAATTTTCCTCCTCCAGAATAGAAAAGGAAGCTTGAAACTGTTATGTCTTCTCTCAAGGTTGCGAGAGCTGTGGTGGAAAATGGAAACCCTGAAGGTTGGGGTCAGGTGCTGGACGTTACCCCAAAATTTAATAAATTTGGTCTTGGTTTTAGCCCAGGCCAGTAGAGTACAACTCCCAGGGCATCTATTTTATCTACTCCTGTGAAGTTTTCCCGTCCTTGTGCTGCTCAAGAAGGGCACGTCAATGCAGTTGGCGATGATAGGGTTGATGGCTACAATATCGAAGATTGGATTCGTCTTAGTATTCCAGGCCAGACACTCAACAATTGGACTTCTGTGGATGCTATCGAAGTTTCAAGCGCTGAGGAGTAATTTTCTTGTTTTCTTTTTTTATCATATCATGATTCCTACGCTCTGCCCAAGGCGTGGTGGATCATTTGTGTAGGGCCACCATGTTTATTTTCAAAAAGTTTATCATGAAATAAAGGACATTTTTGCATTCAAAATTTTGTTCCATTTCTTTTTTTATTTAAATGGCAATGTTTCTCTTTTCACACACTGTCACTAAAAAAGGCCAAAATGTCGTTCATGCAGATACACTTCCACCACCGGTTATATTGATAACGACTCTGCTATGGCTCATTATGACTTTGATACTCCTATTTATCAAGCTGAAGAAGAAGCATATGAGGATTGTGATCTTCCTGAGGAATTAGCAAGATTGTTAAAACAAGAGGAGAAGGTTATCCAGCTGAATCAGGATTCGATTGAGGTGGTGAATATTGGCACAGAAGAAGTAAGAAGAGAAGTCAAGATAGGGGCAGATCTCGAAGAAAGTATAAAGGTCAGATTGATTGAGCTACTCCGTGAGTATTCTGATATCTTCGCTTGGTCTTATGAGGATATGCCTTGGTTGGATACAGACATAGTGGTGCATCGATTACCTCTCAAAGAAGGTTGTTCCCCTGTCAAGCAAAAGCTCCAAAGAACTCATCCTGAGATGTCCAAGAAGATCAAGGAGGAGATCCAGAAGCAGTTGGATGCGAATTTCTTAAAGGTCATCAATCATCCGCCATGGATTGAAAATATTGTGCCTGTGCCCAAAAAGGATGGCAAGGTCAGGATGTACGTGGATTATAGGGATTTGAACAGGGCCAGCCCTAAAGATGACTTCCCTCTTCTGCATATTGATGTGTTGGTCGATAATACTGCTCATTCCAAAGTGTTTTCGTTTATGGATGGTTTTTTGGGTTACAATCAAATTAAGATGGCTCCGGAGGATATGGAGAAGACAACATTTATCACGCCTTGGGGAACTTTCTGCTATAAAGTGATGTCGCTTGGTTTGAAAAATGCTGGGGCAACATATCAGCGCGCCATGGTCACTCTCTTTCATGATTTGATTCACAGAGAGATTGAGGTTTATGTGGACGGTATGATTGCTAAGTCTGACACGGAAGGGGAACATCTTGTTCATCTAGAAAAGTTGTTCGAGAGACTGAGGCAGTTCTTGCTGAGGTTGAATCCAAATAAGTGCACCTTCGGGGTGTGATCCGGCAAGCTGTTGGGTTTTATTGTAAGTGAAAAAGGTATCGAGGTGGACCCGGCCAAGGTAAAAGCGATACAGGAAATGCCTGAGCCAAGGACAGAGAAGGAAGTACTTGGTTTCTTGGGAAGGTTAAACTACATTTCTAGATTTATTTCTCATCTTACAGCCACTTGTGAACCTTTGTTCAAGTTGTTGAAGAAAAGTCAGACAATGAAATGGAATGAGGATTGTCAGAAGGCCTTTAACAAAATAAAGGAGTATTTACAGGAACCTCCGATACTCATGCCACCAGTGGAAGTAAGGCCACTAATCATGTATCTAACTGTGTTGGAGAGCTCAATGGGTTGTGTCCTCGGTCAGCACGACGAGACAGGGAAGAAAGAGCAGGTTATTTACTACTTGAGTAAGAAGTTTACGGAATGTGAGTCGAGGTACTCATTGCTGGAAAAGACTTGTTGTGCGCTTGCCTGGGCCGCCAAACGTTTGAGGCAATACATGTTAACTCATACCACCTACTTGATATCCAAAATGGATCCAATCAAGTACATTTTTGAGAAGCCATCTCTTACAGGCAGGGTAGCCCGCTGGCAGATGATACTCACCGAATATGATATCCAATACACTACTCAAAAAGCAATTAAGGGTAGTGTATTGGGCGACCATCTTGCTCATCAGCCCATGAACGATTATGAACCGATGAAGTTTAATTTTCCAGATGAGGAAATTGTGTATATTCAGGATTGTAATATGCCAGACCCAGGCGAAGGACCCGAGTCGAGATCACGTTGGACGCTTGTTTTTTATGGTGCCTCCAATGCCATGGGCAACGGTGTCAGAGCTATTATCACTTCCCCTGAGGGGTACCACATTCCTTTCATGGCTCGTATTTGTTTCGATTGCACTAACAACATGGCCGAATATGAGGCTTGCATTTATGGCATTGAAGCGGCGATCGACATGTGCATTAAATTTTTGAAAGTTTACGGGGATTCCAATCTTGTTATCAGCCAGATTAATGGAGATTGGGAGACTCGCCATCAGAACCTGATTCCCTATCATGAGCATGTTATGAAGCTGATTATGTACTTCGAAGAGATCACATTTGAACACATTCCCATAGAAGAAAACAATCTAGCTGATGCACTGACAACTTTGTCCTCCATTTTCAAGGTTAAGTGGGCTAATGAGGCACCTTCCATTCCCATCAGAAGTTTGAGTGAGTCAGCTTTCTGTTTTGAGGCTAGTTTGGAATCAGATGCTAATCCTTGGTTTTATGATGTTAAACGATATCTTGAAACACAAGAGTACCCTGAAGAGGCATCCGTCACAGATAAGAAGTTCTTGAGAATATTTTCAGCCAAGTTCTTTCTTAGTGGTGGTGTGTTGTATAGAAGGCATCATGAAGGTTTACTGCTCAGATGTGTTGACAAGAAAGAAGCAGCTAGAATCATTGAGGAGATACATGAAGGTGATTTCGGGACCCATTCCAGTGGGCATACCATGGCTAAAAAGATTTTGCAAGCAGGTTATTATTGGTCCACCATGGAGACTGACTGTTACAATCATGCGTGTGTTTGTCACAAATGTCAAGTCTATGCTGATAAGGTGCATGTGCCGCCAGTACCTTTGAATGTCTTGACTTCCCCTTGGCCGTTTGCAATGTGGGGAATTGATATGATTGACAAAATTGAACCAACTGCATCCAACGGGCACCGTTTCATTCTGGTTGCCATAGATTATTTTACAAAATGGGTCGAAGATGCATCCTATGCTAATGTCACCAAGCAGGTGGTAACTCGGTTCATTAAGCACAATATTATTTGTCGCTACGAAGTGCCTGAAAAGATCATTACCGATAATGGGTCTAATTTGAACAACAAAATGATGAAGGAGCTTTGTGAGTCCTTCAAAATCAAGCACCATAACTCTTCCCCATACCCCTTACAGTGTCGATATGATCTTCTCTAGGAGTTTTTGATTTATTTCTGCAGCTCCCCTCAATGTTTGTGGCTCGTTTCTACTAGTTGCTCGGTTGTTATTCCCCGCGAAGCTTCATCTCTTCGAGGTTCCCTCTCTAGCGATTCCCCATATTTTCTCCTCTCCTTTGGATTTTGCAATTTATTTTTGCAAGTCACGTCAGATTCTGACTTCTTGTTTTTTGGCTTCTCAATTGGCCATTCCCTAGTGAACTTTTAAACATGCATCATTACATCTACCAAAACACGTAGCATTTCCATTATATGGAGCATTGTGCTATATAGAAAGAATTCAAACATGCATCGGAACATAAGCCATTATTGTTTCTGTTGTCCCCGGTGAATTTTCTAATACTTCGGATTAAATCCCCAGTGAGGTCTTCATCCTCATTGTCTCAGTTTCTCCCCCCCCCCATACCAATATCCTTTTGGCATCAACCATTTGTTTTTTTGAGTGTCTACTCTTGACTGTGGTTCAGTTTCACCCTGGCGTGGTCTTCTCGGGTTTAGTCTTCACTACCCTCTCCGGTTCATTCCAATGTCTATTGATGCACCTTTTTGAATACCAGTTTCATCCTGATATTCGCTTTCAGCAGGTTTTTAGGTGTACACCCTAATCTCCTTGCTTTGGGTTGAGCTCAGAGTTTCGTCTCCTCACCTTGCGCATGAAATCCAGTTTCTCCCTGGTACTCATCTAGTTTAGTCTAACTAGTTATTAAGTTGAGTTTCGTCTCGTTTTTGCTTTCATACCTTGGACCCTTTGACGGTGTTCGTTTACCGAGTGCAGTGTTCGTACTGCGTCCCTGGTTTGAAATCTGTCTCTCTTTTTCCTTGGATTCTTCTATCAGTTTTCGTCACTGTTTATCCATTGATCTGAGACCAGCAGGTGCTCTGAGAAACACGCACTCTCATCACTCTCGCTTTGGGTCAAGTTTCGCCTCGTTGCCTGTGCATGAAATCCAGTTTCGTCCTTGTACTTATCTAGTTTCGTCTAACTAGTTATCGAGTCGAGTTTCGTCTCATTTTTGCTTTCATACCTTGGACCCTTTGACGGTGTTCGTTTACCGAGTGTAGTGTTTATACTGCGTCCCTGGTTTGAAATCAGTCTCTTTTGTTCCTTGTATTCTTCTATTAGTTTTCGTCATTGTTTATCCATTGATCTGAGACCAGCAGGTGCTCTGAGAAACATGCACTCTCATCACTTTGCTATGGGTTGAGTTTCGCCTTGTTACCCGTGCGTAAAATCCAGTTTCGTCCTGGTACTCATCTAGTTTAGTTTCGTCTAACTGGTTATTGAGTCGAGTTTCGTCTCTCTTTTGTTCCTCATTTCTGGGATTCTTTCAGTTCCTTCATACTGACTATCTTATTTGAGATTAGCAAGTGCTCTTAGAATCACGCACTCTAGCCACTTTTCTTTGGGTCGAGCTCAGAGTTTCGTCTCCTCACCCGCGTACGTTTTCTTTTCCAGGGGTTTAGTTTCTCCTATACTCTTTGATTTGAGTTTTATCTCACCTTTTTTGAAGCCCAGTTTTGGCCTAGCACATTTGTTTGGAAGTTTAGTTGCGTCTACTCTTCTTTGTTTTTGTTATGTTTCAACCTGCGTTATAGCTTCATTCTGACGCATGTCTTGGGGGTTTTCTGCTTCTTTTTTTCTTTCTTCTTCAAGAGTGTAAATTTTCGGATTCTTTTGTATTCAATCATCTTCAACTCTGAATGCTCGAAAGTTGTCACTTTTCTCACTTATCATGTTGAAGATATTTGAATAGGGGCAGTTGTTGCACCCCAAAATTTACCCTATTGATTTAGGCTTATGTTTCATCATAAATATCACATGGCATTGCATTCATACATTGTGATGGGATCAAAGTACTTTGGTTATCAAGCCTTCCTCAAGCTTTGAAGGTTGATTGCATTGACAAGTTGCTCAAGTAGAACCTTATTATCTAAACCTTTGGATCTTTCAAGCTCAATTTATTGCATATCTCAAGATATTTTATCCATCTCTTTGGATTATCAGAGGATTGAAGTTTGAGATTGATTATAAGAGGAATCACTCTTTTGATTCACCAGTCAAAATTAGGGTTTTGTTTGATCAAGGCTATTGATCAGTGTACAAGTCTTAATTTGGAAGCTACAACATCTCATTGGCATTTGAAAAGTCTCTGTACAAGAAATAGGTCAAGATGCCCAGAGGATTTGAAATTTTGGAGATGATTCATCAGTCTCCTAAGGTGTTAACCAAAACTAGGGTTTGGGATTTCATCAAGATTTCTTGATAATTTTGAAGTGAAACTTTGTACATGGCGTCTATATATTTGGAAGATCATATGTTTGAAGTTTTTATCATCAATTTTAAAGGGAAGTGGATCAATTGATTCAAAGGGGAAAAATGGTCATTTTGGTCAAAATCAGTCAAAGTCAAGGTTGACCAAGGGAACTTTTGGTCAACCATCAATTCAAGGGTGTACTTTTCATATTTCAAGTCCATTTTGATCATTGGATAAAAAAGATTGAGGTTTGGTTGAAACTTGTTCATGAAGAAACCCTAAAAGTTTCTAATTTTGGAAAATAAGGACTTAAATTCAAAAATTCATATTTTATTCACCTTTGATCAAACAAATGCAAATGAAGTATGCTTGGAAAGATAAAAGGGTGATCTTTCATCTCATTTTGGTCTCATTTCCAAATTGGCAAGGAGTTAAGAATTATGGTATTTGGAAGTTCATGCCTCAAGTTAAAATTATAGGTCATTTTCCAAAATTAGTGAATTTCATGTCCAATTTTTAGGACCTTAGTGGATTCAATTGCAAAAACACAAAACTATGGGATTGTAGATCTTTTCAATACCTTTCCAAAATGTTCTCATTTGTGTCCAAATTCAAAAGTATGGGCAAGTTATGGTCTTTTGAATTTCATGTCAACTTATTGAACTTTAGCCATGCAAGCAAAATGCCAAAACTTGAGAACTTCATTTTCAACCATTCTCTTCACTTCTAATAAGGCCCATGACACATTTGCGATTTGAGGAAGCCCATAATGGCAGCAAAATCGTGCCCCATGTGCAGCTGTACCACCATGACTCCAAAATTGACAAAACTTGCCAAATTTGCAAAAACACTAGCATGATCTCATCATGAGGAATCAAGGGCCAAGATTTGGTGGACCAAAATATGAGTAAGAAAGGCCTCAAAAGCAACTGAAATGAGGAAAAACGCACGAGGCATTGGCATGATCAGAATTTCACTTTTCAACATAGCAAAAATTCCAATTGGGCAATGCACTCATTTTGAAGCCCATTTCTCTTGAAAAAACTACTCTACATGTCATATATAATGAGAAGAAAACACTGAAGGCGAGGGGGAGGGCTCACAACTTCCATATTCCAGATTTGAACTCAGAATTTCCATAGCTGCACTTTTCTTCGAATCTCAAGTTTCAGTGGTGCATTTGGAGTTTTTCTTCTTGCTTCTTCATCCTCAAGTGCTAAGGAAGCTAAAGCAAGCTTTGAATCGCATATGGAGTGAGAGAATCAAGCATTCAGATTTTGAATTGAGGTAGGTTCATTCAACTTTTATTTTTGAAATGTAGCTGTTTATTGTTGAAATTAGGCATGAATATCTGTTTGTGGATGTTATATGAATGATTCTGAAGCAATTTGAGGTTTCATTTGGTATATAATGCTTGTTTGAGATATCTGCAACTCTAGATTTTCAGTGAGTTTTTGGTGATTTCATGCTGAGATTTCTAGATCCATGGCTGTCTATTTGATGTGATTTGAATTGTGTTTAATTCCTTGCCATGTTAGCTTTAATTTGCACTTGATTTGATGAAAAATGGTTGAGAAACGAGTTTGTTTAGAGGGACTGAAGTTTGGGTGCAAACTGATGGGCGCGCGTGTTTTCTAGTTTGGATGGAGGTTAGGGATGATGAGGTGTCATCATCTGAGCGGTCCATTTGAATTTTTGAATATTAGTTTATATTTTGATTTCAATTGATTTTCTGATATTTGTTTCTTGATCAAAACAATTTAAAAAATTCTGAAAAATTTATCACAAGTCCAAAACGTATTCTACTATCTTTTGTAATTTTATTGGAATTTTTAAAAAGTGTTTTGATTAGTTTAAAATTTCATAAGTTTAATTAATTGTTTGTTCAATGATTATTTTTATTTTAATAGCTCTTTTGATTTAAAAATTCCGCAAAAATTATCTTTGACTCATAAAATAATTTAGAAATTGATTCTGATTTTGGTTTAGCATTTTTTCTATTTTTGATTAGAAATATAATTTGAGAAGTTTATTTGAAATGTTTGCTTCATAGTTTTTGTTTTAATATTTCCTTTAATTCAAAAATCCTCAAAAAAATCATATAAGTTTGTTTTTAATCATAGTGTCTGAATATAATTTTGTTTTGAGCTTTTTGTGACTTTTGGCTAGGGTTTGCATTTTGCCATTAAATAATAGTTTAAATTTTTTACTTGTTTGTTTGATTTTATTTTAATATTTCCTTTAATTCAAAAATTCCACAAAAAATCATGGATTCTGGCTTTTAATTCTAATATTTGAATATAATTTTGGTTGGATATTTTTCTAACTTTTGATTGGAATTTTATTTTGAGATGTGAATTTTTGTTTAATTGTTTAAAGGTTTGAATTTTGATTTTATTTTTGACTTTTCTTTAATTCTTAAAATTAAAAAAAAATAAGTTCTCTGATCTTTAGAGTTTTATTTATTTTTGTATGATTTTAGTTTGATTTGTTTAGAATTGGAATTTGATTAATCAATAATTGAGTTCATTTTCTAAATAATTAGGGTTTTGCTAATTCCCTTATTTGTTTTGATTCCAAAAAGCAACTAGACTTGAGTTTCAATTGAATTTGGTTCTTGTTTAAGGTTCATATATGGATTGAGGTCCTTAAAAAGATTTTTCTTGAATTAATTGATAAGGTTTGGTATTTTCCACAAAATATTTGGAAAACTTGTCTAGTTTGGTGGTTTTTGCCAACTAGTTTTTGATACTTGAAGTTTGATTGATCCTTTCCTCATCCATCCATGAACTTAAAACATGTTTGCTGACTCTTATACATCTCATAGATGCTAAGAAATTTTTTGTTTGAATTATGGAAGCCCTTTTCTTTTTTTTGATGTATTTTTGAAGTGAAGGTACCCAATTAATGTTGCATATCTTGTTGCAATTTGCTTGATGGTCAGTGAACTTGAGTGAGGCCTATAATTGGGAACCTAATGATCATGTTGGTTCTGTTTATCCACATGAACTCAAGTCATTTCACTTAATGCCCCATGTTTGAATGATTGAACCTTTTGATGCATGTTTTATGACTTTTTGCTTTCTTGTTGATCTTCACTTTGAAACTTGAGCTTTCAATTTGAGTTTGAGGTCATTAGATGGCCAATGATAACATGAATGGAAATGATACTTCAATGATAGTCTCATTAGGACTTGAGAGTAGTTGATCCCTATTACTTAAATTAGTTCTAATCACGAATAGAGTTTGGTTTCTTTCTTTTACCCTTGTTGAATTTTTGAGGCATTTTAAATGCACTTGTGTAGCATGTTATAGAATCAACACTTTAACCTTTTGGTCATGTCCTAATCATATTTTGGAAGCTTTACTTTGAATTTTTGATTGTTACAAGCTCTCTAATTTTGTCCTTGTTTGACTTTCTTCCATGGTTAGCTTGAAATCTAAGTCTTTGATGCGTTGTGTGGGATTCCTCTTCTATTATGCTTGAGAGATGTGATGAAGTAATTGAGTATGATTGAATTGTGGTTTCTACTGACCTTCATGGTCTTTGATTTTATTTTTCTCAAGCTCCCATGATCCTTGATTGATATTCAATTGTCAATTTAATATGGTGATAGAAAGGAGCAATATTCCTCCAACTTTTGACCAAATTGTGCATATGCCTGTTTCTGTTGTCTATCATATCTAATGTTTTGATAGTTGCTATTATGTTTTCTCACTTAATTATGGTGTCATCATCTATCCCTTATGTGAGTCATCATTATATTTATGGGGATACTAACTTGGCTGTTGAATGCGCGAGGTACTCTGAGAAAAGTTTTCCATTTTTGACTTGAGGCTTTTGTGTTTCACTTTATTTGTGGAACACAATTTATTATATTGGTACTACTTTTGTGATTGGAATATTTGATAGTCTATGTAGGATATATGTATGTGATTATGAATGCTATAAATTTCCCATGGGATCTGTTCATATTTGAAAATTCTAATACTTACATCCTGATGGCGTAATTTCTGACTTGATTTGTCTGCTGATGCCAGCTTGCTTGAAGTTCTCTGGGTTTCTTTTATTCTTTTTCAGTTGCTACAGATAGTTATCCGTTTGGTATTGCACTATGTCCTTTCTTCTATTTTCATTTTGTATAGTTCTATGCTGCATGATGGGGCCTCTGTTGCTGATATATGTCAGGAGGCCCTTTGTTTTGTTTGATGAGTGTGTTGTGTTTGTGTTTGTTTCTTTAATTGTTGATCGATGAGTCACTCAATTTAGAAATTGAGACCAAGACTTCTCTCTCAGTGCATGTTCCCCATAGGATATTTTTCTTTAATTGTTGATCGATGAGTCACTCAATTTAGAAATTAAGATCACGACTTCGCTCTCAGTGCATGCTCCCTATAGGATGTTTATTGTTTTTTTTATTATTGATCGATGAGTCACTCAATTTAGAAATTGAGATCACGACTTCGCTCTCATTGCCTGTTCCCTATAGGATAGTTTTGTTAAGCTTCCTTTTACATGTTGATTAAGGTAGGAATCCATGTATGCTATGGGGAACATGATACCTTGTTATCTTTTAACTGATGTTTCACCATCGCATACTTGTTTGAATCCTATGTTTCGCCATCGCACATGTTTGTTATCCTACTTTGATTCTCAATATCATTGTTAGGTGTGATGTTTTGTCATCCGTTTTATTTATGTTTCGCCATCTTTGCCATGATACCTTGTTATCTTTTAGCCGATGTTCGCCATCGCATACTTGTTTGAAGCCGATGTTTCGCCATCGCACATGTTGGTTATCCTACTTTGACTCTTAATGTCATTGTTAGGTGTGATGTTTTATCATTTGATGTTTCTCCATCTTTGACATGTTACTATGTTATTATTTTGTCGATGTTTTACCATCTCATTTGTTTGTTGCTTTATTTGATGTTTTGCCATCTTGACTATTTTGTTGTCTTAACTAGAAAACATAAACCAACTAGAATATATGAGCCGAACTACGGCTGCTCTGATTCCTTAAAAGGGATACGTAGGCATTGGGGTAGGGCCCAACCGAGCATAACTTTTATTTTCCCTACATTGTTTTCTTTTTCTCTCGCATGCATTCCCTTTTTAGCTTTAAGCCATAGACATAGGTTTTGACCACACCCATTAGATTAGACAACAAGAGTGGATACCGTAGAGTACTATGGATGTGTGGGGTGCTAATACCTTCCCCTCGCGTAACAGACTACCTTACCTGATCTCTCGATCGAAAGACCGTTATTTCTCCCTTTTCAGGTTTTCTCGATGTTTACCTTTCCCTCTTGGCGGGATAAAAGACGTTCAGTGGCGACTTCATTGATGTTTCATTACAAGATGACGGTTCGGCCAGGTCATTTCATACATACGAAGGACCATTTGTGATCAAAAGCATATTCTCTGGTGGAGCAATGATCTTAACCACTATGGATGGCGACGAACTTCTGCATCCTGTAAACATGGACATAGTCAAAAGATACTATGCATGAATAAAGAACCGCTAGGTCGACTGGCCTAGGCAAAAATTAGGGCATCCCGACGAACCAAGAAGGGTATCCCAGTGGGCTGAAAACCCAAAAGGGCGGTCCATACAAAAGTTAGGAATTGAAAGCGTGTGACTATGTCCCATTGAATCACCTTACAAACAACCTTTAATATCGACTAACAAACTCAAACGGTTCCAATCAATTCAATCAGCTTCGGACAAACAACAAGTGGGTGAGATACTCAGAGACATGAAGGCTATAGCAGGGTAGGAACCCCATGGGACTATTTCACATAGCTATCTTTTCTTTGTATCAATTTTCATTTTCTACGACGACATTCCCTTACTAGGATGTTCGTCTCTTTGTACCAAAATACTTATTCAAGTTAATACAAAGATATTCCTTTAAAAGTGCAAAACTATATGTTTTTCTTTTATTTCCCTGTTTTGTTTGCAAAAACATCCATGATTATTTTTGAACATATGCATTTGAACATGATTACTATTTACAAATGAGTGCAAGAAAAGAAGGAACAGAAAACAGAAATGCAATTACTAATGGCTTTAAGAGATAGGATAATATCTATAGGCTATTCCGTAAAATCCCCCGCATGTACTTTTTCCAGCAAGAGCGGAAACAAGGACATCCTATTACAGGATCACTAACGTATCTCCAGTATGCAGCCTAATGGTATCAAGTGCTCTTGCATCCCTGACGGAACAAAACTTCCAGTCACCGCTCCAAAGTTTCCCCAGTGAAAGTCGCTCAGTTTCTCAGGATTCCCCAGCAGGATTTCACGAAGTCCACAAACAATGCACGATGTTTCCCTTTCCCAACAGAGTTTATTTATCTAATTATGGAAGCCCATCCATCAACACTTTGACTTCAACAAAATATGAAGACTTGCACCCCACATCCCCAGTAGCAGTCAGGAATTTATTTTCCCTAATCCAACAACACTACAATAGAACAATTAATATGTTCATACATTGCATTCATACGTCATAGCATTGACAACAAAAATGCATATAGCGCAATCTCCTTTATTTTGAGAAACAACATTATACCATGCACTTCATACATCATGACATTGCATACAGCTAACTCTTTACCTTTTTAGGAAAGAGCAATCAACATAATATTATCATCAAATTCTCAACAAGACTAGGCAAATATCTATGAACAAATCAATCATAGATCCATTCCCAAAACCAGACGGGATGACTATATACACGACAATTACTTCTGTCAGACTCATGTTGGTTCAGTTTTAAACCTCTCAACGGTTTATCCTGATTCTTTCCTATAGTCATCTTCTCTGGTTCAGATGAATCGCTCCAAGATTTATTCCAATTCTTTTCCAGACCCTTGCCGGTTCAGTTTAAACCTCTCAACAGTTTATCCTGATTCTTTCTTGCAGACATCTTCTCTGGTTCAGATGAATCACTCCAATTTTTATTCTGATTCTTTTCCAGACCCTTGCTGGTTCAGTTTAAACCTTTCAACGGTTTATCCTGATTCTTTCTTGCAGACATCTTCTCTGGTTTAGATGAATCGCTCCAAGATTTATTCTGATTCTTTTCCAGACCCTTGTTAGTTCAGTTTAAACCTTTCAATGGTTTATCCCGACTCTTTCTTGCAGACTTTTTCTTTGGTTCAGATAAATCTCTCAACGATTTATTCTGATTCTTCTCCAGATCCCTGCCGGTTCAGTTTAAATCTCTCAGTGGTTCATTCTGATTCTTTCCCGCAAACATTTTCTCTGGTTCAGATAAATCTCTCAATGATTTATTATGATTCTTCTTCAGACCCCTGCCGGTTCAGTTTAGATCTCTCAACGGTTTATTCTGATTCTTTCCTGCAGACACTTTCTCTGGTTCATTTAAATCGCTCAAAGATTTACTCTGATTCTCTCCAGTTAAAGAATATTAAAGACCTATTTTGGTTCAGTTTAAACCTATCAATGGTTTATCCTGATACTTTCCAAATGAACATTTCTGGTTTAGATAAATTGCTCCAAGATTTATTCTAATTCTTCCCAGTCAAACAACATACAAGACTTCTGCTAGTTTCAGATAAATCGCTCTAAAGATTTATTCTGATTCTTTTCCAGTTGAAATCAAGTTAGGACTTAGTCTATTTTCTGTCAATAATCACCTTTGGATGGCATCTACAAGCCCATCCCCAACAAATCTCCCCCATTCCTCCAAATGGCATCTATAAGCGCATTCAAAATTCATCTTTGAGTGCAAATTTTTGGGCACTCCAGTGTTCAATCATCTTCCACCTTTGAGTCACGAATGGCGGATCCGCAACTTTTCAGGTTTAAGAAGATTGAACAGGGGAAACTATTGCACCCCAAAATTTTCCCTCTCATTTCTCAAAATATTATCCTGGACCCTTAGGTCTGCTTCTGTCAAGTTTCAAGTTTTGGATTACAATTTTCTAAGAAAGTCATTCACAAGGGCAAAATGGTCAAAAGAACACTGAAAAGTCAAACATTGACTTTTCGATCAAAAATTAAGTTTTAACAATTATATTTCATCAGGACAAGAAGTTGGTTCATCAAAAATCAGAAGTCAGAATTTGCTTTGAAAAAATCAAAATTTCTAAACATTTAGAAAATTTTCTAAGTGTTAAGAGAATATGATACTTCAGAACTTCTGAGCCAGCCTCAACGCAAGTGCAGTCAAAACTTGCAAACATGGTTCAGAACATGATTCTTCAATCAGAACATGACTCTTCATCATATGCTTTGATCAGAGCCTCACCCTTCGAATCTCACTCAGGTCTTCTGCGGTCAGAACATCACCAAATCCCAAAACCTGGTTTGAGCAACCTACTGCACTGCTATAGCACAATCCTGCCACCAGATGCCACAACACTGCAAAGTGATGTTGATCCAGTCCACGCCTGCGTTTTTCTCAAACCCCATAATTGCACCAAATTAGCATACGAAAACTGTGTTTAAAAAGCAATGGAACAGTATGCTGAAAAGGTTTAAAACCCATTTGTTTTCCCCCAAAAAACCACAACAAACTCACCTATAAATTAGTTGCTCCATCACACGTTCAAGGGGCTGGCTTTTAGAGAGAGAGAGAGAGAGAATGATCTAAGAGAGAAAAGGAAACAATAAAAAACCTTCGCAAATCCTAAACAAAACCTTTGTTCTTCCCTTTGAATCAAAGAACATAGCATTTTCTCTTCCGTTGTTCTTGCTGACTCCGGAACATCTGAAGGCACCGACTCAAGTCCAAAACACACGTTCCAGGTTTAAGGTAAGTCTTTATGAATTTGAATCTTTTCATTCAGAACATCATTAAATATGTAAATATCATAGTATTGATGTTGTCCATATCATTGCGTAAGTAGAAAAAACTGTGGATCAGAACTTCTTGAATAAGGCTAGATTCAGGATTAGGATTAGAACTTCTATAAACTGTTGTGCTTTTCATCTTTCTGATTTGCTGTTTGTTAAGAACTGAATAAGTTGTTGATGTGATGATTAATGTAAGGAAGGAGTTGAAATGCCACACAGAACTTCTGAGTTCTCCTCACTGTTTTAACTCGCTGAACTTCTGAGTTCTCCTCACTATTTTAATACACAGAACTTCTATGATTTTCTCACTATTTAAACACACTGAACTTCTGACTTTCACTCACTTCTTTAGCACAACACTGAACTTCTGAGTTCTCCTCATGTTTTAATACACAGAACTTCTAAGACTTTCTCACTGTTCTAACACTCAGAAGATCAGCACGTAGCAACCTAAAACTTATGTGTTTTCCC